>CANTUQ010000148.1:3175000-5575000 GCA_947683425.1 Excoecaria cochinchinensis | reverse complement strand
ATTATCCGTAAGTCCTTCTTTAAAGGCATTCTCAGCCGAAGAAGGGAGCATTATCCTTATGTCCTTCTTTAAAGGCATTCTCAGCCGAAGAAGGGAGCATTATCCGTAAGTCCTTCTTTAAAGGCATTCTCAGCCGAAGAAGGGAGCATTATCCTTAAGTCCTTCTTTAAAGGCATTCTCAGCCGAAGAAGGGAGCATTACCCTTAAGTCCTTCTTTAAAGGCATTCTCAGTCTCTTCGGAGCATTATCCTTAAGTCCTTCGTTAAAGGCATTCTCAGTCTCTTCGGAGCATTATCTGTAAGTCCTTCTTTAAAGGCATTCTTAGTTAAGTCCTTCGTTAAAGGCATTCTCAGTCTCCTCGGAGCATTATCTGCAAGTCCTTCTTTAAAGGCATTCTCAGTCTCTTCGGAGCATTATCTGTAAGTCCTTCTTTAAAGGCATTCTCTTTAATTCCTTCTTTAAAGGCAAATTCATTATCTTTAAGTCCTTCTTTAAAGGCATTCTCAGTCTCTTCGGAGCATTATCCTTAAGTCCTTCGTTAAAGGCATTCTCAGTCTCTTCGGAGCATTATCTGTAAGTCCTTCTTTAAAGGCATTCTTAGTTAAGTCCTTCGTTAAAGGCATTCTCAGTCTCCTCGGAGCATTATCCTTAAGTCCTTCGTTAAAGGCATTCTCAGTCTCTTCGGAGCATTATCTGTAAGTCCTTCTTTAAAGGCATTCTTAGTTAAGTCCTTCGTTAAAGGCATTCTCAGTCTCCTCGGAGCATTATCTTTAAGTCCTTCTTTAAAGGCACTCTCAGTCTCTTCAGAGCATTATCTGTAAGTCCTTCGTTAAAGGCAGCATTATCTGTAAGTCCTTCGTTAAAGGCAGCATTATCTTTAAGTCCTTCTTTAAAGGCACTCTCAGTCTCTTCGGAGCATTATCTGCAAGTCCTTCGTTAAAGGCAGCATTATCTGTAAGTCCTTCGTTAAAGGCAGCATTATCTTTAAGTCCTTCTTTAAAGGCACTCTCAGTCTCTTCGGAGCATTATCTGTAAGTCCTTCGTTAAAGGCAGCATTATCTGTAAGTCCTTCGTTAAAGGCAGCATTATCTGTAAGTCCTTCTTTAAAGGCACTCTCAGTCTCTTCGGAGCATTATCTGTAAGTCCTTCGCTAAAGGCAGCATTATCTGTAAGTCCTTCGTTAAAGGCAGCATTATCTTTAAGTCCTTCGTTAAAGGCATTCTCAGTCTCTTCGGAGCATTATCTGTAAGTCCTTCTTTAAAGGCATTCTCAGTCTCTTCGGAGAATTATCTGTAAGTCCTTCTTTAAAGGCATTCTCTTTAAGTCCTTCTTTAAAGGCACTCTCAGTCTCTTCGGAGCATTATCTGCAAGTCCTTCGTTAAAGGCAGCATTATCTGTAAGTCCTTCGTTAAAGGCAGCATTATCTTTAAGTCCTTCTTTAAAGGCACTCTCAGTCTCTTCGGAGCATTATCTGTAAGTCCTTCGTTAAAGGCAGCATTATCTGTAAGTCCTTCTTTAAAGGCACTCTCAGTCTCTTCGGAGCATTATCTGTAAGTCCTTCGCTAAAGGCAGCATTATCTGTAAGTCCTTCGTTAAAGGCAGCATTATCTTTAAGTCCTTCGTTAAAGGCATTCTCAGTCTCTTCGGAGCATTATCTGTAAGTCCTTCTTTAAAGGCATTCTCAGTCTCCTCGGAGCATTATCTGTAAGTCCTTCTTTAAAGGCATTCTCAGTCTCTTCGGAGCATTATCCTTAAGTCCTTCGTTAAAGGCATTCTCAGTCTCTTCGGAGCATTATCTGTAAGTCCTTCTTTAAAGGCATTCTTACTTAAGTCCTTCGTTAAAGGCATTCTCAGTCTCTTCGGAGCATTATCTGTAAGTCCTTCTTTAAAGGCATTCTTAGTTAAGTCCTTCGTTAAAGGCATTCTCAGTCTCCTCGGAGCATTATCTTTAAGTCCTTCTTTAAAGGCACTCTCAGTCTCTTCGGAGCATTATCTGTAAGTCCTTCCTTAAAGGCAGCATTATCTGTAAGTCCTTCGTTAAAGGCAGCATTATCTTTAAGTCCTTCTTTAAAGGCACTCTCAGTCTCTTCGGAGCATTATCTGCAAGTCCTTCGTTAAAGGCAGCATTATCTGTAAGTCCTTCGTTAAAGGCAGCATTATCTTTAAGTCCTTCTTTAAAGGCACTCTCAGTCTCTTCGGAGCATTATCTGTAAGTCCTTCGTTAAAGGCATCATTATCTGTAAGTCCTTCGTTAAAGGCAGCATTATCTGTAAGTCCTTCTTTAAAGGCACTCTCAGTCTCTTCGGAGCATTATCTGTAAGTCCTTCGCTAAAGGCAGCATTATCTGTAAGTCCTTCGTTAAAGGCAGCATTATCTTTAAGTCCTTCGTTAAAGGCATTCTCAGTCTCTTCGGAGCATTATCCTTAAGTCCTTCGTTAAAGGCATTTTCAGTCTCTTCGGAGTATTATCCTTAAGTCCTTCTTTAAAGGCAAATTAATTATCCTTAAGTCCTTCGTTAAAGGCATTCTCAGTCTCTTCTGAGCATTATCCTTAAGTCCTTCTTTAAAGGCATTCTCAGTATTACCTTCAAGTCCTCTGAGGAGGCAAAACCTCAAAGTCCTCTGAGGAGGCAGAATCCTAAAGACCTCTGAGGAGGCAAAATTCCGAAGTCCTCTAAGGAGACAAATCTTGAAGACCCCTGAGTAGGCAAATTTCAGAACATCAGCACTTTGTAAGTCTGGAGTAGACTCAGCGCAGCTCAAGAGAGCAACCCTGCGTTTTGTAAGTCTGTAGCAGACTCGACGCATTCACCACATCATCACTTCTCGGTAAGAAGGCAAGTTCTCCGCCACAGGTATGTAATCCCCTCTCTCTTCCTCTTTGAATTTTGGCTCACCTAGATGTCTATGCACTAGCTTCTCCAAAATTGGGGGCAACTGTAGACACCGGGTTCCGTACCCCGGCATGAAATGAAAATGGTGATTTTTGATCCTTGATTATTCCCTCCGAAAAAAAAATAATAAAAAAAATATATAAATAAAAAATAAAATAAAAAATAAAAAATAAAAAATATAAATATAAATATGTGTGTGTTAAATTAGGTAATTAATTAGTTGATGTTGTTAGTTAATTAAGTGGTTAATATTATCGTGTTAATTAAAATGCATGTAAAATTAAAGTTAAAGTGTGTAATTAATTAGATAAAATAAATATATGTATGATAATGGATTAATTAGTGTAATTTTTAATTAATAGAGAGTTTAATTAATATGTATAATTAATTAATGTATGTGTTATTTGAATTAAGTTAAATTAATTAAAGGAAAAGGAGGGAAATAATTGAGTGAGGAAATGACCATTGTACCCTTAACCCTAATTTGAGGGTGTATAAAAAGAAAAGAATGAGTAAAAATCAAAGGGGGGGGGGCTCTCTCGGCTGGGATTAGAAACAAGCAAATGAAAGGAAAAATAAAGAAAGAGAGAGCAAGGGGGGCAGAAGATGAAAAATGAAAGAAATAAAATAGTAAAGAGAAGAGGAAGCAAAATCAAGTGAAAGCAAGAAATAAAAGAAGAAGTAAGGGAAATTAAAAGCAAAGAAGAAACAAGGGCCAAAACGCAGACCAGAGGGCGCCGGAGGAAGAAGAAAAAGGAAGAAAAAAGGGAGAGGGAGGCGGTGCCTCCGCCGGCCAGCCACGGCGGTCAACCGCCGCACGCGCCTCGCCACCGTGGAGAGCAGGCCCGGACGAAGCTCCCTATGGCCGCCGTTCCTCCATCGGCCGCCGGCAGCAAGGCGCGTCAAAGAAGAAGTCCGGCGACGCTTCGCGGCGTTTTCCGGCGAACTGGTTGTTCTTCCGGCGCGTGACTAGCTCCGCCGCACTCCCGGTGTCCCGATCTCGCTTCCGGTGGCGGCTGTGTCGGCCACCCCCCTCCGACGGCGGCTCCGGCGAGGTAAGTCCCTATTATTATTATTATTATTATTATTATTATTATTATTATTATTATTATTATTTATTTAATTAATTTCTGTTATTATTATTATTATTATTATTATTATTATTATTATTATATATTTAATTAATTTCTGTTATTATTATTATTATTATTAATTTCTGTATTATTATTATTATTATATATTTATTTATTTTCTGTTTTTATATTTGTTGTTATTATTATTATTATTATTATTATTATTATTATTTGTTATTATTATATATTGATGCATTTTATGTCTATTATTATTAGTATTATTATACTTATTTATTATTAATTATTATTCTGTGTTCATCTTATTACTATTATTATTTTATTATTATTATTATTATTATTATTATTATTATTATTATTATTATATGTTTATTATTATTATTATTATTATTATTATTATTATTATTATTATTATTATTCTGTTTTTACCATTATAGTATTATATGTTTATTTTATGTTTGTTGATGTCATATTGTTATTATTATTGTTATTATTATTATTATTATTATTGTGGTTAGTTATTATTATTCTAATGTCATTATTATTATTATTAGGATTGTGTTAATATTATTACTATGTTTATTATTGTTGATGTTATTATTTTATTGCTTTAATTAATATTGTCATGGTCATTATTATTATATTATTTTACAGCATTATTATTATTATTATTATATTATATCATTGCTATTAATATCATTATTTATTTTATATTATTATTATTATTTTACCTATCTATTATTGTCATTTTATGTTTATTTGTTATTTATTATTATCATTATTTTCATTTTATGGTATTATTATTAGCATCATTATTTTTATTGTTATTGATCATTATAATTGCCATTTGTGTTTTTATATTCATTAATTCTCTATTTATTTAATTTATTTATTTATTTATTTATCACTTAATTTAATTTAATTCATTATTAACTTTTATTATTTTTCTCAATTTACTTTATTCAACTATTTATTTGTTTATTTACTTATTCAATTATTTATTTATTCATTATTAACCAATATTTATTTTATGTCATGATTGTCACCACGAGCGGCACACGGCTCGTCCAAGGAGCACGGTCGAGGTGAGTAGATTAGGATTTATTTATTATTATGAAATATGTAATTATTATTTTGTTTTATTTTATTCGCTTGTGGTTTGTAATAACAAATGATTTTTCGACCGCATTAAAAAGAATCACCACACAAATGTTTTCTACAAAATGAAATTTGTCAATGAAACTGGACCAATGTCCACGTTTTCATTCCAAAACCAAAAGATTCAAATTGATTCAAGAATTTTATACTTTTCATAAAAAGTAATTGGGAACCAACGTTCCCGCCTAAAAGGATAGCCCGATTTATGTATGTATTCTTATTATTATATCTTCCTTTTATGATTTCATACTTATTTCTGGATAACTGTAAATATATTTTATTTATCGCTTTATTTGTTATTTTATTATTTTTTGCTTGTTTGAATGCGCTTTAATTTATGGCATAACTCGTGTGAGAAGAGAGATAAAATAATTGATCCCAAAAACCCTTTTACATAACATTAACCAAAGGTATGAATAAGAGTGAGGTCCCGAACTCTCTCTGGTTTTGGCCTCATAAGGTTAGATTTATTTCCCGGTGTTCTATCGGGTGGCGACTCCGTGATCCTGCCTTATGATAACCCAATAGACGCTCTCGTAAGTTGATTGCCAACAATGGGTTTGGATATATTTTTGTCCATTGCGAAGCGATCAGCCCTCACGAGTTTTAATGAACCTCCATCCGGTCTCGGGTCCTAAAAGCGAATTTTCGAGGGCCATCTGGATCGCGAGCGGGGTTCGGGCGTGTCACAGGAACCTCACATAGTAAGAAGAGGAAAATTAGAATGACAAAATAAGAATGCAAAAGGAAAAATGAGACAAATCTGCCTCCACAAAACCTTATTTTTGCATGCAAAGTCTAGGTGGCATTTCCAGCATAAGCCACTCATCCACTCCTCATGTCACTTGTCCAACCATAACTCATACTTGCACAATCTCTCTTGTACCCTTACTATACAATTGACACTCCAATCCGACTAGGGTACACTTTGGGGTATTACAATTGCACTCTAAAGAAGCTAGTATAAAGCTCTCCATGTAGTAGGGGATGTAGGTTTACAAGCATCATAATCACATGTAAGAGTAGAAATTTAAAACTTGTAAACCCATAATTGTATGATCTAGTCAAAAGAATTAAATTCCTAACCTAAAGTTCCAAAATTTACAGTAGGATTTTGTCGAACAGTTGTATATTGTCATAAACTACCAGTGTCCTTACTTCAAGGCACTTCTAAGGTATCTATACAAGTAATAAGGTCTAAAAACCATCTCAAAGGGCAGCAATGGTCGAAATTTTGGTTAAAGACTTAACTTAATCCGATTAGAATTCTTGATAATATAGTGAGAGAAAGTAGGATTTTGTGTGAACTAGAGTTCTAATTATATCACCCCACTTGAATCCGACCTTGAGGTGTTTTAAAACACTTCATAGGTTAGATTAGTCTTATCTCATAATGGTTGTACCTCTCAAAAGAGCTTGGACCAATCGAATGGGCTTAAGTAACACTCATAGGCCCAAACCATCAAATTTGTACTCAGGGCCCTAAAGAACTTGGTCCTAAGCATTTGAACGGGCTCCAAACCCCTTCAAACTTTAATTATAGTTATAACATATTAATGAATCCCCATATCAAATATTAGTTGTATCTAATGTAAAATGAGCTCAGTTCTATGTGTAAATTAGGCCTATTGGGCCTTTTTCGTGCATGAGACTTTTTCTTCTTTTCTCAAACCCTATATTCTCTCTTACCAACTAATCTAATAAGTTCCCATAGCATCACATGTCATGTTCATACATTGATTTTCACCTCAGATTATAATTCTTATATGTGTTTGACCCACCTTTTGGGTTTTCTGTGCATATTGGTAGTACAAAATGTAACTAAGAGTCCTAGTTGAACTGGGACTCTTATGATTCAAACTCCTTTAAACCATTTTATCAATTCTCAATTGATACTCACCATATATTATTGTACAAGTCATGAGAGGCTTCTAGTCAAGCATCATAACTACCTAAATGATAGGAATTTCAGTGGTTTCCACTTTTACCCTTCCATATCAAGTTTCCATGCAATCACTCCTTTCACCATTCTTCAACTCTCATTCATGAGTATAATATTGACATGTATCAATTCATTCATAAACTTATTGTATTCTCATATTTTAATCTTTATTCCCAAAATGCCCTTTTGAATCTCATTCACCTTGCATTCCACCTTGGCCAAGGTTTTCTGAACAAAGATGTATAGAAATGCTTGAGATAGAACTCCCCATTATAACTGGGGTGGTGAATCCTTTATTGGTCACTCAACTACTTCCGATTTTTTACTATACGATCCACACAGCCGCAATTGGGAGCTGCAGCATCAATATATATATATATATATATATATATATATATATATATATATATATATATATATATATATATATATATATATATATATATATATATATAAGTAGTTTATGTTATACCCAATTTTTGAGCTATATATAACCCTTCAAGGAGTAAAAGCCTAGGAATCAAAGTATAACACTTGCTACCTAAGATACCTTGGTGATCTCAAGTCCAAGGATACTTGCACAACTAATATGATGAGATACTTCATTGATATAGTATAAGTATCCATGTGAAGTTTCTCATCATAGGTATCTAATGTACTTGTTCTTTTAACAAGCATCCATATGTTAACTTTGATCATCTCAATGATCCCAGTCAATGAGAACTACTGCTTGAACTATTCAAGAAGTATAACATATGCTAGTCTATCTGTATTAACAATGTCCTGTCTTGTTAATAATATGACTAGGGATAATTTAGGTATTAACACATTTGCATGCAATAGGTATCTCATATCATGAACTGTTCATGATTACCTTTGTACTGTGTTCATATACTAAACACTACATTCTATAGTTTAAGCCATATGCATGCAAATGTTAATATACAAGAGCACTAAAGAATGTATGAATGCCTTATTGTTATTCAAATATAATGTTTTATACATGGATAAAAACCTATTATACATGGGGTCTGGGGCATATCACTAACAAGGGATGCTGACAGGTTTATGCTCGACCTTTTCCTTAGTATCATCTGCTTTATAACCCAAACCTCTTTTGTCTTTCTGACCCACTAGTGCAATAGCTCTCTAAACTCCTCGCGATTTTTTACCCAAACCAACACATGGTGGATAATTCATCTTTCTCATCATGTTGACCACTTGTGGGCTTTCATATTCTCCCCCATCCCTTTTAGCAATGATTCCTTCTATATGAAATTGAAAGGCTAGTTGGAGATCTATAGTGTAACACCCTTATACCCGTAAATGATACGGATACTGGATGTCATAATACTATACTGACAAACATTACAATGCACTCGATAGTTTTGTAGAAATTATTTTTTACAACAATAACAATCATAAACATACATATACAAAACTTAACAGTACACTGACATACACATCAAATACTTATACCATAATTCATTGCTTCTCCCTACTGCGGTCGTATACATGCCATGCCAATCAATTTATCCTTGCTGTCGAATACTCCCTATTGTCGTCACTACATCTTCGGCCACTTCAAAATCTATCACAACCTGCGCGCAGTAACACTCTACACACTGAGCATTAAAAATGCCCAGTGGTGGATACACATCCTAAATTTTTCACACTAATACAGCATGCATGCACACACAAACATTCCTCTTTATTCCGATTGCGGGAACATTAATTTCTGAATTTTTTAGACGGTTATGACATACTTTTACTATAATTATTTATCTTTTCCCTTTGTCATTAATACTGCAAATATATTTATCATTATTATTGAATCTATCAATATCACTATCATTTACACTGTTAACTTTTACAATGTATTATCATTACATTCTGTCTGTTAATCTAAGGACCAGTTATAATGACAATTTTGCAATTATCTTATAATTGTATTCATTTGCTTTTGTTTCTGTAACTACTTCTTATCAATTACTTTATCATTTTCATTTCTATTATCAATATCTTTATTATGGGCACTAATAATCTTAACAATTGTACTCTACGTTCGGTCTAATAATTAATAATCAATTTCACTAACAATCCTTTTTATTATTTTATCTATATCTATAACTTTTGGAATCTTTCTTTTATTTCCTTAACTTATGTACTTAATTGCAGTCTATATTCGAACACTCTATTGTCTACTTAATCATTTATTAGAATCGTCATTATTTTTGATATTAACGACACTGATTTAATATTACTACTTTTTTATGTCCTTAACACTCCCTTTACTCTTCTTATATTACACTAAATCTTTTACAATTTATATTTGCATTAATATTTTTCATTTTACCAAATCTTTCACTGTATTACCTAATTTTAACCAATTGCAAGTCGTATTATACCCTTAAATGGTTAACACTAAAATTCAATTACTGGCTTATCTTGACACTTATTATTCTATCATTATTTTCTTATTTCTCTCTCAATCAATTCTATTTTATTATTACTGACATTGTCATCAATTTTAACATTTATTCTAGTAATTCCATATCCATTAATCAATAATATAATTTTATATTTATCTTAACAATTACCTTAACCCACATTTTTCATTAATGTTATTCTTGTAATTTCATTATTAATACGTAAATTCCTTTTCAATTCCATTTACTTATATAATTAACATTACAATGTTTCCATTATTTTGTTTTATATTAACTTTATCATAATAATCACATTACAATCTATTACTATTACTATTATATTTATTATTTTCAATAATATTTAATTAAACACTTTTAACATTCTAATTTAACAAATTACACAATCAATTTCATCAGTCATTTTTGAATCTTCATTCCATAACCATGCACTATAATTTAATTTACTAAGGTCCTTTTAAGAATCTTACTATAACTAATTATAATTTAGTTCTCTACATTTACCAATATATAACCAAATCAATGTTCTCATAATTTCACTTAATAATCCATTTTCTGATCAATTTCCATTTAAGTCCTAATATTAACCTTACTATGATCAATTACATTTAAGTACCTCATTTTTCACTTATTTACAATTACATCATCACCTTAAACTTAATTTAGTTACACACACATCCATAATCATCATACATTTATAAATCAATTAAAACCATTATACATCTAATAATTATTCATACTACAATATTCTATAATTCTTGATTATTCATTCACTAATTATCAATTATGCGTTTATTACCTATATCATTGATTAATTATACCTTAGTCCCTTAATTAGCCTTAATATTGTAAATTTACAATTTGGTCCTTAAACTTTATATTAATTTACGATCTTACCCTTATTTGTTTCATATTTACAAAAGTGCCACTAATTAATTTCATTATTACATTTGTTTATTATTTGGCATATAATTTACCATTTAGCCCTTACCCTAACATTTTAAAATCAAATTACACTTTAATTCTTATTTTGCCCTTAAATTCCAATTTTGCCATTCCAATTCATTATAATTACAATTATACCACTAATTAATCTTAATTTCACTTTTAATTTATTATTAACTTACATTTCACATTTTAGTCCTTAAACCACTCATTTAGATCATTTATCCACTTCGATACTTACATTAGTCAATAATCACACTTAGATCCTTTAAATTGCTATTCATTTGAAGAATTCCATTTAGGTCCTTAATAATTTTAATAATTCCAATTATGTCCCCATCTTTTTCAATAATTCCATATATGTCCCTCCTTTTTCAATAATTCCATCTATATCCCTATTTTACCTTTTTTACCCCAAATTACTATTTTGTCCCTACATTTTCATTTATTTACATTATTACCCTTTGATTACACTTTTTACCTAACTAACTCTATTCTTATCCATTAGGTGTAAAATTACCAATTTACCCTTAAACTTACTATTTTCTTCAATTAATCATTAATTTATCTAGATTATATGTTACTTATCACAAATATACCATTCATTTGCATTAATCACTAAAGTATACCCTTGTATACTAAGGTATACCATTCGGCCTATAAGGTTTCTATGGTATATGATTTATTTCTTTCCATTTTAATCATTCAAAATCTCATTTTTAGCCTTCCTAAATATGTCTATGAAATTTGTTTCAATTAAACATGCATAAATCACATACATACAATATAAACATAACCTAAAATCATACTTTTTCAATGGAAAAAGAAGGATATTGTATCCACTAACCTTAGATCCTTGCTTTCCATGCTTAGAGCTCCCTTATCCATGCCTTAATCCTTTGAAACACCTTTATCCACCAAAATTCCTTAAGTGGCCGAATCTTCAAGGATACAAAACCATCATTTTCTTTGCTTTTAAATTCAATATAACATCATAAACATACTCTACATACCTTAAAATACCTATTGGAACCTTTAAATCAAATTATAGAACCCTAAATTACTTACCTCATTTTTGAGACATAACCTTTATCACTTGCTTTTTCGTCCTTCTAATCCACCAAATGGACTCCAATCACCATCACCATGTTGTAGAGGAGATGAACTTTGTCTAAGAGGCTTAGATTTATGGAGAGAATTGAATGAAAGATGAAGAAATTTGGTGAAAAGAAAGAGGGAACAATTTGGCTAAGAGAGGAGGAAGAGGAGCTGCTGGAATTCTGCTGATTTCTCTAGAGAAATATGATATTCCAGCCTTTATATAGCCTCTCTTAATTGGCCAAGTCATGGGCCAAACCCAAAGCCCATTTAAGTAATTTAAGTCCATTTTCAAACCAAAAATAATTTCCCTCATTTCCCAAATTCAATTTCACTCAAAATGAATTCCATAATTCTTAAAATATATAATTTAGCCTCCACGTAAAATTTCAGTTCAATCAGAGACCATTTCCCGGTCTGGTTCACTTAAACCAGTCCGATTAGGCAATTTTTGGTGTCACCGTAAAATTCCTTTTTTGTTGCCAAATTATTCTACATATTATTTAGAGAAAATCTGAAGCTCATGGTAATTTTTAAAGATTATCTGCTATTTTTAACAGCGCGGTCAACCAGTCAAACTAAAATCTACTGGTCCGACCGGTCTGGTTCACCGGTTCGGTTCACTTTTCATACTTAACATTATTTTCACTCTTTATAGCCCAATTGACCTTGGTTTCATCTCAATCAGGATTTTTATCTTGTCCGGTTCACCAATTTTTCAATATCATCAAAAATTTTATTTTTCACTACTAAAAATTCATAAATATTATTTAAAGTCTATCCATGCTTTCAAAACAATTTTTAGAGGTCATTTAATATTTTTAAAAATTCAGTCAAAGTTCGATCAAACCCTTTGTTACTATTGAACCGAACCAAAGGCATTTCTTCAGTTTGACTTTTGCGGATCTATTTAACCTAATTTTCACTCCAAATTATACCATCAGACTCTTTATAACTTGTATTTTCCAATAGTCCAATAAAATACATTTCACTACCGGCTTCCCAGGAGGTCACTCATCAGGGGCTTCACTGGCCAGAGCACGTTTAACCTTTCTCCTCTATTGCCTTTTTAGGCACAGTCACTGATATTTTCATACGAAATTCACACTATATATTCTACATATTTCACTGATCATTACTGACTCGGTATTTATGCCATTACATCTAGCATTGACACCTAATTCTCTTATCCATCCTTGATGGTCGCTATTCTGCCCTCATGATTATCTGTACCATTTGATGAAGAGTGGAAGGAACCCTTCCCAATTTATGAAACCACAGCCTTCCTAATAAGAGTGAAAAGTTAGTTGGGATTGGGAGCAATGCTAATTCTACCTCATTCACAACAAGCCCCGTCTTGACCATTTCCTTAAAAGTGCTAATGGCCTGCCTTTTTGAATTAGTATAACCTGTAATGGTAAGCCTAGATTTACTGAGCATTGATTCATCGATGTCCTAGGCCATCATGGCTGTAAAGGGGCACATATTGATGGACGAGCCATCATCCTCGTTCACATAAGACATGTGTTTACCATTAAATTTTGCCCAAATGTATAGAGGCCTATTGTGTTCACGCCCTTCAATAGGCAGATTTGCATTACTGAAAGCAATTTTCTATTTAGAATCTCCCTTTAACATTTCTAGCAATTCAGAAGGGAAGATAGTTGTGGAGACTATTGATTCACATAGAGCCTCTACCAACTTCTGACAGTAGGAGGGTGATTGCCTCAAAAGCTCCCAAAAATTGATATTTGCATCGAGGTCTTCTTTAACTATTTGAGAATTTGATCATTCCTTATTGCCCCTTCTTCTGCAGGTACAACTAGTGCAGCTTGTCTTTTAACTTTCAGGACCATCTGTCCACTCTGTGTGATGGCCTCAATTGTCCCCTCTTTCTCTTCAACTTTGATTTCCATAAGTCCTTCAACTATTCTCTATCACTGTCCTCATCCCTGGCTGATTCTTCTAACTATAGGTGACCCATATATATACCAAGTTGACCCATGCCTTTGCCTTGTTCTCACTAACCAGTGTGCCTGTGCTCGCATTAAAATCGGCCCTATCCTTTCGAATGTCCTCAACCAGACCCTAAGTGTCTTTTCGGGCCTTATGAATAATAGCCAGATAGTCATTGCCATACAAACCTTGCAAGACATGCCATTCAGGCAAACTGAACCCAACTATGAAGACTAGTGGCGGTACTGCATTATAGGCTTCGTGTTTCTTCCCCCTTTTCTCTAGGTCGTTCACCTATTTGTTGTCAATAAGATCTTGAATACGGTCCCTTAAAGTCCGACAGTAATCTATTTTGTGACTCATATGCTGGTGGCAAGTATAATACAGTCTAATCTGTGCCCATGTTGTCCTTGATTCCTAGCTAGTTTTAGAGGTAGAGGCTGCAGCTTCCCCTCTGTTACAAAGGGGGCCAAACACCAGGACAATAGCTTACCTAAGTTAGAGTAATGTCTCCAAGTCATCCCCATTGTCGACACCTCAGCTATTTTGCCACCACTGCCCTCATTACCACTACAATAATTGGTATTCTTACTAAACTTGGAGTTCTCGTATTCTTTACGATTGCCATTATAACCCCTACTTCTTGACCTTGAGCTAACCTTCTTTCCTAGGTACTCACCCTTAGCCTCTATTGCAATGTCTTTTAAGGATTCCCAGTCTTTCAGCCCTTTCATCTTGAGCATTTCCTTCAAGTATGAGCTAGCACTATTTTAATGGCCCAAATACTAGCTTAGTAGTATTTAGTGAATTCTGTAGAGTCTGTAATGTGATTTATGTATGATATGTCAGTTTTAGTACTTTTAAATTTAGTAGAGTTAAAGAGTTAAACGTGCTCGAGGCATAGCAACCCTAGGATGGGTGACCTCGAGGTAGCTATATAGCTAAAACCGGCAACAGTTTGCTAAAAAAATTTTATTTGGCAAATTTGATCTATGGACTGTCAGGAGTCTAGTGGTAAAATTTGGAGTGAAATTGAAGTCATATAGGTCCTCGAAAGTCGAACAGAAGTTAGCCTCTGGTTCGGTTCAATAGTGAACCGAGGTTGACTCAAGTTTGACTTAATTTTTAAAAATAGTAATTGAGGTCCAAAAGATGTTTTATGGGTTATAAAATGGTTTTAAATAATTTTTAGGAATTTTTGACAGTGATAATTAGTAATTTACGGCATAACGTAAAAGTGTTAAATTGGATCGATTTAAGTGAATCGAACCCCAAACAGACTCCAATTGAGTTAAAATTTTGCAGGGAGAACATTTTTCACATTTTAAGAATGATGGAATTTGTTGGGAGTGAAAATAATTGGAGGAACTTATAGTTACCATTGAAAAGTGGAAAAATGGCTTAAAGACCGAAAATTAACCCAAATCGGTTGGACCACTTTGCTTGGACCTGGTTCGGTTCAAATCCTCACTATATAAGCCTTCACAAAGCTAGATTTCTCTAGAGAAATCCAGCCTCCATGGCCTCTCTTCTTCGTCCTCCTTGGCCGAATATTGCTCCATAGTTCTTCCTCTATTTTTCTTCAACTCTCCTCCCATTTCTCCACAAAATCAAGCCTCCTAGATAAAGTTCAAATCCTCTATAACTTGGTAATGGTATTTGGAGTCCATTTGAAGTGCTGGAAGTGAAGAAATCTAAGGTTACAAAATTTAGGTGTGATTTTGAGATAAGTGATTTAGGTATTTTTTTTAATTGGGTTTAAGGGTTCCTATGGGTACTTTCAAGTGTGTAGAGTATGTTTATAAAATTATTTTGTAAAAAGAAAGCATGAAATTGATGGAATCTTATTGAATGTATTCGGCCACCATAGATGAGCAAGGTGGGGAAAGAGTTTTTAAAGCTAAAGGCAAGGAAAAGAAAGCCTAGGAAGTTTAGTGCAAGTATTTGAGGTTTGTGGTTACAAAATCCCTTTATTTCCATTGTTTTAGTTTGGATTTTAGGTTATGTTTTGGGATGAAATGGTGATAAATGCATGGATAATTGAAACTAACTTGATAATCATAATTAGTGAGACTAAATAAGCTTATATATGTGTTTAAAATGGAAAGATGAAACATGGAACTAAAACCCTAATCTCGGTCGAATTGAATCATAGTGAAATTCTTAATGTCTTTTGGTATGCAAGGCATGTAAATGATGTATTTGATGTGTATAACATGTGAATCCTTTAATTGGGTGATTAAGGAAATGAAAAATGAACATAGTGAATTTTTGGTGGTTAGGCCAAATGGGTTTTAATGAGATATCTATGTGTATTTTGATGTATTATCACATATAATGACATAAAATGAATGTATGATGATAAATGAGTGTGTATGAAAAATTGTAAGTGAAAAGAATGACATTGCCGAATATGACATGTGGATATTTCAAGTGATATAAGTACAAATTTGATATTATTTGCCCTTAGTAATAGTTTGGTAGTAAAATCTAGTCTAGGATAAAATTGGCTAGTCATAGGGATTCCACACCGTGGTCCGAGTCATGACGACTCGCTATCGATAGGCTAATGACGATCTATCTTAGTGTACAGTGTTTAAAGTGTTCAATGTAGTGCAGTGCCAGTATTGAATGGTTCCGTTGGGATCATTTTATAGTGTAGTGGATCTGTGGGATCCACATCCCGCATATTCGGTTCGAAGATTTCTACTGGGTGTATACTAGGGGCATTATGGTAAAATGCATTTAAATTGATTAAAATGATGATAAATGAGAAAATAAGTGAAAATGGGACTAAATTGAAAGAAATAGAAAGTTTAGGCGTAAAACGACAATTTTACACTTAATAGTTAAAAATGGAAGAAATTAGGTGAAAGGTGTAATTAAAATGATAATAGTGTAAAGAAATTAAAGGATAGGGACTAAAAGGTAATTTGGTGTGAAAGTGGTAAATTAGGGACTAAAATATAATTTTGTACGTTATGTAGAAATTAAGAAGAAAAATAAGTGTAAATAGGGGCAGTTTGGTAATTAAGAGAAAATAAGAGACATAATCGTAATTATTGAAAAAGATGAGGACCTAATTGTAATTTTTAAATTTGTAAGGCAAATTGAAGGACTAAAGTGTAAATAGTTAATAATGTGATTATATAAGTGAATAAGTGATTTAATTGATGAATTTAGTGTTTAATTGTAATTAATGCATGTGTTAGAATAAAAATATTAGGTTAAATAATATATTATCTAGGTAGTGGAAATTCTTGGATTTGTAACTATCACTGGGCATATTTAATGCTCAGCACGTAGTTTTTATTGACTGTGTGTAGGTACGCTTTAGGAGCAGAGCAAGCATACTTCAGTGTTTTGGGAGCACTACCAGAGATGAAATATTGGAAGTTTATTTTGTATGTATTATATTGGCATATATAAATATATACGAAGTTTGGAATGATTATTTATATGTATGTATGACTAATGCATAACTCTGTGATGGATGGTTATTTTGGACTATTAGTGATGATGATTGTGATATTATTGTTGTGCCCCTGCGTGGGCTGTGGATTGGTTGAATTTGCAGGTTTGGGTACTTAAGATTATAAGCCGTTATACTGCCGAAATTTGACCAAATGAATAGTAACATTAGACAGTTATAGGTCAATCGGCAAGATAGAATATTAAGTGATGAATGGATAAGTGGTTTCAATTATAAAGTGTAGAAAAAAAAAAGAATAAAATTTTTACCTGAAATTTGTAAATAAGGATTTTAAGACTATAATTTCAATCATGGTAATCGCACAGTATCGTTAGGGTGTGTTTGTTTAGCATGAGGGTGTTACAACTATAGATGAACAACCGAATTTGATCTTGAGTCTCGAGCTTCCTTTTCGTCTCTCCATCACTCGATTCCTCCGATGAGTGAGATACTCATTGAAAAACTCATCACATTTTTGCTGTAACAGCTCGAGATCCTTTAGTGTTGTTTCCATCCTAGTGTTGCACTCATACTGTCTCAGGAATTCCTCCGTCAGCCTACCCCAATCTTTCTTCGTTCTTCTTTCCAACCCATGATACCAGTCGATGGGAGGCCAAATAAGGCTAAGGCTAAAATATTCAACCTTTTGCCTTTTTGTGAGGATGGTCCCTTTCATCACCAATGTATACTACTTAATGCAGGTGAACAGGTAAGATGCACCATCAATTTAAGTAGAACAGACATCTTAAATCAATAGGGCAATCTTTGCACTGTCCAAATCCATATCTTTGGGATAAATTCCCTTCCTGGCAAAAAGAACTCTGGCCATGGCCTCCAATTGTTCCTCCATATTCTTTTTTCGGTAGGACCTCAATCTTAGAAAATCTATTCTCACCATCTGATAGCCTAGAGGCTTATCATCCTCACTCTCTATAAAGTCAAGCCGAAGGTCCCTATCTCTCCTGTGATCAACTGGAGGAATCCTAGGTGCCACATTCCTGATGCTGGTGACTGACGGAGGCATTAGAGGGACCGCCTGTAATGGCCCAAAATATACACTAGTAGTAAATTGGTCTAATTATGTTAATTGGGTAAGGTTAATTTGAAGATTGTTTAATTAAGGACTTATAAGTAATGAAACCTGGACTTGATTGCATAAAGTATATAAGTTAAGGGACTAATTGGTGGATGTGCATGAGTATAATTAATTGAGGTTAATTAGTGGTATTAATGAAGATTTTACTAATGATGGACTAAGGAGACCATAGTGGAATTCCGGGTGACAAGCTTAGGCTTTGCGAACCCACCACATTCATGCAATAAATAGGAAATTGGAGAGAGAAAGTTCCAATTTTCTGCATATGATCTTCTTCTTCAGCTGAATTTCTTCTTCATCCTCTCATGTTTTTAAATTTCATCTTTAGACATACATTCTTAGAGATCTGATTAGCAAGATGGATAGTTGATTTATTGAGCTGAATATGTTATTAAGCAAGGTAAGTAATTGGTTCTTCTTCTCCTTCTTTTTCTTTGAATTTGAGGTTGAGTTGAGATAGTGATTCTTGGTTCCAATTTTTGGAAATTGGATGTTGTTGTAGTCGTTGAACCTAGAAGTAGCAAGGGGAAGGAGAAAGTTGTTGAATCAAGTGCAAAGTGAACATTAGGAGCTTAGGCGAAGAGGTTTGGGAAACTTGTTTGATTTTGGTGTTTGTATTGTTAATTGATTAAGTTCTAAATATTTATTGATAATATGTGTGATTTGGAACTTGAAATGTGAATCGAATGGGTTAGGAAGTGTTAATTGTGCTTGAACCCTAAATCCGGATATAAGTGTTTAAATATAAAAACTATGAGAAAATGGATTATGTGAGTCTAATTGATATGTGATTTTTGGATTCAAATTGATGTCTTAACTTGATAAAGAAATAGGTGGGGTTTGAACGTTGGTAAGATTTTAAAAAGGGGTTTTAATAGGGTAATTAAAATGGGTATGAGAGTCATTTGAAACATGTTGTGATCTTGTGATTATAACTTCTTGAATTGAAGTCCAATTGCGTTGGAATTAATAATGTTAGAAGTTAATGAGTAGGAAAACTTATTGTTAGAAGGAAGAATTGGCTAAAAATGACATTTGAATAGGGTTTAGAAGCTTTGAAGTTAGTATGAAGAATGAGGTTGGTTTGCATAACTATGCTTGGGCAAAACACAGCTGTGTTTTGGCATTTTTGCATATGTTATTGTAACACCCCTTACCCGTACTTAGGCGATCCCATCCGATAAGGAGTGAGATTCCGTATGAGTAAAGGTGCCACCACACAGATACAGAATTTGTAACACCCCAAAACCACCCCAGTAGTTTGAGCCTGTCAGTGTCTGTATGTGTGTATTTTTATGTGTTACATGTATATGTTAAATTGGATTATTTATTTAATTTATGTGTTTGTATGTGTATTAGTATGAGAAGAGGAGATAGGCTAGTGTATGAGTGAGTATATGGAAGTAGGGTGTGAATAAGAGATAACTTAGTGTGTATAGTAGTGTATGGGAGTAGGGTGTGTTATGGGGCAATTGTCTTATGGGGAGAATGACATGTGGCATAAAAGATAAGTTAGCATTTAATGGGTTTGGTGAGAGAGAGAGAAAGGGCGGCCATTCCCTTTGATTCCCGTTCCTCTTCCCTCCCTCACGCCATTCTCTTCTTTTCCTTCTTCTTCTTCTTTGTTCTTCCTTCTTCTTTGCACAATCTTGCTCCCTCTCCTTTCCTTAAGTAATTTGGGTTGTTTGGCTTGTGATTTTAAAGCTCAAAAGGTGAGTATGGGTTAGCAATGTCTTAGATTCTTCTTCCTCTTCTCTAGGTTTTATATAATTATATGTATATGTGGGTTGTTATAGAATTGATCTTGGTTGTTGTGGGTTTGTGGTCCAGAGGAGTCTCCTAGACCGGCAAAAGGGAAATAAATAGCTAGCGGGAGCGGAGTTCACGAGTAGGAGCAAAGGAGATCAGGTTTGGGAACGTTTGTCATTTGCACATATTTGTGATTTGAGTTAGATATTTGCACTTTTTCTTTGATTGGAGTTATGAATTGTGTAAGCATGGCTTAAATTGAATTAAGCATGATATGTGATGCTAGAGGGTGTGTATTGTATGAAGAATTTGCAAGAAATCATGTGGATAGTTGCATTTATTGCTAAAATTGCTGTTTTGGGATTTCTTGAAATTGAGCATGTATTTGGCTTGATTTAATTGAAATAAATGGTGATAAAGCTGGGTTTTAATTATATTATGAGTTGTTGATGCTTGTGTTGCTTAATTTTGAGGTTTAGAATCAATTTTGGAAGTTTGAATGTGTTTAGTGTGAGAATTCTGCAGATTTTGGGTGTAAGAGCTGAAAAACCCGTATCTGTCGCGATCGCGACACTGTCGCGAGCGCGACAGAGCGCGGAGGTTTCAACCCTCGTGCCAGCACGAGAGGTGTCACTCCGAGGAGCTCAAAGGGAGCTCTCTGTCGCGAGCGCGACAGAGTGCTCGATCTCCGAGCATGTGCAACGCTCTCTTCTGTCGCGAGCGCGACAACCCTCGCGAGCGTGACAGAGAGCATCACCTACGTCCTCTCGCGAGCACGAGGTCACTCGCGATCGCGAGACGAGGCGGGGAGGAGTATTTTGGCTTCTGTCGCGAGCGCGACGGTCGTCGCGAGCGTGACAGACGTGACTTCCAAATTTGGTTTCTTCTCCTTTTTGCTTGATGAGTTGAGTTCTTTTGCATGCACTCTTTCATTAAAGCCTTGACCACTTATTTAAAGGAATAACATGTATGATAACTTAATAAACTTCCGTGTAACCTGTTAATGTCGGATAAGTGGATAGTTAGGCATGCCTAATAGAGTTATGTGTTGCTGCAGCTATGTGTACGCTTTTGGACCCTGATCAGGTCCCCCGATCGGATCCTCGCGATCCTTCTGCTCGAATCTTTCTTAAGATTCTATGTGAAAACGGATGGAACAAAAAATTAATAGAACCTTTTGGTACCTTCGGGTATCTATGTGTTCATGATACGATATCGGTACCCTCGGATATCTATGTGTACTCGTTATCCACTCATTTTGATTAAGCAGGTGCTAAGATGTTAATATGCCTTTGGTGCATGAATTCTGGATGATATATGTATATGTGATGTGAACTCTTAACTAATGAAGAATAGTTAGATTAACTGTGTATGATGTTATATCTATAATTATACCATTATCATGTGTTTTCTGTTATCGTCACTGTGAGTGGCGGTTATGCATCTTGCGTTCCCCACTAAGCGATTTCGCTTAGCACGGGTGTTTAACCGTGCAGGTGTGGAAGTTTGAGTACGCATAGTCTGGGCGTGTTGCATCGGGAAGGCCAACACAACTAGAGATCGGGGTTTTATAGTATAGGCTTTCCTTTCTTTTGTAGCAGATATAATGTTTTGTTGGCCTTTGGAACAATGTACCTTGGGCTTTTGTATACTTGTTTTGTTGAAATCTGTTGTAAGATGTAAAGACCTCTTTTATGTATATTAATAAAGTATTCATTTTGTTCGGTATCACTCTTCTTTCTTTCAAAGTTTTACTTTATCCCTGATATGTCATTTTATATGCGATGTTTCATATTTGTACTAGTGGGATGTGACACTCCTATCTATCTGGACCCTTCTTCCCTTAATCCGAGTAGAAGTATCCATGGTATAGGTTGGGGTGTGACAGAATATACATACATTCATACGTAAACATACATGCCGAAATAAAGGGTAATTTAAAACTTTACAACACCATTCATGAAAAGCTGATCATGCATTAATATAACAGAAGCATTACATTACTGTTTTGATCAACTAAGAGATATACAACAGATAATTACAAATCCCAAAATACGTATACAAAAGCGGAAGTTATTACATAACCAATAAGAGAGTTCTATACAAAAAGAATTCTCAAAACACCAAAAATAAAGCCCTACACTAAGACCCTGCTGTGTTAGCTTCGATGGCGGCGACTCTCCCAAGCACACTCCTTCCGCACCTGCACGGGTAAACACACCGTGCTAAGCGATAAACGCTTAGTGGGGAAACACACATATAGCATAAGGACAACCATTCACAACGGTCGTCAAGGCAATACACATGCGTACCTCAAGTACATAAATACAATAATCATGGCATAACAATAACATATACTCATGCTCACATACATAAAGCCATCCATCAGAAAGTTCATAACAATAATCATATCCTCATAACAGGTTATACTTTTCATCATTGAATCCATACATATATCATATACATTTTCTCATATTACAATCCATACAAGGCACCTGCTGACCCGAGGGAGTGGATAACGAGTATACGGACAGTACTTTATGGGTACGAGCCGAGAAAACCAATTTTACTTTTTTCCTTTTAACTTTCACAAAACATTTTCAAAGGGGATCTTAAACAAGATCCTATCACATAAGGGTTCGCGAGGAACCAAACGGGGACCTGATTGGGTCCAAACATTCAAAGGGCGCTGCAGCTCAAAGACTCTATTAGGCATGCCTAACTATCCACTTGCTAGACTCTAGCAGGTCATGCATAAACCATTCAATCCATTTCATAATTTCCAAAACCATTATCATACATGTTCATAATCGTATCATGGATCCGCATTCATATAATTCATAAAATGTAAAGCATAAATCTCATAAGCACTAAAGGAAACTGGAATTCAAAAACCACACGCAACGAAGGAAAAACTCATTCAGCATGCAGGGACTGTCGCGCTCGCGACAAAGACCGAAGTCTCTTCGCTGCGCGCGCGATGGATTTCGCGACTGCGAGGAGGACGGAAGGGCCAGGCTCTGTCGCGCTCGCGACAGAGAACAATTGGTGTTGTCGCTGGCTCGCGACGAATCGCGTGCTCGCGATAGCACTCAGCCAGCATAGCGCTCTGTCGCGCTCGCGACAGAGGATGCTCAACACCTCGGCTGTCGCGGGCTCGCGACGGGATCGCGTGCTCGCGACAGCGAAGCTCCAATCACCGCTCTCTCTGTCGCGCTCGCGACAGTCGTCGCGATCGCGATAGTGTCGGGATTTCGAAAATCTGTAGAATTTTGCAGAAATTCCTCCTTCCAAAATCATCCATCAACACACAAAATTCAACCATGAGCCTCTTACCTCAAACCCAGCCATCCAATTGCATCAACAACCATAATATAGCAATTATTAACAAGAAATTTCATACAATATATAAATTTAAACTTCCAATTTCAAGAATCAACCAAAAACCCAATTTATGCCCAAAACCACATCAATTCCCAAATTACCAAAATCAACTCATGCTCTTGCAAGATCCACACTCCAAATCAACAACCCATAGCATATACATCAAAATAAAGAGCACATAACAACCTAATTCTAAGAAATCATCAAAACTCATACATGAACATATTTACATGCAAAAGCAAGAAATTCCCAAACCTTCAAATCCTTTGCTCCTATTGCTTGGATCCATTAGGTCCAGCCTTCTCCTTGCCCTTTGGCTCACGAGGAGGCTCAACTAAGCACAAACAAGCACCCAAACACCAAGAACACAAACCCTAGCTTAGATCAAACCCAAGAAGAAGAAGAAGAAAATGCATGAATAACCAAAAGGAAAAAGCATAAACTTACCAAGGAAGATGAAAGGGAGTAATTAATTCCACCACTTGAGCTTGAATCTAAGTAGAACACTTAGGAGAGTGCAAAGGAGGAAGAAGAAGAAGAAGAAGAGAAAACGGGAATGGGTTTCAAAAAATCAGATTTCCCTTTTTCATTTCCTCTTTCCCCATCTCTCTTTCCCTTTTACACATATCAACCATCTAGTGGAGGAGATCATTTACTCACACCCTAACTAAATGTATCACATGCACACAATGAACACCCTAATAATGTACCCTACACATGTATGAGCAACACACACCACAATAATCTACTAGTGCACATCCTACTATGGTGCATTCAACCACACACAATGCAACTCCAATGCATACACTACAATGGTGCACTCATGCACACACAAATCTGACCCAACTAATTTGCACTATAGTGCTATACACACACACACGCACCAGAAAAACTCCAAATCATGCAATATTACCAAAATGCCCTTATTATACTAGACTTATGCAAATGCACACACATACACAAGTGGCTCATTCAACTAGGGGGAAAACAGGGTGTGACAGTTATGGTGACTAGCTTTTAGTAGCCACCGTGAGGTTTGCAAAATTTGCATTCTGTTTTGGTAGCCACCGTGAGGTATGCAAAATTTGCATTCTGTTTTGTATGTCACGGTGACCAGCTTTTGGTAGCCACCGTGAGGTATGCAAGATTTGCATTCTGTTTTGGTAGTCAACGTGAGCTACCTTAAGTTGCTTTCTATTTTGAATCTCATGGTGACCAGCCTTTAGTAGCCACAGTGAGGTACCCTATTTTGCATGCTAAATTTAAATCATTCCCCTTTGTTATGCAAATGTTTAAGCAACTATTAATCAAGCTTAACACCATCCACTGAGGACTTGTATGTGTTGAATGCTATGAATAAATATGATGATTGAATTTGATTATTGAATGTGAATTTGTTCAATAACTCATAAATATGCGTAAGTGAGGAATTATGCTATTTTAATCATGTGTACAATTATGATTACTATGATTTGAGATCAATAGAATAAACAATTGGATTTAATAATTTAAAGCCCGCGAGTCAAGTAGTGGATAGATAGGCATGCCTATAGGGTCTAAGTGCTGCAGCCATATGCGTCCGATTCCTCTGGAATCACCAATGTGTATTGAATCCCTATTGGATTCCCTAATGCGAATTACTGATATATTATTGACTATTTTGGTACCTACGGGTGCTATTTCGAATATGTGGTATCCACGGATACTGATGCGATTACTCTACCTCAGGGTACTGATGCGATACCCGTTATTCGCATCTTTGAGTTGTAGGCAAGGCTTAAATATTTCTGTTAAAAACCAAATAAAGTGAATCTTATGTTACATACTTATGAATATATATGTGATATGCATGCGAAGAATATGCGATATGGTGAAATGGATGTGATTATTCTGAGATGCCATGTTCATTGAATATATGCTTATGTTGAATATGAGGCATGATAGTTGATGTATAACTCTTATTGTTTATCTTATGTTATGTATATATGTATGCGTGTCTGTTATTGTATACTGTGTATTGTGTCCCCACTAAGCGTTCTCGCTTAGCACGGATTTTCTAATCCGTGTAGGTTTTAAAGTGAAGTGATCCGAAGGACAGTCCCGCATTGGCAAAGGTCAACACTATGATTGCTAGTAGTGTAGGTTTAGGGTGGTTTTGTGCAATGCAATGTGGGCATATAGATATTCATTTTGGAAATATATAATGTATGTGATGTAATAATTAATTAATAGATACGTAAATATGTATGTGTGTATGTTTAGGCATGTGACTAGTAAGATTGGTCCGCTGCATGAGAATGGATTGCAAGAAAGAAATTTATTTGTACAGGTTTTTACTGATTGTGTGTAAACATCATAAGTGTATTTGATTGTCTTTGTGATGACCGTTCTCGACTACTTTATTTGAGCTAATTGGGTGATCGGGAAGGGGCATTGCACCACTCTAGGGGTCCCCCCAATAGTTGTTGGTTTGACTCGGGCTATAGCTAATGCTACTAGGAGGGTACTTGAGTTAGAGGCCAGATTGGCAGAGAAATATGCCCATAATATCATAGACTCTCCCAAAGCAGGGGCAGCATCAGTTTTCAGTTTTCAACTCCATTTTCGAGTGCCTTAAAGATAGAATTAAATTTTGGTCTCTTCATAAAAATTGTAGTCTATGTTTTAAGTTTTCTCTCCAATTGGAAACACCCAATTCTAAACTCTGATAGTCGATATGGTCAAAATAATGAAGGCTGTTCAGAGATAACGTACTATAACTCAAAATAATTTTCCACCATAAATTCATCTAAAGCCTTTTTAAGTTATAACTAAGTAATTGGGCCTCAAATCAATACATCAATGTCTATTTTACCTATTAAATCATTTACATATAAATTTTCACACTCCAAAAATCAAAAGTTCCCATACTGTAATATTGAGCAAATTTACTTCAAATCTTATCCTTATTCTTCTCTAATGCTTGTTTATTAACTAAAACATATACAACAAATATATTCCAATGTCTTGGATGAAGAACAAAGAAGAGGATATTAATTTCCCACCTAAAATTCATAAATTGCTTACCTTTCAAGCTTAATTAGACAAAATCGTACTTTTCCTTCTTGGGTTCCCAATTTCTTGCAAAAGGATGTGTGTTTATGGAGAGAAAAGGGAGTGAAATTTATGTAACTTAATTCCCCTATGTAGCTGGCCATTTTGGCTTTTATATGCTTAAAGATTCATGCAAATTCCAGAAGTACACTTGTATAATTCTCATAAGTTCTAACTTTTAATTTCATGTAATTATACATTTACCCCATAACTTCATCTAATAACCTATTTGCATGTAATTTAATTCTATTCGCATATTAATCCATGTCTCTAAAATATTTATGCATATATGTCTCAATTAAAAATAATTATAGATTTTTCCCTTAACTTTTAAGTTAATACCTCTTATGTCCCATATTAATCATTAAATTACATAACCTTTGGCATTCATTTACTAATGCACCCTAGACATTATGGCTACTAAGCTTTTATTGCTGATTTAGGCTCCCAAGTTGCTTCTTTCAGTCCCATGATGTTGCCAGAATATTTTTACCAAAGATACTTGCTTGTTTCTTAACTATTTAATCTCTCTATCCAGAATTACTGCAGGCTTTTCATTGTGTGATAAACCAGACTAAACTTGTATGTCTTCCTCCAAAAATATTTGTGAATTATCATATTGATACCTCCTAAGATATGAAATATGGTACACATCATGTATCTTTTCCAATCCAGTGACAAAAGTTAATTAATAAGCCACTGGGCCTATTTTTACCCAAAATTTCATAAGTTTCGGTAAATCTAGGGTTGAATTTACCTTTTGTTCCAAACTGAAGCACCTTTTTCCCACGATGACACTTTTAAAATTACTTTGTTCCCAACTCAGTATTAAATATCAATACTAGAATAGTAGTCATTATTATATGTAAATTCCATGAGAGGCTAGTATTTATTTCAACTTTTAGGAAATTTCGTAAAACCACTTCTCCAGAAATTCTCAGTAATTGAATCACTTATTCATATTGTCCACTTATTAAAAATGGGACGTAGTACTAAAACTCAAATAAGCACTCAAAGCCGACTACAAACTTGATCAAAATTAATCAAGAAAGGCACACTATGAGGGTGAATTGTCTCTCCAACATACAATTAAACAAGTTTATCCATCTAATAATATAAAGCCCCAAAACCTACCCTAGTTATATTAAGGTATGATTAGGGAAGCTAGTAATCGAATATGCTTGGTTTGGTGATGGTTGTGTCAGAAGGATGTAATTGTCAATAAAAGAAAAGTTTCAACGAGCTGCGTGTGACGCGCGCTAGAACCTAGCAAAGGCCCTCATTGAACCCGCTTTTAGGGCTCGAGGGATTGGTTCGCGTCTTTTTGATCTTGAGCATCGCGAGACATTTTGGACACCTCCTTTCTAATAGAACATTAGAAAGGATCATCTAGCCTCACAACGCCTTTAGGCACCTTTTGAGGTATTTTGGAGTCGCCACCCAGTTTAAAAGAAACTAGGAAAGGTGTCTAACCTCTATTGGTCTAAACCAGAAATGGTGTCCGGAACTTCACTCTTATTAATCACTTAAGTTAATAAATGAGTTTTTAAGAAATCAAAATTCCATCTTTCATCTCACGCGATAATGCAATAAATTTAAAGCGCATTCATTCACATAGCAAAGCAATAAATAAAGCAGTAAATAAATACATTATAAAATAGAAATTGGGACAAAACAATCCCCCAAAATAAATAAATATAAACAAACAAATAAATAAACGCATAAAAGAAATTAAAATGCAACATATATAAATCGGGTCATGAATTTTAGGAACATTGGTTCCCTTTTATTTATTAGAAAAATTACAGAACTATTTGTAGGATATTGGTTGGAAAAAAATCGGGATGAGTGATCCCATTTATGAAAACTAATTCTCTATTTTGAAGGTGAGGTTTTATTGGTTAAAATAGGACATTGGTCCAATTTATTAATAAAAATCCCAAATTATTAGTTATATAAAAAACGTGATTTTCTATAATGCGGATAATAAAAAATACATTTCAACATACAATCACAAAAAAATAATATAAATAAAATAAACACATCAATTAAGATGCAAACCCTAAGTTTGATGGTCTTTAACTCTCTGGTCCTCTGAGTCACGCACGAATATAATTCGCAAAATAAATAAATTTCGAGACACAGAACAAAATAAAATAAATGTTAGTAAAATAATAAAAAAAATAATTCGCGAACAAATGATTATTTTAAGACTAATACACTAATCAAATAAATTAGTATAATAATTAAATTAACATTAATAACTATTAAAAGATAAAATGAACTACGGCAGAAAAGGATCTAAAAAGATAACAAGTTAATCAGCATTCACATATGGACAGTCGAGAGAAAAAAAAGGATAAAGAGGAGGATCGGACGCTCGGGCAGAGAGGAAGAAAAGACGAAGAAACAGGAGAAGAGAGGTAGGCATGCACGTCACGTGCAGGGGCTCGAGGGATTGGTTGGTTCGACGCGCGTCACATTGCAGCAATATGGTAAATTATTAAAATGTGACTTATTTGCATTAAAGTATTAATTTTGAGGATTTAATTATAAGTACAATTTAATTATAAGGTTAATTTGAGAAATGAAAAAGAAGGAAGGATTAAATGGATAATTTGTTAGGGTGGCCAATCAAAAACCTACAACTAGTTAATTCTAAAATTATAGAAACTGGATGGGTATATAAAGAGCTAAAATCGGTGGAAATGGAGGAGGAAATTCAAGAATTCTCACTTCTATACCCACACCACTTCTTGCTCTTCAATCACCCATTTGATTTCTCCATAAGATTATATGAGTTTGTGTAGGATTTTCTGTGGGATTGGGAAGTTTCATCTCCATCTTTTTCTGTATTTCTTTCCAATGTGACTTTGTAGAAAGAATTGTGACAAGGAATATTTATGAGATGAAATTTTGGTGTATTTGCTAAAGAACTTACAAAGAAAAGCAAAGAAAAATAGAAAGTGCAATAAACGAGCTTAAAGAGAAGGAAAGAAGAAGAATCAATTTTGGAAACTCTCTACTTTGTATGTGTGTATGTGTAGGAATGGGAAATTATGACTAAATGCATGTGGTTGGACTCAAAATGGGAAATTATGACTAAATGCATGTGAATGGACTTAAAATGGGAAATTTGAAGTGATTGTGTATGAATTAGAGAGAAAGGAACTTAATGGGTTGATAACAGAAAATCTCCTACATGGGTCTACAGTACGAGTCTGAGTATTTTGACTATATCTAAAAGTGTAGATCTCTCAATGGAGTGATTCTAGTTGGAAAATTTTATTAAGATATAGACATATAAATCTTAAGAGGAATCTTAGCCTAATTTTAGCTTTAAAACCTATTAAATTGAGATTGAATGTGGATATCTGAATTTGTCCCTCCTTGAGAGTAGTTGCTATTCACAAGGGTGTATCTCCTTTAATTCATGTCCAAAATGAGTGAATTTTATGTCATTGTAAACATGAAACATAGATGAACATTTGTTAAGAAGGAACTTTGGCCTAAAAATGTCATTTTCTAGGTATGAAATCCTGGACAAGATGACCCATGAAATATGCTCTATTATGCCTTGTTTTAGTATGAAAATTAACAATGTTACACGGCTATCAGACAATCCTTCCTGCCCTATAAAATTCCTACTCGCCGCGTAAATAGCTACTGGATTGCCTAAAATTGCCTGGAATTCACCTTACATGGCAGTCAAGATTTCCTGCCTGCCGTGTAACATTTATGCCTGTCGTTTAATTAGCTTTTGGATTGCTTAAAATTGCTTGAGTATCATCTTACACGACGGTCAAGAAATTATGCCCACCATGTAACCTCTCCTGCCTGCCATGTAAAACTCTTGCCAACTGTGTAACTAGCTACTGTCTTGTTAATGCCAGAGTTCTGTCATTTTACATGGCAGTCAAGAAATCCTATAATATGCGATTTTCTCCCCATTTTTAATCAGATTTTAACTTGAAGTCTCTGAAACTTGTCAGGTATATTTCTAATGACATATAATCATTATGTAAACTTGTCTGCAATAATGTTGAAATGGAATTTATCCATTAGCATGGTACCATTATTATGGCAACTATTCTGAACATCATGGATTATGTATTTTTTATTATGAATTATTGTCTGTGATTGAATATGAATAATATTAATCGGATGACTGTTAAAGCCTGCTAGATACCTAGGTTGTCGATAGATAGGCATGCATGTAAGGAGCCTGATGCAGCTGCTATATTTATGACACCATGATGTCATTCTGTAGAGACCTTTGTCTTATGTTTCTTTCGGGAATACCCATCCTGATAATTATCCCTTCGGGGATTCTGATATTTTTTACCTTTTAGGGTTCTATTCTGATTTACTTCCCCCGAAAAATCCTGTTTTCTCCCGATTATCCACTTTCTAGTAAGGCAGGCATCTATAACTTGTTTATGTATTTCCACTTTATATAAATATTGATCTATAATTTGATATGAACTATAATTTATATGAATGATCATGAACCTAAAATGTAATGGTTCACATCAGGTACTAGATAAGACGGCTATACATTTATGTTCAATAAATGAGTTATTTAATTATATCTTTTCTTCTTTACTTATGTTCTTCATATATTTGTGTGCTTAAGGAAAGATTACTGTGAATGGTCATTCAAAGACTAATGTTCCCCACTAAGCTATATGCTTAGCATGGGTTTTTATTCATGTAGGTTCAAGTACCGAAGTTGCTTCCAAAGATTTGCTGCAGAGGCCAGGGCCACACAAGAATAGAGGTTTTGATGTAGGTCCATTTTTGTATGTAAATTTTGGGATCGTGTATGGTCCATTTTTCTATGTAAAGAAGTTATTATAATGTTTTGTAACATTGTAAATGGTTATAATATGTAAATGCTTTACTATATCTTGGCTTAATGAAAAATACTTCTTAACATGTTTGTGAAATGAAAATTTTAATTTGTACGAGTTTATACATTTCATAGACATGTTAAAAACAAGATTAATCAATTTAGGTTTCAGCTTAGTTGTGTGACACCCCTGTTGTCTTGTTTCTATTATGTATGCATTTCAATTCTCTATTGGGGCTGTTACATTTGGTGGTATCAGAGCCTAGGTTTAATCATTCCTGGACACCTAAGGTTTGGAAATGAGTTTGTGTAGATTTGTGCTGGCCTAATGCAGTTATCTTTATTTTTATATATATTAAAGATATAGAAGATTTTTGTGAGGTTGTTGAAGAAACAGTTGAAAGTGTGAATCCTATGGAGCAAGATCTGCCTGCCTTAGAGCCTTCTGAGTCTATGAGACCTGAGATACCTGCACCAGTCTTGCCTATAGAGGCCTTGTTGAAGATTTCTCATGACATGGCTCAAGTGTTAAGTAGGCTTACTGCACCTAAAGCCCCAATTGATGTCGTAAGGAAGCATAGTGCAGAAGAGTTCTCTGGAACCAAGCTTGAGGAATCAGATAAAGCTAAATTCTGGTTAATAAGAACTCAATGGGTCTTGCATGAAGTTAAGTGCTCGCCTGTCTAAATGGCTACCTATGTTATGTCCTTGCTTCAAGGGGTAGCTTACGATTGGTGGAATCTTATGATGCAACATTCTCAGCTTCCTGATCCAGTGACCTGGGAGTTTTTCATTCAAGAATTCTAAAAAAAAATATATTATTGAGGCCTATCAGGAGTCAATATGGAAGTAGTTTTTGAATCTGTGACAGAGGAACCTTTCAGTGGCTGAATATGAGAAGGAGTTCAGTCGGTTGAGCAAGTATGCACCTGATCCCATATTGACTGAGGCATTTCGATGCCGACAATTTAAAGATGGGTTGAATGAATCAATTAAACAACATTTATTTACTATCACCTCTTTACAGCATGTGACTTATTATCAGTTGGTTCAAGCTGTCATTCGTATTAAAAAGTCTAAAATGACTTAGAGAGAGGGCTCAGAGGAGAAATATTGCTAAAGGTGGCACCTCATAGGGGAAAAGAACTCGTGATTCACAAGGAGCTTATCCAGCAGAGTCATTAAATAGTCCTACTACTAGGGGAAAAAGGCAGGGACCTTCTACATCTAATACAAGTAAAGAATCCACAATTAGGTAAGGAGATGATGCACTAAGTGCCCACATTGACATAAATTCCATAAAGGTGCTTGTAGTGTTTTACTGGGGCTTGTTTTCATTATGGAAGCACCGATCATTTTTTGGCCAATTGTCCTCAAGAGTGGGGACAAGCACAGACTACATCAACTAGTAGAGGAGCATCTAATGCACCACCAGCAGCCAAAGGAAGAGGTAAAGGACGTGGTGGTTCAGGTTAGTCACGAGGCAACCCAAGTGCTATTTCAGATACAGTGGAGTGATTTGGTCCAGGAACAGCTCTAGCCAGGGCTTATGCCATGAAAGCATATGAGGAACAGGATGCTCTACAAGTTATTGCTTGTATATTTTCTCTTTTTAATACTGATATATATGTTTTAATTGATCCGAGTTCTGTAACACCCCATACCCATACGTAAGGGAGCTCATCCGTGGAGGGAGTGAATGCTTGTATAGATAAGGGTATCACCAAACAACTCACAATCAAGCATAGATACAAGAATAAATAAGATAACAGAGGAAATCAAAACATAACCTCAAAACTCTTTCATTGACAGAAGCAAGAGTTCATTACAAAAATTTGCCATTACAACAGTGCCTTTACAATAATTACAAGTTTCACAAAATTACATAGCTGAAGGAGTACAATAAAATAAATACAAAATAAAACCAAAAGATTACAAAGAGGACTTAAATACAAAAGCTAAGCTCGCAAAACTTCACTTCTACTGTGTTGGCTTGACCTGTGGAGACACACCTGAAACTCCAATACTTTCGCACCTGCACGGATGAAACACCCCGTGCTAAGCGATAACACTTAGTGGGGAAAACACAAATATGAACGGCCATTCACAATGGTCGTTAAAGCAAACACACACACCAATGGCACATGCCTACAAATACATTTAACGGAAATCACAACTTAAATATCATCAATCACATTCAATAGGCTCACAACAGGAATATATATATATCATAATGATTTCCTAGTCACAATAATTTCATAGTCACATAGTAAACAACAAGATGCCTGCAAATGCAGAATAGCGGATATCGAGTGAACACATTGGTACCCATAGGTACAGTCAAAAGCAACATCTTTATTTTCCATTCAAAACATTTTCACATTGGGGATCTTAAATAAGATCCGAACACATTAAGGATCGGGAGGATCCAAACGGGGACCTGATAAGGGTCTGGAACACATTGGGGCTATAGCTAACAGAACTCTATAGGCATGCCTATCTATTCACTAATTTGACTCTTGCAGGCCATGCATCATTCATCATATCAATTACATATTGTACATAAAATCATCCATGTATAACTATAATAGCATCACATGATTGGAAATAAAGTATCGAAAGCATAGAAGAAAACTCATTTTGAAAACATAAGGAGTCACGCTCGCGACATAGGCGAAGCTCGCCCAGTGCCGCACTTGCGACAGCCCTCGCACTCACGCGAAGAGGGACTGAGCAGCCTCTGTCATGCTTGCAATGAGCATCACGCTCGTGAAAGAGGGCCAATTAGGTCACTGTCACTTTCGCTCACTTAAGCGCGCTCGCAATAGCGATCTGCCCACGCTCAGCTCGGAGCCGAGCTCTCTGTCGCGCTCGCAATAGAGATGCGTTCAGCTGAAGCTCGATAGGCAAGAGCCCGACAACAGGCGAGGGCTTAGATCATCGAGCTCTGTTATGCTCACGACAAAGTCAATTTTTTTCCATCTCTCCTGCCAACCTGCAGAAATCTAACTCCTCCAAACTTTTTCCCAAACCTCCAAATGACCCAAAACTACATCACCACTACAATCAAGTGTTCAAAACATCACATACAACATAAAACCCAAGTTTTATGCTAAAAATCGTGAATCAAAACTTCCAAATCCATCAATAAAAACCAAAAATTCAACAAACCCAGAATTTTGCTTAACACAAACCCAATTCATGATTAATCAAATCCAATCCACACAATCAACAATATTGCTCCAATTAATCATTATACATATCCATTAAGCACTAAAAATACACATTTCCAACATCAAATTTCCAGAAATCAACACAATCATTCAAAATCATAATTTATGCACAAATACAAAACTTCCCAAACCTCGATCTCCTTATCTCCACAATTAAGTGGCTGCACTTCCACTTGCTACGTCTTTCCCCTTGGCCTCTCTAGCAGGTATCTCTGAACCATAAACTCAAAACACACAATAACACCACATCCATCACAACCAATGAGAAACACAAAAAAAAGAAGAGGAAGAGGAAGAAGAAGAAGAAGAAGAGTAGCAAGACTTACCAATTAACCACTTGTGTTGTCAAATTCCACCAAAGAGCAACAAAAGGAGATTAGGGCAAAAAGAGGGAAGAAGAAGAAAAAGAAACAGGGACAGAGAGAAAAGGAAATGGGAGAGGGCATATAGCTACTCTCTCTCTCATTTTCTCTCTTTAGCTTTTATACCCCCTTCTTTTTCTCTCCCTTGCCATGTGTCACTCAACCATTGGTGGTTTTGACAAATACTCTTCTAATTCTTCTAATTCCTCAACCACACCAATAACATAATCATGCTATAGACTCCAAAATTAAAATAACACATGCAAAAATTCACACAAAATAGCTCAAAATTACTAGGATGGAAAACGGGGTGTTACAGGTCTACGCATTCATACATATGCAGTGGGGGTTTGTTTGATAAGATGCCATATGTAGACAAGTTAGATTTTGACATTTGTGTACTAGTCCATTGGCTCAAAGTGTCTGTGTTAGCAGGATATTTAGAGACTATTCGATTTTGATTCAAAGGAGAGAATTCTCTTCTGATTTAATTGACTTGTTATTTTGTGAGTTTGATCTGATTCTGGGTATGGACTGGTCATCCAAGCATAGAGCTGTGGTAGACTGTAGATTGAAAACTATTGAACTCAAAAGCCCTGATCAATTTGAGATTGTGGTACATGGTATTCTACCTAATCCTTTTTGTCTAATATGATATCTGCTATGCAAGCTAGGCGTTTCTTTAGGAAATGATGTAAGCTTTTCTAGCTTTAGTGTTGCATTCAAAAAGAGATCAGGTGAAATTGAAAGATATCCGAATACCCTGACATTTTTCCAGATGAACTATTTGGTCTTCCACCTGAAAAAGAGATTGAATTGTGAATAGAAGTGTTACCTGGAACAACACCTATTTCTAAAGTGCCTTAACGAATGGCTCCTTCAGAGTTAAAGGAGTTGAAAACTCAATTGCAAGAGCTTCTGGATAAGGGTTTCATTCGGCTCAATATTTCCCCTTGGGGAGCACCGGTTCTCTTTATTAAGAAGAAAGATGTGACCTTACAGATATGCTTATGTGACGCGCGCCGAACCTCGCGTCCTCCCGAAAGCCCACTTCAGGGCGATCGGGAAAGGTTCATAAAGCTTGTAAGGTATTTACAAGTGCGTCTATTTTGGGCAACAATGAGGTTTCTTGGAGTCGCCACCTAATAGAACATTGGGAAGGGTCGTCTAGCCTTATCGAGCCTAAGACGGCGCATACATATCCATCTTGAGCTAGCCAGAGGGATCTTGGAGGCCTTATCCTCTACTCCCCTAGAGCCTAGGATTGTATATTTAAGCCTTTTGGTGGGACTCAAAAGGTGTCTTGGAAGTCCTAGACCTCTCGCCTTTTCGAGTCCCAAAGACCAGAGTGAGTTCAGGACTTCTCATTTATTCGTACTTTGATTAATTTTACAATTATGTTTTGGATTTATTATTTCACCAACTTTCCATACGATGCATTTTATTTAAGCGCAAATCATTCACATCCAAAGCGGTAAATAGAAGCAAGAATCAAGATAAAGTGTTCGAAATAAATTACAATAACACTAGGAGCGGAATACAACTCCCATTTATAAAAGTGCGACACATGCATAAAACGGGATATTCATTGGAATGAGGACTTTGGTCCTACCATGCATATTCATTACATAAACGGTTTTTTATGAAGTATCAATTTTATTGGCTGAAATGGGACATTGGTCCACCATTTTCGGGAAAATCTCCAGGTTTAATTGTTAAAAAGCTTTTGGTCCTTTTTTACCTTAATGACGTTAAAACCATTTCCATAACAACATAAATACAAGGTAAGGGTAGAAAAATGAACCCGAATCGAGATCCGCAGGATGGTGCCACCAACATCTCTCATAATTCCAACTTCCAACGGTCAGAAAAGAACTCACCAAGATAAACACGTTAGCAAAAACGTAAATAAAAAATTAAAAATGAGAAAATTCTAACAGCAATGAATTAAGAGATAGGATTTTATGAGGTAAGGAAATGAGAATTTTGCCTAGGGTCGGCTACCTGGATCGTGCCAGTGGCCGTCCCTAGTGAGGGGAAAACAAATCAAAAAAAACTTCTTAAATCTTTTGCGTAAAAAGGGATAATGAAGTATATATAAAAATTAGTGTGATTCAAATTAAATTATATAAATGTTAGTCCAGAATGTTTACCCTCGGATTTTACCTTTTAAGGTGGATGTCGGATGATTTTGTCCCCGTGTGCCTCGCAAGGATCAAAAGAAGAATCAGATCAAAGAAAGAAAATTTATGTTATTCTTTCCTTGAATATTTGATTGCAATAGTGTGTTCGAATTAGTTATATTGATGGAAACGACTGAATTTCGTCACCTCAATTTGACTTAATTCGTAAGAAAAAATTGAAGAAATCGATTAATCAAAAGAAGTTTTATCAAAATAAAACTCTACAGATGAATAGAGATTTATGAATTTTTGCGTGATCTACTCACAGAAAAACCCTTTTCTCTAAAAAGCAATTTTCTCCAAAAATATTTGATAGTTTTTAAATAAAACTCTCTTTTTAATTTCTCTCCAAATTTTCTAACCCCAAAAACTGAAATTTTATTCTCTATTTATAGGGTTTTTTATGAGATAATTCAGATTAATCTCTATCTAAAGTTTGAATTTTAAAAGGACTTTAAAATTCAAGTTTTTAGATAAATTCTATCCCTATTTTGAAAAGAAAAAGATTAAATTTTATCCAATCTCGAGTGATCCGGTCAGTTACCGTACCGACGGGCTTCCCTGCGCATACCGACGGCCGTCCCTACTAAGGGCAAATGAGGGAGACTGACTAGGGACGGGGCGTGAACTAGGGACGGGCGTCCCTAGATCGCCACCTGTCCGTCCCCATTACACCTAGAGACGGGTATCTCCCCAAGTAGAGACGGACGTCCCTACACAGACGGCATTCCCGTCTGTGAAGCAAAACTCACATTTTTACCCAAATTCTGTAAAATTTATCCAACTCTTTCAAAACTCCATGCTATAGAAAAAGATTTTAATCCTTGAGAGACCAAAAGACAAAAACCTCCGAATTCCATCCCCTTGCTCGTAAATCGACATGGATCTCTTCATCGGGTAACTCTAATCTGGACTGCCTCAAGCCTCGGTGTCTACAGCATAGATTACCGACAAATCAATAAAGTAATAGTGAAGAATAAATATCCTCTGCCAAGGATCAAAGAACTTTTTAACCAGTTAAAGGGTACTGGGGTATTTTCCAAAATTGATTTGCAATCAGGTTATTATTAGCTTTGAGTTAATGATGAAGACAACCTGAAGACTACTTTTAGAACCTGCTAGGTTCATTATGAATTTCTAGTGATGTCATTTGGGTTAACTAATGCTCCTACAGCATTTGTGGATTTGATGAATAGGGTGTTCAGACCTTACCTGGACCAGTTTGTAGTTATTTTTATAGATGATATTCTGGTTTACTCTAAGAATGAATAGGAGCATGCCCAGCATTTGAGGATAGCATTACAGATCCTGAGGGAAAAAGAATTATTTACCAAGTTAAGTTAGTGTGACTTTTGGCTTAAGGAAGTTTCTTTCCTTGGTCACATTGCATCTTCAGAAGGTATTCAGGTTGATCAAATAGAGGCTATTGTCAATTGGCAATCGCCCTGAAATGTGATAGAAGTTAGAAATTTCTTGGGTTTAGCTAGATATTATCGACATTTCGTGAAAGGGTTTTCAATTATAACATCGCCTCTTACCAAGTAGCTCTGGAAGGGTGTGAAATTAGAGTGGTCTGCTAAATGTCAAGCTAGTTTTGAGTAATTAAAGAAGATGCTTACTTAAGCACTCATTTTGACATAACTAACTCCCAGTAAAGAGTATTCCATGTATAGTGATGTATCAAAGAATGGCCTGAGTTGTGTTTTGATGCAAGATGGTAAGGTTATTGCTTATGCTTCGCACTAATTGAAGCTATATGAACAGAATTATGCTACATATGATTTGGAATTGGCAGCAGTGGTGTTTGCCTTGAAAATATGGTAACACTACCAGTATGGTGAGAAGCATAGGATTTATATTGACCATAAAAGTTTCAAATATCTACTAACCCAGAAGGAACTCAATTTGAGACAGCATCAGTGGCTGGAATTGTTCAAGGACTATAATTGCATAGTTGATTACCACCCAGGGAAAGCTAATATGGTGGCAGATACCTTGAGTAGGAAGATAGTTTAAGCCTTGTTATTGCAAAACTGTAGATGGAGATTTGTTTCGGATGGAGCTTTGATAGCTCAATTAAAAGTAAGACCTAATTCGAGATAGGAGATTATTGATGCTCAGAAAGAAAATCCTAAGCTACAATAATTGATACAAGTAGTTGGGAATGGAGATCTAACTGATTATTCCGTGAAAGATGGCAGGAGTCTGTACTACAAAGGTAGATTATATGTGCCAGCTAATACGGAATTGAAGAAAAAGCTATTTCATGAAACACATAATAAAATGTTCACCATGCACCCAGGAGGTAATAAGATGTACCAGGATCTGAAGCGGTTTTATTAGTGGCCTGGAATGAAAAAGGATGTGGTAGATTATATATCCAAGTGCCTAGTTTGTCAATAGGTAAAGGCTGAACATCAAATCCCACCTGGTCTATTAAATCCCATACCTATTTCTCAGTGGAAATGGGATAATATCACGATGGATTTTGTGGCAAGCTTATCTCGTACTCAAAAGAGACATGATGCAGTTTGGGTGATTGTAGACAGCCTTACAAAATCTGCACATTTTATACTAGTCAAACTTGATTATTCCATGGATCGCCTGGTAGAATTATATGTGTTAGAAATTGTTTGACTCCATGGGGTGTCAATGTCTATTGTGTCTGACATTGTGTCTGACCGAGATCCACGATTTACTTTAAGATTTTGGAAAGATTTACATATAGCTTTAGGTAGTCGGCTTAATTTTAGCACGGCTTTCCATCCCCATACTGATGGACAATCGGAGAGGGTAATACAGGTTCTCAAAGATATGATTTGGGGTTGTGTCGTGGATTTTCCTAGTAGTTGGGATAAGTACTTGCCACTTATAGAGTTTGCATATAATAACAATTATCAAACCAGTCTTGGTATGGCACCCTATGAAGCTCTCTATGGTAAAAAATGTAGAACACCTATATGTTGGACGAAATTAAACGAGGAAAAGATGGTTGGGCCGTATCTAGTGAAAGACAATGAAGAAAAGCTAAAGTAATTCAACAAAGATTAAAAGCAGCTAGTGACAAATAGAAGTCATGATTTGAAATAGAAAGACATTTTATATGCAATCAGAGATAAGATTTTCTTCAAAGTTTCACTCTAGAGGAAATTGCTATGATTTGGAAGGAAAGGGCAATAGCTATTGGATTGCCTAAAATTGCCTAGAATTCACCTTACACGGCAGTCAAGACTTCCTGCCTGCCGTGTAACATCTATGCCCGCGGTTTAATCAGCTTCTGGATTTCTTAAAATTGCCTGTGAGTATCATCTTACATGGCGATCAAGAAATTATGCCCGCCGTGTAAGCTCTCCTGCCCGTCATGTGGGCAAGTCTACCTACTGTGTAAAGCTCTTGCCCACCGTGTAACTAACTACTATCTCATTAATGCCAAAGTTATGTTATTTTACACGGCGGTCAGGAAATCCTATTCGTCGTGTAACCCCCAGTTTCCATAATGATTATAGGTCATTAGAAATACCTAATTACAGGTCTGGTGTATTTCTAAAGACCTGTAATCATTATGTATACATGTAATACATTAAAATGTGATATATTTGTCTAAACATAGATTATATTATGCATGAACATGAATTATGCAATAATGTTGAAATGGCATTTATCAATTAGCATGGTACCATTATTATGGTAATTGTTCTAAAGAGTATGGATTATGTATTTATGTTTATGAATTATTGTCTGTGATTGAATATGAATAATAGTAATTGAATGTCTATGAAAGCCTGCCAGATACCTAGGCTGTGGATTGATAGGCATGCCTATAGGAAGCCTGATGCAGCTACTATATTTACGACACCACATCCTGTAGAGACCTTTGTCTCATATTTCTTATGGGAATACCCATCCTGATAATTATTCTTTCGGGGATTCTGGTATGTTTTACCCTTCAGGGTTTTGTTCTGATTTACTTCCCCCAGGAAGTCCCGTTTTCTCCCAATTATCCACTTTCTAGTAAGGCAATCTTCTATAACTTGTTTATCTATTTTTGCTTTTGATAAATATTGATCTAGAATTTGATATGAATTATAATTTATATGAATGATCATGAACCTGAAAGGTAATGGTTTGCATATGGTACTAGTTATGACGACTATACATTTATGCTCAATAAATGAGTTTTTTAATTATATCTTTTCTTCTTTACTTATTTTCTTCATATATTTGTGTGCTTGAGTTATTTAATTATATCTTTTCTTCCTTACTTCTTTACTTCCCCCCAGGTTTTGATGTAGGTCCATTTTTGTATGTAAATTTTGGGATTGTGTATGGTCCATTTTGCTATGTAAAGAAGTTATTATAATGTTTTGTAACACTGTAAATGGTTATAATATGTAAATGCTTTACTATATCTTGGCTTAATGAATAATACTTCTTAACATGTTTGTGAAATGAAAATTTTAATTTGTACGGGTTTATATATATCATAGGCAAGGAAAACTAATTTTCTCAGCTTGGGCACTCCATTAAAATCATTTTCTTGAGTTTTTTTTTATGTTGAAAACTTAAGTTTTTCTTGGGTATTTCTGGTGTTCATCACTACAAAACTTGACAAGGGAGACGGATTGAGACATCATTTCTCCACCCTATAAATTCTGAGGGTAAAGATTTTTGGACTCATTTTTCGTCATCTCATTTTATTTTATTTTCTTATGGTGCCGATTAATGCATGAACAATGGCTTGATGAATGCATGCCTATTTTTCTGAGTTTAAAGTTTATTATTTTAATACGGTTTCTGTGATGATTTTCTTCCTTTTATACACCTGAATGCTACTGTCACTATTGCTTTTATTATCATCTTTATTATTATTATTTGCAATTATTATTAGTATTTGTTTCACTGTTGCCATTATTATTATTATTATTATTATTGTTGTTGTTGTTGTTGTTGTTGTTGTTAATGCTATTATTATTGTGTTATCATTATTATTATTATTATTATTGATGTTAATGCTATTATTATTATGTTATCATCATCATCATCATCATCATCATCATCATCATCATCATCATCATCATCATTATTATTATTATTATTATTATTATTATTATTATTATTATTATTATTATTATTATTATTATTATTATTATTATCATCATTATTAATGTTATTGTATGTTTTGTGTTTTATATTTGTGTTTGTTATTACTGTTGCCGTTATTTTTATTATGGCTATTATTAGTATTATTATTAGTAATGTTATTAATGTTATTATCATCATAGTATTATTATTATTATTATTATTATTATTATTATTGTTGTTGTTGTTGTTGTTGTTGTTGTTGTTGTTTTATCATTGTTGATGTTATTACTATTGTATTTTGCATGATTAATTTTTAATCCTTTTGCATATGAGTTGCTTGTAAACAAGTTAAATGTATTTAATTTAACCTGTTCTATTATTTTATATGTATGTTAACCATGTTTTATATTTCTCCTGCCTTTGTGTTTATGTGCTTGATTTTGGAATTGATACTAACCTTTTACAGTCGTTTTTCTTATTTGGGTAAAATGTGACGTTTACTTGTTTGAGTATCGTCGTGACCATACGGAGGGGTCAGGGCATGTAGGAGACTACATCACTTGAGTGAGACCTTACCTACCCCTTGTTTATATGATTGTATTTATTTGCAATTAAATAGTTTTATTTCACACGAGTGTAGTATAAAAAATCACAAAAATATTTTTATAACTAAATTGGGATTTTTGCTAATAAATTGGGACCAATGTCCTAGATTTTAGTCAAAAAATGCAAAATGTCATGAATTAAAACGGAGAGTTAAGTTTTCTTAAAAATGGGATCACTTATCCCGGTTTTCAAACCAATAGCCAAAATAACTTTTCAATCCCTTTTTAAGTGAGCTTGAAGGAACCAGTGTTCCCAAACCGAATAAATATCCCGATTTATGTATGTCTTCTCGTTTGATTAATTTTTGCTTGATTGTTTAACTTTACGTTTACATATATCTTTTGGGCCCTTGTAATTAATTATTTTTGGGACAATTTTATTAAGCTTTCTTTCATTGGGGATTGTATTCCATCCCAATTTTCATCTTAATTTTGTTTAGCTTTTTTGGGGGATTGTATTTTTCCCAATTTCTCCTTTGTAAATGGCGTGTTTGCGTGTTTACCGCTTTATTTACAGCTTTCATTTATCGCTTTCTTAGTGCTTGAAGTGCACCTTTAATAAATTGCATTAATCGCGTGAGAAGAGAGATGGCTGGCTGGGAGGGGCTGACGGTCCGGCCTGCTGAGTAGCCCAATCCCTGGCCACCTGCTGGTATCTGGGAGGTACAGCCACTGGTACCGATAACGGCTGTGCTCCTGCTGCTGGAACTGGACCTGGGCATATCCATCGAGAAATGGCTGTGAACAGACCGTCATGAACTGGAGTGTACTAGTAACAACTCCCCCTAACTCCCTGAAAGCATCGCCTAGGCGGAGGGTCTGATCTGTGGAGGTGGTCCTCATACTCCTCAGCCTATCCTCAGTCTGCTCTCTAAACTCCTGCAGGGACTGGGCAATGGGAGGTATGGCACCCTCCAGGACCTGAATCCTGAATCTGAGAGCCTCCACTGACTCATCCACTATCTGTACGGATGCGTCTATCCTCTGGGTTGCCTCACTCTGGGAGGCCCTCATTTCCTGCCTCAGCTGACCTACGAGTCTCTCCTGCTCCTGCCTCAGATGATCAATAAGCCTCCCCTGGTCCTGGATAATTCCCTGCTGTTGATCCAGCCGATCTAATATGACCCTATCTCGCTCTCCGAGCTATCCGAGAAGGGCCCTGTCTCTCTCCTCCTGTCTATGCTCAAAAGATCCGAACATAGAAGTCAATAGGGCAGTAAAATCTGGCTGCGCTGGGAAAGCTGATGATGAGGATGGAGGGGGAGCTGAATCTGGTGTCGGCTCAGGTGGTGGAGCCGCAGAAGTAGATGCCCCCGGATCCCCTACTCTAGCATATGGGCTAAACCTCTTAGGCGCTCGGGGAGCTGTCCGCTGTACTCTAGACGATGGAGGCATAGGACTCTGCACTCTCTGTCCTGGAGGAGTAGCCAGCAACTCATCCATAGTAAACTCGATCCCCATATCAAAAGGTGTACCCGGCTGCTCCTCGTGTTGCGGCTACGGAGGCTGACCATCTGGATACTCTGGCTGTCGGGGAGGCTGGTCCTCCTGATGCTGAGGGTGCTCGGGAGGCTGGTCCTGAGCCTGCTCTGGGTGCTCTGGCTGATCCTGAGCCTGCTCCTCTACTGGCTCTAACGAGGGCAAGCTAAATGCGCGTCTAGTCTCGTGCACTGTGCGAAGCCTGTACGCCTCGGGGTGGCCCGGTATCGGTAGTATCATGGCCATCGTCATAGCCGCTGGAGCATCCACATAAATACTCTCATCCAAAGGGCGCCCCAAAATATCTGGACAAACACCCAAACTCAAGAGCAACCTGGTAATGACCCCCCCGACATACACTACTGGGGCTGCCCCCCTGGATACCCTCACCAGGTTGACCAAAATCTCGTGGCTGATATTGAGCCTCTGACCTGCCATCATGGCCCATAAACTCCAGATCTCTGCGGCATTGAGGGAACCTGGGTTACCAGCTCGTCCCAAATATGAGCTGGACAATACTCGATGAAGATAGCGCAGAGCCTGTGATAAAAGTACTGTACTCTTCGTCGTGTCGTGATCGTACGGCACTCCTGGTAAGGCTATAACCGCCCAATGCTGACGTCTCACTGATCTCTGGGGTGTTATGACATCTTGCCCGAATGGGAGCCCCATGGCCTCTGTAAACCGCTGACGGGTGATGCTGAAATGGTAGCCCTCAATCCAAAACTAAATGACACCCTCCTCCATGTCAGACCTCTGATATCCGCCATAGTGTAGCGTAGCGAGGAACTGTCGTACCACCTCTGGGTGAGTCTGGAAAGCGGGTGTCAAAAACTCTATCCAACCCGTGCCCGCCATCAGTATATCGACCTCATCCGCCATCCCCAAAGCCTCAAGGAACGGCCTAGAAACGAAATGGATAGCTCGGAACTGCACCTGAGCTAGTGCCGCATACCTCTGTCTAGCCTCATCGCTCATCCAACCTGGGGCCTCAGGCTCGGGCTGATCATGTGGAGCGTATCGTCGTGGTGGCATCCTGTGAATAAGACAAACAGTTAGTTTGATATTGTGGACATGAATAGACCTTATGGTAGAATTTTAGGTGGCATTCTGCCTGGGTATGTCTAAACCAAAAAAGATTTCAAAAAATTTGGGCAGTACCCCGGCAAGGGTGTGCCCAACCTCCTGTATGAAAAGATAAAAAGAAGGGACAGGCCTCAGGCCCCAAGCAACAATATAATATTCACATTTGCTAAAAACTGGCAGCACCCTGGCAAGGGTGTGCCCAAACTCTTGCATAATGAAGAAGAAAATAGAACAGAACGGGCCTCATACCCCAAATAACAACAATGCAATATAATCACTTTGCTTTCTAGTTCTCAGATTATTTGCTCTAAAATATATGAATTTCTAAGGCCGTATTTATACTCTAAACACTAATTATTCCTTGAACAGCATATGTTTGTGCACTCTTTATTTATTAAAACAAAATTCATCCTATTAACTTATTTACAGTGCCAATCAGAATTTAACAGGCCACTAATTCCATTAATTCAAAAGAAAAAGAAATCTCCTTGCTCGTAACAATAAAGAAACAAAGAAAAATGGGAGTATTTTTACTAACCTGGAAGTCGAGACCAGAAGTCAAAAAACTGAAAACAGGTGCGAAAAAATGCAATTTGAAAAGATAAAAATGAAAAAACACAGTTGGAAACAAAGGAAAAGGCGTCGGTGTGGAGAAGAAGGAAAGAAAATGATTTCCCGTTGGTACTTGCGTCTTTATATAGATTTTCAGTACCGACGGGCTTTCCGCCCATACAGCGACAGACGGGAATTCCGTCTGTCTATCCAGATTCCCTCATTAATTGTCTAATTAATGCGCGTGAAATGCACAATGCACGATTCGCCAGGTGGACAAGTACAGACGGGTTCGCCGTCTGAATATAGGAACGGGTTAGCCGTCTGTAAGCCAAATCTATAAAAGTCAACCATTTTTCTTGAATTTCGTGCCCCTTACTTATTTTAGCTCCAAAATATCTCTTTTCTCTAGTTTTTTTCCCCTCTTTTCCTGTTAGCAACTGTGGCTTTAGCTATCAAGACATGAATTCTCCTTTCGTTTCCAAGATGCACCGTATCTTAGATGATGCTCAAACTTGGGAACACAGTACTCTTGCCCCCCTTTCTGGACTGAGGTTTCTACGGAGAGTCAAGGTAGACTACACCCTTCTTTTGGCTGCAACCCACTTCTGGGATCCTCGTTTTCATGTTTTTGGGTTCACCTATCAGGAATTATGCCCCTTGCCTGAAGAATTTGCTGCTATCATCGGAAGTTGGTATCCACCTGGTGCTTCGCCTTGCGTACCTCGCTGTGGTTTGATTCAAATCCGGGATATTGCTTTGTCCTTAAGTGTAGCTCCCTTTGAAGCTTCTCGTCTAGTTCCTCAGGGCTCAGTATTTTCTTTAGAACCTCTGATTGAAGCAATGGATGAATTCTCCGACATGCCCTCATACATCGTAAGTGTCATCTTCCTCTTCTGCCTGATGAAGTATCTAGTCGTGACCTCAGAGGAGCTGCTCGGAGACCCTCGTTTATTTGGAATTCTGGATGGCTTTCATCACGGGCTCATGCCTTTCCCCCTCATTCTAGCTGAGACTATCTTGGGTTTGGACTCTGTTCATGTTGGCTCTACCACTTCATTCTCTGGGAGCCCCTTATTACTCCAGGTACGTCATTATTTTAAAAGGTAGTGCGTCCCTTGTGGATTTTCACACTAGCTTTTCTTAGCGGAAAGTGCGTCCTTTCGGATTTTCACACAGCCCTATGCCTAATTTTTGCCTGAAGTAAATCCAACTTACTCCAGCGACTTATCTTTGCCTTTTATTTTATTCTCTTTGGCTTTTATTTTCATTGTCTTTCTTTGTTTCCCCCTATCAGATTTGGTTGCAAGAGAAATTAAAGCTTTTGTCAGAGCCTCCTCCTAGAGTCATCAGTCAGTACTCTGCGAAGTGTTTCCTCCCTCGACGTCGTCTGTATTTACCTGGGACTCCTAATGAGTGCATTACCAGATTTAATGAGATATCTGACGATGATGTTAGCTTTACGCACGCTTGGCTTCCCTTGTCCGGTGCAGTTGTTGATGGGTCCTCGGGATGTGTCCCCTTATGCGGGCTCTGTCAGGTGACTTTCTACATCACGGCTCGTTGCTCCCGTCAACTCGGAGTGACTCAGGATGTGGTGAGACTCCCTCTATCCTTTCGAGGTGGAATCCTTTCTGCGGCCTTTGCCTCCCGCTATCATGAGCTTTGGGGTCGACTTCCATTGAAAACCGTCATACCTTTATTCAGGGACCATTCTACCATCTCTACCATGGCATACAAGAGGTGGATACTTAGCCCGGCGGCTGATAACCGAACTCGACGACTGAGGCATTTAGCCAGCGAGGGTAGCAGTAGGGCATAGTTTAGCTTTACATGCATTTCGAGCAGTACGTTTCTTTTTAAAGCAGAATTGGACAATAATGTAAATGAATAAATCAAACTTATTTCATTTCAAAAATTTGTGCACATTTCAGTACGACTTCAGCATACATGATCGCTTTTCGACATTAATTCTATTATGCAAGACTACATTCATTCATGGAACCAAATCTTGACAGCATCAAACTCCTGTCTCCAACCAGCCCTCTCGGGTTTTCATGATTGGATATTTTCTCTCAAGCCTCTAATTTTTGCCCAGGATGCCTTTTTTCGGTTTTCACCCTGACGAGGCGCCCGATTTTAGCAGGGTCGCCTTTTTTCGATTTTCGACCCGCGGGGCTTTTATTCTCTTCTTTTGATTTTGGTCTTTAGCCATGGAACCTTCTAAGTCTGTCGATATTGATCGGTTCCTTGAATTCATTACCATCGCTATCCGATAAGATTGCAGCTCCTTTGGATAACAGCTTCTAGAGGATATATGGTCCTTCCCAAGTTAGTCTAAATTTTCCTCTGATATCTGGTACTCCTGGTCTCATCTGTTTGAACACCAAATCCCCCTCCTTCAGCGGATGCTTTCTCACCTTTTTCCCAAATGATCTGGCCAGCCTTTTCTGATAGATCTGATTATGATAGTAAGTTTCATCCTGCTCTCATCTAATAAGTTCAAATGCTGTAACTTATCTCGTATCCATTCAGCTTCCAGAATCTGAGCTTCCATGACTACTCTCAGTGATTTGAGCTCTACCTCAACCGGCAGCACTGCCTCTGTCCCATAAACCAAAGAATACGGAGTAACGCCTGTAGACGTCCTTACCGTCGTTCTGTAACCCCACAATGCAAAGGGAAGCTTCTCTGCCCAGTCTTTGTAGGTTTGGACCATCTTGGCTAAGATTCTCTTCACGTTCTTGTTGGCGGCCTCTACTGCCCCGTTAGCTTGTGGTCGATAGGGGGAGGATTTGTGGTGCTCGATCCCGTTCTTCTCAAGAATCTTTCTGGTTTCCCCCATGAATTGGACCCCGTTATTAGACACTATGTGATGTGGGAGGCCATATCTGCATATCAGATTTCTTTCAATGAACCTGGCCATATCTCTTGCGTCGATCTTCTTAAAGGACTCCGCCTCCACCCATTTTGTAAAATAGTCGATTACGACTATTATATATCTGTGTCCGTTGGATGCCGTAGGGCGGATTTCTCCAATAATGTCTATTCCCCAAGCAATGAATGGCCAAGGTGACGTTAGGCTGTGTAGCTCTGACACCGGCAAATGCCTTAAGTTTGCGTATTGCTGACACAGTTGGCACTGATTCACGTACTTTGAGCAATCGTTATCCATCGTAAGCCAGTAAAAGCCTTGCCTCATGATCTTTTTGGCTAATGTCAGCCCATTCATATGGGCTCCGCATATTCCGGCATGTGTTTCTTCCATTACCCTCTTGGCTTCTTTTTCGTCCAAACACCTTAATTGGATACCATCGGCTTGTCGTTTGTACATTGTCCCATTTATGCAAATAAACTGGGTAGACAGCTTGCGAATCATCCTTTGATCCTTTTCGGTAGCCTCCTCTGCAAATGTCGCATTCTCTAGGTAATTCATAATGTCATGATACCATGGCTTTCCATCCGTCACTTCTACTTCCATAACTGATCTTGATTCGAAGCTAGGTCTCTCAGAACTATAGATTAAGACTGGCTTCATGTGCACCCCTTCAGGGTTGTCCCACATTGATACTAGCGTAGCGAGCGCATCGGCTAGTTGATTTTCATCCCTGGGAATGAAATGGAATGTGCATACTTTGAATTGACTGCTCAGGTCTCTCAAGTGCCGGATATATGGCATTAGCCTCTCTTCCTTCACGGCCCATTCATCTCGGATTTGATTGACCACCAAGGAAAAGTCACCAAACACTTCCACACTCTTCGCTCCTAAAGCTATTAATGCCTCTAATCCAAAGACACATGCTTCGTATTCAGCTTCGTTATTGGTAGCCTTGAATCTCAACTTTTTCGCCAAGGGAAGCTTTTCGTCATCCGGGGTTATCAGAATGACTCCTACTCCTGCCCCTTTGTTATTTACAGCTCTGTCAAAGTGTAATTTCTAACCTTGAATCCCGATAGCTGCCACATCCTCGTCTGGAAAGTTAAACTCGTATGAGTCTCCTTGGATCGGGTGTTCTGCTAGAAATTCCGCCACTGCACGCCCTTTGATGGTCTTCCGGGTGAGATACTCCACATCAAATTCTTGAAGTAACAGCAACCACCTACCCATTTTCCCAAGCAAAGATGGGGCCTCTTGCAAATATCTCAGGGTATTCTGCCTCGCGACTGCCTGCACTTTGTAAGCATGAAAGTAATGTCACAATTTCTTAGAAGCCCAGATTACTGCAAGGCAAATCTTTTCTACCTCTGTGTACTTGACTTCGTAGCTAAGAATTTCTTACTGAGGTAATAAACAGCAAATTCCACTCCAAAATCATCCTCTTGGGCCATCATAGTACCTACAGAACTGTCTTCTATGGCCAGGTATAGGATCAGTGGCTTGACTGGCCGTGGTGGTCTCAGTACCGGTGGATTCAACAAATATTCTCTGACAGCATCAAAAGCCTTTTGACAACTCTCATTCCATACTACTGGTTGATCTTTTCGGAGCAGCTTAAAGATTGGCTCACAGATCGAAGTAAGCTTAGCGATAAATCTACTGATGTATTGCAACTTGCCCAGAAAGCTTCTTACATCCTTTTCCTTCTGCGGTATCGGCATTTCCCTGATGGCCTTAACCTTATCCGGGTCAATCTCAATCCCCCTTTTACTAACTATGTGTCCTAAGAGCTTCCCTGAAGTAACGCCAAAGATACACTTTTTAGGATTCAACCGCAAATTGTACTTATCTATCCTTTGGAAGAACTTTTCCAGGGCTTCAAAATGGTCTTCTCTTGTGGCTGACTTGATCATCATATCGTCCACGTATACCTCTACCTCTTTATGAATCAAATCATCCAATATCTTCGTTGCCATCCTCTTATAAGTGGCCCCTGCATTTTTCAGGCCAAAAGGCATCACATGATAAGCGTAAGTCCCCCACTCTGTGATGAAGGCTGTCTTGATCCGATCAATTATATCATTGAGAATTTGATTGTAGCCCGCGTAACCATCTCCGAAGCTATACATCTCGCAAGCAGCAGCACTGTCTATTAGTACGTCTATATGAGGCAATGGAAAATCATCCTTTGGACAGGCCTTATTCAGATCCCGATAATCCACGCATACTCTTACTTTGCCATTCTTTTTGGCTACAGGGACAACATTGGCCAACCATGTTGGGTATTGCACCTCAACTAGAAACTTGGCTTTGATTTGCTGGTGAATCTCTTTTTTCACTTTCTCTGCCCATTCCGGCCTAAGCCTTCTCAATTTCTACTTAACAGGTTTATGGTCCGGATAGGTGGGGATAGCATGCTCTGCGACTTTTCGATCGATTCCCGGCATATCTTCATAGGTCCAGGCAAAGACTTTTTCATATTTTTTTAATATTCTCTCAAATTTCTATCGCTCTTCAGGAGTTATATTTGATGCTATCAAATTTTCTTTTGGATTGTCTAAGGTTCCAAGATTGAATGGAGTAGCATCAGTTGAATTAATATCAAATATGGATGGATAATGATCATGATCATGCATAGTGAAATCATCAGAAACATCACACAAGTAAGCAAAACCATTTAATTTATTAATAAGATTGAAATTGTCATTGACATCATTGAAAAGTTCTGGAGCAAAAAGAAAATCTAAACTATCTTCCTCTTCCTCCTCTGCTAGTGTATCTGCCGCAGTCGATGTTTCCGCATCACATTGGCCCTTTGGAGTCTCCTCATCCATCTCCCGCACAGCTTCTTCTATCTCGGCCTTTCCTTTCAGCTGGGTGGTTATCATCTTTTTAGTAATTATTTCTTCCGGCGTCTCGCGGTCCCAAATTATCCTACTGGTCATGATTTTTTCATCCCAAAAACCCTCTGTTGGCTTGATTAATCCAATGCCCCAGTCATAGACATCATTGAAAACCTCGAACCCTGGCACAATTCTTCCATCCAGCCACTGCGGTTCATTTTCTCCTGCATAGGCACATGCTGCGGTTGCTGGCACAAAGGTCTTCCAAATATGGGGAACTTCCATTTTCGACTTCTCGCCCCTTTTTACAGCACCTGTGTATCCAAGACCCCTCTTGTCCTTTTGACCCTTAGTGGCAACGACTGTCGGTATCCCTTGGGAATTCTTGCCCAGCCCTGCACCAGGGAGGAATGACATTTTCTTCATCATATTCAATACCTGGGGTCTTTCTTCTTTCTGCTCTTCTTTGCTTATCATGGTGACATGAAACCCATTAAACGGCTGCCTAGCTATCTCCAGTATTGATACCTGATTCTCTCGTGCAGCTTTTATAGTCACGATCTGGCCTCGTGAGGTATCTTTACCATCTGATGCAGTGTAGAGGGGACTCCTCCCAATCTATGAAACCATGGTCTGCCTAGCAAAGCTGAGAAATTGGCAGGTATGGGCAACACCACAAACTCTACTTCTGACTCTACCGGTCCCGTTTTTACCACTGCTGTGAAGGTTCCCGAAGCCTGCCTACGCGAGTTGTCATATGCCGTGATGGTAAGATCAGATTTTGCCAACATATCCTCTGTTACCCCAAAAGCTGCTATTGCTACCTGTGGGCATACATTTATGGAAGAGACGTCATCCACCATCACACAGGCGGTATGCTTGTGGTTAATCTGCGCCCTTATGTAAAGAGGGCGATTATGGTTGCGACCTTCTGCCGGCAAATCTGCACTGGTAAAAACAACGTTTTCTCCCGATCCTCCTTTTACTACCTCCAGAAGTTTCGTAGGTGAAATGGTCGTAGCCACAGTTGCTTCGCATAAAGCCTCCACCACCTTCTGCCTATGTGATGGCGACTGTCTCAAAAGATCCCATATTGAAATCTGAGCCGGCGTCTTTTTCAGTTGCTTGACAAGCGGATCTTCCTCCGGCTCCTTTCCCCTTCTGTCCTTAATCGGATCTTGTGGTTTTTCTACTTCCGGGGCTACCCTTCCACTCCGGGTCATAGCTCCCACTTCTTTCCTCTTTGGTTCTCCTCCATCCTCTTCCGAACCCTAAAGGTCTGAAAATGTTTCCAAATCATCGTTTTCAGTTCCACTATCATCAGTGGACCAGCAATCGATCACTGCAGCGGGAAGCCCTTCTTCACTCCCCTCATAGGGGCTTGTGACAACAGTGTGGATATCGTTGCCATATAGTTCCTTCAACACAAAGTTCTCGGGCAAGTTGGACCCGATCATATTCACTGGCGGAGGCGTGTTATTATACCCGGCTTTCTTTTGACCCCCTCTCTTTTCTGGATCTGTGATCTATTTTAAGTCGATCAAATCCTGAATTGCATGCCTCAGAGTCCTACAGTTATCGGTTACATGTCCAGTGTGCTGATGATATGCACAGTACTCATCGTCTTTGTGTCCCGGCATGCCTTGAGTTCTCGCAGGTCTGGGCGGTAGGGGCTGCAGCTTATTCTCTTTCATTAGCCTTCTTAGTACCCATGACAAGGACCTCCCGAGATTAGAAAAATGTCTCGTGGTGGCGTTCGTAGTTGATACCTCAGCAATTTTCCTTGTACCACTAGCAGAGCTTGTTGGTCTGCCGGCCCCTTGACTTCCACTACCTCTCTTAGGATAATTCTCACTTCCTGCTTTCCTAACAAGGTACTCTCCTTCGGCCTCAATGGCGATGTCCTTCAGGGACTCCCAATATTTTAGTCCTTTCATCCTTAATCCATTCCTCAAATCCAGGCTCGCATTTTTAATGAACAACCGTATTTGATCTTGGGTATCCGGTTTCCTCTTCATTTCCATCACCCGATTCCTCCACCGGGTTAGATACTCATGGAAGGACTCTCCTTCTCTCTGCTGTAATAGTTCCAGGTCCTTCAGGGTTATCTCCATTCTTGTACTGCAATCATATTGCCTCAAAAATTCTTCCGTCAATAAATCCCAGTCTTCCTTAGTTCGGCGATCGAGCCCGTGATACCAACCCACTGCCGGGCCCGTCAAGCTCAAGCAAAAGTACTTAATCTTCTGCTTCCTCGTCAAAGTGGTGCCTTTCATCACCAATGAGTACTGCTTTATATGTGCTAGGGGATCAGAAGTACCGTCAAACTTTGGCACGTCCGACATCTTAAAGTTCATTGGGACCAGATCTTCTCCTTCTAACTCTTTATCCTCAGGCTTCTAACTCTTTATCCTCAAGATTCACTCCTTGGCCTTTTGTCAACATCCTCGTCATAGCTTCAAATCTCTCCTCCACCTTCCTCCAGATGGCCTCTTCAATTTGAGGGGCTTTCCCTTTCTCAGACATACGTTCCTCATATTCCTCATCTTCCCAATCATCATCCAGCCTTGGGACAGGTCTTCCCCTATGTGCCCCCGAAGTAGTAGCTCTTAGGTTCACGAGTGGCGGTCGAGTTTCATCTTGTGGGTCCTCTCTGACCTCTTCCCTTTCATTATTCCTCACAGGAGGAGGTTGTGGGTTTTGCGGGGCTGCTTGTTGACCCATTGCGGCTATCATTGCCAACACCCGGTTCTCAAACTCTTCCAACCTTCGGCCTACTTCCTCTGCTATCATTGCCCTGGTGGCCTCTGCCCCTCTCGGTGAATTTGCCATTTCTTCGGGTACAGAAAACTGATCTGAAGTGGCGTAACTGGTCTCAGAAGAACTGTCCGGATACTCTATCCTTTCTGGTAATTCGAAAAATGGATTCCTGCGTAGCCGTCCCCGGGACCCTCTTGTCCACCTAGGCGAATCTATGATGGCTGAAAAACATAGGGGTCAGGATGATGCATGATTGCGCAAAATAATGCATGATCGTGCTATGCAACACTCACAAGCCACATGCAAGCACATAGGTCCTTCCAACCTTATTACTCCCGCACACGCGGTCATAGTCTCTTTCCTAGGTGGGCTTAGCCCATGGGTCATCTGGGGACCCGATGAACGCGTATGGTGCACGGTGGAAATCCGGCAGCATAACCTCTCCAAACTAATGCACATGCGGATGGGTTATGATCATTATGTATTTAGGCAATCCGAATAAGTCATCTTAGGCCTATCGGGGTATGAAAACCTTTGATTAGGTGACCAACCAAACTATCTGGGCTTGTCCAATACATAATGATCCATACAGCAAGCATAGTATTAAGGTTCATACCACTTAGGGGAAGTAACTATTTCCATTACATGAGCTTTAGTCAAAGGGTGGTGTTACTTTAGGGCTACCCAAGCATGATCCCTGCCGACGGGTCTAGCTCTTCACGAGAGTAACGACCGATCGGGTCACCATTTAATATACCATGATGGTACGAGGCTTGGGCTGGTGATTATCCTTAACACTTTCCCAAATTGAGTGAAAATAGGGTCGTGCTTCGGGAACGCACCGGGGCTAAAAGAGGGACCAAACTAGCATAGATCTAAGGCTCTAATGCGATGCAATGCAGATTTTAAAAGATGGTGAAATTTTTAAGCTAAAATCTAATTGTAAATTTTAATCAAAGTACTTTCGAATCGAAGTCTCGAGTATTAGTCCCCAGTGGAGTCGCCACTGTGACGCACGCCAAACCTCGCATCCTCCCGAAAGCCTGCTTCAGGGCGATCGGGAAAGGTTCATAAAGCTTGTAAGGTATTTACAAGTGCGTCTATTTTGGGCAACAATGAGGTTTCTTGGAGTCGCCACCCAATAGAACATTGGGAAGGGTCGTCTAGCCTTATCGAGCCTAAAACGGTGCATACATATCCATCTTGAGCTAGCCAGAGGGATCTTGGAGACCTTATCCTCTACTCCCCTAGAGCCTAGGATTGTATATTTAAGCCTTTTGGTGGGACTCAAAAGGTGTCTTGGAAGTCCTAGACCTCTCGCCTTTTCGAGTCCCAAAGACCAGAGTGAGTTCGGGACTCCTCATTTATTCGTACTTTGATTAATTTTACAATTATGTTTTGGATTTATTATTTCACCAACTTTCCATACGATGCATTTTATTTAAGCGCAAATCATTCACATCCAAAGCGGTAAATAGAAGCAAGAATCAAGATAAAGTGTTCGAAATAAATTACAATAACACTACGAGCGGAATACAACTCCCATTTATAAAAGTGCGACACATGCATAAAACGAGATATTCATTGGAATGAGGACTTTAGTCCTACCATGCATATTCATTACATAAACGGTTTTTTATGAAGTATCAATTTTATTGGCTGAAATGGGACATTGGTCCACCATTTTCGGGAAAATCTCCAGGTTTAATTGTTAAAAAGCTTTTGGTCCTTTTTTACCTTAATGACGTTAAAACCATTTCCATAACAACATAAATACAAGGTAAGGGTAGAAAAATGAACCCGAATCGAGATCCGCAGGATGGTTCCACCAACATCTCTCACAATTCCAACTTCCAACGGTCAGAAAAGAACTCACCAAGATAAACACATTTGCAAAAACGTAAATAAAAAATTAAAAATGAGAAAATTCTAACAGCAATGAGTTAAGAGATAGGATTTTATGAGGTAAAGAAATGAGAATTTTGCCTAGGGACGGCTACCTGGATCGTGCCAGTGGCCGTCCCTAGTGAGGGGAAAACAAATCAAAAAAAACTTCTTAAATCTTTTGCGTAAAAAGGGATAATGAAGTATATATAAAAATTAGTGTGATTCAAATTAAATTATATAAATGTTAGTCCAGAATGTTTACCCTCGGATTTTACCTTTTAGGGTGGATGTCGGATGATTTTGTCCCCGTGTGCCTCGCAAGGATCAAAAGAAGAATCAGATCAAAGAAAGAAAATTTATGTTATTCTTTCCTTTAATATTTGATTGCAATAGTGTGTTCGAATTAGTTATATTGATGGAAACGACTGAATTTCGTCACCTCAATTTGACTTAATTCGTAAGAAAAAATTGAAGAAATCGATTAATCAAAAGAAGTTTTATCAAAATAAAACTCTACAGATGAATAGAGATTTATGAATTTTTGCATGATCTACTCACAGAAAAACCCTTTTCTCTAAAAAGCAATTTTCTCCAAAAATATTTGATAGTTTTTAAATAAAACTCTCTTTTTAATTTCTCTCCAAATTTTCTAACCCCAAAAACTGAAATTTTATTCTCTATTTATAGGGTTTTTTATGAGATAATTCAGATTAATCTCTATCTAAAGTTTGAATTTTAAAAGGACTTTAAAATTCAAGTTTTTAGATAAATTCTATCCCTATTTTGAAAAAAAAAAGATTAAATTTTATCCAATCTCGAGTGATCCGATCAGTTACCGTACCGACGGGCTTCCCTGCGCATACCGACGGCCGTCCCTACTAAGGGCAAATGAGGGAGACTGACTAGGGACGGGGCGTGAACTAGGGACGGACGTCCCTAGATCGCCACCTGTCCGTCCCCACTACACCTAGAGACGGGTATCTCCCCAAGTAGAGACGGACGTCCCTACACAGACGGCATTCCCGTCTGTGAAGCAAAACTCACATTTTTACCCAAATTCTGTAAAATTTATCCAACTCTTTCAAAACTCCATGCTATAGAAAAAGATTTTAATCCTTGCGAGACCAAAAGACAAAAACCTCCGAATTCCATCCCCTTGCTCGTAAATCGACATGGATCTCTTCATCGGGTAACTCTGATCTGGACTGCCTCAAGCCCCGGTGTCTACAGCATAGATTACCGACAAATCAATAAAGTAATAGTGAAGAATAAATATCCTCTGCCAAGGATCGAAGAACTTTTTAACCAGTTAAAGGGTACTAGGGTATTTTCCAAAATTGATTTGCAATCAGGTTATTATTAGCTTTGAGTTAATGTTGAAGACAACCTGAAGACTACTTTTAGAACCTGCTAGGTTCATTATGAATTTCTAGTGATGTCATTTGGGTTAACTAATGCTCCTACAGCATTTGTGGATTTGATGAATAGGGTGTTCAGACCTTACCTGGACCAGTTTGTAGTTATTTTTATGGATGATATTCTGGTTTACTCTAAGAATGAATAGGAGCATGCCCAGCATTTGAGGATAGCATTGCAGATCCTGAGGGAAAAGGAACTATTTACCAAGTTAAGTAAGTGTGACTTTTGGCTTAAGGAAGTTTCTTTCCTTGGTCACATTGCATCTTCAGAAGGTATTCAGGTTGATCAAATAGAGGCTATTGTCAATTGGCAATCACCCTGAAATGTGATAGAAGTTAGAAATTTCTTGGGTTTAGCTAGATATTATCGACATTTCGTGAAAGGGTTTTCAATTATAACATCGCCTCTTACCAAGTTGCTCTGGAAGGGTGTGAAATTAGAGTGGTCTGCTAAATGTCAAGCTAGTTTTGAGCAATTAAAGAAGATGCTTACTTAAGCACTCATTTTGACATAACTAACTCCCAGTAAAGAGTATTTCATGTATAGTGATGTATTAAAGAATGGCCTGAGTTGTGTTTTGATGCAAGATGGTAAGGTTATTGCTTATGCTTCGCACTAATTGAAGCTATATGAACAGAATTATGCTACATATGATTTGGAATTGGCAGCAGTGGTGTTTGCCTTGAAAATATGGTAACACTACCAGTATGGTGAGAAGCATAGGATTTATATTGACCATAAAAGTTTCAAATATCTACTAACCCAGAAGGAACTCAATTTGAGATAGCATCAGTGGCTGGAATTGTTCAAGGACTATAATTGCATAGTTGATTACCACCCAGGGAAAGCTAATATAGTGGCAGATACCTTGAGTAGGAAGATAGTTTAAGCCTTGTTATTGCAAAACTGTAGATGGAGATTTGTTTCGGATGGAGCTTTGATAGCTCAATTAAAAGTAAGACCTAATTTGAGATAGGAGATTATTGATGCTCAGAAAGAAAATCCTAAGCTACAACAATTGATACAAGTAGTTGGGAATGGAGATCTAACTGATTATTCCATGAAAGATGGCAGGAGTCTGTACTACAAAGGTAGATTATATGTGCCAGCTAATACGGAATTGAAGAAAAAGCTATTTCATGAAACACATAATAAAGTGTTCACCATACACCCAGGAGGTAATAAGATGTACCAGGATCTGAAGCGGTTTTATTAGTGGCCTGGAATGAAAAAGGATGTGGTAGATTATATATCCAAGTGCCTAGTTTGTCAACAGGTAAAGGCTGAACATCAAATCCCACCTGGTCTATTAAATCCCATACCTATTTCTCAGTGGAAATGGGATAATATCACGATGGATTTTGTGGCAATCTTATCTCGTACTCAAAAGAGACATGATGCAGTTTGGGTGATTGTAGACAGCCTTACAAAATCTGCACATTTTATACTAGTCAAACTTGATTATTCCATGGATCGCCTGGTAGAATTATATGTGTTAGAAATTGTTTGACTCCATGGGGTGTCAGTGTCTATTGTGTCTGACATTGTGTCTGACCGAGATCCACGATTTACTTTAAGATTTTGGAAAGATTTACAAATAGCTTTAGGTAGTTGGCTTAATTTTAGCACGGCTTTCCATCCCTATACTGATGGACAATCGGAGAGGGTAATACAGGTTCTCGAAGATATGATTTGGGGTTGTGTCGTGGATTTTCCTAGTAGTTGGGATAAGTACTTGCCACTTATAGAGTTTGCATATAATAACAATTATCAAACCAGTCTTGGTATGGCACCCTATGAAGCTCTCTATGGTAAAAAATGTAGAACACCTATATGTTGGACGATATTAAACGAGGAAAAGATGGTTGGGCCATATCTAGTGAAAGACAATGAAGAAAAGCTAAAGTAATTCAACAAAGATTAAAAGTAGCTAGTGACAAATAGAAGTCATGATTTGAAATAGAAAGACATTTTATATGCAATTAGAGATAAGATTTTCTTCAAAGTTTCACTCTAGAGGAAATTGCTATGATTTGGAAGGAAAGGGCAATAGCTATTGGATTGCCTAAAATTACCTAGAATTCACCTTACACGGCAGTCAAGACTTCCTGCCTGCCGTGTAACATCTATGCCCGCGGTTTAATCAGCTTCTGGATTGCTTAAAATTGCCTGAGTATCATCTTACATGGCGATCAAGAAATTATGCCCGTCGTGTAAGCTCTCCTGCTCGTCATGTGGGCAAGTCTACCTACTGTGTAAAGCTCTTGCCCACCGTGTAACTAACTACTATCTCATTAATGCCAAAGTTATGTTATTTTACACGGCGGTCAGGAAATCCTATTCGTCGTGTAACCCCCAGTTTCCATAATGATTATAGGTCATTAGAAATACCTAATTACAGGTCTGGTGTATTTCTAAAGACCTGTAATCATTATGTATACATGTAATACATTAAAATGTGATATATTTGTCTAAACATAGATTATATTATGCATGAACATGAATTATGCAATAATGTTGAAATGGCATTTATCAATTAGCATGGTACCATTATTATGGTAATAGTTCTAAATAGTATGGATTATGTATTTATGTTTATGAATTATTGTCTGTGATTGAATATGAATAATAGTAATTGAATGTCTATGAAAGCCTGCCAGATACCTAGGCTGTGGATTGATAGGCATGCCTATAGGAAGCCTGATGCAGCTGCTATATTTATGACACCACATCCTGTAGAGACCTTTGTCTCATATTTCTTATGCGAATACCCATCCTGATAATTATCCTTTCGGGGATTCTGGTATGTTTTACCCTTCGGGGTTTTGTTCTGATTTACTTCCCCCAGGAAGTCCCGTTTTCTCCCAATTATCCACTTTCTAGTAAGGCAGTCTTCTATAACTTGTTTATCTATTTTTGCTTTTGATAAATATTGATCTAGAATTTGATATGAACTATAATTTATATGAATGATCATGAACCTGAAAGGTAATGGTTTGCATATGGTACTAGTTATGACGACTATACATTTATGCTCAATAAATGAGTTTTTTTAATTATATCTTTTCTTCTTTACTTATTTTCTTCATATATTTGTGTGCTTGAGTTATTTAATTATATCTTTTCTTCTTTACTTCTTTACTTCCCCCCAGGTTTTGATGTAGGTCCATTTTTGTATGTAAATTTTGGGATTGTGTATGGTCCATTTTGCTATGTAAAGAAGTTATTATAATGTTTTGTAACACTGTAAATGGTTATAATATGTAAATGCTTTACTATATCTTGGCTTAATGAATAATACTTCTTAACATGTTTGTGAAATGAAAATTTTAATTTGTACGGGTTTATATATATCATAGGCAAGGAAAACTAATTTCCTCAGCTTGGGCACTCCATTAAAATCATTTTCTTGAGTTTTTTTTTATATTGAAAACTTAAGTTTTTCTTGGGTATTTCTGGTGTTCATCACTACAAAACTTGACAAGTGAGACGGATTGAGACATCATTTCTCCACCCTATAAATTCTGAGGGTAAAGAATTTTGGACTCATTTTTCGTCATCTCATTTTATTTTATTTTCTTATGGTGCCGATTAATGCATGAACAATGGCTTGATGAATGCATGCCTATTTTTCTGAGTTTAAAGTTTATTATTTTAATACGGTTTCTGTGATGATTTTCTTCCTTTTATACACTTGAATGCTACTTTCACTATTGCTTTTATTATCATCTTTATTATTATTATTTGCAATTATTATTAGTATTTGTTTCACTGTTGCCATTATTATTATTATTATTATTATTGTTGTTGTTGTTGTTGTTGTTGTTAATGCTATTATTATTGTGTTATCATTATTATTATTATTATTATTGTTAATGCTATTATTATTATGTTATCATCATCATCATCATTATTATTATTATTATTATTATTATTATTATTATTATTATTATTATCATTATTAATGTTATTGTATGTTTTGTGTTTTATATTTGTGTTTGTTATTACTGTTGCCGTTATTTTTATTATGGCTATTATTAGTATTATTGTTAGTAATGTTATTAATGTTATTATCATCATAGTATTATTATTATTATTGTTGTTGTTGTTGTTGTTATTGTTGTTGTTGTTGTTGTTGTTGTTTTATCATTGTTGATGTTATTACTATTGTATTTTTTGCATGATTAATTTTTAATCCTTTTGCATGTGAGTTGCTTGTAAACAAGTTAAATGTATTTAATTTAACCTGTTCTATTATTTTATATGTATGTTAACCATGTTTTATATTTCTCCTGCCTTTGTGTTTATGTGCTTGATTTTGGAATTGATACTAACCTTTTATAGTCGTTTTTCTTATTTGGGTAAAATGTGACGTTTACTTGTTTGAGTATCGTCGTGACCATACGGAGGGGTCAGGGCATGTAGGAGACTACATCACTTGAGTGAGACCTTACCTACCCCTTGTTTATATGATTGTATTTATTTGCAATTAAATAGTTTTATTTCACACGAGTGTAGTATAAAAAATCACAAAAATATTTTTATAACTAAATTGGGATTTTTGCTAATAAATTGGGACCAGTGTCCTAGATTTTAGTCAAAGAATGCAAAATGTCATGAATTAAAACGGAGAGTTAAGTTTTCTTAAAAATGGGATCACTCATCCCGGTTTTCAAACCAATAGCCAAAATAACTGTTCAATCACTTTTTAAGTGAGCGTGAAGGAACCGGTGTTTCCAAACCGAATAAATATCCCGATTTATGTATGTCTTCTCGTTTGATTAATTTTTGCTTGATTGTTTAACTTTACGTTTACATATATCTTGTGGGCCCTTGTAATTAATTATTTTTGGGGCAATTTTATTAAGCTTCCTTTCATTGGGGATTGTATTCCATCCCAATTTTCATCTTAATTTTGTTTAGCTTTTTTGGGGGATTGTATTTTTCCCAATTTCTCCTTTGTAAATGGCGTGTTTGCGTGTTTACCGCTTTATTTACAGCTTTCATTTATCGCTTTCTTAGTGCTTGAAGTGCGCCTTTAATAAATTGCATTAATCGCGTGAGAAAAGAGATGGAATTTTCAAATCTAAAACTTCATTTATAATTAACCAAGGCATAAATAAGAGTGGGGTTCCGAACACCTTCTCTAATTTAGATCGTAAAGGTTAGATGACCTTTCCCAATTTCTTGTAAATTGGGTGGTGACTCCAAAATATCTTAAAAGTGCCTAAAGATTTCATGAGGCTAGATGAACTTCCCCAATGCTCTATTGGGTGGGGATTCCAAAATGTCTCATGTTACTCAAGATTAAATGATGCGAATCAATCCCTCGATCCCTAAAAGTGGGCCTCATAATGAGGGCCTTCCCGGTTCGGCGCGTATCACACTAGTCTACGAACAAAGCCAACAGACACATTAAGATAAGAATGAGCAATAGAAACAAGAATTCATAAGGCAACCAAACTCTGTGAAATCCACAGCCTTGCGATGAAAACTATCAACCACAATCTTTGAGTCAAACTCTATTACGACATTTGAGATGGACTGGTCATGCAACCAACTTAAAGCTTCTTTAAGACAAGCAGCTTCAGCAAGAGAAGGGCTAAAATGACCTAGGATATACCGAGAAACACAATTCACAGCATGACCTTCATGATTACGCAACACCATGCCAAAAATAATGCAATCTGAGTCATTATCAATGACAGCATCTATATTCAGCTTCAAGGTTCCTTCAATAGGGTTCTTCCACCTTTCACGCGGGCAGGATAAGCTAGGCACACTACGACAATCAGTGGACAAGTTAGCAGTCTAAAACTGATGCAGCAAACCCAAGCAATTGTTAATACAAACTTCTACAGTTCAAAACTTATTACTCCATTTAATATTATTTCGTTCATTAGTGATATATGTTTAAACGTATGTCTTAGGCTTTATTTTTATTTATTTTACTTACTTTATTTTATATTTTATTTTTGATTATATAATATTCTCGTTTATTTATCTTTATAAGATGTGTTTATTTGTTTACTGCTTTAATTGTTTTTATTAGATTAAAAACTCACTTAAAAGATTTTGTATTTAATAAATAAATTGGTGTTTTGTTACCCAAAAGTATTTTGGTTATTTAATTAAAATTCATAATAAAAGGCTTTTTCATAATAGGACCAATTTTCTAACCCAATTTCCATAAGAAGACTAATATCCTCAAAACTAATGAATTAGCCCGTTTGAATGTATGAAGTTTATATTAAGTACTTTATGTGAATAAAGGCTTCATACCTCACGTATATTTTACTTTATATATTTTACCTCTTTTTATATATGCTTATTGTAAAAATATATTATCATGTGTATCATGTGAGAGATGACAAATTTAATTACATAAATCGATTCAATCTAATTTGATATTAAAGTGAGACATAAATAAGAGTAGTGTTGTGAACCTATCTTTGGTTTGGTTTTATGAGGTTTTTTCCAAATTGATTGGGTGACTCCTGAAATGAACCTACCTTATAGTTGCCTAATATTGGCAAATTCCTTTTATCTTATTAGAAATGATATGAAATTCATTAATATGTCTTCTTTTGAGGATATGCTAATTGGATCGAGTATTTGATTGTTTTGAAGTAAGATAGATCAAATATCTATGGCATGAACAATTATCCTTCTTATTCTCCTTTTTTCCTTCCAGTATTTTGCTTAGTACCATATTTCTTCACCATTATTGTATAAGGTCATGTGAATCTGCCTCTGCCTTTCAACTCTTAAAACCATTGAACAAGCTTTATTAACATTTGGTACAAGATTTGAAGCTAGGATTTGGCTCTTTATGTGATCAAAAGACTGATACAATCCTATAAGGAATTGCAATACCTTGCTCCTTATATCTATATCTATATCTATATCATTATGAGATTTTTTTTATGTTGTCATTCTCACAATTTTTTTTTATTATTCTTTTATGATATTATGACTGATTTAAGAATAATAGTATTTTCATCTATCACAATTTTCATGTTGTGTTCCAATTGATCCAGTTATTGATCAGTTGATCATTTATGGATTCACTTTGTGATTCGAATTAGAGAAGAGAACTTAACAATTTGATAGGAACACTTAGTATGACCTTGCATTAGGCAACCAATGAATCCTTCTAAAATAAGGGAAGTTTGATGTGATTTTTGCTTAATGCTTAAAATGAATCTTAAAATGTTGGTTGGATGCTACTTATTAAAATAAATTCAATTATATATTATTAATTATTCTTACTCAATGATTTTTTTTTATATATATAATTCTTAATGAATTTGTAGGTGAAGTTGGCAGAAGATATGGTGACTGGAGGTTCATTAAGATGCAATTTAAATCAAGTAATTTAAAAAAATCAACAACATTGAACAACCTGCTAAGAGTTGTAAATGTTTCACCAACAATCACCATTAATAATGGAGATCCTAATATTATTTCCAGTAGTATTTGGAAGTTGCGAGTTAATTCATTTCAAAATTTTCAAAATTTTAATCTCTATCCCAATTTTCTTGATGTTGAATTAATATTGCTTTATTGTCCATTAGTTGTTTTCAAATTTAAATATCTACAATATGGATGATTACAATTTGACTGTATGATATTTTTCTTTACATGATTATGGAGAATATTCTAGTATATATGTTTCAATGTTTTACCATTAAAATATAATGATTTAATATTTTTTGTACAGATTGTTTAGCATTTTTTGTGGATTTGATGTATTAGGCTAATATAAGAAGATCAACTGTCAGCTTAAATTTACCTATATTTTAAATAATATTTTTAAGAAAAAAATTCAAGTGAAGTTCACAAGATATACATAGGGGTATACATGTGTACACTCTCAGTAAATGAGAGAACAAAAATTCAAGTGAATTTTATAAAATATACATACGGATAGCCATGTATACCCTCAATAGATGATAAGCCAAAACTTCCAATGAATTTCACAATAAGGATGTACATATGTATATCCATGTGTATATTCTCAATAAGTATTGGATCAAGATAAACACTATATATCTCATGTATATAATTATTTAAAAATATAATTAAGAATTTAGAAATACTACATCCTCTTGATCCTGAATATATGAGTCACAACCCAAATTGTAACATGAACAATCCATTTGGTATGCATTTCTCATTTTTAATGGAGAAATTCATTACAATTTTTTTTTACCCATTTTGTGTCAAATCAAATACACATAATTGGATCCACAAAATGCATGAATTTACATTCAAAATTTATATTTTTAAAAAAAGACATAAATCAACTAAATTAACAAGAAAGAAAAGTTTAGTTCCAGAAGACAAAAAAGAAACATGTTGTATCTTTGAAACATAAAAATTCTGTTGTTAGACTTTCATGATTTAATGGCCGAAAATGCTCAGTTCGCGCAATAGTTTTGTTTAGTGGTGACTTCAATGTTGCCAAAAATTATTAGAAAAAGAAACCAATTGACAATAAAAAGCTAGAGAAAAAATAAGAAAAATATAAAATTGTGCCTATCCATTTATAATCAAATAGAAAAAAAGAAAAAAAAAGAAAGGATAAAAAATTGGAAATTTTTTGAAACATAAATTTTTTTAAAAATATTTATAAATGGAAGTATTTCAGGGAGTTATTTTTAATATCTTTTTGATTTTTTTTTGGAATTTATATACAAATCTCTACAAAAGTTATTAACAGGGAAAATGTATTAAAATATCCCTAAAATTATTTTAGAGTACTAAAATATCTCTATATTTAATTTTAGAACAAAAATACCTATAACGTTAATAAAAAAGTATTAAAATATCCTTGTATCAAACTTTCATCAATTCTGAGTTAACGGCGCTGATGTGATATTAACACGTGGCAAAATATATCATTTCAGCATCACATGTATTTTTAATTTAAAATGAAAAAAATTTACTAAAATGTCTCTATAGTTAATTTTGAAATAAAAATGCCCTTATTGTTAATAAAAAAGTACTAAAATACATTGAATCAAACTTCTGTCAAATTTTATTATTTAAATTACTAAATAATTTTTTAATAGGTAAAATTAGAAAAACAATATAAACAGGGTAAATTAATTTATTTTTTACAAATTTACTCAGTTGCTAACAAATTTATTACACCCTGTAACCAAATTTTCAAATTTCAATACCATATTTATTAAGAAAAATTATATAAATAAATAGTTTCAAATTTCAATATCATATTCATTAAAAAAAATTATATAAATATTTATTTATATAATTTTTTTAATGAATATGATATTAAAATTTGAAAATTTGGTTACAAGGTGTAATAAATTTATTAGCAATTGAGTAAATTTGTAAAAAAAACTAATTTACGTTGTTTATATATTTTTTTAATTTTACCTATTAAAAAATTATTTAGTTATTTAAATACTAAAAATAAAAATTGACGAAACTTTGATTACAATAAGAGTATTTTTATTACAAAATTAACTATAGGGGTATTTTAGTATTCTAAAGGCAGCTTTAGGAACATTTTAGTACATTTTTCACGTTAAATTAAAAATACACGTGATACTTATGTATCAATGACGTGATATATTTTATCACGTGTTAATGCCACATCACCGTTAACTCAGAGTTGACGAAAATTTTATTCAAGGATATTTTAATAACTTTTTATTAACGTTAAGAGTATTTTTTGTTTTAAAATTAATTTGTCCTTCATTGGTAACCGTTGATGCCCAACCCTAACATACCCTGTCTATTAGGATTGAGGGTAATTCCGTAAATTACTCAGTTCAGCACTCTTTTTGTCATTTCGCACCAGCAGAAAATAAACCACTCAAAATCTACAAATCCGAAATTTCCCGCCCAAAACCTCCCCCCACCCCTCTCCCTAGAGAACACGTTATTGCTCTGACTTAATTTTTTCACTTCTCTTTCTAAAACCTTCGTGTGATTTTCACAGTCAATTAGCAATGCCAGACTTAGGCAATATCTCTCTGGCTCTCACTCGCTGCCCTAATCTCAAACCTCTCTCTACTCTTCTTCCTGATCCTCAATTGGAATCAATTGCTCCTTTCTCTTTCGACAAAACCCTACCCAAAGACGGCAATTGGGATCGCACACTCGCCCTTCCTTTCGAAAATACCCACGCTTCCAGCTCAATTAGGGTATTGAGGCGAAACCACCGAGGAGGACCCAAGAAAGGCCCTAGTGCTAAATGCTTGGACGATTACTTTAGGGCTTGGGTTCAGAAGAAGATGGAATCTGGCGTCTATCAGTCTCGTTGCGTCCTTCCTTTCCTCGTTGGCTCTAAGAAATTAGTAATCACTTTTTCTTTTCAGTGCAATATTTTGATTGTTTCTATTGGAAGTGGAAAAAAAAAATTCAGTTGAAATACGTCCTTAGTTGAGGATTGAGGTGATTTCCAAGGTTTGTTTGTTCTCATTTTCTCGTTTCTTGGTGAATTATGGTGTTATTGTATCTTATTTTGATGATTTTTTTCCCTTTCAGTCAATTGTTTGGGGGCCAAAATTTTATTTACTAAGAAAAGAAATAAAAATATTTATAAAAATTTGCACATATGCATACATATATGACATTTAGAGATTAAAATTAGAAATTGAAACGGATATGTATGTTATTTAAGTAAATCTATAGGGGACGTAACAAAAATATAAATAAATTGGTGTTATTTTTTAAAAATTATAAAATTTTGCAGATTAATATCTAGTTGGAAATCGATATAAATTTTGCTTAAGTAGATCTATTAGGGTCGTGACAAAAATATGAATGGATAATGTTTAATTATATACTCCTTTGCAATTCAAAGTAAATCATATTTAGTCGATGTTACTAATGCAGCTTAGATTTGAAGTTGGTCAAATCTTCTTTTTTTTTTGGATGATGGGGTATTTAGGTTTTTGTGCTTTCTTTTCTACAATAGGGAGATCATGCCAAGCAACCAAGTGAACTTAATCAATATCTCTTAGGATTTTGAAGTTAGCAATAAATGTGTCCTGATGTGCAGAGTTTATTTTGAGGTTATGCAACAAAATACTATTTGCATTTCTCAAAATCAAGCAATTGTTTTGGTTATATTTTGCTTTTATTATGGATTAAAGTCGAAAGTTCTGATGGCTTGTTTCCCTTGCCTTTGAAATTATATTTGGTGTGCTTTTTGTGTTTTGAAGAAAAGAATACATGCATATTTGGAAAGAAGTCTCTCTCTCTCACAGTCTATGTTGGAAAATGTCATGATTCATTTTCCTTGCTTGTTAAAAGCACATTAGCACTCGCAGGCTACTAGCTTTGAACATTATAAATGTGGTTAATAGAACAGAAAAAGTTTAGTTCAAACTTGAGTATAATGCTTGATGCACAACTATCTTATTGTTATTGCATACACTAATAACAACAACAACTAAACTTTAATGCCATACTAGCTGGATTAGCTATATGAATTTTCTGTTTATAAATCCCCCTATCTGAGGTTAAATCCACCTCAATATCCAGAAATTGTAGATCCTTAGACACTATTCCTCTTCACATGATCCTGGTCCTACTTCTACCATTTTTAATACTTTCCATTGCTAAACTCTCACATTTTTGAGCTGAGGCACATGGGGTCTACGTAGCACCTGTCCGAACCATCTTAAATAATTTTGTCCCCAGTTTGTGTTATGTGCACCTCCTGTTGGATATATTAATTTTTTTATCTTTTTCACCCTTGTATACCCGCTCATCCATTTTAACATCCGCATTGAATTATAGTTGCCAAATATTCGCTGTTGTAAACATGATTGGACTAACTACTGTTTTGTAAAACGTGCCTTTCACTTCGTTGGGCATCATTTTGTCGCATAGTGCACCTGCAACACTTCTCCATTTCAGCCATCCGATCTTGATTTTGTGGGTTACATCCTCTATCTATCATCCTGTTGTCTAAAATCCATTTAGTTCCTGTTGATGCATAGAAGATAGAAAATGGTTAGGCAAGATACAGTTGATTCATGGAATCAGATATTGAATTCATCTTTTTTTTTTTTTCTGTCAGAATTCTGTTCCTATTCCTTCCCTTATCTTTGGATTTCTATTGAAAAAATTAGGCTTCATATTGTACACCTTATGGTTCCAAACTGCTGGTTTACTTGTCACAAGAAGTTGCATTGATGTTGTTTCTTGCATCTGTTTCAGGTTGAATGTCTACTTTGCAATAGCTTGATTTTCCCTGGTGAGGAGGTCTTATGCTCTGTTCGTAATTGTGAAGGAGTTTATCACTTAACGTGTGCGAAGGATAGGCTTCATGTTTCAAATCCAAGAAAATTTAAGTGCCCACAGCATGTAAGATCTAGTTAATTGTGCTTTTAATTCGTTCGTGTTTAAGACTTTTTTTTGTTTTTGTGCCTTGCAGTTTCCTATACAGCAACTTTTTACTTATCATCCCCTGTCCAAGAAAAGGTTGAAACAATGAACAGGCTTTCCTAGAATTTCTTTTGTTCTTGTAACTTGACAGGACATGAAAACTTGCCTTTAAGTTTTGCGAAGAAGGTTATGCTAAATTGTTTTTTGTTCAGTTTGGTGTGGTCCTCTCGTGTGAATGTGCTTAATTACAAATGCATTGAAGCAGGTTGTTGCTATCTCAATGTGTGCATAAGTCTCCAACCTGAACTTTGTTTTTCTCATTTAAAGTAAATGTCATTACTTCTGGTTAATGTGCATGTTTGTTTTATTCCTTGTTTTTCTCTGCATTTGATTGTATTCCACATGGTGTTTGATTTTTGTTTATCACAAACCCTTTTATTGCAAAGGAGAAGAATAATGTTATTAGCTAGATCAGTGAGTATTAGTAAACCTATTGCACACGCCTGATGATGCTGTCTGCAGGCATGCTTCATTTGCAACCAGAAATTTCATTGGCGATGTGTGCGATGTTCAATGGCATCACATAATAAATGTGGTGCATGGCCAGATAAAGTAATTCCTTTGATAAACCAGCCTGGGCGAGCAGTATGTTGGAGGCATCCAACTGATTGGCGGCTAGAAAAGAAGGTCAATCTCTTCTTTCCTCAATCAGATACAATTAATCTCCTTTTCCCTTTTGGTTCATGTAGTCATTCAATAACATTCATTGCCTTGTCCATTTAAATTAAGAAAAAGTTGTGATAAATCATTCTACAGTGACCTATTTTAGGTAAAAGCATGATGAATCTATCTGATAAATTCTTTCCTTTGGTTCATATAGTCAATGATGAATTAATCTAATAATCCTTTTGTTTCATATAGTCATTTAATGTATGTGATGGGTGCAATTGATTAGAACTATTACTTTAATCAAGATGATGATGATTGTCGGCTTAAATTGAACTTGGTGATTAAGTGTGCATTGGTGCTGTGTTTCACTTGTTCTCTTCCTATTGTTATCACAATTTGTTTAATTTCTTGTTAATGTTGGCTGCGATTTTCTTTTTGATATTTAAAATTTTAACTTTGAGATGGATGTGAAAATTGGACTTCTAGAGTGTAGTTGCGGCTGGCTAAGCATCATGCATGTTTCTTGTTTTATTTATCATTATGATAAGGAATCAGGTTCTGGTCATTGACATATGTATCTAATGTTTAAGTTCTTTGACTACATTTTCTCTTTTTGATTTTTTTAACTCTATGTAACAGCCCAAACTTCTGTAAACAACTATGTATAAAAGTAATTCAATCCAATCTCTTCTAACAGTCTTTTCTCTGATTCTCAGAGGAGAGTTGAAATACTGAAATCCTTTCAACATTTATTTGGCTGAGTAGGTATTGGTAATTTACAAGCAAAGTTTTCAACCATGTTGTAATTGTTTCCTTTAAGCTGTCAGCTAAAAACTTAAATTTGCAGGCTCATTTTCATATTCAACTGGATGCTTTGCAAGTTAGTGTCATGCATTGTGCTTAATTGGTGTGATTGATGTCCAATGTGGTCTATTGTTTCATAACCTTTTTATTCACTTTGTTTATCCACCCCATACATCAATTATAGTAATCAGGAGCAGAATTTTCCTTGTAATTTGCTGTTTCCATTTATCTATTTACTTCTCTCTTTTTTCAAAATTTTATTCAATTGCTGATTGTATGCATAACATGGCTCAATCTATTTGGTTATCGTCCCTGTTCTTGTCATCATCCCATCTATTTAGTAGTTGTTAACATGAAGTGTAATAATGTGCATTTATTATTTCATGTGGTGAAGAAAAATATAATTGCTTCTGAGATTGGACAATATAAATTATTTTTTTTTTGTTTTTTTTTTTTCTGTTTCTGGTTTAGGTTTTGTTTTTTCATTCTTATTTTTTATTGATTAGGCTGGTTGACAGGACTGATGTATTTGTTGAATGAGCAGCATATGGTTCCAACAAGCGATATAGAGGTCAGATTTCTTCCAGAATACCGCGAAGTCCTACTTTTAGGTTACATAGGCACATGCATTACGAATACTATTTTATGATTGGAACACACCTTTTAGAGTTGGAGATTGTGGGAATAAGCAAGATCAATGTATTTATCATTGTGTCTGATACTGAAAAATTTTGCATGCCTATTATTTCCTAGAAAGAAAAGATAATGCTATCATGTGACTGTTTTTAACATGAGGAACAGATAAGAAAAAAAATTGATATTCTGGACTTTAACTTCAGATATGAGGGTTGGATTGAGCCAATCCTTACACATATAGGCAACTCAGCATTCTATAACGTATTTGATTTGAGCTGTGTCCTGTAAACCTTAACCATATTTAGTTCCAGATGGGTCCACTGATGCATATATGTTGTAGCATTGCCAAATCATCTTCAACCTTCCTACTAAATGTGAGATGTCCACTTTCCTTCAATTATTATCATCGCTTTTATTGACTTTAAAATCTAATTGGTGATTTAGTCACCAAATTTATCTAAGTTGACGTTTTAGAATCTATTGTGTTGCTGTGGAACTTACTATTTATTAAATCCTCTACGAATACCAACTTGATCAACCTGAAGTAACCCAGAATCATATTCTCAAAATTTCAATTATTATATACTGATTTCACATATGCCATCTCAGTTGCTACTTTAGAACGAGACTCTATTACTCTTTTTCCACGTCCAAAACCGACAAGTTACCTTTAAATAATTGGTTACATTTAACGTGGTGTATCTTTTAATATGTATATTTAACTAATGTATATATTTTTGCTATATTAGCATGCTTACCTTTTACTTTTCTTATTTTAGGAAGTATTTTGTCGCTTGCCTCTGCCTTATGTTGATGAGGAATTCAAGATTGACTTAGCATGGAAAGGTCTGATGATGAATAAGCAAGAACCACCTCCATATGTCCATATCAGGCGCAGTATCCTATGCATGTTTATGTCTACATATGTGTGTACTGTTATATTTGATCTAACACTTATGGTGACACTACTTGTTAACTGTACCTTCATGTGATAAACGACTTCCCATTTGTGGTGATAATCCTTTTGTTTCTAATACTACTATGCTTATCATAACTATGTATTTGTTTATGGAACTTGCCTTAATTGAAATTAGATGCTTATCTTGTCAAGAAGAAACGTGGTTACGCTGACAATGATGTTGGATGCACAAATTGCAGTTCTACCTGTTGTGAGGATTGTGTTTGTAGGTAATACCTAAATGATCCCTAAATTTGATTGATACTGCAAGATATAGTTTGCGACCTAGTATTTAGCTTTATAATTATTTTCATGTTGGACTTTTTAGAATTTCTTGAATGAATCTATATGTTGTTTCAGTTGATTCAAGGATGAAATCTTGTGCACATCCAAATTGTATTTTTCGTTCCAAGTCTTATTGCCCTACAATTTTCAAATAGTTTGAAGAGAATACCAGTTTTGTTTATCAATATGCAATTTTCTATATGAATTTTCTTTTGAAAACTGTAGAGGAATGTGTAGGGTTAATTCACATTTGAACTGGTAACTGTACTAATTCCTTTCTTTCTTCTAAATAGATCAATGTGCTTGTGGCTATTGCTTAAACTATACCAGAGGGTCCTGCTTTCTGTTTGCTATGTTAATTTTCTTCTTACTTGGCACCTTTGATTTTATGTGTCAAAGATTTCTTATATATTCAATCATTTGTCATGCTTGCTTGCCAACTCTTTGCAATCTTGATAAACATCTATATGTTAGTCAAATCTTATAATGCATCAGTTATCTCTATTATTTCTAACAAATTAGGACTGCTTAAGTTTTACAGCATATTTGGCCTATTATTAACACGATGTTCCCCTTTTTGTATCATTTGCTAGGGTCCAATGCATAAGCTGCTCAAAGGCTTGCCGTTGCCCTGAAAGTTGCACCAACAGGCCATTTCGCAAGGAGAAAAAGATCAAAATTGTCAAGGTGAAAACTTTCAGACAGTTGTAAAGTGCTTTCAGTTTGTATTGTACAAAACTTGATCTTGGTTAAACAGTTTAGTTTAATTATTTCCTTGAAAACCATAAGTGGGATTTTCTTCTTTTCTCCGTGTTTTTTTTTTAATCACTAACCTAGTATGCTAGTTTTTTCTCCTTATTCCAGACTGAACTTTGTGGTTGGGGTGTGGTGGCAGCAGAACCGATAAATAAAGGGGATTTTATAATCGAATATATTGGAGAAGGTAGTTTTATTTTTTGTTTCTTTTACTTTCATTTATATTGAAACATGTTTTAATTATTCTTTCAAGTTGGCAATGATTACAATGAATGCATCCAATTTCTTTTCCCTAGTTCCTTGTAGATTGTTGCCCATGGAATCAACAGTTGATTCTACTTAATATGGTTGCTACTAGTCTCAAGTAGGGGTGAGCAACGGTCGGTTCGGTTCAATAACTGAACTGAAATAATCGAAAACCGATTTATTAAGATTTGGACAAACCGAACTGAACCGATATAATGTAATAACCGAACGCAAATCGAATCGATATTTTTGGTCGGTTCCGTTCGGTTAACTAATAAAATCGAAATTTCAAAATTATAATTAAAAAAATTGTCTAAAAATTATATAAAATTACAAATTATAAAACTAAAATAAAAAAATTCAAATTAAAAAATGTATATATATTTAATTTGAGTTCAAACCCCTTAAGATTGAATTCAAAATACAAAAATAAAGTTTATTTTTGTAAAAAATAACATATATTAATAATTATTCGGTCGGTTCGGATTTTTTTTCGGTTTGCCTTTCAAAACCGAACCGAACCGAAATTGATTTATTTTTGAAACCGAAACCGAACCGAAAAATCCAATCAAATTTTAAAAAAAATCAGTCGGTTTGGTTCGATTTATCGGTTTGAACCGAAATTTGCTCACCCCTAGTCTTAAGGTTGTGACTATATTTTTACCAGAATGTATTTAACACAAGTGCATGTGTAATGCCCATTACTTACTGTGAATGGCCTTTTCCTTTACTGTTGCTGTTACATTGTCGTCCAAACATAAATAACAAATACACCAGAAAGGAAAAATATATCACTTAAATATGCCTTACAACATCATAGGCTCAACTTCTTTATGCTTGCTGACAGCTAATTGCTGTTTCACGTGGCAAATTCTTTCTATATATAAGTGAAAAATTATAGCATTTTCTTTGTTGGTTATCTCTGCATCCCTTTTCAAATAACATCAATATTGTTGATTTTCTGCAGTGTTTAGATTTAATTCGTAAGTGGAATGATTTCTCTTTAAATGGACACCATAACCATCATAATATTTTTGCTGTTTATAAATTAAAGTTGTGTGTATTTTAATCGTAAGTATGAGCTTAGTGTCTTCTTGTTTCAGTCATTGATGATGCATTGTGTGAAAAAAGGCTTTGGGACATGAAATACAAAGGTGTACAGAACTTTTACATGTGTGAAATTCGAAAAGACTTCACAATTGATGCAACTTTCAAGGGGAATTCATCTCGCTTTCTAAATCACAGTTGTGATCCCAACTGTGTCATGGAAAAATGGTAAGTTACCTTAATATGCTGCATTTGTTTATAGTCATTGAGAGATTCTAGAAAATCTTGCTTTTCTTGGACACTTGGAATATTTATTGTAGCAATTGAACATGTTAGATACCTGATGTATAGTATCTGAATGGCTCCATCTATCAACTAATTTGAACTAGCTGCTATTCTTCTTGTGAATTGGGGTTAATTATGCTTATTGATGCTTTTCTAGTTGTCTCCATCTTAGAAGCTCATGGTTTAAAATTCAAATCCATATGTCTGCAATGCATTTTTAAAGTATCTGAATGTGATTTATACATCTATCAGAAAATTTTTAGTCAAAAATATTGAAGTATCTGCTATTTATTTCATAGTTGAATTTGATTCCTGGACACAATATCAGCTTTTACTGTGCTGTTAGTAATTGGGATGGTAAATCCAATCCAATCTTTTTATTGAAAATCCCTCAGTCAGCACGTAATTTCAACTTGCAACCCATTTCATTCTGTTTTTGGCCAGGCAGGTTGAGGGAGAGACACGAGTGGGCTTGTTTGCTTCTTGTTCAATAAAAGTTGGGGAACCATTGACATATGATTACAGGTATTCGACATATTTATCTTGCACACTATCAATTTTTCTTATCTTCACTGTGAAATGGTGACGGATGGAAAGAAGAAAATAGCACAGAGAACAGGTCTTTATAATGTCACAAGCATCAGTCACAGCACTGGTATCAATGTTGATCTTTATATGTCCCTGTGTGCATTCCATTTTGTCCATCATATTAACTCCAATCTTATAGGAATATGTTTTGAGTACATTCTGTCCATCATAATTTTTTTGGTCTAGTAGACACCTATAGGATTAAGATAGAGAAAAAGCAAACAGAACCTCATGAAGATCAGAGAAATGTCATATCAAATGAAGTGCATGCGCATTCTTTAGCAAAGAGGCCTGCTTATTGCATGTTTGCTAGGCGAATATTATTGTCTGTTGAATGCTATTCATTGTCACAATTGCCCCCTGAAAATGTTACAACAAGATGGTGAACGTTAGTGAGTTAGTCACAGCACCAGCATTGATGTTGATCTTTGGATGTCCCTGTTACCAATCTATCCTGTCCACTAGAATCAAAATTGATTTTTATATGGACCTCTTTTCGGCTCATTCTGTCTTAAATTCTTGATTTGGTACAAGTTATTATGTTAAGAACAAGAAAAAGTAAACAGATCAGGATGGAGTTATGATAAACAAATTTGATGTAGTTATTTTCAGGACCTAGAACAGAAAATAGGAAATTGAATATTGATTTTCAGCTATGGCTATTATAATATAATAGGATATAGTTGTAGTTCAAGATAGGGCTTTAAATATCAACAAAGACTGAAGCTTAATATATATATTTTTCATAGATTTGTACAATTCGGACCAGAAGTGAAGTGCCAATGTGGTGCTGAAAACTGTCATGGTTATCTTGGGACTAAAAGGAAGATTGTTAGGTTGAACATTTGTTGGGGTGCAAAACGCAGGAGATCATCAACTGCTTGCTTAGCTGTCGTTACGGTTTGAAGCAATCGGAAGCAATCCATTTTTATGGTGGATCAATCATGTTGTACATTTGCTTTTCTACAACGCAATATGAATGAAGTGGAAATAAAAACTACACAGATATCATTTGTGCCGTGGTTACACCATTCATTAGGAAAATTGTAATTTTTCTTTTCAGCTTCATTTTTGGTTAACTTTTCCGAGAGTTGACTTACTATTAACATTGTAAGAGTGCGTATGTAATTGATTTTCCCCATTGGGTTTACCAAGTTGTAATTCACACATCTTTTTGAGCTTTGGTATGGAAATCAGCAAGCTCTATATGGTAGTTCAAGAGCTATTTTTTCTAATTTTCTTTCTTTTTTTTTTCAATGTTTTTTGGTTGTTTTTCTTCTGTCCTTGTAACGGATCTTATTCCCTGAGCCTTAACCCTAAGGTAGAGATCCAAATTGAATATTTGATGCACACCACCTATTTGCAACAAAGAATATACTTTTATACTTATTCATTATCTATTAATGTAATTTTTCTTAATGTAATTTCTCTATCCATTAATGTAATTTTTCTTCCCTTTAAAACCACTTCTTTCATCAATTTACACTATTTCATTCTCCATTTACACACTCTTTCATTTTCAATTTCATCAACATTTTCATTCCTCTCTTCCTTTTACCATGGGAGGTGGGGACTCTACCAAAAAGCATGCATTTTCCATATTATTTCCTTTTCAATTTTATACTATCTAATTATGACTAGTTGATGCAATTTTTTCTCTAGATTGAAAGAATTGTCAGAAGTTAAAGAAAATGTAATATTACGTGGATATAGTATAATTTAATTTTGTTAAGCAAAATTTATGTTATTATTAACCTTATTTTCATTCTTAATTTATAGGTGGTGATAATTTTGAAATATATCTAATTACAATAAAAATATTACTATCTACAAAGTTATTATTATTTTTTCATTTGTAGAAAAATAGTTTTAGTTTATGTTAGAGATGATTAATTTTCATGCCACTTGATTTAATTGTTTGCTTAGTTTTTTTTATTATATAAAGCCATTTTAATTGGCCCGAAAAGATATAATGCTGAAAAAAAAAAGAAAAAGAAATTATTAAGTCTTGGCATGTGTTATATGACTCAGTCAAAAAATTATCTCCGTATGGTTTGTATCAGAAATTGATAACTCACAATTTGATTTGCATGAGTTTATAAGTGAATTAGAAGTATAATTTAAGAGATTATGTATGTATGTATTTATAAAAAATCTATATATAATGTTATGTTATCTGCAAAAATTGTTGCATAAAATGATAAAATTTATTAATTAGTATTAGTTTAAATTTTAAATTTTAACTTTTAAATGTGTGTACTAATTTGTTAGAAATTTATATATTCTATTAATTTTTTTTAAGATGTTATGTTTTTGACAAAAATAGTAAATTGGTGAATAAATTATGATATATGTACATATAATGTAGGAATTAAAAAAATGTCGATTCTAGCAACATTTATAATTCATATTGGAGGACAATCAGGCTGGGGCATAGCTGGTTTCCAATATGACAGTTCAAGCCCTTCAGTGAGAACGAGTAGGTTGAATATTAGGAGCAAAACGACATTTGTAGAACTTGTTCATAATATATCATTTAAATTGGATTTAGCTGTGGATGTGAGGGTTAGTAGGATGATATCTAATTGTCCTGTAAACAATCGTAGGTCAACTTGTTGGCCGCCTATGGATTTAATTGATGACGATGACATTAATCAAATTTATGAAAATTTTTATACATTTCTGGGATACAAACTAATTGTTGATACTGAAAAAATTTTAATTTGAGATAAACAAAATACATTGAATAATGTTAATCAAATGATTAATGCTGGAGACAGAGAGTTTATACTAACTGTGGACAAAAACATCTATTTGGTGACAATTCGTATTATTCAAGAATAACTCAATCCAATTTCGGTACAGAGTTTGAGGCTCCAACACAATGTGAATGTGTTGATGATTTGGAAACAATAGATGCAAGTCCTATTAGAAAGTTTAGGGGTTAAAATCAAATGAATTTTGCCTCATGTTATACTTTTGAAGGTAGAGATGTTTCATGTGATGATATGTTAAGAGATGAAGATAATATTGCCAATAATGGGTATGTTTCTCTAAATTATGATCTAGATAAGGATGATAAAGAAATAGACTTGAATGATGCTGGCCTGAAACCGCAATTGGAAGAGATGATCGCTTTGCTCCATGTAGTTCTATCCATGTGATAGAAGTCCTTCAGAATCTAAACATGCATGAGGTTTGAGATCAACGTGGGGGATAATCCAATATTTCATAATTTCACTTTCCCTCCGTGCGCCACATATCTGTTAATTTTGCTGAAGTTGAGGTTAACATATTTAATGATTCACCGATGCTAAGATGGGATCGTGTTTCTGACTAATACGAAGGCTTGGCCTTCACATCCAAGTATGAAGTCAAGGCATGTGTAAAGAATTTTCAATTCAAAATAATATTTCATATAAAGTTGTTGAGTCAAAGCTTTCGTACAAGGTGGTGTGCTGCACGCATGCCTATATAGGCTGTCCATAGAGACTACGAGCTATGAAAAAAGGACCTTGCCTTATTAGATCATTAGTGTGTATAAGGAACCCTACAACTGTACTGCATCATTGGTATCCCAACACCATAAACAATTAGATTTGCAAATAATTTGTGATTGTATATTGGAGATGGTTAATGTTGTTAATGATTTCAAAGTTAACATTATAATGGCTATGGTTAATATTGCTTATGATCTCAAAGTTAACATTATAATGGCTAACATTAGGAATCATTTCAACTATAAGGTAACGTACAGTAAAGCCTGGTATGCAAAGACTAAGGATTTGGAGGAGATATTCGGTAACCATAAGGCTTTATATGGAAAGTTGGTAGGATACCTGAAAGTTATAGAGATATACAATCTCGGAATAGTCTATGACCTTATTGTTGAAGATACTCTACAACCACATTGCAAGCAATTCAAAAGTCTTTTCTAGGTATTTAAGCCATGTATAGATGGACTACTCACTACAAGCCAGTATTGCTTATTAATGGAACGTTTATGACAGGAAAGTTCTATTAAACTCTATTGATTGCAATTGCTGTTGACGGTAATAATTACTTGTACCTGGTAGCATTTACTGTTGTTGAAAGTGAGAATAAATCTAGTTGGAGTTGGTTCATAATATGCATTAGGCGGTATGTCACTAAGCAGTCAGGTATAACTATTATTTCTGACTGGAACGCGGGTATAATGGCATTGTTTCCTGATCATAGTAGTAGTTGGAAGGATCCATTCTCTTACCATCGATATTGTCTTCAACACTTTGTCAACAACTACAACACCCTGTATAGAAATTCTAAAATTAAGGACATGTTATATAAGGCCAATATGTTTCCAACCATCATTTTTTTATTATTTTCATACTGGTCCATATATTGAATGTTTAAAAATTTATTTATATCCCTAAACCCTTATTGACAGGTAACAACTTCCAACTGCATAAGTTACGAAATAAATGGATGAGATCAAGGAGCTTGATGTGGACTCATACAATTGAGCCATGCAAAACCCTTTGGATAAGTGCAGTCTATTGCATGATAATGGTCATAGATATGGCCATGCTACAACCAACACTGTTGAGAGTGTAAATAGTGCTTTAAAAGGTGTAAGGATGATGCCAATTTGTTGTGTAGTTTAGCACATATTGCAAGGCATATTAAATTATTTGATGATAGAAGGTGCATGTATTGACTCAGATAGTAGCTGGGAATACATACACTTAAAATTGTATGGACAAGATGGCAAAATATGCTCAGAAAGCTTGTGGGAATAGGGTTGAAATTTTTGTTAGGTGTATAGGGCTTTTCACAATTAAGACAAAAAATAAAAGGCAATAACAAGCAAGCTTTTAGTTTGGATTGCTGTCACTGTGAATGTGGAAAGTTTCAAGGCATTAAAATGCCATGTTCACATGCTATAACTGCTTATAAGCATGTATAAGTTGACATGTGGACATATGTCAACAAGTGCTATAAACTCTTAGAGGTTTTAAGCTGTTATAAGTCATTTTTCTAACCACTTACACACTGTGATTATTGGCCTCCACATGTTGAACCAACTCTAGTTCTTAACCTAGAGCTTATAAGGAAAAAAAGGCCAGATACAGACATCTAGATATCGAAATAAAATGGATAGTAGAGAGTGCGATAGGCCTAACTGATATACGCTTTATCCAAATGAGGGGCATAACAAAAAAAAGTGCCCAAACTTGGCCGGACCATTAGATTACACTCAATCTCCATGAATTATGTAGCTTTTAGTACTTGTAATACGTCATGATATTGTGTCTTTTTAATATCTATGGCCATTTAAAATGTGTCATATAAATTGGAGACTCTATAAATATGTCCATGTTAGTGTGTTGTTCTATTTATTTTTTCTTGATTATTGGCATTTGGTGATTATTGCTTAAATAATATTATGCTTTTAAATTATTAAGGTTTTCCTATATATTTTTTTCAAATGTTTATTTTTATGCCATATTAGAATATATTTCATGTACACTTAAATTGTCAAAAACATAATACAATACATATGAAACATGGTCCATATGATATTTAATAAAGTAGATGTGATCTTGTTCCACATCTAGTGGACCTTTTATCTCGATTAGGATACCATAGTTGTTATTCATCAATGGGTGCATCACCTGGTCCTTCACCACCAAATTATTCATCAATCGATCTTGCATAACTTGATCGTGTATCACTCGATTGTGCATCACTCGATCATGCATCACCGCTAATTACATAATTGTAGAAATTAGTAAATAATGGTTGTCCATAATTGGTTTACGGGTTTGAATCTTTAGGTGTACCAAATATATTTTGGAAGAAGTCATTTTGATCCACACCTTAAGTTGATACAAAGTTGGTATTGAATGCAGTAACTGTGTATTCATTAAGTGTCTATTGTACATTGTCTAAAATGGGTATCCCTTGATGTGAGTTGCCTGACCCACCCATTTTAGCATAATTATAACTCGTCCCTTTAAATTCAAATGATGAAAAATTGTGGGCACTAATTTCAATCTCACATTACTGAGGAGGAACATCCATTACATGGAAAGGCCATGACATAGGTGCTAGAATTTGCATGACATTTGGATCATAATAAATTTGTGGAACAGTTGATCGCCTTTTAAACATTCCATCCTATTTCTTCGAGTTTGGAAGTCTGCAAATTGACTTTCCATAGGTGCAACATTGATATGATTTAGACCCGGTTGCCGTGGATACTTAATTGATACCTGATCCTCATAACCAACTGCAACAAGGATGCTTTCCATTATCCATATGTTATTCAAAGATGTATCATAACTTGATTCACCATGTTCATGGTATAATCTTTCAACACCATCAGCCTAAAATAATAAAATTTAGAATTAATCCCAAACAATACATACATTTGAATAATTTCTTTTTATTCATTATGCAAAATAAACTAAGTGAAATACGTACTGTTGGTCCACGGGGATCCGCCAATTAGGATTATCCATTGGTTAGTGCGTTGCACATACAATTGCATGTATTCAGTTCGATTATTCAATGGCTGACTTAAATGTTGTCCTCTCATAACACCAATATGACAAATGTTCCACGCAGTTATAAATAGTAAAATTTTAGCGAGCCAATCCATCTGGTTCTGACCAAGCAAGTCTATTGTATGCAAATTGTCTTGTATAAGGGGTTGGGATGAAATTGGCTTGTTAAATCCAAATTGGCAAATGACTCTGTTGGGATGGTGCCACTCAATGATATAGAAACAAATGAGTAGAACAATAAACATCCAACTTGCCTGTCCATTTGTACAATAATCTGGGAGCAAATGGATTACGTTGTTGTAAGGTTTCCACTCAAATTGCATTACAAAAGAGAAGGAAAATTTAAATTTGTATATTGCGAATTATTCATAATATTTATATAAATAAATCATGTCAGTATATAAATGAAATGAATTTCAGTATAAACCTTTTTAATTGCCTGCATATCTAATATTTCTTGATATATATGTATATCCCTCCTATTAATGTTCTGTCCATCCAAGTTACAATAATGCTCAAATATACAGACGAGTTGTCTTAAATGAGACGACATTTAAAAATTAATTTATAGTAAGTATGTTATGTACTTGAATCCATAAGGCACGATTTTGTTTAACCCATATGGCTGTAAAAGTTGAGGCATAAATTGGGAAATTCTTTTCCATGCCCACATTTGTACAAGTTGTAGATATCCAGCAACTCGTTTTGTATCGGGACGTGTGGCCCTGCATATATCTCTATACAACCAAGCAAGACAAGCACACCCCTAATTATATTGTCCAGTCCTTTTCAAATCTTCTAAAAGAGGTAGAACATCAAATGAACCATGCTCAATGATTGCGATGCAAATAAAAGTCCTTCAAAACATCTTAGTATCTAAGAACAAGCATAATGTCGTATAACCTTAGGTGTTGCATTATCAGGTATTTCACTAAGTCTAGCATCTAACCATTTCATCATTACTTTACCTCCATGCAAATCACTAACAGGAGGAATTGCTCCAAGTAGATTATAACAAATAGTCATATAATCAAGGTTGTTCTCCCAGTTACGAGTTCCTTTAATTGGTAATCCTGTCAAAATTTCTACATCTTGAGTGTGATTGTGATTTCACCACACGTGAGATAAAACGTGTGCGTTTTCAGTTTTCACCTTTCAATAAGTGATGTAATTAAATTCTAATCTATATTGGGCCAATATTTCTATAGTGCTCATCCACGTTGCTCTTCCTTGTTCTCAACACTTCCCTTTTAACATTTTCTAGTATAAATTAATCAGTCAAACCAAATAAAAAAAACTATTAATCTACAATATATATATATATATAAATTACTAAATTATTCCATATTGCATCATATTGATGTCTCCCTTAAAGTGTTAATAACTCCACATTAATAGGACCCAAGTTAATTTGTGCAGCTCTTATATGATAACAATCCATGTTGAAACTTGCAGTTAATTTCACATCATACATGTTAAATAAAGTCTTAAATTTAACTAATATGTGTATCCTATTTAGATTTCATTGACTTTTATATGTAAAATTATTAGTAGTTTGGGTAACATAATTTGTACAGCTCTTATATGATAACGATCCATGTTAAAACCTGCATTTAATTTCACATCATACATGTTAAATGAAGTCTTAAATTTAACTTATATGTGTATCCTATTTACATTTCATTCGACTTTTATATGTAAAATTATTAGTAGTTTGGGTAACATAATTTTTCTAGCCCTTAATTAATTGTTTACACATAATTATCCTATTTATTTTAACACTATTATAATAATTTCAATCGAATATACAACAATTTTTCAATTAAACAATTATATGGTGTAAATTAATTATTATAATTAATTATTCAAAATTATTTTGATTATTCATAACAGTATTTTGTACTCATTTTTAATTATTTTAATAATACATTCTAAAATTATATTGATTATCAAGTTGAATCCATCCCCCTATTCCGATTTTTACAATCATGATAATTTTAATTATTTTAATTTGTTAAATCATAATACATTATATGCAAACCATTTTATATTTTTTTTATTGAAATTTTATATTATAATTCCTCTAATTAGCTATGTTTTATTAGAATACTTTATATAAAAGTTAAATAATTTTTAAATTGAAAAATAATTATAAGGTAAAATCTAATAAATATTTTAAGTTTCATAACTTATTGATTAATTATTAGAAATATATAATTATTTAAGATTTTATAATTTTTTCATCAATATATTATTATTGTAACTTTTGCATTAATATTATATTGTCCTTCATAAATTATTATGGAATAGAAATTTAAATTATGACATAATTTCATTAAGTAATTAACCATACTTATTGCTAAAAAAAATACTCAAATGAAAATGAAATGTAATTGGTCCATAATATATATATTTACATTTTCATTGATACAAATCCATAATTTTTTGTTATGTTCTAGTAAACATAATGTTTAGGCCATTTATTATAATTTACTACTTATAGTAAGTTTTTTGTTCAATTGACATTGTATCTTTAATTTTTAAAAAATTTTCATGACCAATTTTTATTACATTTTATACAAATATCATAACTAATTGCTTATATTTTGTTACATGTTCACTACTCTAAATTTTCATTATAGACTTCAAATAAAATATTGGTAGTATCATGTAAAGAGCTGCCACCACTTTTACTTCTTTCATTAGATATTCTCTCATTATAATTTCTTATAATTTTTTATTTATTGTAATAATTTAATCGAACATTGTTATTCCATTTTTAATTCGACAGTTGTACAGAAAATCCCATTTTTGGGTGACGATTTCCCTTGCAATATCATTCATCATAACTCTTGGAGTTAAGTATATGTACACCATCTATCATATGAAACTAATAAAAATAAATATTATATTAAAATAAAATTTGTACATTTTCTTTTATTTATCATATTATTTTATGAAATTAAAATTTATCATATTATTTTTTTTTGTTACAAAATTACAATATATGAAACAATTAGATGCACCAAACTTATAAATATTAATATAAATAGACAAAAAGTCAAATTGTGAATTATGAATTTCAGATGTAAACCATGCGAAAACTTTTTTTAACTGAATCATATAACACATGCTAAGACTTAATAATTTCTTTTTCCTTTTTTTAGCATTTTATCTTTTCGGACCAATTAAATCAAGTAGCATGAAAATTAATCATCTCAACATAAACTAAAACTATTTTTTGAAAAATGAAAATAATAATAATAATAACTTACCTTTGATGTAGTAGATAGTAATATTTTTATTCTAATTTAGAGGTGGCAAATTGGGTGGGTTTGGATTAGGTCATAAATGGGTCAAAAAGTAAGGGTCATAAATGGGTCTATGCCCAAACAGGTTGAGAGGATTTGGGTTGACCAATGTGTTTACTACATGTTAGTTCAGATGGGTTGCATTGTGGCCCAGATGGGTCGCAACCCATTTGACTAATTTTTTTAATAAAAATAATTCTTGATATAATAACGGGATACTAAAAGGGATACCACAAAAAAATATTGACTTAAATGGATCGGGTGATGGCCCAAATGGGCCAAGATGTGAGTCAATTCTTTTGATTAATTTTTAATGAAAATAACTCTATATAATAATTAGGGGTGAGTAACGGTCGGTTTGGTTTAATAACCGAACCAAACTGATATAACCGAACACCAAAGTATAAGGATTTTAGCAAACCGAACCAAATCGAAATTGCATGATAATCGAACTCAAACTGAACCAAAATTTTCGGTCAGTTCGGTTCGGTTATATGATTAACCGAAATCCTGCAAAATTGTTAAAGAAATATTCAGCTCACAATTCTTAAAGTTCTTATTTTATTCTCACTAGCAAATAAGAAAGACCAATACGATTAAATAGCTTAAGATAGCTAGAAGTAGAAATTGAAAATTAAAACCCCATCTGCTTGTATTATTGAAGCAACTGACATTTGCTCTCTTTTTTTTTTAATAAATGGAGTTAGCTTTAAAGGAAATTGAAATTTGCTCTGTTTTAGTATTTCAGTAAGAACTTGATTTCAAAATTTTATTTTTCAGAAAAGATTACCAGTTCCTAAGAATAATCAACAAGATTAAGAGACACAATTAAGTTGCTTTCCAACTTAAACAAGCCAAGAGTTGAAGATTTTAAGCACCTTTAACAGAGAAATGAAGAGCTGTTGGACACTGAGTGATCACTGAGACAAAGACTGAGTGATGACTGTGGCCACCGTTGACCAACGATCGGAGGGAGGGAGGTGCTGCTAGGCGGTGGGCGATGGCGGCTGAAGACTAAGTGAGGAAGAGTGGAGGGAGAGAAGCGATGGCGATATGCGATAAGGTTTTTAGGTATGTAGCCAGGGAAGGGAAAATTGGCAAATGAGGGAAGTGAAGGGAGGGGACTGACCTGAGTGAGGAAGAGTGTAGTGTGCTTTACGTTTTAATGTAATTTACAAAAAGACGCCGTTTTGTGAACTAATTCGGTTGGTTCGGTTTTTCCTCAATTTTTGCCTCCCAAAACCGAACCGAACTGAAATAACCGAAAATGCTATAATTTTAAAATCGAATCGAACCGAACAACTAAACTGAATTAAAAAAATTAAACGATTTGGTTCGATTTTTTGATTCTAACAGAAATTTGCTCACCCCTAATAATAATGTGATACTAAATAGCCGCAATAAAAAAAAATTGTCCCAAATGTGTTGGATGGATAGAATGGTGACCCAAACGGGCCAAGATGTGGATTAAACCCTTTGATCCATTTTTTAACGAAAAATAATTTTCAATTTGATAGCGGCATACTAAAAAATTATTCTAACAAAAATATTGAATATATAAATAGTAAGTAATTCAGGTGTCGTTCAAGGGCTAGATTTTACTTCTTATTATTATAGTAGATAGAATAAGCACATAACTGAAAACATTGAACAAGCATAACAATCCATATAAAAATAACTTAAGTTATAATATTCATCAAATTATAATTAAGGAATGATGAGTTTGAATTAGCAATCCAGTAACCAAATCACAAAAATAAAAAGTTCGATAAAAAAATTTGGTTCTCTATTGTATAATAATCCAAAATTCAAGAAACACAAGCAAGTTCTAAAATCATATCCAACTACAAACCAAAAACTTGTAATTTTCAACTAAAAAACTAAGCATAAAGATAAAAGGTCTTGATACAAAAAGAAATTCTTTCCTGCAATCAACTACCAACCGCAATTAACTTTGTGACATCCTTTCTTACAACTTGAGACAACAGCAACTCATTCATGTCCTCATCAGCCCATAAATTAAGAATGAAAATAAAGTTAATAATAACATAAATTTTGCTTAGCAAAATTAAATTATATTATGGCCATATAATATTACATTTTTATTAACTTGAGACAATTCTTTCAAACTTATTTGAGAAATAATTGCATCAACTAGTTATAATTAGATAGTGTAGAATTAGAAAGGAAAAAATATGGAATTAGAAAGGAAGAGAGGAATGGAATTGTTGATGAAATTGAGAATGAAAGGGTGTGTAAATGGAAAATGAAAGAGTGTGTAAATTGGTAAAAGAAATGGTTTTAAAGGGAAATTTTTTAAAAAAAAAAAATTATAGCAGTGGATAGAGAAATTCACTGGTTTTTAATGTGGTGCAACAGTGGCTATAGTAAAACCTGTGAGCCTGCCATCTGCCACTAGCGTGCACGCTTTTTAGAAAAGATTTCTTCACAAATCGACACACATGGTTTTGGTTTCTGTACAAAAAAATTTCAGAGTCTACCAGTTTCTGACACTCTATTTTTCTAAATACGTTTATTGTAACACCACTTTTCTAAATATTTATAAAATTTGCTCCATTTTCAATAAACTACAACATGTGCATTGTAAATTGATACTCTTTTTTAACTCTCAAAAAAATGTTAAAATTTCTTACTATCATACAGTTTGTGTTTGCTTATTTAAAGTTTAGTTATTTTGACAATCTTAATATTATAAATTTTAACCATTTTTTAGAGAGTTATAAAATTGGTGTCAATTTATAGTGTACATGTGTCAAATTTATAAGGTTTCAATCAACCTATTATGTATTTTTCTATTTGCTTACCTAGGATCTCATTATTTTCAATGGCAAATTTTAGTCAAATACATAATAGTAATGCTAATTTTGGCCCAAAAACATATTTAAAAGGCAAATATGTACCATTTTCTAATATTTTAGGGACAAATTAGGCCCAAAACATGCTTAAGGGGCACATATGTACCATTTTTAATATTTTAAAAGTAAATTTCTCCCTTTTCCTATATTAAAATTATAGAAAATTCAAGTCTCTTTTCCTAAAATTACCTCTGTAAAAAGTTTTCGACACCAATTGTTGCCGGTTGATTTTTGGCAAATTTACGTCAACAATTAGGTAATTTTCCCTACAATCCCTGAACTTTTAGCTTTATATCTACTATCTCATTCAACTTTAATTTGCAACCCAAAACTTATCCAACCATCTTCTTGTAAAAGCCTTAGGTAGGTTATGCAAAACTAAAATGAAAACAACAAAAAATCAAAGCGATGCGTGTACGATTTGATCCATTTAGTTCATTTTTTTTCTATTTTAGTTTAAACTATTAAATTTTTAATATTAAGCTTGATTTTTCTTTAATGCTGATAGGGCTGTGCAGAATTCAACTAGAACTAAAAATCGAACCGAATGAATTTTGGTCTATTTGGTTCGGTTATTTCGGTTTTCAATTCATTCGATTCTAAACCATAATTAAATTTCAAGTAATTCAGTTCGGTTCTTAAAATTAAAAATTGAATTAACTGAATCGACCGAATTATCTAAAACTCATTATTTTTGCTCTTTATATATATATATATATATATATATATATATATGCACACATGAATCAAATTTTACAGATCTAAAACCAACCCAGTATACAAATCAACGTGCAAATTGAGAAATGGCTCTTTAATTAGTGGAAATGGTAGAAAAAAATTATTAACTATGGTTTAAGGAAGTGAGAGCAACAGTGTTGCTAAAGGAGCAAGCATCATCGGTCAATCCATTCTTCAAGTAATAATCATTAAAAGCTCAAGAAGCCCACTCAAATCAAAACGAAACACATCCGCTAACAAGAATCATAAAAAATAATTACTTGTTTCCATAATTACACAACAATCAAATATTATCCATTATACTCAACCCCAAATGAACTTTACCAAACTTAGGATTTGACTACATGTATTTTCTACAAATAAAAATCAAAACTTTGCTGTGAAATCCAACTCAATAGTAGAGAGAACAAAGATTTCACAATAAGATAATGTAAGAAGATCGAGATTCTTCCAAAGAAAAAAGAACCCAAAACCATCCAATTAGAAAAATACCCAAAACCATCATCAGCATTGTTCTTCGCTACATATCATAGATCTCTCAGTGCGATGTTGTTTTGACCATTATGGGTTAGGGGAGGAGAGATCCAAGAAGCAGAGGAGACATCCAAGAATCCAAGAAGCAGAGGAGCGATCCAAGAAGCAGAGAGTGAGATAAAGAAAGAGAGAAAGAGAGAGAGAGAGATAATAGAGATAGAGATAGAGGCTGAAAGTGAGAGCAGAGTAAAGAGATAAAATTTAAATTAAAACAATCCTTATTCATCATAGAAGAATCCACGTTTTGAGAGCAAGAACCAATTGGACCGAACCGAACCGACTGAAATAAATTCGGTCTATTCGGTTTCGATCCTAAATAGTTCGGCTTGCGGTTTGGTTCTTTTATTTTGAGAAGTTTGGTTTTAGGTCTATTCAGTTCGGTCCAAAATCGAATCCAACCGACCATTTCCACAACCTAAATACTTGCACTAGTATCAAACATTGAAAATAAATTTGAACATTATGCATGGTTCGTGTTCAAATTTTTAGTTTCGTTCTCCATAGGTCTATTGAAAACAACTAGTATTTTTAATTTGGTTTGATTTTTCGGTTCGATTTTGGTTTCAAAAATAAGTTAATTTTAGTTATTTCGGTTCAGTTCGATTTTGAAAGGCAAAAACCGAAAGAAAATTGAACCGACTGAGCTTGTATTAATGTATGTTATTTTTTTCATTTTTTACAAAAATAAACTTTATTTTTGTATTTTTTAATTCAATATAAATGGGTTTAACTCAAATTAAATATATGTACATTTTTAATTTGAATTTTTTTATTTTTATTTTATGATTTGTAATTTTATATAATTTTTAGACAATTTTTTTAATTATAATTTTAAATTTTCGATTTTATCGGTTAACCAAACCAAACTGACTGAAAATATCGGTTTGGCTTGAGTTCGGTTATCACAGAATTTCGGTTCGGTTCGATTTTGTAACATCTTGTAATTTTAGTTTTCGATTATTTCGGTTCGGTTCAGTTATTGAACCGAACCGACCGTTGCACACCCCTATTGATGCAATAGTGCATCATAAAATACATGTGTGAGAACAAATGCAAGAGTGCATTTGGATTAGTGGTTTGAGTATGGAAATAAAATTTTGGTCAGAGTTGCCAAAAGGGCAAGTGTTGAGAAGTAACACTAAAATCTGTGATGGTATTGAGAAATGGATGGAGCGTGCATCGTCCATGGCTTCATCATTTGACTTATGAGTTATTTGATGAATTGATAAAATCAGTCAAATAAATAATCCTAGTAACTAAAAAGATTTTATGAAATCTGGACTTCTAGAATAGTTGACATTAGTGTCAATTTTGAGTTGGCATTTATTTTTTGTTAAATAGGATTTATGTTTCCTATTGATATTTGACATGAGTGTCTTATTTTGGGATTATTGGATTTTATTTATTGGTTAAATAAATTTGTTTATTTATTATGATGGCATTTAACTTTATAATAAATGTGTTTGTTTTCATTGTTAATTGCCCTGTAATTTTTATGAGTAAAAATAATTGCATGTTTATTAAGTAGAGACTTAATATTAATCCCCTCTTAAGTTTGAGAACTTAATAATCCAATAATTCAAATTTACTTTGCATGAAATTTTAACCTATAACGTTGGACATTAGGACTTAGAGGGTAATTGGATACTATTAGCAGCTTTTTCGAATTTGAGCCTAATAGAAAATTTTATTAGGTTATTATTTCAGATGCATAGTAAATTGCATGTATTGCCTTATCTCCCTTAAAAATGTGCAATATTATTCCATTTGAGATCAGAGGATCCTAATGGATACTGCTTTCAAGTCAATTGTTGCCCTTAATAAAGATATTAAGATGAATGTTGACAATTATGAAATTTGGAATACGAAGATCCAGTATGTGCTTGAAGAGTAAGAGGCTCTTGAACCCTCAAGTTCGGTTATGGCTGAACCTGAGGATGGCACTATAGCCTAGTATAAGCAGGACCGAGATGCCTATGTGACATGAAAAAGAAAATTTCACTGCTCACATCATCTTGCTAAGTGCAATGGATGATGATATCACTAAGCAGTCCATAAGTATCAAAATGTAATAGATCTGTGGATCGCTTTGCAGGAAAGTTCAGAGGTGTGTCTCTGACTAAAGTTTCGATCATTAATGATCAAATTTGATACATATCAGAAATGTCTGATTATTCAATGTGGAAACATCTAAGAGAGATGGAAAAGAATAATTAAGTTCATAAGTTGACTAACGAGTAGTAGGTCCAAACTGTCATCAAATCCTTACCCAAGAGAGTTGGTAGCATGTGAAGATGTAACTAACTCATATGGACAACATAAAGACATTTGAGGATGTCGTTCATCATTTGAAGCTTAAAAGGGGACCGTATGGTAGCGATTAAGGTCAATACCATAGTGCATATGGCACAATCCTGTTCTAATACAATGAGTTCTAATTAGAACAACAAAATAAGCTTCAACAATAGGGATAAGGAAAAGGCTCGAGAGCCTGAAAAGCAAAAGGAATAGAATCACGAAAGGTCTAAAGGCAAAAAGGAGGTAAATTTTTCAAGAGTGAAATGTTTCAATTGCCAACTGAAAGGACACTATGCAAGAGATTGCATTGTGCCCAAAATGATACACTATTCTGACTCAAGAGTGAGTGGAATTTATGTATCAAGTTCTGAATTTCATCTTTTGTCGATGATAAATTCAGAACCAATGGACCATGTAACAGAGGATCGAGATGCCTTTGTTATGAAATTTAGGTTTTGTTCTCGCCTAATTGAAATTTGTTTTCAATTTACATTTTGAGGATGACTGTCACACCCCGTTTGCCCCCTAATAGAATGAGCCATATGTGTGTGCATGCATATGTGTATCTTGTTATGTGTTTTTAGGGCATTTTGATAAAAAGGCATGTTTTATGAGTTTTTCTAGCATGTGGTGCATGTACAATGTTAGGGTGTTTTAAGTTGGGAGTGCATAATGTGTGTATTCATACCATTGTAGAGTGTGCATTAGTTGGGAAATGATTGTGTGCATATGAGCATATCATTGTAGGGTGCATTAGTTGGGAGTGCATTGTGTGTGAGTAGTGTATGCTTGTTGGGTGTGAGTGGTTAATTTCTACCAATAGGAAAATAACACATGGCTAGGGCTAAGAAAAGAAAAAGAAAAAGAAAGAAAAGGGAAAAAGATACAGATTTTTGTTCTTCTCCACGTTTTCCCCTTCTTCTCATTTTCTTCTTCTTCCTTTTCTTTTCTCCAAGAACCCTAGTGTGGATTCAAATCTTTATTGGTGAAATTAATCATCTCTTTGCATCCTTTTTGGTAAGTTAATGTATTCTTTTAATTTTGTTTTCATTTTCTTCTTTGGGTTTAGATTTAACTTAGGGTTTATATTTTAGTTGTTCTTGGTGTGTTGATTGTTAGTTGAGCCTCCCCGTGATCCTAAGGGCAAGGAAATTGCTGGGACTAGCGGAGCTAAGTGATTTGGAGACTAGAATTTCAGGTTTGGGACTTGTCTCTATTTGGGTGTGTTTGGTGATTTGAGATGACATGTGTCTTTTTGAAAAAATTGCATGATGTGGTACAATAAGGTGTGTGTGTGTGTGTGTTGATATGGTTGAGTTTTGCTATTTTTAAGTGTTGGAAATTGTGAATTTGAGTGTATGATGATTTAGTTATGCATGGGTAAGTTTTGTTAATTTTGAATTATGAATATTGGATTAATTGGATGATTAACTATGTTATTGATGAGGGTGTTTGTGGTTGGAGCTGGAAAGGTAAGTTCTTGGGATGAATTTTTGGTTTGGAGTGTGTATTTTGTGATGTGTGTGATTTTGGGTTTGGATTTTTGGAGTGACTTCTGCGATTTCTGGAATTTCCAGAAGTCACACGGCAGTAAGGAAATAGCTCACCGCCGTGTGGATCGGGAAAATTCCTCAGAAATTGCAAGGCTGAGATTTTACACGGCGGTGAGGATACACCCATACCGCCGTGTAAAACGCTACTGCCCAGATATGATTTTGAGCTGTGAGTTTCACACGGCGGTATGGGTTTGCCCTACAGCCGTGTGAAACGCTTCTGTTGGAGCAGTGTAAATGCCTTCGTCTAGCTGTGTTAGACAAGTTACACGGCAGTATGGGATACCCCATAGTCCCGTGTAAACTGTCTTACACGGCGGTATGGATTTACCATACCGCCGTGTAAAATGCTTCTGTCCTTATATGCAGATTTTGGACTTCTTTTCTTTTCCCTTCTTTTCCACTTGTGTTTGGTTTTAATTATTGTTTAGTGTTACTTTATCTTTTTAGCATCATTTAATTGTGTATTTTGCTATGCTAAAGTAGTATGTGTTATATGTAATAGTAAAGAGAGTTATGCTTAAGTATGAATTCTTTATGTGATGAATATTCGAATGTATATTGTGTTATGCTTGACCTACTAGAGTCTAATAAGTGGATAGTTAGACATGCCTAATAGAGTCTTTTAGCTGCAGCCCTCAGTTCAGTTCGGACCCTGATCAGGTCCACATTTAGTTCCTCGCGAACCCCTCAGTATTTGGATCTTGTTTAAGGTCCCCTCAGTAAAATATTGTGTTAATGATAAAAAATAAAATGACTTTGATTTGTACTTGTGAGGTACCCTCTGTAATCGATTCGTACCCATAAGGTACTCTCAGTACACTCGTTATCCACTGCCTCGAGTCAGCAGGTGTTCGATTGGTTTGCTCTGCTCTGATATAACTATATAAATGTGATATCTGAATGAGTATAATGATGAGATGTATATTCAATTATTTTGGAAATGGATATGAATTTGAGATGCAGAATGTATGGCTTTAATTTGTGAGCATGTTTATATGAATTATGTTATGAACTATTGCATATACCATTGTGAATGTGTGATGCCTTGACGACCATTGTGAGTGGCCGTCCATATCGTATGTGTGTTTCCCCACTAAGTGTTTATCGCTTAGCACGGTGTTTTTACCCGTGCAGGTGCGGAAGGAGTTTTGCTTTGAGAGAGTCGCCGCAGTCAAGCCAACACAGAAGGTTTTAGTGTAGGGCTTAGCTTTGTAAACTTTGATGATTCTTTTTGTACAGAACTCTCTTGTATCAGTTTTGTTATAGCTTCCGCTTATGTACTTATATTTTGAGTATGTAATATCTTTTGTATCAGCTAGTCTGATCAGAACATTATTGTAATGGTTTGTTATATTAATGTATGATCAACTTTTGCTTCTTTTTCTTAAAGTTTTTATTTATCCCGTATTTTGGTATGTATGTTATGAATGAATGTATGTTTACTTTGTATTTGCATGGTGACACCTTAACTCATACGGCATCTCACTCCTTATCGGATGGGATCGCCTACGTATGGGTAGGGGGTGTTATAATGACAGTATAAGCTTATGCTTGAATGATATATATTATGGTTCTGGTTATATTCTGAATGATTTTATTGTTATGGATGTGTACCATGACTATTTGAGTAAAACTAATTTTTCTTTTAATTTCCAATTTTTCACATAGTTATGAGAACAATGTGAAATTATGGCATGCTAAATTAAACCATATTGGACAAAACCGAATGAGTCGGTTAGTCAAAGAAGGTTTAGTAGGAGATTTAAATAAGGTTGAATTACCTACATGAAAGTATTGGCTAAAAGGAAAAACTAGTTAGAAAATCATTCGAATAAGGAACTAAAGCCAAATTTCCATTGCAGTTAGTCCATTCTGACGAATGTGGTCAAATGCATGTGAGGGCAAGGCATGGGGCCTACTATTTTATCACATTTATATATGACTGTACTAGATATGGTTATGTCTATTTGATTTCTCACAAGTCAGAAGCATTGAGTTGCTTCAAGACTTTTATGAGTTTAGTTGGAATCAATTAGATAAAAAGATCGAAGCTTTAAGAACTGACAGAGGTCGGTAATATCTTACAGATAAATTTAAAGCTTCATGTGATGAAAAAGGATTGAACATCAGTTATTCATTCCTAGAAATCCATAACAAAATGGTGTTGAGGAAAGGAGAAATAAGACTCTCCTATATATGGTTAGATCTATGATGGCAAAGGCAAATTTGCCTATCTCCTATTGGGGAGATGCTTTATTGACTGCCACATATGTTCTGAACTGTATGCCCTCTAAATCTGTCACTTTCACAACTTATGAGTTGTTAACTGGTCGACAAGCTGACCTAAACCATTTACAACCTTTGGGTTATAAATCTTACGTGCATGATACCTTAATTTGATAAATTTGAGACCAAGAGGTAAATAAAGTATCTATGTGAGATATTTTGAAGTATCAAAAGGATACATTTTCATGGATAAGCAAGAAAATGGCATAATGACATAATTTGAATCACTAGACGTCATATTCTTAAGAGGATGAATTTTCAAAGTTGGGCGAAGTGAATTAAGATTTCACTTTCGATTAATATCAGGAAGAGGAACCATCAGGATCACTCCATCCGAGTGGGAGGGATTTAGAGGAAGAAGGTTAAGACCCTCATCCTCCAAACGATTTGGATGTTCGAGACCCTGATTCAAGTGGGAGTATTCTTGATTCCAGTGGGAGTAAAGAATATAATATTCCTAACTCCAGTGGGAGTGTGGAACATGGTCCCAGTGGGAGCATTGTGAATCACGATGAATATATGAGACATGTTTATCAAGATTCAGAACTGCAAAAATCTAAAAGGATAAGGGTTCCATGCCGACGATTTAAAAATCGAAGGCTTTAATGAAACCCTTTTGGTTATCCCACAAGATAAGAAAAAGCACAAAATATTTGAAAGGTTTTTTCATGCCCATCTAAGGAAAATGGATTAAAGCAATGTAAGGAAAAATTGAGATCAAACTATATTTGAGAACTAGTTGATCTACTGGAAGGACACAAATTGAGAATAAATGTATTCTCAAAGTAAATCGAAAGGCTGACAGAGGTATCGAAATATATAAGACTCGGTTAGTCGCTAAGGGGTTCATACAATAGAAAGAGATTGACTATGAGTAGACTCTCTCATTTATTGTAAGATTTACGTCCATAAGGTTAATTCTGGCCATAGTGGCGAGTTTTGAACCTAGAGCTTCATCAAATGGATGGAAAGATTGCTTTTCTCAATGGAGAATTGGATGGAACAACCTATATGTTTCGTCGAAAAAGGTAGCAAACATAAGGTTTGCTGATTGATGAGTTTAATTTATGGCCTTAAACAGTCTTCAACATAATGGTACTTGAGGCTTCATCATACAATCATGTCGAATGTGTTCAACATGATTGATGAAGATCATTGTGTTTATAGTAAAAGCTTTGAAAATGAATTTATCATTTTGGCATTATATGTAGATGGCATACTTAAACCTGAAAATGATAAATGGTACGTAAATGAAATCAAAGATTGGTTATCGTCCAACTTTGAGACAAAGGATATGAGTCATGCATTTTACATTCTTGAAGTTAAGTTTTCAAGAGATCATTCGAGAAGATTGTTGTCTGTTTCTTGAGAGAAATATATTAACAAAGACCTTGAGCTATTTAATATGCAAAACTGCAAACTCATAGATTACTCCATTGCCAAGAATCAGTTTCTTAGCAAAGATGTGTGTCCTAAGACGCCAGAATAAATGAACGTATGAGGAACGTTCTATATGCCAGTGCCATGGGTAGTCTTATGTATGCAGTGATGTATACAAGACATGATATATGCTATACAGTGGGCATGGTAAATAGATATCAATTTGATCCAGGCAAAGCACATTGGAAGCAATTAAAAAGATACTTATATACATAAAGGTACTGCAGACTATTCTCTCTATTATCAAGAAAAAGATCTGCATTGAGAGAATACAGAAACGTTGATTGGGCAGGAGATGTGGATGAGAGGAAATCCACTTCAGGTTTCATATTCTTGCTTGGCAAGAGTGCCATCTCATAGAGTAGCAAAAAATAAACCTGAGTAGCCCTATCAATAGTGGAAGTTGAATATGTCACTTCCTCAATTGCAGTACAGGAGACAGTTTGGCTGAAATGATTTGTGAGGTATTTAAGAGTAACTGTCTCAGGGATATCAGTGACAGTCTATAGTGGCAGTCAATCATTGATAGCTTATAGTAGAGCTAAGTATATTGACATTAAGTATCAATATATGAGATATATTGTTGCACGGGAGAAGTGAACTTACAGTACGTTTCTACGCATGCAGATCCATTGAGTAAACCTGTAACGAGATATGTGTTTTGAGAAACACATTAGATCTCGAGGTTTGTGTAGAATTTAATTGGTACTGTTATATTTTATATAATCCCTTAATGTTATTATTTGCGAATAATAACTAAAGTTCATTGTCGGCAATACATGAGTGTGAATGTTTATGTGTAAACATTTACTGTTATTAATATGAGATTGAGCATGTCGGACAGAGAAGTAGCCCGCTCACAAGGGTGTTTACCTTAGTTTTGTCAATGATTTGGCAAAGACTAAGATGAGGCGATTTTTGAACATATGAGAATGCTCGAGAGCCTGTTCAAAATAAAAGTGCCGTCTTGCAGAAATTATAAGATGAGTCTTATTAAGGTGCGAGATAAAGACATACATAAAGTTGTATGCTTTAGATTGAGATCCAAAATAAGGATTGTATGGAATCGATGGTCAGTTATACGTAACTACCATTTTCTGTCTAAAAGCCAGAAGTAGTCCTTAAGTAAGCGGACTAAAGTTGGGTGCTTCAGTGTATCGCAACCTTACGCTTCTGTATGGTGTTTGATATACACATTATTGAAATGTGAGACATGCGCTCCTTTAAAGGAAGGAAAGAACACCATAACACATGTTTTATACCTTGTGTGCTTATGTGACCAAAGGGATGGGAATTTAATAATATTAATGATCTCAACTTTCTCTATTGTGAGACCCTATTTATATTTCGACCCTTAACTTATCCCTAAAGTATGGTTCAATGTGGCTAGTTTAGTTAGTTTCCAAGAGGTCCGGGAAAAATTTGGACATGGAGGATCTAACTAGCAAAGCGAGTTGAATCATGATGGATGGCATACAATAAGAGAGGAAGATAGCTTTTTGATCACTTTCATAAGGTTTTGTGGTTCATTGGCTAGCCTATTATAGTTTCTATGAGAAGAAACATAATAGTGAACACGAAAATTATTTGATGAGATCATGTCACACCCCAAATCGGGCCTAGTCGGATTTGACAAGTTAAGTCGGATAAGTGATGGGTATTTCGGTAATTGGTGCACGAGGAATTTGGATGATAAGGACTTAATTGCAAAATTAATTAAAAATGTTAAGTGCAGGAGTTATCTAGTGTGTGTGTTGTTTGGTAACAAGGATGTAAGGCAATTATCTAGTGAGGTAGGAGTATGGTGCAAAGGTTAAGAAAGTCAAAGGAGGAATTATTGGTCCAATAGTAGGCTGCCATGTGGATTTGGTTGGTGGGCGATTAATGGGAAAAGAAGAAAAAGAAAAAAGAAAGAGAGGGAGAAGGCAGATCACGTTTCTGCCTTCCCAGCTCCTCCTTCTTGTTTTTCTTTCTTTCTTTTCCCATTGAGTACGCTCCTCTCCTTGGCTGTGTGTGAGTTGGAGTCTTGGTGGAGCTTGAGGATTGCTTGAAGAGGTATGTACATGGGTCTTGGGTGCTAAGGTTCCTGCATTTTGGGTTTTTCCTGTTCTTCTTCTTCTTCTTCTTCTGGTTTTTATTTAGGTTAGGGTTTGGAAGAGTAATTTGTGGGTTTTGGTTTGTGCAAGCTTTGGGTTACAAAAGGAAGCTTAAGGGCAAGGATAGGATTGAAGATTGAAGCTTGAAGAGTGGTTTTGGATCCTTCAATTTCAGGTTTGGGAATTTTGCATTTACTGGGTTTTGATATTGTGAGTTTTAATTTTGCTATTCCCTGTTTTGGATGGGTAACTGTTAAGGAAGTGATTTTTGTATTATTTATGTTGGGTTTTGCGTGCTTGAGGAAGCTAATTTCAGGTAAGAATGAGTTGGAGTTTAGTGGGATGATTTTTGGAAATTATGGGTTATGTATGAATTTCACGATGTTAGGGTTTTTGCAAATAGAATCGGGGAGGAAGAAGGCAAGTGAGCAGCTCACGAGTCGTGAGCAATGCTCACGAGTCGTGAGCAATGCTCACGAGTCGTGAGCCATGCTCACGAGTCGTGAGCAATTGCTCATGAGTCGTGAGCAACCTTCACGACTTGTGAAGGTTGCTCAGGACTCCCTTTTCGGCTTTTCTGTTTTGCCCTTTTCCCCACGTGACCAGTTTTCTTATAAAATGACTTTTAAATGTTTTTATGGCTTTTTCCTCTACTGTGTGCTATATTACCTTGCTTATGTGAATGGTTATCCTAATTTATTTGCGATTAATAATATGTTATCCATGATAAATTATATGTGGTATTTTTGGAATGAGTTTTGGATTATAGTGATCTTGTTAAGTGATTGTGGGATTTAAACTGTATGGTTTGGATTTAGATATGTTAATTGTTGTGATTTGTATTGCATGTCGTATTTCGGATGTGAAGGAATTATGAATGCCAAGTTCATGATTGTTTACTCCCGAACATGTTATATTAAAATGTAAAATATGTTATGCATATCTTTAATCGGATCCTTTTCTAAGAATAATATGCCATGCTTAAGTGTATATTATATCATTCCATGATTAAGATTATGCGTCGTTAATCATTGGCATAATATGGTCCCACATTTAATTCTGATATGTTTTAGAATATTAAATAGTGCTAAAGTGTGTTGATTGAATTATATTGCGTGCTCCATAATATGAATTGTATGAGGTATGATTCATATTATGAACATATGTATTTGTCTATTAGACTCTGGATTATGCATGATGGCCTATATTTGTATATATATAGATATATATATTTTGTGAATCGACACATGATTTGGATGATGCACGTGGATAGTGTGAACTTAATTATATGTCTATTATACTCAGTATTGTGCATGATGAACTATGTCATGTGACTTGAAACATGCTTTCGTTTATGCATGACCTGCGAGAGTCAGTCCAGTGGATAGTTAGGCATGCCTAATAGAGTCTCTTTAACTGCAGCACCTTTGGACGTTTGGACCCTGATCAGGTCCCCGTTTGGTTCCTCGCGAACCCTTTTTATGCGTTCGGATCCTCGCGATCCTTTTCAATGTGTTTGGATCTTGTTTAAGATCCCCCTCAGTAAAATGTTTTAAATGTGATAAAATAAAATGGTTTTTGATTCGTACCCGTAAGGTACGCTATGCGTTCGATTCGTGCCCGTAAGGTATGCTATGCGTTTACTTGTTATCCACTATTGTGAGTCAGCAGGTATTCTGTTTGTTTTGGCTAATATGAACAAGAGAATGAGATATCTGAATGAGCATGATATTAGACATGTGAATCAGTTATGTATCCGAATGTGATTATCAATCTCTGAATGGGTTGATTGTGACTCAAAAATGTGAATTTGGACATATTTATCTATATATATATATATATATGTATATCATATTGTGAATGTATTTGTATACCATCAGTTATGGATATAAGTACTGGAATTAAAACGTGCATGACTGTGACCATGATCTTTCAAATGCCATGAATATATTTTATTATGTTATGCTTATGAGAATGTGAATCTGACTAGTTAGGTTATAAGCATATGAAATAATATTTATATGAATGTGAGCTTAAATTTACGGACTGATATGGTTATTTAGTATGTATATGAATGTGATTCTGTGCCGTTAACTATTATGGTAGAATGTGAACTAGTGTATGCTCTGAATGTAATATTTTGCTATATGTTCCTTTGGTTTCAACTATTGTAGTATCTTCGGCATTTTGTCATGTGTCCACGTTTCATGGCATGATATTTTATGTAATAAAGTTGCACAGTGGAAGTGTGGTGTTTTGACGTCTTTCCTTGGGTTTCGGCCTGTGTGTGTGTGTACTATGGCATGACAAAAGTATGTTTCGATAGCTAGTGTTCTTGGCATGATAGTTGGGTGCTTTATTGCATGGTAATCGTATAACATGCGAATGTGTCATGGCCGGAATTGTGCCCTAGTTGTATTTGGTCTAATTGGGGTGAAAGTGTAATTGAATTGTAGGATTGGACTTAATTGAAGAAAGAGGAATTGTTTAGTGGCTAATGAGTAATTGAGTCACATTAAGCTAATGGTTGTTTAGTTGTTTAATGATGCTTTAATTAGGAATATAATAATGTAAGAAATTGGATAGTGGAGGCAGATTTTGGTGAGTGGTTTCCGTGTGGCTTAGTGAGGGTGTGCCACCTATACCTTTGCATGCAAGAGTGGGTTAAGGGAAGAGAAGGGTTTCATTTGGGTAACCTAGTAATTTCTGTGTTCTTCTCTTTTCTTCTTGCGTGAGAGTGAGTGCTAAGGAAGAGTAAGCATATTGATGTTTAGTTGCTCATGAATTAAGGGTTAAACCTAAGAGGTAAGTGGTTAAGTGTTCTTATTCTCATCTTCTACTCTTCTTCTTGGTTTTGATTTGGTTTGGAGTGAGGATTGATGGATTGTGTTCAATTCTAGAATTTGTGTTGGTTTTGCTAGCTGAAGCAGTGAAAAGAGATAAGGGAAAAGCTGTAATTGGAGAACCGAGCGTCCATCGTAATTAGGAGCTAAGGCGACGAGGTTTGGGAACAAACCCTAGTTGTGTGATTATATGATGCTAAATTGTATGATTATAGTAGCAATATGTTTGTGATAAAGTGCTTGAGAATGATTATGATGTGTACTATTATTGAATGCCAAACAAGAAGGGAAAATCAGGTATGTGTTATTGATTGTGTGGTTGTTGTATTTGGGTTGATTGCCAAACAAATAAGAAGGAGATTTGAAGTCTAGGCGTAAAAGGAGAATTAGACTGAAAAAGCACAGCCGTGCTAGTGATAAACACAGCTGTGTTTTTGGTATTTTTGCATAGGACACGGTGACAATGAAATTGATTGTGACCGTGACATATGCTGAGTTCAATTCTGCCTAGTGGAATTTGGTATGTCACGGTGACAATGGAATTCATTGTGACCGTGACCTACCCAGGAAGGCATTCTGTTTTGCAAATGAGAATATGTCACGGTGACAATGAGATTCATTGTGACTGTGACATACCCTCCAGTTGCATTCTGCCGAGAATTTGGAACACGTCACGGTGACAATGAAATTGGTTGTGACCGTGACATGTCCCCAATTTGCATTCTGTTTTGGACTTCAATATGTCACGGTGACAATGAAATCCATTGTGACCGTGACCCACCCTGTTTTGGCAATATGATCCCAATGTGTTTGGCCATTCAAATGGCAAGGCTTTGAGCTGAAATAAAGGACAACATGAGTAAGTATTGTATGTGTGTTAAGTGATCTACAAATGCATACAAACATGGTGATTTCTGAATATGATCAGTTATGTGAATATTATATGAGAAGATTGAATTTGAAAGCATACTGAATATGCAAGTGAAATGTTAGCTATGTGCTAATGCAAATGTGTAAAGTGAAAAGTGAATTGAATAATTTGTTAATAACTTAAGCCTGCGAGTCAAGTAGTGGATAGTTAGGCATGCCTATAGGGTTAAGTGCTGCAGCCCCATGCGTTAAATGTGTCTGATTCCATGGGAATCAGAATGCGAATATCCTTGCTGGATTCTGTTATTTGTGGAATGATGAAAAGTACCAGAAGGTACTAATGTGTAAAAGTGATCTCGATGAGATTCTGGGTACCTAGGAGGTACCGATGCGATACCCGTTATCCGCGTCATTGAATTGCAGGCTAACTGATTAATCAAATAATAAATGGAAGTGACTGTGATACAAGAAAGTATATGGTATGGATATGTGAATAGGTGATTGATGCTTTATGATTGAATATAGTAATGGATAAAACAATGCTTGAAATGGTACGTGCTTTAATAATGAATGTTCTGGCATGTCTACTAGCATGTAATGTATGATGTTTCTGATGTGTGATAATTGTTGCTATATATATGAGTTCCCCACTAAGCGTTATCGCTTAGCATGGATTTACTCTAATCCGTGCAGGTACGGACGAGAGGTGACTGAAGGACGTCCCCCGCATTTTGGTACGGTCAACAATAGGAAGTGTATAGTGTAGGTTTGGGGGCTTGTTATTTGGGACTTTTGTATAAGTTTTATATGGTTAATATGTATTTTGAATATGTAAAGGCATGTAATAATGTAGTAATCACGGATGTAACCTCCCACATGTATGTGTGTCATGTGAATAGCTAAGGCGTGTGAATAATAGTAGTTGGCATGTGATGCATGAATTAAAATAGTGTGTGATGAAATTTTATTATTCAGTTTCCGCATGTGTTCTGTGTGTGTGTGCGACCTTCTCTAACTAAGATTAGATGAGCTAGTTTGTCGTTAGGGAACGGGCGTCACAAGTTGTGGTATCAGAGCCTAGGTTGAGTCTTTTCTGGGAATTGGGTAGATAATATGTGCATAGTTGTTGACCTAATGCGGAAGTCCTTGTTATTTGTGTAGTAAGATGGATTCTGGAAGGCATACTGGAGAGGAATCTGCTGAAAGTGTGAATCCTCGTGAAGCTGAGGTGACAGGATCTGGGCAGTCTGGATCGGTTGGCTATAGGAATGAGATTCCATTTGGGCCTATGGAAGCCATGATAAAAATGACACAAGATATGGCGAGAGTGATGGAACGTATGATGGCGCCAAGAGCCCCAATAGAATCTTTGAGGAAGCATGGTTTGGAGGAATTTCATGGAACAAGGTTAGATGAGTCAGAAAAAGCAGAGTACTGGATTGAGAAGGTGGAAAGGATTCTTAAGGAGATACGATGTCCTCCAGATCAGTGGGTTGAATGTGTGGAGTCTTTACTCCAAGGTCCTGCATATGATTTGTGGAAGCTGGTTCTGCAGAATCCGATGCTTCCTGAACCTTTAAGTTGGGAGTTCTTCGAAAGGGAATTCAAGAACAAGTATATTACCAAAGCACATCGAGAGGCAAATTGGAAGAAGTTCTTGAGTTTGAGGCAGAGGACTATGACAGTGGCGGAGTATGAAGCGGAATTCTGGCGCTTAAGCAAATATGCGCCGAAAGGTGTGTTGACTGATGTGTTGCGATGTCAACAGTTTGAGGATGGATTGATTGAGGAAATTAAAGCTTTGCTGATTTCTCTAACAACAGAGCAGAATATAAGTTACTATCGAATTGTTCAAGCAGATTTGAGAGCTGAAAGGACTCTAGGAGCTCAAAGAGAATGGAGACAAAGAAAGAATGCAAATAGAGGTGGTTCCCAAATGGGGAAAAGACCAAGAGATTCTCATGTGACACCACCTGCGGAATCAGGGTTCAGTTCTGCAGCGAGAGGTAAGAAGCGTGGCGCTCCCTCAGCATCTGGTTCTGGAAGAGGATCATCTGGTAATAGAAGTGAGGTTCATGAGTGTCCTCATTGTAGTAAATGGCATAGAGGAGAATGCTGGGGAGTGTCGGGTGCTTGTTATAGATGTGGGAGCACTGAGCATTTCATTGCTAATTGCCCGAATACTCATGAGATGTCAGGAAATCAACAAGAGCAGAGTAGGGGTGGTTCAAACTTGCCTTCTACGAACAGAGGAAGAGGAAGAGGACGTGGCAGAGGTAGTCTGTGACGCCCATTTCCAACCGTTAAAGCTGAAGCAGCTAAATCGGTAGGAAATGATCGTGCACACAAAAAAACTTACATATACTGAGTTAAATATGATCATAAAAACTTGCTCAAATAAAATTTCTTCTTACATTTACCCAAGCCATTCCACATGCATCACACATAAACTTATTACATCACACGAGCACACCACTTTACTTATTATCCATCTTACACATACTATGTTATTATCTTTAGACTTACATGCCGAAACATACTTTGTACATCATAGACTTTTCATCATTATTTTATAAAATTAGAACAACATACACATCCCAAAATGATAACCCCAAAAACCTACACAAAGCCTAATGTTGACCTTTGACCTGCGGAGTCGTCCTTCGAGAACCTACTTCCGTACCTGCACGGATTAAAGAAACCCGTGCTAAGCGTTTCACGCTTAGTGGGGAACTCATACATAACAGGCAATATTATACAACAACATTTATGACATACAAAAACATGCCTCATCAACAAATAGGTTAACATGCTAGCATCTCATTTCATCCAATTAATACTGCATCAATTCATAATATTTATCTTTCTAGCATATCATCATTTCTTTAATATATTTATCATGTCAATTGATTATCCATCCAAATAATTTATGCACATAGCTTTATTTTATGTTTATCAGATTATTTTTTTTCGCCCTTTTCTTTTCTTTTTATTTATTCGATTATTTTGCCTGCAATTCAAAGTTATGGATAACGGGAAATTTTCAAACAGAATATAGGTACCTCAAAGGTACTTCTTATAAACAGAATATAGGTACCTCGAAGGTACTTCTTTCAGATAGAATTTTCATATATCTTGGTACCCCTTGGGCACATTCATCATATAGAACTTTCATACTTATGGGTACCCTTCTTATTCATTCTTTTATAGCTTGGAATCCAGCAAGGATTCAATCAAAATCATATCATCAGAATCAAACTTTCTTTAACTTACTTATGCTGCAGCTCAGAGACCCTCTATAGGCATGCCTACCTATCCAATACTTGACTCGCAGGCTTAAGTTATTTTATTTCTTATTCACATCATGACAAGCTCATACTCATTCATTAATCACCTCAGATATGCATTATCACATTCACCTTACATATATTTTTAACACATAACAAATCACTTCCCTTATATACATTTCATGTTTCTCATGTCCATCTAATCATTATCATCATGCTTGATTCATTACACTTAGAACATTTATAGCTCATATAACATTAGTATGCATAGTTTATCATGCTTAATATACTCATTTTATAATGATAAACATGTATTGAACAAACTAAGGGAACTCGTGGTGAAGTTCGGGTTCAATTTGGGAAGGAAAACATACATTTTGAGGGCAAAATAAGGTTACACGGCGGTATGGACACTCATACAGCCGTGTGGGACGTGAAAAATGGGTAAAATTGGACAGCAAGATTTTACACGGCAGTGAGGAATTCCTTCACAGCCGTGTGGGACGTGAAAAATGGGTAAAACTGGGCAAAATGGTTTTACACGGCGGTGAAAAATTGAGGCAGACTCTAGACTGACTCTATAATTCAACTTGTATTGCATTTTTAACATAGCTAGGGTCATTTCTGGGCAAAACGTTCTTCTTAACATATCTTCCTCTATGTCTTATATTTCAAATGGGACAAGAATCAGATCATTTGGACATCTATAACGTAATATATTCCCTAAACACTGAATGATGGTCATATGAACCGACAGAATAGGAATACCTACGTTGTGACAATATTTTGGGACACTTAAAGCCAGAATTTGCTCCACACTCCTCTTAGACATTTTTAGATATGGATGTTATGTTTCAAATGCAATTTGAATCAACTCATTTGGAGCATTATAACTCAATATATGGATGAAAATGTCACTAAAGGTCAGGAGAGTCCAACACAGAAACTCAACTCCATTTTATTTTATTTTATACTTCCAACACATTAGTTATAAACCGACACATTTAGCATCATTTTAACAATACATATTCATTCCTTCAATCTATCACACCACACAACCATTTACATAATACACATAATAAATCAAATAATACACACACAAGCAACTAGTTCCCAAACCTCACACTCCTAAGCTCCTAATGGGGCTGTTGTTCACTAGCTTCCCCAACCTTTGCTTTGCCTTTAATCCTCCTCTTTTCTTCAGCTATTAAGCATAAATTTCCAGCATTAATATCCTCATAACAACCTCATAAAAATCATACTAAGAATAGGTAGATGAAACAGAATTTTACATGCATGATTATACCATCATTTTACCTTACAAATCCTTGATCTTTGCTCTTAAATGATATGCATTCAACCCTTCCAACTTACACTCACTCAAGGCAGAGTTTTTGAAGGGAGAAGAGAGCTTAATTTGCTGAAGAACAAGTACAAAAGAATGGCTCTCTAAGACATACGAATTTCAGCTCTTCCTCTCTCTTTCTTTCTCACAAAATAAAGACTAAAGAAGGCTCCAATCTATGTACAAAGATGCAGAAAATGGAAACTCCACTAGCCACTAACTTTACTCTTCCACTAGACACTTAATGCTAATTGATGATGAGTCCACTCTTCATAAATCCACAGCAAAACCCACTAAGAAAAGTTGTTCCCCATTAGCTTCCACTACTCTTATTTAACTCCTCAAATGTTCCATCAATTCCCACTAAAAATCTGCTCCCACTTCTCTTATTTAAATTCTCACATGTTCCATCATTTCCCACTAACAAAAATCTGCTCCTTCATATAATTAATTACCCATTATTTTCTACCTTAATCCTTTGTTAATTAACTTAGTTAATCCTCCATTTATTTACCCATGCATAATGTCATTTTACTCACTTACATACTTTATATTTTTGCAATTAAATCCTTCTTTTATTTTCAGATTAATCCACCCCTATAATTAATTATCTAAACACCCTTAAATTCAGAATTTATCTCTTAATAAATATACATACATACTTCATATGACATACCGAAACAACTAGGGTATTTTGCGGCCATTACAACTCTCCCTTCCTTAAAGAATTTCGTCCTCGAAATTCATACCTGAGTCAAACAGATGTGGATGTTGCTCACGCATAGCATCCTCCGGTTCCCAAGTTGCTTCTTCCACTCCGTGATGTTGCCAAAGTACTTTCACGAGCGGTATTTGCTTATTCCGAAGCTGTCTTACTTCCCTTGCTAAAATTGTCTTTGGTTTCTCATCATAGGAGAAATCTGGTTGCACTTCTACTTCTTGTAGGGGCAAAACATGAGATTCATCCGATCTATATCTCCTCAGCATAGATACATGGAACACATCGTGTAGTTTACTCAAAGCTGGAGGTAAAGCTAAACGATATGCCACAGCACCTATTCTTTCCAGAACCTCATAAGGTCCAATAAATCTTGGACTCAACTTTCCTTTGTTGCCAAACCTCAATACTTTCCTCCAAGGCGACACCTTCAGGAATACTTTATCGCCCACTTGGAACTCAATGTCTCTTCGCTTCAAATCAGCATAAGACTTTTGCCTATCACTTGCTGCTTTTAACCTTTGCTGAATCATCTTAGCTTTTTCTTCTGTATCTCTTACCAAATCTGGCCCAACAATTCTGTTCTCATTCAACTCTGTCCAACAAACTGGAGTACGACATTTTCTTCCATACAGCACTTCATATGGGGACATGCCAATGCTAGTTTGATAACTATTGTTATAAGCAAACTCCATGAGTGGAAGATACTTATCCCAACTTTTAGAAAAATCCAGAACACATGCCCGCATCAAATCTTCCAAAATTTGGATAATCCTTTCTGACTGCCCATCTGTCTGAGGATGGAAAGCTGTACTAAAATTCAACCTTGTCCCCAAAGCAGCTTGCAAACTCTTCCAAAACTTAGAAGTAAACCGAGGATCTCTATCAGACACAATTGTCAAAGGTACTCCATGAAGACGAACTATCTCTTTAACATACAGATCAGCCAACTTATCAAGAGAATAATCCATCCGAACTGGAATAAAATGTGCTGACTTTGAAAATCTATCCACAATCACCCATACTGCATCTTGCTTTTTCAAAGTCAGAGGCAAACCTGTAACAAAATCCATGGTAACATTTTCCCATTTCCATTGTGGAATAGGAAGTGGATTCAACATCCCTTGAGGCACTTGATGCTCTGCTTTCACTTGCTGACAGATCAAACACTTGGACACATATTCAATTATATCCTTCTTCATGCCTGGCCACCAATATAGTGGTTTCAGATCTTGATACATTTTGTTTCCACCCGGATGCATAGTAAAAACCGTATTATGTGCCTCGTAAAGCAATCTTTTCTTCAATTCCTTATCATTAGCCACGCATATTCTGTTCTTGTACCGCAGTACTCCATTCTTATCCACCATATACTCAGACTTATCATCTTTGCCCACTGACTGCCAAACTTGCTGCAACTTAGGATCATTCTTTTGAGCTGCTAACAAATCATCTATCAATACCGGTCTTGCTTTCAAATGAACAAGCAAAGCTCCATCAGATGTAAATCTCCATCTCACATGCTTCAACTGCATTGCTGAAACTGTCTTCCTACTTAGTGCATCAGCTACCACATTTGCTTTTCCCGGATGATAATCTACTATGCAATCATAGTCTTTAAACAGCTCTAGCCATCTTCTTTGCCTCAAATTCAACTCCTTCTGAGTGAGCAGATATTTCAGACTTTTATGATCAGTGTAGATTTTACACTTCTCACCATACAGATAATGTCGCCATATTTTTAAAGCAAACACTACTGCAGCTAGCTCTAAATCATGAGTTAGATAATTCTGCTCATGTGGCTTCAGTTGCCTCGATGCATAAGCCACCACCTTCCCATCTTGCATAAGAACACATCCTAACCCAACTCCAGAGGCATCTGTGTATAACACATACTCTTTACCAGACATGGGTTGAGTAAGAACTGGGGCCTCTACTAACATCTTTTTCAACTGATCAAAACTTTGCTGACACTTTTCAGACCATACATACTTCACCCCTTTTCGCAGCAACTTTGTCATTGGTGAAGCTATAACTGAGAATCCTTTCACAAACCTTCTGTAATACCCTGCCAAACCTAAGAAACTACGAACTTCAAGCACATTCTTGGGTGGCTTCCAATTCACAATAGCTTCTATCTTAGCTGGGTCTACTTTAATCCCTTCTGAAGATATTACATGACCCAGAAAAGATACTTCCCGCAACCAAAATTCACATTTACTCAACTTGGCATACAACTGATGTTCCCGTAGCGTCTGAAGTACCATCCTTAGATGTTGCTCATGTTCTTTCTCATCCTTGGAATAAACCAGAATATCGTCGATGAACACCACTACAAACTGATCAAGATAAGGCCTGAATACTCGATTCATCAAGTCCATAAATGCAGCAGGCGCATTTGTCAACCCGAATAGCATTACTAAAAATTCATAATGTCCATACCGAGTTCTGAATGCTGTTTTAGGTATATCTTCTTTCTTTACTTGTAACTGATAATACCCAGAACGCAAATCAATCTTGGAGAACACACCTGCTCCTCTTAACTGATCAAACAAATCTTCAATCCGTGGCAAGGGATACCGATTCTTCACTGTCACCTTATTCAGCTGTCGGTAATCAATACACATTCTCATCGTGCCATCTTTCTTCTTAACAAACAAAACCGGTGCTCCCCATGGTGACACACTGGGTCTAATGAAACCCCTATCCAACAACTCCTGCAACTGAACTTTCAGTTCTTTTAACTCTGTTGGAGTCATCCTGTATGGTGCTTTAGATACTGGTGTTGTACCTGGTAACACATCTATTGACAACTCTACTTCTCTTACTGGTGGTACACCACTCAATTCTTCTGGAAACACATCAGGAAACTCACTTACCACTGGTATATCTTGTATCTTTACATGCTCTCTTTTACTATCCAACACCAAAGCAAGATAAGCTTCACATCCCTTCCTTAAACATCGACTGGCTTGCATTGCAGATATCACATTCACAAGAGGATTAGTACAAACTCCCTTGACTATCACTTTATTCCCTTTATCATCCTTAAGTATCAAAATCTTCCTTTTACACTTCACATCCGCATCATACTTTGTTAGCCAATCCATCCCCAAAATCAAATCAAACTCATCAAAGGGTAATTCAATCAAATCTGCAGGAAACTCATAACCTTGAACTTGTAATGCACAATTCCTATACACCCGATTCACATTTGCACAACCTCCTAAGGGACTTGTTACACAGATATCATATGCTAAACATTCAGCTTTAGGTATGCTTTCACTTATCTTATCAGAACATATGTATGAATGCGTAGATCCAGGATCAATAAGTGCAAACATTTTCATATCATTAAACAGAAAAGTACCTGCTATCACCTCAGGTGCATCTTGCTCCTCACGAGTCTTCAGGGCATAAGCACGAATAGACCCTACACCAGGCCTATCCACAGCCTCAGAATCAGTTGCCCACCTTGACTGACTTCCTCTACCACGTCCTCTACCTCTTCCTCTGTTAACAGAAGGCATATTTGAACCACCTCTACTTTGCTCCTGTTGATTACTCACTGCTACACGTGGTTGAGGGCAATTGGCAATAAAATGTTCCGTGCTTCCACATCCGAAACAAGCACCTATAACCTTCCAACACTCACCCCAATGTCTTTTTCTGCAATGAGAACACTCAGGTATTTCACTCCTGCCACTAGTTGTTCCTCGACTCTGATGAGCTACTGGAGGTTTTCCCCATTTCTTTCCTCTTGCTGAAGGACCATATCTAGATTCTTCTGGTGGTGCCATGGTAGAAACCCGTGGCCTTTTTCCCGTACTATAACCTCCTCTGTTTGCACTTCTTTTCTGTCTCCATTCCCTCTGAGCCTCAAAATTCTTTTCAGCTCTCAAGGCTGCCTGAACTATTCTGTAGTAGCTCACATTCTGATCAGTAGTCAAAGAAATCAGCAAAGCCTTTATCTCTTCATTCAGCCCTTCCTCAAATTGTTGACACCTCAAACTTTCAGTCAAAACCTTCTTAGGAGCATATTTACTTAGTCTGCAAAATTCAGCCTCATACTCAGAAACAGTCATAGATCTCTGCTTTAAGCTTAGGAACTTCTTCCAGTTTGCTTCTTGATATGCCTTAGTAAGGAACTTGTGTCTGAATTCACTTTCAAAGAAATCCCAATCCACAGGATTAGGAAGCTCAGGATTCTGTAATACCAACTTCCACCAGTCATATGCAGCGCCTTGTAGCAAAGACACCACACACTCAAGCCATTGATCTTGAGGACACCGTATCTCCTGAAGAATTCTTTCTACTTTTTCAATCCAGTATTCAGCTTTTTCAGATTCATCTAACTTTGTCCCAAAGAATTCTTCAGCTCCATGTTTTCTTAAAGATTCTATTGGTAGTCTGGGTGCCATCATTCGCTCCATAAACCTCGCCATATCTTGTGTCATTTTCATCATAGCTTCCATAGGTCCTATTGGAACCTCATTTCCTTGCCTATCTGGCCCAGTCTGTCTAGTGCCCGTCCTTTCAGCTTCTCGAGAGTTGACACTTTCGGCTGTTTCTTCTATCACTTGGCGGTTAAGTTCCATCTTTGAAACTACACAAATTAAATAAGGACTCCCGCATTAGGTCAACATACTATACACATCCTATCTACCCATTATTCCCAGAAAAGACTAAACCTAGGGCTCTGATACCACAACTTGTGACGCCCATTTCCAACCGTTAAAGCTGAAGCAGCTAAATCGGTAGGAAATGATCGTGCACACAAAAAAACTTACATATACTGAGTTAAATATGATCATAAAAACTTGCTCAAATAAAATTTCTTCTTACATTTACCCAAGCCATTCCACATGCATCACACATAAACTTATTACATCACACGAGCACACCACTTTACTTATTATCCATCTTACACATACTATGTTATTATCTTTAGACTTACATGCCGAAACATACTTTGTACATCATAGACTTTTCATCATTATTTTATAAAATTAGAACAACATACACATCCCAAAATGATAACCCCAAAAACCTACACAAAGCCTAATGTTGACCTTTGACCTGCGGAGTCGTCCTTCGAGAACCTACTTCCGTACCTGCACGGATTAAAGAAACCCGTGCTAAGCGTTTCACGCTTAGTGGGGAACTCATACATAACAGGCAATATTATACAACAACATTTATGACATACAAAAACATGCCTCATCAACAAATAGGTTAACATGCTAGCATCTCATTTCATCCAATTAATACTGCATCAATTCATAATATTTATCTTTCTAGCATATCATCATTTCTTTAATATATTTATCATGTCAATTGATTATCCATCCAAATAATTTATGCACATAGCTTTATTTTATGTTTATCAGATTATTTTTTTTCGCCCTTTTCTTTTCTTTTTATTTATTCGATTATTTTGCCTGCAATTCAAAGTTATGGATAACGGGAAATTTTCAAACAGAATATAGGTACCTCAAAGGTACTTCTTATAAACAGAATATAGGTACCTCGAAGGTACTTCTTTCAGATAGAATTTTCATATATCTTGGTACCCCTTGGGCACATTCATCATATAGAACTTTCATACTTATGGGTACCCTTCTTATTCATTCTTTTATAGCTTGGAATCCAGCAAGGATTCAATCAAAATCATATCATCAGAATCAAACTTTCTTTAACTTACTTATGCTGCAGCTCAGAGACCCTCTATAGGCATGCCTACCTATCCAATACTTGACTCGCAGGCTTAAGTTATTTTATTTCTTATTCACATCATGACAAGCTCATACTCATTCATTAATCACCTCAGATATGCATTATCACATTCACCTTACATATATTTTTAACACATAACAAATCACTTCCCTTATATACATTTCATGTTTCTCATGTCCATCTAATCATTATCATCATGCTTGATTCATTACACTTAGAACATTTATAGCTCATATAACATTAGTATGCATAGTTTATCATGCTTAATATACTCATTTTATAATGATAAACATGTATTGAACAAACTAAGGGAACTCGTGGTGAAGTTCGGGTTCAATTTGGGAAGGAAAACATACATTTTGAGGGCAAAATAAGGTTACACTGCGGTATGGACACTCATACAGCCGTGTGGGACGTGAAAAATGGGTAAAATTGGACAGCAAGATTTTACACGGCAGTGAGGAATTCCTTCACAGCCGTGTGGGACGTGAAAAATGGGTAAAACTGGGCAAAATGGTTTTACACGGCGGTGAAAAATTGAGGCAGACTCTAGACTGACTCTATAATTCAACTTGTATTGCATTTTTAACATAGCTAGGGTCATTTCTGGGCAAAACGTTCTTCTTAACATATCTTCCTCTATGTCTTATATTTCAAATGGGACAAGAATCAGATCATTTGGACATCTATAACGTAATATATTCCCTAAACACTGAATGATGGTCATATGAACCGACAGAATAGGAATACCTACGTTGTGACAATATTTTGGGACACTTAAAGCCAGAATTTGCTCCACACTCCTCTTAGACATTTTTAGATATGGATGTTATGTTTCAAATGCAATTTGAATCAACTCATTTGGAGCATTATAACTCAATATATGGATGAAAATGTCACTAAAGGTCAGGAGAGTCCAACACAGAAACTCAACTCCATTTTATTTTATTTTATACTTCCAACACATTAGTTATAAACCGACACATTTAGCATCATTTTAACAATACATATTCATTCCTTCAATCTATCACACCACACAACCATTTACATAATACACATAATAAATCAAATAATACACACACAAGCAACTAGTTCCCAAACCTCACACTCCTAAGCTCCTAATGGGGCTGTTGTTCACTAGCTTCCCCAACCTTTGCTTTGCCTTTAATCCTCCTCTTTTCTTCAGCTATTAAGCATAAATTTCCAGCATTAATATCCTCATAACAACCTCATAAAAATCATACTAAGAATAGGTAGATGAAACAGAATTTTACATGCATGATTATACCATCATTTTACCTTACAAATCCTTGATCTTTGCTCTTAAATGATATGCATTCAACCCTTCCAACTTACACTCACTCAAGGCAGAGTTTTTGAAGGGAGAAGAGAGCTTAATTTGCTGAAGAACAAGTACAAAAGAATGGCTCTCTAAGACATACGAATTTCAGCTCTTCCTCTCTCTTTCTTTCTCACAAAATAAAGACTAAAGAAGGCTCCAATCTATGTACAAAGATGCAGAAAATGGAAACTCCACTAGCCACTAACTTTACTCTTCCACTAGACACTTAATGCTAATTGATGATGAGTCCACTCTTCATAAATCCACAGCAAAACCCACTAAGAAAAGTTGTTCCCCATTAGCTTCCACTACTCTTATTTAACTCCTCAAATGTTCCATCAATTCCCACTAAAAATCTGCTCCCACTTCTCTTATTTAAATTCTCACATGTTCCATCATTTCCCACTAACAAAAATCTGCTCCTTCATATAATTAATTACCCATTATTTTCTACCTTAATCCTTTGTTAATTAACTTAGTTAATCCTCCATTTATTTACCCATGCATAATGTTATTTTACTCACTTACATACTTTATATTTTTGCAATTAAATCCTTCTTTTATTTTCAGATTAATCCACCCCTATAATTAATTATCTAAACACCCTTAAATTCAGAATTTATCTCTTAATAAATATACATACATACTTCATATGACATACCGAAACAACTAGGGTATTTTGTGGCCATTACATAGTCAGTCCAGAGGTGCAGTCGATTCTGAGATTGTGGATAGGCCTGATGCGGCATCAGTGCGGGCTTATGCTATGAAGGCACGAGAGGATCAGGATGCGCCTGAGATGATAGCAGGTACTATTCTACTTTGTGGTGTGGAAATGTTTGCACTTATTGATCCTGGTTCAACTCACTCATATGTATGTGATAAAAAGATATGTGAAAAGATGCCTAAAGTGGAATGTTTAAAATATGATATTTGTGTGTCTAGCCCTTTGGGAGGTAGTGTTAATGTGAACAGAGTATATAGAAATTGTGCATTAGAAGTTCAAGGTATAATGTTTCCAGCGGATTTAATTGAGCTACCGTTCGATGAGTTTGATTTGATTCTGGGTATGGATTGGTTAACTAAGTATGATGCGGATGTTAAGTGTAAGAAGAAGATGGTTGTACTCCTTGATGGTAAGGGGAACAGAGCGACAGTGAGAGGAGTGTGCACTAATCCTCTTGTGAATGTGATATCTGCTATGCAAGCTTGTCGGTGTATGAGAAAAGGATGTGAAGCTTATTTGGCCCTGGTATTAGATAGTAAGAGAGAACAAGTAAAGATGCAAGAGATACCAATAGTCAGAGAGTTTCCTGACGTGTTTCCTGAAGAATTGAGCGGTGTACCACCATTAAGAGAAGTTGAGTTATCAATTGACGTGGTACCAGGAACTGTACCGGTATCGAAGGCACCGTATAGAGTGGCTCCAACTGAGTTGAAGGAATTGAAGGAGCAGTTGCAAGAATTACTGAACAGGGGTTTTATTAGACCTAGTGTTTCCCCTTGGGGAGCACCAGTGTTATTTGTTAAAAAGAAAGATAGTACAATGAGAATGTGTATCGATTATTGACAGTTGAATAAAGTGACAGTAAAGAATCGATATCCTTTACCACGGATTGAAGACTTGTTTGATCAGTTAAGGGGAGCCGGTGTATTCTCAAAGATTGACTTGCGTTCAGGGTATTATCAGTTGCAAGTGAAGAAGGAAGATGTACCTAAGACTGCGTTTAGAACTCGTTATGGGCATTATGAATTTCTAGTAATGCCATTCGGGTTAACCAATGCGCCAGCTGCATTCATGGATTTAATGAATCGGGTGTTCAGACCGTACTTGGATCAGTTTGTGGTTGTGTTCATAGACGACATTTTGGTATATTCAAGAGATGAAAAGGAACATGAACAGCATTTGAGAGTTGTACTTCGGACTTTGCAAGAACATCAGCTGTATGCCAAACTCAGTAAGTGTGAGTTTTGGCTCAAAGAGGTATCATTTCTGGGTCATGTGATCTCATCTGAAGGAGTTAAAGTGGATCCAACTAAGATAGAAGCAATTGTGAATTGGAAACCGCCTAAGAATGTGTTAGAGATTCGCAGTTTCTTAGGGTTGGCTGGATACTACAGAAGGTTTGTGAACGGATTTTCAGTAATAGCTTCACCGTTGACAAGATTGTTACGTAAAGGAGTGAAATATGAGTGGTCTGAAAGATGTCAAGCAAGTTTCGATCGGTTGAGGAAGATGTTAGTAGAAGCACCGATTCTTACACAGCCTATGACTGGTAAAGAGTATGTGTTGTATACCGATGCTTCAGGTGTCGGGTTGGGTTGTGTATTGATGCAAGAGGGGAAGGTGATAGCGTATGCGTCAAGGCAATTGAAACCGCATGAGCAGAATTATCCGACTCATGATTTGGAATTGGCTGCAGTAGTGTTTGCTTTAAAGATCTGGCGACATTACTTGTATGGTGAGAAGTGTAGAATTTACACGGATCACAAGAGTTTGAAATATCTGCTTACACAGAAGGAACTGAATCTGAGACAGCGAAGGTGGCTCGAGTTGTTTAAAGATTATGATTGTATTGTGGATTATCATTCGGGAAAAGCTAACGTAGTGGCCGATGCTTTGAGTAGAAAGTCAATTTCAGCATTACAGTTAAAGCGGATTGAGTGGAGGTTTTCTGCAGATGGAGCTTTATTGGCACAGTTGAAAGCGAGACCGGTTCTGAAAGATGAGTTAATAGTTGCTCAGAGAAGTGATGTGAGATTGCAACAAGTTCTGCAGTCAGTTGGTGATATGGATAAGACTGACTATTCAGTGAATGAAGATGGAATACTGCTGTATAAGAATAGAATGTGTGTGGCCAACGATAAAGAATTAAGGAAGAGATTGATGCACGAGGCTCATAATACAGTTTTCACTATGTATCCAGGTGGAAACAAGATGTATCAAGGTATGAAACAGTTGTACTGGTGGCCAGGGATGAAGAAGGATGTAGTGGAATATGTGTCTAAGTGTCTTGTCTGTCAACAAGTTAAAGCGGAGCATCAAGTGCCCCAGGGAATGTTACATCCACTCCCTATTCCCCAATGGAAGTGGGATAATATTACGATGGATTTTGTATCGGGTTTGCCTCTGACTTCAAGACAACAAGATGCAGTATGGGTTATCGTAGACAGATTTTCGAAATCAGCTCACTTTATACCTGTTCGGATGGATTATTCTATGGAGAAGTTGGCTGAATTGTATGTAAGAGAAATTGTTCGATTGCATGGGATACCTTTGTCTATTGTTTCTGATAGGGATCCCAAATTCACTTCTAAATTTTGGAGGAGTTTACAGGCAGCGTTGGGTACGAAATTGAATTTTAGTACTGCTTTCCATCCACAGACTGATGGACAGTCGGAAAGAGTTATCCAGATTTTGGAAGATTTGATGCGAGCATGTGTTTTGGATTTCTCTAAGAGTTGGGATAGGTATCTTCCACTTATGGAATTTGCTTATAATAACAGTTATCAGACCAGTGTTGGTATGGCACCGTATGAAGTTTTGTATGGAAGGAAATGTCGTTCACCGATTTGCTGGACAGAATTGAATGAAAGCAGAGTCATAGGGCCAGATTTGGTTCGTGATACAGAAGAGAAAGCTAAAATCATACAGCAAAGATTGAAGGCAGCAAGTGACAGACAAAAGTCGTATGCTGATTTGAAGAGAAGAGATATTGAGTTCAGTGTAGGTGATAAAGTGTTTCTGAAAGTGTCTCCGTGGAGGAAGGTACTGCGATTTGGTAAGAAAGGGAAACTGAGTCCAAGGTTTATTGGGCCATATGAAGTGCTTGAAAGAGTAGGTTTTGTAGCTTATCGGTTGGCTTTGCCTCCGACTTTGGCTAAGCTACATGATGTGTTCCATGTGTCTATGTTAAGAAGATATAGGTCAGATGATTCCCATGTGCTATCTCTACCAGAAGTGGAAGTGCAGTCAGATTTCACTTATGATGAAAAGCCAATAGTGATCTTAGCAAAAGAAGTAAGACAACTTCGGAATAAGTAGGTACCACTTGTGAAAGTGCTCTGGCAGCACCATGGTGTTGAAGAAGCAACTTGGGAACCAGAAGCGGCTATGCGTGAGCAGCATCCACAACTGTTCCATTCAGGTATGAATTTCGAGGACGAAATTCTTTAAGGAGGGGAGAGTTGTCATGGCCGGAATTGTGCCCTAGTTGTATTTGGTCTAATTGGGGTGAAAGTGTAATTGAATTGTAGGATTGGACTTAATTGAAGAAAGAGGAATTGTTTAGTGGCTAATGAGTAATTGAGTCACATTAAGCTAATGGTTGTTTAGTTGTTTAATGATGCTTTAATTAGGAATATAATAATGTAAGAAATTGGATAGTGGAGGCAGATTTTGGTGAGTGGTTTCCGTGTGGCTTAGTGAGGGTGTGCCACCTACACCTTTGCATGCAAGAGTGGGTTAAGGGAAGAGAAGGGTTTCATTTGGGTAACCTAGTAATTTCTGTGTTCTTCTCTTTTCTTCTTGCGTGAGAGTGAGTGCTAAGGAAGAGTAAGCATATTGATGTTTAGTTGCTCATGAATTAAGGGTTAAACCTAAGAGGTAAGTGGTTAAGTGTTCTTATTCTCATCTTCTACTCTTCTTCTTGGTTTTGATTTGGTTTGGAGTGAGGATTGATGGATTGTGTTCAATTCTGGAATTTGTGTTGGTTTTGCTAGCTGAAGCAGTGAAAAGAGATAAGGGAAAAGCTGTAATTGGAGAACCGAGCGTTCATCGTAATTAGGAGCTAAGGCGACGAGGTTTGGGAACAAACCCTAGTTGTGTGATTATATGATGCTAAATTGTATGATTATAGTAGCAATATGTTTGTGATAAAGTGCTTGAGAATGATTATGATGTGTACTATTATTGAATGCCAAACAAGAAGGGAAAATCAGGTATGTGTTATTGATTGTGTGGTTGTTGTATTTGGGTTGATTGCCAAACAAATAAGAAGGAGATTTGAAGTCTAGGCGTAAAAGGAGAATTAGACTGAAAAAGCACAGCCGTGCTAGTGATAAACACAGCTGTGTTTTTGGTATTTTTGCATAGGACACGGTGACAATGAAATTGATTGTGACCGTGACATATGCTAAGTTCAATTCTGCCTAGTGGAATTTGGTATGTCACGGTGACAATGGAATTCATTGTGACCGTGACCTACCCAGGAAGGCATTCTGTTTTGCAAATGAGAATATGTCACGGTGACAATGAGATTCATTGTGACCGTGACATACCCTCCAGTTGCATTCTGCCGAGAATTTGGAACACGTCACGGTGACAATGAAATTGGTTGTGACCGTGACATGTCCCCAATTTGCATTCTGTTTTGGACTTCAATATGTCACGGTGACAATGAAATCCATTGTGACCGTGACCCACCCTGTTTTGGCAATATGATCCCAATGTGTTTAGCCATTCAAATGGCAAGGCTTTGAGCTGAAATAAAGGACAACATGAGTAAGTATTGTATGTGTGTTAAGTGATCTACAAATGCATACAAACATGGTGATTTCTGAATATGATCAGTTATGTGAATATTATATGAGAAGATTGAATTTGAAAGCATACTGAATATGCAAGTGAAATGTTAGCTATGTGCTAATGCAAATGTGTAAAGTGAAAAGTGAATTGAATAATTTGTTAATAACTTAAGCCTGCGAGTCAAGTAGTGGATAGTTAGGCATGCCTATAGGGTTAAGTGCTGCAGCCCCATGCGTTAAATGTGTCTGATTCCATGGGAATCAGAATGCAAATATCCTTGCTGGATTCTGTTATTTGTCGAATGATGAAAAGTACCAGAAGGTACTAATGTGTAAAAGTGATCTCGATGAGATTCTAGGTACCTAGGAGGTACCGATGCGATACCCGTTATCCGCGTCATTGAATTGCAGGCTAACTGATTAATCAAATAATAAATGGAAGTGACTGTGATACAAGAAAGTATGTGGTATGGATATGTGAATAGGTGATTGATGCTTTATGATTGAATATAGTAATGGATAAAACAATGCTTGAAATGGTACGTGCTTTAATAATGAATGTTCTGGCATGTCTACTAGCATGTAATGTATGATGTTTCTGATGTGTGATAATTGTTGCTATATATATGAGTTCCCCACTAAGCGTTATCGCTTAGCATGGATTTACTCTAATCCGTGCAGGTACGGACGAGAGGTGACTGAAGGACGTCCCCCACATTTTGGTACGGTCAACAATAGGAAGTGTATAGTGTAGGTTTGGGGGCTTGTTATTTGGGACTTTTGTATAAGTTTTATATGGTTAATATGTATTTTGAATATGTAAAGGCATGTAATAATGTAGTTATCACGGATGTAACCTCCCACATGTATGTGTGTCATGTGAATAGCTAAGGCGTGTGAATAATAATAGTTGGCATGTGATGCATGAATTAAAATAGTGTGTGATGAAATTTTATTATTCAGTTTCCGCATGTGTTCTGTGTGTGTGTGCGACCTTCTCTAACTAAGATTAGCTGAGCTAGTTTGTCGTTAGGGAACGGGCGTCACAGAATGGGTTTTCAGTTAAGGTATGGGTACTTAGATATGACAATTGCAGGTGTAAATCTCATGTGACTACGCACGGTAAGGTACTGATATCCGATACCTCAGTAAGTATATGCGTGTGAGATTGTATGTAGTTCTGCATGATAATACTTGTATTATGTATGGTATTCTGTCTGCCTGAGTTATTTTTGACATGAGTATTTGGATATGGATATGAGTGTCCAAATGAATGTCTTTAATATGCAAGTGTGATTATATATGTGATATGAATGTCTGCATGTGCCATTTGTATGTTTATGCCTTGACGACCATTGTGAATGGTCGTCCATTTTGCTTGTGTGTTCTCCCCACTAAGCGTTTATCGCTTAGCACGGGTTCTTTTCCCGTGCAGGTGGCAGGTTTGGTTCGAGTCGAGCATCTGCAAGGTTGGCCACATAGGAGTTAGAAGTTTTGTATTTTGTTCAGCTTCTGTATTTTGGCTTTTGTATTTCTGTAGTCTTATGTATATGTAATTATATGTAAGGATCTGGATGTAACATTTGGGCCTTGTAAATGTTATTATATTTATGTTTAAAGTTGTTCCTCGGTTTTATCGTTCGCCTTATGCTTCCGCTGATTGAATGAGTGAATGGGGATAGGCATGTGCTTATGCTTCCGCATAGTGTATGTGTGCAGGTATGTGAGTGAGCGTCGGTAGTGTTCTCCGGCGTCCTTCCAACGGGGACATAGGGGGTGTTACAGATCATGAGTTAAAACAGTGAATGTGAGAAGGCAATCTAGGATTAGGCATACATGAAGAAGAGGATATTATTTTTTGAGACGCTATATATCCCTAACAGGTGTATAGCACTAGTGCTCTTGAGGTATGCTGGTCACACAATCTATCTGCCAGTATAACTGAAGATTAAAACTGGAATACGTTCCGTTATGTGCGAGTTGGAGATGATAGAGTTTGGGTACGCCCATGACTCTAATTTAGATAAAGGTCCAATCCAGATAGAATTAAGTAATTCAATCTAATTAAGATTACCAAATCCTATCTCAGAAAGAGTCTGAGTTAAACTAGAGTTAAGTCTCTAGCTTTTAGGATCTCTATAAATAGATGGGAGATCTCAGTATTTGGTAACGAGAAAATGTATATGCCGCAAGGCTGTTCGTTCCCACTCACGCTTGTTTTTTGTCTTAATCTTTCAGGGGCTTTTAGATTGTGGAATAGCTGCTGTTATCCCGCATGTGGATAAAAGTCAGGCCAATGAGCAAAAACAAACGGGATCCTTGTAAATGCTTCCGCAACGAGTTTTTGCGCTACAAGAGGTAGGTACCATTTATTTAATGATACCTCCAAGTAAATTATATTTGTTATAATTTTCGTATCCATCAATATATACACACACACACACAAGTTTTTGTGCACATGCCCTGCACATGACAAATTATTTTTATAAAATGTAGTTAATTTATCTCTAAATTTTGATTATTTATAAAATAATCTAAAAAAATTTACGTATTCACCAAGTAATTTCTATTGATAATATATATAAATATACAAATAAAATAGTATAAATTAAAAAAATAAAATATTGTTATTTAAGATTTTTTTAAAAAAATCAAACTATAATAAAAAAATTGCAAATCTTCATTGTTTTTCTATTTATATCACAAATTAATTGTCTTGCTAATTTCTGCTTTTCTAAATATTTATAATTGAGTCATTCTTACATATATATATATATATATATTAGATTAAATTAGCCTTGTAATTCAGTTTTTCATTAGAAGTAGTGTAACCTAGATTTCATTCAATACAATTCCAATTTCATTTTACTGCATTTTTTCAAAATTCCTTGAGTTTTCCGACGAAGTAATAGTTTAGGAGAACCCAAATGCTCTATTAGAAGTTAGATAGTTGCCATTAATTTGAGAACACTTAAATTCTATGGCACGCTTGCATTCATACGCATGTATTGTTTTATTCGCAAAAACGAATGAAAAATATTTTTGGCACACTTGGTGAAACCTGTTCTGGAGGATGCCGCCAAAAACAATAATTTTATTAGAAAATACATTGTATCTAAGTCTTCGAATATGGATTGAGCCACTGTTGCTGTAGAGGCTGTAAAATTTGCTCCACATGTATCCCATAGGTAGAACAAATAGAGAGGGGTACCAATCCCCAGACTGAGGAAGTTCGCCAGAATGCACAAGCACCTTCTGCCATGTGTGTCACTAGAAAAGTTTTTGTTCCTCAAAATGTGTAGAATGTGGAAACCGTTTTGTTGTAGGTGGTGAAAGCTGGCATTAAGAGTTGACATAGACTTTCCACAAAATGGTTAGGGAGTTATCCAAGACTCTAGAAAGCACTTATAAGGCAGTTACAATGAATGTGCCTGCAAGGAATGATGAGAGGTTAGTGTCCTCTGAGGGAACTCAGAGGGTAATAAATGGAGCAATCCTAGGGAAGTGCAGATAGCAATGACACTGGGGAGGCTTACCAACCACCTCATGAGAGGGAGGAGATTCCTTCTACCGTGAGAGGTAACACTTTTGTAAGCTATCGTTTTAATGGAAGGCTCGGGAATCATTTTCATACAACCACTAACCCTATTGTTCATCCCTTTGTGTATGATACAAATTATTTCAATGAATTTAATATTGCTCTAGCCTCGTGGGGCAATTTTAGTGGAAGAGATTTTGCTTTCCAGAGACCTCAGAATCTACTGATCAATATAGAAGCTATTAGGGAGGTAGTGCAGGAGCTTTATGCATCTATTCTCAGACAAATAGGCCATCCAAAGTTTCACAAGCCTTATCTTGGTATGGTGGATAGAGAAAATCCTTACCCCAAAGGATACAAATTCTAGATTTTTCATTATTTTCTAGGGAGAATAACCAATTCACCGTGGAAGACATTGCTAGCTTTATTATATAATGTGGGGAGTTGGCCAACTATGAAAATTTTAACTTTTTCAAACTTTAACTCTTCCCTAATTTTCTCATAGGTGTTGCATTCACTTGGTTTTCTACTTTACCCAGAAACTCAATTCACTCTTGGTAGGAAATGGAAAGATAATTTCATACTCAATTTTTCAAGGCAGCATCGGTGGTCTATGTAGCGGAGTTGTCAATGTTATTCCAAAGAGCTAGGAAAATAGTAGATACCTTCATCACTAGGTTCAAGAAAATAAGGGACCGACGTAAGGTTTTTCTGCTAGAGAAGGAGTTTGTAATGATGGCATAGAGAGGACTTGATATTGAACTGAAGAAGAAGTACCTTGGGATGGAATTTAGAGACTTCTACGAAATGGCTACAAAGGTTTCTGAATATGAAGAGCTTTTGAAGGAAGATAGTTAGAGGAGAGAGGTAGCAATAGGAACTTATTTCCAGGATGTACATAATTTAAAGGCGGTAGTGGCTGATCTGGTGTTTAGTGGATCTTTTACATGTCATTTGCTAGTTAGAGCAATGGATGAGAAAAAGAGAAACCATCTAAACAATATTTAGTATTCCTTTGATGTAGGGAAAACTGAGGAAATATTTGACTTTCTCCTCAAGCAAAAGTTTATTTCCTTACCTATAAATCACGTAATTCCTACTAAGGAGGAATTGAAGGGAAATGACTATTGGAAGTGTCATCATTTATGGAGTCATTCAACCAACTCATGTTGGGGATTCAAAAATGTGGTTCAAAACAAAATTGACTAGGGAATTTTAAAGTTCCCAGATAAGAAGAGACCCATTTGCATTAGTGGTGATAGTCAATGTTGCTACTGTTGATTTAAGATATGTAATTAATAAGAAAAAGGTCCAGAGAGCTAAGGTTGTCCATGCCATGAACCATCATCAGAAGTCGGTACCCAGATTGTCATAATAGAATGTGACCAATTAAAAGATAGATTATAATAGGTGAAAATTGGAGGTTGGAAGAGGCCACCTACTAGGAATCAGAGAACTCGACCAAGGTTCATTTTTCCTCCTGTAGTTTCATAAAAGGAGTAGCACATCCTCTATCACAAGTGTAACACCCCTTACTCGTACATAGTAAACCATATCATAACATGACCGGTTTACCACATTGAGTGAAGGATGCTACCGAACTAAGCACAATCAATAGGATAATAAATGACAAAAGACAAAATTGTAATTTTTTTTTTCATTACAAAACCATTTTTACATAATACATTAAACAAAGTTTTACAAAACTATTTTCACGATATTCATGAAATAGAATTCACAGTATCACTTTACATAATACATCATCATAAGTGATTTTACAAATTTGAAAGTTAGGATTCTTGCATAAAAATCACATTACATATTCAAATTACTATTTATAAAAGACAATACATTCACTTTACAGTACATAACACAAAATATACTCAAAGAGCTCCTACAGACTCGTTGGCTTTGATTGATGCGGAATGTTCTTAGCAAAGCGAATTTCTTCGATACCTGCACGGATGAAACACCCTTGCTAAGCTTATAGCTTAGTGGGGAAAAATATGATATAGACGACCACTCACAGCAGTCGTTAACAGAACACACAAATATTTGCATTTATCAAAGTCATATACATATTACTTAATCATTACATATACAAATATTAAACATATACACAAACTTCCGTACCATGGTTACCTTTGAAGAAATCACGACAAAACATTTGATCATGCTAATTATGCATATCACACACACTTAAAATTTTATACATTCCACACTCTCTCTCTTATTTTACATATTGAAATTAAAGTTGGTTTCTTATGTTTATTTTAATTCACCCTTCATACTCACATAGTCAACCATATGCATATATACATATATTCTATGTACATGAGTTACCTTTAATACATATTCATATTAGCAATTATATGTCTATACTTATCACATTATGAGACATATAGCAATAAATACAATTTACAAATTCATTCTTTATAAATTGTGCACATTAAAGTCAATACACACCTCATTTGTCTTATTATCAAACTAGAATGCTTACTTACTTCTTAAACCAATTTTAACAAATTAGAGATACATTAATCCATGTATAGTTATTCATGAATTAATTTCTAACATATAAAACACAAACTATATTTCATTATCTGTTATCATAAGTAGTACCTTAGGTTCATGCAACGCATTTATAGAATAACACAGTTATAACAATTATTTATTACTTGGCCATATATACGGAGTGCATATTTTCATATTAAATTTCAACACATAAATTATATAGTCACTAAAGAATCATTCATGTATAGCGGATTACTTAAACATGTATCTTAATATGCAATTAAAGTCCACATGCATAATTACATTCATTACTCATTTATACTTCAAGACACTCTTAGTTCACAAACATTTATCATAACATGCATTCGAAGTTTACACATATAAGTATATCCATTTTTTGATATATTTCATATTACTATTTCTTTTCTTATTCAATTGTTGCCTGCATATCCAAGGTGGTGGATAACGGGAAATGGAACGCATAGGTACCCGTGGGTGCAACTGTCATATCAATGACATATACACATAGGGATGCAAATGGGATCCAAAACACATAGGGACCCAAATAGGGTCCAATAATGCATAGGGACCTGTAGACACCGAGTTGTAAGGTAGGCCAGATCAGAATTACCCAATAAGGACACCGATACCTATTTTACAGGTGGAGACTTGAAACTGCTCATTGTTGCTGTTGTATTTCACAAATTTTGAAGTCCATAAATGACCAAAATTCTTTATGTCTTCACTAGATTTTAAAGAGAATTTTAATCGCAAAAAATTTGGTTTTTAAATGACTAACGCCCGTCCCTCACATAAGGGACGCTCGTCAGTTGAAGGCTTTGTGGGTGGATAAGGCAATTTTAGTGACGGAAGCTCGTCGCTTATGTGAGGGGCGCCCATCAGTCAGCCACTAGGTGCGCCCATCCTCCACTAGGACGGGCCATGGATGGCATTTGCTTTTTGGCAAGGGACGACCATCACTCAAGCCAGGGACGCCCATCTGTCAGGCACTAGGTGCGCTAGTCCTTTGGTAGGGATGGGCCATGCGGGCAATTTTGGAATTTTTTTTTGTTCTTTTAAGTGACGGAACCCGCTTATGATGTTTCCTAGGGGCTCGCTTTTAGGGTCAGAGAAGGGTTCGCGTCTAGATCTTGGGTAATATGAGATATTTTGGAATCCCTTCCCAATAGAACATTGGGAAAATTCATTTAATCCCATGAAACCTTTGGGCACCTTTGAGGTATTTCGGAGTCGCCACCCAATTTACAAGAAATTGGGAAAGTTCATCTAACCTCGGAGGTCTAAAACAGAGAGTGGTTCAAAACTTCACTCTTATTAATGCCTTGGTTAAGTTATAAGTGAGCTTTTAACAATTAAATTTCCAACTCTTTTCTCACACGTAGGGCTGTCAAATTTAGCCCAAGCCCAAAAAACCCGCCCAACCCGCCCAATAAAATAGACCCAAACCCAACCCAACCCAAGGGATGTCCAGTTGGGCCAACCCAAAAGCAACCCGCTTAAAAGATCAACCCGTTTGGGCATGTTTATGTGCCCAACGGGTCTGCTCCTTTCTTCCTCCTCTGCCTGTCTTCTGATTTCCTATCTTCCAAAACAACAATTTTACATTTTCCTTAATTGATTCCTTCCCTGTCGAGGAAACTGAGAAATATGAACTGGGAGAGATCCGACTCCATTTCTATTTCTCTCTCGCTCTCTTTTTTTCCCGATTGGGTCTCTGTTTCTTGATTAAGACACAAAATCAAAAAATCAACCTCTGTTCCTCTTTCAATCATATCAACAAATCAAGAAACTAGCTGCAGAGAACCACACTTTTTAACTCAGTTCAAGTGAAACAGAATGGCTTCAGTGACAAGAAAGCTCCAGTAGAAGCTGGAAAAATTGAGAATGTGAATGAAAAACCAAAAGAAGATGAGAGCAGAGAAAAGGAGGATGACTTTATGGAAGTTGAATTTAAGATGTGGGAGAGCTGCAAGATTGAAAAGAAAGAGTTTTCACCAGAAAGGGTACCAGAACAGGAATCCTTTGAGGATGAAGTGGATTCCAAGGTAGAGGGTGGGGAGAGCTTTGATCAAATTAACGGTTATCTTCAACTGAAAATGTTGACGATGGTGGGAACTCCCCTTCAAAGCAACAGCAACAGAAGAAGAAAAAGCCTTTGCTAAAAAAGTTTGGGAACCTACTCAAGAAGAAGAGCACTAGCAACCAGAAGTAGGGGAAGAGATCAGTTCTGGCCAATTAACAGGCAGGTATATCAGATAATATTCTGCACTTGAGTGTTTTTTTTAATTGCTTTTGCCTATGATTTGCAGAATAGGTTTAAAATGAATAGGTTTGTATTATCTTTAGTTATTCTTTTCCTCTTTTGATGTGGCTACCATGTTGGGGTGTATCATGTATGTGATCAAGATTACAGATATAGCTTTGCCACTGCCTGCATTTCTACTCTTTGTTTTCTACCAAATTACCATTGCAAAATTGAGGCTAAACCCACTAATTACACTCTTATGTGTGGGTTAGTTAAGTTAAATATATCTGTCACGTAAAATAAATTAGTTAAGTTAAATAAATTAATTTATTCTAACTTTCTATTAATTAATCTGTCACGTAAAATAAATATATCCCAACAATTTGAAGTGCTTTATTTGACTAAAGGACCAATTGGAAGCTATTTGTGATATTGGTATTCATTCTATACATATATAGATATATATATATATATAAACACTAATTATCAAATTTATCTGAAAAAAGCTATTAAGTGTCAAACCATTCATACAATCCTTACAGTGGGCCGTTTGTTGACTTTTTTAGATTCTTTTTCATTTTTTATAACTTATAGGAAATAAATTAAATATAATCAATGAGATTTACTTATTATGAAAATATTTATGTATGATTATTTGATTTAAAATATAGAACGTAGGTGAAAAATAATAAACAATTTTGAAAATATTTAAAAATAGCTTTTAATTTGCAATAAAAACATACTTTGATCAAATATTTGAAATTTGAGTCAATATTTTTTTATAGTAGTCGTTTTAGTATCCAGTTATTATATTTAGAATTATTTTTCGTTAAAAAATGGGTCGACCCATATCTCAGCCCATTTGGGCCTCCATCGGGCTATTTGTATATACGATATTTTTGTAAGATTAATATTTTAAAATAAACAATTACTTGCTATTTGTATATCCATTTGTGCCAAATATTTTGTATTAGTCACTTTAATATCATTTTATTATATCAAAAATTATTTTTCATTAAAAATGGATTAAATGGGTCAAATTATATTTCGGCCCGTTTGGGCCTCAAGCAGCCCATTTGGGCCAAATTATTTTACATTAGTCACTTTAATATCATTTTATTATATCGGAAATTATTTTTCATTAAAAATGGATTAAATGGATCAAATCACATTTTGGCCCGTTTGGGCCTCAAGCAGCCCATTTGGGCCACTCAATTCATTTGGGTCAAATTATTTTAAATTAGTCACTTTAATATCCCTTTATTATATAGAAAATTATTTTTTATTAAAAATGAATTAAAAATATCAAATTACATCTTAGCCCGTTTGGGTCTCAAGCGGCCCATTTGGGCTACTCAATCTGTTTGGACCAAAATCAGTCCGTTTGGACCACCCAACTCATTTGCGTATTATTATAAATTTTTTGTATATTGAAAGAGTTTTTAGCCCATGGGTTGACCCAACCCGCCCAACCCATTTGGATATTTGACCCATTTGTGACCCGCCCATTTATAACCCGCCCATTAGTGACCCAACCCAAACCCGCCCAACCCGCCCAACTTGCCACCTCTACTCACACGTCATGCAAATTAATTTAAGCGTATATTAAGAATTGAAGAAAGCGCTAAAAAGAGATAAATAAAATAACAAAATAAATTACAAAAATAAATTGAAAGATAAAATTGGGACAAAAATACAATCCACCAAAATGTAAAATTAAAATAAATAAATAAATGATAAAATCAAATAAATAAACAAGCATACATAAATCGGGGTATTTATTTGAAATAGGAACGTTGGTTCTTTCATACATACTTAAAAATGGAGAATTATTTTAGGCATTTAATGAGAAAAACAGAGATGAGTGATCTCATTTTATGAAAATTAATTCTCCTTTTGGAAGTGACATTTTATTAGTTGAAATTAGGATATTGGTCCCATTTTGTTAGAAAAAATCCCAATTTTATTAATATAAATATTTTTGTGATTTTTAATTAAACGTGCATAAAATAAATAATTTTATTAGTAATTACATGACAAAATAAATAAAAAGTAAAAATAAAGAAAAAATGATAAATACAATAAAAAAGTGATGAATCAATCAAAATAAATCCCCAGATCTCCTTTTCCGCATGCAGATGTGCTCAAATATGAAAAAATAAGTATTAAAACAAAAAAACACAAATAAATTAATGTTAGTAATTAAATCAAGAAAATCAATTAAACCTATAAAATAATAAATAACAAAATAAAATAGATAAAAATGCATCATGGATGATGAATAAATTAAATGACAAATTAAAACAAATAGATTAACATATTAATACATTGATACATAAAATATGAAATAATAATAATAATAATAATAATAATAATAATAATAATAATAATAATAATAATAATAATAATAATAATAGTAATTAAATAACAAAAGAAAAGGTAAAAAAGTGATAAAAAAAGAATAAAAAATGAAATAAAAAGGTTAAGTCTATGACAAATATCACGTAAAATAAATAAAAATATAATAAATATAAAAATTTACATTTTGATTAGTTGTTTATAAATAATAAATAAAAGTAATACAATAAATAAATAAATAAAAATAAATATGAGATCGAACCTAGAATGTTTACTCTCAAATTTCGGATTTAATGGAATGAGAGAAGATAATCGATTTTCCTTACTTTGATTCACAAAATATTAGATTAGAAAAAATAAAAACTTTTCTCTAAAAAATAATTGTAAAAATCTTATTTTTACAAAATTAAATAAAAAAAATTGGATTTTAAGAAGAAAAAATTATTCTCTTTGTCTCAAAATCAATTTTTCATCCAATAAACAATGTAAGTCTTTGGAAGAAATTAATTGAAGAGTAAAAGATTAAAAAAATAATAAGTGAGAAAATTGAATTCTTAAGAACAAAGAATTATTTTTTTTTGTCTCAAAATCAATTATTTTTCAATAAAAATTCAATTTAAAATGTTTATAAGAAATTTTGTTGAAGTAAAAAAAGAAAATAGTTGTAAAAGAAGAACAAAAAATGCCAAACTCAAGAAAAGAAAAGAAAAAATGCCCCAAAAGAAATTTTTCCTTTTTCTTCCTATAATTTTCTATTTATATCAGTAAAAATGAAAAACCTAATTAATTAAGGAAAAAATTGAATTTTTATCAAATTTCCCTTAATTTGGGTTCAAAAAAGAGAATTATCATTAAAACTTCCGAAAAAACGGTGAAAAGTAAAAAAAAAATAAAAATAATCGGAAAACGGCCGAAATTGGCATTTTCGGCAGACAAAGGGCGACCGAAGGGCATCGGCCGCGTGCGGGCGAGCGACTTGCCGCTCATGCTGGCGACCTGCCTCGCGCGCGCGGAGGCCAGCCCCTCTCACGCGTCGGCTGCCGCAAATGCCCGAATTTTTTTTTAAAATAACAATTTTGACCAAAACACAATAATTCCAAACTCCCTTTTTTATTTTTATTTTTATTTTTTTTTATCTAAAAAGCAAATTTTCACAAGAAAATCATCATTTTCAAATCATCATTGGGTAATCCTTATCTAGGTTGCCTTGGGACCCGGTGTCTATAGTTGCCCCCAGTTTTGGGAAAACTAGTGCATTGGTGCCTAGGTGAGCCAAAACTCAGAGAAAAGAAGGAAACAGACATGTACCTGAGTGTAGACACCGGGTTTCGAGACAACCCAGATCAGGGTTACCCAATGATGATTAGATGCCTGTTCACAGGAAAAAATGTTGGAAGCGATGATTTCTTTGTGAAAATTTGCTTTTTCAGAAATAAAAAACAAAAAAAAATATATTTTAAAAATTAAAAATAAAAAAGGAGCTTGAACGCATTAATTTTAGGTCAAAAATTTTTTCATAAAAAAAACAAAAATTTCGGAAGTTTGAGGCCACCGGCGCGCGCTTGGTCGAGCGCCCTCGACACTGCGTGCGTTGGGGTGAGCGCCCCCGGCGCTGCGCAAGCGTGAGCGCGAGTTGCGGCCGCAACTCACCCCCACACGCGACGCGCGCCCAACGCCCGTCGCACGTGCCCAACTCGCCCCCAGAGCGCCGATTTTTTTCCCAGTTTCACTGAAAATGCATTTTTTTCACCCAAATCCGGGATTTTGAGTCCAATTTGAACTCTAAGTCATTTTTTTGAGATAATTAAAAATAAATCCTGATTTTATCATGAAAAAATAGAGAAATTGGATTAAAATTAATTTCCTTTTCCTAATAGAATTAGGGCTTTTATTTTAAAGGATATAAATAGTTTGAGATGAAAAAAACCTAGGGAGGAGCTTCCATTATTTTTTTTAGATTTTTTTTTCGAGAGAATTTCTTTTTTTCTTCTTTGTTTTTTTTTTTCTTTAATTTGAGATTGCTTTTTTTCAATTAACAAGGATCAATTGAGATTGAAAAATCAATTTTCAAGTCTTAAGCATCCAAATTAATTTCTTTGTTTTCTTCATAAACAAAAGGAATTAATTTCACTTTAAAATCATTTTTTTTGGTGGAACTTTTCAAGGAGATCAATCATCATATACCTTGCATCAAATCTAAACTGAGGGTAAATTTTCTAGGCTCCAAACTAATTATTTTCATCTTATTCTCTTATTTAATTATTTTTGTTCATGTAAATATTGGTCTCTTGATTTTATTATTTTTAACATGTAATTGATTAATTTATTTTGCTTTAATAAATTTTCTTTTTTGCCATTTAAATATTCATGTTAATTGTGATAACATGAAAATAGTTAATTTAATCAAATCAATTTTGCAGCTTTAGTTCCATCATACTATTTTGCTAATTTAATCAAATTGCTTTTTTTTTTCTTTTTCTTTGCATGATGGCCACGTGAACAGTGGCCATCTTTGTTTCATTCCACCTTTAATTCTCATGCATTATCCATGTGGGGCCAATTTATTTTGTCCACACACACACATTCATTCATTCTCACCTTTATATGTTTTTATCGTTTTTATTTATTTGATTTATTTACTTGATTGGCTTAATTAATATATTTGTTAGTTGGATTCATTTAATTTAATTTGGTTCATTATTTTATTTTATGTATTTCAATTCATTTAATTTGATTGATTTAATTACTAACCTTAGTTTTCTTTTTCTTTTTGGCTACAATACTTGTCTTTTTATTTGAGTATTATCCATGTACGAAGATGGAGGATCAAGAAATTAGGAGTCTCATTTTGGTTTGCATATTTAAATTCCGCATTTTCCTTTATTTCTATTTATTTGTCGCATTTGTATATTTTATGTAAAATTGTTTATTTCTATGCACGTTTAATAAAAATCACTAAAAATATTTTTATTAATAAATTGGGGTTTTTTTTTTCTAATAAAATGGACCAATGTCCTATTTTGTCCAATAAAATATCACTTATTTAAGTTAATATGAGGAACCAATGTTCCTGAAATCCAAAAAATGTCCCGATTTATGTATGATGTATTTTATTTATTCTTTTGTTATGTATTTATTTATTTATTCATTTGGGCCCTTGTAATTAATTTTGGGGCGAGTTTATTCTTTTATTTATTTACGCTTTCTTTATTTTGGGGGATTGTTCCGTCCCATATTTAACTTGTAATTTATTTATTGCTTTATTTTCAGCTTTTTTTTATTGCTTTCTGAAATGCTTGAAATGCTCTTTAAATTTATTGCATGATCGCGTGAGATGAGAGATGGAATTTCGATTCTTAAAAACTTATTTATAAACTTAACTTAAGGCATTAATAAGAGTGAAGTTCCGAACACCTTCTTTGGTTTAAGACTCCCGAGGTTTGATGATCTTTCCCAATGTCCCATTTTGTCCAATAAAATATCATTTTCAAAAGGAGAATTACTTTTCATAAAATGGGATCACTCATCCCGATTTTTTCAATCAATTCCCAAAAATAGTTATGCATTTTTTTAAGTTAACATGAGGAACCAATATTCCTGAAATTCAATAAATATCTTGATTTATATATGATGTATTTTATTTATTCTTTTGTTATGTATTTATTTATTTATTCATTTTGGGCCTTTGTAATTAATTTTGGGCCGAGTTTATTCTTTTATTTATTTATGCTTTCTTTATTTTGGGAGATTATTCCGTCCCATATTTCACTTGTAATTTATTTATTGCTTTATTTTTAGCTTTTTTTATTACTTTCTGAAATGCTTGAAATGCGCTTTAAATTTATTGCATGATCGCGTGAGATTAGAGATGGAATTTCGATTCTTAAAAACTCATTTATGAACTTAACTTAAGGCATTAATAAGAGTGAAGTTCCAAATACTTTCTTTGGTTTAAGACTTTCGAGGTTAGATGACCTTTCCCAATTTCTTATAAATTGGGTGCCGACTCCAAAATACCTCAAAGGTGCCTAAAGGTTTCATGGGATTAGATGAACCTCCCAATATTATATTGTGTAAGGGATTCTAAAATGTCTCGTATTATCCAAAATCTAGACGCTAACCCTCCTCGGACCCTTAAAGCGGACCGAGTTAGGGCTGCGCGCGTCATAGTGGCGACTCCGCTGGGGATGATCGAAACTTTGCTCCGAAAGTGAATTAAGTTAAAATTATAATTGAGTTGTTAAGAATCAAAAATTCCATTTTTATTCAAAAATTGCATTGCATCCACTAGAGCCTTAGAACTATGCTAGTTGGTCCTTTATTTTACCCCGGTGCATTCTTGAAACACGACCCTACTTTCACTCATTGTAGGGAAGTGCTCGGGATAATCACCAGCCGAAGCCTTGTACCATCAATAATATATCAAATAGAGACCTGATCGGTCGTTATACTCATGATGAGCTAGATCCATTGGCAGGGACCATGCTTGGGTAGACCTAAAGTAACACTACCCTTGACTAAAGCTCATGTAATGACAATAGAAACTTCCACTAGGTAATACGCTCCTTAATACAATGCTTTCTACGTGGGCCCTTATATATTAAACCAATTCAAACATATTAATTGGACACTTGTCAAAGGCTTTCATGCCCCGGTGTGCCCATTTTTTTAGTTTGTTAAAAAGGTCCAAATATATAAAGGCCAAAACCCATATGCATGTGCTTTAAATTAAGAGTGTTATGCTGCTGGTTTCTCACCATGCACCATATGCGCCCATTGGGTTCCCCGTTAATCCATGGGTCAAGCCCACCTAGGAAAGAGAACACACTACCTCGTGTGTGGGAGTGATAAGCTTGGAAGGATCTATTTGCTCGCATGTGGTTGTCTATGCTGCATCAACACGACCATGCATTGTTAATGTCATTCATGCATATTGCTAACAATTCGAATCTTTTAGCCATCATAGGTACGAATCAGTGGTCTAGGGGTCCTGACGGCCGATTGGTAAGGAGAAACCCATTCTTTGAGTCGCTAGAGTGAGTGTCGCATTGGGGTTCAGAGTCATTCTCAGATAGCACCGAATCCTTGCCTTTTGAATTATCATTGAACATGGACAACTAAGAATCAAATGCCATTCGGGTTGTCATCGAAGAGATGGATCGAAGGACCCAGGAAATGGAGCGCAGATTTGAGGAATTCGAACATAGAATGATGGCAATGATGGAAAACTTAGCTGCCATCTTAGTGCCGCCGACAGGCCAACAACCTGCTGCTCTTGCCGGGGGCAAGGCCTAATAAGTGCTGATCAAGGAGGCACCCCCGGTAGCAGTTGTAGAACCACCTCTTGCTGTTAAGCATAGACCTCTTGCAAATATTGAGCTTAGAAGAATTGGGGAGCATAGGCTTGAAGAGGATTTTATAGAGGATGAGCATGAAGAATCCATGTCAGTAAGAGCTAGACCTCCTAAAGCGGATGTTACCTTGAAAAAGGTAGAAGAGAGAGTTGAGACGATGGCCCGCCTACTATCTATCGGAAAGGGGATAAGCCCCGAAGATAGGAATTTGGATGATGAAGAGATGCTCCCTCAAAAATTTAAAATGCCCGAGTTGCCCAAGTTTGACGGCACCTCAGATCCGTCTGCTCACATCAAGCAGTACATGCTTGTGATGAAGGGCACCATGCTTACCAAGAGACAAAAAGTGAAATACTTCTACCTCAGCTTAACTGGGCTTGCTATAGACTGGTACCATGGTTTGGATAAGAGAACTAAAGAAGACTGGGACCTATTGAATGAAGAGTTTCTTAAATAATATGACTGTAGTACCTGAATGGAGGTTACTTTGAAGGATATGGAACTTTTTCAACAGAAATATGATGAGTTATTCCACGAATATCTTACTCGATGGAGAAATCGGGTAATGGAAATGAAAAGGAAGATAGATACTCCAGATCAGATTCGGTTGTTCATCCGGAATGCTAGTCCATATCTTAAGGAGGGACTAAAGATGAAGGGGCTTAAAGATTAGGAGTCTCTAAAGGACATAGCTATCGAAGCAGAGGGTGAGTACCTAGCAAAGAAAACAAGCCAAGGTAACTTTGCTGAAAAAAATTTCAGGAACCAATCAGGGTACATATCAGGCAATACTGGGGCAGTAATGACGGGAATGGTAAGACGATTGAGGTTTTAGCTATCAAGATTGGACAAACTCAGAGGTACTATTCCAATTTAGGCCGCTCTCTATCCTGGGTCTTAGAGAAATTAACAAAGGAGGGGTAGCTGAGACCACTATTGCCCAAGCCAGCTATAAATCAAGGATAGCCAGGGCACAGAGATGATCTGTACTATGCCTACCATCAACACACTGGGCACTTGATAGATTATTGCCGGACTTTGAGGAATAAAATCCAAGATCTTATTAACTCCAAGGAGATCACTGACCCTGAGAAGAGAGAGAAGAAGAAGAAGGCAGACTACAATGCAATCCCCCCACCATAAATATGATTGGGTCTTATGGAGGAGAAGATTATGATTTTTTTAGATGTTTTGTTCTTTTATTCCAAGAACTTCTTATGACAATCTTTGCAATTTCAATAAGATGAACAATTTTGCTTATTTGCATGATGTTTCTAATGATTTCATTTCACATGATCGTGAGGCCTTCATGTTGATATTAATTCAATTAATACTGCTGTATTTAATCTCGAAACTTTGGAAAACTCAAAGAAAATTTTCATGGCATCTGATATAACTCCTGAAGAGAGTAAAATTTTGAAAAAAGAAAAAAAAAAGAGAGAAAAAAGGAAAATAAACTAGTTGCAATTAAGGGATTGGATAAAAACTCACTAAGAGCACTAGAACCTTTCTGATTACCCGTCAAAGCGATCCCTAGACAAGACGGAACCTAGAAAATGATTTAGGCAGCCCTTCTTTGCATAGCTCTCTAAATGACTATTTTCTACCTTTATTTTGCAATCGCTTGCCAGCCCGTTGAGCCTTTAAGCTGGTATACTAAATGCGTATCGATTTTGTTATTACACATGTTGAAACTACCCTTCGCCTAAAATAATTTTTGTCTCCCCTTAGAAGAATGGCTGCTCTAGTAAGAATGGATGCACATCATTGATAATTCTTTAGGCTATCAAAACTCGCCCTGATAAGGATGAGTTTACACTTTAGGAAGAGAGCTTAGTTATTCACAAACCCTGCATGGTCAGAGATATAAGTAAAAAAATAAAAAAAAAAGAAAAAAAAAAGAAGAAAAGGGAAAAAAAAGGGAAAAAAGAAGTAGAGCTCAAGATAGCAACCACTTGACGAGTTTCAATGGTTATCTCTTTAATTTTTATTCTGGTCTTGATGAGGTAAAGTGTTATCAAGCTCAAATTTAAGAATACCTTTATAGATGCAACTGAGCTGAGAACGGTCCTCCCATCAGTCTGCTAGATATTGCGGCCATTTTTCTTCTATAGCGACCTAATCCTTCTTTGACAGCCATCTACCTAAGTCTAACATTGCAACCAAAGTAAGACCTCTTGATTCTTGCATCAGTCTTATCTAATTAGTGGAGATGACCTTGTAATAAGGTTCGGTACGTAGGAAGAGGCATATGGTGTTTCTTGGGCTTTAAGCGGGAAGCAACAAGTGCGTTTATGCATTTGAGTTGAGTCTTGTCCCCAACATTGCATCTAGAATTTGCTTTCACAAAAAAAAAAAAAAAACAAAGCAAAAAAATTTAACGCTGAGAGAAAATTTTTAAAAAATCCGAGAGAGCTGATTGATAACAAGAGTTTGATACTTTCATGATCTATCCCGAGATTAGATGAGATTTTGTATTTTTGAAATTGATGCCAAATAATGATCATATGTCATAAAATCAAACTGGCATGTATGCATTTATGTAATGATATGTTGATATGATCAAAGCAGGTCATTTTGCATGTTTAAAGTTGTCTAGTTCCGGTGTAAAACTAGCACATTGTCATTGTATACCCTCTGCTACTCTCACTACTCAGATGCTTCGGCCAATTTATCCTACCATCAATTTTGAAGCCAAACCTACAACACCTTTATGAGGAAAATCAAGCCCATGCAACCATGATCTAGGATGTAAGCACATGTAGGTCACCCTTAAGGGATCTCCAATAACATCTTCAGACCCAATTACAATGCAGTAAAAAAAAAAAAGCCATTAGAGATGAAAACCTTAATTGGCTCTCTAAGTAAAAGTTAGGCAAAAAGATAAGGTGAAAACTTGGAAACAGGCAATCTATCTTTCGGAAAAAAAAGCTGCTGGAGTGGGTTGGGTCCATTCCATGTAAAAATTAGGCACAGAGTTATGTAAAAATCCGAAAAGGACACATTTCCCGAAAAAAAAAGCTGGTGTAAAAATCCATAAGGACGCACTACCTTTAAAATAATGACTTCTGATACCTAGAGCGATAAAGCGACATTACTTCAGATAATCTCCTTTCGAGCAGATAATGCATAATTCAGGACACAAGTTAAAGCCTCGGGGGCAAAATGCTCATTTGACCAGGGGCAAAGATGCGCACGAGTCGGTTCCCTTTGGAAGGGTTATGGGCTAGAATTCTTAAGCCAAGATGACACTCCTCTAGGTCCCTGGGAGGCATCAAAAAATGCGAGTAGCCAAGCTGTACCCTCAGCAGACCCCTGACCACTCAAGTCTCAGTCTATTCATTTTTGCTTGCATTTCAAGTCACGCAGTTCATTTGCAAACATTCGCATAAAACTTTTCACATGCACATACGTATTCCTGTGCACATAACTTCGCAGGAAAAGTCCAAATAAAGACTACACGCACAAAAATGAGTCAAGGATAACTTTAACACAATATAGGCATTCACCTATACTAGGCGATCAGACCAAGATGAAGTCTACCTAGGGTCAATCTCTAGGTGTTGGCCCAAGGTCACATTCTAGTTTTGATGATTATCAAACCTTAAATAAACTCTATTAAGAATTCTATTCTAATCAAATTTCTGCAGGAAACTTTTTATGAGTTTATCGGAGGATCACATTTCTGAAGAAAGCATGAATTCTATGTTGTAATATTTATTTATTGCTTTAGATTATTAGGAAATTAGGTTATTAAAATGTAAGATCAAATTGAGGCAAAATATTCTCACTCATGCATGCATAACTTTAGTTTTAAAATTTGCACAAAAATGATTGTAATTTAGAAAATGAATGTGTGATCAAAACTGGTTTTTCGTCAGAAAATGATTCTTTAGAAAATGAATTTCTGTGTATCAGTTTTCTAAATGAATTTCTATCTACCATTTTCTAACTGAATTTCTGATCATATCAGAATTCTGGGCAAAACTCAGAATCGCACAAAAAGATAAAATAACGGCTAGAAAACGGCTAGTTGGTTTTTTACTTGTCTGTTTTGCCCTCCAACAGCCATAAACGGCTAGTTTATGATTTAAACTTCTCAAACCAATTTTTTGAGTATAAATACATGATGTTTTATTCATTAGAAGGTTAGAAAAAGTTTGGAAAGAATTTCTACCTCTTAAGAGAAAAAGCTTAATTTGTTACTTTCACTTTCCACATCTTTGCACTTCATTCTTTACTCATACTCCTCAATTTGGTTATAGCTTTTGTTGTAATCTTAGTGTGAGGAAATTTTATTGATGAAGATTATGAGTTAGGTTGACTAGAAACCTAAGAGAAATTATTCTAGTAAAGTGTTTGTAATCTTTTACTTTGAGAAAAAGATTGAGAGTAGATATACAAGTTTAGGATTGTATATTGGCTTTAGCTCTTGCCCTTAAAAGAGTTAAGATTGAAGAAAGGCTCAAGTAGTGAATCTTGGGGAGTGGATGTAGGCATGTTGGCCGAACCACTATAAATTCTGTGTGCAAGCTTTTCTGACATCTTTTCTACTCTGTTGTTATATTCTAAATTTTAATTTGTCAAATCTGTTTCATTAGATAATCAGCCAGAAAATTTCGAGACACCCAATTCACCCCCCTCTTGAGTGTCTTTGGGACCTACATTTGGTATCAGAGCGGTTCTCAATCTTCCTAAGGATTAACACCCTTGAGTGATCCTACAAATGGCTGACATTCCAGTTGCAACTCCATTCAAAGAAGGGCACTCTGTTCATCATCCGCCTATGTTCAGTGGTGAAAATTATCCATTCTGGAAAGTTGTAATGAGACACTTCATTTAATCACAAGACATGGATTGCTGGGATATTATTGAAGACGGATATGAACCTCCAAGAAAACCAGCAACTGAAGCAGGAGCTTCTGGTGCCACTACTGTGTTAAAAACGAGAAAAGAATTTACTGAAGCAGAGAAGAAACTTATGCAGCTGAACTCCAAAGCTATGAGTATTCTGTTTTGCTCATTGCAAACAAATGAGTATAACAGAGTCTCTGGATGCGATACTGCCAAAGAGATATGGGACAAGCTGGAAGCAACATATGAAGGTACAAATCAAGTTAAAGATACAAGATTGCATGTTCTGATGGTTGATTATGAAAGCTTTAAGATGAAGCCTGAGGAATCAATCTCTGAGGTAATAAACAGGTATGTAAAATTGACTAATCATATAAAAGCTCTTGGTAAAAAACTTGATGAATATGATAAAATTGCAAAGCTGGTAAGAGGTCTTACACCTAGATGGGAAGCTAAAGCTTCAATTTTATTAGATAAGGATCTCAGTACTCTTAATTTTGATAATGTCTGTGGATCTCTTATTTCACATGAGTTGTATATTAAGTCTCAAGATGCAGAGAAAGAAAAAGACAGGAAACTGAAGGCTATTGCTCTCAAGGCAGAGTTTGGAAGTGACTATTCAACAGGAGATGATGAAATGGAGTTGATCACCAAAAAATTCAAGAAGCTATACAGAAAAGGAAAGAAGTCCTATAGAAGACAGCATCAAAAATTCTCTCATCACAAGGCAGAGAACTCTTCAAAACCTACAGGAGATATTATCTGTTATGAATGCAACAAACCAGGTCACATAAAATCCAAATGTCCAAATCTAAAGAAAAAGGAGAACCGATTCAAGAAGAAGGCTATGAAGGCCACGTGGAGTGACAGTGAAGAATCAAGCGCAAGCGAAGGAGAATCTGGAAATTCTGATGATATCGGTTTGATGGCGGTCTCTGATTGTGAAGAACGAGATTCATCTTCAGATGAAGAAGTAAAGGCCACAGCTGATAACTCAGAAAAATCTGAGGTAAGTGATTCAGAGTCTGATTCTGATGGTAATGAGTATGAAAAAATGCTTGATTGTTTGAAGAATTGCATAATAAATATTGCTTGCTTAAGAAAATGCACATTGAATTAAAAAAGGATTTTGATGCATTGAGTTTGGAACATGAGAACACTAAGCAGTCAGAAATAAAATGGAAAAATGATTTTTCTGATTTAGAAACCAAATATGCATCTTTACATGAAAAATGCAAAGGAAAACAAGTTTGTGTGTGCAATAATAACACTGTTGAAAATGCGAAGTTATTTCCAGTAAGCTCATCAAAGAATTTTTATAAGAAAAATTATTTTACGAAAAAGGCTGATAAAGCAGCATCTTATAAAAAATTAGCAAATAATTCCTCTGCTACATGCTTTTACTGTTCTATTTTTATAAGAAGAATGCCAATTTTAGCAAGCAAAAATGGGTGATTAAAAATTCTGGAATAGTTACTGCTAACCCTGTAGGACCCAAGAAGAATTGGGTACCTAAAAATGTTTGAAATTATTGCAGGTCTGCCTAAGGAGCACCAAGACTGAAAAATGGTATATGGATAGTGGCTGCTCCAGGCATATGACGTGGGACAGAACCAAGTTTACAAAATTGGTAAAGTCTACTGGTGGTTCTGTTAGTTTCGGAGACAATCGGAAAGGAAAAATTATTGGAACTGGATCAATTGGCTCTAATCCAGTTATTGAAGATGTTTCTCCTGTTGAAGGATTAAAGTATAATCTTTTGAGTATCAGTCAGTTGTGTGATAAGAAGAGAAGGGTAATCTTTGAAGTTGATCATTGTAGAGTTGAGGATGTTGAATCTGGAGAATCTGTTTTGAAAGGTCAGAGATCTGGAAATATTTATTTAGTCAGTCTTGAAGATATTAAGAAAAGTGAAGCTAAATGTTTAATCACAAAAGAAGACTTAAGTATTTTATGGCATAGAAAAATGGGTCATGCCAGTTTCCACGTGATTGAGAAGCTAATGAGAAAAGACTTAGTGAGAGGAATGCCAAAGATGAAAATTGACAAAGATCATCTATGCAATGCATGTCAGCTTGGGAAGCAAACCAGGAACTCTCACAAATCCAAGTCTGGCGTGTCTACTGAGAAAGCTTTAGAGCTGCTCCACATGGATTTATTTGGTCCAATTAATCCCTCAAGTATTGGTGGAAAGTCATACGTTTTAAATGTGGTGGATAACTACATAAGATACACGTGGGTGCTATTTCTTGCTCATAAAGATGATGCTTTTGAAGCATTTAAGAAGCTAAGCAAGAAGATTCAGAATGAAAAGGGATATAAAATAACTAACATCAGAAGTGATCATGGTGGAGAATTTAAAAATAAGAAGTTTGAAGAATTTTGCAATAATTCGGGTATTAATCACACCTTTTCTGCTCCAAGAACACCTCAGCAGAATGGTGTAGTAGAAAGAAAGAATCGAACCCTTCAAGAGATGGCCAGAACTATGCTGAATGAGAACAACCTACCGAAGTATTTCTGGGCTGAAGCAATTAATAGAGCTTGTTATATTTTAAATAGAATTTTGATCAGGTCTATGCTGGAAAAGACCCCATATGAACTATGGAAAGGAAGAAAGCCCAACATCAGTTATTTTCAACCATTTGGCTGTAAGTGTTTCATTTTTAATGATAAAAGTAACTTAACTAAATTTGATGCAAAATCTGATGAAGGTATATTTTTAGGATACTCTTTAAATTCAAAAACATATAGAGTATTTAATAAAAGAACACGTAAAGTAGAAGAATCAATAAATGTTAAATTTGATTTTACTAACAAAATTTCTGGAGAAAGTAGTCTGTCTGATGATGAAACAGGTTTTGAGAAAGAAAAAGATAAAGAAGGACAAAGTGCTGAAACAGAGAAATTACAAGATCAGCAGGAAGATCAAAATGATAGAAGTATGGATCAACGTGATGAAACTGAAGATAATTCTGGATTACAGGAAGAAAATGAATGAGAAACCCAGATAGAACAACAGTCTGAGCAATCAACTGAACTACCTAAAGATTGGAGATTTCACAAATATCATTCAAAGGACAATCTGTTGAGTGATCCATCTCAGAAAATGACGACCAGAAGAGCCTTGCGTGAGTAAAGTTGCCTTTGTCTCTCAACTTGAACCTAAAAATTATTCTGATGCTCAAAATGATGAAAATTGGATCATTGCTATGCAAGAAGAGCTAAGTCAGTTTGAAAGAAACAAAGTCTAGAATTTAGTTCCAAGGCCCTCAAATTGTTCTATTATTGGAACAAAATGGGTATTTAGAAATAAGTTGAATGAGCAAGGTGATGTGGTTAGAAACAAAGCCAGATTGGTGGCCCAAGGCTACAATCAAGAGGAAGGTATAGATTTTGATGAAACTTTTGCACCTGTTGCTAGATTAGAAGCTATTAGAATTTTGTGTGCATTTGCATGTTTTAAAAATTTCAGATTATATCAAATGGATGTTAAAAGTGCTTTTCTAAATGGTTTATTAAATGAGGAAGTCTACGTTGAACAACCTCCAGGTTTTGAAAATGCTGATCATCCTAATTTTGTTTACAAACTTAAAAAGGCTTTATATGGTTTAAAACAAGCTCCTAGAGCTTGGTATGAAAGGTTAAGTTGTTTTTTACTTGCTCATGGTTTTAACAGAGGTAAAGTAGACACCACTCTTTTTATAAAGCATAAATCATCTCATATTTTAATTGTTCAAATTTATGTTGATGATATAGTTTTTTGTTCTACTAACATTTCTTTGTGCAAAGAGTTTGAAGCAATTATGAAAAAGGAATTTGAGATGAGCATGATGGGTGAGTTAACATTTTTTCTGGGACTTCAAATTAGGCAGTGTGCAGATGGAATATTTATAAACCAGTCTAAGTATACAAAGGAATTGCTGAAAAGATTCAAGATGTCTGATGCAAAAATTGCCAGTACTCCTATGAGCTCAACAATAAAAATTGACAAGGATGAGAAAGGGAAAAATGTGGAAGAAAAATTGTATCGGGGTATGATTGGATCTCTGCTATATTTAACATCAAGTAGACCAGACATCCACTTTAGTGTCTGTCTCTGTGCAAGATTTCAATCAGCTCCAAAGGAATCACATTTATCAGCAGTCAAAAGAATTTTGAGATATCTTTGTGGAACACAGGAATTAGGACTTTGGTATCCGAAGAACACTTCTTTTAATCTCATTGGGTACTCAAGTGCTGACTACGCTGGATGTCGAATTGATAGAAAAAGTACTTCTGGTGCTTGCCATTTTCTGGGAAATTCGCTAATCACTTGGTCAAGTAGAAAGCAGAATTCTGTAGCATTATCTACTGCAGAAGCTGAGTACATAGCTGCTGGTGGATGTGTAGCTCAAATTCTATGGATTAGACAGCAACTAAAAGATTATGGGATAGAATTTGACAATATTCCAATATTCTGTGATAATACAAGTGCTATTAATCTGACAAAAAATCCCATCTTGCACTCAAGAACAAAGCATATTGAAATTAGACATCACTTTATATGTGATCATGTGCAAAGAGGAGATATCTTGCTAGAATTTGTCTCCACAGAAAATCAGATAGCTGACATCTTCACGAAGCCCCTCAAGGAAGATAGATTTTGTCAACTGAGAAGAAAGCTAGGAATGGGGAAGTCAGAATCATAAAAAATTATGGTATGGTATAATTTCTAGACTTATTCTTGAAAAAAACTATTTTAATCATTAAAAAGATACGTCTTGATTTATTTCTCTTTATAAAGATATGGTTTGATTTTTATCCTGACAGTTATTAACGTGATTTGATAGATTGTGTATCACAGTGAAGAAGATAAGGGTGCAAAGTCCCTTTGATCCTATCTTTTGTTATATCCATTTAAAATTTAAAGGGTAATTTGGTATTTTTGCTCAAAATCCCTGTCTTCCCGCCTCTCGATAACTGCACAAATGCAGTTTCCCTATGAGGAGTGGTTGAACTGAGCACGATAACCATCACGTCCTTTCATCTTTCATTTACTGTAAGTATTAGTTTTTCAAAGTTCTTATTTATTTCTTACTAACTCTCCTCTCTTGTTTGTATTTCTTATTTTCTCTCAAAAGAAACCCTACATATTTCTCAAATGGGGAGATCGAAATCCTTAGCCAAACGGCATCCCCGGCGATCTCCGACACATACTGCCTCCATCCCGTCAGAGCAAACCCCCGATGATGAAATTCCTAGCCTCGTTCCTAATCCGCCCCCATCTGTCAAACCCACTAAACCTAAATCTTCCTTACCCACAAAATCCATCTCAATAATGCCTTTCAAGATCATCATATGGGATGATTTAGCGCACAACGCTCCAGATGTCGTGTATTACGTTGAATCGCAATATTGGAAGCGGTTTTTTTCATTTCGTCGGAGCTCTTTTTTCCTAGAACTGGTCAAGGATTTCTACGCCTCGCGCTTTGAGGTTAGAACAGAGAGCTTCAAGGTAATCATCAAGGGCACGACTTTCACAGTAACTCCGAACCTGATTGCAAAGGTATTTTCTATGAAATTTGGTGGGTCTATAAGTACAAGGACAGAAAGTATAATACTTGATTTTCCTGAACTCAACAAAGACACGTTTTTAGCCAAAATTTCCAGTGATGGCAGTCGGGCTTCAAAAAATCCTTTAGCTTCAAATCTGTTGTCTCATTATAGAATCTTGTATAAATGTATGAGCCAATACATAACTCCAAGGGTGGGTAGCATGTCATATTTGTCTGATTGTGATATTGTGTTCCTCTGGCACTTTTACACCAAAAAGGACTTCAATTTGCCATGCTTGATATTTAACTATATAGCCACTCGATCTGTTGATAAAAAGCAACCTTTTGGCATGATTCTTATCCGCTTGTTTGAACACTGGAAGTTGGTATCTGACACCTCGAATGGGAATCTTTTAAGCTTGAAAAAGTTAACTTTGTATTCTACAAAGAGGCTGGCAAGAAGGCTGGGAAGCGAAAATTGGATGTTCAATCTTCACCAGTCACAACCAAGGGAAAGGAGCTGGTAAAACTTGATGAGGCTATGCAATCCAAGTATCTGGAATTTCTAACTTGGATGAAGACCTCCTCTGGTGTGGCTATTAAAGAGCCTTCCCCTGTTTCAAAGCCTTCGATGTCCAGTGCCTCGTCCTCCAAATCAGGTAAGTCTCCTCTTTCCTCTAAGTCATTTGGTACTGAAAATGTTGTTGAGCCTATAGAGAAATCAGGCAACAAAGTTTCTTCTGAGGCAACACCTACTGTCTCTGAGTCTGGAAGTTCATCTTCGAAAGATGCACCCTCAAATCCTCCTGCTGCGGCAGTTGAGAAATCCCCTAGCATCCAGTCTCCGACAGTTCCCCAAGATCTACCAGAACCTTCTCCAGTTCATTATATGGATGAAGACCAGCTTAAAAAAGTTGAAGACCACATTGCTTCTGCCTCTACCATCTTTCATCAATTAGGTGACATTTTCGGTCAGTTAGCTGCCACAATCCCTTTGCTCATTTCCAGAAACCCTGAAAATCCTCCTACATCTCCTTTGAAAATGCCCCAATCCCCTGTCTCTGAAGCAGCAGATGTAGTTTCTTTTCCTGATGAGCCTGTGTTCACTCGTCGCAAGTCAAATCGCACCCTCCTGAGGACTAAGAATCCACCCAAACCAGGGCAGTCTGGTAGCAGCCTCAACCCAATGGATGTTGATACCTGAGGTGATGATTGCTATTCTTTTTGGTTTTTGCTGTTTCCTCCTTTTGATGTTGACAAAAAGGGGGAGAAAAAATGATATAAAAATGATATGTGGAGTTGGTTAATTCTGTTGTTTAGTTTTGTGGATATTGTGTTTATATTCTGCTGTCTTTAAACATTAACAGCTAGTTTGTTTTGCTTTTTGCTGATGATGAATATTGGTGATGAATTACTGTTTATGAATAGATGTTGATCTATCTTGCTGAATCATTGATCTATATAGAGATGAATTGTTGCTCTATATAGTGTTGCTATTATGGTTGTCAAAGGATATAGTTATTCTGATAAAGTGGTTATATTTTTTTTTGCTCAGGGAACATGTAAGTTTTACATTTACCCCATGCACATATTCGGGGGGAGCAATTTTTTACTAACCTAGATAGACTTCTAATTGGAGTTTATTAAGGTTTTGTCATCATCAAAAAGGGGGAGATTGTTGGCCCAAGGTCACATTCTAGTTTTGATGATTATCAAACCTTAAATAAACTCTATTAAGAATTCTATTCTAGTCAAATTTTTGCAGGAAACTTTCTATGAGTTTATCTGAGGATCACATTTCTGAAGAAAGCATGAATTCTATGTTGTAATATTTATTTATTGCTTTAGATTATTAGGAAATTAGGTTATTAAAATGTAAGATCAAATTGAGGCAAAATATTCTCACTCATGCATGCATAACTTTAGTTTTAAAATTTGCACAAAAATGATTGTAAGTTAGAAAATGAATGTGTGATCAAAACTGGTTTTTCGTCAGAAAATGATTCTTTAGAAAATGAATTTTTGTGTATCAGTTTTCTAAATGAATTTCTATCTACCATTTTCTAACTGAATTTCTGATCATATCAGAATTCTGGACAAAACTCAGAATCGCACAAAAAGACAAAATAACGGCTAGAAAACGGCTAGTTGGTTATTTACTTGTCTGTTTGGCCCTCCAACAGCCATAAACGGCTAGTTTATGATTTAAACTTCTCAAACCAATTTTTTGAGTATAAATACATGATGTTTTACTCATTAGAAGGTTAGAAAAAGTTTGGAAAGAATTTCTACCTCTTAAGAGAAAAAGCTTAATTTGTTACTTTCACTTTCCACATCTTTGCACTTCATTCTTTACTCATACTCCTCAATTTGGTTATAGCTTTTGTTGTAATCTTAGTGTGAGGAAATTTTATTGATGAAGATTATGAGTTAGGTTGACTAGAAACCTAAGAGAAATTATTCTAGTAAAGTGTTTGTAATCTTTTACTTTGAGAAAAAGATTGAGAGTAGATATACAAGTTTAGGATTGTATATTGGCTTTAGCTCTTGCCCTTAAAAGAGTTAAGATTGAAGAAAGGCTCAAGTAGTGAATCTTGGGGAGTGGATGTAGGCATGTTGGCCGAACCACTATAAATTCTGTGTGCAAGCTTTTCTGACATCTTTTCTACTCTGTTGTTATATTATGAATTTTAATTTGTCAAATCTGTTTCATTAGATAATCAGCCAAAAAATTTCGAGACACCCAATTCACCCCCCCTCTTGAGTGTCTTTGGGACCTACACTAGGTCCTCTTAGGAGGCAACTTCCAAGTCCTCTTAAGAGGCAATCTCTAAGTCCTATTAAGGGGCAATCTCCAAGTCCTCTTAAGAGGCAATTTCTAATTCCTCTTAAGAGGCAATTTCCCTAAGTCCTATTGAGAGGCAATACTCCAAGTCCTCTTAAGAGGCAAAACAACCAAGGATCTCTCAGGGGCACTAATCTATGAATTAGCAAAAATTCTCTGAGGGATAACCATTCTTTAGGAAAGAACCAACCGTCCTTCAAAGGGCATCGATCCTACCATGGATTACGACCAGTCCTGTCATCGTCTCCAAAATCATTTGGATGCATTTTGGTCCTGCATTTCTGCATGACTCATGCATTTCACTTGCATGCTCATTATTTTTCCTGCGTATTTGGCTTTCCAATTTTGCAGTAAAAGAGATCCGATACAGGCCGAATGGCGACATTAGTTTAAATTCCAATCCAAACAATCAACCAAAGGGCTGAACCAAAGGGCAGTTTCGATAAGATGAAGTTAAGATGAAGCCCACACAAACTGAAAATCATGTGAGCCCATAAAGAGGCATCCTAAGCCTCCCTGCAAGCACAAAGCCCTCCTAAGAGGCGTACAGGACCAGATGTGCCAATGGCGCGCTATCTGGGCAGAAGTGATCCTGAGGAGCCCATCGATTATCTGTAGCTGATATTCAGGGAGATTATCTATCATGATCTTTAGCTTCATTTATTTTTCATACTAAACGGATACGTTCTGTATATAAATGATCTTTTATTTCTTTGTTCGTTTAGCACACTTTTGATGTAGCAAAGATGAAAATAATATACACGATATGACAAACCATACATGATAAATTGGGAAAATTAGATAATAACAAATAATAACAATTGAACCTTCACGAAAGATAAATGATCAAAATTATTATCACGATGAGTTGATTAAACATTGTTTGTTTTATTCAAGAAACAAGTTATATACCTACACGGCTGGGGCTATATACCGCTTGGTTAGATGCCGCAACGGAGGAGGTTAGACACCACATCAATAGGTTATATACCTACACAGCTGGGGCTATATACCGCTTGGTTAGATGCCGCAACAGAGGAGGTTAGACACCGCATCAACAGGTTAGATACCTACACGGCTGGGGCTATACACAGCTTGGTTAGATGCCGCAATGGAGGAGGTTAGACACTGCATCAATAGGTTATATACCTACACGGCTGGGGCTATACACCTCTTGGTTAGATGTCGCAACGGAAGAGGTTAGATGCCTCATCAACAGGTTAGATACCTACACGGCTGGGGCTATACACCGATGTCGCAACGGAGGAGGTTAGACACCGTATCAACAGGTTAGATACCGAAACGGCTGAGGCTAGACACCGCATAGGTTAGATGCCACAACGACGGAGGTTAGACACCACATCAAGGTCGATTATAGACCGTTGCCGCATAAAAGGCTAGACACCGTAGCAACGAGGGTTAACACGACGATAAATTGACGGTAACTACCCCTACGATTTCATTCAGACCGAAAAGACAACTGCCTCAGGTACATGTCTCTTTCCTTCTTTCTCTGAGTTTTGGCTCACCTAAGCATCCATGCACTAGTTTCCCCAAAACTGGAGGCAACTGTAGACACCGGGTTCCGAGGCAGCCCAGACTAGGGGTACCCAATGATGATTAGATGCCGGTTCACAGGCAAAAATGTTGGAAGCGATGATTTCCTAGTGAAAATTTGCTTTTTAGAAATAAAAAATAGAAAAATATATATTTTAAAAATTTAAAATAAAAAAGGAGCTTGAAAGTATTAATTTTAGGTCAAAAAATTTTTCATAAAAAAAAAATTTTTGGAAGTTCGCAGTCATCAGCGCACGCTGGGGCAAGCGGCCTCGGCGCTGCGAGCGGGTTGGGGCGAGCTCCCTCGGCTCTGCGTGCGCTGGGCCGAGCACCCCTGGCACTACGCACGCACTGGGACACGCTCCCCTAGCGCTGTGCTCCGCACGCGCACACTCGCGCTCGCGCCTCGCACAACGCTTGGCCATGCCTCGCGCGCGCGAGTTGCATGCGCACCTTGCCCCCACCGTGCGTGACGTGCTCCCAGCGCCCGTCGCACGTGCCCAACTCGGCCCTAGCGCACCGATTTTTGCCCAGTTTCACCTAAAATGCATTTTTTTCTCCCAAATCTGGGATTTTGAGTCCAATTTGAACTCTAGTCATTTTTTTGAGATAATTAAAATAAATCCTGATTTTATCATAAAAAAATAGAGAAATTGGATTAAAATTAATTTCCTTTTCCTAATAGAATTAGGGCTTTTATTTTGAAGGATATAAATAGTTTGAGATGAAAAAAACCTAGGGAGGAGCCTCCATTATTTTTTTTAGATTTTTTTTGAGAGAATTTCTTTTCTTCTTCTTTGATTTTTCTTCTTTAATTTGAGATTGCTTTTTTTTTTTTTTCAATTAACAAGGATCAATTGAGATTGAAAAATCAATTTTCAAGTCTTAAGCATCCAAATTAATTTCTTTGTTTTCTTCATAAACAAAAGGAATTAATTTCACTTTAAAATCATTTTTTTTGATGGAATTTTTCAAGGAGATCAATCATCATATTCCTTGCATCAAATCTAAATCTGAGGGTAAATTTTCTGGGCTCCAAACTAATTATTTTCATCTTATTCTCTTATTTAATTATTTTTATTCATGTAAATATTGCTCTCTTGATTTTATTATTTTTAATATGTAATTGATTAATTTATTTTGCTTTGATTGATTTTCTTTTTTGCCATTTAAATATTCATGTTAATTGCGATAACATGTAAATAGTTAATTTAATCAAATCAATTTTGCAGCTTTAGTTCCATCATGCTATTTTGCTAATTTAATCAAATTATTATTTTTTTCTTTTTCTTTGCATGATGGCCACTTGAGCAGTGGCCATCTTTGTTTCATTCCATCTTTAATTCTCATGCATTATCCATGTGGGGCAAATTTATTTTGTCCACACACACACATTCATTCATTCTCACCTTTATATGTTTTTATCCTTTTTATTTATTTGATTTATTTACTTAATTGGCTTAATTAATATATTTGTTAGTTGGATTCATTTAATTTAATTTGGTTCATTATTTAATTTTATGTATTTCATTTAATTTGATTGATTTATTTTATTTTATGTATTTTATTTGATTTGATTTAATTACTAACCTTAATTTTCTTTTTCTTTTTGGCTACAATACTTGTCTTTTTATTCGAAGATGGAGGACCAAGGAATTAGGAGTCTCATTTTGGTTTTCATATTTAAATTCCGCATTTTCTTTATTTCGATTTATTTGTCGCATTTGTATATTTTATGTAAAATTGTTTATTTTTATGCACGTTTAATAAAAATCACTAAAAATATTTTTTTTTAATAAATTGGGGGTTTTTTTAATAAAATGGTCCAATGTCATATTTTGTCCAATAAAATATCACTATCAAAAGGAGACTTAATTTTCATAAAATGGGATAACTCATCCCGGTTTTCTCAATCAATGCCCAAAAATAGTTTTCCATTTTTTTAAGTTAACATGAGGAACCGGTGTTCCTGAAATCTAATAAATGTCCCGATTTATGTATGATGTATTTTATTTATTCTTTTATTATGTATTTATTTATTTATTTATTCATTTTGGGCCCTTATAATTAATTTTGAGGCGAGTCTATTCTTTTATTTATTTGTGCTTTCTTTATTTTGGGGGATTGTTTCGTCCCATATTTTACTTGTAATTTATTTATTGCTTTATTTTCTACTTTTTTTATTGGTTTCTTAAATGCTTGAAATGCGCTTTAAATTTATTGCATGATCGCATGAGATGAGAGATGGAATTTCATTTCTTAAAAACTCATTTATAAACTTAACTTAAGGCATTAATAAGAGTGAAATTCCGAACACTTTCTTTGGTTTAAGACCCCCGAGGTTAGATGACCTTTCTCAATTTCTTGTAAATTGGGTGGCGACTCCAAAATACCTCAAAGGTGCCTAAAGGTTTCATGGGATTAGATGAACCTCCCAATGTTCTACTGTGTAGGGGATTCCAAAATGTCTCGTGTTATCCAAAATCTAGATGCTAACCCCTCTTGGACCTCTAAAGCGAGCCGGGTTAGGGCCGCGTGCATCACACTTAGGCAGCCGTCTTTTCAGACTGGATAATGTTATTGGGGTGGTTGTCACCATATTGTCGGCGTGTTATCCTTTGTTGAAGCGGTAGTGCCGTGATCGTGCTAACCCTCCGTAGAGTGGTAGTGCCGTCATCGTGCTAACCCTTCTGAAGTGGTAATGCCGTGGTCATGCTAACCTTTTGTAGAATGGTAGTGCCGCCATCATGTTAACTCTTATGAGATTTGAAGCAGTAGTGCCGTGATCGTGCTAACCCTCTATGGAGTGGTAGTGCCATCATCGTGCTAACCCTTCTGAAGTGGTAGTGTCGTGGTCGTGCTAACCTTCCGTAGAATGGTAGTGCCGCCATCTTGCTAACCCTTCTGAGATTTGAAGTGGTAGTGCCATGATCGTGCAAACCCTCCGTGGAGTGGTAGTGCCATCATCGTGCTAACCCTTCTGAAGTGGTAGTGCCATGGTCATGCTAACCTTTGTAGAATGGTAGTGCCACCATCGTGCTAACCCTTCTGAGATTTGAAGCGGTGCCCTCTAAGAGGCCTTTGGTTGATTGCCCCTAAAGAGGTCTTTGGTTGATTGTTGGATTAGTGTTTTGACTGATGTTGTCCCTCACTTTTTATCGGTGTCCGCATCGAATCTTTCTTACTGCAAAACTGGAAAGCCAAATATGCAGAAAAAATAGTGAGCATGCAAGTGAAATGAATGGGTCATGCAGAAATGCAAGACAAGAATTCATCTAAGTGAGTTTGGAGGCGATAGCCGGACTGGGCTCAATTTGCAGTAGGATCGATGTCCTTTGGAATTGCTTTTGGATTTTGTGTCTTTGGATTTAAGAGGTTCTCATCTTAAACCTGTAGTCATTTTATTTAAGGTAGTGTGTCCCTTGTGGATTTTCACACTGGCTTTTCTGAGCGAAAAAAGCGTCCTTTCCGAATTTTCACATGACCCTGCACCTTATTTTTGCCTGGATTGGACTTAAACTAATCCAACGGCTTTTTTTTTTGAAGGATAGACTGCCTATTTCTAGGTTTTCACCCTATCCTTTTGCCTAACTTTTTCTTAGAGAGTCAGTTACGGTTTTCATCTCTAACGGCCCTTTTTTTTGGCAGATTGTAAGAGAGGTTGAAGCTGTTGCAAAAGATCTTTCAAGGGTGATCAGCATGCACTTACGCTATAGACCATAGCTGTATGAGCTTGATTCTTCTCATGATGGTGCTATAGAATTGATTTCACATTTGATAGCAGGATGAGTCGACTGAAGGACCCGAGTGGTGAGAGTAGCAGAGGGTAGACAGTAGACGACTTTGATCATGCAAAGTGAACTACTCTGATCATATTATTGTGTAAATGCATATGTTTCAGTTTGATTTCATTACGCATGATCATTATTTGGCATTAATCTCAAAAATACAAAATCTCATCTAATCTCGGGATAAATCCTGAAAGCATCAAACTCCTATTATTAATCAACCCTCTCGGGTTTTCATGATTGAAGATTTTCTCTCAGCCCTTAATTTTTGCCCAGGATGCCCTATTTTTTTTTACCCTGGCCGTTTTTTTTTTCGGTTTTTGACCAGCGGGGCATTTATTCTTTCTCTCTCTCTTTTTTTATTTTTTTTATTTTTTGCCATGGAACCTCCCTCAATCTATCGGCATTAATTGGTTTCTTTGAATTTACTTTCATCCTCGTTAGCCGGGAAGGTTGCTTCTTCTGACAACCCTTTCTTTTTTTTTTTTAACACTAATGGCTTCAGCTTAACCCTTGTGTAAACTGGCTGAGGTAGTGAGTTTTTTCACTCAAATTTTGATCGTGAAAGTCTATATCTTCTTTTTTTCGGCTTTGGTGACTCGATTTCTGAAGTACCCTTTAATGGTCGAGATGGAGTTGTACTTTGGCCTCAGATGGTTTAGGACAAAACATGTTTTTCTTTTTTGCCTTTTTTTTTGGTAAAGGTAAAGGTAATGAGCTCTCCTTCTAAGTTTGGCTATAAGAGTTCCAAATGGTTAAAGGTCAATCTTGATTAGCTTTGGAGTGAACATCTCAAATGGTTGGGAGGAAATAAATTCTAAAGCTTGATTCTAATGAGCTATATATTTCTTGTGAAGGCCCGGAGTTTCATCTGTTTAACTTCTGATGTAGCCCTTTAATGAACGGAGTTTGATTTTGCTTGGCTACACTGTATGTGTCCTAGATGTTAAGGAGGCAAAGGAATGGCTTTTGAAACTTTGTTCGTCGTCATGTTGGCATATTGAAGCAGCACTGTCCCAACAATGTCCTTGTCAATTTTCAGCATGTCATTCCAGGTCTAGGCAAAGGCTTTTCTTTCTTTTTTTTTGACATTATCTCTTAGAATTTTCCTCTCTTTAGGAGTTATATCAGATGCTATCAAGATTTTCTTTGGGTTTTCCAAAGTTCTGAGATTAAATACAGTCGTATTAGTTGCATTAATGTTAAAAAATGAATGCATCATAATCATGTGAAATAAAATCATTAGAAACACCATACAAATAAGCAAAATGTACACTTTATTGAAATTTCAAACATTGCTATAAGAAGTTCTTGGAATAAAAAGAACAGAGCATCTAAAAAAATATTATCTTCTTCTCCACTCTCATTAGTGGATCAGTAATCTACTGCCGCCACGAAAATTCCTTCTTCACTCGTCTCTCGATGGATGATAGTGACGTACTCATCTCCATATGGCTCTTGCAAAACATGCCACTCGAGTAAACCAGACTCGATCATATACACGGTGGAGGGACTGCATTATAGCTTGCCTTTTTCTTCTTCTCTCTCTTCTTAGGATCCATGATCTGTTTAGAGTCAATAAGATCTTGGATCTTATTCCTCAAAGTCCGGCAATAATCTATCAGATGCCCAGTGTGCTGATGTTAGGCATAGTACCGATCACCTCTATGCCCTAGTTATCCCTGATTCATAGCTGGCCTGGATGGCAATGGTTGCAGCTTGCCCTCCTTCATCAATCTCTCCAATACCCAGGATAGAGAGCAGCCCAAATTAGAATAGTACCTTTGACCCTGTCCAACCTCGGTAGCTGAAACCTCTACCGTCTTACCATTTCTGTTATTACTGCTTCCAGGATCACCTGATTTGTACCCTGACTGGTTCCCAAATTTTTTCTCAGCAAAGTTAGTTTAGCTTGCTTTCTTTGCTAGGTAAACCCCCTCAGCCTCTATAGTAATGACTTTAAGTGACTCCCAATGATATGACCACAACCAAGCATAATGGCAACAAGAGAGATGAACTAGCACTTCCTCAAGGACCAATCACAAGAGCAAGGTCAAAGAAGCTTAAAGAAGTCCTACAAGCATTCATGAGGCCTTATGTAGAGAAGATACAAGTTCAAGAGGGGAAAGAAGCTGAATTGGGCTATGAAGACAAGTTGGGCCCGAATGGTCAAATGGGCCTTCAAGCTATTTTGTTTAGCTTCTATTCTTGTAATGACATATAATTAAATGTATTTGGGCAGCCTAGTACCTTAGAAAACATTTTGGGCTTATTTAATTAGGTTTATTTTATTTTTGGGCTTATTTGAGTATTTTGGGTAGTTTAAGTGGGTAGGCTAAAGTTGGGCTTATCTCTTCTAAAGAGTTGGGCCCAAATAACTAATTGAGGCTTTGAAAACATGAGGGGGCCGGATTTTAAAGGAGAGAGTTGAATTTGGATGGGTTTGAGTTAAATTTAGCTTTATGCCTACATTGGTGAACTTGGGGTCCTAAATTTTAGGAATGGGTTTTCTTTGATAAATACTTATTATTTTGGGATATTATTGAATAGAGTTTGATGGAGAAACAATAAGATGAATTTATCTTGAGTGAGTTAGCCAAATTCCACTTATAGCCAAAATTGAGTCTACATTCATTTTCCTTAGGATAATCATTAGCTTTTATGATTATTTTTAAATTGTATTTATCTTTATTTATTCATGTACTTAGTCCATATTGTGGCCAAATACATGTAGATAAAGGTTAGGAATTATCTTTATTATTTATTTTATTAATTATCTCTTAGAGTTAGTGTTTGATTATAACTCCTCTAGGGAGGGGTGGCTGCCTAGCCTATATAAAGGGCTAAACTTCTTCATTTGTACTTTACATTTTGCATATCTTATGATTAATGAATTTTCATTGATTGAATTTGTGAGAGTTAATTTCTATTGATTCTTGCTATTGTATGAAGAATTAGACTTAAGCAATTTGCATGGTTAATGTATGCTTGATTCTTATTCTTCTTACTTTTTAAATCAATCTATTATAAGCATTTCCATTCAATCTTGTTTGGGGGTTCTTTAGATTGGGGGTTTATTCACTTGTTTATGATCAATATTCATGGTATGTTGGCGTTCTAGTTTGTATATAGGCTGGGGTTCCGTATCAATTGGTATCAGAGCTTAGGCTAAGTGATAAATTCTTAACTATCCTTTAATTTTGTCTTCTTGAAATTCTTTCTTTGTTTTAGCCGAATAGGACTTTGCATCTAGCTCCTTATTTGGTTCTTGCTCAATTGTGTTAAATTACCTATCTCAAGTATTTGATCATTAGTTGTGTGATTTATGTTTTGAAAAAAAAAAGAAGAAAAGAAAGCTTATATACATATATAACAAAAAAAATCTGAAAATTACCTTGTGTTCAATTCAGGTCCTATTATCTTGTTAAGTTCAAATTTGATCAATTAAGCTAGAACTTCCATAACTGGTTTGATTTCTTCAAAGAGCAGGTTAAGTGCCCGTTGTTTTTTGGATTTTGGGTTATATTATTGCATGCTTTCTTTGATTTTCTTTTTGTTAAGTCTATATAAAATCTGTTTAAACTAATCATTAGGTTTAGTTAAATATCGCATTTAAGTGCATCCGTCTTGTCTATTCTTTTCATTCTAAGTTATCAATTTGTGTGTATAAACTGTTTTTGGTTCCAACTACACTAGTTTAACATATTGCACATTGTTGAACATCTTTTACACTAAAGCGCACGAAATTTATCTCTTGTGTGCTAATTTCTAAGTTTGTTCAATTTGGTCAATTTACCTCTAGAATTGGTACTTTTTTGCTGTTCTTGTTAAGTACTCATTGTTTCCAAATCAAACTACTTAATTGTGCATATTTGTTTGAGTTTATTTCTAAAGTACAATTGTGAGAAATCAATTTATGAGTTGAGAGACAAACACATGAGGTTGAGTGAATTCTTTTCTTTACTTGTTTACTTAAGTTTAAAGATGTCTGGAAACAATAGTAAAGATGAGACTGAGATTACCCCTGATACTAAACTTATGATTAAAGCTTTTATGGATAGTTTGCAAAAGCTAAATCTCAGGATGGATAGCATGGAAAGTGACCTTAAAGCTTCCAAGGGCAAATATACAAGGGAGGAAGAAGTAGACCAATTATACAATAATGATGGAGAAGAGGAGGCTCATTCCTTCCCAATGAGAGCAAGGAGGTATGATAATCGAATGGAAAGTAAAGATAATAATTTGAGTGCTATAAAGATGAAGATTCCACCATTCAAAGGTAAAAATGATGTGGATGCCTATCTTGATTGGGAAAGAAAGGTAGAGATGATCTTTTCATGCTACCACTATTTAGATGAGAAAAAGGTAAAACTCACAGCCATTGAATTTTCTGATTATGCACTAATTTGGTGGGATGAGTTATTGAAAAGTAGGAGGAGAAATGGGGAACTCCCTATCACTTCTTGGGAAGAAATGAAAAGAATCATGAGAAAAAAGTATGTGCCTAGTTACTATCATAAGGAACTCCACAATCAGTTACAAAGACTTACACAAGGATCTAGTTCAGTGGAGGATTACTACAAGGAGATGGAGATGCTCATGATTAAAGCAAGCATTGTGGAGGATGAATATCAAACGATGTCTCGCTTTTTGGGAGGTATGAATAGAGAACTTGCTGATATTATTGAATTGCGGCATTATGTGGATATGGATGATTTGGTGAACATTGCAATTAAAGTGGAGAGACAAAGAAGTAGACGTGGGACAACCAAGTCCTAAGCAAATTCCAATAACAATAGATGGAATTCAAAGTGGAACAAGGGTGACTCAAAGAAAGAATCCACTCCCAAGTACCAATCAAATTCCAAAGAGAAAACGGTTACCGCACAAAAAGGTACTTCTGAAACAACCCCTAAAACTAATAGACATAGGGACATTCAATGTTTTAAATGTAAGGGTCGTGGTCATTATGCTAATGAATGTGGGAATAAAAAGACCATGATAATAAGGGGGGATGAAATTATTTCTGATTCTGAATCTGATGATGACTATGATGATATGCCACCTTTAGAGGATTGTTCTGATGTAGATGAAAATGTAGAGTATCCTGTTCAGGGAGAGTCCTTAGTGGTGTTGCGTGCATTGAATTTAAATGTAAAAGAAGAAGGACTAGAACAGAGGGAAAACATATTTCATACTAGATGCCTAATAGGTGGGAAAGTTTGTAGCATGATAATTAATGGGGGTAGTTGTGTTAATGTTGCTAGTACAGTCTTAGTTGATAAATTAGGACTTAAAACTGAGAAACACCCTAACCCATACAGACTTCAGCGGTTTAATGATAGTGGGGAAGTTAAGGTGACCAAACATGTAACTATATTATTTTCCCTTGGTAAATATGAAGATGAAGTCACTTGTGATGTTGTACCTATGCATGCTGGTAATATTTTACTAGGAAGGCCTTGGTAATTTGATAGGCGCGTATTACATGATGGATTTAGAAATAGGTACACATTTGAATTTAAAGGATGTAAACACACACTTGCCCCTTTGGCACCTAAAGATGTATATATAGATCAAGTGAAGATACATCAATCTGCAAAAGAGGTAAAGGGAACTGAGAAAGAAAAGAAAAATGAGAGAAAAGAGGCCAGTAGTGAAAAGAATAAAAGTAAAGGCCCATTGGTGAGTGGCTGCACTAGTGAGAGGGCGACTCCAAAATACCTCTTGTTGCCCAAAATAGATGCACTCGTAATATAATCATTAGTAATGGAATAGGTTGATTCTTTGTTTATTGAGAAGTGACCAGTTTCCACAAGTTTTATGGACCCTAAAAGAGGGCCTCCAGGACATTCGGGGTCTCACACACGTCATAGTGGTGACTCCACTAGGGACTATAAAGACATTGCTCCTAAAGGGCCTTGGTTAAAATGTATGATTGAGTTTTTAAAGCTTCAAATTCTATCTCTTTCCAAAAATTGAATTGCATTTCATTTTAGAGCCTTAGATCTATGCTAGTTGGTCCCTTTTTTAGCCCCAGTGCATTCCCAAAGCATGACCCTACGTTCACTCAATTTAGGGAAGTGTTAGGGATAATCACCAGCCCAAGCCTCGTGCTATCATGGTATACCAAATAATGACCCAACCGGTCGCTATGCTCATGATGAGCTAGACTCATTGGCAGGGATCATGCTTAGGTAGCCTTAAAATATCATTATGCCGACTAAAGCCCATGCAATGTCAAATAAATACTTATTTTAGGTGATATGAACCATAATACCGTACTTGCTATTTGGGCCATTACTTATTGAACAAATTCAACCAAATTAAGTGGTCATTAATCAAAGGTTTCCATGCCCCAGTGGGCCTATCTTATTTTGTTTGAATTATTTGAATATGAAACAGTCAAAACCCATACGTATGTGCTTTATATAAGAGAGGTTGTGTTGTCATTTTTCACCGTGCACCATACGTGTCCATTGGGTTCCTTGATGACCCATGGGCTAACCCCACCTAAGAAAGAGATTGCACGACCTCCTGTATGGGAGCGATAAGGTTAGAAGGATCTATCTGCTTGCATGTGGATGTGGATGCTGCATATGCATCATATGTCATTCATCCATCATCCTAACAATGTGTATTTTGCAGCCATCATAGTTTCATCTAAGTGGTCTAGTGGTCCCGGTGGTCAGCTAATTAATAATTCATTCTTTGAGTTACCAGAGAGAGTAACAGATTAAGGTTCAGAGTCGCTTTTAGATAGTAGTGAAACATATTCTTCAGAATTCTCAGCAGAAAAAAGTATGGCCAACTTACTAAGAGAATCTGATGCAACCCGTACACTGATTGTTGAGGAGGTGAGCAGAAGGCTGGAAGAGTTCGAGACTCGAATGATGGAAATGATGGGGAACCTCACTGCTACCTTAGCACTTCCCACTGCTCCTGCTATGAGGCAACGTGGACAAGAGCTGGTTAGAGAAGGTCCCCTGATAGCAACACACTTGACAGCAGCTGAGCCTAGAGTGGAAGCACATGTAGAGCAGAGAGGAGCTCATAGACCTGAGGGTGACTTATGGGAAAAAGAGCAAGAGGAGCCAAACATGGAAAAAGGCAAGGCCCCCAAGGTAGAGGAGATGATCTCGAGAAAAATGGAGGAAAAGTTTGAAGCCATGACCCACATGTTAATGGTGGGGAAAGGAACCCAGGAGACAAAGAATTAGATGGTAAAGATCTAGTTCCCCAGAATTTTAAAATGCCTGGCGTTCCAAAGTTTGATGGCACTATCGATTTGACGACACATGTAAAGCAGTACTTATTAATAATAAAGGGTACAACTTTGACAAGAAAGTAGAAAATAGAATATTTTTGCCTAAGCTTAACAAGGCCTGCGATCGATTGGTACCATAGGTTGGGTAGGAGATCAAACAAAAAATGGGACTTATTAATGGAAGAATTCCTTAAGCAGTATGATTGCAACACGATAATAGAGGTCACTTTAAAAGACTTGGAGCTCTAGTAGTAGAAGTTAAGAGAATCATTTCATGAGTACCTCACTACATGGAGGAATTGGGTCATGGAAATGAAGAGGAACCCGATACCCCCAGATCAGATCTAGTTGTTTATCAGGAATGCTAGCTCGTATCTAAGAGAAAGGCTAAAGATGAAGGGACTGAAGGATTGGGAGGCCTTGAAGGATATTGCTATAGAAGCTGAAAGAGAATATCTAGCGAAAAAGGCGAGCAATGAGGCTTTTGTCAGAAAAGGATATAGTAACCAGGGAGTAAGCAAGTCGGCAAGCTCCAATGGTGGTAACAGAAGGAGCAAGACAGCTGAGGTTTTGGCTACAGAAGTAAGTTAGAGATACTTTTTGAACTTGGGTCAGCCTCTGTCATGGGTATTAAGAAGACTGATTAAGGAAGGGAAGCTGCAGCCCTTGCCACCAAAACCAACCAGAACCCAAGGGAAGCCGGGGCACAGAGAGGACAAATATTGTATGCATACACAATGGATTATTGCAAAACATTAAGGAATAGGATTCAGGATCTAATTGACGCTAAACAAATCACTGATCCAAACAGAGAAAGAATAAGAAGAAGTTCGGATACAACACCGTCCCACCATCTGTCTTTATAATCGGGTCTTGTCTACCCGAATGGTACTTGTTAAGAGATCTTTTTAGAAACAAGTATATGGCCCTCACCCACTGTGAGTAGGGCGTAAGTGAAGAAGGATTGCCGGTAGCTGTAATCGATTGTTGGGAATCAACTAGTGAGAGTGGAGAAGACAAGCTCGCTGATCCATGGGATTTAGAAGATGAGAAGAAGAAGAATGTTGGAGCTGTTACCCGAAGAGGAAGGGTGATTTTGGAAGTAGAGAAATAGTAGGAACCATTACCCACACCCACAGAGAAAGAGCCGAAGGAGAACTAGGTTATGAAGCAATTGAAAAGGATGCTGGCTTAAATATCTATATGGGACTTACTTAGACAGTCACCCTCACACAGGCAAAAGCTAGTAGAAGCCTTGTGTGAATCCACCGTCGCAACCACCATCTCCCCCACCGAGTTGGTAGACATAGTGAAATGAAGTTCTGGCAAGAGCCTTGTGTATTCCAATGCAGGCTTACCAACTGAAGGCCATAACCATAATCGCCCATTGTATATAAGGGCGCAAATCAATGACAAGTACACCGCTTTTTGATGATAGACGATGGGTCTTCCATAAATGTCTATCCCTTAGTGGCAATTCCTACTTTCGAGCTGAATAAGAGTATGTTGAGTAAGTCTTACCTCATGTTCAAAGCTTATGATAACTCTAGAACGCAGGCATCGAGGACTTTTAAGGCATTAGTGAAGACTGGACCGATTGAGACAGAGGTAGAATTTATGGTCTTCCCAATCCCTGCCAATTTTTTGGCCTTACTTGGGAGGCCATGGTTTCACAAGCTAGGAGGAATGCCATCCACTTTGCATCAAATGAAAAAAATTCCACATGTGAGTATCAGGGTTGCTAAGGAGAATCAAGTTTTGGTTTTGGAGATCTCCAATCAACCTTTTAGTGGTTTTCATGTGGCTATGATCAACGAAGAGGGAAATTCTGTGGAAAGCCCCTAAATAGTGAAACAGATGCACTTCCTCTTAGGGGCTGGTTTGGGGAAGAAATCTCAAGGACTGTAGTTAGCCATCACAATGAGGGGTCAGAAGGACCGGAAGGGCTTGGGATATGAAGTCACAACTATGAAGATTAAGAAGACATCAGGTGAGATCCCTCACATTATGGAGAGTTTTGTGCCAGCGGCATTAGTCTGTGCATATGTGTAGACACCGGATCCTGAGTTAACCTAGATCAGAGTTACCCAATGATGATAAATTGCCTATTCACGGGCGAAAAGGTTGAAAGTGATGATTTTTTTGTCAAATTTGCATTTTAAAATAAAAAAAGAATAAAAATATTTTAAAAATTAATTTTGAAAAATGGGGTTTAGAAATTGTAATATTTTTAGTTAAATTTAAAATTAAAAAAAATATATATTTTCGCGAGCATCAGTTGCCCCTGGTCTTCCACAAACGTGGTTTTCGCTATTTTTTTCCCTTTTTCTTGATTTTCTCAGACTTTTTCACATTTTTTTCGGGATTTTTAATGGTTTTTTCCTTTTTAAACCCAAATTAAGGGAATTTCAATAAAAATCCTATTTTCTTCCTTAATTAAGGGTTTTTTCCATTTTTATTCATTTAAATAGAAAATTTGGGAAAGAAAGAAGGGGGAATTCATTTTGCATCAAAAATCTTCATTTTTCTTTTCTTCTTCTTCTCCAAGAATTCTCTCTACACATTTTTTATTTTCTTCTCCAAATAAAAATTCTTAAGGTTAAAAATTTAATTTTTAATCAAGAATTTTTCTTGAGACAAAGAAAATCATTCTTTGTTCTTGAGATTTGTTTTTTTATCAATTATAATTTCTTGAAACAAAGAAAATAATTTTTTGTTTTTGGAATTAAATTCTTTTTCTTCCATTTATTTTTACAATTTTAATCAATAATTACTTGAGACAAAGAAATATGTTCTTTGTTCTTGAGAATTAATTTATTTTCTTCTATTATTTTTCTTAAGTAATTTTCTTTTGAAACAAAATTCCAATTTTTATTATTTTTATTCTTATTTTGCAAATCAAAGCAAGAAAATCAATCATATTTCTCATCAATTGAATCCGAAATCTGAGGGTAAACATTCTAGATCCGAACTCTTAATTTTATTTATTTTTGTTCATATTTAATTAGTAATAATGTAGATCTTTATATTTATTGTGTTTTTATTTATTTTATGTGATTTTATATATAGATTTAACATCTCTAATATTCTTTTTGCTTTATCTTATTGAATTGTTTATTATTATTATTATTATTATTATTATTATTATTATTATTATTATTATTATTATTATTATTATTATTATTATTATTATTATTATTATTTGTGTTAATTTATTGATATGTTAATACTATTTATTTTAATATGTCATTTAATTTATTTGTCATCCATAATGCATATTTTATTTATTCTAATCTATCATTTATTGTTTTATGTGTTTAATTAATTTTCTTGTTTTGATACTAACATTAATTTATTTTGTGTTTTTTTTTGTTTTAATCTTTATTCTTCCTTGTTTGAGCACATTTGCAAGCGAAGGAGGAGATTCGGAGAGTTGTTATTTTTATTATTTTTCCTTTATTTGTATTTTAATTTACTTGTCATGTAATTATTAATGAAATCATTTATTTTATGCACGTTTAATTAAAAATCACACAAAAATATTTTTATAAATAAATTGGATTTTTCTATTAAAATAGGACCAATGTCCTAATTTTCATCCAAATAAATTGCCACTTTAAAATCAGTTTCTTTAACTATGCATGCGATGACCAATGTCCTCACTCTTAATAAATACCCCATTTTATGTATGATTTACATTTATTTTATATTGGGGATTGTATTCCGCCCTTAGTTTTGTTGTAATTTATTATATTTCTTTTTACCTTATTTGAATTTTACTTTTATTTTACTGTTTGTAGACGACCTCACCGTCTATCGGGCTACCATAAGGCAGGATCATGGAGTCGCCACCCGATAAAACATCGGGAAAGTAATTCTAACCTTATGAGGCCAAAACCAGAGAGAGTTCGGGACCTCACTCTTATTCATACCTTTGGTTAATATTATGAGAATGGGTTTTTAAGATCAATTATTTTATCTCTTCTCTCACATGCAAATTATACAATAAAATTAAAGCGCATTACAAGCACGTATAAAAAAACAGTAAATAAAATATAACTACAATTATCTAAAAACAAATATGAAACCATAAAAGAATGATAAAAATACATACATAAATCGGGCTATTCTTTTAGGCGGGAACATTGGTTCCCAATTACTTTTTATGAAAAGTTTTGAGTTCTCAAATCAATTTAAACCTTTGCTTTGGGATCAAAACCAGGACATTGGTCCAGTTTTATTAACAAGTTATCATTTTAATATAAAACATTTGTGTGGTGGTTCTTTTTAAGCGCGAACGAAAATATTTTATTATTACAGACCATTAGCGAATGAAAGAAGAATAAAATAGTAATTTCATATTTCAAAATAAATAAATTCTAATCTACTTATCCTGACCATGCTTCACCTAACTCCGTGGGCGAGTCATGTGCCACTCGCATCGCGGTAAAGACAGAAAACAATATTGGTTAATAATGAATAAATAAATAATTGAATGAATAAATAAACAAATAAATAATTGAATAAAGTAAATTGAAGAAAATAATTAAAGTTAGTAATGGATTAAATTAAATGATAAATAAATGAATAAATAGATAAATAATTAAATAAATAATTGAATCAAACAAATTGAGAGGATTAATTAATGTAAAACACAATGGCAATTATAATAATCAAATGCAATAAAAAATGATAATGCTAATAATAATACCGTAAGATGATGATGATGATTAAATAAACAAAAAAATGATAATAATAACAAAAATAATGATAACAATAGTAACAAAATAATAATAATAATAATATTAATATTAATAGTAATAATAAAAGTTAATAATATTAATGATAATAATAATAGCAATAATGCAAAGTAATAATAATAACATGAATAAAAATGGTAATGATGATGATAACAGTAATAATAATATTAAAATAATAACAACAAAACACAACGATAATTAATAATAACTAAATATACCCAATAATAATAATGATAATAATAATAATAAATAATGTAAAATAATTAATTAATCAATAATAATAATAATACTAAAGAAAGAATAACACTAATAATAAATTAATAAATAATAATAATAACACTACTAACAATACTATAACCTCAATAATAATAATAATAACAAATAATCACAAAATACAATAACCAATAACAAATAAATACAATAATGAATATAATAATAAATAAATAATATTAATAACAATAAAATCAATATAACTCAATAATAATAATAATAATAATAATAATAATAAACAGAAAATAAATAAATGTATAATAATAATAAAATAATTAAAACATAATAATAATAATAATAATAATAATAATAATAATAATAAAATAAATAGAAATTTAGTAAAATAGGGGTTACCGGTTTTTTTGCCGCCGGAGCCTCCGTGGGTGGCCGGTGATGAGCACCTCCCTCACCGGGGGACAGATCGCCACCCGAGGAACCTGCCGGAGTTGGTCACGCGCCGGAGGAAGCTGAGGCCTTGCCGAAAAATGCGTCAGAAGCTCGCGCCACCACCATCTTCGATCTCCCTCACGCCGGTGGCTACGGATGATCGGCCAGCACCGTCGGCTTCGTCCGGGTCCCCTCTCTACTGTGGTGGGGCGCGTACGGCGATCTACAGCTGTGACTGGCCGTCGGAGCCCCCGCCACCTCCTTTCCTTTTTTTCTTCTTTTTCCTTGGTTCCGGAGTCGTCCTCTGCGTTTTTTGGCCCCTGTTTCCCTCTCTTGTTTTGCCTTTATTTCCTCTTTCTATTTCACTTCTTTGTCTCTCTTTTCTTTATTTTCCTTTGATTTTGGTTTGTTCTTGTGCTCACTTGCTCTCTCTTTAATTTTTTCCTTTTTTCGTTCTTCAGTCGAGCCTGCTCTCTCTTCTTCTCTTTTTTTTTTCTTTTCCTTTCAATTTCTTCATCCAACCGAAAGAGCCCCCTTTCATCTCCTCATCATATTCTTTTTATACCCTAGAATTAAGGTTAAGGTCATCTAAATAATTCCCTCCATTTTATTATTTTTTACTTAATTTAATTCACTTAAATAATTACACACTTTACTAATTAAACTATTTAAATTATCATATATATTCTAATTAATTAAACACTCTACTAATTAAATACTCTATATTTTTATCTAATTAAACCTTATATTTATTTTCTCTTTTTTTCAATTTTAATTATCCTAAAATATTAACTAATTAACTATAACTAATTAATTAACTAATAATATTGACTAATTAACTAAATAATTAATTTTTAATTTATCTAATTAAATTAAACTAATCCTATTTTTTTAATTTTTTAATTTTTAAATATTACCTACACATTTTATGTATTTATTATTTTTTTTTGTTTGGAGGAATTTTTCAAGAACCCAAAACTACCATCAAAATCTGACTCAGAACCCGGTGTTTACACTGTTTTATTATGTGATTGATATGCGCTCTAATTATTACATCTAAATGTATGAGAAAAGGGATGAAATATTAAATTCAAAACTCAATTGTAATTTAATAAAGGTATGAATAAATGAGAAGTCTCGAACCATCTCTGGTCTTTGGGCTCAACGAGGTGAGAGAGCCACCTCAATGTTCTATTGGGGTGGGGCCTCCAAGATACCTCTTGTGTCCTGGAAAAGGCTCAACTTGCATAGTCCTAGGCTCCATGAGGCGAGAGGGCCATCCTGATGTTCTATTAGGGTGGAACCTCCAAGACACCTCTGGCTTGCCCAAGTGCGAGGCGAGAGGGCCATCCTAATGTTCCATTAGGGTGAGGCCTCCAAGACACCTCCGGCTTGCCCAAAATGGACATAGTAGCGCAGTCTTAGGCTTACTGAGGCTAGAAGACCTTTCCCAATGTTCTATTGGGTGGCGACTCCAAGAAACCTCCTTGTTGCCCAAAATGGACGCACTTGTAATTTCTTACAAGTTTTTTATAAACCTCTCCCGAAAGCACTAAGAGCCGGTGATTTGGGGCCTCCCGGGGTTCGACGTGTGTCATAATATGCTAGTGAAGTCGAGCCTCAGTGGGTTGGTGGGAAGATCTTGCTAGGATTCAAAGTCTTTAATGATGTTTTTGACTAGGATGTCGGAGTCATCAAGCTCGTAGAAGGTTTCTGGGATGAAAAGGTCATGACCTGAAGCACTGTTTGGGACCAGGATGCCAAAGGAGATTGTTGCTGACAATCTATTAGCCACGTAGATAAAAAGCAAGGAGAAGGTAGAAGTGGAAGCACTAGTGACTGACTTCAAGAAGCAAGAGGAGAAGATTTCACCGAAGGTTGTTGAAGAGCTTCTAAAGAGCAAGAATGTTATTGAACCATTGGCTACAACGTCTGGATGGGCAAAGAAAGAAGATGATAGTTATTTAGTTGTTCTTTTTATTCTAGAACTATTTAATAATGATGTTTTCAGTATGATTTTATTAATAAGATGAACGATTTTGCTTACTTGTGCGATATTTCTCATGATTTCATTACGCATAATCACAAACATGAATCATTCATATTTGATATTAGTTCAATTAATGCTACTCCATTTAATCTCAAAACTTTGTAAAACCCAAAGAAAATTTTGATAGCATCTAACATAACTCCAGAAGATAGGAAAAATTTTGAGAGAATAATAAAAAAATACGAAAAAGTCTTTGCTTGGATCTACAAGGACATGCCAAGAATCAATCGAGAGGTTGCTGAACATGCCATTTTGACCTATCTTAAAATAAGCTAGTCAAGCAAAAGCTTAGAAGACTCAGGCTAAAGTGGGCACAAAAAGGTAAAAGAAGAGATACACAAACAGATTGAGGCTAAGTTCTTAGTGGAGGTTCAGTACCCAACATGGCTAGCCAACATAGTCCCCGTAGCCAAAAAGGATGGGAGAGTTCGAGTATGTGTGGACTACAGAGATTTGAACAAGACTTGTCCAAATGATGACTTTCCCTAGCCTTGCATCGATGTTTTAGTAGACAATTTAGCTGCTCGCATGATGTAAAGTTTTGTGGATGGATATGCCGGGTATAACTAGATCCTTAATAAGATAGCAGATTGCATCAAAATAGCTTTCATAATTAAATAGGGAACATTTATTTATAGAGTTATGCCTTTCGGTTTGAAGAATGCTTGAGCAACTTATCAATGAATGGCCACTAAGATCTTGGATGACTTGATTCAAAAAGAGGTGGAGGTGTATGGTGACATGATGATTAAGTCACCCACTCGAGAGGGTCACTTTGAGACCTTAAAGAAGTTATTTCAGAGGATCAACAAGTATGACCTTCACCTTAACCCTAAGAAATGTATCTTTGGAGTTACCTAAGGTAAGCTTTTTGGTCATGTAGTAAGCCAGAGAGGAATCAAAATAGATCCCGATAAGGTCAAGGCCATCAGAAAGGTACCGGTGCCCCAGAAAGAAAAGGATGTCAGAAGTTTCTTAGGGAAATTACAGAACATCAGCCATTTTATTGCTAAGCTTACTTCGGTTTGTGAGCCGATCTTTAAACTTCTCAGGAAAAATCAGCCTATGATATGGAATGATGACTGTTAGAAGGCTTTCAAAACCATTAGGGAGTACCTTTTAAAATCGCCAGTTCTGAGACCAGCTCAGCCGGTTAAGCCATTAATCCTATACTTAGCTATAAAATATAGATCAGTAGTTGCCATGATGTCTCAAGAGGATGAGTTCGGAGTAGAGTTCGTAGTTTACTACCTTAGTAAGAAGTTTTTCCCTTACGAAGTCAAGTATGCCAAGGTCGAAAATATTTGCCTAGCGGTAATTTGGGCTTCTAAGAAGTTAAGACATTACTTTCATTCTTACAAGGTACAGGCCGTTGCCAAGCAGAATCCCCTCAGATATCCCCAAGAAGCGCCTTAGTTGTTAGGAAAAATGGGAAGATGGTTGCTATTGTTACAAGAATTCGACATCAAGTACATCACCAGGAAGACCATCAAGGGTTGAGCTATAGTAGAGTTCTTGGCGGAGCATCCCATTGAAGAAGATTAGGTTGAGTATAACTTTTCAGATGAAGATGTCAGTGCCATTGTAGTACAGGGATGGCAGATGTATTTTGATGGAGCAGTTAATAGCAGAGGGGATGGGGCAGGAGTCATCCTTATAACCCTAGACGGAGAAAAGCTTTTATTGGCAAAAAAGTTAAGATATAAGGCTACTAGCAATGAAGCTGAATACGAAGCCTGCATCTTTGGGTTAGAAGCTTTTTCAGCCTTAGGGGCAAAGACAATAGAAGTGTTCGGGGATTCATCACTGGTAAACCATCAAGTTCAAGGAGAATGGTCCATTAAGGAAGAGCGACTATTGCCATATGTAAAGTACTTAAAAATGCTGAGTAGTCAGTTCGAAGTCTATTCCTTCCATTATATGCCTAGGGATGAGAATCAGCCGGCAGATGCACTTGCAACTTTTGTGTCCATGTGGGATAACCTAGAAGGAGTAGTCATGATGTCGGTTTTGATCACCAATTCAGACAGGCCATGTTTTGAGATTGAACAAATAATGGATGTTGAGTTTATTGATGGAAAACCATGGTATTACGATGTGCAGAATTACTTAGAAAAGTCAGAGTTCCCAGAGGAAGCCACCGAGAAGGACTAGAGAATGATTCACAAACTCTCTACCCAGTTTATTAGTGTGGATGGAGTTTTGTACAAGAGGCAAGTTAATGGCATCTAATTATGGTGCTTGGACGAAAAAGAATCCAAAAAGGTTATAGAGGAGACACAAGCTAGAGTCTGCAGAGCTCACATGAATGGGTTGACGTTAGCCAAGAAGATCATATGCCAAGGTTTCTTTTGGCTCACCATGGATATAAACTGCTCCAAGTACGTGAAGCAGTGTCAGCTATGCCAGTAATATGTGGATCTGAGACATTTGCCCATTTCAGAACTGTGCAACCTTCCATCTTCATGGCCGTTTACAGCCTAAGGGATAAACATGATAGGAGAGATGGATCCGATAGCTTCCAATAGGCACCGATATATTGTGGTCGCTATCGACTACTTCACTAAGTGGGTGGAAGCAGAATCCTTCAATATGGTGGGTCCTCGGGAAATGGCCAGATTTATTGAAATGAACTTGGTATGCAGATATGGCCTCCCATATCACATTGTGTCCGAAAATCGGGTGCAATTCCAGGCTGAAACCAAGAAGTTGGTCCAGCAATATGGTATCCAACACCACAAATCTTCTCCATATCATCTGCAAGCCAACGGGACGGTTGGAGCAGCTAATAAGAATATCAAGAGGATTCTATCCAAAACGGTTCAGACATACAAAGATTGGGCAGAAAAGTTACCATTTGCACTATGGGGCTACAAAACCACTATCAGGACCTCGACAGAGGCTACCCCCTATTCCTTGGTTTATGGGATAGAAGTGGTATTGCCGGTGGAAGTCAAGCTTCAATCATTAAGGGTAGTTTTAAAAGCTAAATTGCCATAAACATATTGGGCACAACAATGACTACTGCAATTGAACTTATTAGATGAGAATTGAATGCGAGCTTACTATTACAATCAAATCTAGCAAAAGAGACTTGCTTGGTCATTTGGGAAAAAGGTCAAGAAACATCCATTGAAAGAAGAAGACCTAGTCTTCAAACAGATGAGGCCAGGAGTTCCAGACATTTGAGGCAAGTTCAAGCCGACTTGGGAAGGTCTTTTTGTATTGAAGAAGTTGTTATCAAAAGGAGCAGCAATCTTAATTCATAGTGAAAGAAATGAATTCAAAGAACTGGTCAATGTCGATAGACTAAAAGGTTCCATGGCTAAGACCAAAAAATAAAAAGAAGAGAATAAATGCTCCACAGGTCAAAAGTCGAAAAAAGGTGGTGTTGCTAAAATTGGGCACCCCGCCGGGGTGAAAACCCAAAAAAGACATTCTAGGCAAAAATTAGGGGTTTGAGAGAAGACATTTTATTAAGAAAACTCGAGAGGGCTGATCAGAAACAGGAGTTTGATGCTTACAAGATCTATCCTGAGATTAGGTGTAGTCTTGCATTCTTAAGTTTTATGTCAAATGATGATCATGTATAATGAAATCATGTTGAAATGTACGCAATTATGCAATAAAATACAAGCAGAATAGTTCAACTCATTTTATAAGTTATTTAGCTTTATTATAAAAAGGAAAACATTGTTCTTTATTGAATGTAAATAATCTAATAGCTATCCCTTACTACTCTCGCTAGCCAGATACTTGAGCCGCCTATTGTCAGCTATAGCGCTAGTCACCCACCTCTTATAGTCAGCTAAAGTAATAAAATCACAATCCTCAACCCTCGGAATGTTTGTCCTCACAGGCAGCCGTGCCTAGAGACCATAGTACCTGAAAGTAAATGTAGAAAATAGAACTCCACCTTGGAAAGATAGCAGGCACCTCACAATGTCTTGCCGTCCTCCTAATTGTCAAGCGCAATGATCGATGATATAGAAAGTGGCTTTATGAAGCCCACACAATGGAACGTATCCCGAGTCACAAAATGAGGGAACAACCATGGACACATGAAGCTGATACCATCATCTATCACCATAGCTAGTCGCATAAAGCCTTCATTACGGGACTCAAAATTATACAGTCGTTGTATGGGAAGTAAATACCTCAGTGAGTATGCGCTAATCACTCTGAGAGGAGGCTCTGATAGTAGTGTCAATTTTTCTTGCAACCATATCTGAAAAGCAGAACCTCATAGTCTCCATTCTTAAAAAAAATAAAGGCCGCTGGAATGGGTTGGGTCGACTTTAGGAAAAAAATTAGGCACAGGATTATGTGAAAATCCAAAAAGGAACTCACTACCTTTGAAAATAGTTAGTGTGAAAATCCACAAGGGACTTACTACCTTTGAAAATAATAACAAATGATTCCCTAGAGCAATAAGGCACTTCTAGTGAAGAAAGCGGCAGGGTCGGTGCAAAGTGCATCCAAACTAATAATCATCTCAACTAAGATCATTAGAAATGGAGTTAGCCCATGGCGTATGCTATCCATAATGCCAAACAATCGATAATCACCGAGTAGCTCCTCTGAGGTTACTATCAAATACCAGGACAGACAAAATAGCAGAATAATGCTGGTGTAGTAGGTAGGCACATCTGAAAAACCATCTGGTGCCTCGATCAATGGTTCCAAAGAGAAAGAGGTATCATAGGGCACCAATCTAGCAGCCACCAAGGGTGAAAATACCCAGAGCCTATGCCACATCTCTTGCACAAACCAACCTGCAACTCAGGACACAAGGTAAAGTCCCAAGAGAAAGCCTCGTGCCAATAATCACGGCAAATTCCTTAGCTAGGAGGCATAATTCTTTATGACTAAATCTAAAAATATAGAATCGGGGATCCCAATAGTGAACAACAGCTAATAGGAGACTTCTGTCAAGTTTAACCCTACTCAGGAATTTCAAACTATAATAGGGGACTAAAATGGATTTTTTCCAAGTTCCGGGATCTTAAAAAAATCGGTGCATTTTGCTAAGGGCTGATGTCGACATGTTTGGGAAGTCTATGCAGAAAATAAGATAAGGGAAAAGAAAACATAAAAGAAAAGAAAAAGAAGAAGGGAAAATACCTGGTAAAGAGCTTTGACAAAAAAAGACAAGAAGAAGGAGGCATAAATTTCAATGAGGGCAAGCCTTTTTATAGAAAAGCAATGAGGGATGGGCGTGACTCAACCAAGTCATGGCCTGCTCGTCTCTCAACCCATGATCACTTGGACGGATAGCTCATTGCATTTTTCTGCATGACCCATACATTTCACGTGCATGAGCTATTCCTGTGCATTTGTTAAATTTTACAGAAAAAATGGATTCGGCATTTGCATCACTTGCAAAAATTGAGGCTCAAATATTTGGGAGTATTTCTAAATTTATAAAGTCAATATTGTCCTAGGTCTTAAAAATAAAATTGGGGTTTTTTTTATCACAAGGGCTAAAAAAAAGAAAAAAATGGAATTTCAAATGACCGACGGGCTTTGGGCCTATCCGTCCCGTCGGTCATGCAGGACTATAAAACCCTGCATCGCTGCCCAACCTCTCATTTCCTCTTCTTCTTCTTCTTCTTTTTTTCTCTCGCCAAACTGACGCCCACCTTCGATTTTTTGGCCATTTCTCCTCCATTTCTGCTCCGTTTGGCTTGCCGTTTGTGCCTAAACGATCCTAGGTTAGTAGTGCACTTATGGGTATAATTTTTTTTCAAGTTTTTTTCACATTTTTTCATATTTCTGTTGTCGAATTCCAAGTTAGTCCTCGGTATCTTCTCTCCTTCTTATCACCTTTTTTCTTTCAAATATAGATTTTAGACACACTTTAGATGTGTATGCTTTAAAATGTAAGCGAATTCTGCAATTGTTTTTAGTTTTTTTGGTCATTGATAGTGGGAAAAAATAAAATAAAAAAAAAGAAAAAAAGAAGAGAAAGAATGAAAATGAATGGAAAATGTGCATAGAAAAGAATAAAGCAATTAAAAGGAATTTTCCATATATGTAGTTGCTGATTAAGGTCATTAATTTTAGCAAGTATTATATATAAATATATATTTTTATCCCGCTGAATGGTTAATTTTGAAATATATTTTTGGAATGTTGTGAGTTTGCTGAGGACTGAGGCCTACCAAAATGTGCTTTTACATGTAGGAGGTTGGGCACATCGTAGCTGAGATGTTGCCAAAATTTTGGTTGGGCACACCTTAGCCGGGGTGCTGCTGAAATTTCAAAAAAATAATATATAAAATATTTTTAGTATTAATTTGTGGTAGTATGTTCGGACATTTTCAAACAAAACTAACTTTTCTTTTCTTTTTTGTCAAGATTCCCCCACGCCATAACGTTTCGCAGGATCCTCCAGAGCCTCAGTCACTATAGGGATGACTTCTAATCATAGGTATCGATTTGAGATCTTGGCACAGGTACAGCTCCATTCCATCCACTTTATCTCGAGACATTTTCTTCAGTAGATGGGGATGCTACAGGAGGTCGATGCACTATTAGAAGCAGTAAGATGGACCATCTTCCTCAGGCCATCCTTTCAGATATATCTCGAGGTGGTTAGAGAATTTCTAGCCTTGCTATATTATGGTGGCTTTCAGAGGCCAGATACCTAGGAGGGAGTTATCACGTTGAGAGTCAGAGGCAACCCTTACAGCATGACTCGCCAGGCTTTTTCACAGGCATTAGGGCTTTTAACTGGGGCACATGTTATGACGGCCGAGAGATTTGTCATGAGACAGCATTAGGAGGAATTCACTCTACCTGGGGCTCCATACGACCATGATATAGCGAAGAGCACCATGCTTTACTCCCAGGTCCTCAGATGTATTCATCGGGTGTTGTCCGGTTCCTATTTGGGTTACGCAGGAGTTCGAGGTCGGTGAATGCCATGGAGATCTGGAGCATCTGGGCCATGATGATAGGATGACCCCTTAACATTAGTCACGAGATCGTGGCTAATCTGGTTAGGCTGGCTAGGGGCCCCACCACATATATATGCGCAGGTCGGGTGATTACGAGATTGTTGCTTCACCTGAAGGTCGACATTGCTACTTTCAGGCTGCCATTAGATGAGGATATCTATGTCGACATGATCATGGCCCGGACTATGGGGATGATCGTACAGGTGCTCGGGAGCCTCGGCTAGAGGAAGAGCAGCCTCACCAGGCCCAGCTAGAAGAGGAGTAGCCTCACACGCTCGAGGGTATGGACTTCGACATTAAAGTAGACGATCTGATTCACACCCCACCTTCACAGCAGGGCCATCTTGAGGTGCAGAGCCGCACACCTCCACCATCACGGAGTTTAGGACTCAGAGACCCTAGCTGAGAGGAGAATCCACCCTAATGGATGCACAGGCCACTCGGGGGCATCCACATCTATGACTGCACTTCCGCCTGAGCCCCGAGCAGAGCCAGCATGGGCCAATGCCCAGGAGATTATAGCCATTGTGACTGTTGCTATAGTTGCACTAGACCAACGCTAGGATGAGAGGTTTAGGGTGCTAGATGAGGCAGTGGCCAAGCATGGAGAGCGTTTAGATAGATAGGGGGGAGAGCATTGCTGGTCTAAGGGAGATCCTAAGCACTTCATAGGCTGCAGCAGCACAAAGAGTTAATGAGGCCCTCCAGTTGATTGACGAGTCCGTCACTGCTCTGATGCTGCGGGTTGAGATATTGGAGGGAATTGTACCTGGCATATCAGAGGCAGTAAGGGACCTGCGCGAGGAGGCAGAGACCCAGTTGTAGACACCGAGTCTTGAGACAGCCTAGACCAAGGTTACCCAGTGATGAAAATGATTCTTGTTCACAGGCAAAAAAGTTAGAAGTGATGATTTCCTTGTCGAAACCATTCTTTTTAAATAAAAATTAAGAAATTATTCTATTGCTTTATTTAATATTTTATTTATCGTTTTCGTTGAATGCTTAAAATGCGCCTTATTTTAAATGCATAAATTAAATGAGAAAGGGATGGAAAATTAACTTAAAAACTCATTTATAAAATTTTAACCAAGGTACGAGTAAGAGTGGTGTCCCGAAGTCACTCTAGTCTTAGGCTTCACAGAGTTAAACGATCCTCCCCAATATTTTATTGGGTGGAGACTCCAAAATACCTCCTATTGCCCAGGATAGACATAAGAGTGATGTCCCAAACTCTCTCTCATCTTAGGCCTCACGAGATTAAACGAACTTTCTCAATGTTCTATTGGGTGGCGACTCCAAAATGCCTCTTGTTGCCCAAAATAGAAGCACTCGTAATATAATCATTAGCAATTAAATAGGGTGATTCCTTATCCATTGCGGAGTGACTAGTTCCCAGGAGTTTAATGGACCCTTCTTGGACCCCAAACGAGGGCCTCCGAGGACACTCGGGGGTTTGTGTGCATCACAGGACCCAAATGGGATCCAAAACACATAGGCTGCAGCAACAGAAGTCCCTATAGGCATGCCTATCTATCCACGATTCAGTTAACGTAGGCTAAACACATACTTACATTTCGTTCACAATTTTCTATATCAATGTCATACTCAAGTTCACATCCTTTTAGTATGATCATGCATTGATCGTGAACACTTTCAATTCATTGTACGCGATTAATGTATAATACTTCCAATATTTATATTTTGAGTTACATATTTAACTCATTACATTCTTTGTTACTCAATATCTCTACGACAATCATACACGTATAGTGCAAAGTATAAATTCATGGAATATCATTTAGCTACCACACAATCACTCAATATACACATTCATGGCCGCATAATATGCATAAAAATTCATGTTATTATTTTATGTGCCGTCATAAGTTCATATACTACCCATACATATACATATGCATATTATATACACAATCATATATATGTATGTAGTGTATAGTGTCTATGCATACATTTAAATACGGTTAATTCTTATTCATTATTGTGTATTTCCATCACATATCACTTAGCAATATTAAAAGAATATCGTAATCATGCTAAATATAATCATACCCATTTTTAACCATGTGGACATTACAAGGCTTACTTAACACTTGCACAATCATTTATAATATTAGTTTATACATATACTGTAGCGGCCCAAATACCGAGACGTGTCAATGTTGTTTTCAGTGTCTTTATGATAATCGCAGCATCGAATAGTGTAATGAGTGATATTGCCAGTGTTAAAGTTTAGTGTTAAGTGTGCCGGAAGTATAGCAATTTCGGGATGGGTAACCCCGGGGCAGCTATACAGTGAACCCGGCTGTCGTTTTTCAGAAAAATTTTTATTTCTCAAAAATGATATGTGGGCCGTCAGGAGTCTAGTGGTAAAATTTGAGTTGAAAATGGAGTTAATTAGGCCTCCGAAAGTCATTCTGAAGTTGGCCTCTAGTTCAATTCAAATTGAACCGGGGTTTGACCGAATGTTTAAAAATGGTTATTATGCTCAAAAAGGTGTAGTGTAATAAGAATAATGGCTTAGAATGATTTTCTGTAATTTTTGACAGCTTTAGAGTTGAGTTTTACGGTAGAAACGAAAATGGTTAAATCAGACTGATTTAAGTGAACAGGGGCCCAAATGGACTCCAATTGAGATAAAAATTTGTAGGGAGGTTATATTTGATGTTTTAAGAAAAATGGAATTGGTTATAAGTGGAAATAATGTGAGGAACATGGAGATTCTTTGAAAAAGTGAAATTGAACCGAAAAACCTAAAATTTGGTTCAAACTGTTCGGACCGCTTCAGTTGGACCGGTTTGATTTATTTATGGACTATATAAGGGAAGGGCATGCCATATTTCTCTAGAGAAATCCAGCCAAAATCGTCTTCTTCTTCTTCCTTCAAAGCCGAACCACTTTTCTCTCTCTTTCCTCCATTTTTCTTCTTCTTTTCTCCAATTTCTCCCCAAATCTTATCCTCCCAAACAAAATTTAGCCTCGCTTTAACATAGAGACAGTAATTTGAGTCTATTTGGAGCACTGGAAGTAAGGAAAATCAAGTGTGCAAGGTTTAGGGTAAGTTTTGGGGTTTATGTTTTAGGTGTTTTTAATTCAGTTTATTGGTCCCTATAGGGGTTTTCAAGGGTGTAGAGTTCATTTATGATGTTAGTTTGCATAAAGAAAGCTTGTTTTAATGTTATGAGCTTGTTTGTATTCGGCCATGGTAGGAAAACAAGGAGAAGTGGAAGTTTCTCAAGGAAAAGGGAAAGAAAAGGAACCCTAGAGAGGTCTAGAGCAAGGATTTGAGATTTTTGGTTACTAAATCCATCTTTTTCCTTTGATTTATGTTGGATTTTAGGTTATGTATAAGTGTAGGTATGAGATAATGACATGTTTAATTAAATCTAACTTGATATTCATGATTAGTGTATTTAAATTAGTGTATAAATATGGTTAGATTAAATTAAATCAATTTGGTAGGAAAAATCTAATAGTGGTCGAATGATATCTTAAAGAAACTATAATGTTTAAATGGGTTTTATGGTAAATAAATGATGTTTATGATGTGTTTAACATGTGTAATGCGTGATAGAATGGTTAAAAGAATAAAAAGAAAACATAATGAGATTCTATTTGGTTGGCCTACATAAATGATGTTTATGATGTGTTTAACATGTGTAATGCGTGATAGAATGGTTAAAAGAATAAAAAGAAAACATAATGAAATTTTATTGGGTTGGCCGAATGGTTTGCTATGGGTTTAAATGAGGTATATGATGAATTATGGCATGTAAATGGTATTTAAGGTATGTTTAACATGTAAAGAGTATGATTGAGTGGTTAAATGAAATTAAAGTGCATGATATGAAAATTTGATACCTTGGCCGATTGGTGTTCATGGTGATTTAAGTGTATATTTTGATGGTTTAACTTATTGTGACGTGTGCCGAACCCCGGGGCGCCCCGAATCGCCCGCCTTTTGGGATTTCAGGATGAGGTTCATGAAAACTTATAAGGGATTGCAAGTGAGTCCATTTTGGGCAACAAGGAGGTTTCTTGGAGTCACCACCCAATAGAACATTGGGAAAGGTCGTCTAGCCTTAGTGAGCCTAAGACAGCGTTGCTATGTCCATTATAGGCAAGCCGGAGGTGTCTTAGAGGCTTTCACCCTAATGATAGGATGGTCCTCTAGCCTCACGCTTGGGCAAACCAGAGGTTTCTCTGAGGCATCCACCCTAATAAAACATTAGGATGGCCCTCTCGCCTCATGGCGCCTAGGACTGTGCAATTTTGAGTCTTTTACGGGACACAAGAGGTGTCTTGGAGGCCCCATCCCAATAGAATATTGAGATGGCCCTCTCACCTCATTTAGCCCAAAGACCATAGAAGGTTCAGGACTTCCCATTTATTCATACCATGGTTAAGTTTATAGTTGAGTTTTAAATTTATCGTTCCATTCCATTTCTCATTCAATTTGATGCAGTTAAATTAAAGCGCAAACCATTCATTCAGGGAAAGCGGTAAATAAATCATGATTAAAATAAAGCATCTAAAGATAGATTACAACAAAACTAGGGGCGGAATACAACCCCCATGGTAAATAAAATGCAAAGCATGCATAAAACGTGATATACATTAGGAGGAGGACATTGGTCCTCGCATGCATATTTATTACAAAATAATTTTGAGATGTGTCGATTTTATTTGTTGGAAAATTGGACATTGGTCCTTATTTTACAAAAAAAAACCCAATTTAATTAAAAAATATTTAACCATTTTTATTAGCGAGATAATATAAAAAGGGTATTATTCACAATAATGATATGATTGAAGAAAATAAAAAAAATAAAAAAAGGATATAGTTCAGAAAATGAACACAGAAGAAGACCATGAGGTCTTTGCAGTAGCTTCTACACTAAATGGCTCCAAATCCACCAAACAATTCAAAATAATAACTCAAAAAATAAAGAACACGTTAGTGTAAATTTAAAGAACCAAAATAAATATGAAATAAAATGATAAGGAGGAAAAAAACGGAAGAAATTGAATAAGAAAACCATTTAAAACAAAAGAAAAGAAGAAAAGGAATCAAATGGGAAAAGCGGCCTAGGGACAGCCCAAGACGCGTGACCGACGGGCATCCCTGGAAGCGACAGACGGGCGTAATGGCGACCCTCGACGTCCTGTCACTCGCTTGAATGACGGTCGTCGGTGGTCCGTATGCCCGTCGGTTGCCTCTGTTTCCAAATAGTAATCCAAAATTAAATTTTCCTTTTTTTTACTTTAATTTGAATAAAAAGGGATTTTTATGCAAGAAATTACCAAAAATAATTGAATTCAAAGTAATAGGTCCAGAATGTTTACCCTCGAATTTTAACCTCGTAAAGGTGAACGTTGCAAGATTTAGACTCCTCGAGTTCTACAAGGATCGGATTGTGATCACGCGATTGGGAGAGATCTTTGGTTGCAAAAATCTCACTTTGAAAAATAAACCAAGAGAAGGAAATTATTTTCTCTTTCTTGGAATTTTGACAGCGACGAATATCTAAATTAGCTAGATTGATGAAAATGAATGGATCTCATTTCCTCGGATTAGCGTAATTTGAGAATAAAATAAAATAAAAGAATAAGAAATTTTGAAAGAAAATTCTTTTTGGTAGAAAGTAAAAATGAAATGCTCTATGAAAAATTGCTAAACTTTAGTTTTCTAATAAAAATTTTCTAATCAATAGTTTCTCAGGCAAATTTTCCAACCCTGAAAACTGAATCCCTTTCCCCTATTTATAGATTTAGGAAGGAATTTCAAATAAATTTAAATTTTAAATTTAGATTTGAAAAGGATTTTTCGAAATCAAATCAAAATCGAAAGATATTCAGAATATTTCAAAATCAAATCCAATCTTTTAAAAATATTTGAAAAGATTTTGGAGATTTAAAAGATATTTTGGAAATTTTGTAAATCTTTCCAAATCTCACCCAAAATTTGGCGGTTAAGGCTGCCAAATCAACGACCAACGGGCGTCAGTGGATGACAGACGGCCATTGGAGGAAAGGGCAACAGCGGTCATTTGATCGGCGGCCTTACACGTGGCGCAACAGCCACTCACGGGGCGTCTCTCGACCGAACGATGGGTACCGCTCGGGTGGAGCGACGGGCACCGCTCAAGCGAGCAGGCACCGCTCGGATTGAACGACGGGCACCGCTCAAGTGAGCGACAGGCACTAATCAAACGAGCGACGGGCACTGTGTCGAGCGACAGCGGGCGCTCGACAACGATCAACGGGCCCATTACGCGAGCGACGGCCCGTCTGTGGACCAAAAATTCTGATTTTCAAGGCTTTTGACTCTCCGAAATCTCCCATTCTCCCAGAAAACTTTCGATCCTCATAAAACTGGAGAATGGGCACCCACAACTTTCTTCACTTATGCGAAACTGACGTTAGCTTTTTCATCGGGTAACTTTGATCTGGTCTGCCTCAGGACCCAGTGTCTACACTTATATAATAGCATAATATGCCTAATAATGGATAAATAAGTGTGTATGCAAAACTACAAGTGAAAATAATATGTATGCCGAAATATGCATGTTGACATAATGTGAATTTTTATATGAATTTTGATGAAAGTTTGCCCTTAGTGGTTATCTAGTAGTGAAATCTAGTCCAGAATATAATTGGCTAGCCATAGGGATTCCACACCGCGGTACGAGTCATGACGACTCACTATAGATAGGCCAATGATCGCTTATCTCAGTGTACAGTGTATATCAGTGATCAGTGTAGTGCAGTACAATTATAAATGGTCCTATTGGGATCATTTTATAGTGTAGTGGGTCTGTGGGGCCCACGTCTCGCATATTTTCTACCGGGTTCATACTAGGGGCATAACAGTAAATATGTGATAAAATGGATTAAAATAGTAATAATTGTGAAAATGAGTGAAAACGGGACTAAATTGGAATAAAAAAGAAAGTTTAAGGGTAAAATGGTAATTTTATGATAAGTTGGTAAAAAGTGTAAAGATAAGGGTAATATGGTAATTTTGGTAAAATATGAGGTTAAAATAATAATTTGGTAAAAAAGTGATAAAGTAGGAACCTAATTGTAACTTTGAGAAATTATAAGGGTAAAAGTGGAAATTTGAAGTAAAAAGGGTATTTTAGTAATTAAAGAAGTTATTAAGGGGTAAAAGTGGAAAATAAGTTTAGATAAGGTTAAAAGTATAAATATTGAATAATTAAGGGTATAATGGTAATTATGTGAAAAATGAGGATATAAGTGGAATTTAGGTAAAAGATGGGACATAAATGGTATTTATGTAAAAGTGGGGACATAAATGTAAATAACATAAAAGATGAGGATGTGAATGCAATTAATGAAAAAGTTAAGGAGATAGATGGAAATATATAAAGAGGTTAAGGATTAATGTGTAAATAATTGTATTTAAAGGGTTAAGTGAAGAAAATGTACTTAAAGTGTAATTAAGTAATTAAATAACTAATAATGTGATTAAAATGAGATTAATTAGTAAATTAGTATAAAAAATTTATTGGTACATAAAATGTATTCAAATAAATTAAATAGGAATTAGGTAGGAAATTTATGGGTTGGTAACTACCACTAGGCATTCTAATGCTCAGCACGTAGTTTGTTTTGACTGTGTGTAGGTACGTCGTAGGTTGGAGAAGCATACCTCCGTCAGATTGGAGCAAGCCGGAGAAGGAAATTCAAGTTTATATTTTGTATGTTTTGGTATTATGTATTGGCATGTATATAAAGTTTGGGATGGATTATGCGGTAACTTTATGTATTTATGCATGTGGATATTATGACTCTATGGATGGATTTTTGAGACTGCAAATTGTATGGTTTGGATATATTATTGTTGTGCCCTTGTAGTGGCTGTGGTTTTTGAAAAGTGTAGGTTTGGGTAGTAAGAAAAACAAACCGTTATATTGCCGAAATTTATAACAAATGAATAGTAACATTAGACAGTTATAGGTCAATCGGCAACTAAGTTAATAAGTGAAATTGTTAAGTGAATAAAAGCTTAAATGTAGAAAAAAAAATTTAGGCTCAATTTCAGAACAAGTGTAGGTCGACCTTAGTACAATCATGGTTATCACACAATATTTCTAAGTTGGCAGTGTATGTATAGGGTATAAGGGTGTTGCATATACTACTTATTTCATTTATAGACATGCTACATTTTATAAATTCCTATGTACATATAGTTCCATTCAAAAATATTCCACATTCAATCTTATACACACTCATAGACATATTACATTGTTCCCTTCCAATAATTCATGTAAATTCACATATTATTAATGCCAAACCTATTAAATATCATTTAACATGGTTAATCATGTAACATATTTAATTTGATCAAAATTGGGTTTCATTTGATATCAAAATTCACATTTACATTTGAAAAACAAGGGGGGTCACGGTGGTCAGAACTTTCCACACGGTGGTCAGGCTTGTCATACGGTGGTCAAGATTCCTTGAACACCGTGTGAACCAAAATGCACTAAAAAGCAGATGAAAACATGTAGAACACACGATGGTCAGAAATCACCACAAGGTGGTCAGACATGTTCACACAAAACCAGTTAGGATCCGACTGACATAGTGGTCAGTGATTTCACACGGTGGTCGGACAGGGGCACACGGTGGTCTTACATTCCTTAGCAACACATGACCTGAATTTTAGGCCATTCCTAACAATCCTAGGCATACCACACTGTGGTCAGAGTTTTTTGACCATCATAAGTCCCTGCTTCATTTGCTTTTAAAACAGGATTCACAGGTCAGATTCACTTCTCCAACTTGTACACTAAAACCAATGACTAAACATCATTTTTAGGCAAAATTCCATCTTAAAAATTGTTTCTCAGTTCTTAACTTTCCAATGGCATAAGTTTCATGTCATTCGGGTACCTAAAACTCCAGATATAACTCAAACAACCCAAACTGCTCCCATGACCCGGCTAGAATAGAAACACTTCTATTTTGGCCAATTTTGAGACACTTAGAGCCAAAGTTACCTCATGACCATTTCTAGGACATTTGTAGGTATGGAATTCATGATTCAAATGCAACTAAAATTATCCCTTGTGGATATTTCTAGGCTAACCTATGACCTAAAAACCAACTCGGGGTCAAATAAAACTTTGGACTGCATTTCCCCTATACATTCTATATGCCTAAATTCACAGTTTCAATCAACTTCACAATCACAAAACAACGCAAATCGTTTTCTAAGATCAAAATAACATCAAATATCATCTCACAACATCCAAATCATACACACAAAAGATAAGAAATTCCCAAACCTTAAACTTGTCCCTTTCTCCTTCAAACTTGTATTTTCTTCTCTTCTAGCTTGCTTTCCACTTATACTTACTTCTCCTTCCAATTTAGTCTACATACATATATTGTTTAAAATCTTCTAATATTTTATTCACTTCTATGATTCATATCTTTTGCATTAACTCTAGTGTGTCACGAATTTAATTTACATACATATTTATATCTACATGATTTATTTATCTTTTATTCCTTCTTATTTCATAACTATTCATTGATTATTCCCTTAATTTCATTATTACTCTAAATCTTCTCTAGATACTATTTAGTCCTTGTTTTAGATCACAGTTGTCAAAATTATCATTTAGTCCTTGATTTCTTCCTTATTTCCAATTTTACCCTTTTACTTAATAAATTTCTTTTCCATTTGCCATCTTTGTTTATTTTCTTTTACATATTTGCAATATAACTTCTTAACTTATACTTTTTATTTTATATTTGTCAATTTCTATTTAGCTTTACTATTTTACTATTTATTTTTCAAACTATCTTTTTTTGCTATTTTATCATCAATCATTATTCTAAATTATCATTTTGCTCTATAAATTCTGATATTACTGTTAATTACATTTCAGTTCCTTACTCATGCCTTCCTTGTGTTTTTTTTAATACATTATCATTTGCCTTCTTTACTTATTTTCTTTTACATATAATTACCAATTAGTTTTAAACTTGCATTCCCTTGTATGATTATCACTAGATTTTAAATTCTTATTTTTCTTCCTAATTATCATTTAATCTCTTAAATTATTCATTCATTTTATATTTATTAATTAATACCTTTCACTTTCTTTATTCATTTTCTTATATACTTACCATTTAAACCCTTGTTATTACTAAATGATTTCTTAATTTATTTATTTATTTCGTATTACTTTTCTTTCCCCTAGTAATATCTAGTAGAAATCTCTAAATTGGATACGCGGGACGTGGACCCCACAGGTCCAAATATTAAAGAGTAACCCCGGAAGACAACCCATATCACTTACACTTATCACTAGAGCACTGTAAACACTTAATCACTGGACTTATGCTAGACCTCTATGAGCCTACCCAAGCGAGTCGCCATGACTCGCATCGCGGTATAAGTGTCCCTATGGCTAGCCAACTATATCTTGAACTAGATTTAACTACCAGACTACTAAGAGCAATATACATTTATCATTTATTTTCCACATTTACATTATTTACACTCTTCCATATCACATTTTATTTTATTATTCTTCATTACTCATTTATATAGAGTCATGAACTTGTATACATTGCATACCATATCATTTTCACATTCATATAGCCATAAATATTTCAATTCCTCATTTACACATTGTTATGTCTTATCTTTCCATGTTCATATTCTATATTCATGTTTATAGCATAATAAACTCACATACATTATATGTTTCATTCAATTTCCATGTTCATTTAATCATACATGTCACATATTCCTTATTATTATTACATAACCATACATGCATACATACATACATATATATATATATATATATATACATACATACATATACACACACACACACACACATATATATATATATATATCACATAACCATAAATTTCCATTCACACATATAGTATTATATCTTTTTATTTTGCTTCTTTATTTTCTTATTTATTTCTCCTCACTTAATATCAAAATTGTTTTCTTTTATAGTCAATCTTCTGACATATATTATAGTCACTTAGTCACGTAACATTTATCCTTAGTTTCGTTATGCTTCTATATATAACCCTTAAATCACGTTATTCCATTTTTATTCATATTATCCTTTGATTAATGTCCATATTTATTCTAACATTTCTTATAATATTCTTTTTATTATAATCTCATATAAATATAGCCCTTATATATTATGCATTTTTTTTTTATTATTAGTAACATATTTATTGTTCTTATTACCATTATTACTATTATCATTCTTATTATTAATCTTACTATTATTATTAACATTATCTTTATTACCACTATTATTCTATTTACTATTATTATCATAATAATACTATTCTTATTATTGTTACTATTATTGTTATTATTTTTTGTTCTTTAACATGTATGTACACGTGAAAATCTTTTTGCATGAACTTGATGTTGTTATTCTCATGCAATATTCCTCTTATTCCATTATTATTCATTTACTCTTCTTATTAGTATTATTAGTATTCTTATCACCCTTCTTTTATTCTCACTATTCTTAATCTATGATTTTACAAGTAAAATATCCTTTTTATGTCCCTAAACACTATTTTTATACTTATTACACTTTTAACCCTTATTTTTAATACTTTTTAACTTATTTTACCATTTAATTCCCTTATTTCTTCATATTTACTATTTGACCCTTATTCTTGAATAATTATAATTTTGCCCTTCTTACATTCAATTCTTTCCATTTTTATCCTTTTTATTTTATTTTTCTTCTACTAATTATAATTTCATGTTATTAAATATTTATCTCTTATCTAAATACACTATTATTACATTTTAAACCTACTTACTCCATTATTAACAATTAGTACATAACTTATCCATAACCTAAAATATATTCAATTAATTTCTAAAAATTCTCATTAATTTATTATAAACTCAATTTTATTTTTATTTTCATTTTTTATGCCTAATATTCATTATATCATCAAAATTCTTTATGTTTTAGACTATATCACCATTCGGCCAACACTAGGTTTCCCATTCAAAAATTATTTCTTCCATATTTATCATGTCATCCAACATTTTCTAGCCTAATTAGCATGTTTTTATACCTACATCTCATTATACATGCATAATTCATCACCTCACACACAAGCATACACTTTAACATATTTAAATTAAATGGAAAATAGTAGATTATGTATCCACTAACCTTAAATTCTTCTTCTCCACACTTCACTCTTCCTTTTTCTTCCCTTTTTCCTTTTGATTTCTCTTTTTCTTCTTTGTTTGCTACATGGGCTGAATTTGCACACAAAGATTTTTCATATATTTTTACCCTCTAAATGGGCCAATCCTTGGGTTCAACCGATTGGGCCAACCTAAAAGGCCCAATTTGGTTAATAATTATTTTGGCCCTTTTTTTTTACCACTTCTCTAACTCAATTTCTCATAAAAGTGCATCCATAATTCTCAAAAAATACTTCTTAGGCTCCACGAATATTTTTGGGTCAGTTGGGCACCGTTTTCCTGTCCGATAAATTTTTACCAGTTTGATAACCCAATTTTCATTGTTACCGTAAAATTAATTTTTCTTTACCAAATAATCTCTCATATTAATTAGAATGAGTCCATATATTCGAATAATTTTTAAAGGTCTGAAGCATCATTTTTAGGCCCGGTCAAACCTTGGTCAACTTGGTTTACTATTTGAACTGAACAATGACTTATTTTTATTTTTGACTTTTGAGGGCCTATTCAATCTCGTTTTCACACCAAATTACATCTTTTGACTCTTTATAACTTGTAATTCCCAATAGTTAAATAAAATATTTTTTTGACTCCGAGTGGTACTATTCACCCTGGTGTCACTATTTACGGCCCGAAAAATGCTATTCACGAAAATTAGAATTTGGGCCACTATATATTGCCTCTTTGCTTCAAGTTTTTTAGTTTGCTAAGGATATATGAGGAAGTTCTTACACTTAGCACAAAAATGGTAGACAGAGTTGCATCTCTTTGGGGACTGGTGAGAGAGGAAAGCTTTAAGACCTTCTTACCAGCATCAATGGAGTCTTGAGATGGTCTGAAAGTTATGATCATGGAACTTGAAAAAGTAGCAGTGAGAAAGGAACAATCCAAGTCCTTTAAGGGGTTGGAAAAGCTACTTAAAGGAGTTAGGTGGGAATGTCTTATACTGAAATCCTGTCTAACTTCAAGTGAAAATAAGGCAATAATAAGACTAGATGATATATGTGCATCAAACTTAACCAGAAGGATAAATTCATTTGTGGGATAGCTGGGGAGTATGAAGAATCTTTAACAACATCATTTGCCATTCATGGCTGAGTAACAACAGCAAGAATTAGTGGGGTGGATGTTGTGATCAAGCAATGAGTTACTTCTTCGTTGGAGTCCTCAGAGTTTTTAAGACTATATTCTTTCTTTACAATTTCTTCGTCTGAGGAAATCTGGAGAAGAATTAGTGCATGAGGTGTGCCCTTTGGTCCTTTTGGTTGCATGTAGGAAGAACGCCTGATTGGGGCCTTTGAAGGCTTCCTATTTTTTGGCTTTGGAGGAAGAGCCACTTTTGGGGTGGTTTTCTTCTTTTTCTTGGGGGGAGTATGAGAGGCCTCTTCTTTTGTATTTGGTTTATCTACATCATATTCTGGTGAAATGTCGTTTGTGGCACACAAAGAAAGGGCAGATCAGAGGAAAAAAAGGAACATCCCAAATTAAATTTGAAGAACTCACTTGATATATCCAAAAACCTAAGAATACAATGTTTATACACTTCAATCCACCAAGTTGCAAAGGCATTCTCTAAGGTATGGGGAGCATGTGAAAATTGCTCTAAAGTGTTTGTGAAGTTTGGAGATAATAACTTGTTACTCTCAAAAGTGATGATGTCCTAAGACACATTCTTGTTCTAGTCATAATCAGATAGTCTTTGTTGGACATATGCCCTAGAGTCCTAATCACATTTGGATAGAGAAAATAATGAGTAAATAATTAATTAAAGGAGTTTAATTAATTATGCATTATAGACACCGGGTCCCAAGGCAGCTCAGATCAGAGTTACCCGATGAAGATACCAGTACTTGTTCCACAAGTAAAGGAGTGAAGTTGTAGCTTTCACCATTGAAATTCACAAATTTTAGGGATATTGGTGACCAAGAATCCTTTTTATACCCCTTTTGCTTCGAAAGGGGCCTTTTGGTCTAAGGACTTGCCTTTTCGATGATCGACGCCTATCAGTCAGTGCGGCGCCCATTGCTCGCGCTTAAGGGACTCCCGTCCCTTGCGTGAGCGGGCACTCGTCGCTCGCGTTTGAGGGATGCATGTCCCTCGAGTGAGCGGGTGCCCATCGCTCGCGCTTGAGGGATGCCTGTCCCTCCGCGAGCGGGTGCCCACCGCTTGAAAGGCATCGATCAGGAGGGCCCATCGGTTGGCCCCTGGCGGCGACTTGGCGGTTTGGCTTGTGGATAAATGTAAAATCTTTAATGTTTATCCTCAAAGATTTGATTTGAATTCAAAAAGATTTCATTTTATCTTCTAAAAGATAATTTGAATTCAAAAAGATTTCATTTTATCTTCTAAAAGATAATTTGAATTTCAAAAAGATTTCATTTTATCTTCCAAAAATATTTTTGAATTCAAAATGATTTGGTTCTATCTTCAAGGATAATTTGAATTTTAAAAAGATTCAATTTTTTTTATCTTTATCTTCAGTTAGCCTATAAATAGCAGGTTGAGGATTGAGATGAAGAGTTGGAAATTTCTTAGGTTAGAGATTTTAGAAAATCGATTTCCATAAGCGAAAGTTTTTCTTTCCATATCGGATTTTCTTTTGAAACTTTTCAAAAAAGAATTAGGAAGAACTCGAGAAAGTGAAATCAATTTTCTTTACTTTATCTATCCTTCTAAGATTCAAGATTGTTCCAAAAGAAAAAATTAAAATCGAGAAAGAGAAATCAATCCTTTACTCTTGATTTACCTTCCTAAAAACTTTAATTTATTTTGAAAAGAACAATTTTTGGTAAATGAAATTGTCTTTAATAGTTTTCAATGGTCAACCTATTCTTTTAGAATTCAAGGGAGATCTACGCGACTTTCACCTTCTGAAAATTAACATTCCGAGGGTAAATATTCTGGACTAGCCATTCTTGTGGTAATTTCAATACCTTTGACAGGAGGCATAAAAACTAATTTCAAAACATGAATTAATTCATTTTAATTAATCCGTTTTATAGCTTTATTCGCTTCTTTAGTAATATATTGCATGAAAAACAGTTTAAAGATGTGAAATCTTGGATTCAAATTAGTTTTTCCCATTTTTTGAGGTTTGGCATTAACCGACGAGCTGAAGGCTCTACTGATAGCCGTTGCTCCGACGAGTGATGGGTTATCGCAGAGTGCCTCTTCTGCCTATCGATCATCTTAGGGACAGCCGTCCCTCGTACCTCCTTGCTCATCCCTGGACCTCTTCTTCCGTTTTTTGATTGTTTTTTTAATTTCCCCCTTTTCACACTTTGTTTCTACTAATTTTAGGCAATTTATTGCCATATTTCCTATTGTTTCAATTATTTTTTTTTTTGCTTCTGATGTTTATATTTTGCTAACGTGTTATTTGCATTTTTTTTCGTGAGTTTTTTTTTTTATTTTGTTGAGTATTGGATACCAAAAAAGTGGACTAATTAGGATGATTTGAAGACATCGATTCGTTCATTTCTTTCACTCTATTTCTCTTATTAGTTTACTTTTTTCAATTCTTATTCGTTATCGTAAATGTTATTGTAATACTTGCTAACACAAAAAGCACCAAAAGATTTCTACGAATAAATAAGGTTTTCTTAAATAACATAGGACCAATGTCCTAGTTTTCCCTTTAACAAAAATTGTCACATTAAAAATCATTCTTTTAAACATGCATGTGAGGATCAATGTCCTCACCTCAAATAAATGCCCCGTTTTATGTATGATTTATATTTTCTTTTATTAAGAGTTGTATTTCGCCCCTAGTTTTATTGTAAATTAATGTAATCTTATTTATTTTATTCTAATTTTGCATAATTTATAGCATTTATTTTGTGATTGATCTATGCTTTAATAATTGCATTGAATTGTATGAGAAAAAGAATGGAATTTTAATAACAAAAACTCACTTGTAACTTTGACCAAGGTATGAATAAGAGTGAAGTCCCTAACTCTCTCTGGTCTTATGCTTCACGAGATTAGATGAACCTTTCCAATGTTCTATTGGGAAGAGAATTCCAAAATCTCTCCTGTTGCCTAAAATAGACTTATACGCATTGTCTTAGGCTTCATGAGGTTAGATGAACCTTTCCAAGGTTCTGTTAGGACGAGAATTCCAAAATATCTCTTATTGCCCAAAATAGACATATACGCGTTGTTTTAGGCTCAGTGAGGCTAGATGAACTTTCTCAATGTTTTATTGGGTGGTGACTCCAAAACACCTCTTGTTGCCCAAAATAGAGGCCCCCGTAATCTTTATGGGTCTTGTAAACCTCTCTCAAACTCCCTAAAAGCAGGTTTTTGGGGCCTCCGAGGTTCTGGGTGCGTCACAGTGGTGACTCCACTGGAGATGACTATGAGACTTCGTTTTGAAAGTACCTTAGTTAAAACATATAGTTGCATTTTAATTTGAAATTTCATCCCTTTTCAAATTGCATAGCATTTCATTAGAGCCTTTGATCTATGTTAGTTTTGCCCCTCTCTTAACCCCGGTGCATTTCCAAAGCACGACCCCACGTTCACTCAATATGGGGAACCGTTAGGAATAATCACCAGCCTATGTCTAATACCATTTAGTATATCAAATGATGACCCAACCGGTCGCTATGCTCACAATGAGCTAGACCTATTGGTACGGATCATGCTTGGGTAGACCTAAAGTATCATTACCTTGACCAAAGCTCATGTAATGGTAATAGATACTTCTCTTAGGCGGTATGAACCTTAATATCATGGTTGCTATATGGATTACTATGTATTGAATAGACCCAAATAAATCAGATGGTCACTTAATCAAAGGCTCTCATGCCCTGTTAAGCCCATCTTGATCTATTTGGACTGTTTAAATACACAATGATCAAAAGCCATTTGTGTGCACTTTAAATTAAGAGATGTTATGCTGCCGATTTTTCACCGTGCACCATATGCATCCATTGGGTTTCCTGATGACCCATGGGCTAAGCCCACCTAGGAAAGAGACAGCATGACCTTGTGTGTGGGAGTGATAAGGTTGGAAGGATCTACTTGCTTGCATGTGGTTATGGATGCTGCATAAAAACACTACCATGCATTACATGTCATGCATGCATCATCCTAATAGACTATGTTTTGTAGCCATCATAGATCCATCCAAGTGGTCCAGAGGTCTCGATGGATGACTAGTTAGAAATCCATTTTTTGAACTGCTAGAAAGGGTAGCATACTCAGGCTCGGAGTCACTCTTAGAAAGCAACGAAGGTACCTCTTCCCAATTCTCAATAGAAAGTGATATGGCAAATCCACCAAGAAAAATAGATGCAACTCACGCCATGATTACCGAGGAAGTAAGTATAAGACTAGAGGAATTTAAAAATTGGATGATGGCCATGACGGGGAATTTAACAACAGCAATGGCACCACCTGCCGGGCCAAACCCAGTTGCCCCTCCTGGAGGACAAAATGAGCGGAAGGCAATTAGGGAAGATCCTCCTGAGGAGGTACGTCCACCACCAGTTGATCTCAGAGCCACTATATCTTTGGGCCAGAGAAGGGGTGGAGCCCACAAACTGGAAAATGATTTTATAGAAGATGAGTATGAGGAACCCATAGTGGAGAGAGGAAAGGCACCTCAAACAGAAGAGGTTATATGGAGGAAGATGGAGGAGAAATTCAAGGCGATGTCTCATAAGCTGACCATGGGAAAGAGAATGAACCCCGAAGACAAGGAGCTGGAGGGAGAGGATCTGATCCCTCAGAATTTCAAAATGCCTGATGTCCTGAAGTTTGATGGCACTTCAGACCCAATCACACACATTAAGCAGTACTCATTGGTAATGAAGGGTACACGACCTTAATGAAAAGGCAGAAGATAGAATATTTCTGCTTAAGCTTAACGGGGCCTGTAGTGGACTGGTATCATGGGCTGGATAGAAAAATGAAGGAAGATTGGGATGTGCTGACAGAAGAGTTCCTCAGGCAATACGATTACAGCATGAGGATGGAGATAACTCTAAAAGATCTTGAGCTGTTGTAGCAAAAATCAAGGGAGTCATTCCATGAATACTTGACCCGATGGAGGAATCATGTGATGGAGATGAAAAGGAAGCCAGACACTCTAGATCAGATCAGGCTTTTCATCACAAATGCTAGCCCATATCTGAAGGATGGGTCAAAGATGAAGGGATTGAAGGACCGGGAGTCTCTGAAGGATATAGCCATAGAAGCTGAGAGTGAATACTTGGCAAGGAGGACAAGTAGTGAGGCCTATGCCAAAAAGAGCAATAGTAACTAGGGAGCTAGCAGACTAGCGAGCTCTAGCGGTGGTAGTATGATAGGCAAGACAGTCGAGGTCTCAGCCACAGGAATCGATTAGAGGCACTTTACAAACATAGGGAGGTCTCTCTCATGGGTATTAAAAAAGCTAATGAAGGAAGGGAAGTTACAGCCTTTACTTCCTAGACCTGCCCAAAGCTAAAGACAATCGGGGTATAAGGATGATGAGTTTTGTGCTTACCATCAGCACACCGAGCATACAATGGACAATTGTAAGACACTGAGGCATGCCATTCAGGATCTGATTGACTCCAAACAGACCACTAGTCTGAAAAAGAGAGGCGGCAAGAAGAAGTCCCGGTACAATAATGTTCCCCCACTTACTTTTATGATCGGGTCTAGTCTGCCCGAATGGTATGTTCTAAAAGACTTGTATGATGTTGAAGACATTGCTATCACGCACCTTGAGAAGGCAAGTGAAAAAGGGATTCCCATGGCAATGATCAACTGTTGGTCCACTAGTGAGAGTGGAAGTGAAGATGAAGATGAGGAACCTGCTGATTTATGAGGTTTAAAAGATGAGAAAAAAGAAATCGGAGCAGTGACACGAAGTGGAAGGGTAGTTCCAGAAGTAGAAAAACCACAAGATCCAGTGGCAGTATGCATGGAGAACGAGCCGGAAGAGGACCAAGTGATGAAGCAGTTGACAAAGACTCCGGCCCAGATATAAATTTGGGATTTGTTAAGGCAATACCCATTGCAAAGGCAGAAGTTGGTAGAGGCCTTATGCGAGTCCACTGTTGCAATCACCATTTCCCCAACAGAGCTATTAGAAATCGTGAAAGGGAGTGCAGGAGAAAGTTTAGTTTACTCAGACATTGATTTACCGGTTAAAGGCTGTAATCATAACCACCATTTGTATATAAGGGCATAGATCAATGAAAAGCACACTGCTTGCATTCTGGTAGATGATGGTTCTTCCATAAATGTGTGCCTTCTGGTGGCAATGTCAGCTTTTAGAGTGATAGAGGACATGTTAAGCAAATCAGATCTCACGATCGCCGCTTATGATAACTCTCGATGGCAGGCATCAGGGACCTTCAAAGCAATAGTGAAGACTAGACCAATAGAGACGGAGGTTGAGTTTGTGGTCCTTCCTATCCTAGCTAATTTCTCAGCATTGTTGGATAGACCATGGTTCCACAAGTTGCAAGGGGTGCCGTCTACTTTGCACTAGATGATAAAAGTCCCATATGAGGGATAAGTAGTCACGATCAGAGCCACCCGAGAAAATCAAGTATCCATCTTGGAGATTGCAAGGCAACCCTTTAATGGTTTTCATGTGGCTGTGATAAATGGAGGAAACGATATTGCATGAAACCCTCAAGTGGTGAATATGCTAAAAAATATATCTTTCCTCCCTAGAGCTATTGGGCAAGAATTCCCAAGGGCCACAAGAGGCTATAACGATGAGGGGTCAGAAAGATCAGAGGGGCCTCGGGTATAAAGGCACGACAAAGAGGGGTAAGAAGACATCACATAAGATCCCTCATATTAAGGAAAGTTTTTTGCCTCAATATGTGCTTATGCTAGAGAAGCTGAACCTCAATGGATAGATGGGAGGGTCGTACCAGGATTCGAGGTTTTCAATGACGTCTTTGATTGGTACATTGGATTTATCAAGCCAATAGAGGACTTTTGGGATGAAGAAATCATGACCCAAGGCATTGCTTGGGAACAAGAGGCGCTCGAAGAGATCGTCACTGAGAGGTTAATGGCCACCCGAGTGAAGGGTGAGGAGAAAGTAAGAGATGAAGCTGCAGGTTCGGAGAAGCAAGATGAAGTTCCACAAGAGGTTGCTGTAGAGCCTCTAAAATGCCAAGATGTTACTCAACTGTCGGCTGCAATGTTTGCATCGGCAAAGAAAGAGGACAATAGTGAATTAGATTTTCTTTTTATTCCATAACTCTTTGATGATGTTTATGATGTTTCCAATTCTATTAATAAGATGAACAATTTTTCTTACTTGCGCGATGTCTCTAATGATTTCACTATGCATAATCATGATCATGACTCATTCATATTTGACATTTATTCAACTGATGCGACTCTATTTAATCTCGAAACTTTGGAAAACTTAAAGGAAATCTTGATAGCATCTAACATAACTCCTGAAGAGAGATTAAAATTTGAGAGAATCTTAAAAAAGTATGAAAAAGTCTTTGCCTGGGCCTACGAAGATATGCCAGGAGTCAATCGTTAAGTCGTCGAACATGCCATACCAACGTATCCTAATCATAAACTAGTCAAACAAAAGCTAAGAAGACTTAGGCTGCAGTGGACGGAGAAGGTTAAAGAAGAAGTCCACAAGCAGATTGAGGCTAAGTTTCTTATTAAAGTGCAATACCTGACTTGGTTGGCCAATGTCGTTCGAGTAGCTAAGAAGAATGGAAATGTACGCATATGCGTAGACTATCGGGATTTGAACAAAGCTTGTCCAAAAGATGACTTTCCCTTGCCTCTCTTTGATGTTTTAGTAGACATTGTAGTAGCTTGCATGATGTATAGCTTTGTGGATGGATATGTCAGGTACAATCAGATCCTTAATAAGATAGCTAATCGGATTAAGACAACCTTCATCACCGAATGGGGCACGTTCGCTTATAGAGTAATGTCATTTGGTATGAAGAATGCGGGTGCAACCTATCAAAGGATGGCTACTAGGATCCTTAATGACTTGATCTATAAAGAGGTGGAGGTATATGTTGACGACATGATGATCATGTCGGCCACTAGAGAAGGTTATTTCAAGGCCCTAGAGAAGTTCTTTCAAAGGATCGACAAGTACAATTTGTGATTGAACCCTAAGAAGTGCATTTTTGGAGTCACCTCAGAAAAACTGTTGGGACATATAGTGAGCTAAAAAGGGATTGAAATCGACCTGGAGAAAGTCATGGCCATTAGGGAGATGTCGGTGCCACAAAAAGAAAAATATATTAGAAGCTTCTCGGGAAAGTTATAGTATGTTAGCAGGTTTATCGCCAAGCTCACTTCAATCTATGAATCGATCTTTAAGCTGCTCAGGAAAGATCAGCCTATAATACGGAATGATGATTGTTAGAAGGCTTTTGACACCATCAATGAATACTTGTTAAACCCCCCGGTTTTGAGACCACCTCAACCAGTCAAGCCTTTGATCCTGTACTTGGCGATAGAAGATAGTTTCGTAGGTGCCATGACGGCTCAGGAGGATGAATTCAGAGAAGAATTTGCAGTTTTTTTTTTATCTTAGTAAGAAGTTTCTTTCTTATAAGATCAAATATACTAAAGTCGAAAAGATTTGCCTAACAGTATTTGGGCCTCTAAGAAATTAAGACACTACTTCCATTCTTACAAGGTACAAATTGTTGCTAAACAGAATCCGTTCAGGCACCTACAAGAAGCTCTCTTTTTATTAGGAAAGATGGGAAGGTGGTTATTGCTCCCACAAGAATTTGATGTTGAATACATCACCCGAAAAACCATCAAGGGACACGCAGTAGCAGAATTTTTGGCAGAGCACCCCAATCAAAAAAGATCTAATTGAGTTTAATTTCCCAGATGAGGCCGTTACGACCATTGCAATACAGGGCTGGCAGTTGCATTTTGATGGAGCAGTTAATAGCAAGGGGGTAGGAGTGGGAATCATTCTTACGACCCCAGATGGTGAAAAACTTCCATTAGCCAAAAAGGTAAGGTATAAGGCTACTAATAACGAAGCCGAGTATGAAGCCTGCATTTTTGGATTAGAAGCTTTGTTAGCCTTGGGGGCAAAGAACATGAAAATCTTCGGGGATTCATCACTGGTAATCCATCAGATTCGAGGAGAGTGGTCTGTTAGGGAAGAACGATTGGTGCCATATGTAAAACACTTAAAGATGTGGAGCAGTCAATTCGAGACATGTATGTTTCACTTTGTGCCTAGGGATGAAAACCAATTGGCAGATGCCCTCGCAACTTTGGTGTCGATATGGGATAATCCATAAGGGGTAGCCATGAAGCCCATCTTGATCTCTAGTTCAGAAAGGCCCAGTTTTGAATCAGAATAAATAGTAAAAATTGAAGTTGTCGATGAGAAACCATGGCACCATGACATTCAAACTTACCTAAAAAAGATGGTATTCCCAGGAAAAGCTACTGAAAATGACCAAAGATTGATCCGAAAACTATCTGCCCAGTTTATCTGTATAGATGGTGTGCTATACAAATGGCAAGTCGATGGCATTCAACTAAGATGTTTGGATGAGAAGGAAGCTGAGAATGTTATGGAGGAAACTCATGTTGGGGTTTGTGGAGCCCACATGAATGGTTTAATGTTAGCAAAAAAGATCATGCGGCAGGGATTTTACTGGCTTACGATGGATACAGATTGCACAAAATACGTGAAGCAGTGTTAATTGTGCTAACAGTATACATATTTGAGGCAATTACTAATTTCAGAATTGCACAGCTTAACATCACCTTGGCCGTTTGCATCTTGGGGAATAGATATTATGGGAGAAATACACCCTACAGCCTCCAATGGACATAGGTTCATCATAGTCGCCATCGATTATTTCACTAAGTGGGTAAAGGCTGAATCTATCAAGAAGATCGATGCTCGAGACATGGCCAAGTTCATTGAAAAGAATTTGATTTGTAGATATAGTCTCCCACATCATATTGTGTCTGATAATGGGGTGCAGTTCATGGCTAAAACTAAGAAGTTACTCCAGAAGTATAGCATTGAGCATCATAAGTCTTCTCTATATCACCCGCAGGTCAATGGGGCAGTTGAAGCGACTAATAAAAATATCAAGAAGATCTTATCCAAAATGGTTAAGAACTACAAGGATTAGGCAGAGAAGTTGTCTTTTGCACTCTAGGGCTACAAAACCACCATCAGAACTTCCACGAGAGCCACGCCTTATTCTTTAGTATACAGGACAGAAGGTACTTCCAGTTAAAATAGAGCTCAGATCTTTAAGGGTAGTTATGGAAGCCCAAATCCCAGAAGCTGATTGGGCACACCAACGATTGCTGCAGCTGAACATGTTAGATGAGAACAGGTTGTGGGCTTATTATCACAACCAAATCTTTTAGAAAAAACTTGCTAGATTATTCGGGAAAAAGGTCCGAAAGCATCCACTAAAGGAGGTTGATTTAGTCTTCAAACAAATGAGGCCAGGTGTTTTGGACATATGAGGTAAATTCAGGCCAACATGGAAAGGTCTGTTTATTCTTAAGAAGTTATTGACTAAGGGCGCAGTGATTTTAATGGATAGTGATAGAGACGAGTTCAAAGAACCAGCCAACATCGATAGACTCAAAAGGTTTCATGGCTAAAGAATAAAAAATCAAAAGAAGAGAATAGAATCCCTGCGGGTCGAAAACCGAAAAAAAGGCGGCCTTGCTAAAAATGGGCGCCTCGTTGGGGTGAAAACAGAAAAAAAGGCACCTTGGATAAAAATTAGAAGCTTGAGAGAAAATACCCAATCAAGAAAACCCGTGAGAGCTTATTAAAAATATGAGTTCGATGCTTTCAAGATCCATTTTCGAGATTAAATGCAATTTTGTATTTTGAATCTATGTTAAACGATGATTATGTATGATAAAATCATATTGAAATGTACACAATTTTGTGAAAGATATAAAATAGAAACAATTCTACTCATGTGTTCATTATCATCTAGTTATTTTATAAAAAGTAAAAGAAAAACATTATTCTTTATTGAGTCTAATAACTATGCTCTGCTACTGCTCTCGCCAGCCAGATGCCTAAGTCGATGGGACCTATTATCAACTGTAGGACTAATCACCCATCTCTTGTATGCATTTGTGGAAGCAAAGGTGAAATCTCCAATCTATAGTATAACAATATTTACAGGCAGCTGTGCCCATAGACCGTGGTACCTGGATGTGAAAGCCGAGGATAAGATGCCACCTTGGAAAGATAGAGGGCACCTCACATCATCTTGAATCCCTCTAAACTATCGAGCACAGTGGGCGATAATATAGAAGGTAGCCTCATGAAGTCCACACAAAGGGACGCACCTTGAAAAGCCATCTAGAGTCACAGAAGAAAGGGGCTGCCAAAGGCACATGAAGTTGATGTCATCATCTGCCACCTCACCTAACCTAGCAACACCTTCATCGGGAGATGCAAAGGAATACAGCCATTTCCTGGGAAGAAAATGCCTCAGCGAATAATTGCTGATCACCCTAGGAGGAGGCTCCGATAGTAGTTTTAGTTTCTCCTGTAACCATATCTAAAAAATGAGGAAAATCAGAGAGGTTAGAAATACTCATACATAAGGGACCAAGTTATTTGGAAGGGTCATGTGAAGAGTTGACTGATTTTACAATTTGCAACTCTTTAAAAAAAAGCTGCTGGAATGGTTAGGGTCCACTCCAGGCAAAAATAAGGCACGGGATTATGTTAAAATTCGAAATGACACGTTTCCTGCTGAGAAAAACTAGTGTGAAAATCCACAAGGGACGCACTACCTTTTAAAATAATGACTTACTTGTAGTAATAAGGAGCTTCCGATGAAGGCAACAGAAGGGTCAGCACAAACAGCATCCAAATCCAAAATGGTCTCAGCAAGAATTAAGGGGAATGGGGTCAGCCCGCGATGGATGCCATCCACAATCTCGAATAACTGGTAATTGCCGGTCAGCTCCTCAGAAATCACTGTGAGGTATCTGGAAAGGCAAAACAGTAGGACAACACTGGCCTAGTATGTGGGTACATCAGAAAAGCCTTCTAATGCCTCGATTAACTATTCTAAAGCAAAAGAGGCACTCTGGGGGGGCTAGTCTAGCAGCGGCTGAAGGAGAAATACCTAAGGCCAGTGCAATGTCCCTCTCATGAATCAATCCATAGCTCGGGATGTAAGGTGGTGTGCCAGGAGGAAACCTGGTTCCGATAATGGCAGCGAATTCTTTGGGCAAGGGGCACAGTTTTTGATAAGTAAATCTAGAAAAGTGGAACTGAGGGTCCCAAAAGCGAACTGTAGCCAACAGAAGATTTTGGTCCACTTTAGCTCTCCTTAGAAATTTTAAGCCAGAATAAGGGGCAAAAGTGGTGTTTTTCCAAGTTCGGGGGTCATCTAGAAGTCGGTGCATTTTGGTAAGGGTTGATGCTGACTTTGGGGCAAAAATTGAAGATAAGTTAAAAAAGAAAAAAAAAATAGTAAAGAGAAAGGAGAAAAGAAGAAAAAAAATCTAAAAAAGGGGAGCTCTGACTGAAGGCCAAGAGAGTGCACGAAATTTGAGGAGAAATCAAGTATTTAAAGAAAGCAACGATCGACAGGCGTTGCTCGAGTGAGACACGGCCAGCTCGTCGGTCAACCTTTGACCGCTTGGGTGGATTTTGATCTGCATGGTTTAAGCATTTCACGTGCATAAAATCTTTTACGTGTATTTGTGCCATTTTTAGTTTTTCAGGGAAACAAAGTTGACGGATGCAATTGTACATTAAAACCAGAGGGCAAAATATTCAAGGAGTATTAAAAAAAATTGAAAATTCGAAATGACCGACGGGCTCGTAGAATTGCCCATCGCTCGCTCTATAGACGACCTGCTCATTGCTTTGCTAAAAACTATAAATAGCAAGCCATTATGTGGCTGACCAGATTCTTCTTCTTCTCTTCTTCCTCTTTCTTCTTCCGCACGAACCGTCACTCACCCACAGTTTTTCTGCATTTTCTTGGTCATTTGTCATCCGTTTTGAGTACGGTTTACACCAAAACACTCCCCTCACAGTCGTGCAGGTGCAGGACTAAATTTCTTGCATTTATTTCGAGTTTTTTTCAGTGTAGTTCGTCGACTCACAGGTTGGTTTTCGGTAACTTATCTCCTTTTCGTTGAAATTTTCTCTTTATTTTTGCATTTTAAATATATTGTAGATATGCCTGCTAGGAAATGTGTATAAAACTAGGTTTCTCCAGTCTATGCTTTGCACTGCTAGTTAAATGCCAAATATATCAAGTAGTGAAGGAAGGAATAAAAAAGGAAAAAAGTTGTAATTAATTAATTATATTTTAGGAGAATTATTCTACTTCTACAATTGCAAGTTTAACTTATTAAGAGTAGGATAAAATGGTAAAGTAGTATTTTCCATTTTCGTTGGATAAAATAGTTGTGCCTATAAAATTGTTGATGGGGCTAGAGGCCTGTCCCTTTAGTGTTTTTCGTGCAGGAAGTTGGGCACATCTTTGCCGGGATGCTGCCGAAATTTTTCTGGGTTAGGCACATCCTTGTCAGCATGCTATCGAATTTTTTTTTGGGTTAGACACATCCTTACTGTGTTGCTGCCGAAATTTCTAAAAATTAAAAATATAGTTAGTTTACTTACAACTATCACGCATTAATGCAAAACTAACTCTTTTTTTTCTACAGGATGCCCCCAAGATGAAACATTCCTTAGGACCAGCTCGAGCCTCAGGCTCCAGCATGGATGACTCCAAATATGAGGGAGAGATTTTAGGACCTAGCTCAGGTCCAGTTTCGTGCCAGCAGATACATCTTTAGGCCCTTCCTCCAGTGCATGGGGATGTTAGAGGGGTTGAGGCTCTTTTAGAGGTGGCAGGGTTCGTCATTTTAGACTCACACAGAGGTCATGAGAGAGTTCTTAGCCACGTTCCACTACAGAAGATTTCAGATATTGGACACTGAGGAGGGTGTTATACAGTTTAAGGTTCGAGGAGATCATTTCAATATCACCCGCAGGGTCTACGCCCAGGTGATTGGGCTTCTGTTTGCGGCAGACGTGATGATACCGCAGAGGGCCATCCGCAAACAGCATTGGGAGGCCATCACGTTGCCGGGAGTCCCCTACAACTACGATACGGCGAAGAGCACTATGCTCTCATCACAAGCATTGAGGTATGTCCACAGAGTACTGTCTAGCTCTTACTTATGCCAAACTGGGAACCCCGGGTCGGCCAACGGTGCGAAGATATGGAGTATGTGGGCGATGGTGACAGGCCGGCGCCTCAACATTAGCCATGAGATCTTGGCTAACTTGGTGAGATTGAAGCGTGGGACAACGCCCTTCATATGTGTTGGTGGGGTGATCACTATATCTGAGGGTCCCTTTGGCAGATTTTAGGCCTCTGTTAGATGAGGATATTTATGTGGATGTAGCAGCAGCCCAGGCTATGGGGATGATAGCTCAGATATACACGATCATCCTGATGAGTATAGACTACTTATAGTGACAGAGACCAGGCACCTCTTTCATCTCCCTCCACTCTAGCCAGTTGCAAACGTTCTGGAAGAGCTCCAGGCAAAGAAGCAGCCTCCACAGCAGCCCCAGCTAGAGGAGGAGCAGCTTCACACTCCTCAGGACATGGAGTTTGATATAGATTTGGATGATCTGCTGCGCACTCCAGTGTCATAGCGAGCTCAGAGCCACACGCCACTACCACCACCACCGCAGGTCCAGTGGTCCGAGTCTCGGAAGGCCAGGAGATTCCACCCTTACAGCTGGTCGGGGCACCCGGGGGCATCTATGTCCACTACTCCTCCACCACCAGATTCCCATGCAGGGCCATCTTCGTCCAATGTATAGCCACCATCTCCATCTATACAGCAGGACATTATCTCAGCGGTGACTATCGCCCTTGTTGCCATGGATCGACGAATGGAAGAGAGAGACAGGATGATAGGCGAGTGCATGGATAGGCATGAGAGACTAATAGAGGATTTGAGGCAAGGTCTGAGTGCCTCATAGGAAACCGCTGCCCAGAGGATTGACAAGGCCATCTAGATGGTTGATGAGTCTGTTACCTCTCTTAGATTCTGAGTGGAGGTCTTAGAGTCTTTATACCGGCCATATCCGAGGTCTATCAGGGAGCTGAGAGAGCAAATGGAGACTAGGCTTACAGGGATTAGGGATGCCTCCAGATGCTAGAGCTCGGAGCAGGCACATGTTTTCACAGAGCTGGCCAAATTGATCAATGAGTTTCTGGGGTTCCTCAGGACCTGTGCTTAGCCTTTCCTGGATGGGTATGCCCGGATCCAGTTCCAGCGCCCTCCACGAGCAGAGCCGCCGGCCGCTCCATGATCTCCACCAACGGTTGTCATTCCTTCGCAGCCAGCCACCGGGGCTGGACCATCAGCATCCAGGGATCGGCCCTCCACCTCCAAAGCTGGACCATCGACTTTCAAGGCAGGGCCATCTTCATCTAGTGCTCAGCCGATCCATCTATCAGATAGCGACCAAGATCCAAATGAGCCCTCGGATTACTCTCCTTTTTAGCACATATTTAGGGAGATTTGTATATATATCTATTGATGTACACAAACTTTGCATTTTACTCAGTGGTATTTACATTTTGTTAAAATTTCATTTTATTTAATGATTTACATTGTGTTAAAATTTCATTTTTGCTTCAAAAATACTTGACGCATCAAAATGATAAGATAGAAGAAAGTAAGGAAAAGAGAGAGCAAGAAAGATAAAAGATAAATAATATTAAGAGAAAATAAAAGATACAAAATTTAAGCTTTAAAAGGTTCCAATTAATACAACAAATTAATAAGATTCTTTGAAATTATAGGAAGCACATTTCGACAGTCTACGTCACGACGCAAAAGTTGAATTCATCACAGCTCAGTAGCGTTAATGATAAGCTGTATTAAGTCTTCTGCAAATGAGGTAGCAATAATCATATGCCTGTAGCTCATTGGTGACAATCACATGCCAGCGTTTGGATGGTGACAGTCATATGCCATACAAGTCGATTGTGATTTACAGAATAGCTCAGTGATGACAATCATATGCCAATGATCCTGTTGGTGACAATTATAGGGTAACACTTGGATGGTGACAATCATATGCCTATTGCTTGATGGTGACAATCATAAGTCGACATCTGGATGGCGACGATCATATGCCATACAGATCAACTGTAGTCCAAAAATGAGCAGTGGCAACAATCATATGCTTACTTCTCAACGGCGACAATCACATGCCAATGTCCCGAAGGCAATAATCATATGCCGGACGGACAAATTGTGGTCCATATAATGAGTCATGGCGACAATCATTTGCTTACGACTCGACGGTGATAATTATAAGCCAATATCTTGATGGCAACAATCAAATGCCTGATAGATTACAGTGGTTCAACGGTGACAATCATATGCTGGACGAATCAAAAGCAGTCCTTTAAGAGACCCAAGGGCAATAATCATATGCCAAAGTCCCGAAGGCAATAATCATATGCCTGGAGGATTAGCTGAAGTCTTTAGAATGACTCGGTGGCAACAATCATAAGCCACAATCCATGATCTTCAGTTCTCTATCAAGACAGTAAAAGGTAAGGACTACCTCAGGAATGCATTTCCTCCCTTGTCTTTGAATTTTAGCTCATTTAGACATGAGTGCAGTAGTTTCCCTGAAATTGGGGGTAACTGTAGACACCGGGTCCCGAGGTAGCCTAGATTAGATTTACCTGATGAAGATACCGGTACCTGTTTCACAGGTAAAGGAGTGAAGTTGTAGGCTTTCGCCCTTGAAATTCATAAATTTTAGGGATATTGGTGACCAAGAATCCTTTTTATACCTTTTTTGGTTCGAAAGGGGCCTTTTGCTCTAAGGATTTGCCTTTTCGATGACCGAAGCTCGTTGGTCAGTGCGCCACCCGTCGCTCACTCTTCAGGGACGCCCGTCCCTTGTGCGAGCGGGCATCTGTTGCTCACGTTTGAGGGATGCCTGCCCCTCGCAAGAGCAGGTGCCTGTCGCTCACGCTTGAGGGACACCTGTCCCTCGTGCGAGTGGGTGCCCACCGCTCGAAAGGCAAGGCTGCCCTCCTAACTGACGCTCGTCCCTCGGCCCCTGGCAGTTACTTAGCGGTTTGGATTGTGGAAAAATGTAAAATATTTAACGTTTATCCTCAGAGATTTGATTTGAATTCAAAAATATTTTATTTTATCTTCTAAAATATAATTTAATTCAAAAAGATTTCATTTTATCTTCTAAAAGATAATTCGAATCCAAAAAGATTTCAGTTTATCTTTTAAAAGATAATTTGAATTCAAAAAGATTTCATTTTATCTTCTAAAAGATAATTTGAATTCAAAAATATTTGATTTTATCTTCTAAAAATCTTTTTGAATTCAAAAAGATTTGATTATATCTTCAAGGATAATTTGAATTTTAAAAAGATTTGATTTTTTATCTTTATCTTAAGTTAGCATATAAATAACAAGCTGAGGATCGAGATGAAGGGTTGGAAATTTCTTAGGTTGGTGATTTTAGAAAATCGATTTTCTTTACTTGATCTATCCTTTTAAGATTCGAGATTGTTCCAAAAGACAAAAGTGAAACCGAGAAAGAGAAATCAATTCTTTTCTCTTGATTTACCTTCCTAAAAACCTCAATTTATTTTGAAAAGAACAATTTTTGGTAAAGAAAATTGTCTTTAATAGTTTTCACTGGTCAACCGATCCTTATATAATTCAAGGGAGATTTATGCGACTTTCACCTTCCGAAAATTAACATTCCGAGGGTAAATATTATGGACTAGCCATTCTTGTGGTAATTTCAATACCTTTGATAGGAGGCATGTAAACTGATTTCAAAACATGAATTAATTCATTTTAATTAATCCATTTTATCGTTTTGTTTGCTTCTTTAGTAATATATTGCATGAAAAATGGTTTAAAGATGTGAAATCTTGGATTCAAATTAGATTTTCCCATTTTTTGAGGTATAGCAATGACCGGCGGGCTGAAGGCTCTACCGACGGTCGTCGTTCAGGTGACTGACTGGTTGTCGCAGAGTGCCTCTTTTGCCCATCGATCATCCCAGGGACGGCCGTCCCTCGTCCCTCCTTAGTCGTCCCTAGACCTCTTCTTCCATTTTTTGATTGTTTTTTTTAATTTTCTGTTTTTTACACTTTATTTCTACTAATTTTAGGCAATTCATTGCCATGTTTCCTATTGTTTCAGTTATTTGTTTTGCTTCTGATGTTTTTATTTTGCTAACGTATTATTTGCATTTTTTTTCATGAGTTTTTTTTTATTTTGTTGAGTATTGGATGCTAGGAAAGTGGACTAATTAGGATGATTCGAAGACATCGATTCAGTTCATTTCTTTCACTTTATTTCTTTTATTAGTTTACTTTTTCTAATTCTTATTTGTTGTCGTAAATGTTATTGTAGTACTCGCTAATATAAAAAGCACCAAAAGATTTCTATGAATAAATAAGTTTTTCTTAAATAAAATAGGACCAATGTCCTAGTTTTCCCTCCAACCAAAATTGTCACTTTAAAAATCATTCTTTTAAACATGCATGTAAGGACCAATGTCCACACCTCAAATAAATGTCCCGTTTTATGCATGATTTATATTTCCTTTTATTGGGGGTTGTATTCCGCCCCTACTTTTATTATAAATTAATGTAATCTTATTTACTTTATTATAATTTTATGCGATTTATAGCTTTCAGTATGTGATTGATCTACGCTTTAATAATTACATTGAACTGTATGAGAAAAGGAATGGAATTTTAATAATAAAAACTCACTTGTAACTTTGACCAAGGTGTGAATAAGAGTGAAGTCTCGAACTCTCTCTGGTCTTAGGCTTCACGAGGTTAGATGAACGTTTCCAATGTTCTATTGGGAAGGGAATTCCAAAATATCTCCTGTTGATAAAAATAGACTCATACGCATCGTCTTAGGCTTCTTGAAGTTAGATGAACCTTTCCAACATTTTGTTGGGACTGAAATTCCAAAATATCTCTTGTTGCCCAAAATAGACATATACGCATTGTCTTAGGCTCAGTGAGGCTAGATGAACTTTCCCAATATTTTATTGGGTGGCGACTCCAAAACACATTTTGTTGCCAAAAATAGATGCCCCCATAATCTTTACAGGTCTTGTGAACCTCTCTCGAATTCCCTAAAAGTGAGTTTTCGGGGCCTCCGGGGTTCAGTGCGCGTCACATGCATGCACAAAAAAAAGTTCGCAGAAAAGTTCGGCAAAATTTTCTGCACATTGTCAGTAAAATTGAGCTAGCCCATTTTGATTCAAAATAAAATATTATTGGACTATAAATATTATAGAACTAAAATAATATTTTTGGATGAAATGGAGAATTAATTTCAGGCCTATTAGAAATTAGTTCTACGCAGAAGCACTCTGGGAGTGGCTTCTGCACAGGGCCTCTGTAGAAGGCATTAAAGGTCTATTTCTTTGGCTAAAATATATAAAATATGATCCAAAAGTGTTATGGAGCCTACATATTTAATTTGGTTTCATTTGGAATTCATTTGATTAATTAAATCTAAATCTGTGCAGAAAAGCTCAGTCTGCAGGCTTCTGCGTATAGCCTTATAGTGGAGGCCTATACTTGATTTAATTAAGCCAAATTAAGTAAATATTTAATTATAAAATATAAAATTAATTTTCATAATTTTTAAGAGATTTAATCCTATTGGACATAAGATTTTAACCTTGGTATAAATACCTAATTAAAGTAGGATTTAACCTAATTCTATTTTTTCCTCCTACCCTAGTCGGAATCCATCACTAGCCTCCATAGAATTTTGGCAGCCCCTCTGTACTCCATTAGTTCTTTTTCTTATTTCTCTAGTGTAGACAATTTGGAGGTGTTTGAAAGTTTGGACACTGTGGTTTGTGACAACCCCGTGCGAAGGAAAATCAACGGATCAACAAAATCCACGGGTGATTTTCCATCTTTTAGATCAGCAATATAATTTCATGGCCAATAACTATTTTTATTTGGTTAAAATTTTAAATTCTGTGTTTGCATGTAATGCACGTAACCAAATTAATTCCAATAGTCTTAACCCAAATTGCCTTGGATTTTCTTGTAAAAAGCCAAATTGTTTGCACCAAAGGAAAGGCATGTAGCCTTCCAAATATACACCACCACCTGTAGGATACCTGGTAACAAATCACCCCCTAAACAAGTATCTAGATTTGGTGAAGAAAGCTCAATGTATTAAGCCTCATCTAGTATTCCGAAAGTGTTGTCTCTACCAGGAAGGTGACATCTTGACCATATTGGTAGAATACTTTCTTCATCGGTATCCTCCGAGAAAAGGAATAAAGAAATTGAAGTGGAGGTTATACCATGAAAGGGAGCATCCAAATTTACTATAGACATATTATAGCTGCAGGATGCCATTGTCCATGGAAGCAATCAAAAGATGGTGTGAAATTGGGGCCACAGAGTTTGGGGAAGTAGGTGAAAATCCATAGTTGCATGATCCACATATTTCCATTCATTTTGTAAATGGCTTCTCATAAGTGGTTCTGGTCAATTCATAGAATACAGTTGCAAGTAACATGAAACCTAGAGCACATGATTTTCAACTAGTAATGGCTGTAATGACATTGAGGAATTCGGGACATGGACGTCCAGAAAATGGGCAAAAAATGTACTTGTATAATAAAGCCCACACAAAGTACGCATGCTCTGATTCAAGGTCCTTAGGAGGATTTCTGCTTATATTGTTCATTAGTGTAGAGTATGAATGATAGTTCTTCTGCAATATAGTTGGTGTAGACTCTAGGGCAATAACTAAATTGGGAGCCTTAACACCAACAACATGCAACTCGGTCAAAGCTAATATATCCCTCCAAGTAATAGACATAGGCCCTACTAGGAAAACAAAAGCTAATAAATACCTCCAAGTAATAGACATGGGCCCTACTAGGAAAACAAAAGAGTTGTACCTACTTGATCAAAATATCACAACCGAATTAAGCATATCTTTACAATAGGGAATATTAAGTTTGGAGAGATCAACTAGGAATATTAAGTTTGGAGAGCTCAACTAAGTAAAAAATGCCTGTGTCACGCCATCTCTTAACAAAGTGGGGAGATTTATTACTCACCCATTTGAGCCAGGCATCTGAGGAGCTAGGGATATTTAGGCAATTTGAAATTTTAACACATAACACACAATATTTGTGGCAGAGAAAAATAATAGATTTTTAGCTCATTCCTATAACATATTATGTTAAAATTACATCTGTGTAAAATTGTAAATCTTTGAATATAGACCAATTAACTGGCAATCAACATGCTTTATTAAATTACCATTATTCACTATTTTTCCTTAAATATATATGCTTAGTTTACTTGAATACAATATTTTCTAGGGAATGACATACAACCCACATGAATATACTATACTCAGTCATAGCCTAGCTAGTTTCTAAATTTTGAGGAAATGATAGACATTGAGATGACTAATCTTTGAACAGTTTCCCCAATGTACTTAGAACTTGAATTCAATAACTTAATTAAACCATGAAGCACAATACCTGCAGCAAGAAAGTTAGCAAAATCTCCATACCATGGCATATGCACTTGCTCAATGGACATTAAAGACTCATCCGAAAAGGTTTCATTGATTTCATTACTATCCCCTATAGGTCCTTCATCATTTTCTAATCTTGACAAGTGATCAGCCACTAAGTTTTCAGAACCTTTCTTATCCCTAATCCCAATGTCAAATTCTTGTAACAAAAGACCCCAATGTATGAGACGAGGCTTAGCATCTTTTTTAGAAAATAAATACCTAAGGGCTACATGACCTGTATAGATTATAACTTTAGATCCTAACAAATAAGATCTAAACTTATCACATGCAAAAACAATAGCTAACATTTCTTTTTCAGTTGTGGTGTAATTTAATTGAGGTGCCGATAATGTATGGCTAGCATAATAAATGTCATGCAATTGCTTATCTTGGCGCTGACCTAGCACACATCCTACAGCAAGGTCACTTGCATCACACATTATCTCAAAAGGTAAATTCCAATTTGGAGAAGTGATTATAGGTGCACTGACAAGAGCTTTCTTTAATTGCTCAAAAGCATCCATACATGCATTAGAAAATCAAAAGGTACATCTTTAACTAATAAGTTAGTTAAAGGCTTAGGAATCAATGAAAAATTATTTATGAACCTCTTATAGAATCCAACATGACCTAAAAAGGATCTTACACCCTTAAGTGTAGTAGGTGGAGGCAACTTCTCTATCAACTGAGTTTTAGCTCTATCAACCTCTATACCTCTACTTGAGATCTTGTGCCCTAGAACTATCCCTTCTTCTACCATGAAATGGCACTTTTCCCAATTAAGTACCAAGCTGGTCTCCTCACATCTAGCAAAGACTCTATCCAAGTTATTCAAGCATAACTCAAAAGAATCATCATAGACTGAAAAATCGTCCATGAAAACTTCCATTATCTCTTCTATTAGATCCCTAAAAATTGAAGTCATGCACGTTTGAAAAGTGGCTGGTGCATTACAAAGCCCAAAAGTCATTCTTCTATAGGCAAAAGTCCTATAGGGATAAGTAAATGTGATTTTCTCTTTGTCACTAGGGTATATGAATATTTGAAAGTATCCCGAAAACCCACCTAAGAAACAATAGTGAGAATGGCCAGCTATCCTCTCTAACATTTGATCTATAAATGGCAAAGGAAAGTGATATTTCCTAGTAGCTGAATTCAACTTCCTATAGTCAATACAAACCCTCCAACCCGTGGTGGTTCGTGTAGAAATCAAATCCCCATTCTCATTTCTAACCACAATCATTCCCCCTTTCTTTGGTACACAATGTATAGGACTCACCCATGCACTATCCGAAATCGGATAGATAATCCCAGTATCTAATAACTTAATGACTTCTTTTTTAACTACCTCCTTCATATTGAGATTAAGTCTCCTTTGTCTATTAGCCTTAGGTTGGCACTCATTTTCCATATTAATCCTATGCTTCACTACATTAGGACTAATTCTCTTTAAGTCAGAAATTTGCGAACCTATACTTTTGATCCTCTTTCTAACCACTTCTAACAACAAAGACTCTTGCTTATTAGTTAACTTATTAGAGACAATGATAGGTAAAGTGCTATTATTACCAAGAAATACATACCTTAAATGGCTTGAAAGTTCTTTAAATTCAACATTAGGAGGACTTATAATGGATGGTAGAAGTGGCTCTGCACTTCTATTCAAAATTTCAGGTCTTGAGCTCTCTTACTCCTCCTCCTCATGAACTTCTTCCTCAAAATTTACCTCCTCTTTACCTGCATCTTCCAAAACTTCTAGCACAAAAGCATCAATAATATCAATTTTCATGCATACATTTTCATCCATGGGGTATTTGAGTGCTTTGTCCATATGATACTCTACAATATCCTCCCCCACTCTTAAAACCAAGTCCCCTCAAAAACATCAACTAATGCCCTACCAGTTCTCATGAAAGGTCTTCCTAAAATCAATGGGCATTTAACATCATAAGCAAAGTCCAAAATTACAAAATCAGCAGGCAAAATGAATTTATCTACTTTAACTAGTACATCCTCTACTATGCCATATGATTTTTTAATTGATTGGTCAGCCAATTGCAAAACCATTGAAGTAGACTTAACATCTTCCAATCCTAACTTTTTAAAAATTGACAATGGCATAAGGTTAATACTAGCCCCTAAATCACACAAACACTTAAGAAATTCAATATCCCCCAAAGTATAAGGAATAGTAAAACTCCCATTATCTTTAAGCTTGGCAAGCACATTGTTAGTGATTACTAAACTACATGCTTCAGTCAATTCAACTGTAGATAAATCTTTCCAACTCTTCTTCTTACAAATTAAATCCTTTAAAAATTTAGCATAGTTAGGAATTTGAGTTATAGCCTCAAAAAAATTTAAATTAATATGAAAATACTTTATTTTATCAATAAAAGTTCGAAATTGTTTATCATTGTTTTGCTACTTGAGACGTTGCGAAAATGGTGGACGAGGTTGAAAAACTTTTTGAATATTAGCCTTACGTGCCCCCTCTGTTGCACCCATGACAAAATGCTCTTTCTCTACTAGTGCACTCGCGGATGGGATAGCGCTCGCAATATTGGCAAGTTTCCACTCTGTCGCGCTCGCCACCGGTGTTGCGCTCGCAACAGAAGGTTCATCTTCCTTCTTTAACTCATTTTCCTGCATCACTCCACTTTTGTTAGTAGAAACAAATTCATGGTTGTAGGTTTTACCTGATCTCAATGTGATTGCCATCAAGTGCTCCCTAGGATTATCTTCTGTATTACTCAGAAGGCATCCTTGTAATCTTGAAGGTGATGCATTCGCAATTTGCCCCAATCGAACCTCAATGTTATGAATGGATGAAGCTTGATTCTTAGCTATTTGATCAAACTTAGATTCCAGCCTCTTATGATTCTCCTCTTGTGAGCTAAATTTCAATTTTATTCCCTCCAAGAATCTATCCATCTTAACCTCCAAAGCTCCAAATCTATCTTGTGGTGATTAAAATCCTACACCTCCTCTATTCTGATTATTGTTATTATTCCCCCATGAGAAATTTGGATGGTTCCTCCATCCAGGGTTATAAATATTTAAATAGGGATTCCCACGCCCTTGTCCTTGAATGAAACTCACTTGCTCTTCCGTACTTGCCATACCCAAATTACATCTTTCACTTGCATGACCTTGTTGTCCACAAACTGTACATGCATTTAATAAAGTTCCTCCCACGTTCAAGTTGTCTATCTTGTGGGTTAAAGCTGCAATTTGGAATTGCAAAGCAACAACCGAATCAATGGAATGCAAACCTTTAACAGGGGAAGAATTTGATACCTTAGCCCTTTTGATTGGCCACATGCAATTATTTATTGACATCTCTTCAAGCAAATCGAATGCAGCATTTGTTGTCTTCCTCAAAAGAGAACCACCGGCAGCTAAATCTATGGTTCCTCTTGTGGTTGGATTTACTCCATTATAGAACGTTTGCATAAGCAATTCTCTTGGAAGATTGTGATGTGGACAACTTCGTTGCAATTCCTTAAATATTTCCCATGCTTCATACAAAGATTCATTGTCATATTGCACAAAGGTAGCGATATCCTTAATAATCTTTGTAGTTTTGGCCAGGGAAAAATACTTAGAAAAAAATGCTTGAGCCAATTAGTCCCAAGTAGTAATGGATCCTCTAGCAAGTGAATTCAACTAACCTTTTGCTTTGTCCTTCAATGTGAAAGGAAATAGCCTAAGCTTGATTGCATCAGCTAAAACTCCATTGATTTTAAAGGTATCACAAATTTCTAAGAAATTTGCCAAATGAGCATTTGGATCCTCATTTTAAAAACCATAGAATTAAATACTATTTTGAATCATTTGTAAAAGAGATGGTTTAATTTCAAACTAATTTGCATTTACCGTAGGCCTTACCACTCCTTGTTGAGCCCCGCTCAATGCTAGCGTAGCAAAGTCCATCAATCTAGGTAGATTCTCATCATCATTCATAATTGGTCCGTATTTTTATTTTTCTTTTTATTGGATTTACGGTTATCTCTGGATTCAATTGTTCAAGTTCTTCTTGAGAACTCCTTGTCTTAGGCATAAACTTGAACTATCCAATCCTGTAAAACAAAAACAAACAAACAAAACAAATTAAATATTGTAATCCAAAATCATAAATAAAGATTTATAATGGCAATAATATCAATCATAACGTGTCCTTGGCAATGGCACCAAAAACTTTTTGTGTAATTAATCCGCAAGCGCATGGTTTACCGATTATAGTACTTAACATATCATTACTACGAGAAATGTATGTTGATTATTACTCATTATTACTTCTTGATTTTAATCTTGTTTACAATGATTAATATCTTTTAAGAGTGACTCTAACCAATTAGTGGAATGCAAGTTTTAACTAAAACTAATTACTAATGATCAAAGAAGACAAGAAGGATTAATGATGATAAATTAATAATTAATGGAACTTGAAGTAATTAATCTTGATTATTGTTGTATCCTTGTCATGCAAGTCAAGTTGAAATAATATTCCAATTCATTCTCTCGACATAAATTAGAGTGTTTAAAACATACATTTATAATTCTAACTCTTAACTCTCATTAATGTAAATTTATATATGTAAATTTCAGGATTAATTAGCAACCTATAACAATCATCTAACTTTATGATCTCTCAAATAATGCTTTAATGATTAATTTCCATTAGTTTTAAATGGGAATCTATCTCTTAACTAAATTCTCACTTATAATGATCATGCATCAAATACTAATAGAAATTCCACAAACAAGAATAATAAATTGATATGAACAACAAAACATAATATAAAGGATTCAAGTTCATAAATACATTATTTAATATTTACAAAGAAGAAGTAAAAGATTAGAAATAAGAAGAAGGAGATATCTCAACCATTTTTCCTTTCACAAAGTATGTTCTTCCTCTTTGCAATTGTCTTCTCCTCAAAACATAAAAACTAACTCAAAAACTTCAACTACATAAATTATTCTCTAAAACTTACAGAAAAAATCCTTAGTTAAAATTCCATCCTTCTAAATTTACAACTAAATTTAATATATATAATGTTCCAAAATTCATGTCTATTGAGATGCCTCTTCAAAAGGTTGTAAAGCTTGGTAAAAGTCCCAATTCTTCAAGTGGCCATTTAAAAATAACTACCCTAACGGATCTCTCTGCCTACGACTCCTTCACGCCCACGACAGTACGCGACATTCCTTGTTTGCTCTTTTCTTCTTCTCTTCTCTTCCTTCTTCTTAGGCGCCCTCTATCGCGCTCGCAACGCTTGTCATGCCTGCGACAAAGACTAAGTTCCCTTGCTCATTTTGCTCCTTTTCCATGCGACAGAGACTAAGTTCCCTTGCTCATTTTGCTCCTTTTCCATATTTTTCTCCATTTTCTCCTACATTTACAAAACATAAAGCAGAACATAAAACATACCTATTTCTAACACAATTAACCACAACTAAACATAATTTTAATCACAAAACATTAGCTACATATGAGCTATTTAAGCTCATAATAAGTCCCCACACTTAAACATTTGCTTGTCCTCAAGCAAAACTTAAAATGCAAATAGCACACATAACATATAACAACATTCACACAATTTTGGAGCTTGCATCCATATTTGAAAAATATTTGGAAACAACATGAATAAGCCTTCATCTCTTAATACATTAGTCTAAATATGCAAATTCTCAAACAATATCACTGTCCATTCAACTCCAACAACCATGTACATTTGGAAAATCATGAAGTTACAAAGCACAAGAATATTAGCACTCAAGAAATTGAATATCTTAACACATGTATAGATTATTTCATTCAAAGCATTGCCTAAAGGAACTCTCACTCAAACACTTTATTCGTACTTCACTCAATTTGTTTAGGGTTAGTGTTTCACTCTTTCCTTTAATATGCCATTGCATACCATAAGCTTGTAATGAGTAAACATCTCCACTACTAGCACAAGCTAGTACATGAAATCAAAGGATCTTATTCAAGGTTGTAACTTGGCTTAGGTAAAGGTGGGACAAATTTGGTTAAGTAGCTCATAATGTGTCAAGAAAAAGTAATCACCATATCATAAGAGACTTAAAATCTAAGTATAGCATGATCTCATGAAGTTCTAACTTTCTATTCTAACTCCCTTATTAATGTCCACTTTTTTCACTAGTTTCCTTTTTCACAACTTTTGCTTCCTTTTTTTTATTATTATTTTTTTTCTTTTTTTTTTAATGTCATTATTGACTTTCTTTACTTTTTATAGGAACTAGCTTTTTCTAGTATTGGACTTTTGATATTGGACTTTTGAGAAAAAGGGAATTCAACTAACACCATGATTATACTAAACAAAGATTGTCTCCACTAACATAGCAATCCTAATCCTCTACACAAAAGGGTAACAAACGAAATAGTTCATTGTTCAACAATGGATTAAGGCTAATTAAGTGCTTTTAGAATAAAAATTGGTTAAAGGCTCAAAATTGGCTACCTAAAGTCAAAAAGGTAAGTTATTTAAGCAAGCTAAAATTGGTTGTTCCAAGTGCCCTTGTCATTTTTCATGCATATCTCAAACTAAATATAATCTCAAAATTTACCAAAAATAAGTTCTAGAGGATATAGCATACCAAGGCTCTCATACAAAGAAAAATATCAATGTAAAAGGCTTCAAATGCTCACTTAGCTATAGGTCAAATTACCCTAAGCAATGATTTGCCAAAATAATCATATTTACATGTGAAAAGATAAACAACTTAAAAAGAACCTACACTAAAGTGCTTTGCTAAGTCATAACCCTCACTATGCACATAAAAATGTCAAAGTAAAATAAATAATGATATTCCTCAAGAATTTGGCTAACTAGAACAAAAATAATAAAAAAAAAAACTCAAGCTATAGTATGTACATGCTTTCAAATACGCATCAAATATAACAGCTCCAAAACTAGGCAAACTCATAAACAACCTAAACATAACAACCTAAGAACACAAATATACTAACATACATATACATGTAAATCAAACTCAACACAAACAAACACCTAATACTAACAATCATGCATAATATAAAACACAAATATAATCAACATATTCATATCCCTCCCCCACACTTAAGACATTGTGTAAGAAAAAAGGCACAACCTAACACAAACTAGAAAAACAAGACAAACAACACACAAAATAAAGAAAATAAAGATAAAAAGTAAAAGGAGAAAAGAAAATAGCCCTCAAAATGAACACTAAGGGAATTCGGTGGAGATTGAGTAAACTCCACATTCTGCTTCCAAAAAAATGCAAGCAACTTGCGACTAATCCTTTATTGGCTCTTGCTCAAATCTTTCAGTTGAGTCTCCATATGGTCAACCTTGGCATCTAAAGCATCTAATCGAGTCAACACTTGCCCCCATTGAGAAGAATTTCTTCTGTCATCAGCATCTACCTCCAATTCAACTGGCCCCTCATCACCATCACTACTCTCACTGTCTTCATTAGCATTTACAGGGCATTTGCCTTTATCCAACCCTTGGCCTTGAACTTGATCATTACGACAAACAAACTTGGGAGGCTAGCCTCCTCTTTTTAACGGATTAGAATTGCGCAAATATTTAACATCCAACACTACAACATGTTCATTCTTACTCATTACAAAACCATACAATTCCCCCAAACAACCCAGCACAATACCAATCATCATATGTCCTATACTAATAGTTTTACTCCTAGCAATGGATGCATGATATAAACCATCAAAGATAAAATCAATGGAACAAGGAGTTTTTTTGGATTGCACAAGGTTTAAAACAAATAGGTCTTTGGTCTAAACTTTATTACTCTCTACTCGACCGAACAAATGGCACATAAATTTATGGAATAACAACAACACATCATCCTTAAACTGCCTATTAGTTGAATTTTTGTTGTCAAACCTACTTAAACCTGTCAATTGTTTCCATACATCGGAGGGACTGAAAGTTTGAGGCACAAAAGTAATTCCATTTAAGGGAAAGCCAAACTAGTCATGCATTTCCTCAAAACCAAAGATATATTCCTTACCCTGATGCCTAAATTTTAGTTGGTTTCTACACTTATTGACATACTCCAAAGTGACAAAAAACTCACTGGCCCACTCTTTCCTAACAGGCAAATTCATATGAACAAACTCACCCCATTTCATATATTTCAAATACTTTTCAAATTTCTGTGTAATGCCCAAATCATTTAACAAAGAAAAGTCTAAATGCCACATTCCTACATAATTTTTCTTAGAAAAGTATTTAACTTTCTCACCTTCTTCCTCAGATTATAGTAGGAAAGGACAATCAAACTTGTCTTCTAGGTCATCATGACTCCTTAAAGAAAAACCAGCCACCTTCTTGCCTTTATTGACCAATGTCTTTGATCTAACCATGATAAAAAATCCCAACAAAACAAATAGCAAAACTACCAAAGCAAACAGATAAGAAGAAACAATAACAAAAACAACAAGAAAAACCCTAGAAAAAGCAACAAAAAATCAAAGAGGGAGAAGAATGTAGAGAGAAAAAGTGAAGCACATAGAGAGAAAACTGAAAAACAGAGGTAAAATGGGAAGTTAGGGCTAAAAAAGTATTTATAGGGGGAGTAAAATGGGGTTCCAACAGTCAGATTCTCCCCAAATATTTGAAATGCCTCATTCTATCATGCTCGCGACACCCATCACGCCCGCGACAGAACCAAAATTCGATCACTGTCACACTTGCGATGAAATCCGCACTCACGATAGTAAAGTAATGTTCTAACTCCCTCGATCTATCATGCTCGCAACACCCGTCACGCCCACGACAGATACTAAATTTTCAAAATCCTTCAATCTGTCGCAAATGCGATTACACCCATAGTCGTGATAGAAGCTTTCTCAATCAAATTCCTTGTTCTGTCATGCTCGCGATAGTAAGGAAAAACTCAATAAAAATTTACTTGCTTTGAAAAAGACATTCAATATTTAAACTATACTAATAGACTTACTTATTAATGTAACCTGTAGAACAAAAATAAACTATGTTAGTAATATTATAACTTATAATTCTAAAATAAAATCTAATTAACAACATACAAAAATAACTTTAAAATACATTAAATACAACATCCTTAACCCAAATGTAGAAAGATACATGAGACCTCCCTACCTTGAAAATTTCCATCTAAATAGACCTTACAACGTTGACCATTGGCTTTAAACAATTCCCCTTTTTCATTTTTAAGTTCCAAATAGCCATGGTCAAAAACTTGAATCACCTCAAAAGGTCCACTCCACCTAGACCTTAACTTTCTAGGAAACAACTTCAATCTAGAGTTGAATAAAAGAACTTTGTCTCCTACCTTAAAGCTCTTATACCTTATGTGAGCATCGTGCCATTTTTTAGATCTCTCCTTATAGATTCTTTCATTTTCATAGGAAATAAGGCACAACTCATCAAGCTCATTCAATTGTAAACATCTTTCCACACCAGCCTCCTTAATATCATAATTCAATGTCCTAATGGCCCGATAAGCTCTATGCTCTAACTCAACGGGCAAATGACATGCTTTACCATACACTAACCTATATGGTGACATCCCAATAGGAGTTTTGAATGCAGTACGATATGCCCAAAGTGCATCATCAAGCTTGTGTGCCCTATCTTTCCTAGAATTAGAGACTGTTTTTTCAAGTATCCATTTAAGCTCTCTATTGGAAACCTCTACTTAACCACTTGTTTGTGGATGGTAAGGAGTAGCTACCCTATGATGCACACCATATTTATGTAATAATGAAGTAAAAGATCGGTTTATAAAATGTGTACCTCCATCACTTATGATAGCCTGAGGTACTCCAAATCTTGAAAAGAGTTTCTTCAAAAGCTTCACAACTACCTTTGAATCATTAGTGGGTGTCGCTTTAGCTTCAACCCATTTTGATACATAATCAACCCCAACCACTATATAGCTTTGTCCAAAAGATGTAGCGAAAGAACCCATGAAGTCTATCCCCCACACATCAAATATTTCTACCTCTAAAATGCTATTCAAAGGCATCTCATCTCTTATCCCTATATTGCTAACCTTTTGACACCTATCACATTAGACAATAAAACTCCTAGCATCATGAAATAAAGTAGGCCAATAAAAACTACACTCAAGCGCATGAGATGTAGCTTTTGTACTACCATTATGACTAGAATATAAAGATGAATGGCAATGTTGTAGAATGTTCACATACTCTTCCTCACTTACACACCTACGAATCACACCATCCCCACCTATCTTAAACAAATAGGGCTCCTCCCAAAGGTAATTATTAACATCACTAAAGAATTTTTTTTCTTTGTTGCCATGTTAAACCATGAGGCACAATACCTACAGCAAGAAACTTAGCAAAATCTGCATACCATGGCACATGCACTTGCTCAATGGACATTAAAGACTCATCCTAAAAGGTTTCATTGATTTCATTGCTATCCCCTATAGGTCATTCATCATTCTCTAATCTTGACAAGTGATCAGCCACTAAGTTTTCAGTACCTTTCTTATCCCTATTCTCAATGCCAAATTCTTGTAACAAAAGAACAAAACGTATGAGATGAGGCTTAGCATCTTTCTTTGCAAACAAATACGTAAGGGTTGCATGATTTGTATAGATTATAACTTTAGATCCTAACAAATAACATCTAAACTTATCACATGCAAAAGCAACAGCCAACATTTCTTTTTCAGTTGTGGTGTAATTTAATTGAGGTGCCGATAATGTATGGCTAGCATAATAAATGACATGCAATTGCTTATCTTGGCCCTGACCTAGCACACATCCTACCGCAAGGTCACTTGCATCACACATTATCTCAAAAGGTAAATTCTAATTTAGAGAAGTGATTATAGATGCACTGACAAAAGCTTTCTTTAATTGCTCAAAAGCATCCAACATGCATTAGAAAAATCAAAAGGTACATCATTAACTAACAAGTTAGTTAAAGGCTTAGCAATCAATGAAAATTTCTTTATGAACCTCTTATAGAATCCAACATGACCTAAAAAGGATCTTACACCCTTAAGTGTAGTAGGTGGAGGAAACTTCTCTATCAACTCATTTTTAGCTCTATCAACCTCTATACCTCTACTTGAGATCTTGTGCCCTAGAGCTATCCCTTTTTTTACCATTAAAAGGCACTTTTCCCAATTAAGTACCAAGATGGTCTCCTCACATCTAGCTAAGACTCTATCCAATTTATTCGAGCACAACTCAAAAGAATCACCATAGACTGAAAAATCATTTATGAAAACTTCCATTATCTCTTCTATTAGATCCCCAAAAATTGAAGTTATGCACCTTTGAAAAGTGGCGGTGCATTACAAAACCCAAAAGGCATTCTTCTATAGGCAAAAGTCCCATAGGGACAAGTAAATGTGGTCTTCTCTTGGTCACTAGGGTATATGAATATTTGAAAGTATCCTGAAAACCCATTTAAGAAGCAATAGTGAGAATGGCCTATCCTCTCTAACATTTGATCTATAAATGGCAAAGGAAAGTGATATTTCCTAGTAGCTGAATTGAACTTCCTATAGTCAATACAAACCCTCCCACCCGTGGTGGTTCCTATAGGAATCAAATCCCCATTCTCATTTCTACCACAGTCATTCCCCCTTTCTTTGGTACACAATGTATAGGACTCACCCATGCACTATCCGAAATCGGATAGATAATCCCAGCATCTAACAACTTAATGACTTCTTTTTTAACTACCTTCTTCATATTGGGGTTAAGTCTCCTTTGTCTATCAGCCTTGGGTTGACACTCATCTTCCATGTTAATCCTATACATCACTACATTAGGACTAATTCCCTTTAAGTCAGAAATTTGCTATACTTTTGATCCTCTTTCTAACTAGTTCTAACAATAAAGCCTCTTGCTTATTAGTTAACTTATTAGAGATAATGATAGGTAAAGTGCTATTGTTACCAATAAATGCATACCTTAAATGGCTTGGAAGTTCTTTCAATTCAACATTAGGAGCACTTACAATGGATGGTGGAAGTGGCTCTGCACTTCTACTCAAAATTTTAGGTCTTGAGCTCTCTTGCTCCTCCTCCTCATGAACTTCTTCCTTCAAATTTACCTCCTCTTTACTTGCATCATCCAAAACTTCTAGCACACAAGCATCAATAACATCAATTTTCATGCACACATTTTTATCCAAGGGGTATTTGACTGCTTTGTCCATATGATACTCTACACTATCCTCCCCTACTCTTAAAACCAAAGTCCCCTCATAAACATCAACTAATGCCCTACTAGTTCTCATGAAATGTCTTCCTAAAATCAATGGGCTTTTAACTAAGCAAAGTCCAAAATTACAAAATCAGCGGGCAAAATGAATTTTTCCACTTTAACTAGCACATCCTCTACTATGCCATATGATTTTTTAATTGATTGGTCAGCCAATTACAAAACCATTGAAGTAGACTTAACATCTTCCAATCCTAACTTTTTAAAGATTAACAATGGCATAAGGTTAATACTAGCCCCTAAATCACACAAACACTTAGGAAATTCAATATCCCTCAAAGTACAAGGAATTAAACTCCCATTATCTTTAAGCTTGGTAGGCACATTATTAGTGATTACTGAACTACATGCTTCAATCAATTCAACTGTAGATAAATATTCCCAACTATTCTTCTTCAAAATTAAATCCTTTAGAAACTTAGCATAGTTAGGAATTTGAGTTATAGCCTTAACAAAATTTAAATTAATATGTAAATGCTTCAATTTATCAATAAAAGTTTGAAATTGCTTATAATTGTTTTGCAGCTTGAAACATTGCGAAAACGGTGGATGAGGTTTTGGAATATTAGCCTTAGGTGCCCCCTCAATCGCACTCGTAACATAATGCTCTTTCTCTACTAGTGCGCTTGCAAATGCGATCGCGCCAGCGATATTGGCCGGTTTCCCCTCTATCGCGTTCATGATAGAAGGTTCAACTTCCTTCTTTAACTCATTTTCCTGCATCATTCCACTTATTTAGTAGAAACAAATTCATGGTTGTAGCTTTTACCTAATCTCAATGTGATTGCCATCAAGTGCTCCCTAGGATTATCTTCCGTATTACTCGGAAGGCATCCTTGTAATCTTGAAGGTAATGCATTGGCAATTTGCCCCAATTGAACCTCAAGGTTATGAATGGATGAAGCTTGATTCTTAGCTATTTGATCAAACTTAGGTTCCAACCTCTTATGGTTCTCCTTTTGTTAGCTAAATTTTAAATTTATTCCCTCCCAGAAACCTCCAAAGCTCCAAATCTATCTTGTCGTGGTTGAAATCCTACACCTCCTTTATTCTGATTATTGTTATTATTCCCCCCATGAGAAATTTGGATGGTTCCTCCATTCAGGGTTATAAGTATTTGAATAGGGATTCCCATACCCTTGTCCTTGAATGAAACTCACTTGCTCTTCCATACTTGCCATACCCAAATTACATCCTTCACTTGCATGACCTTGTTGTCCACAAATTGTACATGCATTTAATGAAGTTCCTTCCATGTTCAAGTTGTCTATCTTGTAGGTTAAAGCTGCAACTTGTGCTTGCAAAGCAACAACCGAATCAACGGAATGTAAACCTTTAACTGGGGAAGAATTTGATACCTTAGCACTTTCGGTTGGCCACATGCAATTGTTTATTAACATCTCTTCAAGTAACTCAAATGCAGCATTTGTTGTCTTCCTCATAAGAGAACCACACGCAGCTGCATCTATGGATCCTCTTGTGGTTGGATTTACTCCATTATAGAACGTTTGGATAAGCAATTCTCTTGGAAGATTGTGATGTGGACAACTTCGCTGCAATTCCTTAAATCTTTCCCATGCTTCATACAAAGATTCATTGTTATATTGTACAAAGGTCGTGATATCCTTAATAATCTTTGTAGTTTTGGCTAGGGAAAAATACTTAGAAAAAAATGCTTGAGCCAATTGGTCCCAAGTAGTAATGGATCCTCTAGCAAGTGAATTCAACCAAGCTTTTGCTTTGTCCTTCATTGTGAAAGGAAATAGCTTAAGCTTGATTGCATCAGCTAAAACTCCATTAATTTTAAAGGTATCACAAATTTCTAAGAAATTTGCTAAATGAGCATTTGGATCCTCATTTGCCAAACCATAGAATTGAATACTATTTTGAATCATTTGTAAAAGAGATGGTTTAATTTTAAATTGATTTGCATTTACCGTAGGCCTTACCACTCCTTGTTGAGCCCCGCTCAATGCTAGCGTAGCAAAATCCATCAATTTAGTAGGATTCTCGTCATCATCCATAATTGGTCCCTTATTTTTATTTATCTTTTTATAGGATTTACGATTACTAAACAAAAATCTTTCTATCTCCGAATTCAATTGTTCATGTTCTTCTTGAGAACTCCTTGTCTTAGGCATAAACTTGAACTATCCAATCCTTTAAAACAAAAACAAACAAAACAAAACAAATTAAATATTGTAATCCAAAATCATAAATCAGGATTTATAATGGCAATAATACCAATCATAATGTGTCCTCAGCAACGGCGCCAAAAACTTGTTGTGTAATTAATCCGCAAGCGTACGGTTTACCGATTCTAGTACTTAAAATATCGTTCCCACGAGGAATGCATGTTGATTATTACTCACTATTACTACTTGATTTTAATCTTGTTTACAATGATCAATGTCTTTTAAGAGTGACTCTAACCTATTAGTGGAATGTAAGTTTTAACTAAACGTAATTACTAATGATCAAAGAAGACAAGAAGGATTAATGATGATAAATTAATAATTAATGGAACTTGAAGTAGTTATTCTTAATTATTATTCTATCCTTGTCATGTAAGTCAAGTTGAAATAATATTCCAATTCATTCTCTCGACATAAATTAGAGTACCTAAAACATACATTTATAATTCTAACTCCTAACTCTCATTAATGAATTAGTTGATTATACATGTAAATTTCAGGATTAATTAGCAACCTATAACAATCATCTAACATTATGATCTCTCAAATAATGCTTTAATGATTAATTTCCATTAGTTTTAAATGGGAATCTATCTGTCAACTGAATTCTCACTTATAATGATCATACATCAAATACTAATAGAAATTCCACAAACAGGAATAATAAATTGATATGAACAACAAAACATAATATAAAGGATTCAAGTTCATAAATACATCATTTAATTTTTACAAAGAAGAAGTAAAATATTAGAAATAAGAAGAAGGAGATCTTTCAACCCTTTTTCCTTTCACAAAGTATGTTCTTCCTCTTTGCAATTATCTTCTCCTCAAAACATAAAAACTAACTCAAGAACTTCAACTACATAAATTATTCACTAAAACTTACAGAAAAAATCCTTAGTTAAAATTCCATCCTTCTAAATTTACAACTGAATTTAATATATATAATGTTCCAAAATTCATGTCTCTTGATATGCCTCTTCAAAAGGTTACAAAGCTTGGTAAAATTCCCAATTCTTCAAGTGGCCATTCAAAAATAACTATCCCAATGGATATCTCCGTCGTGCTCCCGACTCCTTCACGCCCGCGACAGTACGCGACATTCCTTGTTTGCTCTTTTCTTCTTCTCTTCTCTTCTTTCTTCTTAGGCGCCTTCTGTCGTGCTCGCAATGCCTATCGTGCCCGCGATAGAGACTAAGTTCCCTTGATAATTTTGCTCCTTTTCCATATTTTTCTCCATTTTCTCCTACATTTACAAAACATAAAACATACCTATTTCTAACACAATTAACCACAACTAAACATAATTTTAATCACAAAACATTAATATGAGCTATTTAAGCTCATATTAGAAAGTGGAAGCTAGGTGTCTAATGTTGGTGTGGCCTTGTATGCATTACCATGCATATAAATATGTTAAGAGGTGGCACTTGTTCTTTCCTCACTTCATTTGCCGGGCCATTTCACACCTAAATTCTAGATTTCTACTTCGTATTTACTTCATTTCTAACTTACCAAGGTAGCCATCCATCTTTGCTTAATTGATTTTAAGGTTTATAGTTGAATTGTTAAGCTTTGCTAGAAAAAGGTAAGAATTTGATTTGGTTCTCTTCATCTTTTGCTCTTGAGTTTCATTTGGGGATTTGATTTCTAATTCCAATTCTAGAAATTGGGAATTGGTTGTAGAAGAGAAGTCTGCTACTTCAAAGGGGAAAGAAAGGATTGTTCAGCAAAGTGCCAAGTGAACCTAATGGAGCAAAGAAAATATAGGTTTGGGATTGTTGTGTGTGTTTTCGCGCTATTGAACATTTTTTGAAAAATTGAATATTCTAAGATGTTTTTATATGTGTTATGTTGATTTGGGTTGAATTTGGTGGATTGATTGTGTCAAATTAGTTGAATTTAGGTTAATTGATTAATATAGTTCAGTTTTGTCCAAATGGGCAGAATGACCATTGATAACTTATTTTAGCATAAGTCGAGATTTAGAACTCCAAATTGAATGATTCTAATTGGGTTAGAACCGAGATTCTTTGGTTAAAATTTTTGTATAATAGGTGTAATTTATTTTTGATTATAAGGGCCTCAAAATTGCTCATTTAAGTAGCTAAAATTTCTTGGCAGGTCTTTGGAGCAGTGTAGACAAATGTTGGCATATCTCCCTGTTTTTAGCTCCAAATGCCTTGAAATTTGTTCCATTAGAAAGATAACATCCTTAGGTTTAATTTTTCATGAGACCATTTTGATTAAAATTGACTTTTTCTATGTGAATTTGGAGGATTGATTTGAAGTTGCAAACTATTTTAGGTAGAATAGAGCTGCTGCAGGGCCTGTTTTGGGTTAGCCCGTCCCTCATGGGGCATTTGGTAAGGAAGGCCCATCCCTAAGGTGTGAGATGCCCGTCCCTCAGGTGTGGGATGCTTGTCCCTCAGGTGTGGCTATCCCTCACCCCTTATTTTGACTATATGTTCCATTTTTCATCCCGAATCAAACCCGAACTTCACCATAACTTTTCAGAACTTATCCGACACATGTTTAGGGTTAATAAATAAGTATATGAGTGATTATCCTTTGGAAACATTAGTAAATAGGTTATGTACATGAATAATTAGTTAGGTATTTAATGGTATAATTAATAAAAAATTGCCGAATAAGGTTAAAAATGACTCGGCATAAGATATTAGTTACTTATGAGCAATGCAACTAGGTTAAAATTGCTTATTGAAATGTTAAGTGTGTGTATGTTATTTTTGATGTTATATTATATGAATTAAATGATGTTTACTTGGCTCATTAAATAGATTATACATATATGAAATTATTTTGTGAAATAAATTATGTAAATGCTAAAAATTACCATTCTTTATTAAATGATTTGCTTACCCCCATTTAAATATTATGCAATGTGAAATATGAATTTAATGATGATTATTTGGCTCATTAAATGGATTATACAAGTGTGGAATTATTTTGTGAAATAAACTATGCAAATGCAATTACATTGTGATTTAAATGGATTAAATAAATGTTTTGCCTGCAAAAGTTGGGTCATGGATAGTTAGGCATGCCTATAGGGTCCTTTATTGCTGCAGCTTTTTGTTGGTATTCCGGTTGTGGATCCCTATATGCGTTTGGATTCCGGTTATGGATTCCCCTTTGTAATTGGATTCTGGTTGTGGAACCCTATGTGTTTTGTTAGATTTTTGGTGGGATCCGTCTGTATAATAGTACCCTCGGGTACCTGTATGTTTCAACCCATTATCCACCTCTTTGAAAAGGTAGGCTCTACATGATTAAAAGACTATATGTGAAGTTAGAAAAACATAATGATCCAAATGAGATATGTTATTTAGTGAACACAATTTAATGTGAAGAATTTTAATGAATTCCATGTAATGATTATTTGTTATGTTTATTATATATGTTATTATTTTGATATAAGTATGCTTCATGTGTATGATGATACGCATTGACGGCCACTATGAGTGGTTGTCCATACATGTTTTTCCCCACTAAGTCTCTGTTCTTAGCACAGGTGTTTCATCCGTGCAGCTTTGGAAGATAGTTGATTTTGAAGGACTGTCTCACATCACTAATAGCCAACACACGATAAGGCACGCGTTCTTTCTAGGTTTTATGTTTTGATATAATATAATGTTCTAATCCTTTTTCCTGTATAGTAATTTCTAATAAATAGTGTGGACGAAGCAATTTTAGTATAAGTATAAGAATATAAAAGGTTGTATGAATTTAAAAATTATCTTTGTAATTGCATGTAGCTGTGTATGGAATGGTTGCACGTGAATGCATACTTTAATTAAACACAAGAAATTTTATAATTCTGAGCTTAAGTGAGTAAGTTTGTTTGATAGTCTTGTGGCATCCTTTATCGGTCGTGGTAACTCACTATTTTGCGGTGAAATCTACTACGTATGGGTAAGGGTTGTTACAGTGCTGGTGTTGTCTGGCGTGCTAGTGTCCTTGGTTGCTTCAATATCATTGGCAGTGCTGGGCTCTACTGGCATTGTTGGTGTCCTGGTCATTGCCGGTGTGTAGAAGATGTTGGTCGCACGGGTGGCGCTTGTGGTTACTGCTGCCGTTGCCTCAGTTGCAAATTTACTCCTCCTTTCTCTTTCTTTTCACTAGTGTGTGGAATTTTTGCTTGGGGGATATGGATTTCCTTCCTAGGGAGTTTAATTAAGTTTTTTGGCAAAGGAATTGGAGGATAAAAATGAATTTTGGGATTTTGTTTTTTGATTTTCTCCAAATTGAGGAGAATTTTTTGGCATTGGAGATTTAGGTAGGGTTTTTAATTTCCTGTTCCTCATGCAATACTCTTGTTCCCAAAACTCATAGTCTTTGGAAGTGAAATGGGCTATTGGCTTCATGGCGATAATGAGTTTACACATGTGTGATAGGTTTATTTAAACCATCACACGTGGGGGGGCATTATTTAATTCAAATTCTAATTAGATTGGGCTCATTATTGTTCTTGGGCTTGATAATTAGGCCCACACATTTTATTGGGTTTTAATTGAATGAAGCCCACATGTTTATTGGGCTTAATTAATTATTGGCCCATGTGTTATTAATGAGCAAAATTAATTTTTATCTGGGAAAAAGTTACTGAGGAAGTGGTTAAAATGATGGATTACGTGGTCAATGTGTGCAGTTGGACAGAAACACACGATCAGGAACAAAACTGGGGAAAGAAGAATAGAATCGAACATGCAACTCATTTTATAGAAACACTGAAAATGACTTACTCGTAGTTTTCTTTAGATTTTTTCTAGCTTTAGATTAAATTATACTTGTAATTCAGTTTTCTATTCAAAAAGTAGTATAATCTAGATTTCATTCAATATAATTGCAAGTTTGTTTTATGACATTTTTTTTTTAATTTCTTAAACTTTCTACCGAAATAATAGCTTAGGAGAACCCAAATGTCCTATTAGAAGTTAGATAGCTGCCATTAGTTAACTTGAGAATACTTAAATTTTCTAGTATGCTCGCATTCACTTGCGTGTATTATTTGATTCTTAAAATCGAATGAATAATAGTATTGAAAAAATTACTTTTATACTAAAAAAATAGAACTAAATTTTTATAATATAAGATCAAAAGAATATTCCAACACTTTATTTTGTACTAAGCTTTTTATTATAATAATGATTATTAGTTATATTATTTTTTTCTTTAACTTCTTATAATTTCAACTTTTTATTAACTTAAAGTAAAAAAAATACAAATTAAAAAAAAAGAAAATTGTACCTATTTTCAATTATTTACAAAAATAAATTAAACATTTTACATATAGAATATTGAACTGAAATATTTTTATTAGTAGCTATGTCAAAATATTTATGTTATTATGCAAACTTAAATTGAACCAATATTTAAAAAATATATATTTTTTAATTTTATATTCTTTTGCAATGTCAAATTGATCAATGATTTGAACTTGGTTTGGGTTAGGGTTCGGGATAGTTCAGGTTCGGGCTAGGATGGGTTCGATTCTAGCCAAGCCTAACTAGAATTTAAAAATGTTTTCTGCACAAGCCTGTATAAATAAAATACAGGCATCCTTCGAACTAGGCTGGATCGAAATTTGAAATTTTTTTTTGCACAAGCTTGCATAAATAATCTACGGGCCTAGTGCAGGCTGGCTTGGACTCGATCCAGGCCGAGTCAATTTTAGGCCTAGATGAGTCCAGTTTGACCTGGGCATGCTTGGTATTAAAAAAAAAAATTATAGTTGATATAAATTTGGTATTTCAACCCATTTAGTGTAGTTGATGCCTATTAAGCTACATAGAACATGCCCATCTGGGTCAAAATTTAATGGGTCATATTAAGTTGACCCTGATGAGCATGCTTCTAGACTGAGTTGGATTTGGGTCAATCTTTTTGGGCGGAATTTTTGGATTGCGCTTAATTTGCCACCTCTAAATTATTGAGACTATGACAAAAATATTAAAACGTTTTGAACTATATAAAATTGCAAAGCATAAAAATGCTAAATATTTTGTATCTTTTGTATTTATTGTTGGAATTTAAAATTAACACCCGTCTCATACAAGGTAGAAATTTTAAATTTTAAATCCATTATTCTAAAGATCTTATCATAAAATTACATCTTCTACATAAAGGAATTTAGAAATTTACCTTGAGGGTTGTTGAATAGTTGATTTATTTTGTACTAAATTGTGGTAAATCATAGTGTCCAATGGATAATACCTCCAATGCGAAGTCCACACCAGAGAAGAGAAAAAGAACCAAGTGAGAATTTGGGGAGACAGTAGCCAAAATTCTTCTGTGGCTAGAGGAAGAATTCGGCTAGATTAGAAAGAAAGAGTCAATAGAACTCTTCTAACTTAATCCTACTAAACTCGCGTTTTTATATTTTAAGTTAAAAAAATAAGTCTAATAGGTTTAGAACTCTAAAAACTCTTTTAATTAATTGTTTCCCTTTTTCTTCTTTCTTAATCCATTATAATATTAAATATTATTAATGATGTCATTTTAGCATAATGCCCTTTGTAACACTCTTATACTATATGTACATTCTAATTTGTTCACTTACTGTGCGATTACCATGAAGGTAATATACCAACTTATATCCTACTAGTTGAAATACGAGTAAATTTTTTTTATTTTTTCATCTATCACTTAACTATCAAATCCATATATCATGCATAATACTTAGTATAAGTTCACTTTGCCGATTGACCTATAACTGGCTAAAGTTACTATTTATTTGGTCAAAATTTCAGTAGCATAACGGCTTATAAACCTAGCTACCCAAACCTGCATTCCAAACAATTCCACAGCCCACTCAGGGGCACATCAATAATATATCCAATCATTCATAAACAGACCAAAAAGAAACATTCATCCATCAAAAATCAGGGGTTTATATACATGCCAATAACTTAACCTTAAACATCCATAAACTTTATACATGCCGTTACTATTTAAACAAAATCAACAAATATTTGAAATCATTCGCCATGCTCTCAAAACTGAGGTATATGTAATGGCCCAAAATTGCCATAGTCAGCATGTAATGGCCTGCATACTGGAAAAGTATCGATCAGTGAATTATATAGAGTCTGTTGTGTGATTTTGGTGTGAAAATGATAGCTTGAGTACCTTTGATGACAAAGGAGTTAAAAGGTTAAACGTGCTCAGGCCAAGGAAGCCCCTGATGGATGACCTCGCGGGAAGCCGGTAGAGAAAAATATTTTATTTGACCATTGGAAAGTACAAGTTATAAGGAGTCTGATGGTATAATTTGAAATAAAAAAGAGGTCAAATAAATCCCTAAAAGTCAAACAGAAGAAAGCCTCTGGTTCGATTCAATAGTAACCAAGAGTTTGACTGAATTTTTAAAAATAGTAAATGACCTCTAAAAATTGTTTTGAAGGCATAGATAGACTCTAGATAATATTTATAAATTTTTGGTAGTGAAAAATAAAGTTTTCGGTGACACTGAAAAATGGATGAATCGGATCGGTTCAATTGAACTGGATCGAATATAGACCCTAATTGAGATGGAATTGGGGTCAAATTGGCTATTAAGAGCGAAAATGATGTTAAGGATGAAAAGTGAACCGAATCGGTCTAATCAGTGAATCGTACCGATCGGACCAGTTGACTGTGGTTTGACTAGTTTGGCCAGACTCTAAATAGTGCTACGAAGTTCAAAAAAATTATCTGAAAGCATAGATTTGCTTGAAATATTATGGAGAATGAAATGGTAATTAAAAATAAATTTTATGGTGAAACAGAAAATTGAATTATCGGACCGGTAAGAAATTACCAGAGATAGAAATGGTCTCCGATTGAGCTAAATTTTTTTATAATGGCTAAATTATATATTTTAAGAATTATAAAATTAATTTTGGGAGAAAATTATTTTGGAAAGTGAGAAATTATTTTGGGTTGGAAAATGGGCTTATTAACTTAAATGGGCTTTTGGGTTGGCCCAATTGGTTAAACCAAGCCCAAGCCCACTCCAGACCCCTATATAAGGCAGAAAAATCTCCCATTTTCCAGATTTCTCTCCACCCTTCTTCTTCCTCTTCTTGGCCGAATGGAGTTCTCTCCTTCTCTCTCCTAAGTTCTCACCAAATCAAACCTATCCAAGTAATTTCTAGCCTCTCTTTTCAATGATAGTAGCCTCCAAAGCTCATTTTAAGTGAAAGAAGTTGGAGAAAGTTAGTGACAAAGGTTATGTCCTAAAAATAAGGCAAGTGATTTAGGGTTCTATAATTTAATTTAAAGGTTCCAATAGGTATTTTAGGATATGTAGATTATATTTATATGGTTATATTGCAAAAAGAAGGCAAAATAATGGTGGATCTTTTGGTGAATATATTTGGCCACCTTAGGTTTTCAAAGAGAAGGAAGTTATTTCATGGGTTAAAGACTATGGAATGGAAGTTTAAGGAGTAAATATCTAGGATATAAGGTTATTGGATACAATATCCTTCTTTTTCCATTGAAAAAGTATGATTTTAGGTTATGTTCATATTGTATGTATGTGATTTATGCATGTTTAATTGAAATAAATTTTCTAAACATGTTTAAGAAGGTTAAAAATGAGATTTTAAATGATTAAAATGGAAAGAAATAAGCCATATACCATAGACATCATGTAGGCCGAGTGGTAAGGTATACAAAGGTAAATAAATAGTATATTTGTAATAAATAACATGTAATCGAGATGAGTTAATGATTAATTGAAGAAAAACAAATATTGGTAAAGAATTAAGTACATGGCCGAATATGTCTATAAAGAATATTTAGGTATATTTTGAATGTTAAGGTTAATTAAGTGTATATGTATGTTAATTAGCATGAAATGAAGTTAATTGATTGATAAAAGAAATTAAAATAAATTTAATGGAGGAATTTATAATATAGTCGAATGCGTATACATGGAATCTAATGGTATATTCTGTTAGTTTAATGAAATAAATGGGATAATGAGAATGTATACTTAATTTGGATTGTATGTTAATTTATTTGGAATTTTTGGATAATTATTGAATATTATGCATGTTGGTAATACATTATGTATGACATGGAAAATAATGGTAATTGCTATAATTAAATGAGATAATGGCATAAATGGAATTAGAATTAAATAATAAGTGAATTACAAATGGAAAATGATAGAAAAGATATTGTATGAGGAATGATGTGATAGATACTGTACATTATAAAGTTATTACTGTGATAAAAGAAAGTAAACTGAGATGTAAATGCAGGACTATATGGTTATAATGAATTATGTAATTGCCCTTAGTGTTCTAGTAGTTAATCTAACTCAGGATATAGTTGGCTAGCCATAGGGACATCCTTGCCGCGGTAGCGAGTCATGACAACTTGCATTGGTAGGTCAATGACCAATCTATTGCACTGTTATTGTCACTATCACTGTTACTGCTACTGAAATTTACTGTAACTGTAGTGGATTCGCGATGGTCCACGTCCTGTGTATCCAGTCCAAAGATATCTACCGAATTTGTACTAGGGCAAATTAATGAATATGAATTAAAATGAGTGAATGAACTTTAATAAAGGAAAATAGAGTGAAGGACTAAAATTTAAAGATCTTAAAGTAATAAGGGTAAAATGGTAATTATGTAAAAGATTGAATTAAAAAGGGAAATGTGAAGTTATATGTGACTAAATGTTAAACTAAGTAAAATCGTAATAAGTTAAGGAAAAAAAAGGTAATTTGACATATAAATGGTATTTAGGGATTAAACAAAAATTTTACATGGTAAGTAATGAATTTAATGTGAAAAGTAAGTAAGAAATGACATTAATGGCATATTTGTAAATATAGTGAAAATAAGGGACAAAATTATAATTTTGATGGAATTAAGAGGGTTTATGTGTAAATTAGTATAAGAATAATATTATAGGGACTAATTGGAAATTTGCGTGTCAAATAATGAGAAAATTTTGATAATTAAATTATTTAATGGCATTATTGTAAATAAGTGGAAATGAAAGGTAATATTGTAAATTAGTGAAAAGTTTAGGGACTAAATTGTAAATTGACGATAGTAATGTAAATTTAAGGATTAAAATGTAATTGGCAAGAATTATGAATGATAACTGTATAATTGAATATAAATGAAGAAATTCATGATTTAATAATAAGAATAATTATAATGATAGTATTAATACTAATACTTAAGTTTATGTCAATATCTAGATCAATGTAAATATACATGTATGTTACCGTTAATGTTAATAACAATAGTGGCAATAGTTAAAATAATATTAATTGTAATAATAAGTAATGACAATGTTAGTAAAATGATGAAACATGTTAATATATATATGAGGTAAATAAATTATCAGAAATAAATAATGGTAGTGTTAAACTAATGGAAATTGCTATTGTAGTTATAATAACATCATTAATTGAATTTGATTAGACACTGAAGGTTTTATAATTGAAGTACAAATTGTAAAGAAGGAAAAGGGTATTAAAGGAAAATAAATAAAAGATAGTGTAATATAATTGATATAAGTGACATAATTATGGACTAGCTATGTGGAAATAAAATAGATGTAATTTATAGTCCTTAGAATATTGTACACGTGAAAGTAATAATGTTAATAAATGATTGAAATGTTATTGGAAGGCTAGGGTAGTATAACATGAACATATAACGTAAAAAGGTGAGTATAGCTAGAAAAGAGTAAGGGAAGTGTCAAGAAACGATAACTATTCTAGCAAATAATTCAGTAATTAATACTATACCTAAGTATAGACTGTAAATAAGTAAATAAATTATAGACAAAATGAAGGAAACTGATGAATACATTAATAAGATATTAACAAAGATCGTTAATATGATTGCATATTAAATGGTGGACTGAACATAAAACTATTAATGTCAAGGATAACAGTACAGGCAAAAATAATGCTGATAACTGAAATGAAAATGTTAAGATATAGTTACAGAAATAATACAGAAGGCGTAACGATAAACAATTGAAGTAAAAGATTGAATAAGATATTTTTGTAAGACATAAATTAAGTAAATTTAAAGATTGTAATGTTTATATAGTCTAAATAAAGAAAAATGTTTGTGTGTTCATGCACGTAGTTGTAGTTATGGAAAGTTTAGGATATGTATCCACCACTGGGTATTTTAATGCTCAGCGCGTAGTATTGTTACTGCGTGCAGGTTACGAAGATAGGAATTTTTAAAGTGGCCGAGATTTGATGACAATCGAGATGGGAAGTGAAAGCAGATATGAAGGGATAGGCATGGCATGTATATAATACGGGTTTAAGTTTTATGTTTGTTAAATGTAAAGTTTTAGAGAGAGTTATGTGTTGATTGTTATATTATTATTGTTTGATCTCGTGTATCATCGATGTTTGAATGCGAAAAATTTTTACTGAACTGTTTACTATAGCATGACGTTATGACTTTAGTATTAATGGGATAACTGAGACATCCGGTTACCGTAAGTATAGTATAGAAAGCTAAGGCTGTTATAGTATTCTTGCTCCACTCCTATAGCATACCTACACGCAGTCAATACAAACTACGTGCTGAGCATTAAAAATACCCAATGATAGTTACAAATCCAAGGATTTCCACTACATTCTTCCCACACATACATAATTATATAAATAATAAATTTAATATTTGTTATTCTTTTCACTTATTAATAAAATTATTTATTCCAATTACCCATTTAATTCACTTATTTAATCACTTGACAGCTAAATACTTATATAAATTCACAATTAAGGCCTTTTATATTACATTCTTTTGACAAAATTACATTTAGTTCCCTAACTTTTATCAAAATTATGACTATGTCCCTATTCATCACTTATTTACTAAAATACTATTATTTACTCTTATTTCTCGCTTAATTCATTATTTGACTCACAAATTTCATATTAATCCTCCAATTTATCACCTTCACGCATAATTACATTTTAGTCTAAATTCTTTACTCTATTATTATTTATTTGCACCTTTTTACCTAATTATCACTTATTTCTTCTTTTTGTGCAAAATTACCTTTTCACCCTTAAACTCTATACTTATTTCAATTTAGTACATTTTCACTTAAATCCCCATGTATCACTAATTTAATCATTTTAAATACATTCTTACCATAATGCCCCTAGTATACACCCGGTAGAAAATCTTTGAACCGGATACACAGGACGTGGACCCCACATATCTACTACACTAAAGAGTGATCCTGATAGAACCACTCATTACTGGCACTGCATTTACTATTCACTTTTATACACTGTACACTGAGATAGGCCGTCATTAGCCTATCAATTGTGAGTCATCATGACTCGAACCACGGTGTGAAATCTCTATGGCTAGCCAACTATATCTTGAACTATATTTCACTACCAGACTATTACTAAGGGCAAATAAAATTAAGTTTTCAATTTGTACAATATGCAATATCAATACACCCCATTCGGCCATCACTTGCATTTCACCTTTAATTTTCATTTTACTTATGAATCACTTTCAATTCACTTAATTACCCATTTTAACACTAATATATCATAATGCACAAACTATCTCATACATACCAGCACTTTCACTTTTTACATAATAGGTTATCATACTAAATCATATTCAATTCATTTCCAATAATTTCAATCAAAATAATATACACTCAATTATCATCATAGGTTCATTTTATGCCATTACATTTGACAAATTATCAAATTACCCTAAGTTACACTAAGAATACCCATTTTGCCTAAGCATGAATAACTCATTAAATTTATTTTTCTTTCCTTTAACAACTCAATTAGCTAGATTACATATTATACACTATTAATGTAACAATTTCATGCTTAAAACAACAAAGTATTTCAATAATTTTCTTAGGTATCAATTCAGCCCAAGTTAGGGGTTTTTCATCCAAACACTTTCTTTCCATTTTAAGCACTCTAATAATCAATTTTAACATTTGTAGACACCGGGTCCTGAGAAAGCCCAAATCGGAGTTACCCAATGATGATAAGATGCCTGCTCACAGGTAAAAAAAATGTTAAAAATGATGATTTTCTTGTCAAATTTTTATTTTAGAATGAAAAAATAAAAAATAATAAAAAAATATTTTGAAAATTAGATTTGAAAAATGGGGTTTAGAAATTGTAGTATTTTTAGTTGAATTTAAAATAAAAAAAATTATTTTTGCGAGTGTCGCGCACGCCGACGGGCGTCGGTGGTCCCTGTTCTGCCGGAATTGACCTTTTTCGCCCAAAATCGTTTTTTTTTCATATTTTTTCACCTGATTTTGATTTTCTATCCCATTTTTTAGGGTTTTTAATGATTTTTTCCATTTTTAGAATTTAAAATAAATAATATCTGATTTAATTATTATTTTTTCATTAATTGGTTAGATTTTTACTTTTTCTTCATATAAATAGAAAATGACGGAAAGAGAAAAGGGGGGGATTTTAATTTCAGGGTTTTTTTCTAATTTTCTCTTCTTCTCAAAACTCTCTCTAGCTTTTACTGAATTTTTCCCCAAAAAAATAAGAAAAATAGAAAAGTTCAATTTTTTTTCCAATATAATTTCTTCTAAAATATTTTTAGAAGGATTTTTGTTTGATAGAAATTAATTTTGAGACAAATAGAATAATTATTTGCTCTCAAAATTTAACTTTTTTGACTTGTTCTTTGTTTTCAATTAAATTTTGTTCAAAAAATTTTTATTGAAACTCCTTTTTCATGAAAAATAGATTTTGGGGCAAACAAAATAATGGTTTGTTCTTAAAATCCAATTTTCATTTGATTTTCTAAAAAACAAGTTTTTTCGTATTTTTTTTCTTGAGAAAGAGGAATGATTCTTTGCTCTTGAGATTTTTACCTTTTTTTATCAATTATTTTGTTGAAACAAAGAAATTTATTCTTTGTTCTTAAGAATTTTTATTTCATTTCATTTTTTTTGCAATTTATTTCTTGGAATAAAATTCCAATTTTTATCATATTCAACTCTAATCTTGCAAATCAAAGATAAGGAAATCAATTATCATTTTTACCTTCGTCGAATTCGAACTCTGAGGGTAAATATTCTGGGTTTGATTCTTTTTTTTTTATTTTTATTTTCTTTTATTTATTTTTCTTCATATTTAATTGATTAACATGTAAATCTTTTATTGTTTTCATTTATTTATTTATTTTATTGTTTGTATATTTATTTTATTTAATATGTTTATATATTATTGTTATTATTATCATTATTAATATGGTTATTGTTATTATCATCATATCATTCTTTATTATTATTATTATTATTATTATTATTATTATTATTATTATTATTATTATTATTATTATTATTATTATTATTATTTATCATTCTTTTTTGTTATTATTATTATTGTCATGTTCATATTTTTATGTATTTATTCATTAACATGTTTTATTTATTTCAATCACATTATTTAATTCTTTTGTCATTCATAATGCATTTTTTCATTTATTTTGATTGATTAACATTTTAATTCATTTATCATTCTTTGATGTCACCTCATTTTATTTATTTCAATTTGTTATTTATTATTTTATGCATTTAATTGATCTTGTTGATTTAATTACTAACATTATTTTATTTGTGTTTATTTTTATTTCAAAACTTATTTTCTTTGCTTGGGCATTTTCGCGAGCACACGGCGAGATCTAGGAGGCTCGTTTGGCGTGATCTTTTCCTTAATTTTTGACTGTTTGTATTGTTTTCCTTATTCGGATTGTACATTTATTTTACTATGTAATCTTCAATAAAATTATTTATGCACGTTTAAAAATAAAATCACAAAAATATTTATATTAATTAATTTGGTTTTTCTTCTAAATAAAAATGGGACTAATGTCCTAGTTTTTTTCATACCCAAATAAACCATCACCTTTAACACCCTTTTTTAAAGTATGCATGCGAGGACCAATGTCCTCATCCTTAATAAATAACCCGCTTTATGTATGATGTGTATTTTATTTACAATGGGGGTTGTATTCCGCCCTTATTTTTGTTGTAATTTATTTTCATATGCTTCATTTTAGTTATACTTTTATTTATCGCTTTCATTGAATGACCAACCATGCGCTTTAATTAAATTGCACTGAATAGAATGAGAAATGGGATGAAACGCTAAATTGAAAACTCAATTATAAACTTAATCAAGGTATGAATAAATGGGAAATCCCGAACCTTCTCTGGTCTTTGGGCTCAACGAGGCAAGAGGGCCACCTCAATGTTTCATTGGGGTGGGGCCTCCAAGACACCTCTTGTGCCCCGAAAAAGGCTCAACTTGCATAGTCCTAGGCTCCACGAGGCGAGAGGGCCATTCTAATATTCTATTAGGGTAGGGCCTCCAAGACACATCTGGCTTGCCCAAGTATGAGGCGAGAGGGCCATCCTAATGTTCTATTAGGGTGAGGCCTCCAAGACACCTCCGGCTTGCCCAAAATGGACATAGCAGCACTGTCTTAGGCTCACTGAGGCTAAATGATATTTTTCAATGTTCTATTGGATGGCGACTCTAAGAAACCTCCTTGTTGCCCAAAATGGATGCGCTTGTAATTCCTTACAAGTTTTTATGAACCTATCTCGAAAGCCCTAAAAGCGGGCATTTCGGGGCACCCCGGGGTTCGGCGCACGTCACAATGGTGACTCCACTGGGGATATATATTCGTGACTTCGATTCGAAAGTACCTTGGTTAAAATTTACAATTGAGTTTTAATTTAAAAATTTCATCTTTTTTCGAAACTGCATGGCATCTCATTAGAGCCTTAGATCTATGCTAGTTTGGTCCCTTTTTAACCCTGGTGCATTCCCGAAGCACGACCCTACGTTCACTCAATGTAGGGAAGTGTTAAGAATAATCACCAGCTCAAGCCTCATACCATCATAGTATATTAAATGGAGACCCGATCGGTTATTATGCTCGTGATGAGCTAGATCCGTTGGCAGGGACCATGCTTGGGTAGACCTAAAGTATCATCACCTTGGCCAAAGCTCATGTAATGGAAATAGATACTTCCCCTAGGTGGTATGAACAATAATACCTTGCTTGCTATATAGATTATTATGTATTAGAGAAACCCAGATAATTTGATTGGTCACCTAATCAAAGGCTTTCATGCCCCGATAGGCCCATGTCGATTTATTCGGACTGCCTAAATACGCAATGGTCAAAATTCCATATGCTTGTACATTGGATAAGAGAGGTTATACTGTCGATTTTCCACCGTGCACCATGCGCGTCTATCGGGTTCCCTGTTAACCCATGGATCAAGCCCGCCTAGGGAAGAGAACACACGACCTCGTGCGTGGGAGAGATAAGGTTTGAAAAATCTACTTGCTTGCATGTGGTTATAGATGTTGCACAGCATGCTCATGTATCGCGTGTCATTCATGCATGTTAAAAAAATAAAAAAAAAATATACATTTCCTTCGTGTGTGTGTGTATAGCCTTTTGTTTGCATATTATTTTTCACATGTACATATCATCCTGTGTATAATTTTTATTTCTTTTTTCATGCACCACATGTGTCATTGCAATCCCTAGATCTTTCAGTCATCGATAACCATTTGCATAGCACGATCATGCATTGCATGTCATTCATGCATAAGAAAAAACATGCACATTTTATTTCGCATGTGTGGATTCTATTATATGCATATAATCTTTACATGTACATATCACCCTGTGCATAAATTTGTTCCATGCATTGCATACATCATTCTAACCTCTTTGATCTTTTTAGCCATTTTATGACATTTATTGCACAACACAACCATGCATAGCATGTTATTCAAACATCATTCTAACTTCTTGCCTTTCAGCCACTGTAGACCATTTGCTTGGGTGGTTTAGGGATTTTGATAGTTGTCTGAAGAGTGATCAGAGTTTGGGTAGGCTAATAAAGATTTGGCATCCTTGCTAGAGCATCCGAAGATATTAGAAATGGCTGGCCTATGACGCGTGCCAGAACCCAGTAAGGGCCCTCGACTAAATCCGCTTTTAGGATTCGAGGGACTGGTTTGCGTCTTTTGATCATGGGCACCATGAGACATCTTGGATGCTTCCTTCCCAATAGAACATTGGAAAGGAACATCTAGCCCCACGACTCCTATAGGCACCTTTGAGGTATCATGGAGTCGCCACCCAATTTACAAGAAATTAAGAAAAGTCTCTAACCTCTTATTGGTCTAAACCAGAGATTGGTGTTCGGAACTTCACTCTTATTTATGCTTTGGTTAATGATAAGTGAGTTTTTAACTTCCTAAAATTATACCTCCTATCTCACACGATTTATGTATTTAAATAAAGGCATATCGCAAGCATTCAAAAGGCAGTAAATGAAAGCTATAAAGAAAAGCTGTAAATAAAGGGATAAATAAAGCGGTAAAGGAAAGCAATAAATACGTCAAGCACACAATTACAAGAGAAGTTAGGGGGGAATACAACCCCATTGAAAAAAGATTAAGAATATAAATGGGACGGAATACAGTCCCCAAAATTAAATAACATTGCCCCAAAATTAATTACAATGGCCCAAAAGAAAATGAACATAAATTTAAAACAATAAAACAAAATCAAATATTAAAGAAAGACATACATAAATCGGGGGATTCATTTAAGTTTTAGGAACATTGGTTCCTTCGCGCTCGTTTAAAGAGGGTTCGAAGAGTCATTTTGGTTGTTTGATGAAAATGTGGATGAGTGATCCCATTTTTGGAGAAAAATTGACTCTTCGTTTTAATCGTGATATTTTTATTGTTGGGCTAAAACAAGGGACATTGGTCCCAATTTTATTAGTGAAAATTTTGATTTAATTATAAAAGTGTTTTTGTGACTTTTTATCCCACGCGTGCATAAATAAAATAAATATTTACAAATAAATACAAAACACATAACAAAGGGGGTCGGATGGATCTCACCAAAAACCGGAGTGTTCTTCTACGTGTCGTGACCCAACAGGGGAGCCTCGGAGAAGCTCACACAGTGCATCCCAAATTTAAATCTCAGGCAAAAAATTAACATCAAAAATATTAGTAATGATTCTAAAATTAAGTAAAGACGAAATAAATATTGGGCAAATTAATTCAATGAACAAACAATCTTCATGTAAAACGAATTAAAAATATATCAAGCCGAAGAAAAGGATAATAATAAAAATGATTGCAAAATGAAATGATGATGATGATAATAATAATAATGTAATATAATGATAACAATATAAAATGATAATAATAACAATGATATGAAACAAATAAATATAACATAATAATGAACAAAAAAAAAAAATAAATAATAATAATAATAATAATAATAATAATAATAATAATAATAATAATAATAATAATAATAATAATAATAATAATAATAATAATAATAATAATAATAATAATAATAATAATAATAATAATAAGAAGAGATGCTAGTCAAGTTAAGGCATAAAGAAATCAAACTAAAAAGGAACAAGCAATATGTCAACAGTGGCATGCACAGGGGTGGAAAATAAGACAAAAAAAACTACTTAAAATCACATGGCATGTTAAACGTGGTAATCACACGAAAAAAATTAAAAATAAACCATGGATATAGTAATAATGGTAGAAAATAATAGTGAAAGCTGTTCAAATTAAACTGTGAGCAAGGCCTAAGTGTTTACCCTCAGAATGTTATAGATTGGAGAAAGGTGGTGTCTTGGTCCGTCCTCCTTGTCAAATTTGTGGTGTTGAATATTTGAAAAAAATGTAAAAATTGATGTTTTTTGAACAAATTTAAGTCAAGAAAATATTTTTGGTAGGAGTTTTGAGCAAAGGAAATTAATTTTCCAAGCTCAAAAATCACCTGGGAACTAAATGTTCTTGAAAAAAAAAGAAGGAAGATTAAAATCTTGAATTTCTTGAGATTTTTGCTTGAAAACCCAGCTGCTGTTCTTTTTCTTCGTTGAGAGAAGATCGAGTATTTTTTCTTTTAATCAAAATTGCAGTCCCCTGGAAATGAGTCCCAAAAACCCTTTTAATTTCTGCCTCGTCCAAAAATGGAAAGAGTCAAAAGTTATTTTATTTTTAGTTAACCGAAAAATGCATAAAAACATGAAAGAAACCGAAAAAAACGGACTGAGAAAACGCAGGAAATGCAGAAAATGCAGGCAAAAGGGACTAGGCGGGCAAATATGCCCGCGTGAAGGAGGGAAGACGCGCGCCCCAAGTGGTGCGCGCGCCTGCGGGAAAACGCAACCTAATAGGGCGCGCACTCCCATGCGAGATGCGCGCTCACATGGGCGGCGCCCAGGGGATGAGACGCGGCCACTAAAGTGGCCGCGTGATGGCCACTTATAAGTTTTTATTTTAATTTATTTTTTAATTCTTCTTTTTTTTTTCTTTTTCAAATTCTTTCTTTATCTTAATATTAAATCCCCTTTTTTAATTAATTAATTTAATTCTCTTTTTTAAAATATCAAAAATTTTGATATGTATATAAAAAACACTTCCTAATAATTTTTAATTAATAATTTTTTTAATACTAATAATTTTTTTAGATATATTTATTTGTCTATTTTTATTTAAAAATAATAAAGGTCTCGATAAGGAAAACATCATTTTCGACACCTCTGTCTGTAAGCTGGTATCATTTTTGTCATTGGGTAATTCTGATGTTGGACCGTCTCGGGACCCGGTGTCTACAATTGCCCCCAATTTTGGGGAACTCTAGGACCTAGGTACCTAAGTGAGCCAAAATTCAGAAAAGAAAGGAGAGAAGCACGTACCTGAGGCGGTCATCCTCCGAGGTTGTTGTGGGTAGTTACCGTCTGTTCATCGACGTGTTAACCCCTGTTGCTTTGGCATCTAACCTGTGCGGTGTCTAGCCTTATTAATGTGGTCTATAATTGAGCTTAATGCGGTGTCTAACCTCTTCCGTTGTGGCATCTAACCTGTGAGGTGTGTAGCCCCAGCCGTGTTGGTATCTAACGTGTTGATGCAGATATCCTCATGGATTGAAAGGATTTGGAATATTTTTGAAAAAGCTCAATGCTACGAAGGATAATACTCTGAAGAGACTGAGAATGCCTTGAAAAAGGGACTTTAAAATGATAATGCTCTGAAGAGACTGAGAATGCCTTGAAGAAGGACTTAAAGATAGTGCTCCGAAGAGGCTGAGAATGCCTTGAAGAAGGACTTAAAGATAATACTCCGAAGAGGCTGAGAATGCCTTGGAAAAGGACTTGAAGATAATGCTCCGAAGAGACTGAGAATGCCTTGAAAAAGGACTTAAAGATAATGCTCCGAAAAGACTAAGAATGCCTTGAAAAAGGACTTAAAGATAATGCTCCGAAGAGACTGAGAATGCTTTGAAAAAGGACTTAAAGATAATGCTCCGAACAGATTGAGAATGCCTTGAAAAAGGACTTAAAGATAATGCTCCGAAGAGACTGAGAATGCCTTGAAAAAGGACTTAAAGATAATTCTCCGAAGAGACTGAGAATGCCTTGAAAAAGGACTTAAAGATAATGCTCCGAAGAGACTGCGAATGCCTTGAAAAAAGACTTAAAGATAATGCTCCGAAGAGACTGGGAATGCCTTGAAAAAGGACTTAAAGATAATGCTCTGAAGAGACTGGGAATGCCTTGAAAAAGGGCTTAAGATAATGCTCCAAAGAGACCGGGAATGCCTTGAGAAAGGACTTAAATATAATGTAATGTAAGATGTATGTGCAAAGCTATACGCACAAACCATGCTGGGGATTGATGTGCGAAAATTATATGTACACAACTATACGTGTAAAAGATTAGATGCACGTGATAAGTGCTTGTGCTATGCACGCTAGACATGTGCAAAGAATTATGTGTTGCAAGTACGTAGAGATTATGTGCGCGAAATGTGCGCGAAGAATTGCTTATGCAAGATATATATAAAGTTCATGCATGCGTGAATGCACATTGGGCATTGTCAAATGCCATGCCCGTGAGATGCATATGTATGCAGTAATGCAGGATAAGGATTCATCTTAGTGGATCTGGGAGGCGAAAGCCGGTTTGGTCGTAATTTGCAGCAGGATTGGTGCCCCTTGGAATTGCTTTTGAATTTTATGCCTCTGAGGGATTATGAGGTTCTCCTTTGATACCTGTAGTCATTTTTGAAGATAGTGCGTCCCTCGTGGATTTTCACACTAGCTTTTCTTAGCAGGAAATGCATCCTGTTTGGATTGTCACATAACCCTGTGCCTTATTTTTTGCCTGGAATGGACCCAACCCAATCCAGCGGCTTTTATTTATTTCATTTTTTGTAGGACAGACTGCCTGTTCCCAGGTTTTCACCCTGCCCTTTGGCCTAACTTTTGCTTAGAGTACCAGTCATGATTTTCATTTCTAACGGCCCATTTTTTTCTTTTATTTTTTTTATGAGAGAAGTTGGAGTTGTTGCGAAAGATCTTTCAGTTATGATTGGCATGTGTGTATGTCTCAGATTATTGTTGTATGAGCTTGGTTCTTTATCGGGAAGGTGCTGTAGGATTGGCTTCACAGTGGGTAGCAAGATGAGTTGACTGAAGTGCCTGAGTGGTGAGAGTGGCAGAGGATCGATAGTACCAATGTGCTAACTTTACGCTGGAACCAGACAACTTTGAGTATGCCAAATGAACTGCTCTGATCACAGACTATGCCCTTGCCTCCATAAGCGCATGTAAGAGAAGGGTACTTAGCCCCGCAGTAGGTAATAGGACCCATTGGCTTAGGCATCTGGTTGGTGAGAGCAGAAGTAGAGTAGCCATTTAGATTTCATGCATTCAGTAATGAATAATGTTTCTCTTTTTATAAAAGAACTAGGAAATGATGAGTTGAACTACTTTTGTTTTATGCGTTTGCAAAGACTGTGTGCATTTCGGCATGATTTCTCCATACATGATCACCGTTTACAACGGATTCAGAATGCAAAATTACATCTAATCTCGGAGTGGATCTTGTAAGCATCTGACTCCTGTTTCCAATCAACCCTCGCGAGTTTTCTTGATTGAATATTTTCTCTCTTTTTTTTTTATTTTTTTTAGCTTCTGCCATGGACCCTCCTTCATTTCGTCGGTGTTGATTGAATTTGCTTCCCTTGCTGTCTGTCGGGATGTTGCTTCCTTGGATAACAATTTTTCAAGAACGAGTGGGTCTTCATGTGTTGGTCTGAGCTTACCTCGTCCGTCTCGAATACCAGGATGTATTTGCTCGAAAACCAAATCTCATTCTTTTGGCAGGTGCTTTCTAACTTTCTTCCCAAATGATCAGATAAGGTGTTTTCTGATAGATCTGATAGTGATAGCAATCCCGGAACCCGTTTTCGTTTAACGTGCTTGACTGTTGCAGCCATTGCTTCCATGACTGCCCCTCAAAGATTTGGCGTACTTCAACGGGCGGTAATGTTTTCGCCTCATACATCAAGGTGTAAAGCATGACTCTTGTGAGGGTTCTAGTTGCAGACCCCAGAATGGGTCTACTCCATAACCTTCTTGCCATTCCCCTCGTTTGGCATCTCAACTGTGGGTCATCAGCTCATCTCTCATATAGCACAGCCTTTATACTTCTGGATTGGGTGGATGGCTCATGGATTAGTCTTCAGGTCTTTTCCAATGGTAAAAGAAGAATGGCGAGATGTGGGTATGTGTAGATCTGCAGGATTTGAACAAAGCTTGCCCCCAAATAGCATTCCCTTGCCCTCTAATTTTTATTTATTTTTATTTTTATTTTTATTTATTTATTTATTTTTTGCTCCAAATTTCTTTTTTTTTTTAACCAGCTTCGCTCAAATCCTGAAGTTTACACATACGCGCACTTTTCTTCTCGACCATTGGGACCGTTGTTGTTCAATCTAGTTGGGCATTGCATCTCAGTAAGAATTTTGGTCCCGTCCCTGCTTATGGATCTCACCTTTCGACCATTTCTGCCCATTTTAGCTTGAGTCTTCTGAGTTTCTGTGTCACCTATCCATGATTAGGATATGTTTGGCATAGCATGCTCGACGACTTCACAATCATCTTCTGGCATGTCTTCGTAGGTCCAGGCGAAGACTTTTTATTTCATTTTTTTTATTCTCTCCAATTTTATCTCACTTCAGGAGTCATAACAGATGCTATCAAGATTTTCTTTGGGTTCTCCCAAAGTTTCGAGATTAAAGGGAATGGCATTAGTTGAATCAGCGTTAAATGTAAAAGTGCCATGATTATGCATAATGAAATCATAAGAAATATCACACAAATAAATAAAAACATTCATTTCATTCAATGAAAACTAAGATTAAAAAAGTCATCATTAAACAGTTCAAAAATAAAAAGGAACATCTAAATGGATAACACCCTCTTGTTTCCACCGGTAGAGACACTTTGGCCGATGGCTCACCACCGTCCACGGGAACCATCTTCCCTCCTCCATTTAGGTACTCAATTTACCCCACGCATCTTCTTTCGCTCCCCTGGGTTAGAGATCTACTCGCTGTCAATGAGGTCCTGAACCCGGTCTCTCAAAGTCCGGCAATAGTCCGTCAAATGTCCGATGTGTTGGTGGAACGCGCAATATTGATCCGCTTTGTGGTTGGGCTGCCCCTGGCAACTAGCGGGCCTAGCAGGCAATGGCTGCAACATTCCCTTTCTTACTAGCTTCTCAAGAACCCACGACAAGGGTCTACCCAAATCAGAGTAACGCGTTTGATTCATTTTCGCTGATGGCTCTCTCGTCCTCTTAACATTGCCCTTACCGCCATTGCGAATACTTGGGTTTGCATTTTTCAGAGCATGCATCCTCACCAGATCTCCATCCCCTTCAGGCACAATGTTATGTTCCAGAGTAAGCCTCTTATCACCTCCTTGCCCCACTGGTAAATCAAGCAGTCCCTTGCCTCTGGGCTTAGAAGCATAGGGAGGCGCTGCGGTTGTCACTGTATAGGCCTTCTCGACAGTGGCCGGCTCAACCTGATTAAGAGTAGTCGCCATCAGTCGAGCTTGAAGAACCAATGCCATGGCATCTATTCTTTCCTTAATCATGGTTGATAACCTTTTTCCAAGCTCCTCGAACCTTCTATCAATCTCTTGAGCCATTAAGGTATGAGTCTCTTTGATCTGTCATGAAAGATCAGCCACTCTTAATGCTTGGTTAGACCCCTCCTGTCTTCTTTCCCCACCTTCTTCCTCACTCTCGCTAGTGGACCAACAACCTATCATTGTTATGGAAATCCCTCCTTCATCTGCCTCAGGGCGAGTGATAACGGCATACCCATTTCCAAACAAGTCTTGCAGTACATACCATTCAGGTAAGCTTGAACCAATCATGGCATTACAGGCCGACTTCTTCCTACTTTCCCCCTGCTCAAGATCAGTGATCTGTTTGCTGTCGATCAAGCCTTGAATTCGATCCCTTAAAGGACGACAATAGTCTGTTCTATGCCCTGTGTACTGGTGATATACGCAATACCAATACGTTCTGTGACTAGGCTTTCCTTGACTTAGGGCAGGCCCAGCTGGCAAGGGTTGTAACTTTTCCTCCCTAACGAGACGGGTGAAGTGCCAAGATAATGGTCTGCCTGAGATAGTGAGGTGTTTGGGAGCCATTCCTGTAGCTGAGACTTCTGCTACCCTATCATTGCCCCCGTTATCACTACTGCTTCCCTTGTCCTTGCCCAAGGCCAGATTTGTAGATCTAGCCACTTTATCTAAATGCTTAGCCTCAGCTTCAATGGCTATGTCTTTAAGTGACTCCCAGTCTTTGAGTCCATTCATTTTTAACCCGTCCTTTAAATATGGACTAGCATTCCTGATAAATAACCTAATCTGATCTGAGGTATCAGGCTTCCTCTTCATCTCCATTACCTGATTTCTCCATCGGGTCAGGTACTCATGGAATGATTCCCCTGACTTCTACTGCAGCAATTCTAGATCTTTCAATGTGACCTCAATCCTAGTACTGCAATCATACTGGCTAAGGAATTCTTCTGTCAACAAGTCCCAATCTTCTCTCGTTCTTTAATCCAACCTATGATACCAGTCTACTGCCGGACCAGCTAGACTGAGACAGAAATAGTCCACTTTTTGCCTCTTAGTCAACCCTATACCCTTCATGATCAGGGTGTATTGCTTAACATGTGCAGAAGGGTCCGATGTACCGTCAAATTTTGGCAGGTCTGGCATCTTAAACCTATGGGGCAACAGCTCTCCATCATCCAAATCCACATCTTCAAGGCTGATTCCCTTGCCAGCTGTCAACATGCGAGTGATTGCCTTAATTTGCTTGCTCAAATCCCTCATAGCCTCATCTTCTAACCTAAGTGCTCTACCCCTCACGGCTTGATGGGTTGCTATCTCCTCAACCTCCTCTTCCATTATGAAATCCTCATCAGGGTTTAGGATCCTTGCTCTTCCCGGTCCAACTGGCACAACAGTAGCTTGAGGCTTATTTACAGGTTGATGGGCAGCAACTCCGATGAGGGGAGCCTCCCCACCAGTAGGCGGTTCGGCTTGCCCCCGAGGAGGGGCTACCGGCGGTTGTGGAGCCACAGGTGCTTGTGGAGCAGGAGGCTGAGTAATCCTTTCGGCCATTGCTCCCATCATGTCCAACATCCTTCGTTCAAATTCCTCTAGTCTCCTAGCGAGGTCTGGAGTAGTCAAAGCTCCGGTTTCTTCTGCCATGGAAGATGATTCACTGGCTATAGAGAGTGACTCAAAATCCCAAACAGGCACTAATTCCAGCAACCCAAAGGGCGAGTCTGTCCTCACTAGCCGACCGTCAGAAACCCTAGTCCACTTGGATGAATCTATGATGGCTGAAAGGTCAAAATTGTTAGAATGATGCATGGACGACATATACAATGCATGATCGTGCCATGCAAATGGTCTTTGATGAGTGCGGGATCAACGGATTACCACAATACGATGGGATGTATGGAAGAAATTACATGCAGGATAGTATGTACACATGAAAAAAATATGCAGACGAAAAGGTATATACACGCATAGCATGAGAGAAAATATATTATTATTTATATACACACATATTCATATACACACATATTTATTTTATTGACATGCATAAATGACATGCGATGCATGAGCATGTTGTGCAGTATCCACAACCACATGCAAGCAGATAGATCCTTCCAACCTTATCACTCCCACACACGAGGTCGTGCGGTCTCTTTCCTAGGTGGGCTTCATCTGAGGGTTAACAGGGAACCCATCGGACACGTATGGTGCACGATGGAAAACCGACAGCATAACACTCTTAATTTAAAGCGCATGCGTATGGGTTTTGGCCATTAAGTATTTGGACATTTCAATTAAGTTAAGGTGGGCTTACTGGGGCATGAAAGCCTTTAATAAAGGACCACTTAATTTGCTTGATTTCGTTTAATACGTGACGGCCCACATCACAAGCATTGTATTAAGGAGCATACCACCTAGTGGAAGTTTCTATTTGCCATTACATGAGCTTTGGTCAAGGTGATGATACTTTAGGGATACCCAAGCATGGTCCCTGCCAACGGGTCTAGCTCATCACGAGCGTAGCGACCGATCGAGTCTCCATTTGATATACCATTAATGGTACGAGGCTTGGGCTAGTGATTATCCTTAACACTTCCCTACAATGAGTGAAAGTAGGTGTAGACACCAGGTCCTGAGACAGCCCAGATCAGAGTTACCCAATAATGATAAGATGCCTTGTTACAGGCAAAAAGGTTAAAAGTGGTGATTTCCTTGTAAAATTTGCATTTTAGAGTGAAAAGATAAAAAATAATAAAAATTATTTTAAAAATTATTTTTGAAAATTGGGGGCTTGAAATTACAATATTTTTTAGTTATATTAGAAAATAAAAAAATTTAAAAAAAAATCGAGTGTCGGCCCCTTTCGGCAGCGCGCACGCGCTGGCGCAGCGGGCCGCGAGGCGCTGCGGCGCTCGCGGAGCGCCATTGCGCGGTGCTCCGCGCACAAGCGTTGCGTGCGCAACGCGCGATCCTCTGCGCGACGCTGCGTGCAATCGCGCGCACGCTGGGCGAGCGCTCTCGCCCAGCGCGCGCACCTGGTGCGCTACGGACGCCCGTCGGACACTCCCACGGCCGTCCGTAGGCCCTGTTCCGCCGCAAATGTGCAATTTTGCCCCAAAATTGATTTTTTTCGATTTTTTTCACAAAATTCGATTTTTTATGACTTTTTTAAGGGATTTTAAGGTTTTTTTTTAAATTTTAAAATTTAAATTTGTTAATATCTGATTTTATCCCTTTAATTAACTTTTTTTCCTATTTTATTCATATAAAAAGAATAAGATGAAAACCTAAAGGGGGGGAATTCTTTTGGGGATTTTTTTAGGTTTTTTTTCTCTTCATCTTTTTCTCTTCTTCTTCCTCTAAAACTCTAAAAAATTTCCAGATTTTTTCCCAACCAAAGATCAAAAAGAAAAATCAGTCTTTCATTCTTTTTCCAACACAATTTCTTCTAAATATATTTTTGGATGGAATTTTGTTGATGGATTTAATTTTGAGACAAATAAATTGATGATTTGTTCTCAAAATTCAATTTTTTTGTCTTCTCATTTGTTTTTCATTTAACTTTTTCAAGGTTATTTTGTGTAATCAATAAAAAGAATTCCTTTGAGCAAGGAAATTAATTCTTTGTTTTCAAAGAGTTTTTTTTAAGCCTATTTTTTTCTTGGAATAAAATTTCAATATTTTTATTATTCAATTCTAATCTTGCAAAGCAAGAATAAGGAAATCAATCATCTTTTTACCTTCATCGAATCCGAAACTCTAAGGGTAAACATTCCGGGCTTGTTCTTCTTATTCTTTTTGTTCATATTTAATTTATTCATGTTCATTTTTATTATTTTCAGTTATTTATTTATTTATTTTGTTTATATTTAATTTATTAACATGTATATTTTTATTGTTATTCTCATTCATTTATTTTATTCATGTGAATATTGATTTCTTTTAATTCTTAACATGTAATTAATTTATTTCACTTTAATTCATCATTATTTTTAACATGTAATTAAATTAATTCATTTTGATTGATCTTTTTGCCATGTAAATGGTTTATATCATTTGTGAACATATTTAATTAATTATGTCATTTATTTAATCATTTTATTCTTTTCCATTGTCATTATCATATATTTAATATTTTGTTCACTTATTTATTTTCACTATTATCATGTTCATATTTTTACACATTAATTAATTAACATGTTGTATTTTATTCCAATTACATCTTTTAATCCATTTGTTGTTCATAACACATTTTTCTCATTTATTTTAAATTGATAACATTTTAATTCATTTATGATTTTGATATCATTTCATTTTATCTCATTTTATTTTATCTTATCATTTATTTTATATTTAATTGATTTTAATTGATTCAATTACTAACATTATTTTTATTTGTGTTTTATTTTATTTCACATCTCATTTTTTTCTTGGGCATTTTTGCGAGCACACGGGGAGATCCAAGAGGCTCGTTCGGGTTACATATTTATTTTCTTCGTTTGTAATATTTATTTATTTTGGCTTTTTCATTTATTTTTGCCATGTAATTTTCTTGTAAAATTATTTATTTAGGTCCACTAGAAAGAAAGTCACTAAACGTTTTTTTTATTAATTAATTTGAAATTTTTCCTAAATAAAAATGGGACCATTGTCTCAATTTTGTCCATCCAAAATAAAACCATCACATCAAAATTGTTTTATTATAAATATACATGCGAGGACCAATGTCCTCATCATTAATGAATATCCCGTTTTATGCATGTTTTGTATTTTATTTAGAATGGGGGTTGTATTCTGCCCCTAGTTTTATTGTAATTTATTTTGAGGATGTTTATTTTAATAATGCTTTATTTATTGCTTTTGACGTGAATGATTGCGCCTTAATTAAATGCATCGTGTGGAAAGTTGATGAAACAATAAATTCAAAACTTAATCATGATATTGATCAAGGTACAAATAAATGAGAAGTCCCGAACTCACTCTGGTCTTTGGGGCTCAATGAGGCGAGAGGTCTAGGACTTCCAAGACACCTCTTGAGTCTCACCAAAAGACTTAAATTTACAATCCTAGGCTCCAGGGGGTAGAGGATGAGGCCTCCAAGATCTCTCTGGCTAGCCCAAGATGGATATGTATGCACCGTTTTAGGCTCGCTGAGGCTAGACGACCTTTCCCAATGTTCTATTGGGTGGCGACTCCAAGAAACCTCATTGTTGCCCAAAATGGACGCACTTGTAAATACCCTACAAGTTTTATGAACCTCTCCTGATCGCCCTAAAGCGGTCCCTTAGGAGGCCACGGGGTTTGGCGCGCGTCACAGTGGCGACTCCACTGGGGACATGTTCGAGACTTCGATTCGAAAGTACCTTGATTAAAAATTATAATTGAGTTTTAGTTTAAAAAATTCACCTTCTTTCAAAACTGCATTGCATCACATTAGAGCCTTAGATCTATGCTAGTTTGGTCCCTCTTTTAGCCCCGGTGCATTCCCGAAGCACGACCCTACATTCACTCAATGTATGGAAGTGTTAAGGATAATCACCAGCCCAAGCCTCGTACCATCATGGTATATTAAATGGTGACCTAATCGGTCGTTATGCTCGTGATGAGCTAGACCCGTTGGCAGGGACCATGCATGGGTAGCCCTAAAGCAACACCACCTTTGACCAAAGCTCATGTAATGGCAATAGATACTTCCCCTAGGTGGTATGAACCGTAATACCTTGCTTGCTATATGGATCATTTTGTATTGGACAAACCCAAATAATCTGATTGGTCACCTAATCAAAGGCTTTCATACCCCGATAGGCCCATGTCAACTTATTCGGGCTGCCTAAATACATGATGGTCAAAACCCATGCGTATGTACATTAGCTAAGAGAGGTTATGCTACCGATTTTTTACCGTGCACTATGCGCATCCATAGGGTTCCCTGTTAACCCATGGATCAGCCCACCTACGACAGAGACCGCACGACCTCGTGTGTGGGGGCAATAAGGTTGGAAGGATCTATCTGCTTGCATGTGGTTGTGGATGATGCATTGCATATTCATGTCAGTCATGCACAAATAAATTTCTGTATTTCTTCTACATGTATACATCCTTTTCTTTGCATAAAATTATTACATGTACATATTGTCTTGTGTATAATTTTTCACATGTCTCATATGTATCATTGTAATCTCTTTTAGCCATTGTATACCATTTTTGTTGCACAGCACGATCATGCATCTTAGCACATTCATGCATCATTCTAACTCTTTAACTTTTTAGCCATCAAAGACCACTTTCCTAGCTGGTTAGGGGTTCTGACAGTCGCATCATCAGAGAGTTTTGATTGAGCAACCACAATCAAGTCAAGTGCAATCAATAGGCATTCAGAGAATCTCCAGAAATGGCCGATTCATCAAGGGAGGTAGATGCTACCAGGGCCTTGATAGCTGAAGAAGTGGGTCAAAAGTTAGAAGAATTCAAGAATCGGATAATGGCCATGATGGTTGCAAGGGCTCAACCAGCTGCACCACAGAACCTGGCGCCTCCTCCAATGAGATAAAATGAACAGGAGGAGGCCAGAGAGGATCTGCCGGAGGATGTACGTCCACCACCAGTGGACTTAGGGGCTGCCACATCAGGAGGGCAAAAGAGAGGAGTAGCCTATAGAATGGAAGAGGACCTAAAAGGGGATGACCCCTGTCAGTTAGAAAGAAAGCACCCCAGACAGAAGATACCATCTGGAAGAAGATGGAAGAAAAGTTCGAGGCAATGGCTAAGATGTTGACAAGGGGTCGAGGAATGAACCCCGAAGACAAAGAGCTGGATGGAGAAGATCTAATCCCCTTGAACTTTAAGATGCCTGATGTCCTGAAATTTGATGGCACAACGAACCCCACTGCACACATCAAGTAGTACTCTTTGATAATGAAGGGTACTACGTTAACAAAGAGGTAGAAGGTGGAATACTTCTGCTTAAGTTTGATAGGTCCTGCGGTGGGCTGGTATCACGGACTGGATCGGAGAACAAAAGAAGACTGGGATCTGCTGACGGAGGAGTTCCTCTAGCAATATGACTGTAGTACAAGGATGGAGGTCACTCTGAAAGATCTAGAGTTATTACAATAAAAGCCGAATGAGTCATTCCATGAGTACTTGACCCGATGGAGGAACCGGGTAATGGAGATGAAGAAGAGGCCGAACACTCCAGACCAGATCAGGCTATTTATTAGGAATGCCAGCCCATACTTGAAAGATGGGTTAAAGATGAAGGGGATGAAGGACTGGGAGTCCTTAAAAGATATAGCCATTGAAGTTGAGGCTGAGCATCTGGATAAAATGGCTAAATCGGCAAACCTGGCCTTAGGGAACAACAGTGGCAATGGGGGAAATACCAAGGCAGCAGATGTCTCAACCACTGGAATGACTCCTAAACACCTCACCATCTCGGGCAAGCCTCTATCTTGGCACTTCACTCGTCTCATCAAGGAAGGGAAGTTGCAACCCTTGCCAGCTAGGCCTGCCCCAAGTTAGGGAAAATCGAGGCACAGAACAGACTGGTATTGTGCATATCACCAGTACACAAGGCATCGGACAGACTATTGTCGCCCTCTAAGAGATCGCATTCAAGAATTGGTGCTTGGCCTGGATGAAGAAAGAAAGGATTAGAGTTGTTATAATGCTTTTCATTTTCTAAAGTGTATTCCTGAACTATGCACTTGTTTATCATTTCTGCTTTAATAATATGGGCTTTGCTTATATATGCATTTTTATATTTTATTGCATCAAGCATAAATAATAATCATGATTAAGGCATTGGTTTAAAATACCGTTTCATTTAGTTTCAATAAATAGTAATCTTGGTTGCACCCAATTTGACTCCTGAGGTGAGACAAAATTTAAGAGAGTGAAAAAAAAAAGAAAAAAAAAGTCTGAAGAAGTCTTTGCCTGGACCCATTAAGACATGCCAGGAGATAATCGTAAAGTCATCAAACACACCATTCCAACATACCCCAATCATAGACCAATCAAGTAGAAGCTCAGAAGACCTAGGTCGGAGGGGGCAGAAAAGGTCAAAAGGAAGAATCCACAAGCAGAGATGAAGCTAAAAGTTTTGGTCGGAGTTCAAAACCGGACTTAGTTGGTCAATGCTATCCCAAGTCAAGAAAAGAAGGGGTACGTGTATGTGTAATCTATCAGGATTAGGACAAAGCTTATCCTCGAAAAAAGAACAAGGAAAAAGAGGATAAAAAGGAAAAGAACAAAAAGCAAGCACAAACAAAAAAAAAAAAAGAAGAAGGAAATAAAAAAGATAGAAGGAAAACATCTTGGGGGCAGGTTTTGCCCAAATCCTGTTGATTTGTACATGTCATGTCTGTATCCTACCATTCTTCTTGGTTGCCAAAAGGAAAAGGACCAAAACGCTGATCTGCAAACTATCTACCCGTTTTATCTGCATGAAGGGTATACTATACAAGCAACAAGTTGATGAATGAGGAAGGAGCTAAGAGACGGAAGAAATCCAAGCCAAAATTTGCACAACCTATATGAATGGATTAATGCTGGCAGAAAATATCATGAAAAAGGATTGGGCAGAGAAATGACCCTTTTGCACTTCGAGGCTAGGGTGTAACACCCCTTACCCGTACTTAGGCGATCCCATCCGATAAGGAGTGAGATGCCGTATGAGTAGAGGTGCCACCACACAGATACAGAATATACATACATTCATACATAAACATACATACCGAAATACAGGGTAATTTAAAACTTTACAACACCATTCAAGAAATAAGCTGATCATGCATTAATATAATGGAAATCATTACATTACTGTTCTGATCAACTAAGAGATACAATAGTTAATTACAAAACCCAAAAATACATATACAGAAGCGGAAGCTATTACAAAATCAATATAAGAGAGTTCTATACAAAAAGAATCTCAAAATACAAAATCCAGTCCTATTCTAAACCCTACTATGTTGGCTTAGACTGCGGCGACTCTCCCAAGGCAACTCCTTCCGCACCTGCACGGGTAAACACACCGTGCTAAGCGATAAACGCTTAGTGGGGAAACACACATATATCAAAGGACGACCATTCACAACGGTCGTCAAGGCAAAACACAAGCATATATCAAAATATACCAAACACATAACATATCAGTTACATAAGCATGCATATACTGAGCCATACATTCAGAAGTTCATAACAATATTCATATTCCCATAACAGATTATACTTTTCATATGAGTTACACATGTGTCAAAAACATTTCCTCAACACAATTCATACAAAGCACCTGCTGACTCGAGGGAGTGGATAACGAGTATACGGACAGTACTTTACGGGTACGAGCCGGTACAGACAGTACTTTATGGGTACGAGCCGATAAATCAAGATACTTTCACTTTCACAAAACATTTTCAAAAGGGATCTTAAACAAGATCCAAACACATAGGGGTTCGCGAGGAACCAAACGGGGACCTGATCGGGGTCCAAACATTCAAAGGGCGCTGCAGCTCAAAGACTCTATTAGGCATGCCTAACTATCCACTTACTAGACTCTAGCAGGTCATGCATAAACCATTTAATCCATTTCATAATTTCCAAAACTATTATCATATGTGTTCATAATCGTATCATGGATCTGCATTCATATAATTCATAAAATGTAAAGAATAAATCTCATAAGCACTAAAGGAAACTGGAATTCAAAAACCACACGCAACGAAGGAAAAACTCATTCAGCATGAAGGGACTGTCGCGCTCGCGATGTCTGTCGCGATCGCGACAGGGACCGAAGTCTCTTCGCTGCACGTACGCGACGGATTTCGCGACCGCGAGGAGGATGGAAGGGCCAGGCTCTATCGCGCTCGCGACGGATGTCGCAATCGCGACAGAGAACAATTATTGTTGTCGCGGGCTCGCGACGAATCACGTGCTCGCGATAGCACTCAACCAGCATCGTGCTCTGTCGCGCTCGCGATAGAGGGTGCTCAACACTTCGGCTATCGCGAGCTCGCGACGGAATCGCGTGCTCGTGACAGCGAAGCTCCGAAATGCCGATCTCTGTTGCGCTCGCGACAGCGTCGGGTTTTGCAAAATCTGCAGAATTTCTGCAGATTTTCTTCCTCCCTCTCACAACCACAAACACACAAAACTCATCCAACGCCTTCTTACCTCAAATCCAGCCATCCGTTAGCATCAATAACCATAATATAACATTTAATAACAAGAAATTTCACACAATATATTAATTTAAACCCCCAATTTTAAAAATCAACCAAAAACCCAATTTATGCCCAAAACCATATCAATTCCCAAATTACCAACATCAACTCATGCTCTTGCAAGATCCACACTCCAAATCAACAACCCATAGCATATACATCATAATAAAGAGCATATAACAACCTAATTCTAAGAAATCATCAAAACTCATACATGAACATATTTACATGCAAAAGCAAGAAATTCCCAAACCTTCAAATCCTTAGCTCCTATTGCTTGGATCCACTAGGTCCAACCTTCTCCTTGCCCTTTGGCTCGCGAGGAGGCTCAACTAAGCACAAACGAGCACCCAAACACCAAGAACACAAACCCTAGCTTAGATCAAACCTAAGAAGAAGAAGAAGAAAATGCATGAATAATCGAAAGGAAAAAGCATAAACTTACCAAGGAATATGAAAGGGAGTAATTAATTCCACCACTTGAGCTTGAATCTAAGTAGAACACTTAGAAGAGTGCAAAGGAGGAAGAAGAAGAAGAAGAAGAAGAAGAGAAAACGGGAATGGGTTTCAAAAAATCAGATTTCCCTTTTTCATTTCCTCTTTCCCCATCTTTCTTTCCCCTTTACACATGTTAACCATCTAGTGGAGGAGATCATTTACTCACACCCTAACTAAATGTATCACATGCACACAAGACTCCCCCAACTAATGCATACCCTACAGATGTGTGAACACACACACTCAAGCATAGCCCCACAAACACACCCTACAAGCATATGCATGCCCACACACCACAATAACCCACTAGTGCATACCCTACTATGGTGCACTCAACCACACACACAAATCTGACTCAACTGATTTGCACCATAGTGCAACACATGCACACACGCACCAGCAAAACCCCAAATCACACAATATTACCAAAATGCCCTTATTGTGCTAGACTTATGCAAATGCACACACATATATATATGGCTCATTCAACTAGGGGACAAATGGGGTGTGACATAGAGAGCCACCATTGGAACCTCTACAAGAGTCATCTATTATTCCTCGATACAAGGGGCAGAAGCAGTATGGGTGATAGATGTAAAGCTAAAATCTTTAAGGACAGTCATGGCTAAATTTTCGAAGCCGACAGAGCACAACAACGAAAGCAGCAATTGCACAAGTCAGACAAGGGCAAGTCATGGGATTATCCCCACGGTCAGATCCATCAGAAACATTCTGCTTGATCATTTGGAAAGACGGCCAGAAAGCATCCGATGAAGGAGGGAGATTCAATTGTCAAGCAAATGAGACCAGGTGTTCCAGACATACGAGGTAAATTTGGGCCAGTGTGAGAAGGTCCCTTTGTCTTCCAGAGATTGTTATCCAAGAGAGCACTAACGGATAGAACCAATCGATGTTGACAGACTCAAGAGGGTCCAGGGTTAAGGGCTAAAAATCAAAAGAAGAGAATAAAAGCCCCGCGGGTCGAAAACCGAAAAAAGGCGGCCTTGCTAAAATTAGGTGCCTCGCAGGGTGAAAATCGAAAAAAGGCATCCTGGGGAAAAATTAGAGGCTTGAGAGAAAATGTTCAATCAAGAAAACCCGAGAGGGCTGATTGATAACAGGAGATCGGGTGCACCTAAGTTGTTACTCATTGAAACTAAGTAAAACTAGTGCTTTTGTATCACATGTCTAGTCATGGTCATTCTTATTGCTATATGGTGCCTATAGATAGAAATGCATGCATAAGCTAGGCATAAACATGCAATTAGACGGTTAAGAGAAACCTGCTGCATGCATAAGGACATACGCTGGAGCAATTATCAAAGCAACAATAATGATTTTTCATGTGACAAATCCTCCTCCTATTCCTTAAATGACAAAAAAAAAGAGAAAAAAAAAAGAAAGAAGAAGGCCGTTAGAGATGAAAACCATAACTGGCTCTCTAAGCAAAAGTTAGGCCAAAGGGCAGGGTGAAAACCTGGGAACAGGCAGTCTGTACTTAAAAAAAAAAAGAAAAAAAGAGCCGCTGGATTGGGTTGGGTCCACTCCAGGCAAAAATTAGGCACAGAGTTATGTGAAAATCCCTAAACGGACGCATTTCTCGCTAAGAAAAGCTAGTGTGAAAATCCACAAGGGACGCACTACCTTTAAAACAATGACTTTTGAAGCCTAGAGCAATAAGGCAGCATTACTCGAAATGAATTCCCTTTAGACAAGTGCCGTATAATGCAGAACTTGATTCACAGTGCTGGGGGCAAAATGCTCATTGACTCGGGGGCAAAGATACGTACGGGTCAGTTCTCAGGTCAGGGTCCATAAAGCCAAGACAACGCTTTTCTAGATCATTGGGGGCATCGGACAATATGAGCAGCTGAGCAGTACCCTCAACGAATCCCTTAACCACCTAGGATGTGGTCTATCCATTTTTGCATCTCACATGCATAAATCTTTTGCATATTGCCTTGCATATCACGTGCATTTAGTCCATTACACTTATGGTTGTACACACAATTCTAACACACTAATCTTTTGCTTATGTCTCGTGTATATAGCTTTATGTGTATATTTCATACCCGTGATTCCATACGCACACACAATCTTTTGTATATGTTGTTGTGTACATAACTTAGAGGGAAGGGATTGAATAGACCTCATAAGCAAGGATGGTCCAAAGGACAGATTCAGCTCGACATGATTGGCCACTGTATCCGGCCTAAAATCAAGTAAATATGTACAGAGGTGAAATGCCCAAGAGAACAAGCCTATCCGGGCACACCATGCTAAAGGAAATCAAATGCGAAAGTGAGCCGAGGTACAGTTTTAGCTCTGTCATCCACGCTAAACAATCAGATCAAGATGAAGTTCTCACAAGAGAAGAATCTCAAGGACCTGCTCCCAAGAGGGAAAAGAATAAGCATTTCCATGCACACCATGCCAGGAGCGAACAGGTAAGTTTTTTTTCTGTCATAAGAGGCATGCTCACCCACATCACACAATAAGTGTACAAAATCCAAATTCAAATGTACAAATTCTCAAAGCAAAATAACAAAACAAAAAGAAGAAGATATTTTCAAGGCCTTGAAAATCCAACATGCTGTAAAAATTCGAATGCATCCAAAGTGTAAAAATTCCAGGAAAGAAAATCCCAAAACGAAAACAAAAATAGAAGAATCACCAAAGACATGGAAACCTATCCACCTGAGGGCACGCAACCAAAACCTCAAATAATAATTTTCTCTGTGGAGGCTCGACATCAAAGTCTCCCAATGAGCATCAAAGTCTCCCAATGAGCATCAAAGTCTCTTTGGAGCATTATCTTTAAGACCTTTTTAAGGCATTCTCAGCCTTTTTGGAGCATTATATTTAAGACCTTTTTTTAAGGCATTTTCAGTCTCTTTGGAGCATTATCTTTAAGATCTTTTTAAGGCATTCTCAGTCTCTTTGGAGCATTATCTTTAAGACCTTTTTTTAAGGCATTCTCAGTCTCTTTGGAGCATTATCTTTAAGACATTTTTAAGGCATTCTTGGTCTCTTTGAAGCATTATATTTAAGACCTTTTAAGGCTCTCTCAGTCTCTTCGGAACATCAAGTTATTTTCAAAAGTATTCCAAATCCCTTCAATCCTGAGATGATCCAAGTGGTGGGTTCAGCTTAACCTCATTAGAAACTGCCCAGAAAAGCAAACCTCTTCATTCACATTATGCCGGGGGCAATCAGGCCGGGACGAGGCTAACAGATCACAAGCAATAGAATAGATCGCAACGGGATGTGGTTAGAGAATACTGCATCTCACAGACACCGTGCAGGCCCAGATGAGGTCAGCGCGATAAATCAGACACCTTGCATGCCGAGACGAGGTCAGCGGGGTACGCGCGATAGATTGGATCGCACGTTGTAAGCCTGGAGCAGACTCGGTGTAGCTCAGAAGAGCAACCCTCGCGTTTTGTAAGTCTGGAGCAGACTCGATACGTCGCTACTTCCACGGAAAAAAGGAAAGGGCTGCCTCAGGTACGCATCTCTTTCCTTCCTTATCTGAATTTTGGCTCATCTAGACACTAGTGCACTAGTTTCCCCAAAATTGGGGGCAACTGTAGACACCAGGTCCTGAGACAGCCCAGATCAGAGTTACCCAATGATGATAAGATGCCTTGTTACAGGCAAAAAGGTTAAAAGTGGTGATTTCCTTGTAAAATTTGCATTTTAGAGTGAAAAGATAAAAAATAATAAAAAATATTTTAAAAATTATTTTTGAAAATTGGGGGCTTGAAATTACAATATTTTTTAGTTAAATTAGAAAATAAAAAAATAAAAAAAAAATATATAGAGCGTCGGCTGGGGCGGAGCCATGCGGCAGCGCACTGGCGCAGCGGGCCGCGAGGAGCTGCGGCGCGCGCGGAGGGCCATTGCGCGGTGCTCCGCGCACAAACGTCACGCGCGTGACGACGATCGCGCCCACGACGCGAGATCCTCTGCGCGACGCTGCGCACAATCGCGCGCACGCTGGGCGAGCGCTCTCGCCCAGTGCGCGCGGCTGGCTCGCTACGGACGGCCGTCAGACGCTCCGACGGCCGTCCGTAGGCTTTGTTCCGCCGCAAATGTGCAATTTTGTCCCAAAATTGATTTTTTTCGATTTTTTTCCACAAAATTCGATTTTTTATGACTTTTTTAAGGGATTTTCAGGTTTTTTTTCAAATTTTAAAATTTTAAATTGTTAATATCTGATTTTATCCCTTTAATTAACTTTTTTTCCTATTTTATTCATATAAAAAGAATAAGATGAAAACCTAAAGGGGGGGAATTCTTTTGGGGATTTTTTTAGGTTTTTTTTTCTCTTCATCTTTTTCTCTTCTTCTCCCTCTAAAACTCTAAAAAAATTCCAGATTTTTTCCCAACCAAAGATCAAAAAGAAAAATCTATCTTTCATTCTTTTTCCAACACAATTTCTTCTAAATATATTTTTGGATGGAATTTTGTTGATGGATTTAATTTTGAGACAAATAAATTGATGATTTGTTCTCAAAATTCAGTTTTTTTGTCTTCTCATTTGTTTTTCATTTAACTTTTTCAAGGTTTTTTTTGTGTAATCAATAAAAAGAATTCCTTTGAGCCAGGAAATTAATTCTTTGTTTTCAAAGAGTTTTTTTTTATTAGTTTTTTTTAAGCCTATCTTTTTCTTGGAATAAAATTCCAACATTTTTATTATTCAATTCTAATCTTGCAAATCAAGAATAAGGAAATCAATCATCTTTTTACCTTCATCGAATCCGAAACTCTGAGGGTAAACATTCCGGGATTGTTCTTCTTATTCTTTTTGTTCATATTTAATTTATTCATGTTCATTTTTATTATTTTCAGTTATTTATTTATTTATTTTGTTTATATTTAATTTATTAACATGTATACTTTTATTGTTATTCTCATTCATTTATTTTATTCATGTGAATATTGATTTCTTTTAATTCCTAACATGTAATTAATTTATTTCACTTTAATTCATCATTATTTTTAACATGTAATTAAATTAATTCATTTTGATTGATCTTTTTGCCATGTAAATGGTTTATATCATTTGTGAACATATTTAATTAATTTTGTCATTTATTTAATCATTTTTATTCTTTTCCATTGTCATTATCATATATTTAATATTTTGTTCACTTATTTATTTTCACTATTATCATGTTCATATTTTTACACATTAATTAATTAACATGTTGTATTTTATTCCAATTACATCTTTTAATCCATTTGTTGTTCATAACACATTTTTCTCATTTATTTTAAATTGATAACATTTTAATTCATTTATGATTTTAATATCATTTCATTTTATCTCATTTTATTTTATCTTATCATTTATTTTATATTTAATTAATTTTAATTGATTCAATTACTAACATTATTTTTATTTGTGTTTTATTTTATTTCACATCTCATTTTTTGCTTGGGCATTTTTGCGAGCACACGGGGAGATCCAAGAGGCTCGTTCGGGTTACATATTTATTTTCTTCGTTTGTAATATTTATTTATTTTGGCTTTTTATTTATTTTTGCCATGTAATTTTCTTGTAAAATTATTTATTTAGGTCCACTAGAAAGAAAGTCACTAAACGTTTTTTTTATTAATTAATTTGAAATTTTTCCTAAATAAAAATGGGACCAATGTCTCAATTTTTTCCATCCAAAATAAAACCATCACATCAAAATTGTTTTATTATAAATATGCATGCGAGGACCAATGTCCTCATCATTAATGAATATCCCGTTTTATGCATGTTTTATATTTTATTTCGAATGGGGGTTGTATTCCGCCCCTAGTTTTATTGTAATTTATTTTGAGGATGTTTATTTTAATAATGCTTTATTTATTGCTTTTGACATGAATGATTGCGTCTTAATTAAATGCATCGTGTGGAAAGTTGATGAAACAATAAATTCAAAACTTAATCATAATATTGATCAAGGTACAAATAAATGAGAAGTCCCGAACTCACTCTGGTCTTTGGGGCTCAATGAGGCGAGAGGTCTAGGACTTCCAAGACACCTCTTGAGTCTCACCAAAAGACTTAAATTTACAATCCTAGGCTCCAGGGGGTAGAGGATGAGGCCTCCAAGATCTCTTTGGCTAGCCCAAGATGGATATGTATGCGCCGTCTTAGGTTCGCTGAGGCTAGACGACCTTTCCCAATGTTCTATTGGGTGGCGACTCCAAGAAACCTCATTGTTGCCCAAAATGGATGCACTTGTAAATACCCTACAAGTTTTATGAACCTCTCCTGATCGCCTTAAAGTGGGCCCTCGAAAGGCCACGGGGTTCGGCGCGTGTCACAGTAGGGTCTTGCTTTGGGAATGCACCGGGGTAAGATAGGAGACCAACTAAAATAGTTCTAAGGCCCTAAAATGATGCAATGCAATTTTCGAAAAGGGATAGAATTTTGAGTTTTAAAAACTCAATTATACATTTTAACCAAATCACTTTCAGAGCAAAGTCACAAACAAGGTCCCCAGTGGAGTCGCCACTGTGACACGCGCCGGAACCCAGCAAGGGCCCTTGACTAAATCCGCTTTTAGGATTCGAGGGACTGGTTCGCATCTTTTTGATCATGGGCACCATGAGACATCTTGGATGCTTCCTTCCCAATAGAACATTGGAAAGGAACATCTAGCCCCACGACGCCTATAGGCACCTTTGAGGTATCATAGAGTCGCCACCCAATTTACAAGAAATTGGGAAAAGTCTCTAACCTCTTATTGGTCTAGACTAGAGATTGGTGTTCGGAACTTCACTCTTATTTATGCTTTGGTTCATTTTAAGTAAGTTTTTAACTTCCTAAAATTATACCTCCTATCTCACACGATTTATGCATTTAAATAAAGGCACATCGCAAGCACTCAGAAAGCAGTAAATGAAAGCTATAAAGAAAAGCTGTAAATAAAGCGATAAATGAAGCAGTAAAGGAAAGCAATAAATACGTCAAGCACACAATTACAAGAGAAGTTGGGGGGGAATACAACCCCATTGAAAAAAGATTAAGAATATAATTGGGATGAAATACAGTCTCCAGAATTAAATAACATTGCCCCAAAATTAATTACAAGGGCCTAAAAGGAAATGAACATAAATTTAAAACAATCAAACAAAATCAAACATTAAAGAAAGACATATATAAATTGGGGGATTCATTTAAGTTTTAGGAACATTGGTTCCTTTGCGGTCGTTTGAAGGTTTAGGGACATTAGTTCCTTCGCGTTTATTTAAAGAGGGTTCGAAGAGTCGTTTTGGTTGTTTGATGAAAACGGGGATGAGTGATCCCATTTTTGGAGAAAAATTAACTCTTCGTTTTAATCGTGATATTTTTATTGTTGGGCTAAAACAAGGGACATTGGTCCCAATTTTATTAGTGGAAATTCTGATTTAATTATAAAAGTATTTTTGTGACTTTTTATCCCACGTGTGCATAAATAAAATAAATATTTACAAACAAATACTAAACACATAATAAAGGGGGTCGGAAGGATCTCACCAAAAACTGGAGTGTTCGTTTACGTGTCGTGACCCAACAGGGGAGCCACGGAGAAGCTCACACAGTGCATCCCAAATTTAAATCTCAGGCAAAAAATTAACATAAAAAATATTAGTAATGATTCTAAAATTAAGTAAAGACGAAATAAATATTGGGCAAATTAATTTAATGAACACACAATCTTCATGTAAAAGGAATTAAAAATATATCAAGCCGAAGAAAAGGATAATAATAAAAATGATGGCAAAATGAAATGATGATGATAATAATATTAATAATGTAATATAATGATAACAATATAAAATGATAATAATAATAATGATATGAAACAAATAAATATAACATAATAATGAACAAATAATAATAATAATAATAATAATAATAATAATAATAATAATAATAATAATAATAATAATAATAATAAGAGGTGCTAGTCAAGTTAAGGCATAAAGAAATCAAATTAAAAAGGAACAAGCAATATGTCAACAGTAGCGTGCACAGGGGTGGAAAATGAGACAAAAAAAACTACTTAAAATCACATGGCATGTTAAACGTGGTAATCACACGAAAAAAATTAAAAATAAACCATAGACATAGTAATAATGGTAGAAAATAATAGTGAAAGTTGTTCAAATTAAACTGTGAGCAATGCCTAAGTGTTTACCCTCAGAATTTTATAGATTGGAGAAAGGCGGTGTCTTGGTCCGTCCTCCTTGCCGAATTTGGGGTGTTGCATATTTGAACAAAATGTAAAAATTGATGTTTTTGAATAAATTTAAGTCAAGAAAATATTTTTGGTAGGAGTTTTGAGCAAAGAAAATTAATTTTCCAAGCTCAAAAATCACCTGGGAACTAAATGTTCTTGAAGAAAAAAAGAAGGAAGATTAAAATTTTGAATTTCTTGGGATTTTTGCTTGAAAACCCAGCTGCTGTTCTTTTTCTTCGTTGAGAGAAGATCGAGTATTTTTTCTTTTAATCAAAATTGCAGTCCCCTGGAAATGAGTCCCAAAAACCCTTTTAATTTCTGCCTCGTCCAAAAATGGAAAGAGTCAAAAGTTATTTTATTTTTAGTTAACCGAAAAATGCATAAAAACATGAAAGAAACCAGAAAAAATGGATTGAGAAAACGCAGGAAATGCAAAAAATGCAGGCGAAAGGGACTGGGCGGGCAAATATGCCCGTGTGAAGGAGGGAAGACGCGCGCCCCAAGTGGCGCGCGCACCCAAGGGATGAGACGCGGCCACTAAAGTGGCCGCGTGATGGCCACTTATAAAGTGGCCATCCACAGCCACTTATAAAGTGGCCGCGTGATGGCCACTTATAAAGTGGCCATCCACAGCCACTTATAAAGTGGCCGCGTTATGGCCACTTATAAAGTGGCCATCCATGGCCACTTATAAGTTTTTTTTTTATTTATTTTTTAATTCTTCTTTTTTTTTTCTTTTTCAAATTCTTTCTTTATCTTAATATTAAATCCCTTTTTTTAATTAATTAATTTAATTCTCTTTTTTAAAATATCAAAAATTTTGATATGTATATAAAAAACACTTCCTAATTATTTTTAATTAATAATTTTTTTAATACTAATAATTTTTTTAGATATATTTATTTGTCTATTTTTATTTAAAAATAACGAGGGTCTCGACAAGGAAAACATCATTTTTGACACCTCCATCTGTAAGCTGGTATCATTTTCATCATCGGGTAATTCTGATGTTGGACCGTCTCAGGACCCGGTATCTACATGGCCCTTCACAACAGATTGAAGAGATTCGTGACCTAATTGTTCAGGAGATGGATAGAAGGTTCGAAGAGCTTGAGAAAAGGATATTGGCCCTGGTTAAGGAAAGGATGGATGCCATGGCACTCGTTCTTCAAGCTCAACTTATGGCGACCACTACCCTTAACCAAGTAGAGCCAGCCACGGTCAAGAAGGCTCGTACAGAGACAGCTGCAGTACCTCCTTTTCCTTTCGAACCCAGAGCCAAGGTGCCCTTTATTTTGCCAGTCGAGCAAGGAAGAGACAAGAAGCCTGCTCTAGAGCACGACTGTATTCCTGAAAAGGAAGACATTTCAGCAGTGATGCAAGCTCTGAATAGTTAACCGTCAAGGGTAGGATATGATTTAAGGTCAGGCTCAGGTCTGCACTTAGGTGAAGTATTAGAGGGGTCTTTGATACGGTTACAAGAACAAGTAAGAAGGGCAGAAGGAATAGAGTCTTCACAGTCAATAGACATCCCTAGGTCCTCAGGCACGAAAAAAGAGGCAAATGATCTTGAAAAAGAAATTATGAAGTCTAAGCTTACAACTACCTGAGTGCCTCTCAATAAAACTGTTACTGGTCCTGCAAGTCTAAGAGTGGGTTGTTATGATAATAGCAGTGGTGCCCAAAGGACAGGAAAAGCGCCAACCATAAAAATGAATCGAAGGCATTTTTCTAATTTAGGTAGATCCTTATCCTGGGTCCTTAAAAGGCTAATGAAAGAAGGGATACTACAACCATTACCGGCTAAGCCAGCCAGAAATCAGGGATAACCTAGTCACAAGGCGGATAAGTATTGTACCTTCTACCAGCACACTGGGCATACCACAGACAATTGCATGGCCTTGAGACATGCCATTCAAGATCTGATTGATTCCAAGCAGATCTCTGACCCAGAAAAGCGAGAGGGAAAGAATAAGATGGATTTAGTGCCTAAGTGGAAGGGGAAGACGGTTCTTAAGGATGATAATGAACCATAGACTACAACATCCATGTCAGCAGTAGAGGAAGATGTTAACTATTTAGATGTTCTTTTTATTTTTGAATTATTTAATAATGACATTTTTAACTCTAGTTTCATTAATAAGATGAACATTTTTGCTTACTTGTGTGATATTTCTTATGGTTTCACTATGCATAATCATGAGCATGACTCATCCCTATTTGATATTGATTCAATTGATGTTACTCCGTTTAATCTCATAACTTTGGAAAACCCAAAGAAAATCTTGATAGCATCTAATGTAACTCCTGAAGAGAGATCAAAACTAGAGAGAAATTCAAGCAAATATGAACAACTCTTTGCCTGAACCTATGAAGACATGCTAAGGGTTGATCACGGAATCGCCAAGCACACCATTCCAACATATCCTGATCATGGACCAACAAAGCATAAGCCCCAAAGACTTAGGCTAGAATGGGCAGAGAAGGTTAAAGAAGGGATCCATGAGCAGAGATGAAGCCAAAATTTCTTGTCGAAGTTCAACACCCAACTTAGTTGGTCAGCGTCATCCCAATAGTTAAGAAGAGCGAAAAAGTATGGGCTATCAGGATTTAAACAAAGCTTGCCTGAAAAAAAAAAGAACATAAAAAACACAAAAAAAAAACATAATGAAATAAAAAAGGAGAAGGAAGGAAAATAATCAATGTATAGATCTGAAAAAAAAATAAAAGAGAGAGAGAAACTGTTTGGGGGCAAGCTTTGTTCAAATCCCATTGATCCACACATGCCCGTACTTTGCCATTTTTCTTGACTTTCAAAAAGGACCAAAAGGATTCTATTGACTTACAATTCATATGGGTTGCTCGAGTTTGGGAATAGACATTATAGGGGAGGTGTGCCCTATGGTCTCCAACAGACAGGGTCATCGAAAGGAATCCGATATGTCGATATGGTCTCCCACACCACACAGGGTTCAAGGACAGAAGGACAATTTATAGATAAGGCTAGGGAGTTACTTCAGAGGTATAACATTAAAGACCACAAGTCCTCCCTGTATTTCCCTCAAACCAATGGGGCAGGAAAGGCTGTTAACAAGGAGATATGGGTCAAGATGGTTCGAAACTACAAAGATCGGGCAGAGAAAATGCCCCTTTTGCACTTCGAGGCTAGAGAACCATTATCGGAACCTCTACGAGAGTCACATAGGGCAAAAGCAGTGATGGCCAATCGGAGTAGAGCTCAAATATTTAAGGACAGTGAAGCCCAGATTCTAGAAGCCGACAGGGCGCAGCAATAGCAGCAGCAGTTAAACACGTCAGATGATGATGTGTCATGGGATTACCGCCACAATCGAATCTATCAGAAAACACTCTACTCGATCATTCGGGAAGAAGGTCAGAAAGCATCCGATGGGAGAGAGACATTCAGTCTTCAAACAAATGAGTCCGAATGTTCTAGACGAATGAGACAAATTCAGACCAGTATAGTAAGGCCCATTTGTTCTCCAGAGATTATTATCCAAGAGAGCAGCAACAGACAGCGATGAAGATGACTTCAAAGAATCGGTCAATATCGACAGACCTAAGAAGTTCCATGGCTAAAGACTAAAAGTCAAAAGAAGAGAATAAAAGCCCCGTGGGTCAAAAATCGAAAAAAGGCGGCCTTGCTAAAAATGGGCGCCTCGTCAGGGTGAAAATCGAAAAAAGGCACCCTGGGCAAAAATTAAAGGCTCGAGAAAAAATGTCCAATCAAGAAAACCCGAGAAGGCTGATTAGAGACAGGAGTTTGATGCTTACAAGATATACTCTGAGATTAGATGTAGTTTTGCATTTTGGATTGATGTTAGATAATGATCATATATAGAGAAATCATATCGAAATGTACACAATCTTTGCAAATACATGTGTTCATTATTTTTGAGTTCATTTATAAAAAGAGAAATATCGTTCATTACTGAATACATGAAATCTAAATGGCTACACTCTACTACTGCTCTCACCATCCGGATGTCTAAGTCGATGAGTTCTAGTATCGATTGCGGGACTAAGCACCTACCTCTTGAATGCATTAGTGGGAGTGAAAGAACAACCCCCGATAAATGGCATAATAGTCTTCACCGATAGCTCGCCTAGAGGCCGTGATGTTTGGAGGTAAGAGCTGAAGATAAAGGTCCACCTTGGAAAGATAGGGATGCCTCACTACATCATTAATCCCTCTGAACTATCGAGCACAATGGGTGGTAACGTAAAAAGCAGCCTCATGAAGCTCTAAGGAACCCGATCCTCATCCACCACCTTACCCAATCTAGCAACACATTCACCAAGAGAGGTAAAGGAATGCAATCGATGCTTAGGGAGAAAATACCTCAGTGAACAGCTGCTGATTACTCTATAAGGGGGCTCTGATAGTAGCTTCAACTTTTCTTGTAGTCATACCCCTTAAAAAAAAGGCCGTTAGAGTTGAAAATCGTAATTAGCTCTCTAAGCAAAAGTTAGGCCAAAGGGCAGGATGAAAATCTGGAAACAGGCGGTCTGTCCTACAAAAAAATGAATAAAAGCCGCTGGAGTGGGTTGGGTCCATTCCACGCAAAAATTAGGCATAGGGTTGTGTGAAAATCCCCAAAGGGACGCATTTCCCGCTAAGCAAAGGTAGTGTGAAAATCCACAAGGGACGCAATACCTTTAAAATAATGACTTTTGAAGCCTGGAGAGAAAAGGCAGCGTCACTCCGAATAACTTCCTTTCAGGCAGGTAGTGCATAATATAGAACTTGATTTAGGGTCCTAGGGGCAAAATGCTCATTGACCGGGGGCAAAGATACACACGGGTTAGTTCTATTTGAAAAGAGTGTGGGTCAGAGTGCCTAAAGCCAAAATGACACTTTTCTAGATCCTTGGGGGCATCAGACCAGCCGAGCAGTACCCTCAACGAGTCCCTTAACTACCTAGGATATGGTCTATCCATTCTTGCATCTCATATGCATCTCGCATGCATAAATCTTCTGCATATCCCCCTGCATATCACGTGCATTCAATCCTTTATACGTATAGTTGTGTACACATAATTTTTGTACATTAATCCTTTGCATGTGTTTTCTGTATATAGTTTTGTATGTATATTTCACACACATAATTCCATACGCACACACAATCTTTTGTATATGTTGTTGTGTACATGACTCGGAGCGAAAGGTCCGAATAGACCTCATGAGCAAGGATGATCCAAGGGATGGGTTAAGCTCAATATCCGACATAAAATCAGGTGAATATGTACAGAGGTGGAACGCCAAAAGAACAAGCCTATCTGAGCACACCATGCTAAGGGCAATCCGGAATCACACAAATCTACAGAAAAGAAGATCCCTTCAGAAGCCGGACTACCCACACATACTTTAGGCAATCAGACGCAAAAATGGGCTGAGGTACAGTTTCAGCTCTGCATTAGCGCCCATCCACGCCGAACCATCAGATCAAGATAAAGTCCTCACGAGAATGGAATCTTGCGGACCCTCTCCCAAGAAGACATTTAAAAGAACAATCCTACTCAAGCACGCCATGCCGGGAGCAACCAGATAAGTTTCTCTATCATAAGACATACGCTCACACACATCACACAATAAGTGTACAAAATCCAAATTCAAATGTACAAAATCTCAAGCAAAAATAAATTCTCGAGCAACAATAACAACAACAAAGACAAACAAACCAAAACAACAAAACAAAAAGAAGATATTTTTAAGGCCTTGAAAATCCAATATACTGTAAAAATTCAAATACGTCCAAAATGTGAAAATCTAAAAAAATTTACAAATATCATTTTAAGGGACACCAAAGACATTGAAACCTATCTGCCTGCGGGCAAACAACCAAAACCTCCAATATAAATTTTCTCTGAGGAGGCTCAAATATAATTTTCCTTTGAGGAGGCTCAAATCTAATTTCCTCTCTGGAGGCTCAAATATAATTTTCCTCTGAGGAGTCTGAAATCCAATTTCCTCTCTGGAGGCTCAAATATAATTTTCCTCTGAGGAGGCTCAAACCTATTTTCCTCTCTGGAGGCTCAAATATAATTTTTCTCTGAGGAGGCTCATACCTATTTTTCTCTCTGGAGGCTCGAAATCAAAGTCTTTCAGTGAGCATCAAAGTCTCTCAGTGAGCATCAAAGACTCTCAGTGAGCATTTAAACCTCTCAGTGAGTACAAATTTTTAAAGTCTGCTTGCGAACACAGAGCCCTCTCGAGAGGTATGCAGGTCTTTTCAATAAGGAGGTTCTGATTAGAGATGATAGAGGAAAATGTATCTGGCATGTCACAGTCGATAAGGGATCTCTAAGAGGATGATACCTGAACTTTGCAAGAAGATGATGTCCGCACTTTAGACGTCTGGAAAATAACTCCATGTAATCAAGGGGAGGACATTCATATTCCATAAATCCTTCTCCAGGGGAGAACCAATCGTCCTTCAGGGGGCACTCATCTGACATCGACCCTAACAGGTATGTACTGCCACAGGTACGCATCCCTTTTATATACACCACACATTTGCTTTGCCTTTTTTGTAAAAAAGAAAGAGGCTCAGGATAAGCGCCAGTAAAGACAGCGATGAGCGAGTCACCATGCTGACCTAAGGATGGTCAATAATCAGATATTGTACTGACCGGATGGTGGTTAGCAGATCAAATATTATACTGACCGGATGGTGGTTAGCAGATCAGATATTGTACTAGTCGGATAGTGGTTAGCAGATCAGATATTGTACTAGCTGGATGGTGGTTAGGAGATCAGATATTGTACTAGCCGAATGGTGGTTAGCAGATCAGATATTGTACTAGCCGAACGGTGGTTAACAAATCATATATTATACTAGCCGGATGGTGGTTAGCAGATCAGATATTGTACTAGCTGGATGGTGGTTAATAGATCAGATATTGTACTAGCCGGATGGTGGTTAGCAAATCAGATCTTGTACTAGCCGGATGGTGGTTAGCAGATCATATATTGTACTGACCAGATGGTGGTTAGCATATCAGATATTGTACTGATCGAATGGTGGTTAGCAGATCAGATATGGTACTAGCCGGATGGTGGTTAGCAGATCAGATATTATACTGACCGGATGGTGGTTAGCAGATCAGATATGGTACTAGCCGGATGGTGGTTAGCAGATCAGATATTGTACTAACCAAATGGTGGTTAGTAGATCAGATATTGTACTGACTGGATGGTGGTTAGCAGATATTACACTAACCGGATAATGGTTAGCAGATAAAATGTTACACGGATCGGTAGGAGGTTACCAAGGTTATGCCGTGCAAGCCCAGAAGCGGCTAGCAAGACAGAACGTTCAATCACATGCGGTAGAACAGATCTCAACCGAGTTGCAGTTAGAGAACACTGCATCTCACAGATACTGCGCGAGCCAAGACGAGGCTAGCAAAGCACATGCGATAGAACAGATCGCAACCGAGTTGCAGTTAGAGAACACTGCATCTCACAGATACTATGCGAGCCGAGACGAGGCCAGCAGGACACCTGCGGTAGAATAGATCGCAACCGAGTTACAGTTAGAGAACACTGCATCTCATAGATACTGTGCGAGCCGAGATGAGGCTAGCGGGACACCATGCAAGCCGGGATGAGGCCAGCGAGACACCAGCGATAGAACAGATCGCAATGGGATTGTGGTTAGATAACACTGCATCTCACAGACACCGTGCAAGCCAGGATAAGGCTAGCAGGACACCAGCAATAGAAAAGATCGCAACAAAGGTTGTAATTAGAGAACACTGCATCTCACAGACACTGTGCAAGCCGAGACGAGGCCAGCAGGACACCTGCGATAGAACAAATCACAACGGGATTGTCGTTAGATAACACTGCATCTCACAGACACCGTGCAAGCCGGGATGAGGCCAGCGGGACACCAGCGATAGAACAGATTGCAAATAGAGGTTGTAGTTAGAGAACACTACATCTCAAAGACACTGTGTGAGCCGATACAAGGCCAGTGAGACACCAGCGATAGAACGGATCACAAACAGAGGTTGTAGTTAGAGAACACTGTATCTCACAGACTCCGTCCAGGCTGGGACGAGGCTAACAGGACACTAGCGATGGAACAGATCGCAAACAGAGGCTGTAGTTAGAGAACACTGCTCCTCACACCGTGCAAGCCAAGATGAGGCCAGCGGGACAAATCACAATGGGGTTGCAGTTGGATAACACTGCACCTCGCACCGTGCAAGCCGAGCGGAGGCCAGTGGGACAATGCGAATGAGCCACAATTGGATAACACTACAGTTCGACAGCGACAAACCGCAACCTTCCACACGGTAAAAAGGTAAGGGCTACCTCAGGTACGCATCTCTTTCCTTCTTCTCTGAATTTTGGCTCATCTAGGCACCAGTGCACTAGTTTTCCCAAAATTTGGGGCAACTTTAGACACTGGGTCCTGAGACAGCCCAAATCGAAGTTACCCAATGTGATAAGATGCCTGCTGATAGGCAAAAAAAAGGTTAAAATGATGATTTTATTGTCAAATTTGCATTTTAGAATGAAAAATAAAAAATAATAAAAAAATATTTTGAAAACTAGATTTGAAAAATGGGGTTTAGAAATTGTAGTATTTTTAGTTGAATTTAAAATAAAAAATATATTTTCGCGAGTGTCAACGCGACAGCGCGCAGGCGCGCTGCACCCATCGCCCTTGCTGAGCGACGCGTAGCGCGCATCCGCGCTTTGCTTCGTGCCCAGCGTGCACGACCGACGCCTGTCGCGCGCGCCGACGGGCATCGGTCGCCCCTGTTCTTCCGAAATTGCCCTTTTTCGCACAAAATTGTTTTTTCTTTTAGATTTTTTCACCTGATTTTGATTTTCTATCCCATTTTTTAGGGTTTTTAGTGATTTTTTCCATTTTTGAAATTTAAAATAAATAATATCTAATTTAATTAATATTTTTTCAATAATTGGTTAGATTTTTACTTTTTCTTTATATAAATAGAAAATAATGGAAAGAGAAAAGGGGGGGATTTTCATTTTAGTTTTTTCTAATTTTCTCTTCTTCTCAAAACTCTCTTTAGCTTTTACTAAATTTTTCCCCAACAAAATAAGAAAAATTGAAAAGTTCAATTCTTTTTCCAATACAATTTCTTCTAAAATATTTTTAGAAGGATTTTTGTTGATAAAAATTAATTTTGAGACAAATAGAATAATTATTTGCTCTCAAAATTCAACTTTTTTTACTTGTTCTTTGTTTTCAATTAAATTTTATTCAAATAATTTTTATTGAAACTCCTTTTTCATGAAAAATGGATTTTGAGGCAAGCAAAATAATGGTTTGTTCTTAAAATCCAATTTTCATTTGATTTTCTAAAAAACGAGTTTTTTCTTTTTTTTTTTCTTGAGAAAGAGGAATGATTCTTTTCTTTTGAGATTTTTACCTTTTTTTATTAATTATTTTCTTGAGACAAAGAAATTTATTCTTTGTTCTTAAGAATTTTTATTTCATTCTTTTTTTTTTTGCAATTTATTTCTTGCAATAAAATTTCAATTTTTATCATATTCAACTCTAATCTTGCAAATCAAAGACAAGGAAATCAATTTTCATTTTTACTTTCATCGAATCCGAACTCTAAGCGTAAATATTCTTGGTTTGATTCTTTTTTTTTTATTTTCATTTTCTTTTATTTATTTTTCTTCATATTTAATTGATTAACATGTAAATCTTTTATTGTTTTCATTTATTTATTTACTTTATTGTTTGTATATTTATTTTATTTAATACGTTTATATATTATTGTTATTATTATCATTATTAATATGGTTAATGTTATTATCATCATATCATTCTTTATTATTATTATTATTATTATTATTATTATTATTATTATTATTATTATTATTATTATTATTATTATTATTATTATTGTCATGTTCATATTTTTATGTATTAATTTATTAATATGTTTTATTTATTTTAATCACATCATTTAATCTTTTTGTCATTCATAATGCATTTTTTCATTTATTTTGATTGATTAACATTTTAATTCATTTATCATTCTTTTGATGTCACCTCATTTTATTTATTTCAATTTGTTATTTATTATTTTATGCATTTAATTGATCTTATTGATTTAATTACTAACATTATTTTATTTGTGTTTATTTTTATTCCAAAACTTATTTTCTTTGCTTGGGCATTTCCGCGAGCACACGGGGAGATCCAGGAGGCTCATTTGGCATGGTCTTTTCCTTAATTTTTGACTGTTTGTATTGTTTTGCTTATTCGGATTGTTCATTTATTTTACTATGTAATCTTTAATAAAATTATTTATGCACGTTTAAAAAGAAAATCACAAAAATATTTATATTAATTAATTTTGTTTTTCTTCTAAATAAAAATGGGACCAATGTCTTAGCTTTTTTCATACCTAAATAAACCATCACCTTTAACACCATTTTTTCAAGTATGCATGCGAGGACCAATGTCCTCATCCTTAATAAATAACCCGCTTTATGTATGATGTGTATTTTATTTATAATTGGGGTTGTATTCCGCTCCTATTTTTGTTGTAATTTATTTTCATACGCTTCATTTTAATTATATTTTTATTTATCGCTTTCCTTGAATGACCAACCATGCGCTTTAATTAAATTGCACTGAATGGAATGAGAAATGGGATGAAACGCTAAATTCAAAACTCAATTATAAACTTAACCAATGTATGAATAAATGGGAAGTCCTTAACCTTCTCTGGTCTTTGGGCTCAACGAGGCGAGAGGGCCACCTCAATGTTTCATTGGGGTGGGGCCTCTAAGACACCTCTTGTGTCCCGAAAAAGGCTCAACTTGCATAGTCCTAGACTCCACGAGGCGAGAGGGCCATCCTAATATTCTATTAAGATGGAGCCTCTAAGACACCTCTGGCTTGCCCAAGTGCGAGGCGAGAGGGCCATCATAATGTTCTATTAGGGTGGGACCTCTAAGACACCTCCGCCTTGTCCAAAATAGATATAGTAGCGCTATCTTAGGCTCACTGAGGCTAGACGATCTTTTTCAATGTTCTATTGGGTGGCGACTCCAAGAAACCTTCTTGTTTCCTAAAATGGATGCACTTGTAATTCCTTACAAGTTTTCATAAACCTCTCCCGAAAGCCCTAAAAGCGGGCAGTTCGGGGTGCCCCGGGGTTCAGCGCGCGTCACAACATTCCTAGGCATGTTTATCAAGCTACATTCAATTATTCATGCATTATTCATGCACTTTACACTTAGACATAATCTAAATCATTACATAATATGTAGAAATGAAGGGGTTTTGTAGCCACATATCTCATATACTTGTTATACTCTTCTTGCACTTCCTTTCCCTTCCGTTTTCCCCTTGAGGAGCTTTCTCCCTCTTGGTTCCCTAATGGAGGCTAAATTTACACCATAAGTTTCCATCAATATTTTTACTTCCTTTTTCAAATTAAATCACATAATAATGCTATATACACCCTAAAGTATCTATTTGAACCTTTAGATCAACTTATAAGTGTCAATTCTTCTTTCCTTAATTTGTGCCCTAACTTTATTTTCTTGATTAACCTCACTTCTAATTGCTCAAATGAAGATTAGAGACCTCAATAATCTTGTAGAGATGCTGAAATATGCTAGGGGAGCTTGGATTTGGGGAGAGAGATGAGGAGAAAAGAAGAAAATTGAGAGAAAATGGAAGAATGGATTCGGCCACAAGGAAAGGACAAGAGAAATGGAGAAAACCCAAGCTTCTAGGAATATCTGACCTTTTTAGCTTTATATAGGGGTACACATGGGCTGGGCCTGGTTCAATGCACTTGGTTCAACCAATATTAAGCCCAAATAAAAAATTAAGCCCATTATGCAAACATAAATAATCTCTCTCACTTCCCAAGCTCAAATTCACTCAAAATCAATTTCATAATTCTCAAAATATTTTAAATAGCCCACACATAAAATTTGAGCTCAATCGGAGACCGTTTTTCGGTCCAATAATTATTTACCTAATCGATAGTTGAAATTTCAGTATCACTATAAAATAAATTTTTAACCACCATTAGATTCTACTCATTTATACGAGCATGTCTATATTTTAGAAATATTTTTGTAAGATCCGTAGCTCAAGATATAGTTCGGTCAAACTTAGGTCAAAATTGGTCAAACCGAAGTGGAAAAGTCTTCAAATGCCCGTCTGAAGCCACAGACGGCCTGGCTGTCCCTCACCACCGACGGCCTGGCCGTCTGTCACCGATAGAAGGCCATATATCATGGACAGACCCAATTGACCCTTTTCCACTATTTTGCACTTTTCGGACCCCATTTGACCCCAAATTTCATATTCAGGCTCCTGCTTACATACTTTATCCAATGGTCTAATAAAATATTTTTCACTCTGGGCCCACAAATTGACCTCAGAAAATATTGTTTATAACTGACTTAACTTTTAGGCCATTACAATTCTCTCATACTAAAAAGAAAATTCATCTTCGAAATTTTACTTGTATTGAAGAATTGTGGATATTGTTATCGTATCATCACTTCAGTCTCCCATGTTGCTTCCTCGACATTATTGTGATTCTATAGCACTTTCATAAGTGGGATCTGCTTGTTTCTGAGTTATCTGACCTATTTTGCTAGGATTTTCACCGGCACTTCTTCATAGGTCATGTCAGGCTGAACCAGAATCTCCTCTGTCTCGATTACATGGCTTGGGTCTGATCGGTACCTCTGTATCATCGATACATGGAAGATATCGTGAATTTTCTCAAATGCCTGAAATAATTTCAATCTATAGGCCACTAGACCCACTCGCTGAATAATTTCATACGGCCCAATGAATCTCGGACTCAGCTTGCCTTTCTTCCCAAATCTCAAAACTTTCTTCCATGGTGACACTTTCAGAAACACTCTATCACCTACTTGAAACTCTATGTCCCTTCTCTTCAGGTCAGCATATGATTTCTGTCTGCCCATGGCTTCCTTCAATCTATCCTTGATCATGCGTACCTTTTTTTCTGTTTCTCGAATCAAATCCGACCCCACAAGCTTGTTTTCACTAAACTCAGTCCAACATAAGGGAGTTTTACACCTCCTACCATACAATGCTTCATAAAGAGCCATCTTAATACTGGACTGATAACTGTTATTATAAGCGAATTCAACTAAGGGAAAGTACTTCTCCTAGTTACTCTCAAATTCAAGGACATAACAACTCAACCTATCCTTAAGTATCTGGATCACCCGTTCAGATTGTCCATTAGCCTGAGGGTAGAAAGTTGTATTAAAGTGTAGCCTTGTACCCAAAGCTTCCTATAGCTTCTTCCAGAACTGAGAAGTAAACCTCGAATCCCTATCGAAAATAATGGAAGATGGCATTCCATGAAGCCTCACTATCTCATTAATGTAGATTTTTGCCAACCTGGTCAAGGGATAATCCATTCTAACAGGTAGGAAATGAACAGATTTAGTGAGCCTGTCAATCACTACCCAAATAGTATCATGTTTCCTTCGAGTGAGTGGTAAACCTGTCACAAAATCCATGGTTACCTTATCCCACTTCCATTCAGGTATCGTAATAGGATGGAGTAACCCAGATAGAACCTGGTGTTTTGCCTTCACTTGCTGACATATCAGACATTTGCCCACAAATTCTGTCACATCATGCTTCAGACCTGGCCACAAATAATGCATTTCCAAATCCTGGTACATCTTATTACCACTAGGGTGCATTGCATAGCTACTATAATGGGCTTTTGTCAAAATACTCTTTTTCAATTAAGCTTGATCAGGTACCCATAACCTCTGCTTACAGTAAAGATTACCCTTAGAATCCAGTGAATAATCACCGTTATCACCATCCCTCACTCAGTTCATCAAAGTGGACAACCGATCATCTTGTTTCGGAGCGGCTTTTACTTGTTGCACAAAATCAGGTTTCACTTGCATTTCTTCTATTAATGCCCCATTATCTGACATACCCTACTTCACATTCATAGCCATCATCGTTGCTATAAACTTCCTACTAAGAGCATCAGCCACAACATTTGCTTTCCCCATGTGATAATCAATGAAACATTCATAATCCTTATTGAGTTCAAGCCATCTTCTCTATCTAAGGTTAAGCTCCCTCTGAGTAAGCAGATACTTCAGGCTCTTATGATCAGTAAAGATGTAACACTTCTTACTATACAGATAATGTCTCCATGTCTTTTAGTTCTTTTCATGATTCATAAACTGTCAGGAGGCATAAGCAATCACCTTGCCTTCCTCCATTAAAACACAGCCTAATCCATTCTTGGAGGCATCACTATAAATTGTAAAATCTTTACCTGGTTCAAGTTGAGTAAACACTGGAGGTTCCGTGAGCATACTTTTGAGTTTCTCAAAAATTCTTTGACATTTATCAGTCCACTCAAACTTAACCTTCTTCTGTAATAGTCGGGTTAAACGTGTCGCAATGGTTGAAAAGTCCTTTATAAATCTTTTGTAATAACCAGCCAAACCTAAAAAACTTCTAATTTTTGTGACATTCTTAGGCATCTTCCACTATAAAACTGCTTCAATATTTTTGGGATCCACTTTAATACCCGCTACTAACACAACATGACCTAGAAAGGATACTTCATTTAGCCAAAAATCGCACTTGTTGAACTTAACATACAACTATTTCTCCCTTAGAGTCTGTAAAGCAATCCATAAATGCTGATCATGCTCTTCTGGAGTCTTAAAATACACCAGAATGTCATCAATAAAGACCACCATAAATTGATCTAGGTACGGGAGGAAAATCCTGTTCATTAAGTCCATGAAAGCGGCCGGTGCATTTGTAAGCCCAAAAGGCATAACCAGGAACTCAGAGTGACCATATCTGGTACGAAAAGCAGTTTTAGGCACATCAGCTTCCTTTATCTTCAATTGATGATAGCCAGATCTCAGATCAATTTTTGAGAACACACCTGCGCCTTTTAACTAATCAAATAAATCATCAATCCATGGAAGAGGATACTTGTTCTTAATAGTCACTTTATTCAGCTGCTGGTAATCAATACATAACGTAAGGGACCCGTCCTTCTTTTTCACAAATAATACTAGTGCTCCCCATGCTGATACACTGAGTTTGATGAAGCCTTTTTCAAGCAATTCTTGCAATTGGACCTTTAACTCTTTCAATTATCCTAGCACCATTCTATAAGGATAATGGAAATACGTGTAGTGCCCGGAGCTATATCAATAGTGAACTCAATCTCCCTATCAGGTGGCAAGCCTGGAAATTCTTCAGGGAAAACATCTTTAAATTCACAAACAGTAGGCACATCAGTCACTTTAGGATCTTCTTTAGTAGCTTCCATTACATAACACAAATAAGCCATACATCCCTTCCTAATTAGCCTTTTCGCAGCTGTAGCCGATATTACATCAGAAAGAAAATCTATTTTTTCACCCACTACTGTAATCTCCCGATCATCTGAAGTCTTGAAGGTCACTCTCTTTCGCTTGCAATCAACAGTCACTTGATGGGCAGATAACCAGTCCATCCCTAAAATAACATCAAACTCTCTGAAGGGGACTTCAATTAAATTGACCAGGAAAACACAACCCTGTGCACTAATGGGACAGTCTCTATACACCTTGTTCACTATAACACTATGACCCAGAGGATTGCTCACTAAAATATCTTGGTCTAGTTTTGAGTCACTTAACCCTTTACCCCGTGCAATATCAATATTTATGTAAGAGTGTGTGGAGCCAGGATCAATAAGTGTATACACAAAATCAGACAATAATGAGAATTTACCTATGATCACATCCGATGCATCCTCCTCCTCCTTAGCTCAACTGCAAAAGTACGGCCCGTGGCATGTCCCTGTCCCTGAGATGATTGTGCAGGAGGTTTAGGTGTAGGATTAGAGGCTGCCCCTCTACCCTTGCCTTTGGCTGATGAAGACCCTGAGCCCGTTGTAGGAGACATGGTTGATAATGGATATGCATCAGGATAATCTTTCACTAGGTGTTCCTTCGATCCACACTTGAAATATGCCCCATACAAATATCTGCACTCTCTTGGATGAGATTTACCACAATGATCACAAGTTTGAGTTGTACCCCGACCTCTACCTCTAGGTGCACTACCAACTGAAGTCACTAGTGCACTACTGTCTGCTGGGTTCTTTTGGCTGCGAGCATATGTCTCTGAAGTATGGCTCTAAGAAGGATTATGCCCTCTCGACTTCTTACTCTGACTACCTGCACCACTTCACTGACCCAACTTCCTCTTCTGTTGGAACCAATTCTGTCTATCAGCTTCATCAGCCTGTATCAATTCCACCTTCATAGCTGCTTCTACCAAGGAACATATATCTGAATGCTTGATCCAATTATGTAGACCTCGCTCAAATCTCTAGCATAATCTTTCATTTGTCATCTATCTAGCACTGAGAAGCTCAAACTCACGTTCATACTCTACCACTAACTTATTACCCTGCCTCAATCTCCAGAAGGCATCTTACATTGAAGCTCTATACTCGGACCCGACATACTTCTTCTCGAACTGGCCTAAGAAAAACTCCCATGTCAACATCTCTATGGGAGTATGCTTACGAACTGCATCCCACCATAAAAATGCTGGACTAACATCTCACCTGGAGGGCTCTAAGTAACTTCAAATGCTCTTTTTATCTTAAAAATCCACTCCTCAGCCTACACTGGTGTTAGAGGATCACGCCCATAAAAATCTTCAATGCCAAGTCTTTTAAGTTGTTCTAGTATTGGCTTCCTTTTTGGCGGGGTCAAAGGTTGTTCTAGAGCCTGTGGTTGCGGTGGCTGCTGTGGATGTAATCATTGTTGGATATAGTCCGCCATCAAGTTCAAAAAGTCAGGCTGAGGTGGAGGAGGTGGCAGTGCGGCTGGAGGAGTAACTTGTGGTTGTGGAGCCACAACTTGACCCACATTAGTTGATTCCCCACTCTCGCCACCACGCACACCGTAGCTTTCATCCGTAGCCATCACTCACTATAACAAAAAGGAGCAGGCATACATTAGTATCATAACATTTTTCGTTTAGCAATTGGCATGTATGTACACTCAATTAAATCCTATTAACCCCACTCCGATCTTAGAATCGCCTAAACTGCGCTCTGATACCAAAATAAATGTAACACCCTTATACTATACGTACATTGTAATTTGTTCACTTACTGTGCGATTACCATGAAAGTAATATACCAACTTATATCCTACTAGTTGAAATACGTTTTTTTCATCTATCACTTAACTATCAAATCCATATATCATGCATAACACTTAGTATAAGTTCACTTTGCCGATTAACCTATAGTTGGCTAAAATTACTATTCATTTGGTCAAAATTTCGGCAGCATAACGGCTTATAAACCTAGCTACCCAAACCTGCATTCCAAATAATTCCACAGCCCACTCAGGGGCACATCAATAATATATCCAATCATTCATAAATAGACCAAAAAGAAACATTCATCCATCAAAAATCAGGGGTTTATATACATGCCAATAGCTTAACCTTAAAGATCCATAAACTTTATACATGCCATTACTATTTAAACAAAATCAACAAATATTTGAAATCCTTCGCCATGCTCCCAAAACTGAGGTATGCTTGCTCCACTCTTATAGTGTACCTACACGCAGTCAATACAAACTACATGCTGAGTATTAAAAATGCCCAGTGGTGGTTACAAATCCAAGGATTTCCACTACATTCTTCACATGCACACATAATTATATAAATAATAAATTTAATATTTGTTATTGTTTTCACTTATTAATAAACCTATTTATTCCAATTACCCATTTAATTCACTTATTTAATCACTTGACAGCTAAATACTTATATAAATTCACAATTATAGTTAAGCCCTTTTATATTACATTCTTTTGACAAAATTACATGTAGGTCCCTAACTTTTATCAAAATTACGACTATGTCCCTATTCACCACTTATTTACTAAAGTGCTATTATTCAATCTTATTTTTCACTTAATTCATTATTTGACTCATAAATTTCATATTAATCCTCCAATTTATCACCTTCACGCTAAATTACATTTTAGTCCCTATTATTTAAATTCTTTACTCTATTATCATTTATTTGCACCTTTTTATCTAATTATCACTTATTTCTTCTTTTTGTGGAAAATTACCTTTTTACCCTTAAACTCTATACTTATTTCAATTTAGCACATTTTCACTTAAATCCCCATGTATCACTAAATTAATCATTTTAAATACATTCTTACCATAATGCCCCTAGTATACACTCGGTAGAAAATTTTTGAACCGGATACACGGGATGTGGACCCCATAAATTTACTATACTAAAGAGTGATCCTGATGGAACCACTCATCACTGTCACTGCATTCACTATTCACTTTTATACATTATACACTGAGATAGACCGTCATTAGCCTATCAATTATAAGTCATCATGGCTTGGACCGCGGAGTGGAATCCCTATGGCTAGCCAACTATATCCTAAACTAGATTTCACTACCAGACTATTACTAAGGGCAAATAAAATTAAGTTTTTAATTTGTACAATATGCAATACCAATACACATCATTCGGCCATCACTTGCATTTCACCTTTAAGTTTTTATTTTACTTATGAATCACTTTCAATTCACTTAATTACCCATTTTAACACTAATATATCATAATGCACAAACTATCTCATACATACCAACACTTTCACTTTTTACTTACCCATTTTAACACTAATATATCATAATGCACAAACTATCTCATACATACCAACACTTTCACTTTTTACATAATAGGTTATCATACTAAATCATATTCAATTCATTTCCAATAATTCCAATCAAACTAATATACACTCAATTATCATCATAGGTTCATTTTATGCCATTATATTTGACAAATTATCAAATTACCCTAAGTTACACTAAGAATACCCATTCGGCCCACGCATGAATAACTCATTAAATTTATTTTTCTTTCCTTTAACCACTCAATTAGCTAGATTATATATCATACACTATTGATGTACCAATTTCATGCTTAAAACAACAAAGTATTTCAATAATTTTCTTAAGTATCAATTCGACCCAAGTTAGGGTTTTTCATCCAAACACTTTCTTTCCATTTTAAGCACTCTAATAATCAATTTTAACCTTCCTAAGCATGTTTATCAAGTTACATTCAATTCTTCATGCATTATTCATACACTTTACACGTAGACATAATCTAAATCATTATATATTAAGTGGAAATGAAGGGATTTTGTAACCACAAACCTCATATACTTGTTCTACTCTTTTTGCACTTACTTTCCCTTCCTTTTTCCCCTTGAGAAGCTTTCTCCCTCTTGGTTCCCTAATGGAGGCCAAATTTACACCATAAGTTTTCATCAATATTTTGGCTTCCCTTTTCAAATTAAATCATATAATAATTCTATACACACCCTAAAGTATCTATTTTAACCTTTAGATCAACTTAAAAGTGTCAATTCTTCTTACTTCAATTTGTTCCCTAACTTTATTTTCTTGATTAACCTCACTTCTACTTGCTCAAATGAAGATTAGAGACCTCAATAATCTTATAGAGATGCTGAAATATGCTAGGGGAGCTTGGATTTGGGGAGAGAGATGAGGAGAAAAGAAGAAAATTGAGAGAAAATGGAAGAATGGATTCGGACACAAAGAAAGGAGAAGAGAAATGGAGAAAACCCAAGCTTCTAGGAATTTTTAATCATTTTAGCTTTATATAGAGGTACACATGGGCTGGGCCTTGTTCAATGCACTTGGTTCAACCAATATTAAGCCCAAATGAAAAATTAAGCCCATTATGCAAACATAAATAATCTCTCTCACTTTCCAGGCTCAAATTCACTCAAAATCAATTTCATAATTCTCAAAATATTTTAAATAGCCCAGACATAAAATTTGAGCTCAATCGGAAACTATTTTTTGCTCCAGTAATTATTTACCTGAACGATAGCCAAAATTTTAGTATCACTATAAAACAAATTTTTAACCACCATTAGATTCTACTCATTCATACCAGCATGTCCATATTTTTGAAATATTTTTTTGAGGTACATAGCTCAAGATATGGTCCGGTCAAACTTAGGTCAAAATTGGTCAAATCGGACTGGGAAAATCTTCAGATGCCCGTTTGAAGCCACAGAAGGCCTGGATGTCCCACACCACCGATGGTCTGGCTGTCTGTCATCAACAGACGGCCCAATTGACTCCACTATTTTGCACTTTTTGGATCACATTTGACCTCCGTTTGACCCCAAATTTCATATTCGGGCTCCTGCTAACATACTTTATCCAATGGTCTAATAAAATATTCTTCACCCTAGGCCCACAAACTGACCTCAGAAAATACTATTTATGACTGACTCGACTTTTAGGCCATTACACCCTTTCTCTATAAGTGTGTAACCCATTAGATTTTCTTGTCCACTTGGCAGTACAGATATAACATGCAATTGCAGAATTGCGTGATTTAAATTTTTTAAATCATTATATTGATTCTCCAATTAATATTTATATATATGTATATGTATAAATCATGAGAGACTTCTAGTTAAGTATCATGATTACCCAAGTGACAGAAAATCATGTGGTTTTATCTGAAACCTTCCATAGAATAGTTACCGTGCAATTACTTTTTCACCTTACTTTATCTCATTTAGGTTTCGAGTATGGATTAATGTAAACTCATATAAACCTAAATATAGTTGTTCTAATAATATAATATTTGTTCCTAAAATGCCCCTTATGGATCTCATCCACCTTGCCATTCCACACTGGCTAGAGATTCTCTGAATAATGGCATTATAAAACAAGTGAGATAATTCTCTAAATAAATCTAGGATGGTAAATCTTTTATTGATCACTCAATTATTTTCAAGTAGGTCGTGATATACACAACCTCCTAACTATGTTCACCCCTCGATGAAGGTAAGCAGTTATGAAGTCCAAGTATAGCACTCACTATTTAAGATAATTTTGGTGATTTCAAGTCTGAGCATACTTGCACCACTACTATGAAAAGATTACTCACTAAGATAAATTTAATATCCATATGAGTATTCTCTTAGTAGGTCTCGAATATACTTGTTCTTCTAACAAGTATCCACATGGTAGCTTTGATCATTTCTATGATCACAGCTATGAGAACCACCACTTGAACCTTTCAATAAACATAACATGTGCTCATCTATCCATATTAACAATGTCCCTTCTTGTTAATATTATTATCAAGGATATTTAGGTATTAATAGATTTGCATACAATAGGCATCTCATATCATGAACTTTTTCATGATTGTCTTTGCATTGTGTTTATAATACTAAGTACTTCATTTGTTAATTTAAGATATTTTATCAAGCAAGATGTAATCAAAACATAACATTAATAAATGAATAATGCCTTTTCATAATGATAATGAGTTTGTATACATGAAAAATGTCCCTACTATACATGGGTTCTAAGCCATACTCCTAACATTTATTTTTTATAATATATATTTAATTTGTTAGTAAAAATATAAATGATGTATTTATGAATGTATTAAATAAATGAATTTAATATATAATTAAATATTTTTCAAAAATATATATAAATATTTGAATATAATTTATTTAAAACCCTTTCCTTGATAAGATTTGAAATGAAAATTTTTGTCAAAATAATATTTTGCAAGCGATTTATGGAAAAAATAATTTTATATGTTAAAATATTATTTTTAAAGAAAAAAGCAATACATAAAATATTATTATATTTTATGTATCTTATACATTTATTAACCATTTTTATTGAAATGAAATTTTTGGCAAAAATAGTAGTACTTTTTTTTTAAAAAAAAAATTATTTCATAAAAAATAAAAATAAAAATTAATCAAACAAAATTGGAAAATAATTTGATCTTAAAATGACATAAAATTGAGGATTCAAAACTGATCTTATAGGTAGGTCTACTTTAAATTCATGTTATATTGAAATCCACTTGTTGATAAAATGAGTTTGTGGTAATATAACCTTAACAAACTGAAATTAAATTTATATATTACTAATATATTTAGGGGTGAGGAAAAAAAAAGTTGAAAATTTCGTTACTCGTAAAATCAATCCAAAATCGAATTTTTTTTTCCTATTGACCGGTCTAATGGACTCGGTTTCTATTTTCCTTTTTGAGTACCGGTCAACTGGTTAATATTTATATTATATTTTTTTTATATCCCAAAAATTTTTCTTTTTATTTCTCTCTAAAACGTAAATAAAATAATATTTTAAAATATATTTTTGTTTTTATACCTTCAAAATTTTTCTTTTTATTTTTCTCTAAAATTTATATAATACTTCAAATTTGTATATTTAAATATCATTAATCATATAGAGTAATACTTATATAGAGTAACCGATTACCTTTATATATGTTGTTTCTTATTATATATATTGTAATTATTTCTCACTTGATAGTATTTAATTATATTTTCTTATATTTTAAAGTTTGTGTTTTAATATTCAATTCTGTCCAAAATTTTTTTCTTTAACCTAAGATTAAGCATGCTAATTACTAACAAATATCAAATCTACTTTATGATATTAACTATTGATTTGTTGAAATAATCTACCATAAAAAGTGAGGAAATGATGAAAGTAGAACATGAATTTTGGTTGGTATTATGTTTGTTTTGTGATTTTTATTTTGAATTACTTGAAACATTTGAAATAGAAATGAATTGTCTAATTTTTCTTTTTATAATTATTGATAACACAACAAATATCATTTGCTCTAAGGCACATTCAGCCAGCCCACTCAACTGGTAAGGCCCAAGGCCTAATAACCAAGAGTAGTAGACACGAGCTCCTAGGCAGCGCACACGCCCGATCGGCTGATGTGACCGCTAGTCCCATCAGCCGCCTGACACAAGGCAGTGCCCATGCCTACCACCTGCTCCCTTTCATGTCGCCGAATACCTACTCTAACAGCCAATAATCACTCCCAGGCACTCAAGTGCCCCTCAATCATCTCATATAAATAGTCCAGCCAACGATGGCACCAGGTATTAAATCCCCAACTTTCTATCTCTAAAAGCACTTTCTCTCTCTAAGCTACTAACTTAAGCTTCGGAGTGCTTACGCCTGGTTCGATCGGGCACTTCTTATTGCAGGGTTTTCTCATCCGATCGGCTCGCCCTCTCTTTTTTAGATAAAGATTTCTTAGGCTTTATCATTTGGTGCTTTCATTGAGAGCATGGCGAACTCACGATCCAACGAGAACACGACCCCCATGGACCTTGATCATGACGATAATGTTCATGCCAGATCAGGCACCTCGAGAAGGAGGGAAAGGCCCACCAGGTCCCCTACGAGGACCAACCTCCTTCCCGAATTCAATGATGTCACTATGAGGCAACCTGAGGATACCCCTATCACCGTGAGAGACATGCGCGCTATCCTCAGCGATTTCACCAAGAGCATCGTCCAAACGCTCAAGAAAGGTAAGATGCCAGCTACTTCTGAAAGAGCCCAGGAGGAATACCTCGCGGGCGAAGACTTCAAAAGGAATAGAAACAAGGGAATCATCATTAATGAGCCTCGAGCTCAGGGAACTCGAAGGGGCGCGGTCAGAACCCCGGGAAGGTATGACAAGGGGAAGCAGATGATGTCCATAAACAGGGGCTCCCCTTACACCAGCAGGTCCGCCACTCCCTCCATAAGGGATGAATTGTCCTATATGTGCACTTCAAGCCGCAGCCACATGAGAAAGCACAAAGACGAGTCCACCGCTATGACCCTGAGCAAAGAGGATCAATGGCTCAAGCAGAAACTCAAACAGCTTGGCTTTCTCGCGCCTAAGAAAGGTGCCTTCGAAGGGAACACTTGCGGGAATACTGCCTCCCCATTTTGTAGAGAAAACACTGACGCTGAGCTCCCTCCCAGGTGGAGAGATGTGGTCATGGAAAGGTACACGGATAAGACCGATCCTACCACCCACTTGGCTAAGTATTTAACTAAGGTCCAGGTCTACACCTACGATAAAAGGATAGCCTACAGGATTTTCCCCACCACTTTGGGAGGAGATGCGTTGACGTGGTTCCACGAGCTGCCTCTGGGATCCATTACGTCGTTCAGACAGTTAAAGGAGCTATTCACCACGAGGTTTATCGTGCAAACGCGTGCACCTAAGACGGTGAACGACTTGTGTAACCTTTACCAAAGAACCGATGAAAGTCTGCGAGACTACATCGACAGGTTTCAGGCTACTATGTCCGAGGTAAGGAACGTCAGTGTGGAAATGGCGACTAACGCCTTAACAGGGGGCATCACTGACCGTCCACTGTTCGAATCACTCCCAACAAGACCCCCATCCAGCTTCGCTAAACTCATGGAGAGGGCTAGACAACACATCCAATTGGATGATGCCCTTAGGTCCAACAGGGGAAGAAGGACCAGCGTATTGGACTGCTTGCAATATCCGGACGGTCGCTCTTCTCACAGAGCTTCTGCCTCCGATTGGACAGCTAGAAACCCAGATGGAGCTGCTAGCTCTAGAAATCTGGGCCAAAGGAAAGGGTCAAGATGAGACCAGTCTACGCGTTCAGACGATCGGCCTGAAAGAACATATACCACCCTTAATGCTACCCCGACCGCGGTGCTCATGTGGATAAAGGAGAAGCACCGCCAAGTCAACTGGCCCAGGGACCTGTCCGAAAAAAGCAGGGCTGCGAGGGATCAAAATAAGTACTGCGAATTCCACAGAGACATCGGTTATTTAACCGATGAGTGCACTTTGCTTAAAAAGGAGATTGAAAGGATAATACGCCACGGAGCCCTCAAAAAGTTTATAGGCCCGGCCAGAGGGGATAAGCCCTGTAGACAGCCGAAGCCTCGCAGGGACGATCTTGACTCAGACGACGATGAGCGCAGGAACCCAAGAAACGCCGACCCGAGCGGGCCATATGCCGGGGTAATAAATGTGGTGACCGGAGGGTCATCTTACGGAGAGGATCTCTCCAGAAAAAGGAAGGGGAAAGGTGTCTACCTCTCCCAACAGGTTGAGCAACCTGCCTCAATCACCATATCCAGCAAAGACACACGAGACGTTATGTTTCCCCATGAGGATGCTCTCGTCGTAAGAGCTCGGATTAATAACTTCAACGTCAAAAGAATTCTGGTGGATAATGGCAGCGCTGTTAATGTCCTAACTCTCTAGGCTTACCGAGCGATGGGACTCCTGATCGGGGAGCTAAAGCCGAATGCCACACCGCTGATTGGGCTGGGCAACGCCACTATCCCGGTAGTGGGATCGGTAGACCTCTTTGTCGAGCTAGGCCAAGAGGCAATTGCTCACGCATGTAAGGTAATTTTCATGGTTATCGATATGACGTTTGCCTCTAATGCCATCTTTGGCAAGCCATTGCTTTTCCAGACCGGAGCCGTTACCTCCATCCGCTACATGGTGATGAAGATCCCAACCACAGGAGGCGTCGCCATCTTGAAAGGCGACCAAAAGGCATCCCGAGAGGCTTATATAACCATGATAAAGCAATAGCGGGAAGCAATGGTCGTAGAGCCTGGCCTTGAGCAGCCAGAGCAGGCGAAAAGGCCCAAGATGGACCCTGCCGAGGAGATAAAAACGAGGGCGCTAAATAAAGGAAAAAATGTTCAAGTCGGGACCAGCATGGATAAAGAGACGGAAGAAGCCATCATGCAGGTCTTGACAATAAATCAAGTGACCTTCGCCTAGAAGCCAGAAGACATCCCTGGTATAGACCCCAAGGTGATCACCCACAAGTTGAATGTGGACCCAAATTATCCTCCAGTCCGACAAAAGCTAAGGAGGCATGCACCCGACCGGAGGAAGTTCATTTCTGAAGAGGTGGTTAGGCTACTTAAGATCTGAATAATCCGAGAGGTAGACTATCCCGAGTGGTTGGCTAACGTGGTTCTTGTTAAGAAAAAGTCAGGCAAGCTGCGGATGTGCGTAGATTTTACTGACCTCAATAAGGCATGTCCCAAGGACAGCTATCCTCTGCCCAGTATAGACCAGTTGGTGGATACCACCGCAGGCCACGCCATCTACTCTCTTCTCGACGCATACACCGGCTACCACCAAATCCTGATGTGGCTCCTGGATCAGGAGAAAACTAGCTTCATTACAGATGACGGGACCTTTTGCTACAAGGTAATGCCGTTCGGCCTGAAGAATGCTGGGGCCACGTATCAGCGCCTTATGAACAAGGTCTTCAAAGACCAGATCGGGCAGAATGTCGAGGTCTACGTAGATGACATGATCGTCAAAAGCCGAAGCCCCGAGCAACACCCAGCTGATCTGGAAAAAGTTTTTGACACTTTGAACAAATTCCAGATGAAACTCAATCCCGAGAAATGCGTCTTTGGGGTACAGTCAGGAAAATTTTTAGGATTCCTGGTCTCCCAGAGAGGGATTGAGGCTAATCCGAAAAAAATCAGGGCTATCCTCGAGATGCAGCCCCCCAGGAACATAAAAGATGTCCAGAAGCTGAACGGAAGAATAACAGCTTTGGGATGATTCATCTCCTCCTCAGCCAAGCGCTGCACTCCCTTCTTCAAAAAGCTGAGGAAGAGTGAAACCTTCGTCTGGGGGGAAGACTGCCAGCGAGCCTTCAAAGAGCTAAAAGCGTTCCTCACCAACCCACCGCTGCTTAGCCGGCCAGTACCAGGTGAAAATCTATACCTTTATTTAGCCACCTCTAAGGAAGCTGTTGCAGGTGCCTTGGTCCGAGAGGAAGGAACTCAACAGCTGCCTGTGTACTACGTCAGTGAAGTACTTAGAGGTGCGAATTTAAGGAAGGGACCGATTGAGCAGCTCATTATCGCCCTCATGATGTGCGCAAGAAAGCTGAGACCGTACTTTGAGGCGCACACAATAGTCGTCCGATTGGGTCATCCGCTTAGAAGGATTCTCCAGACCCCCGATCTGGAAGGCAAAATGGTGGGATAGGCAATTAAGCTACAGTCCTGGGATGTGAGATTCGAGCCCAAAAAGGCAATAAAGGCCCAGGCTTTAGCAGATTTCGTCGCTGAATTTGCGGGTGAGGAACCACAGAGCCAGCCCAAGCTACAAAATTTGGAAATGATGGTGGATGGCGCAGTAAATGACACTCGAGGAGGCGTAGGCATAGTAATAAAAGGCCCCCTAAGCATCACAATAAGGTACGCAATAAAGCTCAATTTTAAGGCTTCCAATAATGTAGCAGAGTACAAGGCGCTCCTTCAAGGGCTGAGACTGCTCCACGCAATCCGACCGGAGTCAGTAGCCATCAGGAGTGACTCGCAGCTGGTAACAAGTCAGGTCTTAGGGACCTTCGAAGCCAGAGAAGCCACCATGATCCAGTACCTAGCCAAGGTTAAGGCTGCCTTCGCAAAACTCGAGGAAACTGGGTCACAATGGGCGCTCCAGAAAGTGCCAAGGGACCAAACATCAGAAGCCGATCGGCTAGCAAAGATGTCTGCCTCCGAACAAAGTGTTATAGAGGAAAACATTGTCATTGTCGACTAGACTTTCTCCTCCCTAGACGAGCCGGAGATGATGGAGATCGACCAAGAGGATGAAACCTGGATGAGCCCGATCAAGCAGTACCTCCAAACAGGTCGGCTGCCTGAGGACAGAGATGAAGCTTGAAAGGTATCACCAAAATACCTTAATTACTCCATCATTAATGGTGATTTGTATAAGAAAGCTTTTAGCCACCCTTGGCTTAAATGCGTGACGAAGGAAGAGGGAGATCACATCCTCAGAGAACTCTATTAAGGTATATGCAGAGCACACGAGGCAAGCAGAGCTATAGCAAGAAAAGCCCTCCAGACGGGATATTACTGGCCCAGCATGCTTAAAGATGCCCAAGAAAAAGTGAGAAGGTGCCCGCAATGCCAGGTACACGGGAGGATCATAAGGCAACACGGGGCAGACTAGCAACCGATTGGGATTGCTTGGCCGTTCGATCAATGGGGGCTGGATATCGTAGGACCTTTTCCCCAAGGCAAAAAGCAGATGAAGTTCCTCGTAGTAGCGGTAGACCACTTCTCCAAATGGATTGAGGCTGAACCTATAGCCACTATCACAGCCGAGAGGGTCAAGAGCTTCACTTGGAAAAATATCATCTGCAGGTATGGCTTACCCAATGTTTTTATTGCAGATAATGGCAAGCAGTTTGACAGCTCCATTTTCAGAAACTTTTGCCAAGGCCTAAACATCAAATTAAAGTTCACGTCAGTTGCTCATCCCCAAAGCAACGGAATGACTGAGGTCTCCAATCGGACCATCTTGGAAGGGTTAAAAAAGCGACTGGGTGAAGCAAAAGGCAACTGGACTGAAGAACTGCAGAGTGTCCTGTGGACGTATAGAACTTCGCCCAGAACAGGTACTCATCAAATGCCATTCTCCCTCGTCTACAGCTCTGAAGCAATGATACCTGTAGAGGTCGGCCTTCCCTCTTACCAATCGGTGCTCTACTCCGAATAGAAGATTGGTCAAGAAAGACACCAAGACTTAGATTTGATAGAAGGAAAGAGGGAGGATGCCTACACCAAAATTGCTGCCTACAAGCAAAGAGTTACCAGGTACCACAATGCTAAAGTAAGGTCAAGAACTTTCAACGTCGGCGATCTGGTACTCAGAAAGGCAGACCTAGGTTTGGGAAATGCCGGGGTGGGCAAGCTAATGCCAAATTGGGAGGGACCCTATGAGGTCTCCAGAGTCTTAAGCCTGAGCACTTATAGGTTCCGAACTGTAGAAGGGCAAGATGTCCCCAGAAGCTGGAATGTGGAAGTACTCAAAAAGTACCATCTCTAATAATGTATTAGAACTTGGCAATTGCCTGATTAATAAAGAGGTTCTTTCTTTCACCCCTGTTCAAATTATGCATGATATACAACTTATACGCTAGGCTTGATGTCCATCCCAAGCTGAAAAAGCCAAAGTGTTTGTGTTATGGAGGATCTCACCTCCCTAAATCTGTCATGATGGAGGATCTTACCTCCCCAAGTGTTTGCATTATGGAGGATCTCACCTCCTTAGCTCGATTATGCAACCTTTATGCAACTTTACGAGTATTGTCTAACTCGATCATGCAATTTTCATGCAACTCTACGAGTATCGCTCAGCCCGATTATGCAATTTTTATGCAACCTGGAGGGCTCATGCACCAGGTTCGACATCCGCTCCGAACCAAAAATGCAAAACGCGAAGGTCGGGTAGCTTATCCGCTAAGTCGAACGCCCCGATCCGAAATTGCTCGGACCATCCCGATTCGATAGGGTCGACGAATCTCCCAATCCAGATTGATCCAAGTGGCTACTGGACTTGAAGGTTACTCCGATTCAGGAAGTACCCAGCTTTATTGAATTATTTCAAAATAGCAAGTTATATGCACTTTAGTGAACTTTGCAAATTTCATGCAATTTTTTAAGAGATTTATGAATGCACGGTCAAAATTGCAACTTACGCAAAACAAAGTTAAATGGCGAAGAGTATATTATTCATTGAAAAAGAAAAACAAAAACATTATACAACTTGTACACATATATAACTCCTAATCTAAGTTTCTATATCTACAATCTCTATTGTGTCAGGAGGCTTGGAAGATGTCCCTATATTTTGATTGGGTAAAGCCTGGGAAAGGTTGGCAGCAGGCTGAGAAGGCTTAGCTTCCCCTTCAGAGACAGCCTCGACGGGCGAAGACACGTTGACTTCGGCCTCGGGCGGCGTGTCCCTCTGAGCCTGGGGCGAAGAGATCTTCTCGAAAGCTCCCTCTCTAAGAGCATCTCCTTCATCATCACTGGATGGCGGATCGGGCAAGGTCGTAGGGTCCTCCATCTAGTTGAGATCAGCATCAGGGAAGCGTTTCTCAGCTTCATGGATCAGCCGTGACAGCAACTTCTCCTGAGCCTCGCCCATTTGATCAAGCAGCTGCTCCTCCCGAGAGGCGAGTCCCTCTTCAAACTTCCTCCCCCAGGTGGCCTCCTTGTTCGCCAAAGTGATGCGAAGACAATCGTACTCCGCCATAGCTTGGTCTCTCTCCTCCAGAGCCTTAGCCTTTTCTGCGCTTAGAGTTTTACACTCGCCGCCCAACCTGGTCGCCTCTGCCTCAAACTTTTGGCACTGAGCACTATCGGCTGTCAGGCGTGCCACTTCACCCTTCAGATGATCGGACTCAGCGAGCCTCGACTTTAGCTCCTCAGCATGGCGACTGGCCTCTCTCCTCGTGACCACCACCTCCTCCCGAAGGCCGGAGACCTCCTTTTGAAGACCTGCCACCTCCAGGCGAAGTGTGGAGTTTTCTCGATGAGTGAAGTCCCGTTGAGCAGCCGCCTCTCCCCTCTCCTTCCCAGCTTCCCTCGCCCTGGCCTCAGCAAGGCCACTAATGCCGTGTAGGCGCTGGCCCCTTCTAATGAGCTGCAAAAGGGAAAGAATTATCTCAAGCAAGAGAAGAATTTGCCATCAGAGGCAACAACAATCAGGATGGCCAAATCTTACCTCCAAAACTTGTTGATTGAACATACTCCACTCCCGAGCGAGCGAATCCCATGGCTTTGTAGTCGTCCTCTTGGAGAATACCCAGGCAGAGATAACTGGCAACTGTTTTGTTGGTCGTTGACCAGACATTGCCAAAGTTCTCCTTCAAGAAGTCCTGCAATGGCACAGGTCGCCTATCCATTCGTCGAGGTGGATCGCTCGACAAAACAGCTTTGCCCTTGTTGGCAGCAGTAGCTTGCCTCTTAGAGGCCTCCTCAGCCTGCCTCCTCTCGGCCTCGGATGATCGGGTTTACCCCTCCTGGGCCGTCTCCCTCAAAACTTGCAGGTCGGGAAGAGAGACGTCCCCGGACCCTTCCTCCTCCTCCTCCTCCGGCTCGTTCCCGAGTATAACTCTCCGTCCTGATCTACCACTTTAGGACCCACTGACGAAGGAGTTGTGCCGGCTGGAGCTTGACGGGTCGATGTGACAACGGCTGTTGAGGGAGGAGCAACAGAAATTGGGACAGCGACGATCGGGACACCAGAAGAAACAGTCTGCCGCAGTTTCTGCACCTCAGAGGCGGGCAAGAGCTTTCGCCTTTTCCTCTCCTCTTTGGCTTTCTGCTCGGCCTCCCTTTTAGCTACAGCTCGGCCAAGAATGCGCTAGGACATGTCATTTCCACCAGCCATTTCAGCTGCAAATAGACAATAAACAAGATAAGTTTCTCATACCAAAAATTCACGTCTCATGTAAATCAAATGCAATGCATGACTGATGCATGATGACAATGTTTTCTCCCCGATGCTAATGCTCACGTTCTGCATCCTCAGCGTCTTCGAAGCTGGAAGAGCCAAACAGCGTGGTCAGGAGAAAGCTGGACTGATAGGGCTCTCCATGCCTGCTCACGGCATCCATCAGCTTCTTGATATCACCCTCATACATGGGCTAACCGGCTGCCAGGTCCCTCAAGATTTCGGCTCTATCCGATCGGGTGAGGCGCACCCCAAATCTGCCCTTCATCTCGACCATAAAGTATCTCTCCTTGTACCCCTTCATCGAGGTGGGGATGAAAATTAGTTTCTTCTTTGGGCGGCTGGTGAAGAAGTATTCCGTCCCATTGCTCCGACCCGATATGTAGAAGAAATGGGTGAAAAGTTCCAGAGTTGGCGCCACCCCCTCTATTTTGCAGAGGATTTTAAAGCACGCCACCGACCTCCACCCGTTCGGATGCAACTGATTAGGGGCGATCCCATACCCCTCCAATATCGCCATCTCGAAGGCGCCTAGTGGGAACCTCAGGCCTGCATCTAAGCTCCAGACATGACAAATGAACCACTCGTTGTTATTTCTACCAAAAGGTCCATCTGTCACCGCCATCGATTCTGGGCAGGCCGCCACGGATACGTTATCGGGAAAGCCGTATTTAGAGGGAATTTCAGCCACCTCCACAGCGGTCAATCGAGAGTGTAGCTCGACGGCTGGTTTGTTCTCATACCCATCCAAAAAACTTTTGTCTAGCACCTCACCACTGCTGGAAGCTATCTTTAACAAGAGAAAATGGAGGAAAGGTGCAATTATCTAACTTCTAAATGGAGTGGATGCAGAAAGAAAGTGAAAGGCGAAATGAAGCAGAAAACAAAGAGGAAAAATTACTTACTTGATAAAAGAGACTTAAGAAATTTGAAGAAGAAGCAAGGGATAATTGCGAAAATCTGGGAGTTGAGAAGGAATTTTGGTAGAGCTTCGCTAAGGATTGCAAAAGTAAAGAGGAAATTCTTTTGAAATCCCCTATTTATAAGCCAGAGCTTCCGGAGCACGCCAACCGTCGCGCCACTAGAAGAGCGCCACGTGTCAAAAGGCATTATGGTTGTATGCAGAACGAAGTGTCACCCTTAGAGCACGCGCGACATTAAATGAAAACAGTTGTCCAAGCAAGCGCGTCTTTTCAGAAAAAGTGCCTCCCAGTTTCAAAAATCCCGCCAACGCGCATCTTTGGATCGGGAAAATTCAGAACTGATTCCATCCGAACGGACCTACAAAAGGCAAATTCATGCCCGATCGGACCTATTGAGGGGGGGACAAGTGATAACACAGCAAATATCATTTGCTCTAAAACCCATTGAGCCGGCCTACTCAACTGGCAAGGCCCAAGGCCTAATAACCAAGAGTAGTAGACACGAGCTCCTAGGCAGCGCACACGCCCGATCGGCTGATATGACCGCTAGTCCCATCAGCCGCCTGACACAAGGCAGCGCCCATGCCTACACCTGCTCCCTTTCATGTCGCCGAATACCTACTCTGACAGCCAGTAATGACTCTCCAGGCACTCAGATGCCCCTCAATCATCTCATATAAATAGACCAGCCAACGATGGCACCAGGTATTGAATCCCCAACTTTCTATCTCTAAAAGCACTTTCTCTCTCTAAGCTACTAACTTAAGTTTCGAAATGCTTACACCTGGTCCGACCGGGCACTTCTTATTGCAGGGTTTTCTCATCCGATCGGCTCGCCCTCTCTTCTTTAGATAAAGATTTCTTAAGCTTTATCAATTATATTTTAAATAATTTTACTAATTAATAAAAAGAATATTGGTTAATCAAACTGCAAACCGGTGGATTGGTTAACCAAATTTAATAGAATAATTAATGGTTAATGATTTTAAAAAATCTACGTTCATGGATTGGTTAAAAAAATTGATAATGGACATGTTAATTGGTTTATGCTCACCCTTAAATATATTTATGTTCAAAATGGATAAATATAAAATAAAACATTATAATTATTAGGGCTGAGAAAAAAAAAAAAAAAAAAGAAAAGCTAACCAAAAATTGATATGAAATCAAATCGATTTTTTCGGTTAATCAATTCGATAATTTTGGTTTTAGATTATAGTTTTTAGATTTTTCATTTTCGATTTTAGTTTATGGTACGAAAAAACCCACCAATTTCAGTTATCCCACTGATGTAGTTTTTTTTTTTTAAATATATATATAATATTTATATACTAATTAAAAAATTAAAAACCCCCTAAATCTAAAACAAACCCTAACATTTCCATCTCAGAATTCAATTCAACGCCTCTCCCTCACTTCCTCTCACCTCCATCCATTTTGCTCTTACCATCGCCACTCCCACCACCGCCTAAATCAGTTCGAAGACTAAGCTCTATCATCTCTTTTCAACTTTCATTTTAGACTTCATTTCTCTTGCCTCTCCCTCACCTTCATCCATTATGCTCGATCCCTTGCCACTCTCACCATTGCTGGTCTTGCAATTGCCGAAATCAGCATTGCCACCCATCGAAGACTAAGATCTCTCATCTGTTTTCAACTGTGGGTAGCCCTGTCCAGACTAAGTTTTTTCTAATATAGATTATAATTAGATTAGATTGGAAAATGTTAAAGAGTATTTTGTAGTCGAGATTTAGTTGATCAGTAATAATGGTGTACTAAAATAATTTAGAAGACCAAATTGTGGAGTCCTTATGATGATGTTTTCTACGGGAACATTAGGTTCCAAAACTGAAAGTCTAAAATAATAAAAATATTTAATTTAGGTTGTTAATCCACAATATCATGAATTTAGTTTAGGAGTAAATTGCGAGTCCAAAATAGTTTAATTTGAAATTTTCAGCTAAAGAATGCTCGAGTTTTTGAATTTTTAATAAAATAGTATTTGTTATTTTACTTTCGGCCCCAATATTGCAAACAATATATGAAACCGGCCCACTTAAGTACACTAATATAGATACTTTAGGAGCATGATACATAAACGAAGACTTAATTAATAATTAAAAAATCATAATTTTTTTAGACTTGTTATTTTTTAAATGCTTCACTCCTCCCATAAATAGCAAAGTTTATTCACACGCGTACGCTCACACACATATATATTGAGAAGCCATGAGCAACAAAGCACAAAGTTAGATGATAAACATTGGGATAGTTTCTCTTTTTGGAAATGTGTGAAAGGTTATCAGAAATACTTCATATTTTTGCATTGTTTAAAAACAGAATTCATGAAGAATTTGGGAGCAAATATATAAGTATTTACCAAAATTGAGTGTTTTCAGCATAATTATTTATCAAAATGAAGTGTTTTCAAAAGTGATTTCGGATTTGGAGTGAATCAGAACCCGCAACTGACTGTTGCGACTTCTAACTGTAAAACCCACTAAGTGGACAACAATTTTTGCATCATTGCCTTTTTTATTTTTGTGAAAAAGCTGCATATGTAGCTTTTTATTTTATTTTTTTTAATTAGGTACCAAAATAAAAAATATTTTTAAAATTGTTATTTTTTTTTCAAATGAACAATAATTAATTCTTTTTAGAAATATTATAATTTGTACATAAAATTAATATAAGTATAAAAATTTAGAAATAAAGTAAGAGTAAGTAGTGCTCAATAGTGGTGCACAACACATGGGAATGGCAATACAAAAATACCAAAAAAAAAAGCAGTTAACTGAAGGCGGATGAAAAGAAGATGACAAATTAGACAAAAATAGGTTCACGGGTCATCAACTATTTATTTTTTTTATTATTATTTAATCTCATAACGATATTTTAATAATATTGATAAAAAGGGATATTTATGATAATTTTAAGAAAACACTACCTAAATCTCTATGGATCATTTAAATTTATCCCAATAGTTGTTAATTAAGTTCTTATAACATGCATGCAGCTTACATTGTTAGGGGAGTTGCATCTAATTATGTTAAAGGATGCATCATACAAATTATCCTACGGTTAGTTAAGGAATGACTTAACTTTCCTTTCGAGGATAGCATAATCCAGAGTCTATTTGGTTGAATTTTTTTATCATTGAATCTAAAATAAAAGCATCCAGTAAAAAAAATAATAATTTTTTTAAAAATTTTTAAATTTATTTTAATTTTATGTGCAAATTATAATATTTCAAAAAAAATAACTATTATTTATTTGAAAAAAAAAACAATTTAAAAAAATTATTTTGGTAGTTGCCAGACAATGCAATATTAAAAAAAAAAAGTTGCGGATGCATCTTTTGAACAAAAATAAAAAAGGCACTGATGCCGCTGCACAGAGCTGCGACATCAATGCAAAAATTGCTGCCCACTTAGTGGAAGTACCACCCCTCGAGAATAAGAGCAACAAAAATAGACAACAAATAAAGAGTGTACTCAATTAGAACCAAAAGAGACAGTAAATCAAGTTGGGAATTCAACAAAACCTCCACTTCCAAAATTAAAGAAGAGTGGTAAGTGAAAATCATGGGTTTGGGATCATTTTGATAAAATTGAAAGTAAAAATGACAGTGACCAAAGGGCTTAGTTGCAAATATTGTGAGAAATTTCTTGCATGTCCATCATCTAGTGGCACTAGTTTTTTGAGTAACCACTTAAGTAGGTGTAAAAAGCATCCTGCATATGTAGAAAGGAGCCAAAGAACCTTGATATTTAAACCTATGCCAAGTAGAAGTTTTGGTGGCACTACACATACATTTTCTCATTGGAAATTTGATCAAGAAGAGTATTGGAGATGTTTAGCTAGAATGATAATTTCTGCTGAGATACCTTTTAGATTGTGGGACATCAAGGATTTTATGACTTTTGTCGTGCTATGCAATTTTGGGTTGTTGTGCCTTCACGTTTTACAGTTGCTAGGGATTGTTATAATCTATACAAATAAGAGAAAATGAATTTGATGAATGGTTTGAAGAATTTATCTTCTAGAATCTGCTTACAACTGATACATGGACTTTTATTCAGAACTTGAGTTATATGTGTATCACATGTCATTTCATTGATGAGGATTGGACCTTGCATAAAAAGATTATTTGTTTTTGTTTAATTTCTAGTCATTCTGGTGAGGTCATTGGTTAAGCAATTGAAAAGTGCTTACTTGATTGGGGTACCTAAGAGTTTTTAATGTGACTATTGATAATGCAACCTTATATGACTTTGGTATTCAGTACTTAATTAAAATAAAGGTTGAATAGTTGGGAGGGTAGTGTTTTGCATGGTGAATACTTGCATATGAAATGTGCTATCTATATTTTGAGCCTTATTGTGAAAGAAGGTTTAAGACATTGAAAAAATTCGAAATGAAGTCAAGTATGTGAGACCTTCTCTTTCTAGGTTTAGCAAGTTTAAAGATTGTGCTACAAAAGAGTTGTTAGACGCTTCGAGTCTTGTATTTCTAGATGTACTTGATGTTAAAATCTGCTATTAAGTTTGAAAAGGCTTTTAACTTGCTTGAGCTTACTAATAAAGAGTATGTGAGTGACCTTTTGAGTAAGAAGGGTTTACCTGAAGGTGTGACTAGAAATTTGCCAAAAGTATGCTTCTTTTTCTTAAAGTCTTTTATGAAACAACTATGAATTTGTCTGGTTCACTTTATGTCACTGGTAATGAATGCATGAGACAAATTTATAGTATTAGCTTGTTGATTTCGTCATGGTGCGAAAGCGGTCATTTGGATGTGAGGGCAATGGATGTTAAGATGAAGAAGAAATTTGATAAGTATTGCGCAAATGTTGATAGTATGAATATTATATTGTTTGTTGTTGTGATGCTTGATCTCCATTCCAAATTGGAGTCTTTAGATGTCATTATTGATCATTGTTATCGTTTTGAGAATGGCAAAAAACTGAAAAAATTATTAAGAAGTGTTTTATCTGCTATGTACGATTCTTATGGTGCATTCCTAGTCTAATCCACCTAAGAAGAAGCAATTGGAACAGTTTAAGTTTAGAAAATATGAGGTTAAGTCTAGAGCTTTTATTGATATTAATCAAGCAGTTTTGAAGAAGCAAAGTGTATCTCAAGATAGTGTAGAAGTAAAAATTGAGTTTGATAGGTATTACAATAAGGTGTTTAAGGAAGATAAAGAAAGTTTTGTTATATTAAATTGGTGGAAGGTTAATTCATCACGGTATTGAATATTTTCTACAATGGCTCGAGATGTATTGGCAATGCCTGTGTCAACTATTGCTTCAGAATTTGCTTTCAGTACAGGATGCCATATTTCTTGACTCATTTTGATCTAATCTAACTCCTATAATTGTGGAAGCACTCATTTGTAGACAAGATTGGTTTAAATCAAGTGGTAAACCAATTTTCATGGAACAAGCTTTAGAAGAACTTGAAAGTGTGGAGATATGTATTATTCTTCTTTATTTTGATTCTTCTACTTACATTTCTATTGTTGGTTTCAACACTAATTTGTAATTTTTTTTTTAATTGCAGAATCATCTTGTGATACACTTGATCATAATGTGATTCAAGTTGATGAATATAGAGTTGATTATGATCAAAGACATATCGAAAAAGCTTATGTCGAACTATGTTTTTATTTGAACGTTTACTCATAGAACTAGGTATTATTATTGGTTTGTAATTTTAATTTTTAAATACTTTGAATATTTTTAGTTTATATTTGTATTTTGAATATTGGGTTGAATTATATTTGATTTCTAATTTTTATTTTTAAGTACCTTGAACATATGATCTTATAATTATAGTGGTGAACAAAAAAAAATATTGGTTAACCAAATCAAAAAAACTAAAATCGATGTACTTGTTAGCCGAATGTAATAAACTGGTTAATGGTTAATACTTTGTAAACAACGTTATTAATGGATTGATTGATTTTTTTTTTGCTAATGGATTGGTTAATCAGTTGTTGCTCACCTCTAATAATAATTATATGGTAATTAATAAAAAAATTTAATGGTATGTTTTCAATGAAATTTAAAATTAAGTATTGCAAGTTTGTTGTGGACCCACTCAAATTTTTACTTGCCAAGTTTGGTAGATTTTTGTTATTAATGTCCAAATTACTATTACTATTAGGAAAGTTTATATAAAAATTTATAGAATCAATGATAAATGTTTTAGTAAATAATTAAAACGTATATAGTTATTATTGTCTAAAAACGTTATAGAATTAATAATAAATGTTTTAGTAAATAATTGAAACATATAGGGATATTATTTTCTAAATAAATCTCGCATTCCCAATTATATATATACTAGTATTTATGTACGTCACAAATGGTTTTAATTAATTTTATATTCTTATTTATTTTTTAAATAAATAAGATTGATATATCAATATTATAAAATTAATAAAAAAAATTTAATATGTTTGATGATTGTCCGAAATTTTCGAGCTGTCTACTTGAGCTAGTAGTCACTTGAAAGCATAAGAATTCGACGGATTTTTGACAAGAGAGACTCCGATGGTCAAGTCAAGAAGCAACGCAAAATATCTTAGGAGAATTTAAGGAGAAAGTTCAATTCCTTTCATACCTAGATTCCTGCCTATTTATAGAGTGAAGTAGTAGAGTCTGAATAGGAATATGTAGCAGAGTTAAAATAGGAATGCAAGTCCTTATTCAGAAAGTATCCCAAATTAGGTAGTATTCCTTGTTAAGATGGTATCCTTATAAATTCCTGATCTGTAGGATTATATAAGGTAAATCCCAAATAATTTCCGTTATAATGGAATTGGAATCTTCAAAGGACTCTGAAAGTGTCCTTAATAGTGGAAACTCTTTTAAGTAACATTTGGATACCGAGCTATCTAGAGGGACCGAGCTACTTGGAGGATGAATATTCTAATGAGCTCGGTTATTCGAACTCCGTAATCGAGTGTTCGGTTATCGTAAGTCCCCCCCCCCCAATATGTGACATTTATGTCATATTTGAGCATCAATTCAAATTCGAAAAGTAATTGTTAGGCGCGTGGCGCATTAAAAGGAGTCATGACAGCATGACAAGATGGAGGCTCGTATGTCGTGTTTTGGCGGCCAAAGCAGTTACAACGCGCTTTGGTTTCTGCGACGCGCTTTGGTTCCCATGCTAGAAGTAATGATGGCTAACACACCCACTCATCTTCAGCCACGTGCTAAGCAACCACTGGTTTGCTCTTCTTATATATATTTGTTCCTTTTCTCATTTTTTACTCTTTGTTGCTTCTGCTTTTCCATTTTCTGTGTTTTTTCATCTCTTTTGCTCTTTTTCTACTCCAGCCATTTATGTTTTTGCATTTTCTTCTTCGTTTTATCTATTTCAAGCTTACTGGTTCTAGGTTTTATTTTCATTCCAAGGCGGTTCTTTATTCTACAATTTCATATTTTTCTTTAGAAAATTTTCAAAATCTCATGTTCATATTCCTTTTTTCTTTCTTTTTTCTAATGAGTGACTCTGAGAGTTCTAGCAAGAGAGTTAGGGTAGACAAAAGGCTCCTCGATGACAGTCCTCTTGGGTCTCTAAGCACTAGGCAACCACAACAGGAAGGAAGAAGAGAACCCAAAAGACTTTCGAGGGTGGGGAGCATCAGTTCGATCATATGGAGCAGCCAAATGGTCAAACTTCATGATAATTTGAATATACCTCACAATTATCAGATTTGTGCTCTCGGTGCCGACATCCGAGCTAATGCTAAATTTTTTGGTAAAAAGACTATAGTGGTGTACGAAGTAGACTTCGAAGTCGGGGTGAGCCTTCCATTGACCAAGCTCAAGCTTGACTTCTTGAACCGCTACAGCTTGACTATCAGGCAAGTTCATCCCAACGAGTGGCAAACTATATCGGCACTACAACTATGGGCAGTCGAGCACAACATCGATCTAACCATCCTGATATTCTAGCCTACTCATGTGGTGGGACTCCAGATTGCTTTAGAGGATCATAACTACATCCAAGCTCGAGCTGGTTTTGGAATATTTTTAGGGAATCTGGAGTCCTTGAAGAACTGGAAGAATCGCTTTTTCATTATAGAAAGCGACAGACAGTTCGAGTTTTGAACTTCTTGGGGTCGGTTTGTCAACAAGAATGACACCCCATTGTACCTCTCAGAGGAAGAAGAGAACATATTAGCTCGGTGGAGGGAGCTAAGTGAAAATAAAACAGACATCAAAGAGCAGCTTCAATGCATAATAACTCCTCTAGAACCATCTCGCCGAAAGAAAAAGGGTAAATTTCCTTAATTCTCTTCTTCAATTCTAATATTTTCTCATTGTTTGCTTTTTTGCAGCTATGAAGAGGACTATCCGACCTAGCGTGGCCAAAATGATGAAGGCCAAAACACAAAAGAGCCAAGAGAGCTAGGCACCTATATCAATTGCACTCAGGGCAAGTCCAGTGACTTACACTCCAAGTTTGGCTCCTCCTGTATCAAGTTCGGCTCCACCAGCTCCAAGCTCAGCTCCTATTGAGGTATTAGATGACTCTTCTCCTTGAGCTCAAAGCCCGATTGACAAGAAATCCAAGCATGGTGCTGCCTTCGAACCCATCTGCCCTGAAAATAGAGCAGAGGCGGAAACATTTGCTCCCAAGGCATCGAAGAGAAAAGATGTAAACACTGTTGCTGATGAAGTAGTAAAGTTTTGGGAAGAGCAAGGGAGTGCCTGGTCCGAGGATAGCCACGAGTTTACCACTTTCATTCATCAAGCGTCTTGCATATCGAGGGAGGTGGCTCCACTGATGAGGTTGAATGCCAAGCAACTGAGCTTCGCTATCAAGAGGCATCAAGTGGAGGTAAATTTCTAGCCTTACTACTTATTGTGTAAGACCAATATTTTTTAGATGCCCATATACTTGTTCACAGGGGGTCATTGTTAGGAGCAACTATTATTACTAAGATGAACAAACTCGTTGCCGCTTGAAATAGAAAGGAGCAAACTATAGTCGGGCTTCGATTTAGAGCTAAGACAGCTGAGAGTAAATTGGCTGAGTCTAAGAAAAAAGCTCTTAAGGCTGAAACAAAAGCCATTGATGCTAAAAATAAGGCAACCAAGGCCAAAGAGAAGGGCTAAGGTTGAAACCGAGCTAGAAAGGAGTAAGGTTGAACTAGAAAAAGGCAAAGAAAGAGAGAGCTAAATTTGAAGAAAAATGTGCTAAACTAGAGGAGAAAACTATGGACTTAGATGTTAAGAAGTGTCTTACGTTCAGTGCCAAACTATCTCAAGCAATGAAAGAATTATCCAGACATGGATTGGTCATGGCTAGATGATGTTTATCTTGGTGATTAGATAGGACTCCTCTTGTATTGCTTTTTTTTATTCAGCCTTGTAATTACTTTAAAATCAATAGAATCAGCATTTCTCCGATCTGGATGTATTGCTGTTGTTGTTCGATCTTGTTATTTGTATGGATGTTACAAATAATTTAGGGTAGTAACCGAGCTAATAACTCAATCAATGAATAGTTGCTCGGATAGTAAAAAGCTGATAATTTACCAAGTATATATTCATTGTTTGTCGAGTTCCAAGATAACTACAAATTAATCAAACTAATCAGAAATAAATGCTCGAGATAGTGAAACTGCTAGAATGAGCAAAAAAGCAAAATATGGAATGAATGCTCAAATGGTGATATAGCCAAACTGAGCAAATTAATAATGCATAAATACTTGAATGACGATAATGCCGAATAGCTTTTTGAATGAATAAACATATTTATTGATACTTTGGCTAGTACTTAAATGGCAATATAGTCGAACTAAGCAATAAATAAGAAATAAAATTGAATGCTCGAATGGTGATACTGTCGAATAAGCAATAGAAATAAAAAGTGCTTGAATGGCGAAACTGCCAAACTTGAGTAATATGTTGCTGATAATACAGCTTTAAATTGGAGATATTTAATGAATAAGGGAGTAATTTCCTAGAGAGATCCTTCAAATTGTAAGCACCACCTTTGACTTCATATACTAAGTACAGACCTTCCCAGTTTGGATTAAAATTTCCAACCCCTGTGACTAATTCTGTTGCAACAACCTTTTTAAGAACAAGTTATCCCACTTGAAAAGACCTCGGCTTCAACTTTCGATCATGATACGATGGCATGCGTTGCTTATACAATGCAGATTGAATTTAGGCAAACTCCCTCAACTCTTCTAGCTTGTCTAAGTGATACAGTAAACGTGCCTAATTTTCTTCATTATTGTACCTTGAAGTTCGGATATTGGGAATACCGATCTCATATGGAATGACTCCTTTAACTCCTTATGTGAGGGAGAAAGGAGTGGCACCTGTCGCAGCTCGAGGAGAAGTTCGATATGCCCACAACACATTGTTTAGCTCGTCCACCTAGAGGCCCTTCAGATCATCAAGTCTTTTCTTGAGTCCAGTCAATATAGTTCGGTTTGTTACTTCAGTCATGCTATTCGATTACGGATGATATACCAAAGTAAAGCAAAGATGGATTTTTAATTCCGCACAAAAATTTTTAAAGGATGAACAATCGAACTGCTTTTCATTATTAACGATGACGGTGTGTTGGATCCCAAATCTGGTGATAATTGATGACTTTTGGAGAAAGTTGATTATATTTGCAGGTGTGATTGTAGCGAATGACTCTGCTTCAACCCACTTTGCAAAATTATCAACCGCAACAACCAAAAACTTTTGCTGCCCGGTGGCTAATGGGAAAGGGTCTAGAATGTCAATACCCCACTAAGCAAATAGCCAAGGATTATGGATGGGCACCTAGTGAGCCGACTTTTGATGCACTATGTTGTTGAACCTTTGGCATTTGTCACATTTTTGAACAAGTTCCTTGGCATCTTTCTTCATTCCGAGCCAGTAATAACCTTGTAATAGGGCTTTCAGAGCTACTGTGCGCCTTCATGCACTCCATAAATACTGTAATGGCCTAAAATTGCAATAGCCGACATGTAATAGCCCACAATTACAATAGCCGTGAAATGTATTTTTTCGGTGCGATCATACTAGCACTAATGCACCGGATTCTACCGAAACTCCAAGGTTAAATGTGCTTGGGTGAGAGTAATAATGAGATGAGTGACCTACTAGGATGTTTTTAGGGTAAAAAGCACATCCGAAAGAAAAAAAATATATTTTATTTGATTATTGGATAATACTAGTCGTGACTAGTCCAAAGATGAAATTTGGAGTGAAAACGAGGTCAAATAGGTCCTCAAAAGTTAAAAATAAGAAAAAGCCTCGGGTTTGGTTCAAATAGTAACTAGTTTGACCATGAGTTTGACCGAGGCTCTAATAATAGCAAATGACCTTTGAAAAATTATTTGAAGGCATAGATTGACTCTAAATAGTATAGGGAATAATTTGGCAGTGAAAAAGTAATTTTATAATCACATTGAAAATTAAACAGGATCGGTTGAAGTGAACCGAACCAAAAATGGACCCTGATTGAGCTAAAACTAGCATCAATTAGGCTTCCAAGAGTAAAAATAAAGAGAATGATGTATAGTGAACCGAACCGGTTCCATTAGTTAATCGAACTGGTCGGACCAGTTTGACCGATGTGGCCAAGAGTTGACCGGGCTCCAAATGGTGCTACGAAGCTCAAAAAAATTATTTGAAAGCATGAATTTGCTTTAAATAATGAGGGGAATCATATGGTGATGAAAAATAAATTTTACGGTGAGGCAGAAAATTGGGTTATTGGATTGATAAGAAATTATCGAACAGGAAAATGGTCTCCGATTGACCCAAAAATATTTGTGAAGTCTAATAAATATATTTGGAGAATATTAGAATTATTTTTGGGAGGAATTGAGTTTAAGAAGTGAGAGAAATAAATTAAGACCATAAATTAGCTAAATAATGGATTTGGGCTTAAGAATTCGGTTGGCCCAAGCCCAACCCATTAAAATCACTTATAAAAGGCTGAAATATAAGCTCCTCTCCAGAATTCTCTCCTCCCTTCTCCCACTCTCCATGGCTGAATTTAGGGGTGTGCAAATGGTCGGTTCGGTTCGATTTTGGACCGAACCGAACAGATCAAAAACCAAACTGTTGAAATTTTTATAACCGAACCAAAAATCAAAGTTTTAAGGACCAAAATCGAATTAACCGAAATAATTTCGGTTCGGTTCAAACCAAAATTTATCAAATATAGGTTTTTTTTTAAAAAAATTTTAACTTATATGGATCCATAAATCAAATTAATTTATATTCAACAAAATAAAACTATTTAAAATAACTAAAAGAAAAAACATGCATAAATTTTTTATATTATGTTCCTAATAAATACTAAGCAAAATTACACTAAAAAAACAAATATTAAAATAAATACATATGTTCTGATTAATAATACATTCAATGTCCTTCAATTAAAAAAATATACATATAAATAAATACAACATAATTTAACATTTCAACAAATCCAATCAAGCCATTTTAGACCTGCATTCCATACAAACAAATAATGATTAAGCAAGGATTTTAAGTCTAAAATAAAAATAGGAAATTTTGATTTGTAACAAGAAATAGACAATTTAAAATCTAAAATTGTAGCTTATTGTTTTGATTTAGATAAGAAATTAAAAAGACTAAAATTGCCGCTCATTTTCTTCATTTAGATAAGAAACTAAAAAGCCTATAAACTAAAAGACTAAAATTGCAACTCATTTTTTTTTTTGATTTTGAAACTAAAAGACTAAAATTGCTAACTCATTTTTTTTAACTCTTGGAAACCTTGTCTTCCTAATAAAATTGCAACTAAAAGACTTCAATATATTCTAATGGAACATAAGAACAAAAGCTAGTCTTCAAAAATATCTTCTCTTGTGAAGATTGCAGCTCATTCTATTGATTTAATTTTAGTTTATTTAAATCAATTATTTGCAATTTTTTCCTAATTATTAAAAGAAAAAAAATAGCATTCCTTCATCACATGTAATTGCAACTATTTTCTAATTTATAGTAATTGCAACTTTTTTCTAACTTCATCAGTTCATCCATATCCAACATCACAATAATTTCACATATCAAGAACACTACCACAGATCACTACAACAACAAAAAAGCAAACTGATTTACAACGTGATAAACCGGACCAGGTGATTAAATTTATAGTTCCTCCGTATGCTTCTTAATTTTCTTCTAGTTTTATTTTTAAGTTACTTCAAATCAGTTTGGTCCAATTTGACTTAATCCATAAATTGACATATAACCAGAGGAAGTGTGAGCAGAACCAACGGTACAAATGTGAAGAATACAAATTGAACCGTGTTTATCTATTAGCTAGGAACTGATTCATTTTCCAAAACTAGACAGACCCATCAAAGCAACCAAATAACTGGAGAAGAAAAGCCAAGAATTTGCTGACTAGAAAGTCTATTAATCATCTTAAAATCATTCTAATCTAATAAAAGATGTGAAATATCCATTAATTATTGAATGAAAGAGCGACAAAATAAGAAGAATGAGCATTTAAGATGATCTTGATCGAAAAGATAAATTATGGGTATTGAAAATCAAAGAAACAACAAGGATTGCAAAGCACTATCAAACAGAATACTAGAAGGAAAAAAATGAAAACAAATCAAAAGAGAAGAGAAAACAAAAGAGTAGAAATGATACTTACCCTCTTTGCAAGATGAATCGAAGAATTGAAGAAGTGAAGAAGAGAATGAATTGGTGGTGGTCTCGTGGTGGCTGTTGCGCTACTGCTAGGGATTTTGATTCATCCTCAGGTAAGGAAGAAAAGGGTTTACGATTTAGGTTTTATATATATATATATATATAATGATCAAAATGGGGAGTTTAATAAATTTCGGTCGGTTCGGTTTCTTCGATTTTTCAATCTTAAGAACTGAACCGAAAAAACCGAAATTATATTTTGGTTTAGAACCGAATAAACCAAACCAAACCAAATAGACCAAAATCAATTCGGTTCGATTCGGTTTCGGTTCAATTTTGCACAGGCCTAGCTGAATTACACTTCTCTCTCCTTCTCCATGTTTTCTTCATTTCTCTTTCATATTTCTCACCAAATTTAACCCTCTTAAGCAAAGTTTAGCTCTTCTATTAGATGATTGCAGCCTCTAGTCTTCAATTGAGGTGAAATAAGTGGGAAAAATCAAAGAAGCAAAGGTTATGGATGAAAATTTGGTTCAAAAAGAGAAGGAAGTTGTTTCATGAGTTAAGGACCATGGAAAAGAAGTTTTAAGAGTGGAGATCAAGAATGTAAGGTTAGTGGATACAACATCCTTCTTTTTCCATTGAAAATGTATGATTTTAGGTTATGTCCATGATGTGAGTATGTGAAATATGCATGTATAATTGAAAGTAAGCTTATGGACATGTTAAAGGAAGTTAAAAATGAAGATTTATGTGCTTAGAATGGAAAGAATAAATTTGTGAAGAGAAATCTACATAGGGCTTAATGTATATTAAAAGAATACAAGGGTATACTTTAATATTCTATGATAGATAATGGTATATTCATGACAATTAACATGTAATCTAGATAAATTAATGATTAATAGAAGAAAAATAAATATTAGTGAAGAATTAAGTACATGGCCGAATGGTTATGTTGAAATTGTTAAGGTATAATTTGAAGTTTAATGCATAATAACTATCTATTCATGATAATTAATATGCAATTTAGACAAATGAATGATTAATGGAAGAAAAATAAAAAATATATGAAAATCTAAGTTTGTGGCCAAATGGTAATCATGGATTTCTTATAGCATATTTTATGAATTTAATGATTATAAAGCTTAAAAATGAATAAATAAGTGAAATAGAGTGCAAGATAATTTAATTGGAATATTTAATGTTTAATTGAATATTTTATATGTTAAGCATGCTTTATGTCTAAAGTGAATGTTATGAACATGAAAAGTTAAAGTGAAGAAATGACATAATTGATGGTAGAAATAAATATTTAGTGAATTGAAATTGAAAATTGTGGAAAGGAAAGTGAATGAATGTAAAAATACCTAATGACCGAATGGTTATATGCAAATTTATAATAAATGTTGAGAAATAATGAATAATAAACTGGTAGTTAATCTAGCTCGGGATATAGATGGCTAGGCATAGGGACTCTATACCACGGTACGAGTCATGACGACTCGCTCTGGTAGGCTAATGATGGTCACTGTATAACCGATACTGCCACTGTCACTGTATAGCTGATACTGTCACTGTTACTGTGTTGTATTATTGTTACTGTTATTGTATTACTGTGAATGTAATGAACCTGTGGGATTCACGTCCCGTATATCCGGTTCGGAGATTTTTACCAAATTAATACTAGGGGCAAAGTAATAATAATGAATTAAAATGAGTAATTAAGGGTTAATAAGAGAAAATGGAGTAAGCAAGGACTAATGGTAAAGATGTAAAAGAAATAGGGGTAAAATGGTAATTATGTAAAAGATTGAGATAAAAGGGTAAAAATGGGAAATGAGTGATTTAATGGTAAATTGAGTAAAATAATGATAATATAAGGATTAAAAGAGAATTATGAAAGATAATTAATTAATTGGCTAAAAAAGTAGTAAGATGAATTAATATGGATTAAATGTGAAATTATGGATAAGATTTAGTTTAGGGGTTAAACGGAAATTTTACATGTTAAATAATAAATTAGGTATGAAATATAGATAACTAGTGGCATAATTGTAATTATAGTGAAATTAAATGGCAAAATCGTAATTTAACAAAAGTATAAGGGTTTAAAATGTAATTTGGCTTGAAAATAATATTTTAAGGATTAGATGGTAATTTGCATATCAAATAATGAAGTAAATATAAAAATAAGATTAATTAATAGCATTGTTGTAAATAAGTGAAAAAAGGAGGGTAATGTTGTAATTTAGTAAGAGTTTAGGAACTAAATTATAAAATAATGATAGTAATGTTAATTGAAGGACTAAAATGTATTTGATAAGGAAAATGAAGGACTAAATTGCAAGTGACCATAATAAGATTAATTTAAGAACTTAAATGCAAATTGATAAGATAATTGACTAATTAATGTAATTGTAAGGTTAATGGAAAATTATTGTATAATAATAATAATAATAATAATAATAATAATAATAATAATAATAATAATAATAAATTAGCTATAAGTTATGTTAATTAGAATAGTATAAATAATAATAATAATAATAATTATATGGATATTAATAATGGAAAAATATATGTTATGTAATAATGGCATTTATATTAGATATATATATATATGGAGAAAAATGAATGTTATTTATGGTAATATAAGTTATGGAAATATATAGATAATAATAATAATGAACGTTATTTATAGCAATATTAGTTGTGGAAATAATGATAGTCTAATTATTAAGAATTAAATCATTAATTTTGTTAGTGTAATACATGAAATTAAATGAGTTTATTAAGTAATGAATGTAATGAAAATGTAAGTAAAGTCTATAAAAATAATAATAATTATTATTATAATAATAACAAAGTTAATTAGTAAGGGAATTAAAAGTATCAGGAAAGTAAAGAAATGTTGAAATAGGGGGTTAATATCTGTGGTGGTCACTCAACTTTGTGCATTGTAACGATGTAGTCACTAAACTTCAATTTGTAACGAAAAAATAATTCATATATTATTTTGTAACGAAAAAATCACAATAATCGAAAATTATTTTCGTCAGCAACCAGCGCGTGATCTGCATGACGAAACCCAATGCCACATCAGAAATTTTGCCACGTCAGATCTAACTAGATCCAATGTGGCATTATGATAAAAAAAAAAAACAAGTTTTTACTGCTCTCGATTTATCTCCACCTCTCTCGCCTCTCTCTCTCTCACTATTTGTTTAGTGAGGCCAAATAAGTTTTATGGTCATCTGGTCTCTTTGTTTTCTTTATAACTGCATCAGCAGAGACCCAGCAATCTCTATCTGTTTAGCGAGGCCAAATAACACAATTTATTATTATTTTCAACAATGCAAATGCATTGATTAGATCAGGATTATAAAGAGAATGTTGATATGCTCATTATTGTATAGAAATCCGGTGGTTTCGGTCATGCGTCAATTGCCTGTTAACACAATTTTCTGTAAAATAATATACGAATTATTTTTTCGTTACAAATTAAAGTTTAGTGACCACATCGTTACAAGGCACAAAGTTGAGTGACCACCACAAAAATTAAACCCTAATCCGACGTGGCAAAATTTCTAATGCGGCATTGGGTTTTGCCATCCAGATCACGCACCGGTTGCCGGAGAGAACAATTTCCGGTCGTTGTGATTTTTTCGTTACAAAAAAATATATGAGTTATTTTTTCGTTATAAATTGAAGTTTAGTGACCAAATCATTACAAGCGCAAAATTGAGTGACCACCGAAATAATTAACCCTTGAAATAGGTTTATATGTCACAGGCAACATGTGCATGAATTAGGAAATGTGCATATAGACAAACGTATGGATATGATACTTTTAAAATGGTAGATTTGCAAATTAATAAGGTAATGAACATGTATTAAAGTAATAACCCATTTAAATAATAATGTTGTATATATGTAATGGCTGTAATACCGGGTTAGTCGTAAACAGTATTTCCTGGTGAATAGTGCACCGGGGGCAGAAATTGCATCCGAAGGCGAAAAATATTTTATTTGATCATTGAAAAATACTAGTTATGGTGAGTCCAGTAGTAAAATTTGGAGTAAAAATTAGCTTAAATAAGTCTCCAAAGTCAAAAATAAGAAAAAGCTTTCGATCGTATACTCCGGTTTGACCAAAGTTTGTCTGGGCCTCTAAAAATAATAAATAACCTCCAAAAATTATTTTAAGGGTACAGACAAACTTAAAATAATATTTAAAAATTTTTGGTAATGAAAAATTAATTTTATGGTAACACTGAAAATTATCGAATCGGATCGATTAGAGTGAACCAGTCCAGAAAACAGATTTCGATTAGGCTGAAAATTTTTGTGGAGGCTTAATTTATTATTTTGAGATTATGGAATTTATTTTGAGTGGGTTTGAGGTTGGGAGAGAAGGAAATAAAATTGGGCTTCATAAATGGGCTTAAAATGAAAAATGGGCTTAATTTTGGGTCCAACCACCTTGGTTGAACTGGCCCAGCCCAAAAATTAGGGTATTTAAGGGCCAAAAATCAGAATTCTGGAGAGAACTCCAGAATTCTTCAGCCCTCTCCATTTTTTCTCTTAGCCGAATATAACTCTCTCTTCCTCTCTCCAAAATTCTTCTTTTTTCTTCAAATTTCTTCCCAAATTTAAACCTCCCTACTATAATTCAGCCCCTCTACAACCTAATTTCACCCTTTAGAGCTCAATTGGAGTGAAAGATTTGGGAAATTTCAAGTGTGCAAAGTTTAGGGCACAAATCGAGGTAAGAGAAATAGTTGGGGGAAAATTTATTTAAGGGTTCTAAGATGTAATTTAGGGTGTGTAGGTTATGTTTATGCCATTATACTGTAGAAAAAAAAAAGAAGTTTAACCATGATTCTCTTTTATGGGAAATTCGGCCACCATTAGGTCATAAAGAAGGAGAAGGCCATTCAAGGGGAAAAGGGAAAGCAAAGGGAGCTCAACAAGAGTAGAACAAGGAATCAAGGTTAGTGGTTACAAAATCCACTCATTTCTATTGATTTAGGTTGATTTTAGGTTATGTTTTAATGGTAACTATATGATTAATGTGTGTTTAATTGAAATAAATGTTATAGACATGCTTTAGGATGATAGAAATGATTAATGGAATGTTTAATTGAAGAAGAAATAAATTGTGTGGTAGTGGCCTAGGGTTGACCGAATGGTTTACATGAGTATATTAGGGTATATTTTGTGTTTAAATGCAAATTAATAGTGTATACATATAAACTAAGGTGTAAATTTACCTAAGTGATGACAAATAAGTGAAAAAGAATTTTAATGGTAAATATATATTTTTGGCTGAATGGTTAGTTTAGAGGAATTACTATGTAACTTGATTATTTCCTAAGTATAATGACATAAAAAGGATATATAGTAAAAATTGAGCATATTCTAATTTATTTGGAATTAATTGAATGTTTTTGAATATTTTAGAGTACAAAAATGCATTATGTTAATTATTAAATTTATAATATATGTGGTATTTTAATAAATTTATGACATGAATAGTGATAGAAATGTTTAAATAAGGAAATGATGATGATCTAGTAAGAAAAGAATGGGTTATACTTGAATTGGTGGTGATGGCCGAATAGATAAATATATTTATATTAATGAGGTAAATTTAATTTTCATTGGAAAATTTAGTAAATGTATAATAATTACCCTTAGTAATAGTTTGGTAGTTAAATCTTATCAAGATATAGATGGCTAGCCATAGGAACAGTAAAAACCGCAGCGTGAGTCATGACGACTCACTATTAGTAGGCCAATGATGGTCTACAAAATGAATGAATGTTAAAATGTCAAAATGAAATGAAATGTAAATATTTGGGTGGTCCTTAGGGTCCCTCTTAAATGATGTGAATCTATTGGATCCACGTCCCGCATATTCGGTTCGAAAATTTCTACCAGATCGATACTAGGGGCAAAATAATAAAAATAAGTAAAAATAATTAAATAAGGATTAATGTGTGAAAAATAAGGAAAAAGGACTAAATTGAAATAAATTATAAAGTATTAGGGACTAATTGGTAAAAATGTAATTAATGTAGCCATTAAGAATAAATAAAAGAAAATAGAATTTAATTGGTAAAAATATTGAACTAATATTTATTTGAGGACTAAAATGTAATTTGCCATAAAAATAATAAAGTGAGGACTAAATGGTAATTTGTAGGTTAAATAATGGATTAATGAAGGAAATTAAGTTAAATAATGGCATTTTAGTAAATAAAGGCAAAGAAAGGGCAAAAACGTAATTTAATGGAAGTTTGAGCACTAAGTTGTAAATGGACCCTAAAATGTTAAAATTAAGGATTTAAAATGTAATGGATTATTAAAGTAAGGACTTATAAATTAATCGAGTAAATATTATGATGACTTAATAAATAAATAGAATTGGTAGAATTAAAAGATAACAACAACAATAACAACAATAATAATAATAATAATAATAATAATAATAATAATACTTATATATATATATATATATATATATATATATATATATATATATATAAAGTAAATTAATTACTTAAGAATTACGAATAGATTAAACCATAGCATAAGAAATGAATTAAATGTACACAACAGAGTGTGCTTGATATAGAATTAGGAGATTTAAGTAATTTAATTCTATTTAAGTATGAAATTTAGATTAATGGAAATCCTTAGATTTGTAACTACCACTGAGCATATTTAATGCTTAGCATATAGTTTTCTGTTGACTGCGTGTAGGTATGGATTAGGAGCTGGCGCAAGCATATTCCATTTTGGGAGCTGTTTGGACAAAGACTATACAAGAACACTTTATAGGTTTAAGTTATGGCATGTATATACTTATGTATGGGTGATATGAATTATGACTTTGTATTTATGGTATGTATATGGACATTAAAACTTAATGGATGTTATGGGACTGTTTATGATGGGTGGATGTGAGAAAATGACTTATATTATTGTTGTGCCCTGTGTGTGGCTGTCGATTGTTGACTTGCAGGTTGGGTAGGCTAAGGTTATAGCCGTCATGCTGCCGAAATTTATACCAACTAAATAGTAAATTAGATAGTTACAGGTTATCGGCCATAACGTTAATTAGTTATAATTTGGATTAAGTCAAACCTAGCTAAAGGAATTAATTGTTATGAAAAAGATGTAGTTAAGAAATTAAATGGTTGAGTAGAAAAAAAAAAGTACCTGCATTTTTCATTGATAATTATTTAGCGACCGTCATAATAGGTAAACGTACGTTAAGAAAGTTGTATAAGGGTGTTACATTTTATTGGTATCAGAGCGCGGTTTAGGCAATTCTAAGATCGGAGTGGGGTTTTAAGACTTGAATAAATGTATATACATGCCAAATGTTGAATAGAAAGTGTTATTAACTAACGTATTGTAGACACCGGGTCCTGAGTAAGCCTAAATCGAAGTTACCCAATGATGATAATTGCCTTCACAGGTTTAAAAGGTTAAAAGTGATGGTTTTCTCGTCAAATTTGCATTTTAGAGTGAAAAATTAGAAAATAATAAAAATATTTAAAAAATTAATTTTGAAAAATAGGGGCTTAAAATTATAGTGTTTTTAGTCAATTTAAAATTTTTTAAAAAAAAAAAAGCTGTTGCCTGAAAAGCACGGCTGTGTTTTTGAAAGCACGGCTGTGCTTTTCCAAAAGCACAGCTGTGCTTTTGCCACAGCCGCCCGAAATCACCAGTTTTGACTTTTTTTTCACCCTTTTTCCGATTTTTTCACCCAAAAATCCATTTTTTATCCCATTTTTTTTGGGTTTTTGAGTTTAAATTAAATTCTAAAATATTTTTTAGATAATTAATTAATAAAACTTGGTTTTATCATTAAAAATAAAAGAATTTTGTGTTAAAATAGGTTTGTTTTCCTTAATTAAATTAGAGCAACCTATTTTATTTTATAAAGACTTTATGATGTAAAAGAAGGGAGAGCCTCCACATTTTTTTAGACCTGATTTTTCCAGAATTCTTCTTCTTCTATTTTCTCTTTAAAAATTTCAGATTTCTCTTTTAATTAAAAAGGTTTAATTGAAATTGAAAGATCAATTTTCAATTCTTAATTATTCCAATTCATGCTTTATATATATATATATATATATATATATATATATATATATATATATATATATATATATATATATATATATATATATATTAACTCTATTAACTCACTTAATTAATTTATTTTTTTTAAATGCCTTCATTTTATTTTTTAATTATAAACAATTATCTTATACATGTGCATATGTCTATTAATATATCTAACTATTTATTATTATTATATTAATTATTATTATGTATACTATTGCTTTTGTTATTTCTATCATTTTCTACTATTATCAATAGTATTGATATTGTTTCTAATGTTACTCTGGTTTTTATCACTTACATTATCTTCATATATATATATATATATATATATATATATATATAGTTTAAATCTACTAATATTTTATTCACTCCTATTATTCCTTTTTCTTATATTTTTGTTGATTATTCCCTTAATTTTATTATTATTCTAAATCTTGTCAATTTTCTATTTAATCTTTATTTTAGTTCACAGTTGTCAAAATTATCTTTTAGTCCCTGTTTTCTTTCCAATTTTACCTTTTTATTTTTTATTTATACATTATCATGGGTCTTCTTTACTTATTTTCTTTTACATATAATTATCAATTTGTTTTACACTTGCCTTTCCTTGTATGATTATCACTCTTTAAATTACTATTTCTCTTTCGAATTACCATTTAATCGCTTAAATTATTCATTCATCTTGTATTCACTAATTATTATCTTTCACTTTCTTTATTCATTTTCTTGCATACTTACCATTTAGCCCTTTTTCCCTTCTATTTTCTTACATCATTACCAATTGATTTCTTAATTTTATTCACTTATTTCATATTACTTTTCTTGCCCCTAGTAATATTTAGTAGAAATTTCCGAAACGGATACACAAGACAGAACATTGAAGAGTGACCCCGAAAAACCACCTATATCTCTGTCACTATCACTGGAGTACTGCAATCACTGTATCGCTAAGCACTGAAATCACTGAGCACTATAATCGTTGTATCATTATGGTAGACAGCCATTAGTCTACCCAAGCGAGTCGTCATGACTCGCACCGCGTTATAGGTCTCCCTATGGCCAGCCAATTATATCCTGAACTAGATTTAACTACCAGACTACTAAAGACAACATACATTCAATCAATGTCACTTTCACTTATTTACTTATTTATCGTTATTATCTCTATTGTCACTCTATCTATAATTATCAATTATATAATTTTTCGGTACTTGTCATTCACTTCACATCGTGCGTATTCACACTTTTACTTTCATATTCTTATTCTTATAGCATATTCATATGACTTGTTTCATAGTCATCCATTAACAATATATACACATAATTCATTGCTATACTTACATAATCATACCCATATAAACATTACATCAATATAAATTTCCAGACCTATACATATAGAATTCTTAAATTTACTATTCCATTTATTGCTCATATTATCCCTATTAATTTTAACATTTTATACATTATCTTTATTGTTTTAATTTCACATAAGTATGGCCCTTATACGTTTTATTTAGTCTCTTACTATTATTAACATATTTATTGTTCTAATAATAATAATAATAATTATTATTATTATTATTATTATTATTATTATTATTATTATTATTATTATTATTAATGTACTACCACTATTATTATCATTATTTGTATTACTCTCATTTTACAATTTCATACATATAGACATATATACTTATCCTACAATTATATTATTCATGTGCTTATATTTATTAATACAATTGTCATAATTATTAATTCTATCATTGTCACTATTATTTTTATGCTTATTTTACTTATTATTCCTATTATTATTATTATTATTATTATTATTATTATTATTATTATCTCTATTTTTCTTATTTTAAGCCTCTTTTCTTATTTCCATTGTGTACATAATTTTCATGTCCTACCTCACCATATGCTTATTCATTATCTATACATAGAACCTTCTATGCTTGCATATCTCACATCCCATATCATTCCCATGCATACATAACTATCATTTCCATGCATACATAACTATAAACATATCATATTATTATTTTACATCCATTATCCAATTCGGCCACTAAACACTTTTATCCTCCAATTTATTTTTCTTGCACTTCTTATGATGTTATGCCATTAATTAATTATTTCTAATTAAATTTTACTATTATTTCATTTTAAACCTATATATTCCATTATGAACAATTGGTCCATAATATGCCCACAACCTAAAATATATTCAATTAATTTCTAAAAATTCTCATTAAATTACTATAAAACTCAATATTAATTCTATTTTCATTTTCATGCATTAAATTCATTTAAACATCAAAATTATTCATAATTACCCAAGAACATCATTCGGCCACACTTAGAATTTACAACCTAAAATTGTTCTTTTCATGTTTTCTCATGCCAAACATCATTTTCTAGCCTAAATATTATAATTCCATACTCACATCAATTTGTTCATGCATGGTTCATAATCTCACTCACACACATACACACAAACATAATCAAATTAAATGAAAAATACAAGATTGTGTATCCACTAACCTTAAATCCTTGCTCTTCGATGTCTATTCTTCCTTTTCCTTACCTTTAGCCTTTGATTTCACTTCCTCTCCTTGTTTTCTACCACAGCCGAATCATACCCATTAGATTTCCTTCAATTTATTTCTTCCAAAATTCCAAATAAATACATAATAATGATATCCACTCTTAATTCTATCCCAAAAACTAATTAAACCATTAAAATTTAATTAATTTTACTTACTTGGTTTTTATGCTAAACCTTTTCTTCCTTAATTTCTTTCACTTCCTTTGTTTCAATTGGGATTTTGGGATGGTTATAGGTGAAATTAGAGCCTTGGAATTGATAAGGGCATGCAATTTTGATGGCTAATGGTGAAGGAGGACAAAGAAATTAATGGAAAATGAGAGAAAGAGAGAGGAAGAGAAGGTTCTACATTGGTCTGATTTTTCCACTATGTATAACCTCTTAGATGGGCTAGGCTTGGGCTCAACCAATTAGGCCCAATTTAGTTAATTAGCTATTATTTTGGCTCATATTTTTCTACCACTTTTCAAACTCAATTTCTTATAAAAATGTATTCATAATTCTTAAAATATATTTATTAGCTTTAACCAATATTTTCGGGTCAATCGGATACCGTTTTTCGGTCCGGTAAATTCTTACCAGTCCGATAATCCAATTTGCTGTGTTACCGTAAAATTAATTTTTTATTACCATAATGTCCCTCATATTATTTAAAGTAAGTTTATGTGTTCAAATAATTTTTTGGATATCTCTAGCACCATTTTTAGGCCGGTCAAATCTTGATCAAACTAGTTTACTATTTGAACCGAACCATGACTTTTTCTTATATTTGACTTTTGAGACCCTATTCGACCTCGGTTTCACTTCAAATTTTATCATTGGACTCTTGCTAACTTGCACTTCCCACTGGTACAATAAAATATTTTCCGACCCTGTGTGGTACTATTCATGGCCCGAAAAATACGATTCACGAAAGTTGTCATTTAGGGCCATTACATTATTAATTTAGTTTTAAAAAAATATTTTTAAACGAATAATTGCTTAAAATTTGATTAAAGTGTGTTGAATATGGTTTTAATTCTACCATTTAAGTTTTTTTATGCTATTAAAATTACAACATAAAAATTGATAACGTATTAATATTCTTTTGTCTATTAGATTAGTTATTTTTCTGTTTCACAAACTTTTTATTAAGTTAATTTTATTCAATAATATAAAAATATAAGAGGTTTTTTTTTAAAGAAAATGATTTTTTTCCCATACCCTCTCATTTATATATAGTATAAAAATGAAATAAAATGTTATTGTATGAATGAAATATTCTCATAATACAATATGTAAAAAGTGCTTGAACAAATTAAAAGATTATTAATCTACAAAAACATATGGTAAATTGTTAATAGTAAAAATGAAAGATAATTTTTTTCAATATAAATAAAATATAAAAATTTAAAATTTGGAGAAATTTCTCTGATATTTCATATCAAAAGAAAATTTTGATACTTGATACTTTGAACTGTTTTGGCTGATTTCTTTTTTATATGAAAAGAAATGCTTTGTAAATAATATTTAAGTTATATTCAAAACAAATTCTCAAAGATTTTTACTTCTTAATTATTATTAAATTGTACCTAGTTAACTTAAAATTTAATTAAAGTGTAGTGAGTGTGATTTAAATTCTACCATTTAAGTTTTTTTTTTATTAAAATTACAACATAAAAACTGATAACATCTTAATATCTTTTATCTATTAAATAAGTTATTTTTCTATTTTACAAAATTTTGGTTAAGTTAATTTTATCAATAATATAGAAAAAACATGTTATTTTTTCTAAGATATTTTTTCCACACCCTCATATATATATATATATATATAATATGATAAATGTTATTGTGTGAATGAAAAATTCTCCTAAAACAATATGTAAAAAGTGGTTGAACTAATTAAAATATTCTTAATCTACAAAACATATGGCAATAATAAAAATGAAAGATAATTATATTTTTTTGGTTGCAATTAGAACCGGCAAATGGATCGGATTGGGTTGAAATGGATCGCATCGGATTGAAATTGATCGGATCATGTACAGGTTGGATCACTAAAGGATCGCGGGTTAGTCCAAACAGGTCGAATTGCATGTCGATCTGTTTGACACATTTATTTTTTTATTTTGTTTTTTACTTTTTTCATAAGGCAATATTATTTTATTGCATAAGATCTATAAACACTACAAAATAATTGGCAATTAGCGACGGAATATTCCGTCACTGAAATGAAAAATTCAGTCGCTAATTACATATAGCGACAAAAAGACTGAATGTCGCAAATACCACCGTCGCAAGCATTTTAGCGAATAAATCACAAAACAGTCGCTAATTTTAGCAACTAAATTTAGTCGCAAATATTAAATATTTAGTCGCTAATGAACCCCTAAATTTGGTTGCCAAATATGTTTTTATTTAATTTGCGACGGACGTTCTAGTCGCTAAATTTAGTCGCTAAAAATTGCAATAAAGTCGCTAAAAATTAGCGAATAATTGTTTTCCTGTGTCTAGTAACATCATTTTTATATTTAGGGACGGATATTTTAGTCACTAATTCGTCGCTAAATTTATTATTTTTTATTATTTTATTTTCATATCAATAAATAATAAAATAATTTATTATGTACACTACATTTAAAAATGGACATTCATAGATAAATATAAATGTAAATTATAATCAAATTTATAAACAATAAATTGATTCATTATTTATATAATATTGAACAATGAACATGCATATGTATATAAACGCAAATTATAATCTAATTTTTGGATTTGTAATATAAAACATAATATCATTACTTATAGTATATATAATTTAAATTTCTTGAAAAAGTAAACAAATTTATCATCCTAAAATAAAATAAAAAACCGTACTAATTAATAATAATATCATAAAAAATAACATCAATAATAAAGTTTAAATAAAATACTAAAATAGTATTAATGATGCCACTTTAAAGTAAGATCGCCACCATCGACTAGAAAATCATCTTGAGGTTGAAGATGAATGACGAATTAGTCTTTCAACTTGCATCCCGCCAATTATACATCCAACTACGATCTAAGAATTCTATTTACTCTACATTTTTTGATTTGAACAACGTTAGAAAAAAATAAAAGAAGTTTGATAAAATACAAGTATTGATACTAACCAAATAATTATATTTCAATTAATTATATGAACATCCCCCTAATTGATTGCAGTTATGGTTTGCTAATTAAAGCAATATTCTTTTTTAATAACATCTTCAAATAATTCATTCACAACAAATAGCTAAAGTAAAAAAAAAAAAACAATTAAGGAAACAAACTTGTCTAATAATTACAAATATAAATTTGCACAAATTAAAACATGTTACCATTTGAAGTTAAACATAAGAAGGAAGATTCAATTCAAATATTGTAAACTAGAAGCAATATTTATGACACACTAAAGCCAAAACTTCAAGCCAAATCTTGCATACTTTAAATAAATATAAGTAATATCGGTTACTTTGTGTTTTGCAATCAAATCTTAAATTTTTGATCTTACAATGTGGCCATAACTTTTATTGTCTTGTCTTTTGTTCATATTCTCAACCTTATATCTAATATTCTAGCATAAGTTTCATATTGCAATAAAAATAATCACTATGAGAGAATTTTAAATCAAAATAAAATAAATAATATATTTCATACCTTTGAGTGGAATTTTAATATAAATGATGGAAAATTTAATATTAGGGTTGCAAAGATTTAATCTAAAAGTCACACCTAAAACTTCTTTAGAACCAAAAATCCAAATGAGCCACAACAATGGTTGAAAACACCATTAAAAGAGAACCTAACATTATACTGCCAAAAATTTAAGCAAACATGAAAGCAACAACCACCAGGATTTTATTTCGTGGCTAGCAATCAATCAAAGGTAAAAGGTCTCAAGTTTAATGCCTCCTTCCATCAATTGTAGTAACAAAAAACAACAGCTGCTGTTCTCTCTATTTTCCATCAATTAATGTTTTGTTATATTTAATTTAGAGTTCAAAAGAAGTTAGATCTATCTATCTAAAGCAAACAAAATTTCTCCAAAAACAGAATGAGGGAAAAAAAACATATCTAGGATAGCATCATTTGTCCTTGTAAAGTAATTATTAGCAGAAAATGATACAAGAATTGTGTGTTTCATATATATATATTTACAGAGATATAACCTCTATTTATACATAAGAATATGAACCAAATATGGCAAGAATCACAATTGGTGGAAATATGCTAAATAAATCTCCTAAAATTAAGTGCACAGACAAGTGTTCCTGTAATCATGCTAACAGTAATTAAGATTATTATGCTTTGTTTACTCAGTCTAATTATATAAAATAAAATTAAAAAGCTTACCACAAAAGAAAGAAGCCCAACTCCACATCATGTGAATAGTCTTCCAAGGTCAAGCAACCAAGCTTTCTGTCAAAAAATATTGTCAACGTAATTAATTGATTGGTCATTATTTTTTTAATTGAAAATCTGACCTAATTAAAGGAGGAGAAACTATAAATTAAACCTGAGAAAATGTGACTGCAAGCCAACCAATGATGCAGACTATTTCTGAAATTCCCATTACCTGCATCATCATGATTATTTGTATTATTGTTATAAGATCAAAAATTAAGCTCAAAATTGTCTCGTAACGGACACAGCTTAAGGAACATACACTTCTTTGACCATAAACATCAGTAACTTTCCCACTGATTATTGCTCCAATTGCCATAATTGAACTAAACATCGAGAACTGATTTAATGTTAGTAGAATTATCAATGTGTCACTAAAATTAAGCTAATAGAATCAACATTACTTTATTAAATTATATGACTAACCTGGGATAGAGAAAGACGAAGATCATTCTTGATTCCGGATTCAACCAGTGAAGAATATCCAAGCTGCAAATTAAAAAGTTCTTTTTCTATAAAATTAAACTAACCAATAATAAATAGTAGTGATTGAGACCCAAGTTAGCTTACAGTGGCTCCAAAAACATATGAACCACAAACAGAGATTAAGGAACAGAAGATTAGAATAGCAGTAGCTAAGCAGCCATTCTTTCTTTCTTCCTGCATTTCGTTCGGTGGTTGCTTTCTCATTACAACCTCAATTTTATTTTCTGAGGCCGCGCCATCTAGGCTATTCTAGATATAATGACTAATTTAAGCAGATTGTTGTTGATTATTTCTCTGTATTTCCTAAAAATAGAACAAAAAAATAGCATATCTATGAAAGAAGTAGAAGAGAACGCATCTTGAAGAAGAATGGGGGCAAGTGAGGCAGAGATAGATAGGTCGGCTGCAAGGTGGCTACTGTTTCAGTGATTGCGAAGAGGGCGAGTGAGAGAGGACGTCGAGGAAGTGCCTTCAACGGAGAGAGAGAGAGAGAGAGAGATGCCGGCGGCCAGGCAATGGAGAGCGAGGTCAACAAAGAGTGAGAGAGAGGCTGAGATAGGAAAAATGTCGGCAAAGACAAATAGTGAGAGATAGAGGAGAAAAGAGGATTGATTTAGGGTTTTTGAATTAATTTTAATTTTTTTTTCAAATACCGACAAATTTAGTGACTCTCAAATAACGGTCGCTATATTTAATTAAATTGCCATACTGTTGCTAAAATACTTTTAAAAATTGCGACAGCATTTTTTGTTGTTATTTAGTCGCAATATTTTTAGTTCTGTTTAGCGACTATAAGTTAGTTGCTAATATTTAGAGACTAAATTTTTTGTTGCTAAATTAATCGCAAAAATAAGTGCGATTTTTTAGCGTCAATTTTTTGCGACTAATTCAGTCGCTATTTAGTCGCTAAATTGATATTCATATCAAAAAAATATGATTTTACGACTGAATTCTAATTTAGTCACAATTTAGCGATTAAATTTCGTTAGTCGCTAAACCGTTGTTTTTCTGCGGTGACAATTTCCATCTTTAAAAGGGTTATTTAAAGAAAAACATATATTAAAATATTTTGTTTATTCTTTTGCCATTAATCTACATCTTTTATTGACGATGTTGCATATATATAATCTATCAGAATTTTGAAAGAAATGTTATTTTGTAATTAATTATATGTAGGGGTGAGCAAAAAAACCGATGGACTCGGTTAACCGAAAAAAAAATCCGAAACCGAACCGATGGACTGGTTAACCGATTGTAATGGACTGGTTAATGGTTAGTGTTTTGAAAAAACCGATATTAATGGACTGGTTAATGGTTTTGACTTATGTAACTGGTTAACCGAACCGAAACCGAATTTTTAGTTAATTTATTAATTTTTTAATAATTTATAATAATTTATCCTAATTAAATGTGATAATATACTTTTTTTTTCATTATACTAATTATTTTAAAGTTTTTAAGTTTTTTTAATTGGCTATTAGTAAGTATAACAATTTATCTAATTAAAAGTGATTATAGACCGGCTAATATATTTACTTATTAAATATTAATTTTTAAAAACAAATTTGCTTATATCCACAAAATATTTTTATTTTAACAACAATAATGTTATATTATAGTGAAAAAATTTTAATTTTTAAGTATCTTGAACATTTTAATTTTATTTATGAATATATTTATAATTATAGTGGTTAACCGAAAAATATTGGGTAACCGATCCGAAAATCCGAAACCGATGGACTGGTTAACCGATGGTAATGGACTGGTTAATGGACTGGAATTTCAAAAAACCGATATTAATGGACTGGTTAATGGACTGGGGCTAATGGACCGGTTAACCGACCATGCTCACCCCTAATTATATGTGATTGTGTCATGTTGAAGTATCACTAATTAAGAAAAACAACATTTAAACTAGCATTTAACATGAGGAATATTAAATGGGAAGTGGCCTTGCTGCAGCCCTGCAAATTATATATATATATATATATACACGGGAAGTGCAGGGCCATGAATATTGATTTGGTTGCTGTAGTGCTAGAAAAGTAGAAAATATTCATGGTTCATGCGAGTCAACCCCGTGACCCGACATGTACAAGTCAATCCATCATAAATCGCAAGTCGATCCTAACTCGACTCAATTTTTTGGATCATACAGATTGAATTATATTTGAATTATTTATAGATTGAATTGAATTTGAGTACGGATTATGCGGGTCGGGTTCACATATCGAATCAATATTTAACAGGTCAAGTTGTAATATAAATAAAATATACAAATTTAAAATTTAGGAAAAAAATTTCTTTTATGGTAATTTATAGCAAAAAAAAAAGGATTTTTTTTATACTTTGGACTGTTTTTGTTGAATTTTTTTTGAATGAAAAAAATGCTTTATAAATAGTAATTAAAGTATTGACATGAGTTGTTGAAGGAGCAATTATAGGAATAACAATATTCTAGTTACCAAGTTAGTTTTATTTGATTGTAAATCATCCAAGATTGTAGCCTAGATTAGTGTGATTAGTTTTTTTTCTAAATTAGCTTCATGTATAGGTTATATGTAGCCCTCCTCTGTTGTATCTTTCATATATAGAAGAATACTATTTTTCTTCTCCACAACAAGATATCAGAGCAGAGATTCTAGGGTCATAGTGTAATGACCCGAAATGTACTCCAGTCGGATTCGAATGTGTTCAGAGTATAAAAGTGATTGAAATGTGAAACTAACTAATTGAAATTGTTAAATGTAGTTGAGGATGCATTGGGTATTAATCGAAAGATTGAGGGCAAATTAGTAGTTTGATAATTATAGACCTTAAGGCAAGAAAGAATGTTTCGGATCTTCGAAAAATAATCTGAAAATAAGAACGCGCTCGTACTAATGAGCAGAATCATATGATAAAAAAAATTAATTTTATAGTGACATAAAAATTTGGGTTACCGGACTGGTATAAGTAAACCAGACCGAGAAACAGTCTCTGATTGACTTGAAAATATTCGTGTAAGCTAATTAATATATTTTGAGAATTTTAGAATTATTTTTTTGAGGAATGGATCCTAAGAAGTGAGAGAAATAAAAGTCAAGCGTTATTTGGTAAATTAATATATAAGGATCTAAAGTGAATAAATTAAGTAATTATGTAGGCCAATGTATGAGGATGAATTAATTAATAGGTGAATGTATGAAAGAACAAAAGAGGAAGGATTAAATTAGATAATTGGCAAGTGGTATGAATGGATAATGATGAGAAGAGATAAGTTTGTTTGACCATACGGGAATCAACTCACTTTTCGATATTTTGGAACTCATTTTTGGCCAGCCATTAGAGGAGGGAAGGAGGGCAGCAATTCTCCTCCATTTGTCCATCAAAATCCTTCTCTTTTATGCATAGAAAATCAATGATAAAAGGATGAGTACAAGTTTAGTGCAAATTATGCAAGGTAAGGAAGATAATTGAGTTTAAATTATCTCCATCTTAAATATTTTAAAGTTAAGATTATGATTCTATATATGTATTAAGATGAGTTTGTGGTATGGATGTTATGAGGAAAAACCAATGGAGGCATAAGTAAGAGAAGAAGAAAGAAAGAAAGGAAAGTGGAGCAAGAGGAGCAAAAGTAAAGATGAAGGAGCCATCAAATGAGATTTGGGAATTTTAGGTGTTTTAGTACATTTATTGCTAATTTATAAAATTGCATATGTGTATGGATGAACATGTGAAATTGAGTTAAGTTGGGTTGATTATTGATGTGGAAATGTTTAGTTTGAAGAGATGTGATGAAAAAGGAGAATTTTGTTTTAAGTCCAACTGACCTTTGAGGATTATTTTGATCATAAGTGGAGTTTTAGAACTCTAAATTAAGTGATTCTAGTTTTGTTAGAACCAAGACTTCCATATCTATAAAAGTATTAGAAATGACCATGATCAAATTCCAACTCTAAGACCCTCAAAAGTGGCCAAAATAGAAAGATTTTTATTTTGGCCGAGTGACTGGAACCAATTCTATCTTTGGTGCTATTTGACCTCGGTCTAGTTATTAGGCTATAGGATGAGTTTAGAATTTCCAAATTGCGTGATTCTAGAAGAATTTGAACCGTTGCTTATGTGTCTACAAATTCTTAGAGATAGCCATAATTTATTTCTGGCTCTAAGGTCCCCAAAAGTGTCTAAAATAGTAGTCTTTTCCTAAAATAGGGCTTTGGAGCAGTCTATGTTTCTGATGTTATATCTCCTAGGGTACAGCTCTAAATGACCCAAAATTTGTTTCATTAGCAATTTAACATCTTAGGGATCATTTGTTAAGAAGACCATTTTTGCAAAAATTGGTGTTTGCATAATGTTTCAGATTGAACAATTTAGAGTTAAATTTTGTTCGGTAGTAGAGCATTCTGTTTGGAAAGCCATTTTGATGGGCGACGCCCGTCGGTTGGTGGCAAGACCGTCGGTCAGGCATAATTACCACCTATCATACCCATCCGTCTGCCATTACCCGTCTGTCCATGGCCAGCCGTCGGTCATGAGGCACGGCCATTGGTCACCTACTGTTTTGCATATGTTGTCCGTTTCCATTCCGAATCGAATTGAAACTTCCTTAGAACCTTTCGATATTTACCCAATGCATAGTTAGGACATTATAATGGGGATTTGAGTGATTAATATCTGGAAAGTAATTAAAAGAGAATAATTAATGTGAAAAGGTTATATGTAAAGATTGCATGAAGTGAATTATGATGTGTCTATATTAGATAAACAAATATGCTTAATGATAAATGGTTATATGTGAATTAAGTCACCTTATGTGAGTATGATAAATGCTTAATGAATGTATTTGTATGATGATATATATGTATATATATATATATATATATATATATGTACATAATTGACGTATATGAGTATGAAAAATGTATTTGTGATGCCAACATTGTTAATAAGAATATAACGTAATTATAATAATGTTGGTGTTTATGTAACACTGTTATATGATATTTTATGTGACTATACAAGTATGTTAAATAAAGATACATGGAAATTGTATAAGAATGTTGTTATGATCAACAAAGTTTTGATCATTAGTTGATCACAATAAATGTATGTTTACATATGGAATACTATATCGATATGAGTATCATAAGAATAGAACAAATATGTGTATCGCCTGCGTCAATCGAGTCGTGAATAGATAGGCATGCCTATAGGGTTTTGTTGCTGAAACCTATGTATTGGGCCTATAGTTCGGTCCTCCCTTTGTGTTTGGATTCCGATTATGAATCCTTATGTGTTTTGTGTCAGCGATATGACACACCATGCTGGTACCCTCGAGCACCTAAGTGTTCTGTATCCCGTTATCCACCTCTTGGAAAAAGTAGGCAGCAAATAAATAAAAGAATATTAAATGAGCAGTATACGATATGAATTAATAAATGAACGTAACGACTTGTATTTTGGTAAGGAAATATGGAATTAAGCATTTCATATGCATGTGATCATTATTGTGGTAAATATATTACTCTGAACTGGTGCTTCAGGCACCTATGTATTCTCGGATCCTGTACGGATCCCTATGTGTAATATGTGAAAGTACCCTTGGGTACCTATGTGCTTCTAATCCTATTATTCCCTTGGGAATGTAGGCAATAATTTAAAAATATAATAATAAATGTATATCACGAAATATGAAGTAGTAATTAAATGAATATGATTATGTGTGTGCGCTACGTATGTGTATTAACATAAAGGATTAAGTAATTTGTTATACATGATTGTTTTGATATTGTGTTTAAGTGATTACCATAAAATTTTTCCCTTTTAATATAAGAATTAATATAGGAATAGCAATAAATGATATATGTTAATAGAAGGGAATGATGTAAAATATTTTAAATGGTATGATTAATAATAATATGATTAGATAAATGTGCAATGATTTAAATAAATAGGCATACAAATGAGATAAGTAAATGCGAATACCTAATAAGTATTACGACTATAACATGCATATTTTGTGAACATCTGTAACATTGCTTTGAGTGTATAAGTTAAGTATTGATTAAGAACTAACTCTAATGTCATAATGAGAGTATAAGGAAACAGTAAATGTATAAAGGATTATATATGTATATGATAAGTAAGATCGTATGATTATTAGTTTCGTTGTGCTTTTTCTGGTTGTATATAAATGATTATATATAGTCTTTATATGATTTCCTACAGTTGAATGTGTGTTGACGACTGCTATGAGGAGTCATTTAACTTATATGTATTCCCCACTAAGCTTTAAGCTTAGCACGGGTGTTTCATCCTTGCAGGTTTAGAGATGGAAGTGTCGTCAGGGACATTCCACAGTAGTCAAGGCCAACGAGTCTGTAATAGTATGTTAAATAGATTTTGAAATTGATATCTGCAATGTAATTAACTATTGTTTCAGTAACGAATGGTTTGTATGTACAATAATTAATGAGAAAAGTGCCTTACGAGAAAATATATGTGAACGTAATTTGTATCAGAAGAAATTTTATAATTCTGTTTTTGGTATCTGTTTCTTATTTAAGTATATTTAACCTTGTAATGGTCGCGTGACATCCTTCACCGGTCGTGGTAGGTTGCTACGTACAAGTAAGAGGTGTTACACATAGAATTTCTGAAAAAAAAAATAGAAAGAGGAAAATGAAAACACTTCCCACAGGGTGGAAAAACACGAAGGGGAGAATTCAATTCTCACAAATTACAATAAAAATGACACAAGTACTAAACAACAGCCAAACTCAGAACCAGATCACAAGTCATGAACCTGCTACACAGATTGGAATCAAGTTAGATGGTACCAATTATGCACTATGATCCCAAATTGTAGAGATGTATATCTCAGGTAAAGACAAGTTGGGATACATAAATGGAGATCTTTCGCACTTTTTGCAAACAAATCCTGCATTCAAAAAACGGAGAACAAAAAATCTAGTGGTGAAGGGATGGCAAATCAATTCTATAGATCCAAAGTTAGTAACTTTATCAGATTCTCAACGGCTAAAACTGTTTGGGATAATATTTCTATTACGTACTTTGATGGCATTGATACATCACAAGTATATGATCTCAAAAGAAAAGAAACTAGACTCAAACAAGGCGGAGGATTTATCAAGACATACTACAACAATCTACAAGGCTTATGGAGAGAAATCAACTATCATCAACCAAATCCCATGGAATGTGAAATTAATATACAAAAATATAACTTTATTTTGCAGGAGGATAGGGTCCATACCTTCTTAGACGGACTTGATAGTCGGCTTGACAAGATCTGAACATATGTGCTCCAGATACAACTAGTGGAACAAGCTTATACACAAGTCCGAAGAGAGGATTTGAGGTGATCCATAATGATAACGAATGAAGATATCATATCTGATGGTGCTATGCTTTTAAGAGGAGGACAAAAACCTCAACACCAATTATCTTTTCAAATGCCATCAAATGGAAAGCCTAACACAGCTACAAAACCAAAGTCACAAGGGGAAGGAGGAGGCTGTACACATTATGGGAATAAAAAACACACCAAAGAAACATGCTTTAAACTACATGGTTATCCAGATAGGTGGCATAAACTCAAGGTAAAGAAAAAGTGTGAAGCAAATGGAGGCGACAATCCTGGTCGTGCAGCTTTTATGAGCGTAGAGCCTCAACTATCTCTTATACCACAACAAGAAGCTTTTATCTCCATTAGTGAATAGATTGCTCAGAATGACTTAGGTAACCAAGGTTATGTTTTTCTTGCTCGAAAATGGGGAACTATGATGGCTGGATCATTGACTCTAGGGCAATAAACCACATAACCTTTGACCCTTGCGACTTCTCTGACAACCAAAATGAACATGCATTGCTAATGCTAGTGGAGTAACATATCCAATAACAGGGGCTAGAACAGTGGCTCTTTGTCCTTCTTTTTCATTACCAAATACCTTACTAGTTCTATCACTTTCCCATAAATTGTTATCTATTGGACAAGTGACTGAGGATTTGGATTGTTATGCTATAATATATCCTAACTTCTGTTTATTTCAGGATATTCTCACCAATGAGATTATTGGTCGTGGTACTAAAAGGGAAGGGTTGTATTACACGGATGATTTTAATTATTGTCGAGCAAATAATATGCATTCTGCTGGAGCTAAGGAAAGGCAAATTTGGTTATGACATAATCGGTTGGGGCATGCTTCATTTTGGTATTTGAGAATTTTTATTTCAAATTTATTTACGAAGTTTAATGAGTTGGATTTTAAGTGTGAAGCCTATGTTCAAGCTAAGAGTCATAGTGTACCTTATCCAATCAGTTTGAATAAATGTGACACTTCTTTTTTGATTGTTCATTTTGATGTTTGGGGCCCTGCTTCTATTACTATTTCTTCTAGTGTTCGCTAGTTTGTAACCTTTATCGATGATTGTACATGAATGACTTGGCTTTATGTGTTGAAGAAAAACATGAAGTGTTTGAAATATTTTGATCATTTCATAATATCATTCGAACACAATTTTTTGCTAAACTTTAGATTCATCAATCTGATAATGGCGGGGAATATTTATAATGCACAATTTCACAGATACTTTCAGGAACATGGTTTGCATCATAAGGCATCTTATTCTCAAACACCGCAATAGAACGATGTTGTAGAGTACAAGAATAGAAACATCTTGGAAATCACTCGAGCTTTCTTGACCGCTGCTTATGTCCCGAAACTATTTTGGATAGATGCAGTAATGACTGTTATATACTTAATGAATCGACTACCATCACGAGTTTTGAACTACAAAATCCCTCTTCAAGTTCTCGCGCAACTTGTGACATTACCATCAGTTCTAATGCTTCCTCTAAGAAAGTTTGGTTGTGTTATATCTGTTCATATATACAAGAATCAACGCACAAAGCTTGATCCATATGTTGCCTGTTGTGTTTTTCTTAGCTACGCAGCTCATAAGAAAGGATATCGATGTTACAACTCTATACCACCATGGATGTCACCTTTATTGAATCAGAGAATTTCTTCACTTTTCAATCTTCTTGCTCCTCTTCTCATTGGGAAATGATGAGTGAAGAGCAAAATTGGAAAAATTGGTTAGGCTTCGAAGAAACTTCAAATGATGTAGGGGATGTTTAGTTAAGAGAACCAATGGCAATATTAATACATCAAAGAGGAAAAGTTGAAAATGCTGAGCATGTCGAAGCAGAAATCGAACAATAACTAGCAAGAGTAGATCAAAATGAAGACACTATGGAAATTAAAAGTTAATAGCCCTTCCATGACCTAATAGTACCACAGGCAGACCAATCTCCTGAGAATATTCCTAAGGTACAAGTTCTAAACTCTCCTTGCAATATTTATGCTGGTTATAAACTACCTTTCAGGAATACCCGCGGGCAACCACTAAATTGATATTCACCCGATCATGGAACAAGCAAGTCAAAGTACTCAATTACCAACCATATCTCAACTCAAAAATTGTTTGAACCTCTCAAGGTATTAGTTAATAAATTATCTGCAGATGATGTTCTTAAAATGATACTTGGACACTTGTGCCACTACTTGAGGGAAAGAAAATTATGGGATGTGGATGGGTGTTCTTTGTCAAACACAAAGCAGATGGATCGACTGAAACATATAAAGCAAGGCTCATTGTAAAGCGATATACTTAGACATATGAGATAGATTATCAAGAAACTTTCTCACCTGTAGCAAAATTAAATACTGTGAGAGTACTAATCTCTCTTGCTAGAAACTTGGACTGGCCGTTGCATCAATTTGACGTCAAAAATGCCTTTCTCTATAGGGATCCTGAAGAGGAGGTGTGTATGGACATTCCACCTAATTTTTTCTCTTCAACACAAGGGAAGGTAGTTTGCAAGTTACAAAAGGCGTTATATGGATTGAAACAGTCCCCTATAGCATGGTTTAGAAGATTTAGCCTTGCCATAAGAAAGCATGGTTTCAAGTAAAGTAATTCAAATCATACTGTCTTCTTGAAGTGTAAGGACCCAAAATACACCCTAACCGCATTAAGGCATGTTTAGGGTGAAGCGAAAACTGAATGTATTTGATTTAGCGATAGAAGTGTCAAAAAGGACACAACCGTCATTAATTCAAAAATTTTGGCAAATTGGACAATTATATCGTTATGCCTTAAACAACATTAAAAGAATTATTTTGGTGACGAAAAATGTATAATTGGATGATAAAAATGGTTAATTGTAGTAAAGGATGTATTCGGTATTAAGTGAAAAGTTAAGGGTATTTTAATAATTTGCCAAATTGTGACTTGAATAAACAATTAAGAAGATTTGTATTCCAATGTTTTAATTGGAGATAATTATTTGCCAAATGTATGAAGTAATAATAGATAAAGGATCAAATTGAATTATGCCATAAAAATCAAGGAGTAGCCAATGAGAAGTTAACACTTAGTGATTAAGGATAAGCATGTATTGATGACCATAATTAAGCCAAATTTTGCTTAGCTATTGAAGGCAATTGTCGCCGGCCATAAGAGGGGGAGGAGGGCAGCAACTTTCCTTATCATCTTAGCTCAAAATTTTTCTCTCCATCTCATGCTCATTCTTCCTAAATGGATCTCTTGGAATTCAAGTGCATTAATCAAGTTAAAAGAGTAAGTTTTGTGTAGTTATATCTCTTCTCCTTTTCTATTTATGAGATTGAAGTTTTATATAGAACGTATGGTTTAGTAGGGATGCTAACATGAAATTCTTGTGGTGTTTTGGTTGAGGAACATTCGGCCTAAGAAAGAGGAGAAAGAAATTGGAAGTGAAGCAAAGGAAGTGATTAAGTGTCTTTAAGAGGTTTGGAAACTCTTTTGTTTATATAAGAGTTTTTGAATGAATTAATGTGTGGTATAAGTTGATTTGAATGTGTTTATATTGATATATGATGGTGGTAGTGAGTGTTGGCTTTAAGAGTGTTAAAATTATGCATATGGCTAGGATTGATGAAAAGTTGTGTTGAGACACACTTGACCCTTCTTTAGTTTCTAAGCTTTAAATTGTGTTATAGAACTCAGAATTTCATGATTCTAGTTGGCTTGGAATTTTAAGACATATACCTAAGTATTTGATAGAAATATCTGTGAGTTGAATTTGGCTTTAAGATGCTCAAAATTGAGTCCAAAGATTGTGTACTTGTTCTACTCGGGTAATAGAAGCAGGTCTTATTACCAAGGATAATTTTGGAGTTCTTGTGGTCCAATTGATCTTAAATTTGTGCCATATGAAACTCAACATCCTAGGGATTATTTTTTAAGAGGAATTTTTTCCTGAAAATGAGGTCTAGACATTGGTTTAGGAGGTGTAAGTTTAAGGTGAGAAGTTGTCCTAATATTCTGATTTTGGAGGAGCACTTAATAGACGCCTCTGTCACGAGCGCGACCTTGGTTATGAGCACAACAAAGCATGCTAGTTGATGGATTTTCTTCTTATTTGGGACCTCATGGGTGGCATGAATCATTGCCCACTATTACCCTCCTCTATTTTGTGTATTTTGGGTGTTTTACCTCCAGAAACACACCCGAACTTCACTGGAACTTTTCGAAACTTATCCGACACATATTTAGAGTCTTGTAAAGAGTAAGTGAATGGTTATCACTTAGGAATACAAGTGATTAAGGTTATAAATATGAGTGATTACTAAGGTACTTAAAGGCATAATTAGTCGAACATTTCCGAATAAACCCAAAAGTGACATGACATGACATGACATGTTAATAGGTTTATAAACGAAAATACTTCAAATTGTATATTGAACCTATAGAACTACGGGGTTCTGATTCCCAACTCTTGGGATATGTAGAAAGCTTAGAATACCATTCCAAGTCCGAACCAAATCATGGAAACTTATTCGTGCATAAAAGATGATGTATTGACTAAAACTCTAATAATGCCTATGTGCTTGTTAAAAATGAATATGGCATGTATGTGCTAAATTATAAAAAGTTCATAGGTACTATTAGTGAATCGAGCCTCGAGTAGGCTTAGTTATTATTTGAAGTTGTTATGAGATGTTAACATTGAATTAAATGATTTTGTTAAGTGCGACATGAACCGAAAATGATATGAATCTTTTTGTATATGATGATTTAAAGTTATTGTTTAAAGGTTAATATGCTTATAATAGTAGCCTAGCTAATAAGAGCATAAATGTGATCAGTACGAATGTGGTGTTCACCTAATATGGCTATATGAAAATGAATAAGCTATAGTAAATGTGCAATTTTTCATATTATATGTCTATTATGCATAATGATGGAATTATGTGTGATTTCGTATGAACTTCATAATAATGAAATGGATCTTATCTTAGTCAAGTACTAATGTGAATATAAAATCATCTAAGTGAAGGATTTTATGATATGTGGAATGATTCTTCGTTCAACCTTTGAACATTGAAAGTAAAATGATCATATCATAATCCAAGTTAATCTGTGCAATTATGATAAGTTTGATAACAATACGAATAATATAAATATGGAATAATTATGAGTTTAGCCTGCGTTAACCGAGTCATGGATAGATAGGCATGCCTATAGAGGGACCTCTAAGTGCTGCAACCTATGTGTCTTGATGGCCCTTTATGGATCAAGACGGAATCCCATTTGGGGTTCCTTATGTGTTTCTGGATCACGCTAGATCTACATTTGTTCAGAAATGAATGTACCTTGGGTACTAATGTGTTTTTACCCGTTATCCACAACTTCGAAAGTGCAGGCAGTTTATGGATAAATGAACTAACTTTGAATAATATTGCAATGCTATGAGATAATGTTATGTGATAAAGTCTTTGTTGGACCCTGGTTTACGGTCCTTATGTGTTTTTGGATCGTGGTAGATCCCCCCTCTGTTACGAAAATGAATGTACCTTCGGGTACCTATGTGTTCTGATGCCTGTCACCCATCACTTTGGAAATATAGGCAAATTATAAAAGCAAGTGTAATAAGAATGTAATATGGTAAAGATGCACTTTTCGAAATTATGAATTAAAAGCTTATGCAGATGAATCAAATAATATGATAAGGCAACTATTAAGCAAAGTGTATTAAGTGAATTGTATGAAATGTATAAGATGCCTGGAGGTAAAAACACTGTATAAGTAACATGTGAACTTTGATATGTGAATCCATAATGTATATAATTCTTGAATTGAACCATATGTGAAAAGTATACTTTGAATGAACGATTGTATATGGTCTGTGCTGTTAGGACTTTCCTTAGTTTACTGAGATAGTTATGATTTGTATGATTATGTTTTAATGAATGCTTTCATGCATGAATTTGTCTAACAACCATTCTTAATGGTCGTCCATATCTATATGTTTCTTGCTAAGCTTTATGCTTAGCACGGATTTTCTTTTAATCCGTGTAGGTGCAAGTGACCGTGTCTTTTTGGGGGTCATCCGCAGTAGTTCAGGCCAATGCAAAGTTGTGAAGAGATTTTGGTGTAGGATTTGTATAGTCGTAAGTGTGTGTGTACGATTTGGTAATTCCGAAATATAAGTTTTGTGAAATGTAATATCAATGTACGATTGATTAATATGTAATAAGCTATGGAAATATGTAGTCTACAAAGTGCATGTGTAATCAGTTTTTAGTAATGTGATTATATGGAATCTAAAAATGGAAGAAAATTTGTAACCATGATTTTTGGCATAAACTTTTGTAGCTTATAAGCAACTGTTTCGGTAACATCTTGGACTATTGTATTGAACCCGTTAGACCACGGTACAGGTTACTACGTACGGATAAGGGATGTTACATGAAGCACCAATGGGGGAAAGGTAACAGCTTTAATAATCTATGTTGATGATATGATAATTACAGGAAATGACAAAGAAGAAATCTTTAAATTACAAGAGCATTTAACAACTAAATTTGAGATGAAAAATCTTGGAGGGTTCAAGTATTTTTTGGGGATTGAAGTAGCTCGATCAAAATGAGGCATATTTCTATCCCAAAGGAAGTACGTGCTTGACTTGTTATCTAAAATAAGAATGCTTGATTGTAGACCTCCTGATACACCAGTTGTTCAAAACCATGGCTTGGGAGAATTTCCTAACCAGACCCCTACCAATAAAGAAAGGTATCAACGCCTTGTGGGAAAGCTGATATGCATATCTCACACACAGCCTGATATTGCTTATCCGGTGAGCTTGGTGAGTCAATTCATGCATTGTCCTAGCGAAGATCATATGAGTGCAGTGGTTTGTAGTTTATAATACTTGAAGTCTTCTCCAAAAAGAGGACTGATGTTCACGAAAAACCAACATTTGCACATTAACGGCTACACGGACATAGATTGGTTAGGGAACATTACTGACAGAAAATCTACATTGGGTTACTTCACATTTGTGGGAGGTAATCTGGTCACTTGGAGGAGTAAAAAATAGAAGGTAGTTGCTTTATCTAGTGCAAAGGCCAAGTTTAGAGGCATGGCTAAAGGATTGTGTGATCTACTTTCGTTAAAAAAATTATTTGAGGAAATTGGGTGTTCATCTCGGATACAATGAACCTATTTTGTGATAATAAGGCAGCCATAGCAATCGCGCACAACCCAGTTCAATATGACTACACCAAACATATTGAAGTGGATTAGCATTTCATCAAGCAAAGCTCGAAGACAAGGTCATTCAATTTCCTTTTGTGAAGTTAGAAGATTAGCAATGAGATATTTTTATAAAGGCTGTCTCTAGCAAAATATTTCACAACTCACTTGACAAGTTGGGCATTGGTAATATCTATATACCAACTTGAGGGGGAGTATTGACGTGAGTTGTTAAAAGAGCAATTATAGGAATAAAAATATTCTAGTTACCAAGTTAGTTTTATTTGATTGTAAATCATCCAAGATTGTAGCCTAGATTAGTGTGATTAGTTTTTTTTCAAATTAGCTTCATGTACAGGTTATATGTAGCCCTCCTCTGCTGTATCTTTGATATATAGAAGAATACTATTTTTCTTCTCCACAACATTAAGTTCTAATGAAAATGAATTCTCAAAGATTTTTACTTCTTAATTCTTATTAAATTATACCTAATTACCAAATATTAGAATTATTATTCTAATCAATATGTAAAAATTTAAATAATGATGTACAAGAGTTGTGACACCCTTTTCCCACGTCAGACTAGCTTAGCTAATCTTAGTTAGAAAAGGCCGTACACACACATACAGAACACACGCATAACCTTATGAAACATAAAACAAAAAGTTTCCATCACATACGATCATACATCATACATACTTATACCATTGTTTCGTTACCATTCTTAGTTATCTCATTATTACATGCCTTTACATATCCGGTACACATATTAAATATACAAAAGGCTTAAACAAAATTCCCATGTAACAGATCCCAAAACCTACACCAACTACTTCCTATTGTTGACCGTTGATATGCGGGTGCGTCCTCCGATCACCTCTTGTCCGTACCTGCACGGATTAGAGTAAACCCGTGCTAAGCGATAACGCTTAGTGGGGAACACATATAACAAGTAATTTATCACACCAATATGGTTATCACACATTGCATGCTAACAATCATGCTTAATTAAGAATCACTTCATCCAATTCTGTTCCATGCATATCATGATTCAATACTATATTCAATCATAAAGCAACTATCACATATTCACGTATTCACATCGCATACTATATTGTATCACAATCATTTCCACTTATTAATTAGTTGGGTAGCCTGCAATCCAAAGACGCGGATAACGGGTATCACATTGGTACTACTCAGGTACTAGAATCTCATTGAGATTACACTTACGCATTGGTACCCTCAAGTACAAAATATCAATCCACTTATAATAAAATCTAGCAAGGATTATTCGCATTGTTTTTGCATTGTGATTCCCATGGAATCAGACATATTTAACGCATGGGGCTGCAGCACTTGACCCTATAGGTATGCCTAACTGTCCACTACTTGACTCGCAGGGTTAAGTTGTTAATCATATTATTCATTTCACATTGATCACTTTTCATATCACATATGACGTTAACCAACATCGCATCCATTTTACACATTCACATTAGCATATAGCTATTTATTTCACTTGCATACTCATTTTGTTTCCAAACTCATTCTTTATAGTTAATGATCACATATTTGCTTACATTTAATAATCATCATATAGTATGCAAATGTACATTACTTAATACACCCAAAATACTTACTCATAATGTCCTTCATTTCAGCTTAAAGCCTTGCCATTTGAAGACCAAATACATTAAGGTTATATTGCCAAAATAGGGTAGGTCACGGTCACAACCAATTTGGTTGTCACCGTGACATGTTGAAGTCTAAAACAGAATGCAAATTGAGGACAGGTCACAGTCACAATCAATTTGATTGCCACCATGACATGTTCCCAATTCTCGGCAGAATGCTACTTGAGGGTATGTCACGGTCATAATCAGTTTGATTGTCACCGTGACATATTAGATTTTGCAGGGCAGAATGCTTCCTTGGGTACCTCACGGTCACAATCAATTTGATTGTCATCGTGACATACCCAATTCAACTAGCCAGAACAGAACTCCAGCATACCTCACGGTCACAATCAATTTGATTGTCACCGTGACCCATGCAAGATTTGTCCAATTCCCCATTCAATTCCCATTTCCTTTCAAGGACTTCCAACCCATTTTCCTTTTTAACAAATTAACCCAATTCATCAACCACGTACCCAATTGGCACATACCTGATTTCCATCTTGGCAATGGCATTCACTCATAGCATAAATCATAATCATATTCATTATACGCATAGCATACATATTCTCAAACAACATTTTCACAAAGCACATCACCACATCCAATATTAAACCTAGCCATACAATTTCATGCTCAAGGCCATTACTTCTCATATACACACAATTCATACCAAATTCCTTTTCAAGCAACACAATTTTCACAATTTTACAACTAGGGTTTGTTCCCAAACCTTGTCGCCTTAGCTCCTAATTGCGACGAACGCTCGGTTCTCCGATTACAGCTTTCCCTTTATCCTTCTTCACTTCTTCAGTTAGCAAAACCAGTTCAATTCTAGAATTGAACATAATCCATCAATTCTCATTCCAATACCAAATCAAAACCAAGAAGAAGAGTAGAAGATGAGAATAAGCATTCATAATCACTTACCTCTTAAGTTCAACAACTTAATTCTTGAGCAACTTAACAACTTGACCTTCTTAACAATTATGCAATTTGATTTAGAGACCTAAAGACTACTTTCACGCAAGAGGAGGTAGAAACACAGAAAATGACTCAACTCTCACAAATGGGTCATTTCTCAACCTCAAGGTCACTTGCATGCAAAAGATGGATGTGGCATACTCACAAAGAGCCACACAGATTCCACTACAATTTTTGCCTCCCACTAACTAATTTCTTACCTTATTTTATTCCTAATTAATCCATCATTAAGTAACCTAATCAGACCCTTAAACCATTCCTAACTTAATCTCATATATATACTAATTAGCCACTAAACTATCCACTCAACTTTCAATCAAGTCCCTCCAATCTTCCATTCCAATTTAGTCCAAGCCACACATTCAATTCACACACATGCCAATTCAGATTAATTCTTTTAGGGTACATGTCCGGCCATGACAAGAGTAATAATTTACTTGTTCGCCCATATTTTATAATTCCACTTGAAATGGCTTACATTTTTCAATCTCACTTAGAAAACGGAAAAAAATGCTAGCATAATATGCAAAATCGTCTAGATGATAATAAAAATGTTTTGTTTTGTTAATAATTTAATTTTTTTATGCATGCATGATTTTCTAATCAATATCATATTTAACAATTTGCAATGAATAACAAATGATAAAATAAATAAATAATTAAAATATTACTTAATGTTAGGACTAGGAGATAAAAATTATAATATTTGTTCAATGTAATTATATTGTTAATTGGATATATTTTACAAGATAAGGTAAAATGATAAATATATATTGGAAAAAAAACCAGCCACATTCAATATCCCAAATAGTAAATATTAAGTTTAGTTTTGCTCCTAATAGAATTATTTAAAATTTTAATTAGAAATGGCAATTTTTGAGCCAATACGAATCCATACGAAATAGTGATCCAAATCTAAATGATTTAATCTTTCTTCCCTTCATGTCCAAATTCATCATTGTTTTGTTGCTTATGGGCCTATGTCTCACATTATTTTGCGTTGCCGCCGCTATTGTTTAGTCGTGCTCTTTTGATTTTATATTTCTCACCAAATTATAGCATCTCAAAACTGGAAAAAAAATGTAACACTATGAAAATTTCTAGTTTAAAAATAGTACATTCTGGTATGTGAATAGTAGTTTTTGAGATGAATAGTGCCACTCGAGATAAGAATAATATTTTTTTCGAGTTATAAATAGTGCCATTTGAGACAAATTCGATGATCGAATTTGATACGCAAGTCCATTTAAGGTGTTTAAAACAAAAATTAAAATTCGGGTCATGATCTTGCAGTAAATAATGACATATTTGACCAAGTTTAACCATAGTCAAAGTTGACTTGGGACACCAAAAAGTCAAATTTATCAATATGATGAGTTATATATGATGTCAATTATGTATTTTAAGTAGAGAGATCGAAAAAGTCAAAATTGATCGGGAATACTGAAAAAGTCAAAGCTGAACTGGTCAAACAAAAAATTTAACAAAATACATATCGCATAACTTATGGTTTGATTTTCAGATTTGATTTTTTAGTTCTAATTATGATTCAAGATCTGATCAAAACTTTGTCCAAAAAATAAGTGATAATTAACATGAAAAATTCAAAATTGAAAAAAAAAACAGGCACCAAATAATCTTAACCCAAATTCGTCCGATTCAATCCGTTTACCAGATATAAGTTTAATACTTGCCTTTTCAATTGTGTTCCTAATATTGAGTATCTTTAATAGGCCATTTATTTATTAAAGATGTGATAGAGTTGGGATACGCCCACGACTCTATAAAGGATTGAGTTCCTATCCAGATTAAATTGAGTTATTTAATCTGAATTAAATTACCAAATCCTATCTTAGAAAGGATTCTGAGTTAGACTAGGGTTAAGACTCTAGCCTTTAGGACCTCTATAAATAGAGGTGAGGTCCTCATAATTTGGTAACGAGAAAACGTATACGCCGCAAAGCTGCTCGTTCCCACTCACTTTATTTTGTGTTAATCTTTCAGGGACTTCTAGATTATGATCTAACTGCTATTATCTCGAGTGGGTAAAAGCCAGACCGGTGACCAATAAAAGAAGATCCTTGTACCACTTCCGCAACGTGATTACCGCGCTATAACAAGTATGTATTTACTTTCTTTTTTTATTTATTTTTCCTTCATTAGTATCAGAGCCACGTTTGCGGCTTAAAATTGATCTAAAATTTTATGAGTAAAATTTGTAGATCTAGGAAGCATGAAACGCAACAAAAATTTGTTTTTTGTGTAAAAAATATATATGCGTGTATATTTTGGCTCAATTTAGTGTATGTGTACACCGAAACCCGATGGATAAAATTGAATATTCGAAACGCTAGTCTAGAAATTGGGATTTTTTATTTTGACCATTTCACTGTGTTCACAGACCCCGAGAACCCTCGGCCGGCTGAGATCCGGATGTTCGAGACCCTGATTTGAGTGGGAGCATTCCTGACTCCAGTGGGAGTATGGAACATGGTCCCAGTGGGAGTATTCCAAATTACGATGATTATATGAGACATGTTTATCAAGATTCAGAATTACGTAAATCTAAAAGGATAAGTGTTCCTCGCCGACGATTTGAGATCGAAGGCTTGAACGAAGCTCTTTTAATTAACCCACATGACGATGAAGAGCCTAAAAATATTAAAGAGGCCTTCTCAAGCCCAGCTAAAAAATAATGGATGAATGCAATGGAAGAAGAAATAGCATCTATGAGATCAAACCATGTTTGGGAACTGGTTGAACCACCGGAAGGACGCAAACCAATTGGGAACAAATGGATTCTCAATGTAAAGCAAAAAGCTGATGGAAGTATCGAAAGATATAAAGCTCGACTGGTCGAGAAGGGGTTTACACAGCAGGAAGGGATTGACTATGAGGAGACTTTCTCCCCTGTTGTGAGATTTACGTCTATAAGGTTAATTCTTGCCATAGTGGCGAGTTTAGACTTAGAGCTACATCAAATGGATGTAAAGACTACTTTTCTCAATGGAAAATTGAATGAAGAAATCTACATGGAACAACCTGTAGGTTTCATCGAAAAAGGCAGCGAACATAAGGTTTGCCGATTGAAAAGATCAATCTATGGCCTGAAATAGTCTTCGCGACAATGGTATTTGAGATTTCATGAAACAATCATGTCGAATGGGTTCAACATGATTGATGAAGACCATTGTGTGTATAATAAAAGCTCTAAAAATAACTTTGTCATTTTAACGTTGTATGTAGACGACATACTAATAGCTGAAAATGATAAAGTGTACGTAAATCAAATCAAAGATTGGTTATCGTCCAACTTTGAAATGAAAGATATGGGTAATTGTGACGCGCGCCGAACCCCGTGGCTTCCCGAAAGCCCGCTTTTTTGGGCGATCCAGAGAGGTTCATGAAAACTTGTAAGGTATTTACAAGTGCGTCTATTTTGGGCAACAAGGAGATTTCATGGAGTCGCCACCCAATAAAATATTGAAAAAGTTCGTCTCACCTCAGTGAGCCTAAGACGGCGCATATTATCCATTTTGGGCAAACTGAAGGGGTCTTGGAGGCATTCACCCCAATAAAATATTGGAATGACCCTCTAACCCTAAGAAGCCTAGGATTGTAAATTGAGTCTTTTGGTGGGACACAAGAGGTATCTTGGAGATCCCATTCCAATGAAACATCGGAATGGCCCTCTCGCCTTGTTGAGCCCAAAGACCAGATATGGTTCGGGACTTCCCATTTATTCATAACTTGATTAAGTTTATAATTGAATTTTGAATTTAGCGTTTCATCCCTTTTCTCATTCAATTTTAATGCAATTTAATTAAACGCATATCAATCATATAATAAAAGTGATAAATAAAGTAAAAGAAAGCAAAATAAATTACAACAAAACTAGGGGCGGAATACAACCCCCATTTGTAAATAAAATACAATTCATACATAAATCGGGCTATTTATTAAAATGAGGACGTTGGTCCTCTCATGCATAATTAAAAAAAATAATTTTAAAGTGACACTTATTTTGGATGAAAAACGTTAGGACGTTGGTCCCGTTTTATTTAGAAAAACCCAAATTAATTAATATAAATATTTTTGTGATTTTTCAATTAACGTGCATAAAAATAAAGCTTATTACAAATTACATGATAAAATGAATTAATCCAAAAAAATAAAAAGCAACAAAAAATAATAAACAACTCCTAAATGGATCTTCAAATCTCCGTGGGCTCACACTTGACAAAAATTCACATATGAAAAATAAGTATTGAAAAATAAAAAAAACAAATAAAAATGAAGTTAGTGTAAAAAATGAATTAAACATATAACATGAAAACAATTAAATTAAGGCAAATAAAAATGCATCATGTATGACAAGCCAATTAAAATGACATAATAAAAATATGCAATCTAATTAATTAACAATTTAGCATGCATAAAAGATAACATAATAATAATAAAATTCAACATGCGTAAACAAGCATAAAATAATGATGATAGAATTTAACATGTATAAAAACATAAAATAACAACAATAATATCCAATCATGCATAAAAAATATAATATACATAAAATTCAGCATGCATAAAACATAAATAATAATAGTAACAATAAAATTAAACAAGAATAAGGATAATAATAATAATACTAATGATGGTAATAACTACAATAATAATAATAACACAATAATAACAAAAATATGAACAATCAAATATTATAATAATAATAATAATAATAATAATAATAATAATAATAATAATAATAATAATAATAATAATAATAGTAATAATAGCAACAAGAATAATAATAACACCAAAGAAGATGAACAATCCAATGAGAAATAAGAATAAGAAATAATAATATGAACAATTAAATAAAAAAAAAAGAAATATGAACAATTAAATAATAGATCTAAAAGAATTCACATGATAATTAATTAAATAAAAACAAAAGAATAAGAAAATAAGAAGAAAATGATAGAACTAAAAGAATTTACATGTTAACTAATTAATTGGAAAAAAAATGAAATTAAAAAATGAAATTAACAAATTGAGCCAAAAATGTTTACCCTCAAAATTAGCTTGATGAAATGAAGGTAAGGAGATCCAATTCATTATCTTGATTTGTAAGAATAAAATTAGAAAAAATAAAATATTGAAAATGGATTTTTACTTAAGAACAAATAATTGATTTATTTGTCTCAAAGTAAAAATTGTTTGATGAAAAGAATAAAAATTTCCAAGAACAAAAATTGTTATTTTTTGTTTCAAGATTCACTTGGAAAAAATCTTTAGAAATTGAAAGAATTTGTTTGAGAGAAAAAAGAAGAAGAAAATAATTTTCTAAAGAAAATCCCCCCTCCAATTTTCCTCTAAAATTCCCATTTTATAACCCCAAAATTCAGAATTTTTTAATTGAGAAATTAAATTGATTTAATTCCAATAACTACAAAAAACCACTGAATTTGATGGGTTGGAAGATAAAAAGCTTTTAAAATTAAATTATGCAAAAAAAATGAGTTAAAAAGCATTAAAAATGAAGAAAATATGGCCAAAAAGGCCATTGGGGCGAAAACGGGCGCACAGGGGCGGTAAACGCCCGTTGGAGCGCCCGACGGGCGTCTCCAGTGAGCGGGGCGCGCGCCCAGCTATGCGCGGCGGGCAGGCCGTCGCCCGCGTGCCGCTCGGGCACATCGCGCGCGCTGGGCGCTGTGCGTCTCCTAGCGCGCGGGCGAGCGCGCCTAGTGCTACCGTAGCCCGACATTCGCGCGAAAATTTTATTTTATTTTATTTTATTTTTTAAATTTTCTATAAAACACAAAAAATTAAAAACTCACTTTTTTTACCCCAAAATAATTTTTAAAACATTTTTAAAAATATTTTTAAAATACATTTTTATTTATTCCTAACAAATCAAACAACAAGGAAATTATCACTTTCGACTTTTATTCTTTTTGCCTATAAATTGGCACACTTAATTTCATCATTGGGTAATCCTGATCAAGACTATTCGGGACCCAGTGTCTACAGTTGCCCCCAATTTTGGGGAGGCTAGTGTGTGGATGCCTAGGTGAGCCAAAATTTAGGAAAAGGAAAGAAGCGCGTACCTGAGGCTGCCTCTTTCCAGCTGCTCCCTCGGGAACAGTGCTGTGATTTATCCTCTTGAGTTACACTGAGTCGCTGACAAGACTACAAAGTGCCAGGGAACCATCCTAAGACGGTGATGCGCCGGGTCTGCTACACACTATAAAAAACGCGCGAGAAGAGGATTGGACCGAGTCTGTTACAGACTACTAAAAGTACAAATGTCATTCGTAGACGACGCTGCGCCGAGCCTACTACAGGCTACAAAAAATGCAAAAGACGGATTGCACCGAGTCTGCTACAGACTATAAAAAGTGCAAAAAGAGGACTGCCCCGAGTCTGTTGCAGACTACTAAAAGTGCAGCTGCCATCTGTAGATGACGATATGCCGAGTCACTAACAAGACTACAAAACGCAGGAGCTATCCTCCTCAGAGGATTGCACCGAGTCTGCTACAGACTACTAAAAGTGCAAGAATGTCATCCGCAGATGACGATGCGCCGAGTCGCTGACAAGACTACAAAACGCAAGATATATCCTCCTCAGAGGATTGCATTGAGTCTGCTACAAACTACTAAAAGTGCAAGAAGAGGGCTGCACCGAGTCTGCTACAGACTACTAAAAGTGCAGGGGTGTCATCCGCAAATGACGATGCGCCGAGTCGCTGACAAGACTACAAAAAGCGCAAGAGGGGAATTGCACCGAGTTGCTGACAAGACTACTAAAAGTGCAGAGGTGTCATCCGCAGATGACCGCATCGAGTTTGCTACAGACTACTAAAAGTGCGAAAACCGATGATCTTCATTTAGATATTTCCTGCAAAGTCATGTACGCAGAAATATATATAAAAATTTAAGTGTATATGATATGAGATGTAAATGTTTGCAAAAATAGATTGACCCTATCCTAGGTGGTTAAGGGTCTGCTGAGGATATAGCTTGGCTGCTGCATCGCGCCTCCAAGGATCTGAAAGAGTGACATCTTGGCTTTAGGGACTCCGACCTTAAAACATTTTCTGAGAGAGACATTAAGTGTGCATCTTTGCCCCCCGGCCAATGATCATATGCCCAGGATCTGACTCATGCATTATCTGACTAAAGAATGATCATCCGAAGTAATGTCACCTTATCGCTCCAGACATTGAACGTTATTGCTTTAAAGGTAGTGCGTTCCTTGTGGATTTTCACACTAGCTTTTCTTTGTGGGAAATGCGTCCCTTCGGGGATTTTCACATAACCCTTTGCCTAACTTTTGCCTGGAATGGACCCAACCTAATCCAGTGGCTCTTATTTATTTCATTCATTTTTTGTAGGGCAGACTACCTATTTCCAGGTTTTCATCATGCCCTTTGGCCTAACTTTTACTTAGAGAGCCAGTTACGGTTTTCATCTCTAACGGCCTTTTTTTTCAAGATTTTTTTTTTGAAGCAACTACAAGAGAAGGCTATTATCAGAACCACCGCTAAGAGTGAATAGCACATATCTGCTTAGGCACCTTCCAACAGAATGATTAGACAATAGTCATTAGATGAATAAGTGATATATTTCTTTTTAAGACAGAACTAAAGAACAATGAAAATGTAAATTGTATTCTTTTATTCATTGCAAAATTGAGTACATTTCTATATGATTTCATCATACATGATCCTTATTAACAAGAATTCAAAAGCACAAGACTACACCTAATCTCGGAATAGATCTTGTAAGCATCAAACTCCTGTTATCAATTGGCCCTCTTGGGTTTTCTCGATTGAACATTTTCTCTTGGCCCTTAATTTTTGCCTAGGATGCCTTTTTTCGGCTTTCACCCTGACAGGGCGCCCAATTTTAGCAAGGCCGCCTTTTTTCGGTTTTCGACCCGCGGGGCATTTATTCTCTTCTTTTGATTTTTTCCTTTAGCCATGGAACCTTTTTAGTCTATCAACATTGACCGGATCTTTAAACTCATTCCCATCGCTGTCCGCTAAGATTGCTGCTCCCTTTGTTAGCAACTTTGTCAAAATGAACGGGCCTTCCCAGGTTGGCCTGAATTTTCCTCTTATGTCTGGCACTCCCAGCCTCATCATCTTAAAGACCGGGTCCTCTTCCTTCAATGGGTGCTTTCGTACCTTCTTGCCAAAGGACCGAGCTAGTCTCTTCTGATAAACCTGATTGTGGTAATAGGCTCTCAACCTATCTTCATCCAACAGATTCAACTGCAACAATCGCTGTTGTGCCCATTCTGTCTCTGGAATCTCAGCTTCCATGACTACCCTTAAAGATTTTAGCTCAATTTCAACCGGCAAAACTGCTTCGGTTCCGTATACCAGAGAGAATGGTGTTGCTCCCGTAGAGGTTCTGACTGTGGTTCTATAACCCCAGAGTGCAAAAGGCAGCTTTTTCGCCCAATCTTTATAACTCTGAACCATCTTGGCCAGTATTCTTTTCACATTCTTGTTTGCCGCTTCAACCGCACCATTAGCTTGAGGGCGGTAAGGAGAAGACTTGTGAGGCTGGATTCCATACATCTGAAGCATCTGTTTAGTTTCTGCTAAGAATTGTACCCCATTATCAGATACAATATGGTGTGGGAGACCATATCTGCATATCAAATTCTGCTCAATGAACTTAGCCATATCCCTAGCGTCAATCTTCTTGAAAGATTCAGCTTCGACCCACTTGGTGAAATAATCAATGGCAACTATAATGAACCTGTGCCCATTAGAAGTTGTAGGACATATCTCGCCTATGATATCTATTCCCCAAGCTGCAAATGGCCATGGAGATGTCAAATTATGTAGCTCTGAAACTGGGACATGCCTTAAATTCGCGTATTGCTGGCATAACTGGCATTGCTTCACATATTTTGAACAATCTGTATCCATTGTGAGCCAATAGAATCCTTGGCGCATGATCTTCTTTGCTAAGGCTAAGCCATTCATGTGAGCTCTATGGACTCCGGCATGAACCTCTTCCATAACTTTTTCAGTTTCTTTCTCCGCCAAACACCTTAACTGGACACCATCGGCTTGCCTTTTATACAAAGTGCCATTTACACTGATGAATTGTGTGGACAACTTCCAAATCATCCTTTGGTCTTTCTCAGTGGCTTCCTCTGGAAAAACTGACCGTTCCAAGTAATTCTGAATGTCATAGTACCAAGGGTTTCCATCGGTGGCCCCAACATCCATCACCTGCTCAGCTTCAAAATAAGGCTTTTTCGAGCTAGAGATTAGCATGGGTTTCATAGCAACCCCTATTGGATTATCCCACATAGACACTAATGTCGCTAGAGCATCAGCCAATTGATTTTCATCCCTGGGGATGAAGTGAAAGGTGCAAGTCTCAAACTGGCTACTCAACATTCTCAAGTGCTTCACATAAGGTAACAGCCTCTCTTCCTTAACTGTCCATTCCCCTCTGATCTGATGAATTACCAATGAAGAATCTCCGAAGACTTCTGCGGTCTTTGCCCCCAGAGAAAGCAGTGCTTCCAATCCGAAGATGCAAGCCTCATATTCTGCTTCATTATTGGTCGCCTTGTACCTCAGCTTCTTGGCTAATGGCAACTTTTCACCATCTGGGGTTGTAAGAATGATCCCCGCTCCTGCCCCTTTACTGTTGACTGCCCCATCAAAGAACAATTGCCACCCTTGTGCTGCTATGGCCATGACATCTTCATCTGGAAAATTGTACTCGAACTGGTCTCCCTCAATAGGATGTTCAGCCAAGAACTCAGCTACAGCTCTTCCTTTAATGGTTTTCCCGGTGATGTATTCGATATCGAACTCCTGCAACAATAGTAACCACCTTCCCATCTTTCCTAGCAGAGAGGGTGTTTCCTGAAGGTACCTAAGCGGATTATGCTTGGCAACCTCTTGCACACTGAAGGAATGAAAGTAGTGCCGCAACTTCTTAGAAGCCCAAATAACTGCCAAGCAAATCTTTTCTACTTCAACATATTTGGCTTCATATGTTAGGAATTTCTTGCTAAGATAGTAAACAGCAAAATCCATCCCAAAGTCATCCTCCTGGGCCATCATGGCACCCACTGAATTGTCTTCTATCGCCAGATATAGGATTAATGGTTTGTCACGACGTGGTAGTCTTAAAACTGGAGGATTCAGGAGATAATCCTTAATAGTATCAAAGGCCAATTGACAATCATTATTCCACACCATAGGCTGATTCTTCCTAAGAAACTTGAAGATGGGCTCACATACTGAAGCCAGCTTGGCAATAAACCGGCTGATGTACTGAAGTTTTCCCAGGAAACTTCTAACCTCTTTCTCTTTTTGAGGCACTAGCTGTGACGCGCGCCCGGACCGGCAAGGCCCCCTTTGAGCCCTCCTTTCGAGGCTCGAGGGATCGGTCGCGTCTTTTTGATCATGGGCGCCATGAGGCATCATAGGTGCATTCCTCCCAATAGAACATTGGGAAGTACGACCTAGCCTAATGACGCCTAAAGGCACCTTGAGGTGTTTTGGAGTCGCCACCCAAAATTTGGGAGAGGTCTCTAACCTCGATGGTCTTAAACCAAAGACGGTGTTCGGAACTTTACTTTTATTAATGAACTAAGTTAAGTTTTATAAATGAGTTTTTAATGAAACGCAATTCCACTTCTCTCCTCACACGATCATGCATTAAAATTTAAGCGCACTTCATTCACGTTGAAAAGTAATAAATAAAGCGATAAATAAATAGATAAATTACAAGAATAAAATTTGCCCCAAAAACTTAAATTACAAGGGCCCAATATAAATAAATGAACACTTTAAAATAAATCATACATAAATCGGGTCGTTTATTGAATTTTAGGAACATTGGTTCCTTTTATTGAATTGAAAATTAGGGAACTATTTTTTAGGTATTTATTGTGAAAAATCGGGATGAGTGATCCCTATTTTTTGAAAATTAGTTCTCTATTTTGATGGTGAGATTTTATTGGATAAAATAGGACATTGGTCCATTTTATTAATAACAATCCTCAGTTTTAGTTATTGTAAATAAAGTGATTTTATTGCGGTGCGGGCAAGTTTTGAAATACATTTTTACATACAACACATGGAAATAATAGAATGAAAATAAATGCGGTGGTAAAGAAATGCAAACCCAAGTTATTACGAGGGAGACTTTAGTTCCTTGCTCCAACGGCCCGCTCAGAAATATCACTCAAAGTGAAACAAATAAGTTTTGGATGCGGATAAAAAGGAATAGATAAAATGTTAGTAAATTAAATCAAATCAATAATAAAATATAAACAAATAAACGAATGTCAGTTAATTAAATAAATAATCAACAGTAGATAATATACATAAGTAACTAGTTGAATACATTAATCAAATAAATAATTATTTCGGCAAATGGTGCGGTCAGTTAAACAATATCTTAAATTATATAACAGCCAATTAAATTAATTGAATATGTACAATCAATTATGTCACTTAAATATGAATAACCAATTAAATCAATTCAATGTAAGTAATCAATTAATTAAAGATGAATACATAAGTTAAGCAATTAAATAAAGAGCTAACAACTAAATCAAACAAGTTAAAAATGACTAAAAGAAATCAGTAGGCAATTAACTAAATGACTAACAAATAAATTAAACGAATTGAAAATGAATAAAAGAAATCATGTAAGGAAATGCTGTGCATGAATTAACGAAAATAAAAGGATGAAAGAAAATTGCATGAAATGTGAGCATTGGTCCAAGGAAATAGGATACTGTATCAACGCCCAAAACCATAAAAATACATGCAAAAAATGAAGTTTAGCAAACTACTATAATAATAATAATAATAATGAATACATTAATATAAAACGACAATAGCAATATATATTATGTTAATTTAAAGTAACAATAATAATAATAACAACAATAACACAACAACAATATAAATAAACATGGATAAGAAATATTAAGGATAAACAAACGGATTATTAACAGCAAAAATATGAGCAAACAACCAAAAAATAACAATCGAAATATACAATATGGAACAACAACAGATGATAATATACAGAGTATGGCACAACAAAAGAATCAAATAGAGGTGAAATATATACGCTGGAAAAAAAAATAAACAAATATGAATAAAGGAGAAATAGAAAATGAAATTTAGCTCAGATATTTACCCTCAGAAATATTGTATTTGCAGCAAAAGTGAGGAACTGATGATCTCCTGTCGATTTGCCTCAGATGAAAAATTGGTTTAAAAGATTTTGAATAGCTCTGTTTAAAGAAAGCGAAAACTCAAATCTCAAGAATTAATTTCTTGGATTCAAGCCTTCGGATGACTTTTTCGAAAAGCTTTTTTTTTCTCAAAATTTCCCTGGGTTTTTTCCTCCTCTGTCTGCCGGAAAAACCTCTCTCCTAAAACCCTTTTTATTTTCTTTTTATACTTAGGTTTTTCAGGGCATTTTTCTGGGTTTAAAATTCTCAAAAATGCCCTCAAAACAACTGAGAACGGTTAAAAATCCGACCAAAAAATGCGCTGGAGGAAGGAGACGGGCTACAGTAACCCAGTACGAGACCGCGTGTCGCGCCCTTCGGCACGCGACACGCCAAAGAAGCAGTCGCGTGCTGGGGGTACAACGCGCGCGCAAGCCCTCGCAGAAAGGGCAAGGCGCGCGTTGCCCCGCGCGCACCAAAGGGCAACACGCGAGGGGAGGCACGCGCAGTGCTCCCCTGCGCACGAGGGGAGGCACGCGCGATCCTCCCCTGCGCGCGAGGCGAAGCACGCGCGGTGCTTCCCCTGCGCGCGAGGGGGAGGCACGCGAGGTGCCCCTCGCGCGAAAGGGGGGGCACCACGCGAGGTGCCCCTCGCGCGAAAAGGGGGGGGCACCACGCGAGGTGCCCCTCGCGCGTAAGGGGGGGCACCACGCGAGGTGCCCCTCGCGGGAAAGGGGGGCACCACGCGAGGTGCCCCTCGCGCAAGCAGGGGAGCACCACGCGTGGTGCTCTCCGCGCGCGTGCAGGGGCCTTGCGCGATGCTTCCCGCGCGTGCAGGGAACCTCGCGCGATGCTCCCCGCGGGCACGCCGCGTGGCGACACGTGTCGCTCCGCACGCGGCGCGCGGACCCGCAGCACGGGACCCGAAAAAAAAGAAAATAAAACTAAAAATAAAAATAAAAATAAAAATAAAAATAAAAATAAATAAAAAAAAATAAAAATAAAAATAAAAAAAGAACATGAAGATAAAACAAAACAGAATAGAGAGACTTTCGACAAGAGATTCATCATTTTTAATCTTTTGCTCGAGAGCGGTTGCCATTTTTCATCATTGGGTAACCTCGGTCTGAGCTGCCTCGGGACCCGGTGTCTACAGTTGCCCCCAGTTTTGGGGAATGTAGTGCTTAGGTGCCTAGGTGAGCCAAAACTCAAGGAAAGGAAGAAGAGACGCGTACCTGAGGCAGCTGTCTTTTGCTCTGACTAGGACTGCTCGGGGTAGTTACTGTCTGTTTGCCGACGTGCTAACCCTTTGCCGGTTTTGGTTTTCCCGGTGCGATGCCTCGCCTCCTGCTCGGTGTCTAACTCTCCCTATTTCGGCATCTACCCTGTGCGGTGTATAGCCTTGAATTCGTTGAAGCATCTAACCTGTGCGGTGTCTAGCTCCAGCCGTGTCGGCATCTAACCTGTGCGGTGTCTAGCCTTGTATTCGTTGAAGCATCTAACCTGTGCGGTGTCTAGCTCCAGCCGTGTCGGCATCTAACCTGTGCGGTGTCTAGCCTTGTATTCGTTGAAGCATCTAACCTATGCGGTGTCTAGCCTTGTATTCGTTGAAGCATCTAACCTGTGCGGTGTCTAGCTCCAGCCGTGTCGGCATCTAACCTGTGCGGTGTCTAGCCTTGTATTCGTTGAAGCATCTAACCTGTGCGGTGTCTAGCTCCAGCCGTGTCGGCATCTAACCTGTGCGGTGTCTAGCCTTGTATTCGTTGAAGCATCTAACCTGTGCGGTGTCTAGCTCCAGCCGTGTCGGCATCTAACCTGTGCGGTGTCTAGCCTTGTATTCGTTGAAGCATCTAACCTGTGCGGTGTCTAGCTCCAGCCGGATTGGTATATAACCGATTTTTGTGGCTTCATGACAGACTTCATTCCTTGGTTGGTGAGTCGATAATTCATTTGAGCGGCCTCGAGACGTCGTCGTCGTGTGCCTGAATGTTCAAAGGATATATTTTAGTTGATCTGCATTAACCTGTTTTGCTGATGTACAAATCAGCTTATTTTCGTTATCTTAATATTTTTATTAATCTATTCAATCTTACACCTTTCGTTTTTATTCAATTAATTAATTAATCTACTATATATTATTATTTTTTTTTCGATTAATTTTAATTTAATTTCTTCTTCTTCTTTTTTTTTTTTTTTTTTTTTTTTTTTTAAATTAATATATATATGTATTTTTATTTTTTTTTTTATGCATGCACGACCCATCCATTTTCGTTATTGATTTTCCTTTTCATGTCATTTACACTTTTCGTTATCCATTCTTCATTTATTTTTATCATTCTGTTGTTATTTTTATTTTATTATTATTTTTTCTACGTTCTTGTCTTCATTTTTTCATCATTTTCATGCATTTAACAATATGAACATAATAATTGTAAAAACAAGTGTAAACATGGATTTATACTATACATAGAACATTTTTGTACATCACATGATAAAAGTAATAATGTCTGTCAACTCCCTGAAATAAATCTACCACGGAGGGTAGTCCGTGGGCATGTCAGGGTCGCCTGGCTGAGCCGGAGGAGGCATAGGCTGGTATGATGTATCCTCGGGGGGCTGCCTAGAAGATGACGGATCGGACGTCCTGAATCTGACCCCTGTCTGTCTACCCATAAAAGGGGCGGCCATGCTCGTCACTGTATAGGATAGCCCCTGAAAGCTGGAGGCCAAACCTGTGAGGGAAGCGGCGTATCCGTCAATGTGGCGTCCCAGGTCAGACCGGATGGTGGGAAGATCTCTCCCCAAATCGTCCCGTAGGTCTCTCACATCCCGGGATGCCCCCCCAGTGGTCTGCTCTAGAACATCTATCCGCTGCCGAGTGATAGCTAACGAGTCATCCATCTCCCGATAAGCCTCCTCAAATCTCTGTGCATGGGTCTCGAGAGTAGTGGACATAGATCCCTGAATCTGACCCAACTGTCTGCCTACCTCTGCAAATCCATCCGCCATCTCCTGCCTCATGAGCTGACGATCGTCTATCATCTGCTGCCTCATGAGCTGGCGGTCATCTATCATCTGCTGCCTCAGGAGATGGATACTCTCGTCCTGGTGCTGCCCCATAGCGGTAAATGCGGACATCATATCCCTGTACATGTCCTGGAATGCCGGCTCTGAGGCGGGCTAACTCTGAGGTGGCCTATACTGCGATGGAGGCGAGGCCGCGGAAGTGGATGCCCCCTGGTGGTCATGTTGAGTGTAATGGATATGTGGCATGAAGGAGGTGTGGGCCCCAATGTCATATGGGATGTGCTGCGGAGGGGGAGTGCGGATGATATGCGCGAGATCCTCCTCATCTGTGTCCTCCTCTCCCTGAAATGTACGGGGATCCCTGTCGTCATCCTGCTGTCCGCGAGCGCCTCCTGACGTGCCGGCAGTCTCTGGAAGGGGAGCTAAGTTACATAGACGCCTGGACTCTGCCATGCTGAGCAGCCTAAACTGCCCTGACCCCTCCGATATGGGCTCCACCATGCCCATAGCCCCGGCGACGGCCATATCAATACCCATGTCGCCCTCAGCGTGCCCCCCAAACGAGCCAGGGTGGAGATCCAAACGAAGCAAAAGCCTGGTCACCACTCCGCCGACATGTATGGGCCCCGTGGTCCCTCGCCCAACTCTGACCAAAGCAGATATGATCTCATGGGCTATATTGATCCTCCTACCGGTCCTCATAGCCCATAAGCTCCAAATCTCAGCGGCATTTATAGAGCCCTGACTCCTGGCCCGACCGAAATAGCTGCTGGCCAACACCTTCTGTATATACCTCAGGGCCTGCGAGCGCAATAGGGTGCTCTTCATACGACTAGTGCGGTAAGGAACCCCCGGTGCAGCAATCTCCTCCCAGCAGCGAGTGGGAACAGATCTGCCTGGCACAGTAACATACTCCCCTGTCGGGAGCTCCATCATCTGTGCAAAATGCAATCTGCTCATCTCATAATACCGGCCTAGAGCCCAAAAGGATATGGTACCCGGCTCCTCGTCTGGCCTCTCATATCCAGCATACCGAATTGTGGCCAGCACCTCCCTGGTGACCTCTGGGTATGTGGCGTAACACCTCCCCATAAAAGCCGTCCAGCCCGCAGCCTCTATCAGGCCTCTCACCTCCTCCCACATGCCAACCTGCTCCAAAAAAGACTGGCACATGAATCTACTGGGTACCACCTGTATCTGAGATAATGTATCGAGACGCTGTCTCTGAGCGTCCGTCATCTCTGTCGGCGGCTGGGGCGCATCGCGTCTCTGGCGTACATGGCGCTGTCGAGGCATCCTGAAAATAAATCGAATGTCAATCCATGCGTGATAAAATACACACTTATTATTTCACTATTTTGTTTCGCGTTATTTCCCTTTTATATTTATTATTATTATTATTTTATATATCTATTATTATTGATTTTTATTTTTACTTATTTTTATTATTATCTTTTATTATCCTTTTTATTTTAGCACGTCCACATATTTTAGCACATTGCAATGCAACACTATTTACATGCCATCCTTTCATAAAAAGACAAAGTGTTGTAACTATCAAGGATAAAACAATTATTATGCCCCGAAAAAGAATTTCTCATACGCACACATGGCCAAATAAATTATATATAAGCTAGTTGATTCTATCACAATTACACACCTTTTTATTCTTCTCTGCGTAATATCTTCCCTTACCTTTCTACCTATCACATCCGGAGACAAAAAGGTGTGCACTCTTTTTTTTTTTTTTTTTTTTTTTACACAAATCGCTACTCATTATCATGCATGCTAGGACAAAGAATAAGATAATATTTGCTAACTCCTACATATCATCATTATTTTTATATATTATTATTTTTTTTTTTTTATATGTTTTGTTCTCTTGTCATTTTATTATTTATTATTTTTGATACAAACAAACTAATAGAGAATAGTAACTTAGTCCTCAAACGGCATTCGTAATTTCTTTGTAAATACTCATTTTACACATGCTGTTTATAAAGATAAAATAAAAAATAAAAATTACTTTAAGATAGATCGTCACATGAAATAAAAGCAGTAAAATATAACTTCATGAAATAAAATAGAGAAGCTCAAGAAAACCAACCTTATAGTTGAAATATCCACAAAAAAAAAAAAAGGTCGAAAAACTTAGAATAAATTATATCAACTTGAAGATCGCAGCAATGTGATCGCTTTGACGTAAAAAGTATCCGAAATGGACCGCGAACGGAGAAGATATGAGCGAAATTAATTAAACGAAACTAAAGCGATGAAGCAAAATCTGGACAAAAATTTTGAACTTGAGAAACCGGAGGAAGAAAGGGACACGCGAGGCCAAAATAAAAAGCACCAACTGGTGCTTGGAATGGCCCAACACGCGACCCAAAGGGGAGGGGCGCGTGCTGGGTCCCTCACTACGCGACCCAAGGCAGCTTTTGCTGCCTTGGTCGCGTGGTTTGCCATTTACCACGCGCGCAAAGGCAGCAAAGCTGCCTTTGCCGCGTGGTCGGCCAAGGGCTGCGCGTGGGTGTGGCCACGTGGCCACACCCACACCACTCACTTCCTCCTACCTTTTTTATACCTCATATTTTCCTTCTTTGCCTTGTCTTTTCTCACCAAACCTTATCTTTTCTTGTCCTTAATTTTGACCTCTTTTATTACTCTCACGCCACCTCCCACTTTAAATCCTTTCTTTACTTTATTTTCTACCTACTTTACTACCTTTCTTTTATTACTCATTAAACCCAAAGTTGACTTCTCACTGTATCACAACAAATAACATTTATTGATATTCACCCTCTTATTTTTCGTCCACTCTTCCTCTACACCTTTTTCCTTTATTATTATTTTTATTATTATTACAATTATTTTACTTATTTATTTATTTATTATCATTATTATTTTATTATCTTTATTTTTTCTTCTTTACCCATTAATGCTTTTGTCTTTTACCTCTTAACCCATCAATTAATTCTCATTTTCCCGCCAAACTACCTACCCATTTTTATTACTGGACTTAATTATTTTCCATGTGTTTACTTTACTTACCCCTTGAATACTTACCTTAAGCAAGCTGTATGCTGTCGGCTCTTTTATTGAATATTTTCCTGTAAATAAATCACACATGCCAGGATACTGATAATAATAATAAATGATAATTTGTTATGCTAATGAAAATGTATGATTCTAAAATGCCCGAAAGGGTGGTCTATTTTTTTATTAGGACGGCTGAATTGATATTTTATCTTCTTTCTTTTACTAATCTCGCTCATCTGGTCCTTGTACAGGTGTCTGAAGATGTCAGCGCCCATTCCTGACACAGCCCGCCGGTTACTGGATTGCCCGGAAACCTGGAGGAATGACACTTTGGCCCCCTTTTCTAGTCTGAGGCTCTTGAGAAGGATCAGCTTGGATCGGGATCTTTTATTAGCCGCTGCTCGCCATTGGGACCCCCGATTCCGCGTCTTTCGATTTACTCGTCAGGAGCTGTGTCCTTTAACAGAGGAATTTGCCGCCATTTCTGATGTTAGACTTCCATCCGGCACTCTTCCCTGTGTTCCCAGTCATGGACTATACCAGCTCAGGGATGTGGCTTTCGCCTTGGGGTTGCCTCCCCCTCAGACAGCTCGGCTAGTTCCTCGAGGGGACACTTTTTTTTTTTTTTTTTTTTTCTGGAGCCCTTACTTGACGCACTTAACCACTTTTCTGATGTACCCACTTGTCGGACCAGTGTCGTCTTGTTGGTATGCCTGTTAGTGACCTCGGATGAAGCGGTTGGTGATTACAGACTGTTCAACACTGTAGATGGCATCCATCACGGGCTTACCCATTTTCCTGTCATTCTGGCTGAGACGATCATCGGCCTGGATATTCTGCGTTCTGACCCTACTGCTTTCATGACCGGGAACCCCTTATTACTCCAGGTAATTTGAGTCATTATTTAAAGGTAGTGCGCCCCTTGTGGGTTTTCACACTAGCTTTTCTTATTAGGAAATGCGTCCCATTAGGGATTTTCACATAACCCGATGCCTTATTTTTGCCTGAAATGAACCCAACTCACTCCAGCGGCTTTTTTTTTTTTTAATTATTATTTATTATTTTTTTTATTATATTTTTGTAGGTGTGGTTGCAGGAGAAGCTAAAGCTTTTTGACAGAACCACCATCCCAAGTCGTCGCAGAATATTCACTGAGACACTTCCTCCCGCAGAAACAACTATATTCAGTCCGGCACCTGACAATGGGACACAACAACTCAGGCATCTGGCTGGCAAGAGTGGCAGTAGAGCATGGCTTAGACTAGTTATGTATGCCTTTCGAGCATGATGTTTCTTTTCAAGGCAGAACTAGAAGATGATGAAAATGACAATAGAAATTCTTATTCCATTTCACAAAATTTCGTACATTTCCATAAAATTTCAACATACATGATCATCATTTGTTACTAATCCAACTGTCTAAACCATATTGATTCATGAAATTAAATTTTGATAGCACCAGACTCCTGTTACCAATCGGCCCTCACGGGTTTTCTCGATTGGACATTTTCTCTCGTGCCTCTAATTTTTGCACAGGATGCCTTTTTTCGGTTTTCACCCCGTCGAGGCGCCCAATTTTAGCAAGGCCGCCTTTTTTCGGTTTTCGACCCGCGGGGCATTTTTATTCTCTTCTTTTTATCTTATAGTCTTTGACCATGGAACCTTTTGAGCTTGTCCGTATTGATCGGTTCTTTGAATCCTATTTCCCCTGTTGTCTGTTGGAACGCTGCTTTCTTTAGCTTCTTGGGAACGCATGGGTCTTCCTATACTGGCTGGGATTCACCTCGTTTATCTGGAGTACTTGGACTTATTTGTTTGGAGACCAAATCTCACTCTTTTCGTGGGTATTTTCTGACCTTCCCTCATGGATGTTTGGAACTGAGTATTCTGTTAGTAAATCCAGCTATGGTAATAATCCTATGACCCGTCTGCGTACGACGTGTTTAACTGTCACTGCTATTCTTGTGGCCCTTCAGCTTTTAGGACTGGGGTTGTCTTGGAGGTCTTGAATGTTATCTCGATCAACTGTACTGTATTTCCCCCCAGTGTCGAGGAATGATAAGCGACTCCCGTGAGTATTCCAATGGCAACCTTCCTACCTCAAAGTGTAAAGGGGAACTCTTGTGATTTTGAACCTTGAACACCTTAACCATAAACTGTCCTTTCGTTCTTGGACTTCGTGAGGTGCAACAAGACATCTTAGGTTCTTTTAATGACCCCACCCATTAATGGTCGCAGTGAGCCTTCCTCTTATGACGTCTTCACTAGACTCGAGCATCCCGCCCCTGTTGTAAGTCAATCGAGAGTCAAGAAAAAAAAGATGGGAAGGTGCGCGTGTATGTAACTCACCAGGATTTGAACAAAACTTGCCCCCCCCACTAAACAACATTCTCTTGCCCCTTGATCAACTCTCTCCCCCTTTTTTTTTTTTTTTTTTTTTTTTTTTTTTTTTGCCACCAGATTGATTGGCTTTTTTTTTTCGAAAATCCTATCACATTTGATGCCATCAGACTTCAGCTAATCTTGACTAGCTTTTTCCCCTTGAGCAATCTTGGTAGCTTGACCCTTTATTATATTTTTTTCTTTCTTTTTTTTTTCTTTATCATTCGTTTTTTTTCTTTTTTTTTTCATTTTTCATTTTTTTTTTCTTTTTCTAATTTTTCCTTCTTTCTTCTTTTTTCCTTTTCTTTTTTTTTTTTAGCAAGTTTTGTTCAAATTCTGAAGTTTACACATACGTGTACTTTTGTTCCACCCATTTGGGATCATCCCCGTTCAGTCTAGCCGGGCATTACATTTCTGTAGGGATCTTGGTCCTGCTCCCATTTATGGATCTAACCATTCCTACCCATTTCAGCTTGGGACACCCGAGCTTCCGCCATCTACCCCCTATTTGGCGTCATCTTCCGACATATCTTCGTAGGTTCAGGGCAAAGACTTTTTTTTTTTTATTATTATATATTTTTTTATTATTGTTATCATTTTTTCCTTCTCTCAAATTTTCCTCTTTTCTCAGGAGTTACACTTGATGCTATCAAAATTTCCTTCAAATTTTTTTTTTTTTGGTTCCAAGATCAAATGGAATAGCATCAGCAGAATCAATACCAAATATGAATAGGGTGTGATCATGATCATGCATATTGAAATTATCAGAAACATAGCACAAGTAAGCGAAATTGTTCATTCTATTAATAAAATTAAGATTGTCATTCACATCATTAAAAAGTTCAGGAATGAAAAGGACAATCTAAACCAGCTTCTTCATCTCCTCTTGCTAGCGCAGGCGCTCTCGCCGACGATCTGCAATCACCCTCTGGGCCCATTCCTCATTCCTCTCATTTCTTCATCAATGAGACGGTGCACTTGTTCCTTCAAATCCCGGCATTCCTCAGTGTCATGCCCAATCTGCTGATGATAAGCACAATACTTGTCCTTTCGGCGATTAGGGTGCCCTTGGTTCTCGGTAAGTCTGGCTGTCTTTGACTGCAACTTCCCTTGCTTAACGAAATGAGCGAACTGTTCAGATAAAGGCTTTCCCAGAATAGGATAGTCACTTCGGGTTACACTTCTAGGTGCGATCTTCATACCTCGAAAACCTGTTTTGCTACCCTCTCCACGGCTTGCGCTCTCACCTATTTTCACTTCAGGAGGCATGGGTGGTTCAAGACCCCAAACTTGCTTCCTCGGGACTCGCCAGTCATCGAATAGGTCTGTGACGTACTGATGTGGATCCATTACCCCAAAACGCATAGTCGGCTTAGTTGACCGCGTCGGAGGGAATGACTCGCCTACACCAAACGAATATTTTTGGGCCACTCTGACCACCGGCTCTTTCTCGATACCCTTAATACCAATAGAACTGTCCCCTCTGCATAGATCATTTCCTGGATCTGAGCCCATGGCACCAAAGGCAAGCTTCTTGTAGGCGTCTTGGGTAGTAGCTCTTTTGGATCGCTGAATTGCCTCCTCGAGGATGTCTATTCCTCTCTTGGAGCCACTCATCATCGACACCCCGAATTCCTCCTTACCAGCGTATCCTAGGCCTTTTTGCCTCAGCTGTGGAACACAAGGCGTTTTTTCTCTTAATCCGTATCCTGACAAGCGTGGCGCCGTAACCGAGCTACGCTTGCTCTGTGACATAGCAAGGCTAGCGCACTGCGCTCTGGTAGATGGTGCGGTCGCGGCTATGATATCCTCCTTCATAGTCTCTACCCTCACCTCAAACTTTTCCAACTTTCTCCCTTGCATTTTGAGCCTCTGAGGGAGCATTTCTTCATCATCCAAATCTCGGCCTTCCGGGCTTATCACCTTGCCTGCAGATAACAAATGGGCCATTGCTTCAACCCTCTCTTCTATTTTCTTCAGGGCAACATCCTCCTTAGGAGATCTGGCTTTTACTGACATAGACTCCTCGGGTTCATCCTCCACATAATCCTCTTTCGGCCTGTGCTCCTCAACCCTCCTATGCTCAAAGTTAGGAAAATTCCTGGGCTCAACAACAGAAGGGAGTTCCACCACTGCTGCCGGAGGAGCCTCTCTGATCGGAATCTGTTCGGCTTGACCTCCAACAGCGGTGGCAGCTTGTCGGCCCGCTGGGGGTATCAGGGCGGCGGCTAAGTTCCCCATCATCGTCACCATTCTCCTCTCAAACTCCTCCAATCTGCGCTCCATTTCTTGGACTCTCCTATCCATATCTTGGGCTGCATTTGCATCTAAATTAGCCATGTCTGATGATAGTTCTGAAACCAGGGAATCTGTGCTATCCGATGGAGATTCTGAACTCCAATACGAAGCTTGCTCTACTGACTCACAAAAAGACCTTCTCCTTACCAATCGGCCGTCTAAACCCCTAGACCACAGATTCGTACTTATGATGGCTGAAAAGTTAAGATTGTTAGCGTGATGCATGAATGACAGTAATAGTGCATGATCGTGTTAATGCAACAGAGACAACCACATGCAAGCACATAGCACCTTCCAACCTTGTTACTCCCACACACGCGGTAGTGCAGTCTCTTTCCTAGGCGGGCTTGACCCATGGGTTAACGGGGAACCCAATGGGTGCGTATGGTGCATGGTAAAAACCAGCAGCATAATACTCTTAATTTAAAAGCACATGCGTATGGATTTTGGCCATTAAATATTCGGACCTTTCAAACACATTAACCGTGGACCCACCGGGGCATGAAAACCTTTGATGAGCGCGCAATTAATATGCTTGAATTGGTTTAATATATAAAGGCCCACGTAACAAGCACATTTGTTAAGGTACACGTAACCTAGTGAACGTTTCTATGGTCATTACATGAGCTTTAGTCCGAGGGTGGTGTTACTTTAGGTCTACCCAAGCGTGATCCCTGCCGACGGGTCTAACTCATCACGAGCATAACGACCGATCGGGTCACCATTTTATATACCATGATGGTACGAGACTTGGGCTGGTGATTATCCCGAACACTTCCCTACAATGAGTGAAAGTAGGGTCGTGTTTTAGGAACGCACCGGGGTAAATAGGGGACCAACTAACGTATTCTAAGGCTCTAATGAATGTAATGCAATTTTGAAAAGAAATGGAATTTTGGTTTCATTAATAACTCATTTATAAAACTTAACTTAACTCACTTTCGAAGCAAAGTTTCGACACTCCCCAGTGGAGTCGCCACTGTGACGCGCGCCCGGACCGGCAAGGCCCCCTTTGAGCCCTCCTTTCGAGGCTCGAGGGATCGGTCGCGTCTTTTGATCATGGGCGCCATGAGGCATCATAGGTGCATTCCTCCCAATAGAACATTGGAAAGTACGACCTAGCCTAATGACGCCTAAAGGCACCTTGAGGTGTTTTGGAGTCGCCACCCAAAATTTGGGAGAGGTCTCTAACCTCGATGGTCTTAAACCAAAGACGGTGTTCGGAACTTTACTTTTATTAATGAACTAAGTTAAGTTTTATAAATGAGTTTTTAATGAAACGCAATTCCACTTCTCTCCTCACACGATCATGCATTAAAATTTAAGCGCACTTCATTCACGTTGAAAAGTAATAAATAAAGCGATAAATAAATAGATAAATTACAAGAATAAAATTTGCCCCAAAAACTTAAATTACAAGGGCCCAATATAAATAAATGAACACTTTAAAATAAATCATACATAAATCGGGTCGTTTATTGAATTTTAGGAACATTGGTTCCTTTTATTGAATTGAAAATTAGGGAACTATTTTTTAGGTATTTATTGTGAAAAATCGGGATGAGTGATCCCTATTTTTTGAAAATTAGTTCTCTATTTTGATGGTGAGATTTTATTGGATAAAATAGGACATTGGTCCATTTTATTAATAACAATCCTCAGTTTTAGTTATTGTAAATAAAGTGATTTTATTGCGGTGCGGGCAAGTTTTGAAATACATTTTTACATACAACACATGGAAATAATAGAATGAAAATAAATGCGGTGGTAAAGAAATGCAAACCCAAGTTATTACGAGGGAGACTTTAGTTCCTTGCTCCAACGGCCCGCTCAGAAATATCACTCAAAGTGAAACAAATAAGTTTTGGATGCGGATAAAAAGGAATAGATAAAATGTTAGTAAATTAAATCAAATCAATAATAAAATATAAACAAATAAACGAATGTCAGTTAATTAAATAAATAATCAACAGTAGATAATATACATAAGTAACTAGTTGAATACATTAATCAAATAAATAATTATTTCGGCAAATGGTGCGGTCAGTTAAACAATATCTTAAATTATATAACAGCCAATTAAATTAATTGAATATGTACAATCAATTATGTCACTTAAATATGAATAACCAATTAAATCAATTCAATGTAAGTAATCAATTAATTAAAGATGAATACATAAGTTAAGCAATTAAATAAAGAGCTAACAACTAAATCAAACAAGTTAAAAATGACTAAAAGAAATCAGTAGGCAATTAACTAAATGACTAACAAATAAATTAAACGAATTGAAAATGAATAAAAGAAATCAGGTAAGGAAATGCTGTGCATGAATTAACGAAAATAAAAGGATGAAAGAAAATTGCATGAAATGTGAGCATTGGTCCAAGGAAATAGGATACTGTATCAACGCCCAAAACCATAAAAATACATGCAAAAAATGAAGTTTAGCAAACTACTATAATAATAATAATAATAATGAATACATTAATATAAAACGACAATAGCAATATATATTATGTTAATTTAAAGTAACAATAATAATAATAACAACAATAACACAACAACAATATAAATAAACATGGATAAGAAATATTAAGGATAAACAAACGGATTATTAACAGCAAAAATATGAGCAAACAACCAAAAAATAACAATCGAAATATACAATATGGAACAACAACAGATGATAATATACAGAGTATGGCACAACAAAAGAATCAAATAGAGGTGAAATATATACGCTGGAAAAAAAAATAAACAAATATGAATAAAGGAGAAATAGAAAATGAAATTTAGCTCAGATATTTACCCTCAGAAATATTGTATTTGCAGCAAAAGTGAGGAACTGATGATCTCCTGTCGATTTGCCTCAGATGAAAAATTGGTTTAAAAGATTTTGAATAGCTCTGTTTAAAGAAAGCGAAAACTCAAATCTCAAGAATTAATTTCTTGGATTCAAGCCTTCGGATGACTTTTTCGAAAAGCTTTTTTTTTCTCAAAATTTCCCTGGGTTTTTTCCTCCTCTGTCTGCCGGAAAAACCTCTCTCCTAAAACCCTTTTTATTTTCTTTTTATACTTAGGTTTTTCAGGGCATTTTTCTGGGTTTAAAATTCTCAAAAATGCCCTCAAAACAACTGAGAACGGTTAAAAATCCGACCAAAAAATGCACTGGAGGAAGGAGATGGGCTACAGTAACCCAGTACGAGACCGCGTGTCGCGCCCTTCGGCACGCGACACGCCAAAGAAGCAGTCGCGTGCTGGGGGTACAACGCGCGCGCAAGCCCTCGCAGAAAGGGCAAGGCGCGCGTTGCCCCGCGCGCACCAAAGGGCAACACGCGAGGGGAGGCACGCGCAGTGCTCCCCTGCGCGCGAGGGGAGGCACGCGCGATCCTCCCCTGCGCGCGAGGCGAAGCACGCGCGGTGCTTCCCCTGCGCGCGAGGGGGAGGCACGCGAGGTGCCCCTCGCGCGAAAGGGGGGGCACCACGCGAGGTGCCCCTCGCGCGAAAAGGGGGGGGCACCACGCGAGGTGCCCCTCGCGCGTAAGGGGGGGCACCACGCGAGGTGCCCCTCGCGGGAAAGGGGGGCACCACGCGAGGTGCCCCTCGCGGGAAAGGGGGGCACCACGCGAGGTGCCCCTCGCGCAAGCAGGGGAGCACCACGCGTGGTGCTCTCCGCGCGCGTGCAGGGGCCTTGCGCGATGCTTCCCGCGCGTGCAGGGAGCCTCGCGCGATGTTCCCCGCGGGGCGACACGTGTCGCTCCGCACGCGGCGCGCGGACCCGCAGCACGGGACCCGAAAAAAAAGAAAATAAAACTAAAAATAAAAATAAAAATAAAAATAAAAATAAAAATAAATAAAAAAAAATAAAAATAAAAATAAAAAAAGAACATGAAGATAAAACAAAACAGAATAGAGAGACTTTCGACAAGAGATTCATCATTTTTAATCTTTTGCTCGAGAGCGGTTGCCATTTTTCATCATTGGGTAACCTCGGTCTGAGCTGCCTCGGGACCCGGTGTCTACACTAGCATCTCTCTGATGGCCCTGACCTTGTCAGGATCTACTTCAATTCCTCTCTGGCTTACCACATGGCCTAACAGCTTACCTGAGGTAACTCCAAAAATGCACTTCTTGGGATTGAGGCACAGATCATACTTATTGATCCTTTGAAAGAACTTTTCCAAAGCCTCGAAGTGACCCTCTTTGGTAGCTGACTTGATCATCATGTCGTCAACATACACCTCCACTTCCTTGTGGATCAAATCATTAAGAACTCTGGTGGCCATCTTCTAATAGGTCGCTCCTGCATTCTTTAGTCTGAAAGGCATGACTCGGTAAGCAAATGTACCCCATTCGGTTATGAAAGTTGTCTTTATTCGATCCACTATCTTGTTAAGGATTTGATTGTACCCTGCGTACCTATCCACGAAGCTGTACATCATGCAAGCAGTGGCACTATCTACCAGCACACCAATATGAGGCAAAGGAAAATCATCTTTTGGGCAGGCTTTGTTCAGGTCCCGATAGTCCACACATACTCGAACTTTTCCATCCTTTTTAGCCACAGGAACTACATTAGCCATCCACGTCGGGTATTTAACCTCCAGTAGAAACTTAGCCTCAATCTGCTTATGGATCTCCTCTTTCACCTTCTGAGCCCATTCTGGCCTAAGTCTTCTGAGCTTTTGCTTGACCTGTTTACTTTCTGGGTAAGTTGGAATGGCATGTTCGGCTACATCTCGATCAATTCCCGGCATGTCCTCGTAGGTCCAGGCAAAGACTTTTTCATATTTTTTCAATATTCTCTCAAATTTTATCCTCTCCTCAGGAGTTATGTCTGATGCTATCAAAATTTCCTTTGGATTCTCCAAAGTTCCGAGATTAAATGCAGTCGTGCTAGTTGAGTTAATGTCAAAAATGAATGCATCATGTTTATGATCATGAGGAATGAAATCATCAGAAACATCACACAAGTAAGCAAAGTTATCCATCTCATTAATGTAATCAGAAGCATTAACATTGTCATCAAAAAGTTCCGACATAAAAAGACTATCTAAACAACTACTGTCTTCATCTTCTGTCGATGATGATGTTGCAGCCGACTGGGCTTTGACTTCTTGGCTTGGTGGAGGCTTTTCAACTACCTCCAGTGAGATCTCCAAATCTTCAAACTTCAGCTCTGGCTCTACCATCTTTTCTTTTCCCTTCAATCTGGTAGCTAACAGCTTATCAGTGACAATCTCCTCGGGCCCATCCCTATCCCAAATATTGCACTGAGTCATGATCTCCTCATCCCAGAAGTTCTCTGCGGGCTTGATAACTCCAACATCCCAGTCAAAGACATCATTGAAAATTTCAAACCCCGGAATGATCTTTCCATCCACCCACTGAGGCTCTTCTTCTCCAGTATAAGCACAGACCAAAGATGAGGGAACAAAACTCTCTGAAATGTGGGGGATCTTCTTTGGCACTTTCTTCTTGCCATGCTCTCCTTTGTAGCCCATACCCTTCCGATCTTTCTGGCCTTGTGTTGTGATGGCATCTTGCAACCCCTGCGAATTTTTACCCAATCCGGCCCCTAGGAGGAAGTGCATCCTCTTCATCATGTTCATCACCCGAGAGCTACCTGCCAAGCCCTGCTTCTCACCAATCACTGATACGTGAAAGCCACTAAATGGCTGATTAGAGATCCCCAAGGCAGACACTTGGTTCTCTCTCGCTGCTTTAATGGTCACCACCTCCCCTTCATGAGGTATCTTTACCATTTGGTGTAGGGTGGATGGCACTCCTCCCAATTTATGGAACCACGGTCTTCCCAGTAGGGCTGAGAAATTTGCTGGGATAGGCAAGACCACAAATTCTGCCTCCGTCTCAATGGGCCCAGTCCTAACTAGAGCTCTGAATGTTCCCGATGCCTGTCTCTGAGAATTATAGGCTATGATGGTCAGATCAGACTTACTCAACATACTCTCGTCCAGCCCAAAAGCCTGAAGTACCACCAAAGGGCAGACATTTATGGATAACCCATCATCAACCATAACACAAGCGGTGTGTTTGCCGTTAATTTGTGCTTTGATGTATAGTGGTCGGTTGTGATTGCGGCCTTCAGCTGGCAAATCTGCATCAAAAAACACCAGTCTTTCCCCTGATCCCCCCTTGATGAGATCTAGCAGCTCGGATGGAGAAATTGTGGTGGCTACGGTGGACTCACTCAATGCCTCAGCTAACTTCTGTTTATGAGAAGGGGACTGCCTTAGAAGATCCCAAATAGATATCTGAGCCGTGGTCTTTTTCAGCTGCTTTACTATGGGATTTTCTTCCGACTCCTTCTCCATAGGTGCTTGCACTGAGTCCTGCTACTTCTCAACTTTGGGGACCACTCTCCCACTTCTTGTTACAGCCCCAACTCTTTCCTCCTCCTCAGAATCCCATGGATCCGTGAACTCTCCATCTTTCTCCTCTTCATCTTCGTCTCCACTCTCACTAGTGGACCAACAGTCTATTGTCGCCACGGGCATCCCTTCTTCACTTGCCTCACGGTGAGTGATAGCGAAGTAATCGTTTCCATACAAATCTTAAAGGACATACCATTCAGGTAGGCTCGACCTAATCATAAAGACAGGCGGTGGCACAACATTGAAATTAGACTTCTTCTTGCTCTCCCTCTTTTCAGGATCGGTGATCTGCTTACTATCGATCAGACCCTGAATCTAATACCTCAGCCTGAAGAAATTATCTATCAGATGCCCAGTATATTGGTGAAAGGCATAGTATTCGTTCTCTTTATGCCCCGGTTCCCTTTGGGTCCTAGCTGGCCTAGGTGGCAGGGGTTGTAGCTTCCCCTCCTTCATCAACCTCTTTAATACCCATGACAATGGCCTACCCAAATTCGAGAAGTACCTCTGATTCACTCCTGTTGCCGACACCTCAGTTGTCTTCCCACTTCTGTTACCACTACTGGAACTAGCTGACTTGGTTGCACCTTGATTGTTGAAGCCTTTCTTGGCATAAGCCTCACTGCTTGCCCTTCTGGCCATATATTCTCCTTCTGCCTCTATAGCAATGTCCTTCAAGGACTCCCAATCTTTCAGCCCCTTCATTTTCAGTCCATCTCTCAGATATGGGCTAGCATTTCGAATGAATAATCAGATCTGATCAGGTGTGTCAGGCTTGCGCTTTATCTCCATAACCCGGTTCCTCCACCGAGTGAGGTATTCATGGAAAGACTCCCCAGCCTTCTGTTGCAACAGCTCTAGATCCTTTATTGTGACCTCCATCCGGGTACTGCAATCGTATTGCCTTAAGAACTCTTCAGTCAACAAGTCCCAGTCTTCTTTGGATCTCCTGTCCAGCCTATGGTACCAGTCAATGACAGCCCCTATAAGACTCAAGCAAAAGTACTCTATCTTCTGCTTCCTTGTTAAAGTTGTCCCCTTCATGACTAGCGAGTACTGCTTGATGTGTGCAGCAGGGTCATAGGTGCCGTCAAATTTTAGAATATCAGGCATCTTGAAGTTCTGGGGGATCAGATCATCCCCATCCAGCTCACGATCCTCGGGGTTCATTCCCCTTCCTACCGTCATCATCCTTGTCATAGCCTCAAATTTCTCCTCCATCTTCCTCCACATTGCTTCCTCTAGTTTAGGCGACTTTCCCTTTACCACCATCTGTTCCTCTTGGTCCTCCTATAAATTAACCTTAGATTTAGGGCCTTCTCTATGCTCTATAGGCACTGGTGCTCTTTGCTCAACCACAGGTGGATCAGCCACAGCAGGGGGATCCTCTCTCACAGCCCCTTATTCATCTTGCCCCCTAATAGGAGCAGCAGCTTATTGCCCCGCAAGTGGAGCTAAGGTAGTGGTAAAGTTGCCCATCATGGCCATCATTCTGGCCTCAAACTCTTCCATTCTTCTCCCTACTTCCTCGGCGGTCATTGCCTGGGTTGCATCAGACCCACTTGATTGGTTAGTCATACTTGTCTCTAGTGATGATTTTGAAGAGAAAGTCTCACTAGCCTCTGAAAGAGAATCTGAGCTCTGATATAATACTAGCTCTGGTAACCCCAAGAGTGGAATCCTTCTCAACCGACTGTCGGGACCCCTAAACCACCCAGGTGAATCTATGATGGCTGAAAAAAATACATCTCGTTAGGATGATGCATGATTGAAGTGCAATGCATGGTTGTGCTGATGCAGCATAGACAAACACATGCAAGCAGATAGATCCTTCCAACCTTATCTCTCCCACACACGAGGTAGTATAGTCTTTTCCCTAAGTGGGCTTTATCCAAGGGTTAACAAGGAACCCATCGGACACGTATGGTGCACGGTGGAAAACCGGCAGCATAATAACTCTTATCTAATGTACATGCGTATGGTTGTTTGGCCATTATGCATTTAAACAATTCAACTAAATTAAGATGGGCCCACGGGGCATGAAAGCCTTTGATGAAGACTATTTGATTTAATTGATTTTCTCCAACATATGACGGCCCAAATAGCAAGCACGGTATTACGGTACATTTCACCTAGTGGAAGTATCTATTGCCAATACATGAGCTTCGGTCAAAGGTGATGATACTTTAGGGCTACCCAAGCATGGTCCCTGCCAACGGGTCTAGCTCATCATAAGCATAACGACCGATTGGGTCACCATTTGATATACCATAATGTATGAGACTTGGGCTAGTGATTATCCTTAACACTTCCCCACATTGAGTTGAGCTTCGGTCAAAGGTGATGATACTTTAGGGCTACCCAAGCATGGTCCCTGCCAATGGGTCTAGCTCATCACAAGCATAACGACCGATTGGGTCACCATTTGATATACCATAAGGTATGAGGCTTGGGCTGGTGATTATCCTTAACACTTCCCCACATTGAGTGAACGTAGGGTCGTGCTTTGGGAACGCACCGGGGTTAAAATAGGGACCAAACTAGCATAATCTAAGGCTCTAGCATGGATGCAATGCAATTTCGAAAAGAGATGAAATTTCTAAATTAAAACTCAATTGTAAATTTTAGCCAAGGTACTTTCGAAGGGAAGTCTCTTAGATCCCCAGTGGAGTCGCCACTATGACGCGTACCGAACCCCGTGGCTTCCCGAAGGCCCGCTTTTTGGGGCGATCGAGAGAGGTTCATGAAAACTTGTAAGGTATTTACAAGTGCATCTATTTTGGGCAACAAGGAGATTTCATGGAGTCGCCACCCAATAAAATATTGGAAAAGTTCGTCTCGCCCCAGTGAGCCTAAGACGACGCATATTATCCATTTTGGGCAAATCGAAGGGGTCTTGGAGGCATTCACCCCAATAGAACATTGGAATGACCCTCTAACCCTAAGGAGCCTAGGATTGTAAATTGAGTCTTTTGGTGGGACACAAGAGGTATCTTGGAGATCCCATTCCAATGAAACATCGGAATGGCTCTCTCGCCTCGTTGAGCCCAAAGACCAGAGATGGTTCGGGACTTTCCATTTATTCATAACTTGATTAAGTTTATAATTGAGTTTTGAATTTAGCGTTTCATCCCTTTTCTCATTCAATTTTAATGCAATTTAATTAAACGCATATCAATCATATAATAAAAGCGATAAATAAAGTAAATGAAAGCAAAATAAATTACAACAAAACTAGGGGCGGAATACAACCCCCATTTGTAAATAAAATACAATTCATACATAAATCGGGCTATTTATTAAAATGAGGACATTGGTCCTCTCATGCATAATTAAAGAAAATAATTTTAAAGTGACACTTATTTTGGATGAAAAAAGTTAGGACATTAGTCCCATTTTATTTAGAAAAAAATAAATTAATTAATATAAATATTTTTGTGATTTTTCAATTAACGAGCATAAGAATAAAGTTTATTACAAATTACATGATAAAATGAATTAATCCAAAATAATAAAAAGCAACAAAAAATAATAAACAACTCCCCAATGGATCTTCAAATCTCCATGGGCTCCCACTTGACAAAAACTCACATATGAAAAATAAGTATTGAAAAATAAAAAAAACAAATAAAAATGAAGTTAGTATAAAAAATGAATTAAACATATAACATGAAAATAATTAAATAAGGCAAATAAAAATGCATCATGTATGACAAGCCAATTAAAATGACATAATAAAAATAAGCAATCTAATTAATTAACAATTTAGCATGCATAAAAAATAACATAATAATAATAAAATTCAACATGCATATACAAGCATAAAATAATGATGATAGAATTTAACATGCATAAAAACATAAAATAACAACAATAACATCCAATCATGCATAAAAAATATAATATACATAAAATTCAGCATGCATAAAATATAAATAATAATAGTAACAATAAAATTAAACAAGAATAAGGATAATAATAATAATACTAATGATGGTAATAACTACAATAATAATAATAACACAATAATAACAAAAAATATGAACAATCAAATATAATAATAATAATAATAATAATAATAATAATAATAATAATAATAACATCAAAGAAGATGAACAATCCAATGAGAAATAAGAATAAGAAATAATAATATGAACAATTAAATAAAAAAAATAAGAAATATGAACAATTAAATAATAGATCTAAAAGAATTCACATGATAATTAATTAAATAAAAACAAAAGAATAAGAAAATAAGAAGAAAATGATAGAACTAAAAGAATTTACATTTTAACTAATTAATTGGAAACAAAAAAAAATTAAATTAAAAAATTAAATTAAGAAATTGAGCCAAGAATGTTTACCCTCAAAATTAGCTTGATGAAATAAAGGTAAGGAGATCCAATTACTTGTCTTGATTTGTAAGAATAAAATTAGAAAAAATAAAATATTGAAAATAGATTTTGACTCAAGAACAAATAATTGATTTATTTGTCTAAAAGTAAAAATTGTTTGATGAAAAGGATAAAAATTTTCAAGAACAAAAATTGTTATTTTTTGTCTCAAGATTCACTTGGAAAAATTCTTTAGAAATTGAGAGAATTTGTTTGAGAGAAGAAAGAAGAAGAAAAATAATTTTCTAAAGAAAATCCCCCCTCCAATTTTCCTCTAAAATTTCTATTTTATAACCCCAAAATTCAGAATTTTTTAATTAAGAAATTAAATTGATTTAACTCCAATAACTACAAAAAACCACTGAATTTGATGAGTTGGAAGATAAAAAGCTTTTAGAATTAAATTATGTAAAAAAAAAAGAGTTGAAAAGCATTAAAACTGAAGAAAATATGGCCAAAAAGGCCATTAGGGAGAAAACGGGCGCACAGGGGCGGGAGACGCCCGACGGGCGTCTCCAGCACGCGGGGCTCGTGCCCAGCTGCGCGCGGCGGGCAGGCCGTCGCCCACGCGCGCAGGCGGCGGGCAGGCCGTCGGGCAGCGCGCCCGGCGCTGCAGCAGACTGACATTCGCGCCGAATTTTTTTTTTTCAAATTTTCTATAAAACACAAAAAATAAAAAACTCAACTTTTTTACCCAAAATAATTTTTAAAACATTTTTAAAAATATTTTTAAAATACATTTTTATTTATTCCTAACAAATCAAACGACAAGGAAATTATCACTTCCGACTTTCATTCTTTTTGCCTATAAATCGGCACACTTAATTTTATCATTGGGTAATCCTGATTAAGGCTACTCGGGACCCGGTGTCTACAGTAATGCAGACTACATTATTGGAGTTAAGATTTCAAGAGATCGTTCGAGAAGCTTGTTGTCCCTTTCTCAAGAGACATATATTAACAAAGTCCTTGAACGATTTAATATGTAGAACTGCAAACCCATAGTCTGCCCCATTGCCAAGAATTAGTTTCTTAGCAAAGAGATGTGTCCTAAGACGCCAGATGAAGTGGAGCGTATGAGAGACGTTCCTTATGCCAGTGCCGTGGGTAATCTTATGTATGTTATGTTGTATACGAGACCAGATATTTGCTATGCAGTGGGCATGGCAAGTAGATATCAATCTAACCCGGGCGAAGCACATTGGAAAGCAGTTAAGAGAATACTTAAATGCCTCAAAGGTACAGCAGATTATTCTCTCTATTATGAAGGCAAGGATCTGCAATTGAGAGGATACACTGATGCTGATTGGGCTGGAGATGTGGATGAGAGGAAATCCACTTCAGGTTTCATATTCTTGCTTGGCAAGGGTGCCATCTCATGGAGTAGCAAGAAACAAACATGTGTAGCCTTATCAATAATGGAAGCTGAATTCGTAGCTTCCGCAGCTGCAGTACAAGAGGCAGTTTGGCTAAAACGGTTGATGGACCATATAAGAGTAACTACCTCGGAGGGTCAAGTGACAGTCTATAGTGACAGTCAATCATCGATAGCTTACACAAAAGATCCGAAATTTCATAGTAGGACTAAGCATATCGACATTAAGTATCATTATATAAGAGATGTAGTTGCACGGGGAGATGTGAACTTACAGTACATATCTACGCATGATATGATTGCTGATCCGTTGACTAAACCTATAACTAAAGATGTGTTTGAGAGACACATTAGAATTCAGGGTTTGCGTAGAATTTGATGTGTACTAACTTTATTTTTGTAATCCCTTAATATTATTATTTGTGAATAATAATAAAGTTCATTGTTGGCAATACATGAGTGTGAATGTTTAATATGTGAACATTTACTGTTAATTATTTGAGTTTGAGCATGTCAGATAGAGAAGTAACCCACTCACAATGGAGTTTACCTTGGTTTTGTCAATGAGTTGGCAAAAACTAAGATGAGGCGATTTTTGAACAAATAAATATGCTCGAGAGCCTGTTCAAAATAAAAGTGCCGTTTTGCAAAAATTACAACATATGTCTTGTTAAGGCGCAAGATAAAGTCATACATGAGGTTGTAAGCTTTGGATTGAGATCCAAAATAAGGATCGTATGGAATCCGATGGTTAGTTATGTGTAACTAGCATATTCTTTCTTAAAAGCCAGAAGTAGTTTTTAAGTAAGCAAACTAAAGTTGGGTGCTTCGGTGCATCGCAGCCTTACGCTTCTGTATGGTGTTTTTAATATACACATTATTTAAATGTGTGATATGCGCTCCTTTAAGGGAAGGAAGGAACACCATAACACATGTTTTATACCGTGTGTGCTTAAGTGACCAAAGGAATGGGAATTTAATACCATTGATCTCAACTTTCCCTATTGTGAGACCCTGTTAATATATCGACCCTTAGAACCCTTAACTTATCCCTGAAGTATGGTTCAATGTGGCTAGCTTGGTTAGTCTCCAAGAGGTCTGGAAAAAATTTAGGCTTGGCGGATCTAACTAGAAAAGCGAGTTGAATAATGATGAATGGCATATAGTAAGAGGGGAAGATAATCTTTTGATCACATTCATAAGAATTCGTGGTTTACCGACATGTCTATTATTGTTTCTATGAGTAGAAACATAATAGTGAACACGAATGACATTTTATGAGATCATGAGTTAAAACGGTGATTGTGAGAAGGTGGTCTAGGGTTAGGCATACGTGAAATAAAAGGATCGCCTTTTCGAGAAACTTTATATCCCTAACAGGTGTATAGCAATAGTACTTTTGAGGTATGCTGGTCACACAATCTATTAGTCTGTATAACTGAAGATTATATGTATGTAATGTGTTCCGTCATATGCGAGTAAAATTAAATACATACTTGTTGTAGCGCGGTAATACCCACTCGGGATAATAGTAGTTAGATCACAAACTAAAAGTCCCTGAAACATTAACACAAAATAAAGTGAGTGGGAACGAGTAGTCTTGCGGCGTATACATTTTCTTATTACCAAATTATGAGGATCTCACCTCTATTTATAGAGGTACTAAAGGCTAGAGTGTTAACTCTAATCTAACTTAGAATCGTTTTTGAGATAGGATTTGATAATTTAATTCAGATTAAATAACTCAATTTAATCTGGATAGGAACTCAATACTTTATAGAGTTATGAGCGTATCCCAACTATATATATATATATATATATATATATATATATATATATATATATATATATATATATATATATATATATATATATATATATATAGAGTTCTGCTAATATTATTTGTATAAAATGTTTTATTTTCGTTGTTACAACTTCCAATCAATACTAAAAAAGTTCAACCTGAAATTTTACTTAACTAATTAGAATTTTATTTTTTACAATTTCAGGTATATTATAAAAAACTAAAAGAAATATTACATATATGTATGAATGTCAAATTAAACAAATAATTATATTAATTATTTTCGAATAAAAAGTACTCATTAAACAGCATTTCATTTTGCTAAACATCGGCTCATTTGAGTACCGACTTTGCTTGAGATTTTGAATATCATCAATCTCTCATTTCATTAATAGTGAACAAAAGGTAAATACAAGAGATAACCATTTTAATATGCTAAGTCTCATCCAAGAAAACAATACTTCTCTTTTTCAAAAATTATACTAATTACAATTGAAAATAAGAATAAAAAAAGCTCAATGACTTGCAACCAAAAATTAAAAGACAACCGAGAGGGGTGTAAGCTCAATTATATGTAGTAAGGAAGTGAAGTTACGGTAAAGAAAGAAAGGCCGAATGTGTAAATTTATTCTTAATTTTTGATAAAAAAAAAAAAGTATAATTTTATTCTTAATGTTTTAATTGATGCAATATTAATGTCCATGTTTTAAAATTAGGTGAAGGGCAATTTTTTTTCAATTTTAAAATATGAATAGCAAAATTGCATCAACTTAAACATTATAAATTAAACTGAACTTTTTTCCAAATATTAGGTGAAAATTTACATATTAAGCCAAAATAAAAACTAGGTTGACTTTAAAAAATTTCTACAAATTTTTTGCCATAATTTCCGATCAGGTTCAGCAATTTCAAGACCAAACTTGGCATTCTGAGCAAAATCAAAATCAATGGAATTGTTGTTGAGAAGACGATCAATAAGGTTAAAAAGAATGTCTTTAGTATACTCTGGATGGCCTTGAATTCCGAGAATATGATGTCCAATGTTAAACATTTCAACACCTGTTTTGTCTGAAAATGCAATCACTTCTGCCCCTAATGGAACTTCCCATACTTCGTCTTGATGACATTCTATTATTGTTAATGACTTTGGAATTTCACTTAATGACTTACTGAACAAATTGCAGTTTGACAAATCCTTCACTATTCTCACTTTCCTTAACCCAATATCCCATCCTGTGTATGCTTTTCCTACTTTTCCACCCAGTGCTCTGCACAACACCTGCATTATTCTTTTCCCCATTACAAATCTATAATAATAATAATAATAATAATAATAATAATAATAATTCTACGTTCAACTGGACACTTACTAAAAGAACGACTGACATATATCGGGCACTAATTAAAGATCGATTTACTAGTTGATTCCTTTAGCAACCGATTATTTTCATTGATTCTTTTAGCTTTTATTTAGCACATTGAGTTCTTCAACATAATAAAATCCAGAAATTTAATGTATATTAATATTATTTTATTTAAATTCTATAAAATGAGACTCAGTGTAGGTTGAAATGAAAATTTAGAAACCCAATACAATAAAAATTGAGAGCTATGCTCTTTGCCTTAATTTATATTAGTAAAAAAATACATAAGAAAAAAGTGAATTAGTTACCTGATGGCCAAAGCAAACTCCTAAAACCTTCTTTTGCATGGCATCTAAAGTTTGCAAAAGGAAACAAAGTTTGAGAATCCAGAAGTCATTAGCATAAGCATCATAAGGACTACCACTAACCACAAAACCATCATATTTATAAAGTTCATTCATTTCTGGAAATTCTCCTTCAACAACTCTAAACAAATCCCATCTTTCTCCTTCTTCCCCAAATGCCCCTACGAACACATTGAAATACCCTCCGTACTCTTTCTTCACATAATCTGAATCTCTTGCAGCCAATAATAGCCCATATCTTTTCTCTCCTTTTATAACCTTCATCTTCTATTCCAATCCCAAATTTTAGATATGCAAATTTTCATTAAGCAAACGGGTTTATATAGGACACACTTGATTCCAAACGCGGAAGAATATGTTGTTTCAATTATGGAAAATAAACTAAGAATTTTCTTCATGGTTGCCGAGTGCTGCTGCTGCGGTACGCGCTTATGATGGGGCGTATGTGTACTTATTGTCACATCATAATAAAATAAATTTTTATTTTTATTTTTCATTTCATTTAACGGTGTGTGTCAGTGCGGATCGGATACCTGCGCGTACCATGGGCACTGTCCATGGTGGTGGCCCCAACAAAATTTAATAAAATTATGTGTGAAAGTGACAATCACATTAAATTTTTGTAATTGAATATTAAGGGACACGCTTTTTGGTTCAAGAAAACCATATTCACACGTGTTTTTCAATTTTCAAAGCGTACATGTTTATTACTGTGGTTCGTCAGTGTGCTTTCACTGTGATAGATACCCAAGCCCAACTATAAATCAAATGAGTTTAGAAGAATTTAGATACAGGAGATCTCAGGTTTATTCTTTATTTAATATTTAATGTATGAAATATATGTCATTTTGAGTGTCATTTTTAATTATAAATCTAATAATATTTGATTTTAAATTAATGGATTTTATAAATTTAAAATAAATCTATTAAATACCGAGAATAATAAAAAAAAAAAGATAAAAGAAAATTTAATACATTAACATTTCTCTCAACTTATATACACTCTCATTTTATTCACTAGGTTTTTCTAGAAAACCATTTAGTCACCTAATTTTTAATTTCTATCCACAACATAATATTGATGTATGATAAAGTAATGTATTGAGAAAAAATTTCATCAGATACACATGAAATACGTGCAAAATTATTATTAAAATTATCATACTTGTCGACTATTGATGAACTGGTCGGATTAACCAACCAAAATTAGTTCCAATTATTATATATTAAACAGAAGTAAAATTCTCAATAACAGTTGGACGGTAATAAAAAGTAATAGCAAATCTGGTAGCTACGTGTACTAACAAACAAGTAAGCGTAATTCTAAATAATAAAATACAATTTATTGTGTAGGAAAATTAAATATTTAGGGAGTTGAATGATTTTTTTAAAACGTTTGGAAAATAAAATGACCAATGTTTTCCATCAAAGGACATAAGAATAGTTACCTCTCACACGCGGCACAGTGGCCACGTTTTATTTGTTTATGAAAATATGGAACAATGACATTCCACTACTCTTTTGAAATATATACAAAATTTTGAAAACGAATATGAAATATTATATATATATTTGTTAATATAAACATGATTGACTTGAAATCTAAAAACAAAAAACATTTATCTCATTTGATTTTATATTTTAGAAGTAAACGAAAAAATTATTATTTCTATCCCCGTGCGATGTGATACGCCCAAATATGCACCGTTTTATATCTGAACTTTAAAATTCTACCGTTGATTATTTTAATTTATTCTAATGGAAACCTGTAGTCCCCATTGTGTGGTATTGATTGAAATGATAAATAATAACAAATAAGCTAAAGCTGTAAATTTTTTCTTCATGTTTGATAAAAATTATAATTTTATTTACTATATTTTAAATTTAATAAATAAACTTAAAATTATCGCTCTTTTAATACTCTTGACACGTGACATTTAAATAAATAAACACACGGTATAATACAATTTGGAAAAATTGCAGCACAAAACCTAGAGCTCCAGTACACCCAGTGCTATTTCTTATATTTATGTAATGTCTCTTTTTCTTATATTCCACGCAATACGCAATGTTAATCCAGTTGCATATATCTTGGTTGGACAAGCTTTAGTTGATGATTTTTCTTTAAATTTTCTAGCGTAGCACAAATTAACTTTGTACAATATTAAAATTTGGCCTTTATATCTTATATCTGCTGTATATGGTAATTTGGTAAGGATGACATAATTTTCTTACGCAATTTATTCAAATTCTATTCTATACCAACTGTTACTGAATTTTATTCCACCATCTTGGCCTTAAAAAGTATATAGTTTAAGATTTGCATCTTCCAAAATTATAAATATATTCACATTAACATTAACGAAAATTCATGTAATGCAACAGATATGATAAAATAGTCATCCCGATACCTAAATTTTATTGAAATCATATTTGACACTTAAACTTTTATTCTCTTTAACTCTTTTAATACCTCTATTTGCACTTATACTGCCTGGAGCTGTGCGTGTAAAACACGCGTGACTAAGAGCATCATTTGCCCCCTGAACTTATAAAAAAAAGTTGTTCTAGTACCTAAACTTTATTTAAGCCACATTTAATACCTGAAATCTTATTATTTTCAATTTTTTAAACACCTCCAACAACTCAAATGCTAATTAAGATAGCGCGTGTAAAATACGCAATGTATACAGTATGAATAAAAGTTTATTGCAAAAAATTAATATAATATTGATATTGTATTTATATATGTGTATAATGGTAAAAGAATCAATTTCTTTTTCTCCTCATTCTTCTTCTTCTTCTTTTTCGTATTCTTATTCTGTAAAATTCACAGTTCAAGCAAATTTCATTATTTTTCTTCTTTTTCTGTAAAATTCGAACAATATTTGTGAAAATTGACAATTTTACAGAAGAAAAAAAATAAGGAAATTTGTTTAGACTGCGAATTTTACAGAATAAGAAGAAAAATGAGAAGAAGGAGAATAATGAATTAGTGATTTAAATAAATTAATTTTTTTACCGTTACAAATAATAATATAATATTAATGTTATATTAATTTTTTCGCAATAAATTTTGATTCATACTGTACATATTGCATTTTTTACATGTGCTATTTTAGTCAGTATTTGAATTGTTGGAGGTGTTTAAAAAATTAAAAATAACAAGATTTTAGGTATTAAATGTGGTTTAAATAAATTTCAGGTACTAAAACAATTTTTTTTACAAGTTTAGGGGGCAAATGATGCTTTTAGCCTATTAATTTTTCGCATTCACGCACTGTATATTGCGTGTTTTACACGCGCAAATGGAGGCGTTAAAAGAGTTAAAAAAATAAAATTTCAAGTGTTAAATGTGGTTTAAATAAAATTCAAGTGCCAAAATGACAGTTTTATACAAATTCAGAGAGCAAATGATGCTTTTAGCCTAATGAAAATGTTGTAGGCAAGGTGCAGAATAGTTAAATTAAGGCTGTGGGATGTGAGACAAATTGCTGGAGGAATCATATTTAGTATAATTTGCATGCATGAAATTCCTTTTTTTTTTTCTTCTTTTCTTCTCTTTTTTTTTTTTAAAAAAAAAAAAACCATTGCATGCATGAAATTCTAGAAGATGCCATTAAAATGAAATTTATGAATAATATATAAATTTTGGTAAGGAATCAGGACACGATACCTTTAATATTTTTGGAATTTTGGGCATGGAATTAAGTACATATCTTCCGATTAAGTAAGTTGCATCTTCCCACTAAGCTACTTGCTCATTGATATACTAAATTCAATTAATTTGTATCACTTCGACTTAGTATCACTTTGGTAATGCTTGTAACCTTATTTTTTATTTTTTTTTTAATTCTTGTTTGGTTAATTTATATATATGTGAACTTTTGATTTTTAGTTTTCATTAGGAGCATAGTTAGCCCATGTTGAGTGTGATCAATTGACCCAATTCAATTATAAAAAATTTCAAAATGACCCTTATAGTTTCAATTTTTTTTAAAAAACACCCCACTTAATCATAAAAAAATTAAAAATCACTCTATGAGTTTAACTTTTTTTTTTAAATTGATTATACTAAAATATTTAAATGACTTCCTTATTTTTTAGGGATAAAATCTAAATTTGCCCATAAATTATTAAAAATAGTATATATTTACCTCTAAAATTTATTTTTTTAAAAAAATCCCTCACAATATTAAAATGGTACAAATTTGCTCTTATTCAATACTCTGCGGGGCAAATGTAGACCATTTTAATAATTTGAGATAAATGCGAACTATATTTTCATATTAACCATCAATAAAAATATCCATATTTATTTTCGTAAAAGTAAATATGTACAATTTTTAATATTTTAACACATTTTAAAAAATAAATTTAAATTTGTACCGATTTCAATATTTTGAAGAAAAATTTCGCAATTATTCATATTTTTATATAAATGAATTTCTTATAAGTTGTTGTAATTTTTAACCCCACTGGACTGAATTCTCTGCTACGCCCCTGGTTATAATCATTATTAACCAAAGTTCCATTAATTCTATATTAGTTGTCATTGTTAAATCAATTGAACATGAAATCACATCATTTTATATAAGGATCTCTTCACTGAAAAATCAAGCAACAAACCGAGTCTCTCTAATGGTTTTTTTCAAACTTTATTAAGAGAATCGACAAATTAGGTTGACGAACCCTTCTCTAGAGAAGAAATCAAAGCCGCGGTATGGAGTTGTGGGAGTTCTAAGTCACCATGTCCAAATGAATTTAATTTTGCATTTATCAAAACAACATGGGGAACTATTGGTGAACACATATACAAAATGGCTACTTCTTTATATGATTTTGGCAAACTTCCAAAGTTTGTAGCTCTCATACCAAAAATGCAGGGTGCCTCAGAAGAAGGTGACTTTAGGCCTATTAGCCTTCTTGACCGTGTTTACAAAATCTTTGCTAAGTTGTTAACAAATCAACTGAATACAATAATTGGAGAGTTTATAGATATTGAGCAGTCAGGGTTCATTAAGGAAAGGATGATCTTTGATGGAGTTATGATTGCAAATGAAGCTATTCACTCACTCAAAAAATCATATAGATGTGGTTTACTTCTTGATAATACCCATTATTTACTAATCTAATCCATTCTCAGTCCAAGGCAAACACATAACAAGCTAATGCCTAGTCAACTCAAGGCCCAACGTGTGATTAGCAATCGCCAGCTTGCAGGTTGTTTGATTGGACCATGCTCAGTCAAATCAAAGTAGCCCATGCCTTCTGCCTATTCTATGCACCTGAGCAGACCCATTCTTGGCACTCGAATGCTTACAGGTGGCTTTCCACATACACTATAAATAGTTCAAATCACATAAGAACCAAGTATTGAATCATTGAGACATTTTCTCTTTAAATTCTCTCTCTAAAAGCATTAATGACTTAAGTTTCGGAGTGCTTACGCTTGGTCCGATCGAGCACCTCTTATTGCAGGTCCATCTAGTCTTAACAATCTGATCATCTCATTTATCCCCTCTATATGATCTCGTTTCATTTTTGATCTTTCAGGAATTATCATTTGGTGCTTTCATTGAGAGACCATGGAAGGCTCACTAAGATAATCTAAGCACTATAGAATTGAAGCAAGTAATCGATTCAATGATGAGGGCAGACCAAGATCCATTGTGAGAAGAGAAGAACCTCACGGACCCAATAGCACAACCATATTCCACTCCCATCAAGATGAAAGACCTAAAGACAATACTAGGAGATTTTGGGAGGAACATAATGCAATCTGTCCGAAAAGGCAAACAACCTCATACCTCAATGAGGGATTTAGAGGTGGAGAGTGAGAAAAGAAAGGAGAAGAGGCAGAGGAGGAAGGGGATTATGATACAAGACTAGGAGGAAAGACACAAACCAGGTACTCACTCAGATGCATGCGAAGTAAATCACAGAAAAAATGAGAAGGAGAAAATGTTCTCTATCAGCAGAAGTCACTCATTCGATTCGAGTTATAGCCTTAGGAAATCGCCGTCACCCTTGGTCTCCATAGGAGATGATATGACGTACATGTGTACTCCAAAGAGAAGGCATTATAAGAAGGCAGAAGACCTAGTGGCAGATAAGAATGGGATATGGTTTCCATAGCAAGTTAAGAAGTTCAGACTTGGGCACTGTGACGCGCGCCGGACCAGCAAGACTCTCGTTGAACCCGCTTTTAAGATTCGACAGATTGGTTCGCGTCTTTTTGATCTTGGGTTACATGAGACATTTTGGAATCCCCTACCCAATAGAACATTGGGAGGTTCATCTAATCCCATGAAACCTTTAGGCACTTTTGAGGTATTTTGGAGTCACCACCCAATTTACAAGAAATTGGGAAAGGTCATCTAACCTCGGGGGTCTTAAACCAGAGAAAGTGTTCGGAACTTCACTTTTATTCATGCCTTAAGTTAAGTTTATAAATGAGTTTTTAACAAAATGAAATTCCATCTCTCATCTCACGCGATCATGCAATAAATTTAAAACACATTTCAATCACATCGGAAAGCGATAAAGAAAGCATAAAATAAAGCAATAAATAAATTATAAGAAAAATCTGGGACAGAACAATCCCCCAAAATAAAGAAAGCATAAACAAAATAAAAGGATAAACTTGCACCAAAAATTAATTACAAGGGCCCAAAATGAGTAAACAAGTAACTGCATCACAAAAATAAAATACATCATACATAAATCGGGATATTCATTGGATCTTTATGAACATTGGTTTCTTTTTATTAACTTAAAAAAATTGGAGAATTATTTTTGGGCATTGATTGAGAAAACTGGGATGAGTGATCCCATTTTATAAAGATTAATTCTCCATTTGAAAGTGAGATTTTATTGGTTAAAAATAGGTCATTGGTCCATTTTATTAGAAAAATCCTAATTTTATTTATTGTAGAAAAACATGAATTTTCATAATAAAAACGGATTCAAAATATATTTTACAAGTAGCATACAAGATAATAAAATAGGAAAAATACAACAATTAAAAAAATGCAAACCAAACTTTGAAGGCTTTTAGTGCTTGATTCTCCAACTCGCCCATGGGTAACACTCATATAAAAAAGGGACAAAGTATTGCAACCAAAAAGAGAAAAAGAAAATTAAGGTTAGCAATTAAATCAAGCAAAATAAATAAATAACATAAAATGGAATACATAAAATAATGAACCAAATTAAATTAAATGAATCCCATTAACAAATATTTTAATTAAGCCAACCAAGTAAATAAATCAAACAAATAAAAGGGATAAATGAAAGAATGAATTAATGAAATAATGTATGTGTGAACCAAACAAGATGGAATTAAAGGGGAAATAAAAACAAGGATGGCCCACGCATGAAAAGTATAAGAACAATTAAAAGTTATGCATGGAAATTAAAGAAAAGAAAGAGCAAGATGGCCACTGTTCACGTGGCCATCATGCAAAGGTAAAGAAAGAAAACATGCAAATTGATTAAGTTTGGCAAAATAGGTTTATTAGGTTAAACATGCAAAATTAACATGATTAAATTAATGATTTACATGTTAATCACAATAAACATAAATATTTACATGGCAAAAAGATCAACAAAAATAAATAAATTAATTACATGTCCAAATAATACATGTTGAGAATAATAAGAAATCAAAGCAAAATGAATTGATTAATTACATGTTAATAATGAGAAATCATGGCAAAATAAATTAATTATATGTTAAGAATAAAAAGAAATCAAAACAAAAGAAATTAATTGATTATATGTTAGGAATAAAATTAATAAAACAATATTTACATGAACAAAATAATAAAAAAATAGAATAAGATAAAAAAATAATTAGTTCGGAGCGCAGAAAATTTACCCTCAGATTTTGATTCGATGGAATAATGATGATCTTCTTGGAAAATTTCTCAAACAAATGATTTAGAAATGAAATTAATCCCTTTTGTTTATGGAGAAAATAAAGAAATTAATTTGAATGCTTAAAATATTGAAAATTGATTTGAAAGTGAAAATTAATTCCTTTTGTTTATGGAGAAAACAAATAAATTAATTTGGATGCTTAAAAGATTGAAAATTGATTTGAAAGTGAAAATTAATTCCTTTTGTTTATGGAGAAAACAAAGAAATTAATTTGGATGCTTAAAAATTGAAACTTGAATTTCCAATCTCAATTTATCCTTATTAATGAAAAAATAGAAGTCTGAAATTTTTTAAAGAAAAATCAAAGAAGAAGAAAGGAAAAGCTCTCAAAAATAATGGAGGTTCCCCCTCCTAGGTTTTTTCATCTCAAAATATTTATATGATGGAAAAATAAAACCCTAATTTTATTAGGAAAAGAAATTTTATTTTAATTCAATTTCCTGCCTTTTTTAATGATAAAATCAACTTTTATTTATTAATTATCTAAGAAAATGATTTAGAATTTAATTTGGACTCAAAAACCTCAATTGGGGTGAAAAATCACGTTTTGGGGTGAAAATCAGCAGAGTCTGGGTGTGCTGGCGCGCGAATCTGTGCGGATCCGCGGGAGCGCGCGCTGGCGAGCGCCGCGTGCAGGTACCCGCTCGCTGCCGCGCGTCGACATCCGATTTTTGATTTTTTTTAAAAATTTTTAAATATAACTAAAAAACGATAAAATTTTCAAACTTCATTTTTTAAAACTAATTTTTAAAATATTTTTATTATTTTTTTATTTTTTATTCTAAAATGCAAATTTGACAAGTAAATCATCACTTTCAAACTCTTTGCCCGTGAATAGGCAATTTATCATCATTGGGTAACTCCGATCTAGGCTGACTTAGGACCCGGTGTCTACAGTTGCCCCCAATTTAGGAGAAACTAGTACGCTAGTGTTTAGGTGAGCCTAAACTCAAAGAAAAGAAGGAAAAAGACACGTACCTGAGGCAGCTATCTTTCCGAACTGGATGATGTTGTTATGGTGGTTGTTGCATATTGTCGGCGTGTTATCTTTTGCTGAAGCAGTAGTGTCGTGATCGTGCTAACCCTCCGTAGAGTGGTAGTGGCATCATCGTGCTAACCCTTCTGAAGTGGTAGTTCTGTGGTCGTGCTAACCTTCCGTAGAATGGTAGTGCTGCCATCGTGCTAACCCTTCTGAGTTGGTGAAGTGGTAGTGCCGTGATCGTGCTAACCTTCCGTAGAATGGTAGTGCCGCCATCATGCTAACCCTTATGAGTTGGTGAAGTGGTATTGCCATGATCGTGCTAACCCTCCATGGAGTGGTAGTGCCGTTATCGTGCTAACCCTCCATGGAGTGGTAGTGCCGTTATCGTGCTAACCCTTCTGAAGTGGTAGTGCCGTGGTCATGCTAACCTTCTGTAGAATGGTAGTGCCGCCATCGTGCTAACCCTTCTGAGTTGGTGAAGCGGTAGTGCCGTGGTCGTGCTAACCTTCCGTAGAATGGTAGTGCCGCCATCGTGTTAACCCTTCTGAGTTGGTGAAGTGGTATTACCGTGATCGTGCTAACCCTCCGTGGAGTGGTAGTGCCGTCACCGTGCTAACCCTTCTGAAGTGGTAGTGCCGTGATCGTGCTAACTTTCCGTAGAATGGTAGTGCCGCCATCGTGCTAACCCTTCTGAGTTGGTGAAGCAGTAGTGCCGTGGTCGTGCTAGCCTTCCGTAGAATGGTAGTGTCGCCATTGTGCTAACCTTCTGAGTTGGTGAAGTGGTAGTGCCGTGATCGTGCTAACCCTCCATGGAGTGGTAGTTACGTCATCGTGCTAACCCTTCTGAAGTGGTGCTGTCTATGAGCCCTTTGATTGATTTGCCCCCTGAGAGGTCTTTGGATGGTTGCCCCCTGAGAGGTCTTTGGTTAATACTTGGATTGATGTCGTTTTGGTTGGTTGCCCCCTGAGAGGTCTTTGGCTGATGCTTGGATTGATGTTGTCACTCGGCTTTTATCGGTGTCTGCATCGGATCTCTCTCTGCAAAATAGGAAAACCAAATATGCAGAAATAAATAGTGAGCATGCACGTGAAATGCATGAGTCATGTAGGAATGCAGGATAAGAATTCATCTTAGTGGACTTGGAGATGATAGCCGGGCTAGCCGCAACTTGTGATAGGATTAATGCCTTTTGAAGCTGCTTTTGAATTTCATGTCTTTGGGATTGCGAGGTTCTCATTTGAAACCTGTAGTCATTCTTTTAAGGTAGTGCGTCCCTTATGGATTTTCACACTAGCTTTTCTTAGCAGGAAATGTGTCATTTATGGATTTTCTCATGACCCTGTGCCTCATTTTTGCCTGGAGTGGACCCAACCCAAACCAGCATTTTTTTTTCTTTTTTTTTTTAAGGATAGACTGCCTGTTTCTAGGTTTTCACCCTATCCTTTTGCCTAACTTTTGCTTAGAGAGCTAATTATGGTTTTCATCTCTAACGGCTTTTTTTTAGAAAGCTGAATCTGTTGCCAAAGATCCTTTTAGGGTGATCAGCATGTACTTATGCCCATGTCGTGGCCGTCTGAGCTTGATTCTTCTAATGATGGTGCTGTAGAATAAATCGTCTGAAGGACCCGAGTGGTGAAAGTAGCAAAGGGTAGACAGTAGATGACTTTGATCACACAAAGTGAACTGCTCTGATCACATCAATATACCATTACATAAATGCATGTGTTTCAATTTAATTTCATTAAACATGATCATTGTTTGGCATTAATCTCAAGAATATAAAACCTCATCTAATCTCGGGATGTATCTTGAAATCATCAACCTCCTATTATCAATCAGCCCTCTCAGGTTTTCATGATTGAAAATTTTCTCTCATCCTATTTTATTATTTTTTTGCTTTTTATTATTATTATTATTTTTTTAGCCTTTGCCATGGAATCCTTTTTCAATCCGCCTATGTTGGTTGATCTTGCTTTCACATTCGTTAGCTGGGGAAGCTACTCTTTCTGGCGACAGTTCTTTTTAGCATCAAAGTTTTGTTCCTGGGTGTTGGTGCCAACTGGTTGGGGTAGTGAGTTTCTTCGCTTGGATTTTGGCCGTGAAAATCTATATCTTCCTTTTGTTGGCTTTGGTGGCTCAATTTCTGAAGTAACCTTTAATGGTTGGGATGGAGTCGTACGCTGGCTTTAAATGGTTTAAGACAGGACTATGGTTTAGGATAGGATTATTTTCCTTTCTTTTTTTTTTTGCCTTTGTTTTTCTTTTTCCTTTCTTTTTTTCTTTTTCTTTTTCCCTTTTTTCCTTTTTTTTCTTTTTTTTTGAAACGTAATGAGCGGTCCTCCTAAATTTGGTTATAAGGGTCCCTGTTGGTCTCAAATGATTAAAGGTTAGCCTTGACTGGTTTCGGGGTAAACATTTCAAATGATTGGGAGGAAAGGAATTCTAAGGCTTGGTCTTAATGAGCTAATCGGAGTTTTATTTTGGTTGATTTCAATGTTAGGGAGGCAAAGGAATGTCTTTTGAAATTTTGCTTGTCATCAAGTTAGCGCATCGAAGCAGCATTGCCCCCATAATGTTCTTATGAATTATCAGCATGTCATTCCATGTCTAGGCAAGCGCTCTTTCATTTTTTTTCTTTTATCTCTCAAAAATTTCCTGTCTTCAGGAGTTATATTAGATGCTATTAGGATTTTCTTTGGATTTTTCAAAGTTTCGAAATTAAATGCAGTGATATTTGATGAATTAATGTCAAAATGTATGTATCATGATCATGTGAAACGAAATCATTAAAAACACCATACAAATAAGCAAAAATTGTTCATTTTATTACAAACTGCAAACTATGTCATAAAAGTTCTTGGAATGAAAAGAATCAAGCATTTAAAACAACTATATTTTTCTCCACTCTCACTAGTGGTTTGAGAAGACCCGATCCTATTCACGGTGGAGGGACTGCATTGTAGCCTAACTTCTTCTTCTTCTTCTCTCTCTTCTCAGGATCCGTGATCTGATTGGTGTCAATAAGATCCTGGATCTTGTTCCTCAATATACGGCAGTAATCTGTCAGGTGCTCGGTTTGCTGATGGTAGGCGCAGTATTGGTCCTCTCTATAACCTGGCTGTCCTTGATTCATGGCTGGTCTAGGTGCCAAAGGTCGCAGCTTGCCCTCTTTCATCAATCTCTCCAGTACCAAGGATAGAGAGCGGCCTAAGTTGGAGTAATATCTCTGACCCTGCCCAACTCCAGTAACTGAAACTTCTACTATCTTGCCATTTTTGCTATTATTGCTCCCAGCACCACCTGATTTGTACCTTGACTGGTTCCCATAGCCTTTCCCAGCAAAATTATTTTGGCTTGCTTTCTTTGCTAGGTAGGCCGCCTCAGCCTCTACAACAATATCCTTAAGTGACTCCCAATCCCTGAGCCCCCTTAAAGCTGAGTAAATCTCTCAAGTAAAGGCATGAGTTCTTGATAAATAACCTGATCTGGTCAGCGGTGTCTGGCTTTCTCTTCATCTCTATAATCCTATTCCTCCACCTAGTGAGGTATTCATGAAATGATTCATCGCTTCTTTGCTGTAAGAGCTCGAGGTCCTTCAGGGTGACCTCCATTCTGGTGCTGCAGTTGTACTGCCTCATAAATTTTTTAGTCAAAAGGTCCCAATCCTCCTTAGACCTCCTGTCTAGCCCATGATACCAGTCTATTGCCGGACCCACCAGACTTAGGCAGAAATATTCCACCTTCTGCTTCTTACTCAACCCTGTGCCTTTCATGACCAAGGTATACTGCTTGATGTGTGCAGATGGGTCCAAAGTACCATCGAACTTCGGCAGCTCAGGCATCTTGAACCTTTGGGGCAATAGCTCTTCATCCCCCAGATCTCTGTTCTCAGGGTTGATCCCCTTTTCGGTTGATAATATACGGGTGATAGCCTTAATCTGCTGTCTCATCCCTCTTAAAGCCTCATCTTCTACCCTGGGTGCTCTGGGCCTCACAGTTTGGTGGACTATTGGCTCGTCATCTTCCTCTTCCATCACAAAATCATCATTGGGGTTGGGGACCCTTTCCCTTCTTGGCTCGATGGGTGCAGCAGCTCTGTGCTCATTGATAGGTTGACGGGCAGCAACTCCAATGAGAGGAGCCTCCCCACCAGCAAGCGGTTCGGCTTGCCCCTGAGGAGGGACTGCCGGTGGTTGTGGAGTGACAGGTGGCTGTGGAGCAGCAGGTGCCTGGGGAACAGGAGGATGAGCAATCTGTTCAGCCATAGCGCCCATCATTTCCAACATTCTCTGTTCAAAATCCTCTAACCTCCTAGCAAGGTCCTGAGTGGTCAAAGCTCCGGTCTCTTCTGCCATTGATGATTCAAGAGAGGATTCACTGATTGATGAGAATGACTCAGAATCCCAGTTAGACACTAGTTCCGGCAACTCAAAGAGCAGATTTGTCCTTACTAGCCGACCGTCGGATCCTCTAGTCCACTTAGATGAATCTATGATGGCTGAAAAATTTAAATTGTTAGAATGATGCATGAATGACATATACAATGCATGATCGTGTGTTATACAACATTTACAATCACATGCAAGCAAGTAAATCCTTCCAACCTTATTACTCCCACACACGAGGTAATGCGTTCTCTTTCCTAGGTGGGCTTGATTCATGGGTTAACGGGGAACCCAATGAACGCATATGGTGTATGGCGAAAAACCGACAGTATAACATCTCTTGACTAATGTGCATACGTATGATTTTTAGCCTTTATGTATTTAAATATTTCAACTAAATCAAAATGGGCTTATCGGGGCACGAAAGGCTTTGATAAAAGACCATTTAATTTGGTTGATTTTGTTCAATATATAATGGCCCACATAGCAAGCATCGTATTAAGGTACATGTCACCTAGGGGAAGTATCTATTGCCATTACATGAGCTTTGGTCATGGGTGATGATACTTTAGGGCTAGCCAAGCATGGTCCCTGCCAACAGGTCTTGCTCATCATGAGCATAATGACCAATCGGGTCTCCATTTGATATACCATGATGGTACGAGGCTTGGGCTGGTGATTATCTCGAGCTTTAGATTGGTTTCATGATCTTCCTCCAAAATCTATAATTTCTTTTAGGCAAATTCATGATCTATTCACAACGAGGTTCATAGTTCAAATTTGGATGCCAAAAATGATCAACGACTTACACAACTTGGGGCAGGGCCTCAATGAAAGCCTAATAGTATTGATAGATTCCAAACATTGGCATATGAGATAAGGAATCTGCACTTAGAGGTAGCAACAAATGCTATAGCTAGGATTGTAAGGAGCATCCAACTGTTTAAATCCATCACTACTCAGCCACCAACTGACTTCTCTTATCTAATAGACAGAGCTAACCAGTACATCCAGTTGGATGATGCTTTGAGAGTTAACGGAAGAATGCTGAGTATTGCATAAAGGATACAATAGCCGGTCGGATGGGGAGGAAGGATAACAAAGAGCCCAGAGAGAGCATCCACATCAAAAAGCTCAGGTAAGTGGAAGGAGACTGAGCAAGAAAGGTTCGAATGCCATGTTAATAATTCAGCTAGAACCTGTACCACACTGAACTCGTCCCCTGCCAATGTTCTGATGTGGATCAAGGAAAAGCATAGTAAGATGAACTGGCTAAAGAACATGTCCGATCGGACATATACTAAGAGAACCAAGAGCAAATATTGTGAATTCCATAAAGACGCTAGCTATATGAATGAAAAATGCAACTCACTAAAAGAGAAGATTGAAAGACTCTTGCAGAAGGGGTCTTTAAAGAAATTTGTAAGACCCTCATAGAGGAGTCCTTGTAAGCCCCTCCTGAAAGAAAAGATCAATTAGATTCTAAAGATGATGAAGAGCGAAGAAAACTAAGAGATGTTGATCGGTAAAGGTAAAGAGTTGGGGTAATCAAGATGATTGTAAGGGATCATTATATGGCGAGGATTTCTCTAAGAGAAAAAAGGGTAAAGGATATACTTCTCAGCAAATCTTAAAAAGCTGCCACCTATCTCCATATCCCCTCAAGATGTAGGTGATTTGAAATTCCCACATGAAGATACCCTAATTATTTAAGCTACGATCAACAACTTTCTAGTAAAAAGAATTCCGGTAGATAATGGAAGTGCAATAAATATCCTCACCTTAGAAACCTATAAGAAGATGAACCTACTAATTGAAGAACTAAAACCAAACACCACCCTATTGATTAGGCTCGATAATGCCGCTACACTAGTGGTTGGATCAGTTAATCTCTTCATAGAGCTAGGAGATGAAGCAGTGATTCACACATGCAAAACCACTATTATGGTGATGGACATGAGTTTTATGTGCAACGTGATTTTTGGATGACCGCTGCTCTTTTAAAGTGAAGTAGTGACTAGTATTAGATACATGGACATAAAGGTGCCCACAAAAGCAGGAGTGGCCATCTTGAGAGGAAACCAGAAGGCCTCCAGGGAAGCCTACATTGCCATGATAAAGGAAGGGAAGCAGGCCTACATAGTAGAGCCAGTGCTTGAGAAGAAGGAAAAAGAAGCTGCAAAGCTAAGAATGAACCCAAAAGGGGAGTTGATCCCAAGAGAGCAATCCGAGGGGAAAGAAGTCAAGATCGGGTCGAAAATGACCAAGGAGGTGGAAGAAAAAATCATACAGGTACTGATGATCAATCAAGCCTCTTTTGCATGAAAACCAGAAGATATCCATAGCATAGACCCAAAGTTCATCACGTATAAGCTGAATACCTATCCAAACCACCCTTCTGTAAAGCAAAAGTTGAGAAGACATGCACTCAATTGAAAGAAGTTCATCATGGAGGAAGTTGATCGACTTTTACAAGCTAGAACTATCAGAGAAGTTGACTACCCTGATTAGCTGCCAAATGTGGTCTTAGTGAAAAAGAAGAATGAAAAGCTTAGAATGTGTGTTGATTTCACCGATCTGAACAAAGTTTGCTCGAAGGATAGTTACCCACTGCCTAGTATTGACTAGCTTATAGATGCTACAGTTTGCCATGTGATCTACTATTTGCTTGATGCTTATACTGGCTATCATTAGATCTTAATGTTGTTGCTGGACCAGGAGAATACAAGTTTTATAATAGATGACGACATCTTTTAATTTAATGTGATGTCGTTTGGTCTGAAAAATGCTGGAGCAACATATCAACGGTTGATGAATAAAATTTTTAAAAATCAAATCTGAAAAAATGTGGAAGTATATATCGACGATATGATTGTAAAGAGCAAGAGCCAAGAGGAGCATGTTGCCGATCTGATCAAAGTCTTTGGCACTATGAATAAATTTCAAATGAAGCTAAACCCAGAGAAGCGCATCTTCTGGTTGCCATTTGGGAAATTTTTAGGCTTCATGGTATCCCAAAGGGGAATCAAAGCGAACTAGAAAAGATAAAAGCAATTTTCGACATGCAGCCCCCAAGTAACTTTAAGGATATTCAGAAGTTGAATGGAAGGATCATAGCCTTGGGGAGATTCATATCTTCTTCAACAAAGCGTTGTACACCTTTCTACAAAAAGCTGAGAAAAAATGATGTCTTCAGCTAGGAAACAGATTGCCAAATAGCTTTTGAAGAACTAAAGCAATTCCTCACCAATCCTCCATTACTGAGCCGATCGGTTCTTGGTGAAAGGCTTTTCCTTTATTTGTCCACTTGGAGAGAGGCAGTGACAACAGTTTTGGTTAGAAAAGAAGGAACTCAATAGTTGCCAATATGTTATGTTAGCCAAGTGCTGAGAGGGTTAGAATTGAGAAAAAGTCCAATGGAGCAGTTGATCATCGCACTCATCATGTGCACCAGGAAGTTAAGGCAATACTTTAAATCTCACATTATAGTTGTTCGATCTGAACAACCACTCACGAAGATCCTTTAAATGCCATATTTGGAAGGAAAACTAGTGGGATGGGCCATAAAATTGCAATCCTTCGATGTTAGGTATGAGCCAAGGAGCGTAATAAAGGCACAATCTTTAATAGATTTTATGACAAAATTCACCAGTGGAGAAAAAGTTGAGCAGCCAGAGAAGGTTTCTTGGGAAATGATTGTTGATGGAGATTCGAATCATCAGAAAAGAGGCATTGGTATAGTAATAAACTTACCCTTGGGCATAACGATCAAATATGCCATAAGGTTAAGCTTCAAGTTGTCCAATAATATCATAGAATATAAAGTACTCTTGCAATGCCTGAGGTTGGTCAAGTTTATCCAGCCGGAAAACCTCAAGATCAAAAGCAACTCACTGTTGGTAACAAGCCAAGTACTTAGGAGTTTTGAAGCCAAGGAAGATAGCATGAAGAAGTACTTGGCAAAAGTGAAGATAGTATTGAAGGAGCTGGAAGATGCCGAAATGGCGTGGAGCTTGGAAAAGGCACTAAGAGAAGACACCGGTGCAGTTGATCGACTGGCTAAAATGGCAGCCTTTGAACACCAAAAGATTGAAGAAAGCATAACGGTTGAAGAGTAGTTCTCATCTTCCCTTGAAGAGCTAAAAGTGATGGAGATAGAGTAGCAAGAGAGTACATGGATGTGCCCAATCATCTGATACCTCCAATTAGGGGAATTGCCTAAAGATGAAGCTAAAGCAAGAAAAATAACAAGGGAATCACTCTGTTATTCTATAATTAGTGATGAGTTGTACAAGAAAGAATTTAGCCATCCATGGCTCCAGTGCGTGACAAGGGAAGATAAAGATTACATCATCAGAGAAATTCACGAAGGCATTTCTGGGGCACAAAAGGCCAGCATAGCAATTGCAAGAAAAGTATTGCAAAACCGACTATTTTTGGCCCAGCATCTTCAAAGACGCTCAGGAAAGAGTCAAAAAGTCCCAGCAATGTCAAATCCATGAAAGAATAATTAGGCAGCCAGCAGTTGAACAACAGTTGATTGGTGTCTCATGGCCATTTGATTAATGGGGATTGGATATCTTAGGTCCTTTTTCCTTAAGGAAAACACCAAATGAAGTTCCTTGTTGTAGCCGTTGACCACTTCTTAAAGTGGATTGAGCCATCACAAATAATATCAAGTAATTTGATAGTTCAACCTTTATATCCTTCTACTCTGCTCTGACTATCGACCTAAGATTCACTTCAGTGACTCATCCACAGAGCAATGAGATGACTGAAGTGTCCAATTAAACAATCTTGGAAGGGTTGAAGAAAAATTAGGAGAAGCAAAGGGCAACTGGATGGAAGAGCTACAAAGTGTTTTATTGTATTACAGAGCTTTGCCTAGAGCTAGCACTTTGCAAACTTTTTTCTCATTGGTATATGGGAAGTAGTAATACCAGATATTGGAATTCCCTCTTATCAGCTAACATTCTTTTCCTATCAGAAGAATGAGCGAGAAAGAAGACAAGATTTGGATTTGATTGAAGAGAGGTAGGAAGACATTTACACAAAGATAGTAGCTCATGGGCAGAGAGTCACAAAGTACCACAACAATAAGGTAAAGTAAAGAACTTTCAATGTCGGAGATTTAGTATTAAGAAAAGCTAAAATTGGCTCCAAAAATACCGGAGTTAGATAGCTCATGCCCAACTGGGAAGGACCTTATGAAGTTTCCAAGGTCTTTAGTAGAAGCACGTACAATTTAAGAACTCTAGATGGTTCAGACATTTCAAGATCATGGAATGTTGAAGTGCTTAAAAAGTACTTAATGTAACATTGTATTCCAATCGAACTGATAAATGAATATACAAGTTATAGATATTATTCCCAAATTAATTTGCAAAATAAATTTGAACACCAAAATAAGAGAATAATCATTGCACTGATTAAAATTTTTAAGTACAAATAAAAAGAGAAAATCCTATTCTAATCCTCCATATTTACATGCTCTTTAGGAGCAACTTCGATTTCATCCTCGATTGGAGGTCCATCACCTTCATGCTTAGGAGGAAGCTCAGGCAGTGAAGTTGGATCATCCAAGAAACTGAAGTCCTCCCCTGGAAAATGTCTCTCACATGCAACAATGATGCGAGTGAGAAGATCATTTTGGAAGTAGCTTAGTTGATTCATTAAATGCTTTATTTAGTCAGCCAACTCCTTTTGATGCTCTAGGTTCAGGGCATTCAGTTTCTCCTCTGATTCCTTCCTAGCAGACTCGATTTGCCCTTTAAGATTCCCCACTTGGGAAGAGAGCCTAGAATTTTTTATAGGCAAGGTAAGATTTTCCAAATGGAGAGCTTGAAGTTGATAGTTTTTTGCACATAAAGCTTAGAGCCGAGCTTCATACTCTTTCAATTGTAATTCCAGCTTCTCCTTTAGCTCTCATTTAGATAAAATCTTCTCGGTGAGCTTCTTTTTCTAGGCAACATTCTCTATATAAAATCACCAACCCCTTTGAGCAGCCTATTTCAATGAACAAATAAAATCAAATGAAATGAAGAAATGAAGAAATCTCAATTTTAACAGATGAGAGACTTGCCTGAAAGAGCTCATGGTGCGTCTTAGCAAGTTCCTGAGAAGGCAAGGTGACCTAACCCATATCCTGCATGTCCTTCTCAGACATCAGGCTGTGACTCAAGAACCCAAAACTTAGGGATTTCGGATAGAATACTCCCCTCCAAACTTCTAAACTAAGATCTCTTTCAAAGAAAGAAATCCAACTTTAGAAGTTGGAACAATAGCAGCAGTCGAGCCCGAAGGCCCCTCGTACATTGTCCTATCAGAAGAAAACCTTGGAGAAGACATCTCCGAAGGGCCTGCAGCACTCACCCAGTAGGCGTCAATGGATCAGTTGTTGGTTGGGTTGGAGGAGGAGGAGTGGCTATCATTGCCGAAGGTTGATCAACCTCAGAAACTTTCGATGGCCTTGGCCTCGTGGTAAACCTCCTCCAAAGCCTGATAGGCTAATCATATTGATCCTTAACAAGGGTCAATTTTTTCCTTTTGCCTTCCCGAGCCTTCTTTGTCCACTCAGCAATCTCCCGAGCCAGATTCTAATCCATAAAGGCTAAAGCTGCAAAAATAAGCAAAAGAGTTTATAATTCATTCAAAAATTTAAAAGCAAAATTAGGTACAATGTATAATGCATAAAGAAAACAAAAATCCTAAAGAAAGTTGCTAAGGGCACACACTTTGTTTCAAAATGTCTCGGCTCATCCAGAGCAGCCAGTAAGATCAACGAGCTTGTGGAATCCTTGTCATGCTCATTTTCATACTTCATGAGCTTCTCTATGTCCAATTTAAACATAAAGAACTTCGAAGCTAAGTACTTGAGGTTGTTGGCCTTATCTGACTGGAATAACCTTATGCCGAATCCTCCCTTATAGTCGATCAAAAAGAACTTCTCCTTGAAGCCCTTGACTGAGGAAGGAAGCGAGAACAATTGCCTCTTGTTCCTACTAGTGAAATAGTACTCAATCTCATCCTCTCGACCGAACAAGTAAAAGAAGAAGGTAAAGAGCTACAAGGATGGAACAACTTCAAGTTGCCGGAATAACACCTTAAAATAGGTGATTGTCCTCCAGTCATTCGAATTGAGTTGGTTTGGAGTGATCTCGTAGCTATAGAGGTTGTTGATATCGAAAGGGTGGAGTGAAAATCTTAGCCAACAATCCAAGCAGGGCTGATGGCAGATGAACGATTCATTATCCTTTTTGAATGACCCTTCTCCCATTAATATTAACAGAGGACAAGCTAGAATGGCTATGTCCTCAAGCATATCATATTTTCCTTATTCAACTCATTTCAAAGGTCGAAAGCTTGGTGTGTTTAACTACAGGCAGTTTCCTACTATACCTTAATAGAAAGCTAGTGTTTAGACCTTCAATTTGTGTTACTTCGCTTGAACTGCAACATGTTACAGCCATTTTTAGGGGAAAAGGGGTTAAAAATGAATCCCTAATTTGTTCCCAAGTAGCAGGCTTTAATTTTTTAGAAGAATATGAATCCAAAATTTCCAATAAAATTAAAAAACATACCAAGTAAAGATCTTTCAATGGAAAAGTTGGATAATTTTGTTTTTCATTTAAAGATGCTTAAAATTAACAATTGAAAAACAAGTGATAAGGTCCTTTGGGTTTCTTAATGCCTACTGAAATTTCAGCAACATCTCCCCTATAAATATGACATTTCTAAAAAAATTTCAATTGAAAATATTTCATACACTTCGATAAATCACATTCCATCAATCATATATATATATATATATATCATCATCATCATCATCATAGTCATATAATTGGATTTCAATTATTTAATAAAACCATGTACCACAAAAATAAGGACATGACATGGATTTTATACAATGGCATCAAATAATTAGCACATCACACGCAATTAAAAAGTGTATGCGAATCCCAAAAAGAATAGTGCCTATGTATGAGTATCATGTTTACATAGACACGGTGCATAAGCCCATGTCATCAAAAGAATCTTGACCTATATGATCCTTAGCTAGGAAAATGGCAATTCACTAAGAGTTGCCCGCGTTATTTTGCCCAGGATCCTATCTATCTTTATTTGAGTAGTTTAGACAAATTTCCCTCAGATAACTGAGTAAGTATATAAGGAGAATAAAAATCTTATGATTTCCATTCTCGGATAATTTAAAACATTTTCTTTACATATTGATAAGTTCAATTTAATGTTTGTTTTGTGTTTTTTTTTTCAATCTTATTTATGTGTTTTTGTTCAAATTTACTTAGATAATTTCTAGATCTTTATTTAGATTGAATTGGTGGAATTTTCTTTTCTTTTTGCAGGAAATTGAATATCACACGATAGTCAAGAATTCTTAACAGCCGTGTGATTGAGCTGATGGAATCTGCACGTGTAAAGAATATTTTAATCCTGACAGTCGTGTACTCGAGGAAACCCAAAATTTCAAGATTATCCACATGGTGGTTAGGATTGTTGCCATCTTTCCGGCATATGATTGTTGCCATCAAGACATTGGCATATGATTGTTGTAACACCCCAAAATGGCCCTAGAAGAATTACAGAGTTATTGGTTCGAAAAAGGTAAATTTTATGTGCGAGAGTTCTGTCGCGATCGCGACAAGTGTCGCGGGAGTGACAGAGCCCTCCAGCGGTTTTTGAACTTTAGCTGGTTAGAGTGGATGTGAGCGTTCTGTCGCGGCCGCAACAAGCATTGCGAGCGCGACAGAACCCTCTCGTGAGATGCTTACATAAGTGGGTTTTAAGAGACCTTGAGATGTGTATTGGACACGTGGCATCGTAGAAGAGTGACAAGTGTCATCGTAGAAGAGTGACAAGTGGCGGCATATGAGAGTGACAAGTGGCATCATAGGGTGTTGACACATGGCAACTTGAGAGGGTGACACTTGGCTTGGCTTAGTTTGGCTTAGCTTGGTTTGGCTTGGCTTGGCTTGGCTTAAGATAGGGATGGATTAATTGAAGTGGTTGGCATTTATTTGGTTTGGTGGCACTTATGTGAGAGGATTTGATTTCTTTGGGTTTGACCGGCCAACATTCATTCATTTTATTCATTTTCTAGCTTTTGGCCCTTTTGCTTTTGGCTTTCCTTCTTCTTCCTTTTCTTTGGTTTGGCCGTGCTCCACTTTCCTTTCTTTTCTTCTCTTTTCCATTTGCTCCTAAAGAGAATCATTTAGGTTGGGATAAAGAGAGTGGATTTTGAGAAGAGGTAAGTAGTACTATTATGATAGCATTAGTCTTCTTCTACTACTTGGTTTCTATTTTGATTTAAAGTAAAAAGAAGAGTAACCCCAAGTGTTTTTGTGTGTGGTTTTGGTGCAAGCTGGAGGCAAGAGAGTCGATAAAGGAAAAGAGAAGATCGGAACGAGTAGAGAGCTATGATCGAGTTCCTAGAGGTAGGGATCGAGTGTAACTGTGTTAACTTTGCATGTGTTTATATGAGAGATGCTTGATGAGCTTTAATTAGCTCAAGATGTTCATTTTGATTGCTTACAGTGCTCATGACATGTGTATATATGTTTACAAGTATGTAACTTGATCATTTGAGTGTTTGTGTTGATGATAGAGCTTGATTTTGTGAAATTATGCTTATTTGTCATCAGACCTCTGTGTATTGTATTTGTGATAAGTAGAGCTATAAGACTCCAATTGTGTTGATTCCAATTTCATTTGAAAGATCATATCCGTATCTAAAAATGTATAAGAGGGTTCTTGATCTAATTCAGGCCCTAAATATCCCAAAAAGTAATTAGAACGTAGGTTACCCTATTCTGGCGGGTTCCCTGGAATAATATGAATTGTTTAGAGCATATCTTTTGTTATAGATGTTCAAACGACCTCCAAATTGTCCCATTTGAAAGATAACATCCAAGAGAACAATTGTTAAGAAGAACGTTTTGCCTAAAAAAGACGTTTAGAGGTTCATTTAGACGATACAAGTTTAGGTTAAAAAGCAGTCTAGTGAGGCACCAAAGCGGAGCTTCCGTCGCGAGCGCGACACAGGTCGCGACCTCATGACAGAACAACCTATATTAAGCTCTTTTTTCTTCGTTTTGAGCCCATGATTGGCATGGGTCAACCCCTTGCCTTTCCCCTTAACGTTTTATACATGATTAGGGCTCCTAAATGATTACAAACTAGTTGTTAATGGAAAAATACATATGAGTATGATTAAAGATGGTAATTTAACTAATAAAGTAACAATGTATAGTTGTAGGAAGTATAGTACATTACATGATAAATATGTATGAACTTAGGAATTGTTACATAATGCATTTGGTATAGAGTATAGAGCCTTTTTGCAATCTGGCTTCTGTTGCGAGCGCGACATCTTGTCGCGATCGCGACAGTGGACTTGGCTTCTGTCGCAAGCGCGACATCTTGTCGCGATCGCGACAATGAACTTGGCTTCTATCGCGAACGCGACTTCTTTTCGCGATCGCGACAGTGAACCTCTTTGCATCCTATTTTATTTGTTTTGAAGAGAGTGTTTTCTTCTGTCTTGCTTTGCATGATTTATATGTTTATGTAATGAGTTGAACACATGTATATGATGATTATTAAAGATTGTACATCAATTAAATGTCTCTGAATTTGATAAATGCACTTGAATTTTAGTTAATGAGTTGATGTCCGTGTATAGTGTGTGAGTCGGTATTGAGCCTGATTACCATTATAGTGGATAGATAAGCATGCTTATAAAGGGATTACCGAGTGCAGCTGCCAATGTTCCGCCCCGTTTGGGCGAAGCGGGTCGACCTCTGAGAATGGTCATTAATAGAGATATATGAAAAAGTTTTGTGACTTCGGTCTATCGAAAATGTTTTTTTTATAGAGCGTCCCGTATCCACCATGAGAGGAACTCAGGCTTGTTCTGTTAAATGTTGTGCAGTGAACTTGAGATGATTATAGTGTTGCTTCGAATAAAGCTATAGTACATGAAAGTAATGTTTAAGTACATTACAGTTCTGTATACAAGTACATGATTACATGAGTGTATTGACATGAATGTGGTTACATGATAATGTATATTTGAATAAACGAAATGTACAAGTTGTAGTGTATATGAACAAGTAAAAGAGTAGATGTTATACGCATGTGAACTCATAGTATTTGATAATTGAACATGAAACCTATACAAGTATCAGAGCTATATGCATGAACTACTTGATATTTGTTATATGACATATGTGTGAGCTATTTGTGACTTCGTAAAGAAGTCCTTTGCATTGTTTTCATCCCCACTAAGCGTTATCGCTTAGCACGGATGTTTATTTCCGTGTAGGTATAAAGGTTCGAATCAGTGAGCGGGCATCTGCAGGTCAAGGCCACTAGGAGTTTTGTTATACCTTTTTGTATAAGTTAGAGATAGAGTTTTTACATTTTGAGTAACATCATTATGTAATATAAGTAGAAAAATCACAAAGTAAAGGTACATGTAAATGTATATGTAAAGCTAAATGAAAACAAATGTAATGTGAACATGTAAATGTATATGTAGTTAATATGAAATGCAAGTGGGCCCTAGTGTAGTATTTAATTACTTTTAAATAGATGTGTTTATGCTATCGCTTCCACTAATGCATGTACATGTATACGTAAGTGTCCGCGTAGCGCCCCGATATTCCTTACCGGGGGTATGGGGGTGTTACAATTGTCGCCACCGAGTCTCTCTGAAGATTATGTTTGATCTGTCTGGCATATGATTATCGCCGTCGGGATATCTTGAAGACTACAACTAATCTATCTGGTATATGATTATCACCATCAAGATATCGGCATATGATTGTCGCCATCAAAATATTGGCATATGATTGTCGCCATTGTATTATTTTATAGACTACAGTTGGTCTATTCGACATACGATTATCGCCGTTGAGTCAGTGGCATATGACTGTCGCCAATGACCCTCTTGGTAATTGCATTTGATCTGTCTAGCATATGATTGTCGCCATCCAGATATCGGCATATGATTATCGCCGTTGAGTCACTAGTATATGATTGTCACTAATGACCCTCTTGATAACTGCAGTTGATCTATCTAGCATATGATTGTCGCCATCCAGATGTCGGCATATGATTATTGCCGTTGAGTCACTGGTATATGATTGTCGCCAATGACCCTCTTAGTAACTACAATTGATATGTCAGCATATGATTGTCGCCATGTAGAGTCATTGGCATATGATTGTCGCCATCTAGAGTCACTGGCATATGATTGTCGCTGTTAAGTCACTGGCATATGATTGTAGCCAATGACCCTCTTGGTAACTGTAGTTGATCTGTCTAGCATATGATTGTCGCCATTGAGCCGTAGGCATATGATTGTCGCCGATGACCCTTTTGGAACCTTTCTTTGATGTGGCTTATCATTAATGCCACTGAGTTATTATGATAAGTTTTACATGTGTAAGTTGCAGTGTAGACTGTTGATGTGTAATTCTTGAGGCAGCTATCTTTTCGGATTGGAGGAGTCGGTGTGGCTTATCGTTAATACAACTGAGTTATTATGATAAGTTTTACCCATGAGTTGTGATGTAGACTGTTGAGGTGTAATTCTTGAGGCAACTATCTTTCTGGACCGGAGGAGTCGGTGTGGCTTATCATTAACGCCACTGAGTAGTTCTGAAGACTATTGTCGGTGTGGCTTATCATTAATGCCATTGAGTCCTTCTGAAGACTGCCTTCGGTGTGGCTTATCATTAACGCCACTGAGTCATTCTAAAGACTGCCATCATCTTTACTGGTGCTCATCCCGAATCTCTTTTCCTATAAGAATGGGCAAAACAAATGTGCATGGCAGAGGAAAGAGACATGTATTTGTGGTAGCACGTACCTATTGGGTCGATGTTAGATGGGTGTCCCTTAAAGGACGGTTGGTTGTTCCCTGGAGAACGGTTTGCAGAATATGAATATCATCCTCTTGGATTGCACCGAGTCATTTTCTAGACTTCCAAAGTGCGGATATCATCCTCTTGGATTGCACCGAGTCATTTTCTAGACTTCTAAAGTGTGAATATCATCCTCTGGATTGCACCGAGTCATTTTCTAGACTTCCAAAGTGCAGATATCATCCTCTTGGATTGCACCGAGTCATTGTGCATCCTACTATCGATGTGGCTTATCATTAATGCCACTGAGTCGTTCTGCCAATTTATGTTAATTGAGTTGATGAAAAGCCATCCGGCGCCGCCTTCTTGTTGAAAAGACATGTGTGCCTCTTAAGAGGGCTTTGTGCTCGCAGGGAGACTTTGAAAATTTATTATCACTGAGAGACTTAGATGCTCACTGAGAGACTTAGATGCTCACTGAGAGATTTAAATGCTCACTGAGAGGCTTAAATGCTCATTGGGAGACTTAGATGCTCACTGAGAGACTTAACTCCTCATGGATAGGCTTAGATACTAGACGAGAGGCTTAAATTTTGAGCCTCCTTGGAGGAAAAATTAGATTTGAGCCTCCTCATAGGAAAAAATTAGATTTGAGCCTCCTCAGAAGAAAATTAGATTTGGTGTTTCGATACTTGCCTGTAGGCAGATAGATTTTAGAATTTTCAGTGTCTCTTAAGAGGATTTTGGTCCTGATTTTTTATGCCTCTTAAGAGGTTTTGAAATTTTTTTTTGTATTTTTTTTTAAAAAAAGGTCTTCGATTGTTTTGAATCTTTACAACTAATTTTTTTATGTGAATTTACACCTCGAGTGCATTCTGCATCTTTACAATTTTTGGATGGATCTTGAATTTGCACTTGGGTGAATCTTACATTTTAAGTGTTTTTTTCCAACCATTACATTTTATGATAAAGAAACTTACCTGATTGCCCCCAACATAGTGTGCATGAATAGGCTTGCTCTTTTAAATGTCCTCTTTGGTGCAGGTCTGCGAGATTCCTTTTCCGTAAGGACTTTATCTTGATCTGATTATCCAGCATGGATGAGCGCCAATGTTGAGTTGAAATTGTACCTTGGCCCACTTTCACGTGTGGGGTTTATTCAGACATTTCCTACAAATTTATATGCACAAGAACATATACAAGAGATTATGTGTGCATGTGTGAAATATATGTGCAAGGATATATACAAGAAACATGCACAAAGAATCATGTGCCAATAATTGTTTGTGCAAATTACATGCATGTGATGTATACGTGAAGCTATGCGTGCCAAAGATGTGTAAAGACCTGTATGCATTACATGTATGTAGAAACTATGTACATGGAATGTGTACCTTATGTGCATGACATGTATGCATGGAATACGAACACAGGATGAGTGCAAAAATTGCATATGAGAGATACGTGCAAGGGATCATACGTGTGAATGCATGTGGGGCACCATGTATGCATGGAACGATGTATGCAAATAAATATGCAAAAGATTGTACTTGGGCGTGAAGAGTTATATGCAAATGTTTGCAAAAGAACTGTATTAGCAAAAATGCATGCAATAATATATAGACCATGTACCAAGTGGTTAAGAGGTTCATCGAAGGTACGACTTGGCTCCTCATCCTATTTGATGCCCTCAAAGATCTAGAAGGGTGTTGTTTCTAGTTCAGGAGCTATGACCCATAATCTTTTCACTAACTATGTCCCTTGGCTATTGGGCGTGCATCTTTTTTTTTTTCTTTTTTTTAATAATTTGTATTCTTTGTACATTTGAATTTGGATTTTTGTACACATATTGGGTGGTGTGTGTATGCATATGTCTTATGATAGAGAGACTTACCTGATTGCGGCCAACTAAGGTACGTGTGGGCAGTCTAGCTTCTCGAAGGGTCTTCATTTCTGTAGATTTGTGTGATTCTTGATCGCCCTCAGCATGGTGTGCCCGGATAGGCTTGTTCTTCTAGGTGTTCCCCCTCTGTGCAGACCCATATGATTTTATATCGAATACAGTGACCAACAATATTGAGCTGAATTCATCTCTTGGATGACCTTTGCACATGAGGTTTATTCAGACCTTTTCCTCAGAATTATGTACAAGCAATGTATACAAAAGATTGTGTGTGTGTATGGAATTATGTGTGTGAAATATATACACAAAGCTATATACACGAAACACATGCAAAGGATTATGTACAAAAACTTATGTGTACACAACTGTATGTGTAAAGGATTAAATGCATGTGATATGTGCTTGTGATATACATGCTAAACATGTGTAAATAATTATGTGTTACATGTATCCAGAAATTATGTACAAGGTATGTGCGCAAAGAATTGCATATGCGAGATATATACAAAGTTCATGCATGTGTGAATGTATGTTGGGCATCTTGAAAGGCTATGCACGTGTAAAGTTGTGCAAAGAGATATGCAAAAGATTATACACGCGGGATGCAAAAAATGGATAGACCACATCCTAGGTGGTTAAGGGATTTGTTGAGGGTACTGCTCATACTGTCTGATGCCTCCACGGATCTAGAATAGTATCATCTTGGCCTAGGAACTCTGACCTATAATCTTTCCAGAAACTATGCCCCCCGGCCATCAAGCATGCGCCTTTTGCTATGTGCTATACAACATTTTGCCCTCTGGACTCTGACTCGTATCTTGCATTATGCACTATTTGCATAAATGGAGGTTATTTGGACCGCCTTATCACTTTGGGTATTGGAAGTCATTTATTGAAGGTAGTGTGTCCCTTGTGGCTTTTCACACTAGATTTTCTTTGCGAAGAATGCGTACCTTTGGGGATTTTCACATAACTCTGTGCCTAATTTTTGCCTGGAATGGACCCAACCTACTCCAGCGGCTTTTATTCATTTCATTTTTTTATTGTGGGATAGGTTGCCTATTTTCAGATTTTCACCCTATTGTTTGGCCTAACTTTTGCTTAGCGAGCCAGTTGCAGTTTTCATCTCTAACGGCCCTTTTTGTTGTTTTTTTTATGGGTAGGATTTGTCACATGAAGTATTGTTATCACTGCCTTGAGACTTGCTCTAGCACATGTCCCTATGCATGCCACAAGTTTCTCTTAACCATTCAATTGCATGTTTATTCTTAGCTTATGCATGTGTTCCTATTTATATGCACCATATAGTAACAACAATAATCATGAATAGACATGTGATACAAAACATAGGTTTTATTCAATCTCAGGGAATAACACCTTGGGCGTATTCGACTCCTGTTATCAATCATCACTCTCAAGTTTTCTTAATTGAATAATTTCTCTCAATCCTTAATTTTTTCCTAGGGCATCTTTTCGGTTTTCACCCTAGCGGGTGCCCAATTTCAGCAAGGTTTCGTATTTTCGATTTTCGACCGGCAGGGCTTTTACTCTCTTCGTTTTGATTTCTTTTTTTTTTTGTTGCCTTTGCCATGAAACCTTCTTATTCTATCGGTATTGCTTGATTTCTTGAACCCTTCATTATTGTTTTAGCCGAGGCGGTTGCCTCTTCCGACAGTGGCTTTTCAGAACAAGAGGCTTAATCTTGACTTTTGCACAAATTGGCTGAGTCAACAAGCTCTCCTTTTTGAACTTGACTATGAAAACTCGCATTTAGCTTTTTTCGATTTTGGCCACTCAATATCTGATGTAGCTCTCAATGGTTGAGATTAGGTTACAGGTTGGCCTCAAATGGTTTAGACCAAAATTATGGATTTTCTTTTCTTTTTTTTTTGTATTTTTCTTCTTTTTTTTGTTTTTTTTGTTTTTGTTTTTGTTTTCTTCTCTTTCATTTTTAATTTTTTTTTTGTGAAAGCCCAAAGTTTCGTTCGTCTTGAATTTGATAGTCCAGCTTCTAAGACAGCACCTTAATGATTGGAGCTTGGTTTTGATTGGCTGCATTGTATGCATCCTAGATGCTAAAGAAGCAAAGAATGTCTTTTAAAAATTTCAATTGCTGTTAGGTTGACAAATTGAAGCAGATTGTCCTAGTATGACATTTCAGGTCTAGGCAAAGGCCTTTTCTCTTTTTTTTTATCTTTTTTTTTTTTCATTTTTATCTCTCAAATTTTATCTCGCTTCAGGAGTTAGGTTGGATTCAACCAAGATTTTTTTTTTCAATTGAACGAAATAGTGGTTATTGAACCAACGCCTTGATCATGATTATTACTATGCATAAGCGATAAGAGATAACTATGCATACATAAGAAAAGACCATATTATTAATATAGTTAGAGAAACAAGTGAATAATATAGTTTAAAACACATCAAAAGAAATCTCTAAGCCCATCTTCTAAGGCCACTTCTTTTATTCTTAGCGGTGGAGGTGTTGTGGTCGATACTTCTCCACTCTGTGTGCATGACTTTAAAAACTTCCTTTCCCACTTAGGCACTTAATCAGTCTTACTCTTTCTCTTTCACATTTTTGGGTCAAAGATCTGCTTACTGTCAATCAGGTCTTGAATCCGATCCCTTAAAGTCCGACATTGATCTGTCAAATGCCCGATGTGCTGGTGGAAAGCACAATACTGATCCACCTTGTGATTGGGCTACCCTTGGTTTCTGGCGGGCCTAGCCGGCAATGGCTGTAACACCCCCTCCTTCATTAGCCTTTCAAGGACCCAAGACAAAGATCTGTCCAAATTAAAATAGTGCCTTTGATTCACTTTCGTGGTTAGCACTTTATCAATTCTTGAATACGGTTCTTAGGGGACGACAGTGGTCTGTTTTATGCCCTGTATGTTGGTGATACGCACAATACCATTCAGTTCTATGTCTAGGCTACCCTTGGCTTGGGGCAAGCCCTGCTGGCCATGGTTGTAACTTTCCTTCCTTGACAAGACGGGTGAGGTGCCAAGACAGTAATTTACCTAAGATGGTATGGTGACATTGAGTTGTTCTAGTGGCTGGGACTTCTGCAGCCCTAACATTGCCCTTATTATTGTTGTGGCTACCTGAGCTTCCATTTTTCAGAGTATGTGTCATCGCTGGGTCTCCACCCTCTTCAGGCACAATGTTATATTCTAAAGTAGACCTCCTATTTCCTTTTTACTCGACTAGTGAATGTAGGCACCGGGTTTCAGGCAGTCCAGACTAGGGTTATCCAGTGATAAAATTAATTTCTGTCCACAGGCAAGAAGGTTGGATGTGATGGTTTTCTTGTCAAAATTTGCAAAAATAATAATAAAAATAATAAAAATAATAAAAAATAAAAACTAAAAAAAAGGGTTGAAAGTAATGTTGTTCGTATCAAATTTTTTCTAAAATAATAATAATAAAAAAACTTAAAAAAAAAAAAATTCAGCCGCCGATGCGAGTCAGCGCGCATCAGAAGCGCCCAGCCCAGGCTCGCCTCTGCAGCGCCCTGTGCGCAGCGCTTAGGGCATGCCCTTGCCTGCTCCTTGCGCACCCGATGGGCATCCCTCGCCAAGCACGCCCGTCGCTCGCCCCGTGGGGGTTGATTTCGGCCAAAAACTGATTTTTTTGTGTAAAAATTGATTTTTATCCCTCTTTTTTTGAATTTTCACGGTTTTTTCAATTTTTAAAATTAAGGTGGGGGATAATTTGTTAAAAATTCAAATTTCTTTTCTAATCAACTAGGCTCTTTTCTTAAAACATATAAATAGAAAAAAAAAAGGAAAAGATAGAAAGAAAAAAAGGAGGGGGGAATCCAAAGAAAAATTATGATTTTTTATTTCTTCTTCTTCAAAAACATTTTGTTTTTCTTTTTCAATTCTTTTTCTTCTTTTATTTCAATAAATTTTTTAAAAAGATTTTAGATTGAATTTTATTGATGAAAAATTGATTTTGAGATAAAGAAAATAATTTTTTGCTCTTAAAATTCAATTGTCTCACTTGTTTTTTGTTAATTTTTTTCTTCTTCAATTAAAATTTCATCTTCCCGGCTAACAAAGATGAAAGTAAATTCAAAAAAAAAAATAATCGACACCGACAGACTGAGGAAGGTTCCATGGCAAAAGCTAAAAAGAATATTAAAAAAAGGAAGAATAAAAATAAATGTCAAGTGGGTTGAAAATCGAAAAAATGCGACCTCATTAAAATTGGGTGCCCTGCCAGGATGAAAACCAGAAAAAAGGCATCTTGGGCAAAAATTAAGGGTTGAGAGAAAATCTTCAATCATGAAAACCCAAGAGGGCTGATTGCTAATAGGAGTTTGATGCTCACAGGATCTATCCCGAGATTAGATGAAGTTTTGTATTTTTCGAGTTAATGCCAAATAAGGATCATGTGTGATGAAATCAAACTGAAACATATGCACTTATGCAGTGATATGCTGATATGATCAGAACGGTTCATTTTACATGATCAAAGTTGTCTAGTTCCTGCCTTTTGCTTCCCTCGCTACTCGAGTGCTTCAGCTGATTCATCTTGTTATCAACTATAAAGCCAATTCTATAGCACCTTCAGAAAGAGAATCAAGCTCATACAACCACAGTCTAGGATGTAAGTACATGTTGATCACCTTTGGAGGATCTCCAATAACAGCTTCAGCCTTTCTTATAATTTGCAAAAAAAAAAAGCCGTTAGAGATGAAAAATGTAACTAGCTCTCTAAGCAAAAGTTAGGCCAAAGGATAGGGTGAAAACCTAAAAATAGACAGTCTGTCCTTAAAAAAAACAAAAAAAAAAGCCGATGGATTGGGTTGGGTCCATTCCAGGCAAAAGTTAGGCACAGAATTGTGTAAAAATCTGGAAAAAATGCATTTCCCGCTAAGAAAAGCTTGTGCAAAAATTCACAAGGGATGCACTAGCTTAAAAAATGACTACAGGTATCAAATGAGAACCTCACAAACCCAAAGGCATAAAATCCAAAAGCAATTCCAAAGGGCATCGATCCTACTGCAAATTGCGACCGGGCCGTCTGTCACCTCCAAACTCACTAGATGAGTTCTTGTCCTGCATTTCTGCATGACCCATAGATTTCACGTGCATGCTTACTATTTTTCCTACATATTTGGATTTCCAGTTTTACAGTAAGAGAGATTCGATACGGACACCGACAAAAGCCAAGTGGTAACATCAGTCCAAACACCAATCCAAAAGTCAGCCAAAGACCTCTCAAGAGGCAACCAGGCAAAGACCTCTCAGGGGGCAATCAACTGAAGACCACTTCAAAAAGGGTTAGCATGATGGCGGCACTACCATTCCACGGAAGGTTAGCACGACCACGGTACTACCACTTCAAAAGGGGTTAGCATGATGGCGGCACTACCATTCCACGGAAGGTTAGCACGACCACGGCACTACCACTACAACAAGGGTTAGCACAATGGCGGCACTACCATTCCACACAAGGTTAGCACAACCACGGCATTACCACTTCAAAAGGAGTTAGCACGATGGCAGCACTATCATTCCAAGGAAGGTTAGCACGACCAGGGCACTACCACTACAATAAGAGTTAGCACGATGGTGGCACTACCATTCCACTGAAAGTTAGCACGACCACGACACTACCACTTCAGGAAGGGTTAGTACGATGGCGGCACTACCATTCCACAGAAGGTTAGCACGACCACGGCACTACCACTTCAACAAGGGTTTGCATGATGGCGGCACTACCATTCCACGGATGGTTAGCACGACCACGACACTACTGTATCAAAAAGGGTTAGCACGATGGCAGCACTACCATTCCACGAAAGGTTAGCACGACCACAGCACTACCGCTTCAATAAGGGTTAGCATGTTGGCGGCACTAATATTCCACGAAAGGTTAGCACGACCACGGCACTACCGCTTTAACATAGCACGATGGCAGCACTACCATTTCACGAAAGGTTAGCACGACCACGACACTATCACTTGAATAAGGATTTACACGTTGACGGTAAATACCAAATCTGTAACGCCCCAATGCCCCTTGAGAGGACAAGGGAGTGCTACACGACATACATGCTATAATGAATAATTATTTAACATCACTTAGTAAAAATTACAACTGTCATTAAGGACATTACTTAACCCTATTAAGACTACTAATAACACTATCACTATCATGGGTCAATATAGCATACATATTACAATACAAAATTTCATATTATAACTGCATTCTTTACTTACACAAAAACAAAGCTCTATTAATACAATATCATTACAAAATCAATCTAAAAGACTTCAAGTTTCTATAGTGGCCTGCAGATACTCCTTCCAAAATACGAACTCCAAGCTAAAACCTACATGGGAGACAAACACCCGTGCTAAGCGATAACGCTTAGTGGGGATGTAAACCAACAATTCCAATACAAGCATTCATACATAATCACATATCATTAAAACATGTATCTCTCAGCAATAGATCATGTAATAACACTCACACAAGGTTTTCACAATAGGCCGAACATTCAATAATCCTTGCTCTATAATAGCAATATTCGATACTTATCAACAGCGGAAGACTTTAATATCAAGATCACTATATCACTTAGCATGGTATTGATATTACACTATATAGCAGAGACAACACTATCAATAGTTAATAAGAACACAATCATGCTATAACACACAATATTATCATCAAGCATACACAATCATTCTTTTATAGATAGCCTGAATCGTTATAGAAGTGGATACGGGTACAATATATATTAAACACTAGAGACCGAAGTCCCAAACACTAGATCACTGGATACCCGTCAGTATCAATCACTAGACACCCTTCGGTGCCACACTAACAGCTGCGAATCACTAGCCCTTTATAAGCATGCTTATCTATCCATAACTCGATTACAGGCTTAACAATTAATTTACTTCACAGTATAAGTTAACATACACTAGTACAAGTAGGTTTATATCATGCTCACATTTTCTTATATAGATTCACACTATAGGTTAAATTTAATGTTGATAGGTTTAACAAATTCATCAACCCAAATATACCCTGCATCATGCTTATATATAGACTCAATACAATATGATTCATTCATATATGATCAATATTGTATGCCATGTCATGTTCAATAATTAAAAGCATGTATACATTCAACTCCTTTATTAAACTACTATGCCATAGCATTATTTACATTTATTTCAATTATCAATCATTCATATACTCATATCATATTGTTAAACATGAATTGGATAAGTTATAGGAACTTACAGTGAAGTTCGGAGGCATTTCGAGAAGGATAAACACACACAAACACACAAACTAGAGGAGGGTAAAGGTGAGAAATGATTCATGCCAACCATGAGCTCCAAATTAAGAATAAAATCACTCTTTTAACTTGTTATGTCATGCTCACAATAGTAGCTTCCATCAGGTACTCTACGAGACTGCTTTTCACCTCAAACTTGTACTGCCTAAACCAACATCTAAACCTCATTTTTAGGCAAAACGTCCTCTTAATAATTGTTCCCTAGGATGTTAAGTTTCCAATGGAATAAATTGCAGGTCATTTGGAAATTTAAAACGTCAGATATGACCTAAACAAAATATTCTGTTCCAATGGACCTGCCAGAATAGAGACACTTATGTTTTTGAAACTTTTAAGGGTCTTAGAGTTGGAATTCGTTCATAGTCATTCTGGAACTTTTAAAGGTAACAAGTCATGGTTCTAATGGCGCAACAATCAATTGATTTGGAGTTCTCAAACTCCATTTATGACCAAAACATCACACTGAGGTCTAGGATAATCTGAGCAGAGTTTTCCCCTAAAACTAGGGTTCATACTTTGGTCATAATCTCATGGCAATTCAATCAACAATTTCAACACACATCTCAATTTATAACATCTTATCAATTATCACAATAGTACACATAAATCCTAAATTAATTAATCATGCATTTAATCAAGATTAACACAAAATCTAATCCCAAACTCATCAAACGTGTAACCAAAATAATGAACTTAATTAAACAATCCCAAACCTCTTGAAACACTCCTCCAACTTTCTCAAGCTAGATGACCTTCTCTTTACCCTTTGCCTTTCTACTAGCTTCCCTAGCTTACAAACAACATATACACACATTCAAATAGGATTTCATCCAAGAATAGAAATCTAAATCAAATTAAAAGAAGAAGAGAAACTAGACTCAAACTTACCTTTATATGAACCTAACTAGCTCCCAATTGAACCCATTTGAACCCAATGCAATAGGTGAAGAACAAGAGAGATGAAAAGGGTTAAAGAACAAATGAAAGAGATAGATTTGAGTAGTTGGCCGGACTAAAGAGAGAAGCAAAAATGACAGATTTTTCCACTACACCTTTCTAATATATGCATGCAAGAATGAGGTGTCAACCATGCATTACTCCAAAGTTAGGTGGCAACTCTAGGTTAAGACACTTGGATTCCCACTAACTTTCATTAACATAATTAATCTCCACTTAACTTAATTAATCTTTCACTTACACTAATCACACACAATTACACTTTGGCCACTACAATACTTTTATTTTATGCAATTAGGTCCTTCTCATTTTCATTTCAGTCCAAATCTGTAAACCCTAATTCATACTCACTCACTTTGCTAATTATGTTCAATAATACCAGGGCCAATTTTGGGTTGTTACAACCTCAACACGGGATTACACGATCACGGTAACTTGCTCCAACAAAGGTTAACTCGTCGACAAGCTGTCGATAACCACCCCAACAACATCATCCAGTATGGAAAGATAGCTGCCTCAGGTACGTGTCTCTTTCCTTCTTTCTCTGAGTTTTGGCTTACCTAGGCACTCCTGGACTAGTCTCCCCAAAACTGAGGGCAACTATAGACACCGGATTCCGAGTCAACTAGGGTTACCCAGTGATGAAATTAATGCCTGCCCAAAGGCAAGAAGGTTGGATGTGATGGTTTCCTTATCAAAATTTGCAATAATAATAATAAAAATAATAAAAAAGAGGGTTGAAAGTAATGTTGTTCGTGTCAAATTTGTCCAAAAATAATAAGAAAAAAAACTAAAAAAAAAAATTCGACTGCTGACGCTCATTGGTGAGCATCGGCAGTGCCCCCCGCGTGATCTCGCCTGCTCCAAGCGCTCAATCCGCATGCTCCTGACGGGTGTCCCTTGCCAGGCACGCCCGTCGCTCACCCCCTAGGGGCCGATTTCGGCCAATAACTGATTTTTTGTACAAAAATTGATTTTTTATTCCATTGTTTTGGCATTTTTATGGTTTTTTCAATTTTTAAAATTAAGATAGGGGATAATTTAATAAAAATTCAATTTCCTTTCCTAATCAACTAGGGTTCTTTCTTAAAACATATAAATAGAAAAAAAAAGGAAAAGATAGAAAGAAAAAAAAGGAGGGGGAACCAAAAGAAAAATTATGATTTTTTATTTCTTCTTCTTCAAAAACATTTTGTTCTTTTTCTTCAATACTTTTTCTTCTTTTACTTCAATAAAATTTCTTAAAAAGATTTTAGATTGAATTTTATTGATCAAAATTTGATTTTGAGATATAGAAAATAATTCTTTGCTCTTAAAATTCAATTTTCCCACTTATTTTTTGTTTATTTTTTTTCTTCTTCAATTAAATTTTTTCAAAGATTTTACATTGAATTTTTTTGATAAAAAATTAATTTTGAGACAAATAAAATAGTTTTTTTCTCTTGAAATTCAATTTATTTTCATTTGATTATTTAAAAAACAAGATTTTTACAATTATTTTTCTAAAGAGAAAAGTTTTAGATTTTTTTTATTTCTCTAATTTAATTTTTTGCGAATCTGAATGAGTAAATCAATCATCTTCCCTGATTCTATAAAATTCAAATTCCGAGGGTAAACATTCTAGACTCGATCTCATAATTTTATTTTTATTTATTTTTTTATTGTATTATTATTATTATTTTCTTGTTTATAATCAATTAATTACCATGTAGATTCTTAGATCTATTATTTATCTATTTGTTTGATGTGATTTTTTTTGATTTTATTTTCCCTTTTACTTTATTTTATTTATTATTTTATTTATTTATTTATTCAATTGTTTATATATTTGCTTTATTTAATCTAATTTCCTATTATTATTATATTTTTTATTGTTATTATTATAATTATTATTTAGTTATTATTATTTATATTTTCATTATCATATATTATTTTATTTTATCATGTTATTTTATCTCATTTTATTTTGCATGGTTTAATTTTGTTTCTGTCTTTTGACCACACATATATATATATTTACTTACTTATTTACTTTTTTGTTTAATTGATCTATTTTGCTAATATTGTTAATTTTATTATTCTATTATTATTAGTATTGCTGCTATTGTTGTTTTTATCATTTATTTATTTTATTACTAATTGTTTATCTCTTTTTGTTTTGTCGATTTAATGAACCCACACATACTTGAGTGTTCTTCATCGAATGGAGATTCGGAGGCAAAGGAGATTTAAACCTTTTAGGTTGATTTAATATGTTTATTATTTCTTCCTTTATTTTGCTTTTTAATTATTTGGTCATGTAATTAGTAATAAAATTATTTACTTTACGCACATTTAATTGAAAATCACAAAAAATATTTATATTAATAAATTTGGATTTTTTTCTTATAAAATAGGACCAATGTCCTAATTTTTACCCAATAAAATATCATTTTCAGAAGAGTTAGTTTTCATAAAATAGGATCACTCATCCCGATTTTCTTAACAAACACTCAAAATAACTCTTCGATTTTTAAGTGAACATGAAAGAACCAATGTTCCTACTCCGAATAAATGTCCTGATTTATGTATGTTATTTATTTAGTTGATTTTATTTATTTTAATTTTATATTTTGGGGGATTGTATTTTTTGTCCCAATTTCATGTTGTAATTTATTTTTTATTTTATTTATTTTATCGCTTTCTTTATTGCTTTCCTCGATGCTTGACGTGCGCTTAAATTAAATTGCATGACGTGTGAGAAAAGAGATGAAAATTTAATAATTAAAAGCTCACTTATAATTTAACCAAGGCATTAATAAGAGTGAAGTTCCGAATCACTCTCTAGTTTAGACCTCCGAGGTTAGATAAACTTTTCCAATTTCTTGTAAATTAGGTGGCGACTCCAAAATAGCTCAAAGGTGCCTAAAGGTTTCATTGGATTATATAAACTTGCCCAAAGTTCTATTGGGTAGAGATTCCAAAATATCTCATGTTATCCAAGATCTAGACACGAACCCTTCTCGGACCCTAAAAGCAAGCCTTCCGGGAGATATAAGCGGGTTTTGGCGTGCATCACAGTGAATCAAGTGGCACCTTGCCTCTGGGGTCAAAAGTAAATGGAAGCACTACGGCCGTCACTGTATGAGCCTTCTTGATTGTGGCCAGTTCAACTTGGTTGATAAAAATCACCATAAGCTAAGCTTGAAGAACGAGTGCCATAACATCCATTCTTTCCTTAATCATGGCCAACAGCCTTTTTTCAATCTCCTTGAACCTTCTATCCATCTCTTGGGCAATTAGGGCACGAGTCTCATCAGTCTGTTGTGAAGTATTGGCCATTTTTAATGCCTACGAATGTTCTGGTAAGGATGCCAAATCTCTATCAACCAAACCCGAACTATGATTGCTCTTTAGGCAATTATCAGGATCTAAAAACCTCCTAGGTAAATGGTCTACGATGGCTAAAAAGTCGGGGGGTTAGAATGATGCATGCGATGCATGGAATAAATTTACGCATAGGATGACATATACATGTGAAAATTATATGCATAGAATAGAATGTACACACACAAAATGAAATGTATATGTTTTTTTTACGTGCATGAATGACACGTAATGATGAGCATGCTATGCAACATCCACAACCACATGCAAGCAAGTAGATCCTTTCAACCTTATTACTCCCACATAGGAGGCCGTGTGGTCTCTTTCCTAGGTGGGCTTGATCCATGGGTTAACAAGGAACCCAATGGACGTGTATGGTGTACAGTGGAAACCAGCAGCATAACATCTCTTTATTTAAAGCGTAAGTATGGATTTTGGCCATTATGTATTTTAGAACTTCAATCAAATTAAGATAGGCTCATCGGGGCATGGAAGCCTTTGATGAATGTCTATTTAATTTAGTTAATTTTACTCAATAATAGTGGCCCGCATAGCAAAAACATTATTAAGGTACATATCACCTAGTGGAAGTTTCTATTGCCATTTCATAACCTTTTGTAACAACCCGAAATGTACCCTAGAAGGATTCGGGCATATGGAGAATAAGCGGTGATCAAAGTTGTGCAAGTTGAAGTGTTGGGTATGCTAAATGGACAATTTAAGAATTTATGTTAAAGTCTCAGCAAGTGCGGCAAATTGTAAAATTGTGAAGCATGGAATTAGGACTTGATTGAAGGAATAAATTAATTGTTTGGGACAATGTAAAGATTTATAAAGTTATAAGTTAAGTGCGAGAAGAATTAAGAGGGAAGGATTGATAGACAAAATATCAAGGTTGGACCAATGGCATGGTGACATGTGGCAAGGAGATTAGAGGAGGTATAAAAGAAGAGAGAGAAGGAGAGAGAGGAGAGAAAAATCTGCTCTCCCCTCTCCCCGTTCTCCTCGTTCTTACCCCATCCTCTTCTTCTTCTTTCCCTTCATACTTCAATGCCATTTTTGCTCTCTTTAAGTTTAAAGTCCAAGATTTAGATGATGGAGTTTGTGAGTTCAAGTGATTTAAGTGAAGATTGTTAAGGTAAGGTGAGTTAAAAGCTTTAATTTATTCTCTTCTTCTTAATTAGGTTTTGACCTAGATTATGTTTTGTGTTTGTGTATGTGTGATTGATGAGGAGTTTGGAAGAAAGGAAGACCAACTAAAGGGAGCTATTAGGAGCAAAGGAGATGAGGTTTGGGATTTTGTTATTTTTTATGAATATTATGATTTGAGGGTTTTAATTTGGTTTATCAGGAAATGTGTGGGGGTTAACATTATTTAGATATGTTCAAATGCTATGGGTTTGAATAATTTGGGTTAAGGTGCTTGAATGTGGATTTTTGAACAAAAGTGTGTTTTTGAATGAACTTATGAAGTTATTTTGTTGGTTATCAATTTAGAGATTTTGATTATGTTAATTGCATGATCTTAATGGTGATAATTAGAGTAAAGGTTGGTTTTGTGTTATGCATGATGATTTGAATGTTTAATGTGACTTGTGATGAATTGTCGTTCGATTTGAAGGTCTGGGTAAGTTTTTGAAAGAAGAGAACTTCTGTAGATTTTTGCATGAGATCTGGAAAATGCGACTCTATCACGAGCCCGACAGAGCCCTGGGATTCCTACATTTTAGCTGGGAGAGGAACTGTCTGAGTCGTGACAAGCTTCACGACTCGGCATGGCCTTTGGCTCCTTCACGAGTCGTGAAGGCTGGCATGACTCGTGAAGCTTCCTCATTAGTCGTGAAGCCAATCACAACTCGTGCAGCTTGTGTCATGAGTCGTGACACTTCGCATGACTCGTGATCGCCCCTCTCCCTCTTGTGCCTGCCTCATGTGATTTCGCCTGCACGAGTCGTGAAATTGAGCACGACTCATGATAGGCTCCATTTTTTGCAGGGCAAGCTTGGCCACTATCGTGAGCATTACTGTCGCGATCGCAACAGCCCCCCCTCTGCCTTAAAATGTTTTTGTCAAAAGTCCTAATTGCATAATTTCTCACTGGTGTTATGCACATGTGACTTAAAACATGATTTATTCAACTGTTCCTATTCATGGTAATAATTAAAATATGAGAATGTTATCTACCATTATTATTTTATGAATATATGTATGTGTGTAAGGTAATTCAATTTATTTGTTAAGACTAAATGAGTACATGATGCCCAATAATATGGTTATGTCTAATATGTTCATATGAATATAATAAATGTAATTAGTGCAAATGATATGCAAGTATATGAATGCATGTGTCTATGTAAAAATAAAAGAATGTTACAAGCCTTTAATGGCAACACATGTGAACTTAGCCTGCGTAGTCGGACGTGGATAGATGGGCATGCTTATAGAGTTCTGTTGCTGCAGCCCCTTTGGTTCTGGACACTGATTAGGTCCTCGCGATCCTCAATGTGTACGGATCTTATTTAAGATCCCCTAATGTGAAATGTTTTCGAATGAAAAATTGAAAGATGTTGCTTTTTGATTGTACCCTCGGGTACCCCCAATGTGTTCTATTTACTCGCTATCCACCCTCTTGACTTAGTAGGCAATTACAAGAATAAAAGATTGTGGATACAGTGACAAGTTTTGGGATGACGTGCATAAAATTATGTGAATAAGCATTCAAAAGTGTTTGTTGATTTATTGAGCTTGTGCTTTACGCACTGAAATATTCTGGATCCTTTATGGACAATTATGTGGAATTGTGTGGTATCTTCGAATACCTAAATGCGTTGCATCTGAACCTAATGTCAGTTAAATGAAAAGAGGTATAGCAAATAATATTTAATCTAATGAAGGTGTGTGAATGACTATTGACTGTATAAGAATTTGTACGTGCTAAATGCATGTCATTAATTTGTTTAAAAGTCAGGAGTATGATTGCCTTTATTAAGTTATTCGTAAAGCATTATTGAAGTATTTGATATGCATAATTGCTATAGTCAATTTTTCAGTAAATGAATTCTATGAATGTATTTGTTTATATGTTTAAAATGAGAATATAGGTATGTTATATGTTATCTGCCTTCTAGACCATTGCCGGGATAACTATTGTAAGCATATTGGTAAGCAATTTATGTGCATTATTTGTTGGTTTTACTAAATACGATAACTAAGTAATGCTTGGTAAGTATAGAATAATAAAGTAGTAAAGTATTTCTGTTTATGGTTTATAAAATGCATATGCGTGTGAAATGGCTTAAGTTTTCATATGAAATTATATTGCAATTCCGTGCTAACCCTAACCGGTATCTTTATGCTTATGTACTTATGGCTTATGCATGTATTTGTATCGACCGCCACTGTGAGTGGCTATCTATTATTTGTGTATCCCCGCTAAGCGTTATCGCTTAGCACGGCTATTTATTCGTACAGGTTAGGAGATTGAAGTTTAGTTCGTGCAGTCCATTGTGTTTTTGGCCAACAAGTGGGTAGAAGTTTTATAGGAAGTTTATATTAATTATTAGAATGTAATTAAGTTTTATTTTGTGGCTTTTGGTGATGAGAGTAATAATCTTTAGTGCAAATAATGGTGTGTGTGTGAGATAAGTTTAGGATGTGTATGTGGTTGAGGTTCTAGATGTTAGAAATTTTTATTTCGTTTTCTATTTTGTTAAGTAAATGTTTGGTCTGGTAGTACCCTCCGCTCATCATAGCTCTCTGTCCTTCGATATGCTATGGTGAGATTGAGGGTGATACAATTAGTGGTATCAGAGCTCCGGTTTAGTCGGTTCTGGTTAACTGGGTATTTCGAAGTGTCTCTATATAGTTAGCGTTGGCTAAAGCGGATGACCTTGTACTTTAGGTATGTTTTTGGAAGGGGAACCTTTCGATTTGATAAAGTGTTTAGTTAAGTGTTGGCTTGGTAGGTCACAATCTACTTGCCTTGAATTGTTATAGGTGTGTACGATTTGGAATGTGTCTATTAGATAAGTTATCAAGGGTTCTGTTAGGGTTTTGTTTCGATGCTAGTTGGTTAAAGGAGAAGGTTTCATAGAATTCCTTGAAGTGTATTGATAAATGGTTATCTTTGTGGGAATAGATCTCCAGTGTTTTGATAGGAGGAGTATTTGGATTTTGTAAGAATGTGGTGATGCTCTGTGTGCCTGTCAGCTATCTCCAGAAAATTATTTAAAGATAAGCATATTGAACCATGGAGATGGGAAAAGTGCATTAATATAGCATCAATTGCATTTCTGCATCATATTGCATACATGAGCCATCACATCCTCATTGCATCATCATCCCTTGATCACACATGAGAAGCATTTATGCATGTATTTTGATGGAGAGAAAGCTGATAGGGTGTACATTGAGTATTTGATATTAAGATTAAGTGTGTGATTTAAGAGCATAGTAGATGTTAAGGAGAATGTATTGTGTTTATAGTCCGAGTTGAGTAAAAAGAGTATTTTGGAATCCTGCATAAATGAGTTTGACAAGATTTTTGGAGAAAGATATAAGTATTATCAGTAAAGGAAGTAGCATGTGTGTCGAATGTTTTTGAGTATTAAGGAATCGTGTAGCAAAATATTGTAAATAAAAGGTTTGTATATGAGGTGTATGTGCTTGAGTTTCTGATTGGTGGTAAAAGTAATGATTGTTCTGATGAATGTGATTGAATTGGACGTAAGAGAATGAGAAGATGATTATAAGATTTATTTAAGTCAATTTTACGAGTTTGAGTTAGTTATGGATAAGAAAAAGTTATGATTTGTATAGTCATCCCGATTAAAAAGAAGTGGTTTGAGAGTACAGTGATGAGAATAAGTTATGGCAAGTGAGTATGTTAAAAGTGAAGTGCATGGGAATGAGTGAAATGTATGTATTATAAGTGTAGAACATGGATGTTATTTGATGATATAGAAGTGATTAGTGAGAATGGTAGTGAATTGAAGTTTAGCCTTCAGACTTTTTCGATGCGAGTGAATTTCGAGGACGAAATTCTTTTAGGAGGGAAGAATTGTAACAACCCGAAATGTACCCTAGAAGGATTCAGGCATATGGAGAATAAGTAGTGATCAAAGTTGTGCAAGTTGAAGTGTTGGCTATGCTAAATGGACAATTTAAGAATTTATGTTACAGTCTTGGCAAGTGCGGCAAATTGAAAAATTGTGAAGCATGGAATTAGGACTTGATTGAAAGAATAAATTAATTGTTTGGGCCAATGTGAAGATTTATAAAGTTGTAAGTTAAGTGCGAGAAGAATTAAGAGTGGAAGGATTGAAAGATAAAACATCAAGGTTGGACCAATGGCATGGTGACATGTGGCAAGGAGATTAGAGGAGGTATAAAAGAAGAGAGAGAAGGAGAGAGAGGAGAGAAAAATTTGCTCTCCCCTCTCCCATTCTCCCCGTTCTTGCCCTCATCCTCTTCTTCTTCTTTCCCTTCTTGCTTCAATGCCATTTTTGCTCTCTCTAAGATTAAAGTCCAAGATTTAGATGATGGAGTTTGTGAGTTCAAGTGATTTAAGTGAAGATTGTTAAGGTAAGGTGAGTTAAAAGCTTTGATTTATTCTCTTCTTTTTAATTAGGTTTTGACCTAGATTATGTTTTGTGTTTGTGTATGTGTGATTGATGAGGAGTTTGGATGAGTTTGGAAGAAAGAAGACCAACTAAAGGGAGCTATTAGGAGCAAAGGAGATGAGGTTTGGGATTTTGTTATTTTTGATAAATATTTTGGTTTATTTGGAAATGTGTGGGGGTTAAGGTTATTTAGATATGTTCAAATGCTATGGGTTTGAATAATTTGGGTTAAGGTGCTTGAATGTGGATTTTTGAACCAAAGTGTGTTTTTGATTGAACTTATGAAGTTATTTTGCTAGTTGTCAATTTAGAGATTTTGATTATGTTAATTACATGATCTTAATGGTGATAATTGGAGTAAAGGTTGGTTTTGTGTTAGGTATGATGATTTGAATGTTTAATGTGAGTTGTGATGAATTGTGGTTCGATTTAAAGGTCTGGGTAAGTTTTTGAAAGAAGAGAACTTCTGCAGATTTTTGCATGAGATCTGGAAAATGCGACTCTGTCGCGAGTGCGACAGAACCCTAGGATTCCTACATATTAACTGGGAGAGGAACTGTTCGAGTCATGACAAGCTTCACGACTCGGCATGGCCTTTGGCTCCTTCACGAGTCGTGAAGGCTGGCACGACTCGTGAAGCTTCCTCATGAGTCATGAAGCCAGTCACGACTCGTGCAGCTTGTGTTACGAGTCGTGACATCATGCACGAGTCGTGACACTTCGCACGACTCGTGACTACCCCTCTCCCTCTTATGACTGCCTCATGTGATTTTGCCTTCATGAGTCATGACATTGAGCATGACTTGTGATAGACTCCATTTTTTGTAGGGCAAGCTTAGCCACTGTCGCGAGCGTGACTTCTTGTAGCGATCGTGACTGCCCCCTCTCTGCCTTAAAATGTTTTGTAAAAATTCCTAATTGCATGGTTTCTCACTGGTGTTATGCACATGTGACTTAAAGTATGATTTATTCAATTGTTCCTATTCATGGTAATAATTGAAATTTGAGAATGTTATCTACCATTATTATTTTATGAATATATGTATGTGTGTAAGGTAATGCAATTTATTTGTTAAGTCTAAATGAGTACATGATGCCCAATAATATGGTTATGTCTAATATGTTCATATGAATAAGATAAATGTAATTAGTGCAAATGATATGCAAGTATATGAATGCATGTGTCTATGTAAAATAAAAGAATGTTACAAGCCTTTAATGGCAACACATGTGAACTTAGCTTGCGTAGTCGATCATGGATTGATAGGCATGCCTATAGAGTTCTGTTGCTGCATCCCCTTTGGTTCTAGACCCTGATCAGGTCCCCGTTTGGGTCCTCGCGATCCTCAATGTGTACGGATCTTGTTTAAGATCCCCCAATGTGAAAATGTTTTTGAATGAGAAACTGAAAGATGTTGCTTTTCGATTGTACCCTCGGGTACCCCCAATGTGTTCTGTTTACTCGCTTATCCACCCTCTTGACTTAGCAGGAAATTAAAAGAATAAAAGAATGTGAATAAAGTGACAAGTTCTGGGATGATGTGCATAAAATTAGGTAAATAAGCATTCGAAAGTGTTTATTGATATATTGAGCTTGTGCTTTATGCACTTAAATGTTCTGGATCCTTTATGGACACTTATGTGGAATTGTGTGGTATCTTCGAATACCTAAATGCGTTGCATCTGAACCTAATGTCAGTTAAATGAAAAGAGGTATAGCAAATAATATTTAATCTAATGAAGGTGTGTGAATGATTATTGACTACATAAGAATTTATATGTGATAAATGCATGTCATTAATCTGTTTAAAAGTCAGGAGTATGATTGCCTTTATTAAGTTGTTCGTAAAGCATTATTGAAGTAATTGATATGCGTAATTGCTATAGTCAATTTTTCAGTAAATGAATTCTATGAATGTATTCGTTTACATGTTTAAAATGAGAATACAGGTATGTTATATGTTATCTGCCTTCTAGACCATTGCCGGAATAACTATTGTAAGTATATTGGTAAGCAATTTATGTGCATTGTTTGTTGGTTTTACTAAATATGGTAACTAATTAATGCTTGGTAAGTATGGAATAATAAAGTAGTAAAGTATTTCTGTTTATGGTTTATAAAATGCATATGTGTGTGAAATGGCTTAAGTTTTCATATGAAATTATGTTGCAATTCCATGCTAACTCTAGCCGGTATCTTTATGCTTATGTACTTATGGCTTATGCATGTATTTGTATCAACCGCCATTGTAAGTGGCTGTCTATTATTTGTGTATCCCCGCTAAGCGTTATCGCTTAGCACGGTTGTTTATTCGTGCAGGTTAGGAGATTGAAGTTTAGTCCGTGCAGTCCGCTGTGTCTTTGGCCAACAAGTCGGTAGAAGTTTTATAGGAAGTTTGTATTGATTATAAGAATGTAATTAAGTTTTATTTTGTGGCTTTTGGTGATGAGATGTAATAATCTTTAGTGGAATAATGGTGTGTGTGTGAGATAAGTTTAGGATGTGTATGTGATTGAGGTTCTAGATGTTAGAAATTTTTTATTCCGTTTTCTATTTTGTTAAGTAAATGTTTGGTCTAGTAGCACCCTCTGCTCACCGTAGATCTCTGTCCTTCGATATGCTATGTGTGGGAGTTGGGGATGTTACAGCTTTAGTCAAAGGTAATTATACTTTAAGGCTACCCAAAAATGGTCCATGCCAACGGTTTTAGCTCATCATGAGCCCAACGACCATTTGGGTCTCCATTCGATATACCATAATGGTAAGAGATTTGGGCTGGCGATTATCTTTAACACTTCCCTACATTGAATGAACGTAGGGTCGTGCTTCGGGAACGTACCGGAGTAATAATAGGGACCATCTAGCTTAGATCTAAGGCTCTAGCGTGGATGCAATGTAAGTTTAGAAAAGAGATAGAATTTTAATTTTAAAATCTCAATTATATTTATTAACTAAGACACTTTCGAAGCAAAGTCTCAAAATTCCCGGTGGAGGCGCCGTTGTGATGCGACGACCTCGAAAACCCTCTTTTAGGGATCGAGAGAGGTTCATAAGACCCGTAAAGATTATGAGGGCATCTATTTTGGGCAATAAGAGGTGTTTTGGAGTCACCACCCAATAGAACATTAGGAAAGTTCATCTAGCTTCATTGAGCCTAAACCGATGCGTATAAGTCTATTTTGGGCAACAGGAGATATTTTGGAATTTTCATCCAAATAAAATATTAGGAAGGTTCATCTAACCTCATGAAACCCAAGACGATGCATATAAGTCTATTTTGGGCAACAGGAGATATTTTGGAATTCCCATCCCAATAAAATATTAGGAAGGTTCCTCTAACCTCATGAAGCCTAAGACCAGAGAGAGTTCGGGACGTTATTTTCATTCATACCTTGGTTAAAGTTGTAAGTCAGCTTTTAATTATTAATTTTCCATCCCTTTTCTCACACGGCATGTGATTTAATTAAGGCACACATCAAGCATCGAAAAAAAGCAGTAAAAAGTGATAAATAAATAAAATAAAATAAACTATAAAAATAAATTACAAGATGAAAATTGGGACAAAAATCCAATCTCCCAAAATAAAAAAATAAAAAAATAAATGACATACAGAAAACGGAGTAATATTTGGAATAGGAATATTGGTTCTTTCATACATACTTAGAAAAATCGAAAAGTTATTTTTTGTATTTTTGATAAAACTGGGATGAGTGATCCCATTTTATAAAAACTAACTCTCTTTTTGAAAGTGACATTTTATTGGTTAAAATTGGGACATTGGTCCCATTTTATTAGAAAAATCCAAATTCATTAATATAAATATTTTTGTGATTTTTAATTAAACATGCATAAAATAAATAATTTTATTACGAATTACAAGACAAAATAAATAAAAGTAAAATAAAGAAAAATGGTAAAAACAATGAAAATAATAAATCTCCTGGATCTCCTCCTTCAATCGCGAGTGTGCTTAAACAAGGAAAAAACAAATATTGGAACCAAAAACAAATACAAATAAAATTAATATTAGTGATTAAATCATAAAAAATCAATTAAACAAATAAAATAATAAAATGAATTAAAATAAATAAAATGAAATAAATTGATGTATGCATGGGTTATCATGACAAGATCAATAAAAATTGCAAATTTGGATTCATAGGAGACTAAAATTGGAGATGCTCAATAAAGTTTGAAGATTGTTCTGACGGCCATGAAAGGAATTCATAAGTTGAATTGAAGAACAAGTCGAAATGGGAAAAGTCCATAAAAGGGTTATGTGCAAGTCATGTGCCATAACCATGTGCACATCATGTGAGTTGGCACATCCTTTTTAGGCATTCTTTTCTTTTGGTTGTTGGATTCCAATTCTAAGTAGGAAAGCTAAAATTCCTATTCCTAATCTAAAGAGGAATTCAACCACTATCCTATTCCAAGAATAAAAGGACTATTTTTCCATTCCTAAACTGAAAAGGAATGTGGCCAACTATCTTAGTAGACTTACGATTTACTTTATGCTTATTTAGGATTTATGTAATGCCTATATAAAGGCTTGATTTATGTTTTGGGATACAAGACATGACATTATAGAATTTTAACATAAATTTTTGTGTGATTTTTATTTCAAAGTGAAAGTTCTTTACTTTGAATTGTTTCAAGAATTTGGTTATTGAAGTTTTACTTATGTAGTTCTATTCTTATATTTTTCTACTTTAGGTCTTAATTATCTTTGATAGTAAGGTTTGGAGTTTTTCAAATTAGATTGCATGCTAAGGTCTATGAATATTCAAATTGATTTGGGGTTCAGGTTTCTTATTGAATCTTGGGTTCCGCATCATTTGCTCTGATACCAAACCATAGGAAGGAGCGCTTACCAATCCTACCAAAAGCTTAAGCTTTTGGTAGGATTGGTAAGCGCTCCTTCCTATGGTTTGGTATCAGAGGTTGGTCTCGGGGTTTGAATCCCACCTCCTGCAAATTCAGGTTCGAGAACAAACCTCTCCAAAGTGAGAGGGAATGATACATCTCGGGTCTGGGGGGTAGGATCGGGTTCAGCCAGGTGGCCCACAAAGTCGAAAGAGAATGGTGGAGTCTGATCTGGGTTAAAGGAATAGAGTTGTGCCTCTACTGACAGCTTAAGCTTTTAGTAGGATTGGTAAGCGCTCCTTCCTATGGCCAAATGATGCGGAATCCAAAATTTATAAGAAACCTAACCCAAATCAATTTGAATATTCATAGACCTTAGCATGCAATCTAATTTGAAAAACTCCAAACCTTACTATCAAAGATAATTAAGACCTAAAGTAGAAAAATAGAAGAATAGAACTACAGAAGTTAAACTTAAATAACCTAATTCTTAAAACAATTCAAAGTAAAGAACTTTCACTTTGAAATAAAAATCACACATAAATTTATGTTAAAATTCTATAATGTCATGTCTTGTATCACAAAACATAAATCAAGCCTTTATATAGGCATTACATAAATCCTAAATAAGCATAAAGTAAATCCTAACGCCACTAAGATAGTTGGCCAAATTCCTTTTCAGTTTAGGAATGGGAAAATAGTCCTTTCATTCTTGGAATAGGATAGTGGTTGAATTCCTCTTTAGATTAGGAATAGGAATTTTGGCTTTCCTACTTAGAATTGGAATCCAATAACCAAAAGGAAAGAATGCCTAAAACGGATGTGCAACTCACATGATGTGCACATGGTTATGGAACATGACCCTTTTATGGACTTTTTCCATTTCGACTTCTTCTTCAATTCAACTTATGAATTCCTTTCATGGCCGTTGGAACCATCTTCAAACTTTGTTGAGCATCTCCAATTTTGGTCTCCTATGAATCCAAATTTGCAATATTTATTGATCTTGCCATGATGACCCATGTATATATCATAAATGCATTATGAATGACAAATAAATTAAATGACATAATGAAACAAATAACTTAATAAATTAACACACATAAAAAAAACACAAATAATGATGATGATGATGATGATGATGATGATGATGATGATGATGATAATAATAATAATAATAATAATAATAATAATAATAATAATAATAATAATAATAATAATAATAATAATAATAATAATAATAATAATAATAATAATAAAGGATGAACAATCAAGTAAATAAAAAAGAATAAGAAAAACAAGTAAAAAATACTACATAATGTTAATATCACATAAAATAAATAAATGACCAATGACTCCAAAGATCTAAATGGTGACTAATTGACTATGAAAAAAAAATAAAAGAAAAGAAAAATATAGGGTCGGGCCCAAAATATTTACCCTCAAAATTCAGATTCGATGGAGGGAAAAAGATGGTTGGTTTCCTTGTCCAGATCCGCAAGAATTAAATAAAAAATATAAAAAATCTAAATTTTCTCTCTAGCCTTTTTTTTTAATTATTTTTTTAAAAGCAATTTTGACAAGAAAGCCATCGCTTCCAACCTTTTTGCCTGTGAACGGGCGTTAATTTCATCATTGGGTAACCCTGATCTGGACTGTCTCGAGACCTGGTGTATACACAGCCCTAGCCTATGCGTGCATCGAATTCCCATGGAGGATGATTTCAAATCTGTAGTGCAACCTGTGATGTATGTCGAAACTCGCTTATATTTTCCCGGAGGGCCTGCTTTTAGGGTTCGAGAGGGTTCACATCTAGATCTTAGGCAACATGAGATAGTATGGAATCCCTACGCAATAAAATATTGGGGAAGTTCATCTAATCCCATGAAACCTTTAGGCACCATTTAAGGTATTTTGGAGTCGCCACCCAATTTACAGGAAAATAGGAAAGTTCATCTAACCTCGGGGGTCTAAACTAGAGAGTAGTTTGGAACTTCACTCTTATTAATGTCTTGGTTAATTATAAATGAGTTTTTAACAATTAATTTTTCATGTCTTATCTCACACGGTCATGCATTAAAATTTAAAACGCACATCAAGGATCGTAGGAAAGCGGTAAACAAAAACGATAAAATAAATAAAATACAAAACAAATTACGCAATGAAATTGGGATAAAAAATACAATCCCCCAAAATATAAAATTAAAATAAACAAATAAATAACATACATAAAACGAGGTATTTATTTGGAATAAGAACATTGGTTCCTTTATGTTCACTTAAAAAATCGAACAGTTATTTTTGGATGTTATTGGGAAAACCGGGATGAGTGATCCCATTTTGAAAAAATTAACTCTTTTTTTAAAATTGAATTTTTATTGACTAAAATTAGGACATTAGTTCCATTTTATTAGAAAAAATCTTAAATTTATTAATAAAATCTTTTTTGAGATTTTCTTTTTAATGTGCATAAAATAAATAAATTTATTACAAATTACATGACAAATAAATGAAAGGCAAAATAAAGAAAAATAATAAAAAGCAAAGAAATAATAAATTAACCCAAAATAAATGTCTTGGATGTAACACCCCTTACCTATACGTAGGGAACTTCATCCCTCTCAGAGGAGGAAGGATCCCGATAGATGAGGGTTGTCACAAAAATGCTCAAACAAAACAAATAAAATCTCAAACATTCGCATCAAACAGAGAGATATAAAAATTCTTAAATTCAATAAAGAACAGACTACTGAAGAAAAATACTAAATCTCATTATCATATTATAACTGTTTTACATGCCCAAAAGTACAAGAGTGCCTCAGTACAAGAGATAATATACATATCTGAAATACTTAATTTTACGCCATATACATGACCAAAAAGATTACATCAGAATATTTAAATACAAAAAGAATCTCTAACTCCAGTGTGTTGGCCCTGGTGACTGCGGATCGACTCGCTCACAAACCCTGACATCTTCCACACCTGCACGGATAAAACACTCGTGCTAAGCAATAACGCTTAGTGGGGAAAACACAAATGCATAACAACCACTCACAGTGGCGTAAACAGAAAACACAAGCTCATAGCACAAGCAGAATAATAAGTTCTTAATAATCAGTTCAAATATGTAGATACATTGCAACAATAAACTCATATATTCTTATCTTTTAAGTCAAACCATAACCATACACATTATTCACAATTAACATATTAACAATGATAAACCTGCTCATACAAGATAGTGGATAATGAGCAAACGCACAGATACCCGAGGGCATCAATAATTTATTCATAACGCATGGATACCTGAAGGTATCAAAATCATTCTTTTCTGTTTGTTTCAAAAATATTTTTGCATGGGATCTTAAACAAGATCCAAGACTGAAGGATCATGAGGTTCCGATCGGGGACCTGATCTGGGTCCGAATCAAAATGGTGCTGCAGCTACTGAAGCTCTATTAGGCATGCCTAACTATCCACTAAATCGACTCTAGCAGGTCATGCATAATGCACATATAATCAGAGTATAACATATATCTTATTATAAAGAAATCATAATATTATACATGCATAAATAAAGTTATTCATCATATATTATTGATAAAAAGAAAAAGACATAAAATCCATTTTCAGAAAATAGGCAAACAATGGAAGGGTCACGGTCACAACGCACAAAAGGGGGAGAAAGAGGAGGACACGAGTCGTGCATACTGTCACGACTCGTGACAAGCATCCTGTCACGAGTCATGACCCATCGCACGACTTGTGATGGGGCTCTCCCACAGAGCACGAGTGCTCTCCCACCGAGCATGAGTCGTGATAGTCATTCACAACTTGTGAAAAGTGCACGATTCGTGAATGCCTCACACTTCCATGCCGAGTTGTACTAAGCCTCACGAGTCATGAGAAGACATACCCAGGGTACCCCACGGTCACAACCAGAATGGTTGTCACCGTGACATACCAAAAATAGCAAAACAGAATGCAACTCAAGGGTATCTCACGATCATAAGCAAAATGGTTGTCACCGTGACATACCAAACATGCCAAAATTAGACTGCAAACCTCGATACCTCACGGTCACAACCAAAATGGTTGTTACTGTGACATACCAAGAAGTCTCGATAGAATGCAACTTTGCATATCTCACGGTAACAATATCTTGGTTGTCACCGTGACCTATACAACAGTTGTAAAAATTACACCTCTGTAAATCTCAATTACCAGAATTCAACATATAAGTCAGTCATCCACAACCCATATCAAATCATGGATTTGTATAGTTCAGATTCTAACAATAACAACCCAGGAAATGGCAACAAAACTCATCAAATTTCCCGACCACACACACTTAAAGCACAACATAAAAATATGCATCAAAACACATAAATTCCCAAACCTCGAATTCCTATGCTCCAAATTAAGGGGCTCCACTTCCACTTGCTATGTGCTTGCCTTTAGGCTCTCTAGGAGAAATTTCTGAGCAAACACCCAACAAAGATACAAAATTCAAAACCCTAACCCAAAGCATATAATACCCAAATACAAAAAGAAAGAAAAAGATGAAGAAGAATTAGCTACAACTTACCAAAATAGCTTAGGGCTACCCAAAACTCACCAAAAGTTCCAGCACAAGGAAAAGGATCACAAGAAAGCAAAGAAAAAGAAAGAAGAAAATGAAGAACGGGCTAAGGAAAAAGAAATGAGAAGAAGAAACAAGGAAAACAGTTGTCCCTCACTCTCTCTCTTACCACCATAATTATCACCAACCCATGCCACATGTCAAGACCCCATAGGAGAACTTCCCTACAGCACACCCAACTAACCTCTTTTCTCATACATCCTAAATCATCCTCATTAAAATACATCCTTGCTCCAAACACTCACTCACACCCAAGCACAACCTCATAACACACACACATAATAATATCTTACTATAACACATATTCAAAGTAACACATGCAAAATTATACCTACAAAATCACACAGCAAGGATCAAACTACTAGGGTGGGAACAGGGTGTCACAATACTCCCCTCCTTTATAGAATTTTATCCTCGAAATTCTCACCTGATCTGAATAATTGAGGATGCTGAGCTCTCATAACCTCCTCCAATTCCCAAGTTGCTTGTTCAATTCCATGATGTCGCCATAGTACCTTAACCAAAGGGATTTGCTTGTTACGGAGCTGTTTGATCTCCCTAGCCAAAATTTCCTTTGGTTCCTCATCAAATGAGAAGTCTGACCGCATCCGAATATCCTGTACTTGTAACACATAAGACAGATCTGAGCGGTAACGGCGGAACATGGACACGTGAAACACATCGTGTAATTTAGCTAATTCCATAGGCAAAGCAATCTGATAAGCTACTGGGCCAACCTTTTCTAAAATCTCATAAGGTCTAATAAATCGAGGACTCAATTTTTCTTTCTTACCAAATTGTAGAACTTTTCGCCAGGGCGATACTTTCAAAAAGACTTTGTCGCCAACCTCATATTGAATATCCCGTCGCTTCAAATTGGCATACGACCTCTGTCTGTCTTTGGCCGCCCTCAAATTTCGTTGCACAACTATAACTTTCTCTTTCGTGTCTCTGATCAACTCCGGACCCACAACGGATCTTTTTAACAACTCTGTCCAACACACTGGAGTTCTACATTTTTGGCCTTAAAGAACTTCATAGGGAGCTATACCAATACTTACCTGATGACTATTATTGTACGCAAACTCCATTAAAGATACATATTTATCCCAACTACCGAAGAACTCCAAAGCACATCCCCGAAGCATATCTTCAAGAATCTGAATAACCCTTTCTGACTGACCATCGGTCTAAGGATGAAATGCAGTGCTGAAGTTTAACCGAGTACCCAAAGCTGATTGTAACTCCTTCCAAAACTTTGACGTAAATCTTGGGTCCCGATCCGACACAATGGATAGCGGAACTCCGTGAAGCCTTACTATCTCATTCACATAGATCTCTGCCAACCTGTCCATGGAATAGTCTAATCGAACTGGCAAGAAATGTGCTGACTTAGACAACCGGTCGACTATCACCCACACGGAATCATGCTTACGTTGTGTCAATGGCAAACTAACCACAAAGTATATCGTAATGTCATCCCACTTCCATTGAGGAATCGGTAAGGGATGTAACAGTCCTGTTGGAACTTGATGTTCAGCCTTCACTTGCTGACATACCAGACATTTCGGTACAAACTCCACTATATCTTTCTTTATACCTGGCCACCAATAGAACTACTTAAGATCTCTGTACATCTTATCCCCTCCTGGATGTATAGTGAAAACTGATGAATGAGCTTCTTGCAGAAGCTTCTTCTTCACATCACTTATATCAGGCACACATAAACGGTTCCTAAATCTGAGCACTCCCTCACAGTCCATCAAAAATTCAGTCTATTTACCATCTTTTACCATATGTATAACACGCTGAAACATAGGGTCACTCAACTGAGCATCTACTGTCACTTGTCTCAAACTTGGTTTATTCTTCAACCGAGCAATCAGTGCTCCTCCAGAATCAAAATTCCACCTCCCTGTGCTCAATGACAAAGTTGAAACTGACTTCCTACTGAGGGCATCTGCCACTACATTTACTTTGCCTGGATGGTGATCAATGATACAGTCATAATCTTTAAATAATTCCAACCATCTTCATTACTTTAAGTTCAATTCTTTCTGGGTGAGCAGATACTTCAGACTCTTGTGATCCGTGAAGATCCTGCAAGTTTTCCTATACAAATAATACCGCCAAACCTTAAGAGCAAACACTACCGCTATTAACTCCAAATCATACGTCGGATAATGTCATTCATGAGGTTTCAATTGCCTGGAAGCATATGGTATCACCTTGCCGTCTTGCATCAGAACACAGCCCAATCCTATACCAGAGGCATCACTGTACATTACGTATTCCTTACTCAAAATGGGTTGAGTAAGTACAGGAGCCTTGATCAACATATCTTTCAACTGCTTAAAACTTGCTTGGCACTTATCAGACCAATTGAACTTAACCTCTTTTCGGAGAAGCCGAGTCACAGGCGAAGCTATCACTAAAAATCCTTTAACAAACCGCCTATAATAACCAGCTAAACCCAGAAAACTCCTTACTTCAGGCACACACTTAGGTGGCAACCAATTCACAATTACTTCTATCTTGGATGGATCTACCTGAATACCTTCAGCTGAAACCACATGCCCAAGGAATATTACCTCCTTTAACCAAAAGTCGCACTTACTAAGCTTAGCATAGAGCTGGTGGTCCCTTAATACTTGCAATACAAACCTCAAATGTTCCTGATGTTCCCTTTCATTCTTGGAGTAAACCAGGATGTCGTCAATGCATACTACAACGAAACGATCCAAATATTGTCTAAATACCCTGTTCATTAAATCCATGAAAGCTACAGACGCATTAGTCAAACCAAAAGGCATTACAAGAAATTCATAGTGACTGTAACGCGTCCGAAAAGCTATCTTCGCAACATCCGCATCCTTAACCCTCACCTGATAATAACCTGATCTCAAATCTATCTTAGAAAACACTCCTGCTCCTCTCAACTGATCAAAGAGATCCTCAATCCGTGGCAATGGATACTTGTTCTTTATCGTGACCTTATTAATCTGTCGGTAGTCAATACACATTCTCAAAGTACCGTCCTTTTTCTTGACAAACAGAACCGGAGCACCCCAAGGTGACACACTCGATCGGATAAAAACCTTATCCAAAAGCTCTTGCAACTGACTTTTCAACTCTTTCAATTCCATTGGAGCCATTCAAAATGGAGCCTTAGAAATCAGAGCTGCACCAGGCACAATTTCTACCGATAATTATACTTCTCTTTAAGGAGGCAAACCCGGTAATTCCTCTGGAAACACATCCGCAAATTCTCTTACTATCGAAATATCTTGAATTTTTACTTGCCCTCACCGAGAATCCAAAACCAACGCCAAATACGCTTCACATCCTTTCCTCATAAACTGCCTTGCCTTCATAGCCGTAATCACATTATGCAGTGAACTACTTCCCAACCCTTTAACAACCACAGGCAACTGATCACTATCTCTTAGCACCACTGTTTTCCTATGGCAATCAACTATAGCTCGGTGCTTGGATAACCAATCCATACCCAGAATTAGATCAAATTCATGGAATGGCAAACTTATCAAATCAACAAAAAATTCTTTATCTTGCACTACCAATGGACAATTTCGATACATTTGATTCACATTAACACATTGCCCTAACGGACTAGTCACACATATCTCATAATCCAATTTAGTCTCATTAGATAATTTATCACATAGCTTATCAGAACATTGGTAAGAATGAGTAGAACTTAGGTCTATCAAAGCATACATTTCAGTACTGAAAAGTAAGAACTTACCAGCTATCACTTCTGGAGCATCCTACTCATCACGAGCTCTCATAGCATAAGCTCGTGCAGCTGCGGGAACTAGGCGATCAACAGTCTCTGAGGATTCTCTTTCCCGAGGCTGTCCACTATGACCCTGTCCTCTACCTCTACCACGGCTGCCCTGAGGAGCATTCGACCCTACTCGACTAGCCTCTTTTGACCCTGAGTATTCTCATACAAATTCGGACAATTGGCTAAAAAGTGGTATGTACTACCACTCCTGAAAAATCCTCCTGTCAACCACCGACATTCGCCCCAATAGCGCTTACTGCAATGGGAACACTGAAGCGCTCCATCACCTCTACCACCTGAAGCTCCTCGACCTGAGCCAGAACCTCTAATGGATTCCTGTCTCCTTCCTCTAGAAGCCGGACTAGCATGCGACTCACCAGATTGATTTCCATGAGACTCGCGCGACCTCTTTCCTGAGGAAGAACCTCCACGAGAGGACTTTCTCCTCTGAGCCTTCTCTCTAAAAATATTCTCAGAGCGTTTTGCTCTCAAAGCTGCTTGCACTATCTGATAATAACTGATATCTGGTGAAGACATCAAAGAAACCAACATCACCTTCAAAGACTCATTCAAACCCGCCTCAAAATGTTGACATCTGAACTCCTCAGTGAGAACTCCTGGCGGTGCGTACTTACTGAGTCGATTAAACTCCTTCTCATACTCTGCCACCGACAGTACTCACTGACGGAGACTCAAAAACTGCGCCCATCTGGCCTCCTTAAATGCCTTAGTTATATACTTATTTTGAAATTCTCTTTCAAAAAACTCCCATGTCACAGGCTCGGGAAGCCGAGGATGACTAAGCACTAACCTCCACGAATCATATGCTGAGCCCTGCAATAGGGACACCACACATTCCACCTCTCTCTCCGACGAACACCAAATCTCTCTAAGCACTCGACTCACCTTCTCAATCCATCTCTCAGCTTTATTAGGTTCATCTAAACTGGTTCCATAGAGATCCTCCGCTCCAAACTTCCTCATATTTTTGATCGGAGCTCTAGGGGCATTAACTCTTTCCAAAACCCTAGCCATATCCTGAGATATCTTGAGCATAGCCTCAAATGGAACTGCAGGGGCCTCAAGTTGCACCCTAGGTGGCTGAACCGAATAAGAAACAGACGAATCTTGCTCTCGGGGATTCGCACTCTCGGCTAACCCCTCAAGTTATCCACGAGTAGACTCCATCTAAATACAAAACATATACCAAAATCCGCATCAGGCCAACACAACACTAAACATATACTCTATCTTACACTTGCCTAGAAACGCCTAAACCTATGCTCTGATACCACAAAATGTAACACCCCTTACCTATACATAGGGAACTTCATCCCTCTCAGAGGAGGAAGGACCCCGATAAATGAGGGTTATCACAAAAATGCTCGAACAAAATAAATAAAATCTCAAACATTCGCATCAAACAGAGAGATATAAAAATTCTTAAATTCAATAAAGAACAGACTGCTGAAGAAAAATACTGAATCTCATTATCATATTATGACTGTTTTACATGCCCAAAAGTACAAGAGTGCCTCGGCACAAGAGATAATATACATATCTAAAATACTTAATTTTACACCATATACATGACCAAAAAGATTACATCAGAATATCTAAATAGAAAAAGAATCTCTAACTCTAGTGTGTTGGCCCTGGTGACTGCGGATCGACTCGCTCACAAACCCTGACATCTTCCACACCTGCATGGATAAAACACCCGTGCTAAGCGATAACACTTAGTGGGGAAAACACAAATGCATAACAACCACTCATAGTGGCATTAACAGAAAACACAAGCTCATGACACAAGCAGAATAATAAGTTCTTAATAATCAGTTCAAATATGTAGATACATTGCAACAATAAACTCATATATTCTTATCTTTTAAGTCAAACCATAACTATACAAGTTATTCACAATTAACACATTAACAATGATAAACCCGCTCACACAAGATAGTGGATAATGAGCAAATGCACAGATACCTGAGGGCATCAATAATTCGTTTATAACGCATGGATACCCGAAGGTATCAAAATCATTCTTTTCTGTTTGTTTCAAAAATATTTTCTCATGGGATCTTAAACAAGATCCAAGACTGAAGGATCGCGAGAATTCGATCGGGGACCTGATCAGGGTCCGAATCAAAATAGTACTACATCTACTAAAGCTCTATTAGGCATGCCTAACTATCCACTAAATCGATTCTAGCAGGTCATGCATAATGCACATATAATCAGAGTATAACATATATCTTATGATAAAGAAATCATAATATTATACATACGTAAATAGAGTTATTCATCATATATTATTGAGAACCCATAAAAAGAAAAAGACATAAAATCCATTTGAAAAAAACAGGCAAGCAATAGAAGGGTCACGATCATAATGCACTAAAGGGGGAGAAAGAGGAGGACACGAGTCGTGCATACTGTCATGACTCGTGACAAGCATCCTGTCACGAGTCGTGACCCATCGCACGACTCGTGATGGGGCTCTCCCATTGAGCACGAGTGCTCTCCCACTGAGCACGAGTCATGATAGTCATTCACGACTTGTGAAAATTTCACGATTCGTGAATGCCTCACACTCCCACGCTGAGTCGTGCTAAGCCTCACGAGTAGTGAGAAGACGTACCCAGGGTACCTCACGGTCATAACTACAATGGTTTACACTGTGACATACCAAAAATAGCAAAACAAAATGCAACTCAAGGGTATCTCATGGTCATAAGGAAAATGGTTGTCACCGTGACATACCAAACATGCTCAAAATAGAATGCAAACCTTGATACCTCACGGTCACAACCAAAATGGTTGTCACCGTGACATACCAAGAAGTCTCGACAGAATGCAACTTTGCATATCTCACGGTGACAATCTCTTGGTTATCACCGTGACCTATACAGCAGTTGTAAAAATTACACCTCTGCAAATCTCAATTACCAGAATTCAACATATAATTCAGTCATCCACAACCCATATAAAATCATGGATTTGTATAGTCAAGATTCTAACAATAACAACCTAGGAAATGGCAACAAAACTCATCAAATTTCCAGAACACACACACTCAAAGCACAACATAAAAATATGCATCAAAACACATAAATTCCCAAATCTCGAATTCCTATACTCCAAATTAAGGGGCTCCACTTCCACTTGCTATGTCCTTGCCTTTAGGCTCTCTAGGAGGAATTTCTGAGCAAACACCCAATAGATATACAAAATTCAAAACCCTAACCCAAAGCATATAATACCAAAATACAAAAAGAAAGAAGAAGATGAAGAAGAATTAGCTACAACTTACCAAAACAACTTAGGGCTACCCAAAACTCACCAAAAATTCCAGCACAAGGAAAAGGATCACAAGAAAGTAAAGAAAAAAAAAGAAGAAAATGAAGAACGGGCTAAGGAAAAAGAAACGGGAAGAAAAAACAACGAAAACAGCTCTCCCGCACTCTCTCTTTTACCACCATAATTATCACCAACCCATGTGTGACGCGCGCCGAATCTCGGGGTCCCCGACCGCCCGCCTTTAGGGCGATCGAGAGAGGTTCATGAAAACTTGTAAGGTATTTACAAGTGCGTCTATTTTGGGCAACAAGAAGGTTTCATGGAGTCGCCACCCAATAGAACATTGAGAAAGTTCATCTAGCCTCAGTGAGCCTAAGACAGCGCTGCTATGTCCATTTTGGGCAAGCCAGAGGGGTCTTTGAGGTCCCATCCTAATAGAACATTAGGATGACCCTCTCGCCTCGTGGAGCCTAGGACTGTGCAAGTTAAAGCCTTTTTACGGGACACAAGAGGTGTCTTGGAAGTCCCATTCCAATGGAACATTGAAACGGTCCTCTTGTCTCGTTGAGCCCAAAGACCAGAGATGGTTCGGGAGTTCTCATTTATTCATACCTTGATTAAGTTAAAATTGAGTTTTGAATTTAGGTTTTCACCCCTTTTCTCATACGTTTTGATGCAATAATTAGAGCGCAAGTTGGTCATCCAAGGAAAGCGGTAAACGAAAGTATAACTAAAATAAAGTACATAAAAATAAATTACAACAAAACTAGGGGCGGAATACAACCCCCATTATAAAATAAAGGTAAATCATGCATAAAACGGGTTATTTATTAAGAGTGAGGACATTGGTCCTCGCATACATAATTAAAGAAAATAATTTTGAAGTGACAATTTATTTGGATGAAAAATTAGGACATTGGTCCCATTTTGTTAGAAAAAATTCCAATTTATTTATAAAACTTTATGCGACTTTTTAATTAACGTGCATGAAAATAAACAAACTTATTATAAATTACATATTAAATAATAAAAGCAAAATAATACTAAAAATGCTAAAAAAATATATCCCACAAAAATGGTGTCTTTAAACTTCCATGGGCTCCCACTTGGCATTGAAAAGGCTCATACATGAAAAATAATTATGTTGAAATAAAAACACAAATGAAAGATGATATTAGTAATAAAAAATGAATTAAACATGTAACATGTAAAAAAATGAATTAAAATAAAACAACATACATAATGTATGACAAATTAATTAGATGGCATAATAAAATATAACTTAACACATGAACAATTTAACATGCATAAATAAAGACAATAAAATTCAACATGCATGAAAACATAAAAATAATAATGATGATGACAAAAATAATAAATTATAATAAGAAAAAAACTAATAAAAATAATAATGGTAATAATAATGGTAATGATAAATAATAACCAATAATAATACTAATCACAATAATAATAACAAATAATAATAATGATGATAATAATATCAAAGAATATGAACAGTCCAATTAAATATGCAAGTAATAATAATAATAATAATAATAATAATAATAATAATAATAACAACAACAACAACAACAACATCAAAGAATATGAACAATCAAATTAAATATGCAAGTAGTGATGATAATAATAATAATAATAAATAAGAATAATAAAATAAAAATAATGATGGTAATAATAATAATAAATTATAATAATAATGATGATAATAATAATACTAATGATAATAATAATAATATATGAACAAAAATAATGACAAGAATATGAACATGAACAATTAAATAAAAAATAAGAATAAGAAATAATAATATGAACAATTAAATAAAAGATTAAGAATAAGAAATAATGACATGAACAATTAAATAAAAGATTAAGAAATAAAAAGTAAAATAAATAATAGATAGAAAAGAATTTACATGATAGCTAACTAATTTTAAAAAAAAATAAATTGAAAATTAGATTAAAAGTTGAGCCAAGAAATGTTTACCCTCAAATTTGATGTGATGATTGAAGTTGGATGATAATTCCTTGCTTTGATTTAATAAAAATAAAATATAACAAAATTTTATCCTAAGAACAAATAATTGATTTATTTGTCTTAAGGAAAAATTATGAAAATAAGAAGTAAAAAAATTCACAAGAACAAATAATTGATTTATTTGTCTCAAGAATTAACTTAAAAAAAAGATTAAAATACTTGGAGAATTTTTCTTGAAGAAGAAAAAAAATAAGAAGAAGAACAAGAGGAAGAGGAAGAAGAAGAAGAAAGTGTATTTTTCTTAAGAAAAATCCCCCCTCAGATCCTCACCAAAAAACCCATTTCATAACTCAAAAATAAACCAAATTTAATAAAGAAATTAAATTAATTTAACTCACATTAAACCCAAAAAACTGAATAATTTGAAGAGTTGGAAGATAAAAAGCTTTTAAAATTAAATTGTGCAAAAAAAATGAAGAAAAAAATAAATTTTTAAGCCAAAAAACGGAAAAACGGCGAAATTGGGCGAGGTGCGCGCGCCAGGGGGCGAGCGACGCCCGATGGGCGTCACCGCATGCAAGGCACGCGGGCGACAGCACCCCGCGCGCGCGGGGCGCTGTCACGCGAGCTGGGCGCTGCGCGTCGCCCAGCCTGCGCGCTGGGGCGCTGCCGCACCCGACATTCGCCGACTTTTTTTTTTTTTTTTTAAAAAAAATTTCTACAAAACTATAATTTCAAAACATACCTTTTTTGTCCCAAAATAATTTTTAAAACATTTAAAATATTTTTTTAAAATACATTTTTATTTATTTCTAATAAATCAATTTGACAAGGAAATCACCATTTTCAACTTTCATTTTTGCCTATAAATAGGCATATTAATTTCATCATTGGGTAATCCTGATCTAGGCTACCTCGGGACCCAGTGTCTACAGTTGCCCCTAGTTTTGGGGAAACTAGTGCACTAGTATCTAGGTGAGCCTAAACTCAGAAAAGGGAAAGAAGCGCGTACCTGAGGCGGCCGTCTTTCCGGAACGGATGATGTTGTTGTGGTGGTTGTTGCCAGCTTGTCGGCATGTCGTCTATTGTTGAAACGGTGGTTCCGTGATCGTGCTAACCCTCCGTGGAGTGGTAGTGCCGTCATCGTGCTAACCCTTCTGAAGTGGTAGTACTGTGGTCGTGCTAACCTTCCGTAGAATGGTAGTGCCGCCATCGTGCTAACCCTTCTGAGTTGGTGAAGTGGTAGTGCCGTGATCGTGCTAATGGAGGGGGAGTGGTAGTGCCGTCATCATGCTAACCCTTCGATTTGATGAAGTAGTAGTGCAGTGGTCGTGCTAACCCTCCGTAGAGTGGTAGTGCCGCCATCGTGCTAACCCTTCTGAGTTTGTGAAGTGGTAGTGCCGTGATCGTGCTAACCCTCCTGGGAGTGGTAGTGCCATCATCGTGCTAACCCTTCTAAAGTGGTAGTGCCGTGGTCATGCTAACCTTCCGTAGAATGGTAGTGCCGCCATCGTGCTAACCTTCTGATTTGGTGAAGCGGTAGTGCCGTGATCGTACTAACCCTCCGGGGAGTGATAGTGTCGTGATCGTGCTAACCCTTCTGAGTTGATGAAGTGGTAGTACCGTGGTCGTGCTAACCCTCCGTAGAGTAGTAGTGCCGCCATCATGCTAACCCTTCTGAGTTTGCGAAGTGGTAGTGCCGTGATCGTGCTAACCCTTCTGAAGTAGTAGTGCCGTGGTCATGCTAACCCTCCTTAGAGTGGTAGTGCCGCCATCGTGCTAACCCTTCGATTTGATGAAGTGGTAGTGTCGTGGTTGTGCTAACCCTCCGTAGAGTAGTAGTGCCGCCATCGTGCTAACCCTTCTGAGATTTGAAGTGGTGCTGTCTGTGAGCCTTTTGGTTGATTACCCTCCGAGAGGTTTTTGGTTGAGATCTGCCCCCGGAGAGGCCTTTGGTTAGGATCTGGACTAGTGTTTGAGATGATGTTTGGATTGTTGTTTTGGCTGGCTGTTTGGATTGATATTTTGATTGATTGGTTGCCCCCTGAGAGGTCTTTGGTTGATTGTTTGGACTGATGTCGTCACTCGGCTTTGGTCGGTGTGCGCATCAAATCTCTCCTTCTGCAAAATAGGGAAACTAAAATATGCATGAAAAATAGTGAGCATGCAAGTGAAATGCATGAGTAATGCAAGATAAGAATTCAACTTAGTGGACTTGGAGATAACAGCCAAGTTGGCTGTAATTGCGATAGGATCGATGCCTTTTGAATCTGGTTTTGAATTTCATATCTTTGGAATTGTGAGGTTCTCATCTGATACATGTAGTCATTTTTTGAAGGTAGTACGTCTCTTATGGATTTTCACACTAACTTTTCTTAGCGGGAAATGCATCCTTTGCGTATTTTCACATAACCCTATGCCTTATTTTTGCCTGGAGTGGACCCAACCCAATCCAGCGGCTTTTGTTTTTTTCTTTTTTTTTGAAGGACACACTGCCTGTTTCCAGGTTTTCACCCTGTGCTTTTGCCTAATTTTTGCTTAGAGTGCCAGTTATGGTTTTCACTCTAATGGCTTTTTTTTTTTTTTTTTTTTTTGCAGATTGCTGAAGCTGTTGCCAAAAATATTTCAGGAGTGATCAGCATATGCTTACAACCATGTTAAAACTGTATGAGCTTGATTCTCCTCATGATGGTGCTGTAGAATTGATTTCACAGATGATAGCAAGATGAGTCAGCTGAAGCGCTTGAGTGGTGAAAGGAGCAGAGGGCAGATAGTAGATGACCTTGATCATACAAAGTGAACTGTTCTGATCACACCAATATTGCATAAATGCATATGTTTCAATTCGATTTCATTAATCATGATCATTGTTTGACATTAACTCAAAGAATATAAGATCTCATCTAATCTCGGGATAAATCTTGAAATCATCAAACTCCTGTTATCAATCTGCCCTCTCGGGTTTTATGATTGAATATTTTCTCTCTGCTCTTTAATTTTTTTTTTTGTTTGAAGTAAATTCTAGATGCAACGTTGGGGACAAGACTCAACTCAAATGCATCAATGCACTTGTGGCTCCCCGCTTGAAGCTCAAGAAACACCATATGCCTTTTCCTACGTACTGAACCTTATTAAAAGGTCATCTCCACTAATTGGATCAGACTTAACCAATAATCAAAAGGTCTTACTTTGGTCATAACGTTAGGCTTAGGTAAATGGCTATCAAAGGATGTCACACCCCAAAATAGCCCTGGTCGGATTGTGCATGCTAAGTCGGTATCGGAAGGGTATTTCAGTAATTTATGCTTGAGAAAGTTGGAGTGTTAAGGACCTAATTGAAAAGATAATTACGTTTGTAAGGAAAGAAATGTGTAAGTGAGTGAAGTGTTATTTGTCTAAGGACTTAAGAGCATTAATGGATTTGGAATAGTCTTAGTGGAGTTTGGGGTCCAATTGGATGTTGCCAAGTGGCTTGTTAGGTGAGCATTGAAAGAAGAAAAAGAAGAAAGGAAAGAGGAAGAGAGAGGGAACACAGATTGCATTCCCGTTCTCCCTCTCACGCCTTCCCTTCTTCTTCTCCTCCTCTTCTTTCTCTGCTTTTCCTTTCATTCTCTTTGGCTTTGGCTTGGAGTTGTGTTTGGGTTTCTTGGTGGAGTTGTGCTTTGCTTGAAGAGGTAAGTTGGGTTAAGGTTTCTACGTACTGTTCTTCTTCATCTTTTCCTGGTTTTGGTTGAGTTAGGGTTTTGAAGAGTAATTGTGGGTTTTGTTTGTGCAAGTGTTTGATGGTATGAAGAAGCAAAGTAAAGGCAAGGAAAGGATTGAGGATTGATCTTGAAGCTGATTTTGGATCGTCATTTCCAGGTTTGGGAGCATTTGGAATGCATGCAATGTTTGAATCTCTCTGTTCTTCAATCTCAGTTGAATGTCTCTGCCCTATTTCTCACTAGACTTATAATGTGTTTGCATGGTCTAATTTCTGGAATTTGGTGTGGTTTAGAATGTGTACATGCATGATTAAGTGAGTAGATGTGTTAGTAATGCATGACAAGTATTGATTTGGAAGTTCTGAGTTTGTGTTTTGAACCTACTGTAACTTTTAGGGTTTATATTCTTGAATGGAATTATGCATGATTTTGATTGTTTGATTGTGGAATTAATTGCAATTATCTTGTTTATGATGTTTAGAAGATCGACTGTAAAGTAAGATGAGTTTGGATGTGTTTTGAATCAGATTGAAAATGATTTTATCGAGTTCTTTGAATTCTGGGTAAGCTGGAAATGGGAAATCGCGTTTCTGTATAATTTTCCATTTCCAGTGTGTCGTGAGTTCCCTGAGAGAGACAAGTCACGAGGCGTGACTCTCAGTCACGCCACGTGACTCTGCCTCCCAGTCACAACGCGTGACTTCTCGGTGGGCTGGACGAAGTTGTGAGGCGTGACCCTCAGTCGCGAAGCGTGACTGCCTTGTGAGGGGCAAGTCACGTCTCGTGACATAGAGTCACGTCCCGTGACTCTTGTGAGGAGACGTGACTTAGAGTCACGTCCCGTGACTCTCTTGGAGACATGTCACGAGACGTGACATAGAGTCACGACTCGTGACTCTTGTGAGGAGCCAGGCGTGACATAGATTCACGTCCCGTGGCTCTCTTGTAGGTCACGAGGCGTGACACTAGGTCACGATTCGTGACCTTCCTTTGAGGCCAGTCACGAGTCGTGACATGGCTCGTGACCGACCCCTCTTCAGCCCCATTTTCTGATTTCGCCCAGTTTTAACCAAAATGAATTTCCTATCTCTTCTGTATGGTGATGTACTACTGTATTACTTTTGTCATACCTTTATGTGTTCTTGTATGATCTTGTATGACCTTTTCTGTTTTGATTTGTTCCCCGTGACTGGTTTTATTATTAAATGACTTTCAAAGGCTTTTATGGCTTTTTCCTCTACTGTGTGCTATCTTATCTTACTTATCTGATTGGTTAGCCTATTTTAGTTGTGTTTAGCATTATGTTATGCCTGTCCTTGATCGGGTTCTTATTTAGAATAACATGCCATGTTTAAGAGCATTGTATCATTTCATAATTCAGATTATACGTTATTGACCATAGGCATAATATGATTCCACGGGTGTTCCTGATATGCTTTAGTAAATTGAGTAGTGATAAAATGCGATGGATTGACCTATTGCATGCTTCAGAATATGACTTGAATGAGGTATGATTAATATTATGCTATGCTATATTTATTTGAATAATATGGTTAATGTCTGAATGCATGATTATGCTTTAGCCTGGGAACTCAATGTGTTATGTTTAAATGTAATTTGGACTATGCATGATTTATGCTTAGTATTTGCACCTAATGCATGATTAAGATTTTGTATTGAAAATCATTGGCATGGTAGTGCTTCTTTACCTGATTCTTGGCATACTTTAGAACATTGTTTAAATGTTAAAGTATATTGACTGTATTATGTTTTGCAATGGGAGTTATATGAGATATGACCAACTTTATGAGCATATTTATATGTCTATCATTCTCTAGTTTATGCATGATATTTATATATTTATGCGTTATGCGATTCGAAGCGTGAATTGTTTTATGCATGACCTGCGAGAGTCAGTCTAGTGGATAGTTAGGCATGCCTAATAGAGATCAGTTAGCTGCAGCCCTTTGAACGTTTGGACCCTGATCAGGTCCCCCGACTGGTTCCTCGCGAACCCCCCCCATCAGTACGGATCCTCGTGATCCTTTTTAATGTATTTGGACCGGGTTAAGATCCCCCATCAGTAAAATGCTTTTGTGACAAAATAAATGGTTTTCGATTCGTACCCGTAAGGTACCCTTTGGCCGACTTGTACCCGTAAGGTACTAATCAGTACACTCGTTATCCACTATTGTGAGTCAGCAGGTGCTTTGATGGTTTATTTTATGCTGCTTTGATATAGCTATCAGAATGTGATATCCGATTGATTATGATAAGGATTTCAGGAATCAGTTTATGTGTATATGAATGTGACTATGGGCTTCAGAATGTATGTCTGTATTAAGTAAGCATGACTTTATATCTAACATGATTATCCGTACTTGTCATGTGATTTGTTATAAGTTTCTGAATGCTTTGGAATGATTCGATTGATGTATTTAAGTATATGACTTAAGTATAGTTTTGTTATATATATTAGCATGCGAACCGAAGCAGTTGTGATGGTAAGTAGGTGATGATTTCTATACTTTCTGCATGATGATGATATGAATGTAATACTAAGTGGTTATGCCTTCAGTCTCCGCTATCAGAGTGTTTTTGCATGATGTGTAATATTTTAGAGTTGCGCAGCGGTATTGTGATGCTCTAAATGTTATCCTTTGGATATTTGACTAGTGTGTGTGTTTGGCATGTCTAAGTATGTTAAATAGTTAGCATTCTTAGCATGATGATTGGGTTGTCAGTTCAGGCATGGGTATTTAGTTATGTCAGTTGCATGCGTAAAGCTCTTGTGGCTCCGCACGGTAAGATGTTTTTATTTGATATCCTTGTAGGTTTATGCATGTGATATAGTATGTAGTTCTGCATGATGATACTTGTATCATGTATTGTATTATGTCTGTTTTGGCCTATTCTTGTTATCAGCATATGGTTTGATTGTGAGTTTTGAAATGAATGCCTTTATTATGCAGCCTGATTATTGATATGTTATGAATATCCGCATTTGCCATTTGAATGTGTTTTGCCTTGGCGACCATTGTGAATGGCCGTCCATACTCTTGTGTGTTCTCCCCACTAAGCGTTTATCGCTTAGCACGGATTTCCTTTCCGTGCAGGTGGCAGGTTTGGTTCTGTTCGAGTCGTGCTTCTGCAAGGTCGGCCACGTAGTTAGAAGTTCTGTATTTTGTTCAGCTTCTGTATTTCAGCTTTTGTAACTCTGTAGTATTGTATATGTAATTAATTATGTTTTGATCTTGAGTTTTCTTTTGGGAATGTAATAGTTAGTATGTTTTTATGTTTAGTTATTCCTTTGTTTTATTATTTCATTTATGCTTCCGTTGAATGGTGATATGTATGCTTCTGTGTATGCTTTTGCTTAGTGCCTGCATGTGCGTGAGTTATTGCATGTTCAGTCTGTACCGCAAGGTAAGTCAAGGTAAGTTTTTAATTCACCTGTATTTCCGTATGTATGTTATGTATGAATGTATACTTCCGCATTGTGCATGTGTATATCTGTATGTGCGAGCGTCGTGTAGCGCGTCCATCGGCATCCTTCCAACGGGGACGGCGATGGGGGTGTTACAAAGGAGGATCAGGTTGCTAGAGAAAAATGGCCGTAACATTTACCTGACCGATGGGAGGACCATACTCAGCTCAATTGTGTATTGTAAAGGTATTCTTGAATTTGGGTTTTGATAATACTTTTAGCTCATCAAGCTCAGAATAACAATTAATTTAAAGAGATAAACACAGAAACTCATCAAGGGGTTACTATCTTGAGCTCTACTTTTTCATTTTTCCTTTTTTTTTTCTTATCTTTTTTCCCTATCTTTTCTTTTTTTTTTCTTTTCTTCTGTTTTTTTCATTGTTTTTTCTCCTATCTTTCTTTTTGCCAGCTCATGTCTTTTGTACATGACTAAACCCCCTTCCCAAAGTATAAACTCATCTTTATCAGGGCAATTTTTGATAACCCAAAGAATTGTCAATGATGTAGAACTGTTAATGATGTACATCCATCCTTACTAGAACGGCCATTCTTCTAAGGGGAGACAAAAATTATTTTACGCGAAGGGGTAGTTTTAACATGTGTAACAACAAAAATTGGCACACATTTAGCATACCTTCATAAAGGCTCAACAGGCTAGCAAATGATTGTGAAAAAAAAGGTAGAAAATAGTCATTTAGAGAGCTAGACAAAGAAAGGTTGCATAAATCATTTTCTAGGTTCCATCTTACCCATGGATCGCTTTGACGGGTAATCAAAAAGGTTCTAGTGCTCTTAGTGAGTTTTCATCCAATCCCCTAATTGCAACTAGTTTTTTTCTCTTTTATTTACTTTCTCTCAGAATTTTCCTCTCTTTAGGAGTTATATCAGATGCTATCAAGATTTTATTTGGGTTCCCCAAAGTTTCGAGATTAAATGTAGTCGTATTAATTGAATTAATATCAAAAATTGAATGCATCATGATCATGAGAAATGCAATCATTAGAGATACTATGCAAATACGCAAGAACTGTTTAGCAATACTACAAATACTGTCATAAAAAGTGTTCTTGGAATAAATAAAACAAATAAAACATAATCTTCTCCTCCGATCACATTCATGGTGGGGGAACTGCGTTGTGGCCTGCCCTCTTCTTCTTGTCTCTTTTCTCAGGGTCAGTGATCTCCTTAGCATCAATAAGATCTTGAATTTTGTTCCTCAGAGTCCGGCAATAATCTGTTACATGCTCTGTAACACCCCAAATCGGGCCTAGTCGGAATCGGAAAGCTAAGTCGGTTAAGTGAAGGTTATGCATGAGTAATATGGATAATAAGGCTTTAGTTGCTAAGAAATTAATTAAATAAAATAATTAAAGGAATTATTATGGTGTGTTAGTAGTGTATGGTAGTAGGATGTTAATGGGCTAAGGGATTTCATTGAGTGATTTATGAGCATGGTGCCTTGGAGATATTTGCATAAAAGAAATATTTATCAAGTGGATTATGGGTATGGAACTAAGGATGTAGGATATTTTATGACAAGTGATTTAGTGTGTGTATGTGTATGGTGACTTGAATTGAGAAGTCAAAGTGAATCATGTGGACCTATAGGAAGTGGACAAATGGCATTGGGTAGGTGTGTATTTAATGTGAAAGAAAGACTAAGTGTTAGGGAAAAAGAGTTCCCGTTTTTGCTCTCTCATTCTCCCTATTCTCCATTTCTTTTCCTTCTCTTCCCTTTCTTTGCTCAATCTCTTGGTTTTGAATAAATTGGAAGTGATTTAGTGGAGCTTGGGAAGTAAGATTGTTAAGGTAAGTTGGGGTTTTAGGGTTCCTACGGTTGGGTTCTCCTTTCTCTCTTTTTATTTCTTTTGATTTCTTTTGATTTTGTGTGAGTTAGGGTTTTGGATTAAAAGTAATTTCTGGGTTTTTGGTTTGTGCAAGTTGGTGGTAACAAGAGGAGGCTCAAGGGCAAGGAAAAGATTGTAGATAGAAGCTAGAAAGTGACTTTGGATCTTTTATTTTCAGGTTTGGGAAATTTTATTGTATATATATGAATTTTTGTTTATATATTCATGTATGATATAAGTTTCTTGATTGTGTGGTTGATGATAGATGATGATGGTAGTGAGTGTTGGTTTAAATTGCTCAATTGTGCATGTGAGTAGGTTTTTGGGTGAAACTGGGTTGGAATGCACTTGACCTCTCTTCAGTAATTAGGCTGTATTGTGAGTTTTAGAACTCCAAATCATGAGATTCTTGAACCTTTAGAACCATGAATTCTGTTACTTTAAAAGTCATAGAAATAGCCTTGGGCAAATTCTTGCTCTAAGACCCTGAATTTTGGATAACACCGTAGTGCTTCTTTTTGTGTCGGGTTGTTTGACCAGTATAGGTTGCGGAGTTCATATCTCGAGTTATAGATGTCCAATTGACCTGAAATTTCTTCCATTTGAAATTTAAGACGTAGGAGAACATTTTTTAAGAAGAACACTTTTCCTAAAAATGAGGTTTAGAGGTCGGTTTTCACGATGATAGTTTGTAGTAAAAAGCAGTCTGTTATGGTAGCTGAGGCGAGCTTCTGTCGCGCGCGCGACAAGGGTCGCGACCTCGCGACAGAAAAGCATGTTTTGAGCCTTTTCTTCTCTATTTTTGAGTCTAGGGTTGACCCGGATCAATCCCGTACCTTTCCCATCAGTTCTTATGCATGTTTAGGGTATTTAAGTGGGTATATAAGTAGTTGTCTTTGGGAAAAACTTATGAGTATGATTAAGATTGGTGATTTAACTAGTAATTAATAATAGATATAACCCCATGAAGGTTTGTTTATTGATGAGTGCTATTATGTGATGGTCACATGAATAACCTTAGCATGATGTACCATATGTATGAATGCATTTAATGTGGGTGCGATTGAGATGATTGACGAATAATGTTGTTATTATAGATTGTGTATATGGATATTGTTAATGGCATGTTTTATTGAAATACTTGATACGAATGTTGGATTTATGTTGTCAATGATGTGTGACTGGCTGGAGATGAGGTAAGAGACCTTTGGATGTGTTTCGTGTGTTTGTGGGTGAGTTTGAGGAAGGAAAGATCTTGCAAAATTCTGCAGATTTTTGGAATCATGACTCTGTCGCGATCGCGACATTGTCGCGAGCGCGACAGAGACCGGTGATTTTGATGCTGTGCCGTCGTGAGCACGCGACGCTGTCGCGACCCCACAACAGCAATAGCTTGTCTGCTCTCTGTCGCGAGCGCGACAACCGTCGCGATCGCGACAGAGCATATTGTTGGCCTGTGCTATCACGAGCACGCGACTTGTCGCGGCCCCGCGATAGCAATGCTTGCCCTCTGTCGCGATCGCAATAACATCGCGAGCGCGACAGAGCCGGGCCCTTCTCTCCTTCCCGCGATCGCGAAGTCCGTCGCGCGCGCGCAGCGAAGAGACTATGGTCTCTGTCGCGAGCGCGACAGATGTGTTGTGTTGAATGAGTTTTCTTTGGTGATTCCAATGTTTAAATTCCGAACTTGTGATGCCTTTAGGTTTATTCTTTGACTATTTTATGAAGTATGTTAATATAATTGAATGTATTATGCATATCTATACTTATGATCTCTTTCTAAGATTATTATGTTATGCCTAAGTGTAAATTGTATGATGCATGACTGACTTTATGAACTTATTCATATGTCTCACCTATTGTTGATTATGTACAATGATATAAATTATGTGATTTGAAATATGATTTATATGATGCATGACCTGCGAGAGTCAGTCTAGTGGATAGTTAGGCATGCCTAATAGAGTCTATGTATGTGTAGCTGCAGTGCCCCTTTGAACGATTTGGACCCTGATCAGGTCCCCGAATGGTTCCTCGCGAACCCCTATTATGTGTATGTGTATGGATCTTGTTTAAGGTCCTGTTCAATGAAATGTTGCCTTCCGACTTGTACCTGTATGGTACATTATACTATGTGTTCGATTCGTACCCGTAAGGTACCATTCAGTACTCGTTATCCACTATTGTGAGTCAGCAGGTGTATGATTTGTTATATCGTGTTTATAAGTATGCGGTTCTGATCAGTTATGATTATAGTTATGTGAACTAATAAGTGCAGATTTATTGGCTCTCTGGAACACCGTGATTGGAATGCAATAACGTATTGTTGCTTATGTTAAAGATTACTGTTGCGCAACGGAAGTGTGATGGTATTGTGATTATGTATCTATGCATGATGTACTTTCAAAAGCTTGATTTTCCAACGTGTTCGGTAAATGTATGCATATGAGGACCTGTACTGGTATAACGATACAAGTATTAGCATATAAGTGTATTGATACTGACATGTAATGTATAGGTAGGTGCACACGTGTGAAATTATATGTAGTTATGCAGGAATATACTTACATCTTGTATGGTGATGTTGTTTTGGTTTGTGTCGCACATATAAGTATATGAATATGATAAGAAACATTTGAATGCACAGCTATTATATGTAAGCATATATATTTCTCGGTAAGAACTATGTGTGTATGAGATTTGTGTGTGTTATGCCTCGACGACCATTGTGAATGGCCGTCCATATTATTATGTTTGTTTTCCCCACTAAGTGTTATCGCTTAGCACGGGTTCTTTTTCCCGTGCAGGTGGCAGGTTTGCTTTTGTTCAAGTCGCGCATCTGCTGAGTCGGCCATATAGGAGCTAGAAGTTATGTATCTTGTTCAGCTTTTGTAATTTGGAATTTTCGTATATCTGTGTAATATGTATATGTAATAATAGATAAAGATTCTGATGTAATATTTCTAAGCTATGTAAATATTTACACACTTATGTATCATTATTCTTTCTTTCAAAGTTTTTAATTATCCTGGATATGTCACTCTATTTATGTGATGTTTACTTGTTTACTCTAGTGGGATGTGACACTCCTATCTATCTTGGATTCTTCTTCCTTTAATCCGAATAGAAGTCTCCATAGTATAGGTTGGGGTGTGACATGCTCGGTATGTTGATGGTAAGCACAGTATTGATCTTCTCTATGCCCCGGCTTTCCTTGGTTCATGGCTGGCCTAGATGGCAATGGTCTCAACTTGCCTTCTTTTGTCAATCTCTCCAATACACAAGATAGAGAGCGACCCAAATTGGAGTAGTACCTCTGAACCTGTCCAACCTCAGTGGCTGAAACCTCTACCACTTCTATTATTACTGCTTCCTGCACTGCCTAGTTTGTACCCTGATTGGTTGCCATAGCCTTTCCCAGTGGCTTGCTTTCTTTGCCAGGTAAGCCCCCTCAGCTTCTACAGCAATGTCCTTAAGCGACTCCCAGTCTCTGAGCCCCTTAAAGCTGAGCAAGTCCCTCAAGTAAGGGCAAGAGTTCCTAATAAATAGCCTGATTTGGTCAGCAGTGTCAGGCTTTCTCTTCATCTCCATGACCCTATTTCTCCATCTTGTAAGGTACTCATGGAAGGACTCATCATTCTTCTGCTGTAAAAGCTCGAGGTCCTTTAAGGTGACCTCTATCCTGGTACTGCAGTCATACTGCTTCATGAACTTCTCAGTTAAAAGGTCCCAATCCTCTTTAGACCTCCTGTCTAACCCATGGTACCAGTCCACAGTCGGACCCACCAGACTAAGGCAAAAATATTCCACCTTCTACTTCTTGGTCAACCCTGTGCCTTTCATCACCAGGGTATACTGCTTGATATGTGCAGATGGATCTGAAGTGCCATCAAACTTCGGCAGCTCTGGCATTTTGAACCTTTGGGGCAATAGCTCTTCATCCCCTAAATCTCTGTCCTCAGGGTTTATCCCCTTTCTGGCTGATAGCATGCGGGTAATGGCTTCGATCTGTTGCCTCATCCCTCTTATCGCCTCATCTTCTGCCCTGGGTGCTCTGGCCCCCACAAATTGAGGTGCTATAGCCTCTTCATTTCCCTCCTCCATCACAAAATCTTCCTCAGGATTAGGGATTATTGCCCTTCTTTGCTCAACAGGCACTGTGGCCACATGTTCATTAACAGGTTGGCGAGCAGCATTAACTACAACGGGGGCTTCTCTGCCAGCAGGTGGTTCAACTTGCCCCCCAGCATGAACTATCGGGGGCTATGGAGCAATGGGTGGATATGGAGCAGCTAGTGGTTGTGGAGCAGGAGGATGACCAATCCTATCAGCCATAGCTCCCATCATTTCCAACACTCTTCGCTCAAAATCCTCTAGCCTCCTAGCTAGGTCTTGAGTTGTTAAGGCTCCGGTCTCTTCTGCCATTTGTGATTATACGGATGACTCTCTGGTCGCTGAGGGTGGCTCAGAATTCCAATCAGGCACTAATTCTGTCAATCCAAGAGGTAGATCTATCCTTACTAGCCGACCATCAGAACCCCTAGTCCACTTCGGTGAATCTATGATGGCTGAAAGATTTAAAATGTTAGGATGATGCATGAATGATATATACAATGCATGATCGTGTTGATACAGCATGGACAATCACATTCAAGCAAGTAGATCCTTCCAACCTTATCACTCCCACACACGAGGTAGTGTAGTCTCTTTCCTAGGTGGGCTTGGTCCATGGGTCAACAGGGAACCCAATGAACACGTATGGTGCGTGGTGGGAAACCAGTAGCATAACATCTCTTGCCTAATGCACATACGTATGAGTTTTGGCCTTTATGTATTCAAACATTTCAACTATATTAAGATGGGCTCACCGGGGCATGAAAGCCTTTGATAAAAGACCACTTAATTTGGTTTATTTTGTTCAATATATAATGGCCCACATAGCAAGCATTGTATTAAGGAGCATATCACCTAGTGCAAGTATCTATTGTCATTACATGAGCTTTGGTCAAGGGTGATGATACTTTAGGGCAACCCAAGCATGTTCCCTGCTGACGGGTCTAGCTCATCACGCATAATGACCGATCGGGTCTCCATTTGATATACCATAAGGTACGAGGCTTGGGCTGGTGATTATCCCTAACACTTCCCCACATTGAGTGAACGTCGGGTCGTACTTCGAGAACGCACCGGGGTTAAGAAAGGGACCAAACTAGCATAATCTAAGGCTCTAGTATGGATGCAATGCAAATTCGAAAAGGGATAAAAATTTTAAAATTAAAACTCAATTATAATTTTTAACCAAGGTACTTTCGAATCGAAGTCTCTTTGTCCCCAGTAGAGTTGCCACTGTGACGCGCGCCGAACCCCGGGGTTCCCGACTGCCCGCCTTTAGGGCGATCGAGAGAGGTTCATGAAAACTTGTAAGGTATTTACAAGTGCGTCAATTTTGGGCAACAAGGAGGTTTCATGGAGTCGCCACCCAATAGAACATTGGGAAAGTTTGTCTAGCCTCAGTGAGCCTAAGACAGCGCTGCTATGTCCATTTTGGCCAAGCCAGAGGGGTCTTGGAGGTCCCATCCTAATAGAACATTAGGATGGCCCTCTCGCCTCGTGGAGCCTAGGACTGTGCAAGTTAAAGCCTTTTTACGGGACACAAGAGGTGTCTTGGAAGTCCCATTCCAATGGAACATTGAAACGGTCCTCTCGCCTCGTTGAGCCCAAAGACTAGAGATGGTTCGGGATTTCTCATTTATTTATATCTTGATTAAGTTAAAATTGAGTTTTGAATTTAGGTTTTCACCCCTTTTCTCATACGTTTCGATGCAATAATTAGAACGCAAGTTGGTCATCCAAGGAAAGCGATAAATGAAAGCATAACTAAAGTAAAGTACATAAAAATAAATTACAACAAAACTAGGGGCGGAATACAACCCCCATTATAAAATAAAGGTAAATCATGCATAAAACGGGTTATTTATTAAGAGTGAGGACATTGTTCCTCGCATGCATAATTAAAGAAAATAATTTTGAAGTGACAATTTATTTGGATGAAAAATTAGGACATTGGTCCCATTTTGTTAGAAAAAATTCCAATTTATTTATAAAACTTTATGCGACTTTTTAATTAATGTGCATGAAAATAAACAAACTTATTATAAATTACATATTAAATAATAAAAGCAAATAAAAGCAAAATAATTCTAAAAATGCTAAAAAAATATATCCCACAAAAATGGTGTCTTCAAACTTCCATGGCTCCCACTTGGCATTGAAAAGGCTCATACATGAAAAATAATTATGTTAAAATAAAAACACAAATGAAAGATGATGTTAGTAAAGAAAAATGAATTAAACATGTAACATGTAAAAAAATGAATTAAAATAAAACAACATACATAATGTATGACAAATTAATTAGATGGCATAATAAAATGTAACTTAACACATAAACAATTTAACATGCATAAATAAAGACAATAAAATTCAACATGCATGCAAACATAAAAATAATAATGATGATGACAAAAATAATAAATTATAATAAGAAAAAAACTAATAAAAAATAATAATGATAATAATAATGGTAATGATAAATAATAACCAATAATAATACTAATCACAATAATAATAACAAATAATAATAATGATGATAATAATATCAAAAAATATGAACAATCCAATTAAATATGCAAGTAATAATAATAATAATGACATCAAAAAATATGAACAATCAAATTAAATATGCAAGTAATGACAATAATAATAATAATAATAAATAAGAATAATAAAATAAAAATAATAATGGTGATAATAACAATAAATTATAATAATAATGATGATAATAATAATACTAATGATAATAATAATATATATATATGAACAAAAATAATGACAAGAATATGAACATGAACAATTAAATAAGAAATAAGAATAAGAAATAATAATATGAACAATAAAATAAAAGATTAAGAATAAGAAATAATGATATGAACAATTAAATAAACGATTAAGAAATAAAAAGTATAATAAATAATAGATCAAAAAGAATTTACATGATAGCTAACTAATTTTAAACAAAAATAAATTGAAAATTATATTAAAAGTTGAGCCAAGAAATGTTTACTCTAAAATTTGATGTGATGATTGAAATTGGATGATAATTCCTTGCTTTGATTTAATAAAAATAAAATATAATGAAATTTTATCCCAAGAACAAATAATTGATTTATTTGTCTTAAGGAAAATTTATGAAAATAAGAAGTAAAAAAATTCACAAGAACAAATAATTGATTTATTTGTCTCAAGAATTAACTTAAAAAAAAAAGATTAAAATACTTGGAGAATTTTTCTTGAAAAAGAAAAAAAATAAGAAGAAGAGCAAGAGGAAGAAGAAGAAGAAGAAAGTGTATTTTTCTTAAGAAAAATTCCCCCTCAAATCCTCACCAAAAAACCCATTTTATAACTCAAACATAAACCAAATTTAATAAAGAAATTAAATTAATTTAACTCACATTAAACCCAAAAAACTGAATAATTTGAAGAGTTGGAAGATAAAAAGCTTTTAAAATTAAATTGTGCAAAAAAAATGAAGAAAAAATCAATTTTTAAGCCAAAAAACGGAAAAACGGCGGAATTGGGCGAGGTGCGCGCGCCAGGGGGGAGCGATGCTCGTCGGCGCGCCCGACGGAAGTAGCCGCGTGCAGGGCGCGCGGGCGAGATTGGCCAGAGCGCGTGGGGCGCTGTCGCATGCGTGCCCAGCGTAGCGCGCGCTGGGTTCTGCGCGTTGCCCAGCCTGCGCAATGGGGGGCTGCCTCACCCGACATTCGCCGACTTTTTTTTTTTAAAAAAAAACAAAATTTCTAAAAAACTATAATTTCAAAACATACCTTTTTTGTCCCAAAATAATTTTTAAAACATTTAAAATATTTTTTTAAAATACATTTTTATTTATTTCTAATAAATTAATTTGACAAGGAAATCATCATTTTCAACTTTCATTTTTGCCTATAAATAGGCACACTTAATTTCATCATTGGGTAATCCTGATTTAGGCTGCCTCGGGACCCGGTGTCTACACCATGCCACATATCAAGACCCCGAAGGAGAACTTCCCTACAACACACCCAACTAACCTCTTTTCTCATACACTCTAAACCATCCTCATTAAAATACATCCTAGCTCCAAACACTCACTCGCACCCAAGCACAACCTCATAACACACACACATAATAATATCTTACCATAACACATATTCAAGTAACACATGCAAAATTATACCTACAAAATCACACACCAAGGCTTAAACTACTAGGGTGGGAACGGGGTGTTACATTGGATCTCCCCATTCGCTCGCAAGGGTGCTCAAACATGAAAAAAAATAAGTATTCAAACAAAAAACAAACACAAATAAAATTAATGTTAGTAATTAAATAAAAAAATCAATTAAACACATAAAATAATAAAAATGATTTAAAATTAATAAATTAACATTTTAATAAATTAACACGCATAAAAACATAAATAATAATAATAATAATAATAATAATAATAATAATAATAATAATAATAATAATAATAATAATAATAATAATAATAATAATAATAATAATAATAATAATAAAAGATGAACCATCAAGTAAATAAACAGAATTAAAAAAAACAAAGTAAAAAGAATTCTACATAATGTTAAATCTATGACTAAAATCACATAAAACAAATAAATAAACAATGAATATAAAGATCTATATGGTGATTAATTGACTATAAATAAAAAAAATATAAAATAAAAATCCCATAATATTTGCTCTCATAATTGGATTTGATAGAAGAAAAATGGTTAATTTTCTTGTCTAGATTTGCGAAAATTGAATTAAGATAATAAAAATTGTAGTTTTATTTCAAGAAAAAAACCAAAGAAAACTTGCCTTAAAAAACAATGGAAGAAAATTCCAAAGAATAAAGAATTATTTTTTTTGTCTCGAGAATGATTTTTGATTAAGAAAAATCAATTTGGAACCTTAAAAAAATTCTCTTGAAAAAGAAAAAAATTAAAAAAATGCAAACAAAAGTTCTCTTGAAGAAGAAAAGAAAAGAAGAAATTTTAACCTAAAAAATGTCTCCCCCCATTTTTTCTCTTAAATTTCCTATTTATATCATTAAAAAAGGAAAACCTAGTTAATTTAGGGAAAGAATCTTTAATTAAATCAAAATATTTCTTATTTGAATTTAAAATCCAAAATTATGTTTATCAAATCGCATAAAATCAGCTTTAAAATCCTTTTTAAAAGTCAAAAAACCTGATTTTTGAGGGTAAAAACAGTATAAGAAGTGCAAGTAACGAGGGGCGAGTGCTCCTCGAGGGGTGGGCAGGCCGGCCCTCCCCCTGCTCGCCCCTAATTTTTTTTTACAAATGCAAATTTGATAAGGAAATATCACTTCCAACCTTTTTGCCTGTGAATAGGCGCTAATTTCATCACTGGATAACCCTGATCTGGATTGCCTCGAGACCTGGTATCTACAATTGCCCCCAATTTTGGAAAAACTAGTGCATGGGTGCTTAGGTGAGCCAAAATTCAGAGAAAAAGAAAGGAGCATGTACCTGAGGCTGCCACATTCATACTGTGTTGATGGAGTTATAGCGGGTTTCATTAATGCCAGCTTGTTGACGTGTTAAGCTACGCTATTGGTGGCTAAATGATGTCATCTTGTTGGCGTGTTACATTCCCGTTAAGTTAATGTCGGATGAATGCCTCCTGAAGGATTGGTTGTCCCCTGAAGAATGGTTTACCCCCTGAAGGATAGTTGTTTGTTCCCTCAAGAACTCCCTAAAGGACAGTTGATCGTGATTTTGATCCTTGAATTACACCCAGTAGTTATCTAAACTTCCAAAGTGCGATAATCATCCTCTTGGATTGTATCGAGTCGAATTTTAAACTTCCAAAGTGCGGATATCATCATCTTGGATTGCATCGAGTCATTTCTAGACTTTCAAAATGCGGATATCATCCTCTCGGATTGTACCGAGTCATTAGATTTTTTTTCCATCGTAAGAGGTCTTTGGATGTATTGAGTTTTTTGGCTTGTTCTTAAAGATTTTGAACCTTTTAATCATTGGTTTGTTTCAAGGTATCTTGACTTTTTTAATCTTTGGGATGTGTTGAAAAAGTTGCTTACTGAAAGGAGTTTAATTTTAGTGCAGTAAACCTTACTATTTGCAGATGTGCCTGAATTTATACGTGAACCCCACTGTTTATGGCAGTGCCTAGCCTATGAGGAAGACTATGAATTCATGGCAGACTTCGCTGTTTGCGACTGTACCAGGACATTATGCTAACCCCGCTATTTGCGGTAGTGCCAGAGTTTATAGGCAAACTCCACTGTTTGCGGCAGTGCCTGAGATTATAGGCAAATTTCGCTGATTGAGGCAGCGGCAAGACTTTATGTGCATAGATTGGAAAGAGATTATAGGCGAACTCTACTGTTTGCGGTAATCCCAGAGATTATAGGCGAACTCCGCTATTTGTGGTAGTGCCGGAGATTATAGGTGAACTCTGCTATTTACGAAAGTGCCGGAGATTATAGGCGAACACCGTTGTTTGCGGTAGAGCCGGAGATTATTCTCTTGGATTTGTTTTGAATTTTGAACTTCTCTCTTCTTCTTTTTTTTTTTTAATTTTCAACCTTTACATTTTATGATAAAGAAACTTACCTGATTGCCCCTGGCATGGTGTGCATCAATAGGCTTATTCTTTTAGATGTCCTCTTTGGTATGGATCTGCATGAGTCTTTTTCCGTGAGGACTTTATTTTGATTTGATTGTCCACTGATATTGAGCCGAAGCTGTCCCTTAGCCCACTTTGGCGCCTGATGTCTTTTTTCCTTCGAGGCTCTCTTGTAAAGTTATGTGCATAAGAATATGTGCAAGAGAAGAATTGGGTATGTGAATTATGTGTACACAACTGTATGTGATATATTCATGAAGCTATGAGCAAGGAACATGTGCAAAGAGCTGTATGTGTCTTATGTATGCAGAAACTATGTACACGAAATGGAACTATGTATGTAAAGAAATATGCAAAAGATTGTACTTATGCGATGCACGTGAGATGTAAAGAGTTATGAAAATATGCAAAATATCGTACATGCGTGATGCACGTGAGATATTGTATGCAAATGTGCAAAATATCGTACATGCGTGATGCACGTGAGATATTGTATGCAAATGTTTACAAAGGACGTATGCATGCAAAAATGGACAGGCCATATCCTAGGTGGTTAAAGAATTCATTAAGGGTATGACTCGGCTGACCATACTTTCTGATGCCCCCAAGGATCTAAAAGTGTCATCTTAGCTTAGGAATTCTGACCCATAATCTTTTCAGAGAGAGCCGTCCGGTGTGCATCTTTGCCCCTTAGTCAACGAGCAGCCTTTTGCTATGAGCTGTACAGCATTTTGCCCCCAGAATTCTGACTCGTGTCCTGCATTATGCATTATTTGCGTAAAGGGAGGTTATTCAGACCGTCTTATCACTTCAGGTATTGGAAGTCATTTATTGAAGGTAGTGCGTCCCTTGTGGATTTTCACACTAGCTTTTCTTTGTAGGAAATGTGTCCCTTTGGAGATTTTCACATAACCGTGCCTAATTTTTGCCTAGAATGGACCAACCCACTCCAGTGGTTTTTATTAATTTTATTTTTTCTTGTAGAACAAACTGCCTATTTTTAGGTTTTCACCCTGCCCTTTGGCCTAACTTTTGCTTAGAGAGCCGGTTACGGTTTTCATCTCTAACGGCCTTTGTTTTTGAAATGGTAGGATTTGTCACATGAAGTGTTGTTATTATGGCCTTGAGACTTGCTCCAACACACGTCCTTATGCATGCCACAGGTTTCTCTTGACCATTAAAGAGCATGTTTATGCCTAGCTTATGCATGCATTCCTATTTATATTTACCATATAGCAACAACAATAATCATGACTAGACATGTGATGCAAAAACACAGGTTTTATTCAATCTCAGGGAGTAACACCTTGGGCATATTCAACTCCTATTATCAATCAACCTTCTCAATTTTTCTTGATTAAAAATTTTCTCTCGGCTCCTAATTTTTGCCGAGGGCACCTTTTTTTGGGTTTTTACCCTAGCGGGGTGCCTAATTTTAGAAAGGTTGCCTTTTTTCGATTTTTGACCCGCAGGGCATTTATTCTCTCTGTAACAACCTGTTTTAGACCCTAGTAGTTTTGGTAATATTTTGTAGGGATAAGTTAAGTTTAAAGGTGGAATAAGATGAATGAGTGGCTTAGTGTGGGTTCTGTCGCGACTGCGATAGTGTCGCGGGCGCGACAGAACGCTTTACGGGAAGCCTAAGTGAGTTGGACTTTTTTTGCATTAATTGATGTGTTGTGGACATGCGGCAGCGTAGGAGATTGACACATGGTAGCATGGGAGTGTGGCACATGGTTTTAGTATGTTTTGTTTTAACTAAATAAATGTTTTAGGTGGTATTAATGTTGGTTGGTGGCATTGAATGTGGGTAATTGGTTTTGGATTTGGGTTGATCGGCCACCCTTCTTGTCCCTCTTTTCATTTTCTGCTTTTAGACTTCTTTAGTTCTTTTTCTTTCTTTATTTGTTCTAAGTTCTGCCGTGCTCCATCTTCTTTCCTTCTCCTTTTTCATTTGCTTCTTGAGTGGGTCACTTGAATTGGTTTGAAGAGAGTGTTGTGAGGGTTGACTTGGTTGTTGAGAAGAGGTAAGTGGTGTGATTTTGTTAGTATTGGTCTTGTCACACCCCAAAATAGCCCTAGTCGGATTGTGCATGCTAAGTCGGGATCGGAAGGGTATTCCAGTAATTTGTGATTGAGAATTTGGAGTGTTAAAGGACCTAATTGATAAGATAATTAAGTTTGTTAAGTAAGAATTGTGTAAGTGAGTGAAGTGTAATTGGCCTAAGGACTAAAGAGCATTAATTGATTTGGAAAAGTTGAGTGGGTTTTGAGGTCCTATTAGAAGCTGCCAGGTGGGTTTGTTAGGTGGGCATTGAATGGGGAAAAGAAGAAAAGAAAGTGGAAGAGAGAGGGAACATAGATTGCATTCCCGTCCCCCTCCTCTCACGTTCTTCTTCTTCTTCTCTTCTTCCTTCTCTGCTTTTCCTTTCACTTTCATTTGGCTTGGAGTTGTGTGTGCTTTGGTTGAGTTTTGGGTCAGCCTTGAAGAGGTAAGTTGGAGTTTCTAAGTTCTGTTCTTCTTCTTCTTCTTCTCTTTCTCCTTGTTTTGGTTGAGTTAGGGTTTTGAAGTGTAACTGTGGATTTTGTTTGTGCAAGCTTGGGATTGTAAGAAGAAGCAAAGTAAAGGCAAGGAAAGGATTGAGCAGTAATCTTGAAGCTGATTTTGGATCTTCGATTCCAGGTTTGGGAGTGTTTTGGATTGCATGCAATGTTTGAAGAACTCCTGTGTTCATGTCTCTGCCCTATTTCTCTCTAGACTTATAATGTGTTTGTATGGTCTAATTTCTGGAATTTGATGTGGTTTAGAACGTGTACATGCATGATTAAGTGAATAGAGGTGTTAGTAAAGCATGATAGGAATTGAATTGAAGTTACTGAGCTTTGGGTTTTGAACTTACTGTATTTTTAGGGTTTATGCTCTAGAATGGATTAAATGTGTTTAAGCATGGTTTTAATGATTTGATTGTTGAATTAAGTTGCAATTGTCTTGTTTATGCTGTTTGGGACATCGATTGAAAGGTAAGATGAGTTTGGTGGTGTTTTGAATGAGATTGAAAATGAATTTATCGAGTTCTTGGAGTTCTGGGTAACTGGGAATGGAAAATCGCGTCTCTGTAGAATTTCCAGTTCCAGTGTTCTGTGTGAGGCGAGTCACGTCTCGTGACTTAGAGTCACGACGTGACTCATGTGAAGGGCAGCGTGACTCCCAGTTGCGAAGCATGACTCTTCTCTCTGTGAGAGAAAAGTCACGTCTCGTGACTTAGGGTCACGACGTGACCCTTGTGATTGGCAAGCGTGACTCCAGTCGCGAAGCGTGACTCCTCTCTCTGTGAGAGGGAAGTCACGTCTCGTGACTTAGAGTCACGACGTGACTCCTGTGGAAGGGCAAGGCGTGACTCCAAGACACGAAGCTTGACTCCTCTCTCTGTGAGAGGGAAGTCACGTCTCGTGACTTAGAGTCACGGCGTGACTATGGTGAAGGCCAGGCGTGATTTAAAGTCACGTCCCGTGACTCTCTTGTAGGTCACGAGACGTGACCCTAGGTCACGCCGTGACCCTCCTTGAGATCAGTCACGAGTCGTGACACGACTCGTGACCGACCCCTCTTCAGCTCCTTTTTCTGATTTTGCCCAGTTTTAACCAAAATGAATTTCCTATTTCTTCTGTATGGGTCTTCACTGCTGTATAAATTATGTCATACTGTTATATGCTCCTGTATGGCTTTTCTGTTTTGATTTGTTCCCCCGTGACTAGTTTATTATATAATGACTTTCAAATGCTTCTATGACTCTCTCCTCTACTGTGTGCTATCTTATCTGATTGGTTAGCCTATTATAGTTTGTTCAGCATTATGTTATGCCTGTCCTTAATCGGATTTTTACCTAGAATAACATGCCATGTTTAAGAGCATTGTATCATCTCCTGATTTAGATTATGTGTTTTGATCATTGGCATAATAGGACTCCATATGTGTTCCTGACATGCTTTAATTTGATGAGTATTGCTAAAATGGGATTAAGGGAATGATTGCATGCTTCTGAATATGACTTGTATGAGCTTTGATTGATATTATACTTTAGCCTTTGAACTCATTGTATTATGTTAAGTGTAATTGGGACTATGCATGATTTATACTTAGTAACCTCACCTAAAACATATGTTTAGGATTATGTTTTGATAATCATTGGCATGATAGTGCTTCTTTACCTGATTCTTGGCATGCTTTAGAGCATTGTCTAGTGTTAAAGTATATTTACTGTATTATGTTTTGCAATGGGAATTGTATGAGATATGATCAATTTTATGAGCATATTAGTATGTCTATTGTACTCTGATTTATGCATGATGTATATATTTATGCGTTATGCGATTCAAAGCGTGAATTGTTTTATGCAAGACCTGCGAGAGTCAATCTAGTGGATAGTTAGGCATGCCTAATAGAGTCTGTTGCTGCAGCCCATCGTTCTGTTTGGACCCCGATCAGGTCCCCGTTTGGTTCCTCGCGAACCCTTTTCTGTGTTGGATCTTGTTTAAGGTCCCTTGTGAAAATATCTGTGAAAGTTAAAGTATAATGGTTTAATCGGTTCGTACCCGTAACGTACTGTCTGTAATCGGCTCGTACCCGGAAAGTACTGTCTGTACACTCGTTATCCACTACCTAGAGTCAGCAGGTGTTCTTTGAATGCTTATTTGAACTGCTCTGATCTGATTTGGCTATAAATGGATTATCTGAATGAGTATATCGATATAATGTATATCGGATTATTTCTGAATGAATATGATTATGAAATACTGATTGTATGGTTTTATTATATGAGCATGCTTATATAGATTATGTTTTAGCCTTCGAATGTGATATCCGTTTGAGCTTGTTAAGGATTTCAGGAATCAGTTTATATGCATATGAATGTGACTATGGGCTTCAGAATGTATGTCGGTTTCAAGTAAGCATGACTTTATATTTAACATGATTATCCGTACTTGTCATGTGATTTGTTATAAGTTTCTGATTGCTTTGAAATGATTTGGTTGATGTATTTAAGTATATGACTTCAGCATAGTTTTGTTATATATATTAGCATGTGAACCGAAGCAGCTGTGATGGTAAGTATGTGATGATTATTGTACTTTCTGCATGATGATGATATGAATGTAATACTAAGTGGTTACGTCTTCAGTCTCCGCTATCAGAGTGTTTTTGCATGATGCTTTATATATATTAGAGTTGCGCAGCGGTATTGTGAAGCTCTAAATGTTATCCTTTGGATATTTGACTAGTGTATGTGTTTGGCATGTCTAAGTATGTTAAATGGCTAGCATTCTTAACATGATGGTTGGTTGTCAGTTCATGCATGGGTATTTAGTTATGTCAATTGCATGAGTAAAGCTCTTGTGACTCTGCACAGTAAGATGTTAATATTTGCTACCCATGTAGGTTTATGCATGAGATATAGTATGTGGTTCAACATGATGATGCTTGTAATGTGTAGTGTACTATGTCTGTTTTAGTCTATCCTGAACATGAAGTTACGGTTCGATTGTGAGTATTGAAATGAATGCCTTTAATATGCAAGTCTGATTATTTATATGTTATGAATATCCGCATTTGTCATTTGAATGTGTTTTGCCTTGGCGACCATTGTGAATGGCCGTCCATACTCTTGTGTGTTCTCCCCACTAAGCGTTTATCGCTTAGCACGGATTTCCTTTCCGTGCAGGTGGCAGGTTTGGTTCTGTTCGAGTCGCGCTTCTGCAAGGTCGGCCACGTAGGAGTTAGAAGTTCTGTATTTGGTTCAGCTTCTGTATTTCAGCTTTTGTAATTCTGTAGTATTGTATATGTATTTAATTATGTTTTAATCTTGAGTTTTCTTTTGGGAATGTAATAGTTAGTATGTCCTTCTTCCGTTGAATGGTCATATGTATGCTTCCGTGTATGCTTCAGCTTAGTGCCTGCGTGTGCGTGAGTTATTGCATGATCAATCCGTGCCTGCAGGTAAGGTAAGTTTTTAATTAACCCATATTTCTGTATGCATGTTATGTATGAATGTATGATTCCGCATTGTGCATGTGTATAAAGGTATATGTGAGCGTCGTGTAGCACGTCCGTCGGCGTCCTTCCAACGGGGACGGCGATGGGGGTGTCACAGTTAGTGGTATCAGAGCCCAGGTTTGTTGGTTCTGGGTATGTTGTTTGTTTTGTGTTGAGTCTTTGCATGAGAGTCGGTTTTGTGTCGTGGCCTACTGCAGATGCGTCTTGTTTTGTGTCATGTCTAGATGGAGTCTGATCCTAGTGAGAATGTGGGCGAGACAACAGAAAGTGTGAATCGAATTAGTGCTGATCTGGATGTTTCCGAGCGTCTTCCAGTTGAAGATTCTGGTCGTGTTTCTGATGATAGGACATTAGTACAAGGATTGATTCGGATTTTGGATAGATTGACTGCTCCTCGTGTTTCTCAAGATTTTGTTCAGCATGTTCTTCAAAAGAGAAAAGGATCGGTTAGTGAAGTGTCAGCAGGGAAGAGGGTTCGAGAACCTTCAGTGTATCAACAATGTCAGAAGCAACATGGGATCAAGTGTAGGAAGTGGGTATCACTTTTATGTCAGCACTGTCAGAAGTGACATCGGGGCCCATGTAGGAAGCTCTCAGGTGCTTGTTTTAGGTGTGACAGTATGGTACACCAGATTGCCGGTTGTCCTAAAAAAGATGAGTGAGAGTCTAGCTGGGCAAGCTAGAAAGGAAGTGGAAGATCTGCTCAGATCTTCTCGAGTGCCTACATAGTTTGTAGCATCTAGCAAGGATTCGAAGGAGACCGCAGGTTCTTCTGGTAAGTTATATTGCAAGCTTTTGTTTAAGTAAGTTTTGTTTGCTTGGGTTATTCGGATGTAAGTGTTTCGCTGTGAATTTCGAGGACGAAATTCTTTTAGGAAGGAAGAGTTGTCACACCCCAAAATAGCCCTAGTCGGATTGTGCATGCTAAGTCGGGATCGGAAGGGTATTCCCTTAATTTGTGATTGAGAATTTGGAGTGTTAAAGGACCTAATTGATAAGATAATTAAGTTTGTTAAGTAAGAATTGTGTAAGTGAGTGAAGTGTAATTGGCCTAAGGACTAAAGAGCATTAATTGATTTGGAAAAGTTGAGTGGGTTTTGAGGTCCTATTAGGAGCTGCCAGGTGGGTTTGTTAGGTGGGCATTGAATGGGGAAAAGAAGAAAAGAAAGTGGAAGAGAGAGGGAACACAGATTGCATTCCCGTCCCCCTCCTCTCACGTTCTTCTTCTTCTTCTCTTCTTCCTTCTCTGCTTTTCCTTTCACTTTCATTTGGCTTGGAGTTGTGTGTGCTTTGGTTGAGTTTTGGGTCAGCCTTGAAGAGGTAAGTTGGAGTTTCTAAGTTCTGTTCTTCTTCTTCTTCTTCTCTTTCTCCTTGTTTTGGTTGAGTTAGGGTTTTGAAGTGTAACTGTGGATTTTGTTTGTGCAAGCTTGGGATTGTAAGAAGAAGCAAAGTAAAGGCAAGGAAAGGATTGAGCAGTAATCTTGAAGCTGATTTTGGATCTTCGATTCCAGGTTTGGGAGTGTTTTGGATTGCATGCAATGTTTGAAGAACTCCTGTGTTCATGTCTCTGCCCTATTTCTCTCTAGACTTATAATGTGTTTGTATGGTCTAATTTCTGGAATTTGATGTGGTTTAGAACGTGTACATGCATGATTAAGTGAATAGGGGTGTTAGTAATGCATGATAGGAATTGAATTGAAGTTACTGAGCTTTGGGTTTTGAACTTACTGTATTTTTAGGGTTTATGCTCTAGAATGGATTAAATGTGTTTAAGCATGGTTTTAATGATTTGATTGTTGAATTAAGTTGCAATTGTCTTGTTTATGCTGTTTGGGACATCGATTGAAAGGTAAGATGAGTTTGGTGGTGTTTTGAATGAGATTGAAAATGAATTTATCGAGTTCTTGGAGTTCTGGGTAACTGGGAATGGAAAATCGCGTCTCTGTAGAATTTCCAGTTCCAGTGTTCTGTGTGAGGCGAGTCACGTCTCGTGACTTAGAGTCACGACGTGACTCATGTGAAGGGCAGCGTGACTCCCAGTTGCGAAGCATGACTCTTCTCTCTGTGAGAGAAAAGTCACGTCTCGTGACTTAGGGTCACGACGTGACCCTTGTGATTGGCAAGCGTGACTCCAGTCGCGAAGCGTGACTCCTCTCTCTGTGAGAGGGAAGTCACGTCTCGTGACTTAGAGTCACGTCTCGTGACTTAGAGTCACGACGTGACTCCTGTGGAAGGGCAAGGCGTGACTCCAAGACACGAAGCGTGACTCCTCTCTCTGTGAGAGGGAAGTCACGTCTCGTGACTTAGAGTCACGGCGTGACTATGGTGAAGGCCAGGCGTGATTTAAAGTCACGTCCCGTGACTCTCTTGTAGGTCACGAGACGTGACCCTAGGTCACCCCGTGACCCTCCTTGAGATCAGTCACGAGTCGTGACACGACTCGTGACCGACCCCTCTTCAGCTCCTTTTTCTGATTTTGCCCAGTTTTAACCAAAATGAATTTCCTATTTCTTCTGTATGGGTCTTCACTGCTGTATAAATTATGTCATACTGTTATATGCTCCTGTATGGCTTTTCTGTTTTGATTTGTTCCCCCGTGACTAGTTTATTATATAATGACTTTCAAATGCTTCTATGACTCTCTCCTCTACTGTGTGCTATCTTATCTGATTGGTTAGCCTATTATAGTTTGTTCAGCATTATGTTATGCCTGTCCTTAATCGGATTTTTACCTAGAATAACATGCCATGTTTAAGAGCATTGTATCATCTCCTGATTTAGATTATGTGTTTTGATCATTGGCATAATAGGACTCCATATGTGTTCCTGACATGCTTTAATTTGATGAGTATTGCTAAAATGGGATTAAGGGAATGATTGCATGCTTCTGAATATGACTTGTATGAGCTTTGATTGATATTATACTTTAGCCTTTGAACTCATTGTATTATGTTAAGTGTAATTGGGACTATGCATGATTTATACTTAGTAACCTCACCTAAAACATATGTTTAGGATTATGTTTTGATAATCATTGGCATGATAGTGCTTCTTTACCTGATTCTTGGCATGCTTTAGAGCATTGTCTAGTGTTAAAGTATATTTACTGTATTATGTTTTGCAATGGGAATTGTATGAGATATGATCAATTTTATGAGCATATTAGTATGTCTATTGTACTCTGATTTATGCATGATGTATATATTTATGCGTTATGCGATTCAAAGCGTGAATTGTTTTATGCAAGACCTGCGAGAGTCAATCTAGTGGATAGTTAGGCATGCCTAATAGAGTCTGTTGCTGCAGCCCATCGTTCTGTTTGGACCCCGATCAGGTCCCCGTTTGGTTCCTCGCGAACCCTTTTCTGTGTTGGATCTTGTTTAAGGTCCCTTGTGAAAATATCTGTGAAAGTTAAAGTATAATGGTTTAATCGGTTCGTACCCGTAACGTACTGTCTGTAATCGGCTCGTACCCGGAAAGTACTGTCTGTACACTCGTTATCCACTACCTAGAGTCAGCAGGTGTTCTTTGAATGCTTATTTGAACTGCTCTGATCTGATTTGGCTATAAATGGATTATCTGAATGAGTATATCGATATAATGTATATCGGATTATTTCTGAATGAATATGATTATGAAATACTGATTGTATGGTTTTATTATATGAGCATGCTTATATAGATTATGTTTTAGCCTTCGAATGTGATATCCGTTTGAGCTTGTTAAGGATTTCAGGAATCAGTTTATATGCATATGAATGTGACTATGGGCTTCAGAATGTATGTCGGTTTCAAGTAAGCATGACTTTATATTTAACATGATTATCCGTACTTGTCATGTGATTTGTTATAAGTTTCTGATTGCTTTGAAATGATTTGGTTGATGTATTTAAGTATATGACTTCAGCATAGTTTTGTTATATATATTAGCATGTGAACCGAAGCAGCTGTGATGGTAAGTATGTGATGATTATTGTACTTTCTGCATGATGATGATATGAATGTAATACTAAGTGGTTACGTCTTCAGTCTCCGCTATCAGAGTGTTTTTGCATGATGCTTTATATATATTAGAGTTGCGCAGCGGTATTGTGAAGCTCTAAATGTTATCCTTTGGATATTTGACTAGTGTATGTGTTTGGCATGTCTAAGTATGTTAAATGGCTAGCATTCTTAACATGATGGTTGGTTGTCAGTTCATGCATGGGTATTTAGTTATGTCAATTGCATGAGTAAAGCTCTTGTGACTCTGCACAGTAAGATGTTAATATTTGCTACCCATGTAGGTTTATGCATGAGATATAGTATGTGGTTCAACATGATGATGCTTGTAATGTGTAGTGTACTATGTCTGTTTTAGTCTATCCTGAACATGAAGTTACGGTTCGATTGTGAGTATTGAAATGAATGCCTTTAATATGCAAGTCTGATTATTTATATGTTATGAATATCCGCATTTGTCATTTGAATGTGTTTTGCCTTGGCGACCATTGTGAATGGCCGTCCATACTCTTGTGTGTTCTCCCCACTAAGCGTTTATCGCTTAGCACGGATTTCCTTTCCGTGCAGGTGGCAGGTTTGGTTCTGTTCGAGTCGCGCTTCTGCAAGGTCGGCCACGTAGGAGTTAGAAGTTCTGTATTTGGTTCAGCTTCTGTATTTCAGCTTTTGTAATTCTGTAGTATTGTATATGTATTTAATTATGTTTTAATCTTGAGTTTTCTTTTGGGAATGTAATAGTTAGTATGTCCTTCTTCCGTTGAATGGTCATATGTATGCTTCCGTGTATGCTTCAGCTTAGTGCCTGCGTGTGCGTGAGTTATTGCATGATCAATCCGTGCCTGCAGGTAAGGTAAGTTTTTAATTAACCTATATTTCTGTATGCATGTTATGTATGAATGTATGATTCCGCATTGTGCATGTGTATAAAGGTATATGTGAGCGTCGTGTAGCACGTCCGTCGGCGTCCTTCCAACGGGGACGGCGATGGGGGTGTCACATGTCTTCTTCTTCTACATTGGTTTTCTGTTTTTGATTTAAAGTGAGAGAAGGATTGATTCATGGGTTGTTTTAAATGATTTTGTTGAAGCTATGGACAAGAAGAAGGACAAGGGTAAGGAGAAGATTGGAACTGAATAGAGAGCAGTGATCAAGCTACCTAGAGGTTGGGATCGTGTGTGATTTAGTTATTTTTGCATGTGTTTGAGCATTTTATGCTTAATTAAAGAGATGTATAAGTAGTGATGCATGAAATTTGGTATGAATTTCTAGGTTTGATGAACATGATGTGATTTCCAGTGAATTCATTTGATTGTGTGTATTTATTGGGCAAATTAAGTTATTATGATTATAAGTATGTTTTTAAGGCATCAGAGGTAAGTTTTTACATGATTTTACATGATATTTGGTTGTGGGTAAAGATTAGGTATTGATTTTACAAGCTCTATTTTTCTGTGTTTTCGTGAGATTTTTGGAAATCATGATTCTTTCACGAGCGCGACAAGCGTCACGAGTGCAATAGAATCGGGTCTTCCTCTATCCTTGCATGACATGTGAACCTCTTCACGAGTCGTGAAGATGGGCCAACACGAAGCGGAGAAAGTTATGTTGCTGTGCATGAATTGTGAGCAAGATGCACGAGTAGTGCTCAAGAGCACGAGTCGTGCACATGAGCACGAGTCATGCACATTAGGGAGTGGAGTTGTCTTGTACGAAGCGTGCACGATCTGCATGAATCATTCACATGTGCACGAGTCGTGCACATGAGCACGAGTTGTGTAATCGCACTTTTCCTGCAAAGCGATTTTAGCTACTGTCGCGAGCGCGACTTCCTATCGCGATCGCGACAGTAACCCTCTTCTCTGCCTTACTCTACTTTCGAAAATGAGTTCTCCTGGTCTCTTTTAGCATGTATTCTCCTTATTACATGGTTTATATGTTATTTTATTTAATAATAACATTGTTAGAGTTTAGTGTGGACAATTAATCTTTTGATTTTGGTACTATCAAGTGAAATTTCTGGTGTGAGTGAGTTGAGCCTGAAGTGTCATAGTAGTGGATAGATAAGCATGCTTATAAAGGGATAGAGTGCGACTGCTACAGTGACCTTAATCGTGTCTACTGGCGAATACCTAGTGTATCCAAATTGAGTGAGGTCTCCAAAGTTTGATACCATTTGTCCGTATTTAAAGTAAAGTACCCGTATCCACCATTATTGAGAATTCAGGCTACTGTATGGTTTGTAGTGTACAAGAGGTGTTTAGGGACTTGTATATGTATATGAACATAGTATGACCTATTTTTTTCCATATTTGAATATTTGCACATGAAACTGGTTAGAGTGTGATGTTATTTGTTATAAGGCTATGTATGTGGTTATTTGTAAATAATATGCATTTGATATTTGTGACTTCATTTGAAATCTATTGCTTCTGTTTATCCCCACTAAGCGTTATCGCTTAGCACGGGTGTTTTTCCCGCGTAGGTTTACATGATGGGATTAGAGAGTTTGCATCTGCAGGTCATGGCCACTAGGAGCTTGATGAAGAACTTTTTGTATAAGATAGAGTTTTCTTATATTTTGAGTAGCATCATTATGTATATAGAAAAGTATAGTATCAAAATATAAATGTTAACTGTTTTGTACATGTACCGAAGATGATTATGCATTAAGTATAAAACTTTTGTAATATGTACAGTTTATATATGTTATAAGAGTAGTATGTTTGGCCCAAGATATTCTAATTATTTATTGTTATTGCTTCCGCTTTTTAGTACGACTGTATGTATGCGTTTGTGTTTGCGTGGCGCCCCGATATTCCTTCCCGGGGGTATTGGGGTATTACATTTAGTGGTATCAGAGCACAGGTTTAGGCGGTTGTGGTTTATAGGATGTTAGAGTATAGAGTTTATGCCTGTGAGTCTGTCTAGAGTTGTGGTCTAATGCCGATGTTATTTGTTTTGTAGAGTATAGATGGAGTCCGACCTGAATGAGAACGTAGGAGAGATGACAGGTAATGTGAATGCGGTTTGTGGGGATCCGCGAGTGCATGAACAAGTTAGAGATGAAAGAGCTGATCCTGTTTAGGATAACCTGGTGCTGATGCAAGGGTTAGTTCAAATTTTAGATCAACTGACAGCTCCTAAGGTGCCAACGGACCTCATAAAAAAGAGAGGAGCTGAGGAATTTAGTGGAACCTCCTTGGATCAGTTTGACATAGCAGAGTTTTGGCTTGAAAGAACTGGAAGAATTTTGCAAGAAATTAATTGCCCATAGAATAAGAGAGTAGCTTGTGCTGTGTCATTGCTGCAAGGTGCAGCATATGACTGATGGAAGTTAGTATTGAGAAACCCACAGCGACCAGTAGAATTGTCTTGGGATTTCTTTGTCCACGAGTTCAAAGAGAAGTATGTGACTAAAGCATATAGAGAGGCAAAGTGGAAAGAGTTCGTGAACTTTAAGTAAAGGAATATGTCAATCGGGGAATATGAGAAAGAGTTCACCCGGTTGAGTAAATATGTGCCTGATATTCTGTTAACAGAGGATTTTAAGTGCCAGCATTTTGAAGATGGACTAAGAGAAAGCATTAGAGGGCCTCTATCTGCCATGGTTGCTTTGCAACAAGTGAATTACTATAGATTGGTACTGGCAACCATAAAATTAGAGGATTCAGAGTTATTGATGCAAAAGAGAGAGCAAAAGAGAAAGTTCCCAAAAGGAGATGAAGGTTCTGGTAAAAGAGCTAAAGAAGTAATGAGAGGAAGAGATGAACAAGAATCAATGCAAGTTCCAACATCGGTTGGGAGTAGAGGGCCACCTACCAGTAGAGGAAGTCCAGCACCAAAGTGTGCTCATTGTGAGAGGCACCACTAAGGTGAGTGTAGGAAACTCACTGGAGCTTGTTTTAGGTGTGGTAGCATAGAGCACATGCTTGCTAAGTGCCCCAAGTCGAGGGAGAATTTAGCCTTGCAAGCAAGCAAAGACAAAGTGAATGCATCTGGAACCATCAGAAGTGGAAGAGGAAGAAGTGGAGCTAATAGACCGCCATCGAAAATAGTAGAGAAGCCATTTCCTACCGAGGGATAGCCACGAATCTGCTCAATGGTTGCGAAAGCTGTAGATGCCCCTGTTGGTTCTTCTAGTAAGTTCTTTTAAAGATTAATGCAGAGTATACTTTGACTAGTTGCTTGATATCGGGGAATTTCGAGGACAAAATTTCTTAAGGAGGAGATATTGTAACAACCCATTTTAGACCCTAGTAGTTTTGGTAATATTTTATCGGGATAAGTTAAGTTTAAAGGTGGAATAAGATGAATGAGTGGCTTAGTGTGGGTTCTGTTGCGAGCGCAACAGTGTCGCGGGCGCGACATAATGCTTTACGGGAAGCCTAAGTGAGTTGGACTTTTTTTTGGATTAATTGATGTGTTATGGACATGTGGCAGAGTAGGATATTGACACATGCAGCATGGGAGTGTGGCACATGGTTTTAGTATGTTTTGTTTTAACTAAATAAATGTTTTATGTGGCATTAATGTTAGTTGGTGGCATTGAATGTGGGTAATTAGTTTTGGATTTGGGCTGACTGGCCACCCTTCTTGTCCCTCTTTTCATTTTCTGCTTTTAGACTTCTTTAGTTCTTTTTTCTTTCTTTCTTTGTTCTTGGTTCTACCATGCTCCATCTTCTTTCCTTCTCCTTTTTCATTTGCTTCTTGAGTGGGTCACTTGGATTGGTTTGAAGAGAGTGTTGTGAGGGTTGACTTGGTTGTTGAGAAGAGGTAAGGTGTGATTTTGCTAGTATTGGTCTTCTTCTTCTACTTTGGTTTTATGTTTTTGATTTAAAGTGAGAAAAGGATTGATTCATGGGTTGTTTTGAATGATTTTGTTGAAGCGTGGACAAGAAGAAGGACAAGGGTAAGGAGAAGATTGGAACTGAATAGAAAGCAGTGATCAAGCTACCTAGAGGTTGGGATTGTGTGTGATTTTAGTTATTTCTGCATGTGTTTGAGCATTTTATGCTTAATTAGAGACATGTATAAGTAGTGATGCATGAAATTTGGTATGAATTTCTGGGTTTGATGAACATGATGTGATTTCCAGTGAAGTCATTTGATTGTGTGTATTTTTTGGGCAAATTGAGTTATTATGATTATAACTATGTTTTTAAGGCATCAGAGGTAAGTTTTTACATGATTTTACATGATATTTGGTTGTGGGTAAAGATTGGGTATTGATTTTACAAGCTCTATTTTTCTGTGTTTTCGTGAGATTTTTGGAAATCATGATTCTTTCACGAGTGCGACAAGCATCGCGAGCATGATAGAATCGGGTCTTCCTCTATCCTTGCATGACACGTGAACCTCTTCACGAGTCATGAAGATGGGCCAACACGAAGCAGAGAAAGATATGTTGTTGTGCACGAATTGTGAGCAAGATGCACGAGTAGTGCTCAAGAGCACAAGTCGGGCACATGAGCACGAGTCGTGCACATGAGAGAGTGGAGTTGTCTTGTACGAAGCGTGCACGATCTGCATGAATCGTGCACATGTGCACGAGTCATGCACATGAGCATGAGTTGTGCAATCGCACTTTTCCTGCAAAGCGATTTTAGCTACTGTCGCGAGCGCGACTTCCTATCGCGATCGCGATAGTAACCCTCTTCTCTGCCTTACTCTACTTCCAAAAATGAGTTCTCCTGGTCTCTTTTAGCATGTATTCTCCTTAGTGCATGGTTTATATGTTATTTTACTTGATAATATCATTGTTAGAGTTTTGTGTGGACAATTAATCTTGTGATTTTGGTACTGTCAAGTGAAATGTCTGGTGTGAGTGATTTGAGCCTAAAGTGTCATAGTAGTGGATAAATAAGCATGTTTATAAAAGGATAGAGTGCGGCTGCTACAGTGACCTTAATTGTGTCTACTGACGAATACCTAGTGTATTCAAATTTAGTTAGGTCTCCAAAGTTTGATACTATTTGTCAGTATTTTAAGTACAGTACCCGTATCTACCATTGTTGAGAATTTAGGCTACTGTATGGTTTGTAGTGTACAAGAGGTGTTTAGGGACTTGTATATGTATATGAACATAGTATGTCCTGTTTTTTTTCCATATTTGGATATTTGTACATGGAACTGGTTAGAGTGTGATGTTATTTGTTACAAGGCTATGTATGTGGTTATTTATAAATGATATGCATTTGATATTTGTGACTTCGTTTGAAGTCTATTGCTTCTGTTTATCCCCACTAAGCGTTATCGCCTAGCACGGGTGTTTTTCCCGTGTAGGTTTATAGGATGGGATTAGAGAGTTCGCATCTACAGGTCCTGGCCACTAGGAGCCTGATGAAGAACTTTTTGTATAAGATAGAGTTTTCTTATGTTTTAAGTAACATCATTATGTATATAGAAAAGTATAGTATCGAAATGTAAATGTTAATTGTTTTGTACATGTACCGAAGATGATTATATATTAAGTATAGAACTTTTGTAATATGTACAGTTTATATATGTTATAAGAGTAGTATGTTTGGCCTAAGATATTCTAATTATTTATTGTTATTACTTCCGCTTTTGAGTACGACTGTATGTATGCGTTTGTGTTTGCGTGGCGCCCCGATATTCCTTTCAGGGGGTATTGGGGTGTTACACTCTCCCTCTTTTTTTTGTCATGGAACCTTCTTTACTGCGTTAGCACTTCTTGATTTCTTGAATATTACCAGCGAAGATGTCTACCATTTCTATTAGCAGCTTCTCTAAATTCAGCTTGTGTAACTGGAGCATTTGGTCAGAGTTATTTGTGTACCAGGTGACCTTCTTTCCAACAACGGCTCTTGACCTACTTCTAGAACATTAAAACAAACTTCCTTTTTGTAGATTGGACCAATGTGATGAGCTCTCCTTCTAAGTTCAACTGTAAAAGTTCATATTTTGCTGATTTCAACTCAAGATTGTTACAGATCAGTTTTTTATTTTTTTTTGTGATGACTATCTCAAATGGTTGGATAGAAAGGAATTTAGAGACTTGGTTCTGCCAGGCTGTATTGTGTTTTGCTTTTGTTTTTTATATATGTTTTTTTTGTTTTTTGTTTTTTTTTTCTTTTTTTTAGGAGAAAAAAATGGTTAGGGTTGAGGTTTTATCTGCTATTTTGTACGATGCTCCATTTAAGGATAACGATCCGAGGCGACAGCTTAAAACTCATCTTATGGTCTTTCTTTATGGCATTTTCAGAAAACTTTGTCATCTCTAAGTAACTTGGGCATATTACGAAGCTATGGTTGCTCGTTACTTAAAATCTCCATCTTATCCTCCTTATGGATTGGCTAACTTGTTATCTTAGTAAGCTAAAATAGCATGTCCTAATAATGCCTTTGTTGATTCCAGGTCCAAGCTTCTTTTTTTATTATTACTTTATTATTTTTCACCTCTCAAGTTTATCTCACTTCAGGAGTTAGTTTGGATGCAACCAAGGTTTTTGCTCCTCGACATTAAATAAAGCAATGTTTATAGAATTAATGTCTCATGAGTCATGATTATGGCCATGAATGATGCGATAAAAGCAAGACATTGTGTACATAAGAAAAGGCCCATATTATTAACACGGTTAGAGAAACAAAATGCATTATCAAAACATTAGTTCATAGACACATATTATTATCATTATTCTAGCCTTTTCGTCTTTTATTTCCTCTTTCTGGATCTAGGATTTGCTGGGCATCTATCAAGTACTGAATGCGGTCCCTTAAAACTGGACAGAAATTAGTCTCATGCCCTGTATGCTGAGGGTAGTCACAGAACCAGTTAGCTCTATGTCCAAGCTTTCCCAAGTTCTTTGCTGGCATAGGAGGCAAAGGTTCTAATTTCCCCTCATTTATAAGATGGGAAATACACCAAGATAATGGTCTGCCTAGATCTGAATAATGTCGCCAGGTTGTTCCTATAGCCAACACTTTGGAGGTTTTGCCACCATTGCCCCCGCTGTTATTGTTGTCCCCATTGCTCTTACCGAAAGTCAGGTTTACAAATTTAGCCCTTTTCTCCATATGCTCAGCCTCAGCTTCGATGGCTATGTCTTTGAGAGATTTCCAATCTTTTAAGCATTTCATCTTAAGTTTCTCCTTCAGATAAGGATTGGCATTGAGAATGAAGAGCCTAATCTGATCCAAGGTGTTGGGTTTTCTCCTCATCTCCATCACCCTCTTCCTCCATCGAGTTAGGTACTCATGAAAGTGTTCTTCTGGCTTTTGCTGTAGCAGCTCTAAGTCTTTTAGGGTGACATCTATTCTGGTACTGCAATCATATTATTTTAGGAATCCCTCTGTCAACAGGTCCCAGTCTCTTTTTGTTCCCCTATCTAGCCCATGGTTCTAGTCAATCGCGGGCCCTATAAGGTTGAGGCAGAAATACTCTATTTTTTGCTTTTTTGTGAAAGTGGTACCTTTCATCACTAATGAGTACTGCTTTATGTGTGTTGCTGGGTCTGAAATGCCGTCATACTTCAGAACTTCGGGCCTTTTAAAGTTTCAGGAGATTAAATCATCACCATCCAACTCTGTATCCTCTGTGTTTATTCCCTTTCCTATAGTCAACATTCGAGTCATCGCTTTGAACTTCTCTTCCATTTTCCTCCAAATTGCCTCTTCTATCTTGGGGCTCTTGCCTCTTATCATGACTGGCTCCTCTTGCTCTTCCTTCCATAAATCATTTTTAAGTCTATGAGCTCTATTTTATTCTACTCTCGCTGCCACTCTGGGCTCAACTGCTGTTGGGTCTACTACTGTAGGACCCTCTCTAATCGGTTCTTATTCATCTTACTCCCCAACAGGAGTAGCAGGTGGCTGTCCAGCCAACAGTGCTAGAGTAGCAATAAGGTTCGCCATCATTTCCATCATTCGAGACTCAAACTCTTCCATCCTTCTACCCACTTCTTCAGTAATCAGTGCACGGGGTTGTGTCAGCTTCTCTTGGTAAATTGGCCATTTCTGAAAATTATTTTGAATTCTTGTTAATTACACTTAATTTTAAATTCTAGTTGCTCAGTCAAAAAACCCTCTGATAAGGCAGCCGTCAGAATCCCTAAACCAACTAGGCAAATGGTCTACGACGGCTAAAAAATTAAGTAGTTAGAACGATGTATGAATGACATGCTATGTATGATCGTGCTATGCAACAAATGATCTACAATGGCTGAAAAAACAAAGAGGTTAGAATGATGTATGCAATACATGGGAAAAATTATGCACAAGATAATATGTACATGTGAAAATTATATGCACAAAATAGGATGTACACACATGAAGGAATTTTTATTTTTCTAATTAATTAATTTTAATTTTTTTAATGACACATAATGAATAAGCATACTGTGCAGCATCTATAATCACATGCAAGTAGATAGATCCTTCCAACCTTTGTCACTCCCACACATGAGGTAGTGCAGTTTCTCTCCTAGGTGGGCTTGATCCATGGGTTAACGGGGAACCCAATGGATGCATATGGTGCACGACAAAAAAACACAGCAGCATAACACCTCTTATCTAATACACATACGTATGTATTTTGGCCATTATGTTTTTAAACACTTCAATTAAATTAAGATAGGCTCACCGGGGCATGAAAGCCTTTGATGAACAAACCATCTAATTTATTTGATTTTGTTCAATATGTGATGACCCATATAGCGAGCACAATATTGCGGTACATTTCACCTAGGGGAAGTTTCTATTGCCATTACATGAGCTTTAGTCAAAGGTGATGATACTTTAGGGCTACCCAAGCATGGTCCCTGCCAACGGGTCTAGCTCATCACGAGCATGATGACCAATCGGGTCTCTATTTAATCTACCAAAAGGTACTAGGCTTGGTTGAGTGAACGTAGGGTTGTGCTTCGAAAATGCACCGAAGTAAGAATAAGGATCATCTAGCTTAGTTCTAAGGCTCTAGTATGGATGCAATGTAATTTTTGAAAAGAGATAGAATTTTAATTTTAAACACTCAATTATATTTATTAACTAAGAAACTTTCAAAATAAAGTCTCAAAGTCCCAGTGGAGTCGCTACTGTGATGGGCGCCGAAACCGGCTTATGTTTTCCCGAAGGGCCCGCTTTTAGGGTCCGAGAAGGTTCGCGTCCAGATCTTGGGAAACATGAGACATTATGGAATCCCTACCCAATAGAACATTAGGGAAGTTCATCTAATCCCATGAAACCTTTAGGCACCTTTTGAGGTATTTTTGAGTCGCCACCTAATTTAAAAAAAAAATGAAAAAGTTCATCTAATCTCGAGGGTCTAAACCAGAGAGTAGCTCAGAACTTCACTCTTATTAATGTCTTGATTAATTATAAATGAGTTTTTAATAATTAATTTTTCATCTCTCATCTCACACGGCCATGCATTAAAATTTAAAGCGTACATCAAGCATCGTAGGAAAGCGGTAAAAAAATGATAAAATAAATAAAATACAAAAAAAATTACAAATGAAATTGGGATAAAAAATACAATCCCCCAAAATATAAAATTAAAATAAATAAATAAATAACATACATAAAATGGGGTATTTATTTGGAATAGGAACATTGATTCCTTCATAATCACTTAAAATATCGAAGAGTTATTTTTGGATGTTATTGAGAAAACCGGGATAAGTGATCACATTTTTAGAAAATCAACTCTTCTTTTAAAAGTGAATTTTTATTAGCTAAAATTAGCACATTGGTCCCATTTTATTAGAAAAAAATCTGAATTTGTTAATAAAAATATTTTTGTGATTTTCTTTTTAATGCGCATAAAATAAATAAATTAACATATTAATAAATTAACACACATAAAAACATAAATGATGATGATGAGGACGATGATGATGATGATGATGATCATAATAATAATAATAATAATAATAATAATAATAATAATAAAAGATGAACAATCAAGTAAATAAATAGAATAAAAAAAGTAAAAAGAACGCTACATAATGTTAAATGTATAACTAAAATAAATAAATCAAATAAATAAATAATGAATATAAAGATATACATGGTGATTAATTGACTATAAACAAAAAAAAAATATAAAATATAAAATCAGAATCGAACCTAGAATATTTACGCTTAGAATTGGATTTGATGGAAGGAAAATTGTTGATTTCCTTGTCTAGATTTGCGAAAATTGGATTAAGATAATAGAAATTAGAGTTTTATTTCAAAAAATAAAACCAAAGAAAACTTGCTCTAAAAACGAATGGAAGAAAACTTTAAATAACAAAAAATTATTTTCTTTGTCTAGAAAATGATATTTGATTAAGAAAATCAGTTTGGAACCTTAAAAAAATTCTCTTGAAGAAGAAGAAAATTAAAAAAATCCAACCAAAAAGTTCTCTTGAAGAAAAAAAGAAAAGAAGAAAATTTCAACCTAAAAAATGTCTCCCCCCATTTTTTCTTTTAAGATTTCCTATTTATATCATTAAAAAAAAGGAAAACCTAGTTAATTTAGGAAATGAATCCTTAATTAAAATAAATTATTCCATATTCTAATTTAAAAGTCAAAATTGCCCCTATCAAATCCCATAAAATCAGTCTTAAAATCCTTTTTAAAAGTCAAAAAACCTAATTTTTGAGGGGAAAAAACAAAAAGAAAGGTGCAGGTGACGAGGGGCGACCTGAGGGGCGGCCTAAATTTTTTTTTTTTCAAATGCAAATTTGACATGGAAATATCATTTCTAATCTTCTTGCGTGTGAATAGGCGCTAATTTCATCACTGGGTAACCTTGATCTGGGTTGTCTCGAGACTTGGTGTCTACACAACCTCAGCGCCGATTAAATCCATTCACGCAGGAAGTGGTGAAGAAAAAGGTACTACGATTACTAGATACAAGCATTATCTATCATATCTTTGATAGTAAATGGGTTAGTCCTATACAATGTGTACCAAAGAAGGGAGAAATGACAGGAGTGAAGAATGAAAATAATGAGTTAATCCCCACCCAAATAGTCACAAGTTGGAGAGTGTTCATAGATTATAGGAGACTAAACAATTCCACTAGGAAAGATCATTTTCCTTTACCTTTCATTGTTCAAATGTTGGAGAGGCTAGTAGGGAATAGGTTTTATGGTTTTTTAGATAACTATTCGGGTTATCTTCAAATACCCATAGCACCCGAGGACCAAGAGAAAACCAATTTCACTTGTCCATATGGTACTTTTGCTTATAGGAGAATGCCATTTGGGCTGTGTAATGCGTCGGCCATATTTCAGCAACGTATGATGGCTATATTTCATAATTTCATTAAAAAATTCATGGAAGTATTCATGGATGATTTCATTCTATATGGGGACGAGTTTGAAACCTACTTAACTAATTTAACTTTAGTTTTGAAAAGGTGTGAGGAAATTAGTCTTGTGCTAAATTGGGAAAAATATCATTTTATAGTAAAGGAAGACATTGTATTGGGGCATAAAATTTTGGAAAAGGGGATTGAATGGATAAGGTTAAATTGATGTCATTAAAAAACTTCCACCCTAACTAGTGTTGTAACACCCCGTTTTCCCTCTAGTAGTCTGAGCGATATTGTATGCTAGTGTGTATATGTGTGTTTTGGCATGTGTTATTTTAAATTGAGTTTTACGCTTGAATTATGAGTTTTGTTAGAGTGTGGTTGCATGTATAGTAGTAGTGTATGTGTGTGAGGGCTTTATTATAATGAGGATGCATATAGGGAGTTAGTGTGTGTATTAGTGTAGTTAGACTTGGGTTTGGTGTTGTGTTTGGTTGTAGGGTGTGAGTTGATAGATTCCACCAATGAGGGAGTGCCATGTGGCAAGTGAGGAGGTATTTATAGAGTGGAGAGAGAAAGAGAGAACAACAAGTTACTGCCTTGATCTCTCTCCCGTTCTCTTCACTCCCCTCACGCCACCTCTCTCTTTCTTTTCTTCTTCCTCCTTGTTCTTCTTGATTCAATCTCTTGCGGCCTCAATTAGTGGTGGGATTTAGCAACTCTTGAGTCCATTTTGGTAAGGTATTAGTTTGGTTTTGTTCTTCTTCTTCTTCCTCCTCTTTCTCCTTGATTTTGGTTAGTAATGGATTTGAGTTAGGGTTTTATTGGTTGTGTGTTTTGGGTGTTTTTGTTTAGTGGTGCCTCCTCAAGAACCTAAGGGCAAAGAGAAGGCTAGTGGGAGTGGTGCTCTTTGATTTGGAGCTAAGGATTTCCAGGTTTGGGAAATTTATGTTTTTGATATCTAATGTGATTATTGTATTGGGTTTGATTTTCTGGAAAGTTTATGTGGTTAGTGGTGGTTATGTTGGTTTAAATGTGATGGACTTTTCTTGAGTTGTGTTGAGATGACTTGTTGAATTCTTGAATTAAATTGTGAGATGGATGAGTTTATGCAACAAATTTCTAGTTTTGATAAATTGGGGATTTTTGGTTATGTTAATTGCATGTTTTAATGGTAATTAGTGGTATTAAAGTTGGGTTTTGTGTTGTGTATTATGGTTAGAAAGGTTGATTTGAGTTGTGTTAAAGTTTGGTTGAGAGTTAGGTTAATTTTAGTGGAATTTTTTGGGTTTGGGATGATCCACACGGCAGTATGAGCTGGCAATACTACCGTGTGATTGTATTCTATTCTTCAATTTCCTTGTCCGTGATTTTACACGGCGGTAAGGACTTGGCATACCGCTGTGTAAATTCATTCTGCTTTGAAGGATCTCTGGGTTGTGCATTTTACATGCGGGTAAGGAGTTCCCATACCGCCGCATAAATGCATTATGTTTTTCTGTTGGGTTCTCGTTTGGCATGCTACACGATGGTATGGCTTTTCCTTGCCACCGTGTAGGATGTCTCACACGGCGGTAAGGTTTGGTCATACAGCAGTGTAAAAGCCTTCTGTCCCGAATTTCTGAAGTTTTGAATTCTTGTCTTTTTCGCTCCATTTTACCTTATTTTTGGTTTTAATCATTATTTAGTGTCTCCTTAGGTATTAAATGATATTTTACTATAATTATTTTTGCTTCATCAAATTATATCGAATATTATGTTTTGATTATGGAATGTTTTATGCATGGCCTGCGAGAGTCAAGTTATTGGATAGTTAGACATGCCTAATAGAGTTCAGTAGCTGCAGCCCCTAATGTGTTTTGGACCCTGATCAGGTCGCTGTTTGGATCCTCGCGATCCTCAATGTATACGGATCGTGTTTAAGAAAATGTTTTGAATGAGAAAATGATAATGTTGCTTTTCGATTGTACCCTCGAGTACCCCCAATGTGTTCACTCGTTATCCACTATTATGAGTCAGCAGGTGTTTGTCTTGTTGCGATTATGAGCATGTGAAACCAATTGATATTTGAATTGACTATGAGCTTGTGAATGCAACTGAATGTGATTAAGCTATGGTTTATAGATATATGTGATTATAAACATATGCCATTTTGAATGTGTTTTGCTTTAACGACCATTGTGAATGGCCGTTCATATTATTGTGTGTTTTTCCTACTAAGCGTTATCGCTTAGCACGGGTGTTTCATCCGTGCAAGTGCGGAAGATTTTGAGCTTTTGAGAGAGTCTCTACAGGTCCAGCCAATACAGAAGTTTTGAAGTGCTAGGGTTTAGTTGTACTTAAGATTCTTTTTTTAATATTGAGCTCTCATTGTATTGTTCTTTTGTATTGCTTCCGCTATGTATTCTTTTGGAAGAATGTAATTTTGTAATATCAGTTATATACTGACTATATTTTTTTGTAATGAACCCTTTGGATATCAATGAAAGAATTTTAAGTTTTGTTCCTCTATTTTCTGTATGTTATATATTTGTATAGTGTTTTGCTTTGTTTGGTGACACCCCTGCTCGTACGGGTTCTCACTTCGTAGAGGATGGGTTCTCCTACGTATGGGTAGGGGGGTGTTACAAGTGTGAAAGGAGTTAGAAGTTTTCTAGGTCACGAGGTATTTTATCGCTACTTTATTAAGGATTTTTCGAAAATTGCAAAACCTTTGTCAAATTTATTAATGAAAGATGCTGCATTTAATTTTTCTATGGAGTGTTTATAGGCATTTGAGTTGTTGAAGCAAAAGCTCATTTCCTAAATTCCAATTATTTTGTATTTATATTTTTATTTTATTTTGTCAGCAAAAAATAATATTGTATGGACGTTTTGGACAAGAACTATTTTTTTCGATTCAAATAGATTTTCTAGTTCAACCAATTTTCTTTTCGACTCTTCACCGATTTAACCAGTTCTTTATCGGTCCATATTGGTTTGTTATGATTCAAGATGATGGGGAAGCACGCATTGATAAAGGGAAGTTGCAAAAGGAAGATCAAATGGCAACAACAGAGAAGCCTGAGAAGGTTGTGAGATAAGGAAGCAAGAGAGGAATCAACTACTAAGCTGGCAGTACAAGTTGATTAAATATAGGTGGAAAATCTGAGCTGGAATAAGTTAGTTAATTGTTAGTTAGCTAACTGTTAAGAGAACCTTATATCAATTAGAATTTGCAATTTCCATATGCATTTTCTGTTTTAGTCCCCCTTGTAAATTATTAGAGAGTTTTGGCTATATTAGCTAACAGAGGCTGTTATTTTATTTTTGTCATTTTGTATAAGCTAAGAGAGAGAATATTCATATATAGACTTTGTAAAGAAAATAAAATTTTATGCAATAAAATAAATATAAAGTTTTCTCTCTCATTCTTATCTCAATCTTCTTCCTCTCTTCTCCTTTTCTTGATTCCTCTATTTTCTTCCTTCTCCTTTTCCAATTTTTTTTTTTGTGATATTTTTAGTTACAACTCTGAGTTGTAGCAACTGGTATCATAGCCATCAATCCTTGGGTGATTTCGAAGCTTTATGTCCTCTATTGATTCATAAGAGCTTATCCAGACTTATAAGCTAGCGCCAAACAAGAACAAGAATCTAATAATATGATAGAAGGAGCTAGCAATTAGGAGATTGCAGAACAAATGTAGCAGATGGATTTAAAGATAAAAATGATAGAACAAGTTCTAAAAGCTATCTCAACTGCTAGTAAAAGAAAGGATCCAGTACCTATCATTCGGGTTGATTTCACCCATGGTCACTCAACTTATCACTTATCGCGCAAAAGTGACCGACTTTTTTTTTTACTTAAATGTCACTGAACTTTTAACATTATTGCACAAAAGTCATGTTGACAGGAATCCGGCGATGACTCTTGCCGGATTGATAAGTTCAACAAATACTACATTTAAATTAATTTCACTCACGGTCACTAGACTTATCATTTATCTCGCAAAAGTAATTAACTTTTTTTTTCAACTTAAATGTTACTGAACTTTTAACATTTTTGCAAAAAAGTCATCAATCCGGCAAGGGTCGTCGCCGGATTCCGGTCAACATGACTTTTGTGCAATAATGTTAAAAGTTCAGTGACATTTAAGTAAGAAAAAAAAAGTCGGTTACTTTTGCGCGATAAGTGATAAGTTGAGTGACCATGAGTGAAATTGACCCCACTGTCATTCCTATTCCAAATGTTATATCAAGTCCAAAAAAAAGGTATTTCACTTACTCCCAAATCTTGGGAAAAGGGCCAAGGTAGTAATGATAAGAGCATATCTGACTTGTTTCCTTTGAAAATTTTGAAAATAGAACATTAGATGAAGAAAATTCGAGGAATTTTGTAAGGAATTGTCATAAGTATTTCCAGTTTTATAATATTCTAAAGGAGTAAAAAAGTAGAATTGGATAATATTCTCTTTGGAGAAAAGGTTGATAGTTGGTTTCATGGTTGGCTAGCACATTAATATGTGATTAAATGGGAGAAATTCACTAAATACCTTTGTGTTAGATTTAGGAAGAAAACTTTAGCTAATGTGATTGAAGAATTCAACAAGCTCAATCAATCTGAATCTATCGCAGTTTATCAAGAGAAGTTTGAAGAACTTAAGGCCTTGATGCAGAAAAATAATCCTTAGTTGAGTGAATCATATTTCATCTCCAGCTTCATAAGCGATATAAATGATGAGTTACGACCCATGATTAAAATGTTCAAGCCTCAAACCTTGAACTAGGACTTTCAACACGCTAAACTATGGGAGCAATCCATTGAAGCCATTATAAGGAAACAAAAGTTGTATACCAAACCTGCATTCCTTACAAAACCTAATCAAGGAGGTTATTATATATACTCCATCAAAGTTTAGTCCTCTTTTTGCAAAAGGGAGTGATAAGGTTGAACCTGTAGTTGCTTCCATTAACCACAATCAAGCTTGCTTGAGCAAAGAAAGGCAGCAAACCTTTATTTTGAATGTGGGGAAAAGTATTCTCCAGGGCATCAATGCAGGAATAAGCAGTTATTGGCTATAACTACTGAAATAGATGAGGCATTGGAGGAAGATACAGATCCAAAATAAGAAGGGGAGCTTTCTATGGCAGCTTTAACTAGAGCTACCATTCCAAGCACCTTGAAGATTAAGGGGCAATTTAGGGATTACTCAATCATTATCTTGATTGACAATGGAAGTACCCACAGTTTCTTAGATCCTTCAGTAGCTACTAAGGTTCACGCTCCAATTTCTAAGGCCAGCCCACTATCGATCACAGTTTCTTAGATCCCTCAGTAGCTACCAAAGTTCAAGCTCTAATTTCTAAGGCCAGCCCACTATCGATGATAGTTTCTTAGATCCCTCAGTAGCTACTAAGGATCAAGCTCCAATTTCTAGGGCCAGCCCACTATCGATAACAATAGCATGCAAAAGGTCATTACTAGGTCCAAATGTCTATAGTTTCAGTGGATTATGAAGGACACTAGTTCCAATTTAATATCCGACTATTGGAGCTTAGGGGGTTATGATATGGTGTTAGGGTGGATTGGATAAGGTTATATAACCCATTATTATTTGATTTTATCAAAATGCAACTCATTTTTGATAAAGAATGAAGCACTGTGGAATTGAAAGGGGTTATGGAAAAGGGTTCACTAAAATTCATGACTAGCACAAGTTTAAAAAGGATGTTTCAAAAGGGGTGTAGGTTTCTTTCAGATCATTTATTTTCTATCGTAGCCTCAGAAATTATAAACAAATTTGTTACAGCAATGGCTCTACTGCAACCTACCCACCCCATTTTCAATAGTTATTGGATCAATTATAGCAAATTTTTCACTCTCCCAATTCTCTACCATCAGTTAATTGAATATAATCATGTAATTAATCTACTACCAGGAGCTAAGCCTATTAAGCTCAGGCCCTATAGTAATCATTTCCAAAACACTGAAATAGAACAATAAGTAACTAAGGTGTTGCAATATTCTATTATACAAGAAAACCAAGGTCTTTTTGCTCCACCTGTCATTTTGGTTAAAAAAGAAAAATGGTATTTAGTGTATGTGCATCTATTATAGACAACTTAATGAGATGACTATTAAGGATAAATTTCCTATCCCTATATTGATTATCTTTTGGATGAATTACATGGGGAAAAATACTACTCTAAGTGTAAACATCGGGATCTGAGACGGTCCAAGACTAGGATTACCCAATGATAAGAATAAAAACTGATTCACAGGCAAAAAGAAGGTTGAAGGTCATAGTTTCCTTGCCAAAATTGTTTTTCAAAAAAATAAATATAAAATATATATTTTGAAAATTAAAAATAAAAAAGGAAGGTGGGAAGTGATATTTTTTGTCAAAAAGTTGTGATTTAAAAAAACTAAAATAAAATAAAATTTCGGTAGCTTGTAGACGTCGGCGCGCGAGGGCAGGCGGCCCTCGCACTCGCGCGCCCGTGCCTGGCATGCGCGCTGAGGGGCATGCGGCTCTCGCCCTTACAGGCTGCCCCTCGCGCCTATCTCGCCCACCAGAGCCAAAAAATTAGTTTTTTAGCATTTTTTGGGTAAAAAATGATTTTTTTGTGGGTTTTCACATTAATTCCGGATTTTTACACCTAAATAAGTAAGATTTAATTAAAAACATGTTTTTCTTTGCTAATTATTTAGGGCTTCAGGAAAATCATATAAATAGAAGATTTTAGAGAGAGAAAAGAGGAAGAACATGGGGGAAAAGAGAGAGATTTTTCACTACAAGAAAAGAATAAAATACCGACGGAATTTTAGCGACAGAATGATTTCCGTCGCTAAATGGCAGCGAAAGTTATTTTTCGCAGCCATATAGCGAAGGAATTTTACTTCCGTCGCTAAATGCCGACGGATTTTATTAGCCACCGCTAATTGGCGATGGACAATAAAATCCGTCGCTAAAAATGGCGCCAATTTTTCCCACCACATTCTACGACAGTAATTAGCGACGGTTAATTAAAACCGTCGCTAAAAATAGCGATGGTTTTTAATTACTGTCGCTAAAGAAAAAATAAAATAATTATATTTTATTTAGCGACAGATTTTTTTAATCCGTCGCTAATAATTTTAAAATTAGCGACGGATTGAATAAACTGTCGGTAATTTTAGCGACAGAGTAAACCCTCCGTTGCTAAAAGTAAAATAAACACAGATTTATTTTACCCTCCCCCCGATCCCCACTCTCTCTCCTCCCTCTCCCCTCCCTCTCCCCCCTGCCCTCACGCCGCCGGCCACCGCCCCCTTGCTGCAGGTCCGTGTAACAACTCGATTTGGCCCTAGTAGAATTTCAAAATTTTTGTTTGGGAATTCAAGAGTTTGTGTGTATAAGAGAGTGTATTTGAGTAAGTAGTTGGGTGTGGGTTCTATCGCGAGCGCGACAGTGTCGCGGGCGCAACAGAATGTTTCCCGTGAAGCCTAGAGGAAGTTGGATTATTTGATGTGTACCGGACACGTGGCAGCATAGGAAGTTGACAAGTGGCATTGTAGGGGAGTGACATGTGGCAAGACTAAAGTATATTAAAAAAAAGAGTTGAGGAGAAAAAGGGGATAAGTATGCATTTATTTGGGTAGATGGCATTTATTAGCATAGTAAATATTTGGATTTACATTGACCATTTGCTTCTTTCTTTTCCCTTCCCACGTTGGAGTGCTATGGGCCATTTTGACTTCCTTTTCTTTTCCTTTGGTCTTCCATTTACTATCGTTTTGCCTTTTCTCTTGCTTTTGTTCCTTCTCTTCTTCATTTAAAATTATTCCCTTAAGAGAATTACTTGGATTTGGTTTGAAGAGGGAGTGGATATAGGATTGAGATGGTCTCCTAAGAAGGTAAGTGATGCTATTTAGTTAGTATTGGTCTTTTTCTTCTGTTAAATTTCTGTTTTTCATTTAAAGTGAAGTCTATGGATTAAGTGTTATATTGGTTGATTTGTGCATGAAAGTTGTGGATAAGAAGTGGAACAAAGGCAAAGAGGAGATTGGAAATAAGTATAGAGCATAGAGTTCAAGCTACCTAAGGTAGGGATCGAGTGTGATCTTATTAATCTTGCATGTGTTTACACGAAATATGTTTGAATAGAGACATGTTTGAATAGAGAGATGCTTGTTGAGATTTAATTAGCTCAACTATTTTGTTAGAATATATTTATTAGATGTTCATTTTGATTGCTTGCGGTGCTTATGATAAGTGTATATATGCTTATAAGTATGTGAATTGATCAATTGAGTGTGTGTGTTGATGATAAAGTTTGAGTCGGCAAATTCTGCTTATTTATCATCTGACCTTTGTGTGCTATTTTTGTCATAAGTATAGTTATAGACCTCTGAATTGAGTGATTCTTGTTCCAATAGAACCATGACTTCAGTACTTATAAAAGTATAAGAAATGACCTTGAGAAAAATCTTGTTCTAAGACCCTGAAAATTGGCTAAAATTGTAGTGTCCCTATTTGAGTTGGGTTATTTGAATAGTATAGGTTGTTTAGATCATATCTTTTGTTATAGATTTCTAAACGACCTGAAATTTGTTCCATGTGAAAGATAACATCCTAGGGAAAAATTTTTATGAAGACCACTTTGCCTAAAAATGAGGCCTAAATGCTGGCTTTTGCGATGTAAGTTTAGGGAAAAAAGCAGTCTCGTAAGGCACCAGAGGCGAGCTTCTGTCTCGATCGTGGCCTCGAGACAGAACAACACATATAAAGTTTTTTTTTCTTCTTTTTGAGCCCCTGGTTACCATGGGTCAACCCCTTACCCTTCCCCTTAGCTTATTATGCATGTTTAGGGTTAGCAAATGACTATAAAGTAGTTATCAACGGGGAAATGCACATGAGTATGATTAAATTGGTAATTTAACTAATAAAGTAACAATGTATAATTGTATTAAGGATTGGAAATGGCATGATAAAAATGTATGAACCTATGAGTGCAAGTATATGATGATGTGATATAAAAATTTATGCATGGAATTTCAATGTTACATGCTTTTTAGTTGTTGAACATGATATGCCATGTGATATTGAATTATATGTAAATGATGCTATGATATATGAGTTTATGAATGGAACCTATATGCTACATGCTTTGTGATGATTGAACATGACTTGTCGTGTGATATTGAATATGCATATGATTGAATCATGTTATAATGCTTGAGAGATGTAATGTACATGATATAGTGCATAGAGTCTTTATGTTAAGCCTGAGTGCCATAGCAGTGGATAGATAAGCATGCTTATAGAGGGATTACAAGTGCAGCTGCGTACATGTTCGGCCCCGTTTGGGCCAAGCGGGTCGACCTCCGAGAATGGTCAATAAAGATACATGAAAATGTTTTGTGACTTCGGTCTACCGAAAATGTTTTTATTATAGAGCGTCCCGTATCCACAACTAAAGGAAATCAGGCTACATCATGCTTTGAAGTGTAAAAGAGTCATACAAGTATATGTTTACATGAATATGGGCACATGACTATTGCGTATTTGAATAAATGTTATAGCATGTGAGAATACCAGTATATGTTACATGAATATGAACACATGACTAATGTGTATTTGAATAAATGATTTGTACAAGTGTGAAAGTTTATGCATGGGCTACTTAATTTTGTTATATGAGATGTGTGAGTTATTTGTGACTTCGTAAAGAAGTCCTTTGCAGTTTTTTTTCATCCCCACTAAGCGTTATCGCTTAGCACGGATATTTGTTTCCGTGTAGGTTACAGGTTCGGATCAGTGAGCGGACATCTGCGGGTCAAGGCGACTAGGAGTTTTGTTTTGATCTCTTTTTGTATAAGATAGAAATAGAGTTTGTGATGTTTTGAGTAACATCATTATGTAAATGTATATGTATAGGCAAGAGTGCAGTAATCACATGTAGGTGTATATGTAAAGTTAAATGAAAACAAATTGTAATATGAACATATATAAAGATAAATATATATGTATATATGTAATTAAGACGAATTGCATGCTGGGCCCTAGTGTAGTAGTAATTTATTTTACTACTCTTAAATGGATGTGTATTATGCTATCGCTTCCGCTAGAGTATGTATATGTATACGTATATGTCCGCGTGACGCCCCGATATCCTTCCAGGGGGTATGGGGGTGTTACAGTCCGCCCCTCTCCTCCGATCGCCGGTCCCCGCCCCTCCTCCTCCTCTCTCCCCTTTCTTCCCTCTTCCCGCTCCGATCTTCCCCTTCTTTCCCTCCCTCCGCGTGCGAGCTTCCTCTCCGCCGGCGTCCTCCCCTCCGATCCGCTTGTTGCCGATCCGCCTCTCCTCCTCCACCACCTCCTCCTCCCTCCACTCCTCCTCCTCCTCTCCTCCGGCGTCAGGTAACCCGATCTGCTCCTTTTTTTTTTTTTTGTTAAATTAATTAAGTTAATATTATTATTATTAATATTATTATTACTATTAAATTAAGTTAATATTATTATTATTGTTGTTATTATTATTATTATTATTATTATTATTATTATTATTATTATTATTAATTTATTTATGTTAGTTAGGCATTGTTGAATATTAAATATTGTTTGAAGAAAATATAATTTTTAATTAGTGTTAATTGGTGTTAGAATTAATTTTTAATTAGTGAAAATTTCACCCTTTAGAAGGGGATATGAAGAAGATTGGATGTTATATAATAATTGATTTCAATTATTAACTTATCATGCGCGAAAATGTGCTGTAGTGCTATAAATGTTGTGAATGTGCAAATTCCATTCTCTACAGGCATCTAACTTATTCCTTGATTGGCTATTAAGCATTAAAAGAAAATAATAATAATAATAATAATAATAATAATAATAATAATAATAATAATAATAATAATAATAATTTCCTTTCTTGAAATTGTGGATTCTAAAATATAATTAAAATAATAATTTAATTTATACTCATTTTTATTCTGTGAACCAAACTCATTTTAATTTGATATAATAAAAAAATATTATTATTATTATTATTATTATTATTATTATTATTATTATTATTATTATTATTATTATTATTATTATTATTATTATTATTATTATTATCACTATTATAATATAGGTTATTGAGTATAATATTGTTGTAAAGTTATTTTTTTAATTAGTATTATTATCTAGGTTATTGACTGTAATATGATAATTTGTATTTTTTTTTGTTTTTAGCATAATAATCCGTATAATTATTGTTTAAATGACTAGCAATTATCGTAATTAATCATGTATTTTTCGTAAAAGTAGTTATATTTTGAGTTTCTAGCATTATTGTCTAATATATTAAGTTTTTTTTTGGGAATTAGATTTTTATAATTCTATTTGAGATGTCTCCTTGTTCATGTAACAATTTTGGAATTAATTATGAGTAACGTAGATAGATCTTGGATATATAGACGAAAAACAAGGGATGGTTACATTAATCCTGAATTTGTGAAAGGGGTTTAGTCATTTATTGAATATGCCAGTTCTCAACCTGCATATATGGACGGGGCTAAAATAAGATGTCCATGCAAAAAGTGCCAACACCTTAGTTATCTGTCAGTCGATGAAGTGTATTTTCACCTGTTAAGAAAGGGATTTGTTCAAAATTATTTTGAGTGGACATGACACGGAGAACCATCAATCTGCAGTACATCGATGGGAAATGTGGGTAACATGTCGACAACTGAGGGTGAATTTGAAAGAGAGGGGGAATTTGGAGCCGATGATGTAGGGGTGACTGATAATCCATACGTTTAAATGGTTTATGATGCAGCTGGCCATGATTTTAGGGAAAGTACACCAATGCTAGAAGAACCCAATGAAAATGCAACAAAATTTTATGATTTGCTAAATTCAGCAGATCAGGAGTTATGGCCAGGCTGCGATAACATGACTCAGTTATCTTCTGTAGCTTGGATATTGAATATAAAATCTGAAGGCCATATTTTGGATCAAAGTTTTGACCAAATTCTTGCTTGGTACAATGAATCATTGCCTCCTGACCATAAAATGGTTAATAATTTGTACAATGTGAAGAAACTGATCAGTGGTTTAGGTTTGCCCGTTGAGAAAATTGACTGTTGTCGGTTGGGATGTATGTTGTTTTGTAGGGATGACATCAATTTATAAGAGTGCAAATTTTGTAGTCAAACTAGGTACAAATCTAAAAGTGGTGGTAATCAGCAGAAATTGGTACCTTGGAAACGTATGTATTTTTTTCCATTGACTCCCAGGCTTCAAAGACTATATACATCTGAATTTACTACACCTCACATGAGATAGCATGATGAGCACGAAAGTACAGGTGGAATAATGAGTCATCCATCCGATGCAGTTACATGGAAACATTTCAATAACACCCATCCTGATTTTGCTGCTGAATCTCAAAATGTTCGGCTGTGTTTGAGCGCTGACGGATTTCAACCTTTTGGTTAATCAGGGCAATAATATTCGTCATGGCCAATCATAATTACTCCTTATAATTTGCCTCCATGGATGTGTATGAATGAGGCATATATGTTCTTGACAGTTATTATTCCAGGACCTAGAAATTCGAAACACAGAATTAATGTATATTTGCAGCCGTTGATTTATGAGTTGCAACAGCTTTGGAATGTCGGTGTTGAAACATATGATGCATCACTTAAACAGAATTTCATGATGAAAGCGATATTAATATGGACGGTCAGTGACTTCCCTGCCTATGCTATGTTGTCGGGTTGGAGCACGGCTGGAAAACTAGCATGTCCTTACTGTGGCGATGATTCAGATGCATTTTATCTTCAACATGGGTGCAAAACTTCTTGGTTTGACAACCACAGGAAATTCCTTCCACCTGATCACCCGTTCCGATAGAACAAGAACAAATTTATTAAGAATAGAGTTGTTCTTGCTAGTCCTCCAGTTATCAAAAGCAGTGAGCAAATTTTACAAGACATTGATGAGTTGGGTTTACTTAAGGTAACAAAACTTGATGCTGATGAAGTTAATGGAAGAATCAAAAAAAACTTTGGTTGAAGGAAAAGAAGCATTTTTTGGGATTTGCCGTATTGGAAGACTAATTTGTTACGGCATAATCTAGATGTGATGCACATTGAAAAAAATATTTTTGATAATGTGTTCAACACCATTATGAATATAGAAGGGAAGACCAAGGACAATGCAAAATCACGAGCAGATTTAAAGTTGTTATGTAGAAGGCCTGAGTTGGATAAAGATTACTTAACCGGAAAATATCCCAAAGCATGCTACACTTTGGACAAAACACAAAAGGAAGTCTTGTGTGATTGGTTAAAAGGACTAAAGTTTTCGGATGGTTATGTCTCCAACTTGGCAAGGTGCGTCGACATGAGAAAGTACAAATTATTCGGTATGAAAAGTCATGATTGTCACGTTTTTATGCAGAGGCTACTCCTAATAGCATTTCGAGAGTTATTGCTGACAAAAGTGTGGGAAGCTATAACAGAGCTAAATATGTTCTTCAGAACATTAACGTCATGCGAGATAAATGTGGCAGATATGGCAAGATTGGAAATAGAAATTCTAGTAATCCTGTGCAAACTTGAAGCAATTTTTCCTCCAAGCTTTTTCGACTGTATGGAGCATCTACCCGTGCATTTAGCACATGAGGCGAAACTCGCTGGCCCGGTTCAATATCGTTCGATGTATCCATTTGAGCGGTAACTATCTATGACCTTTAATTGCAATTATATTATACCTTTGTATGTTAATTAATGGCATTAAGATATATCATGTAGGTATTTGTTTCACTTGAAGAAAAACGTAAAAAAATAAAGCTAGATTTGAAGGTTCAATATGTAATACTTATTTGGTCGAAGAAGCAAGTACTTTTTGTTCGCATTATTTTGAGCCTCATATACACACGAGACAGCAGAAAGTCCCACGTAATGATGATGGCGGGGAATCAAGTGATCAGGACGGAAACTTATCCATTTTTACATATCCTGGGTGTTTACATGGCCGTTCAATAAGGAAAATGCTAATGGAGGATGAATTAATAGCGGCCCATAGTTATATTTTATTGAATTGCGAGGAAGTTCAGCCTTTTGTGAGGTAAGTTTAATATATATGCTAAATTGTTCATTTGTTTTACTATGTCAAGAGTGTAATATATACGCTGTATTTTGGCATTTTAGATTATTTGAGGAATGGATACGGGAGCTAATGCCTGAAAAAAATGAAAATGAGGTGAACAAGGAAGCCGAAAAGCACTTTCATCATTGGTTCAAGACATATGTAAGTTGTGATTTTCACCATACAAATCCATACATACAATTATATATGAAATATATGATTTAAATGATGTTAGCTTATTAGAATATGTAGGCATCAACAAATGCAATTGACAACAAGTACATCATTGATCTTTCAAAAGGACCTTTGCGATATGTTAAATCATTTCCGATGCATTTCGTGAATGGATATAAATTTCATACACAGAGTTATGGCCATAACAAAGAAACGGTAAACAGTGGGGTTTGCATTCAAGGGGAGTTGATGGATTATTATGGGCAAATTGTTGATATAATTGAAGTCGAGTATCCCGTGTTGCCAATAAAGCGCTGTGTATTATTCAAGTGCGAATGGTATGATCCAACTATTAACGTGGGAACAAAAATACATACCAGATACAATTTAGTTGATGTCAACCAGCGTAGAAGATTGAGGAACTTTGAACCATTTTTGTTGGCAATGCAAGTGGGCCAGGTATATTATGTCTCTTATCCAAGCATAAAGCGAGACAGATCGGAATGGTTTGCAGCGTGTAAAGTAAAACAAAGAGGCATTTATGAAAGGAAAGGCGCCGGACAAAGTGAACGTTCTGAAAATAATGATGCATTTCAGGAGGAAGAACCGGAAGTTCTTGAAATCAATAACTCTCTGAATTTTGAAGATAACAAACCATTGAATTATGCGGACAATGAATTTGTTGACATTGACTATGAGGATGATGAGGAAACTTTGGTTGGCGATGGATCTGATGACGAGTTAGAATTTTCCTCTTATACATCTGAAAATGAGGATGATTTGAATTACGATTTACAGCTTAGTGATGATAGCGAATAATTTGTTTACCTACTTGCTTATCATGTGAGAACAATTAATATTGCACTGACTTGGATATTAATTTAATATGCTTATTACAGTGTAATTATTTTCTATTATCTGACAATATGCATTTTCCTTATAATGTCAGGTTGAAAAATGTTTAAGCGAAAGAAGAGAACAGGGATTCCTCCACGCCTCAGGTTGCATGATGGCGATGACAGTACTGGTGATGGAGGATCCCCATCGCATGGGCTTAATGCCAGCACTGAGGCTGCCGCATCACTGACCATCCCAACTGTTGCACCATCTACCATTCCTTCCACTGATTCCACTCCTATGGCACACCCTGAATCTATGCCACCTCAGGTGTCAGGAACAGAACAAGCGTAAGAGCCTACGCCTGGCTCAATTGGAGTTGATGGAAGAATGTACATCAACATCACAGCTGAGGAGTAAGTGATTAATATTTCACTTCATTATGATTTTAATGACAGTTATTACTTGTACTAACATTATTCACATTGTTGTATCTTAGATTGAATCCTTCAAGAAAGTGCTCACGCATAATGACAACCTCTTTCAAAAACAGAATTGAATACGATGGGTTTGTCTGGAAGAATGTGTCAGAGGAAACAAAGAATTTTTATTTCGAAGAATTCAAGGTAAAAAATTTATGATAAATTTTGTTACATAACAAATTATATTTTACACTTGCTTATATTTTGTTTTTTATTCTGTCTGTCTCATAAGAAAAAATGTTATTGGGACTCAGCGTTTGACGATATCATGTATTCTGTGTGGGAGACTCGTGCGCGGGCACGTTACAGAGATTTAGTGTGCTTGTTAAAAAATGGTGGTGTCCGACCTCGCTATATGGCCGAAGATTTATGGGCACATTGGAAACAGTACTGGACGACGCCTGAAACCATTTCCATTTCAGAGCGGAATTCTAATAACAGACGGGGAGGACCTGAGGGACTCAGTTCGTGCTTGCATACTGGAGGATAGATGTCCCATCGGGAACATGCAGATAGACTTGTAAGTATTACAAAATATTATTTTTACCACTGTAATAAATGGTTAGGATGTCTAAAATTTATCTCATTACCATAAAGGAGGATGGGAATATTACTTGTGTGAGGAGTTTGTATTGTTGTTGAATGTTGGATGGTAGCATAGTCTCGAAATTTGAAGTGTTTTTCTATCTTTGTATACAGGAGGTATGCTTCAAATATAGGGGAAACTCTGCCGAAATTTTAGTAAAAACTTGTACGAATAGTCAATAAATTATAGTTCGTCTTTAATTCTTTTTATGTTTGCAAGGAGCATCGATGGGTCGATCGGCTACCCACACTGAGGTATTTTTACACACCCACACCAATAAGCATGATGGTCAAACGTTCATCAATTCTCGGTCAAGGGTTTTACATGTATGTCCAAATTACTATATTTTACACATTTTAAATATTAGTTATTATTCATCGTTACTTATTGTAAAACATTTGTCCTATGACAGGAACAAGTTCAAGATGCAATTCAGCAACGCTCATAGACTTCTGAATATGTTGATGCGAATAAAATCTATTATGAAGTGGCTGGTGGTAGAGACCAGCGAGGACGAGTATTTGGCTTAGGTTCTTTGGCCAAATCCTGTTAATCGCATTCCTCAAGTTCAAGTACTGCCGCATCTAATAGATGGTATGCATCCAGGGAAGTACTGGAATTTCGGAATACTGTAAGTGAGCTGAGAACTGAATTGCAACAGTTACAGACTCAATGGCAAGACTCAGAGGCTCGATGGTGACAATCTCTTGACTTCATAGCTGAGCTACACAATGAGATGGCAAATTTATCTGAGCTACGCAATGAGATGGAAAATTTGAAGGGTATAGTCGTCTCGTCATCGCAGCAGCCTGATCATACTTCTCAGCCGCCGCCGCTGCCGCCATCAACTTAGTTATGATTTTGTATTAGACATATATGGATATTATGTTATTAAATAATTACTAACTTTATACTTAGCACAATTATTAAATTCGACTATTATTGGATATTAAAATTTAGATATTATCTTCATTTTTTCATTATTTTATAATTAATTTTACAGGTTATATCTGCATAAAAAAAATAAAAAATTTAATTTTTAAATTTTCTTCACTTTCCCGACGAAAACGGAATTTTCGTCGGGAATTTCCCGACGGAAACTCAATTTCCGTCGGTAAATTTACCGACGGAATGTGGTCTTCCATCGGGAAATTTGTGGTCTTCCGTCGGGAAATTTCCCTATGTCTAATATGCCGACGGAATCATTTTTTGTCGGCATTTTCATTTCCCGACGGAAATTACTTGTTTTCCGTCGAGAAATTAGTTTTTTCATGTATTGTTTAGAGAGAAAATTTTAGATTTTTCAAAGGATTTTGAGAGATAAAAAAACAATTTTAGTTCCTTGAATCAGAAATCAAAGCTTGAGGAAGAGAAATCCATTCTTTTACTTGAGTTTTGATAGAAATTTCTTGGTCTTCTTCACTTGTTCTTGAATTTTTTAGAGATAAAAAAAAAATGATTGTTTTTGTTCCTCAATTCTAATTTTTGGGGATTTTGACAAGGAAACGAATTGCCGTTCGACTCTTCTAGATTGATAAACTCTGAGGGTAACAAATTATGCATCTAACATTTTGTTCATCTTTTATTATTTTTTATTTTTTTTCTTTATTTTGTTCTTGGGTTTGTGATTTAGATTTGTTTGTTTCATGTGATTTTTTATTGTCATTTGAGTTTCAGTTCATATATTTATATATTATTATGAATTTCTAGCCTGAAAATGGATAAATACATATGATTTGGGTGAAAAATCAGATTTATTGATTTTCTTTTTTAGTATGATTTTTGTGATGATTTTTTCCTTTTTTATGCTTAAATATTATTATTTTCTATTACATGTTTATTTACCTTCCCCTTGTTTATTTATTTAATTTCATTGGTTTATTATTATTATTATTATTATTATTATTATTATTATTATTATTATTATTATTATTATTATTCATGTTGTTGTTGTTATTATTATCATCATCATCATCATCGTTATTATTGTTGTTGTTGTTGTTGTTGTTGTTATTATTATTATTATTATTATTATTATTATGTTTACATGGCTAGTTTTGTGGGACTTCTTAATTCTTTTTGTATGTGTGTAAATTTTATTCTATATTTTCCTTATTTTCATTTTTATTTAGTTAATTTTAGAATTATTACTAATATTTTTATTGTTGTTTTTTTTATCTGGATTTAAAATGTTGTGCCTACTTGTTTGAGCATTATCGTGACCAAACGAAGGGGTCACAACACGTAAGAGGCTATATCACTTGGGTGAGACCTTACCTACCCCTTGTTTATGAAATTGTATTTATTTTCAAATCAAATAGTTTTATTTCATACGCGTGTCAGTTAAAAAATCACAAGAATATTTTTATGACTAAATTGGGATCTTATTAATAAATTAGGACCAATATCCTTGATTTTAGCTAATGAATGTAAAAATATCATTAATTAAAACGAACAGTTAAATTTTCTTAAAATGGGAGCAATTCATCCCAGTTTTCAAGCCAATAGCCGAAATAACTTTTCAATCCCTTTTTAAATGAGCATGAAAGAACCAATGTTTCTAAACCGAATAAATATCCCGATTTATGCATGTAATCTCTTTTGATTGATTTTGCTTGATTGTTTAATTTTATGTTTATATATATCTTGCGGGCCCTTGTAATTAATTATTTTTGGGGCAATTTTATTTTGCTTTCTTTCATTTGGGGATTGTATTTTGTCCCAATTTTTATTTTAATTTTGTTTAGCTTTTCTTTTTATGTGGGGGATTATATTTGTCCCAATTTATCCTTTGTAAATGGCGTGGCTTTGTGTGTTTACCGCTTTGTTTACTGTTTTATTTGTAGCTTTCATTTACCGCTTTCTCGATGCTTGAAGTGTGCTTTTAATAAATTGCATTAACCGTGTGGGATGAAAGATGGAATTTTCTAATCTAAAAACTCATTTATAATTAATCAAGGCATAAATAAGAGTGAAGTTCCAAACCACTCTCTGTTTTAGAGCATAGAGGTTAGATGATGTTTCCCAATTTCTTGTAAATTGGGTGGCGACTTCAAGATACCTCAAAGGTACCCAAAGGTTTCTTGAGGCTAGATAAACTTCCACAATGTTTTATTGGGTGGGGATTCCAAAATGTCTCATGTTACCCAATATCAAATGATGCGAACCAATTCATCGAGCCCTAAAAGCGGGACTTTGAGAAACCATCTAGTTCGGCGTGCGTCACAGTGGCGACTCCACTAGGGACTTTGTGACTTTGCTCCGAAAGTATATTGGTTAAAATGTATAATTGAGTTTTTAAAAATAAAATTCCTTCTCTCCTCTAAAATTGCATTTCATCATGCTAGAGCCTTAAAATTATGTTAGTTTGGACCCTCCTTTTACCCCGGTGCGTTCCCAAAGCACGACCCTACGTTCACTCATTGTGGGAAAGTGTTAAGAATAATCACCAGCCCAAGCTTAGTACTTTTTGGTATATCAAATGGAGACCCGATTGGTCATTATGCTCGTGATGAGCTAGACCCGTTTGGCAGGGACCATGCTTGGGTAGCCCTAAAGTAACATCACCCTAACCAAAGCTCATGTAATGGCAATAGATACTTCTCCTAGGTGAAATGAATCATAATACAATGCTTATCATGTGGGCCGTCTTGTATCGAACAAATCAAACGAGTTAGGGGTTCTTCTATCAAAGGCTTTCATGCCCCGGTGGGTCCGCCTTAATTTGGTTGAAGTGTTCAAATACGTAATGGCCAAAACTCATACGTATGCTCATTTTGAGAGACATTGTGCTGCCGGTTTTCCACCATGCACTATGTGCATTCATCGGGTCCCCTATTGACCAATTAACCTCGTGTGCAGGAGTTAAAAGGTTGGAAGGATCTACTTGCTTGTATGTGATTGTGAAATGTTGTACGACTCACGATCATGCATCATAGATGTCATTGATGCAACATTCTGACAAGGTGAGCTATACAGCCATCATAGATTCGTCTGGGTGGTCTAGGGATCCCAGTGGACGGCTGATCAAAAATCCTAGTTTAGAGTTGCTAGAAAAGGTATCAGTTTGGGGTTCAGATTCATTTTCAAAGGGCAGTGAGACTTTATCTTCAGAATTTTGAACAAGATTTAGTATGGCTGATCATTCGAGAGAGTCTGATGCGACCCGTACATTAATTGCTGAGGAAGTGGATAGGAGGTTGGAGGAGGTCAAAAATAAAATGGTGACGATGATAGGGAATTTAACTGCCATAATGGCATAGCCCGTTGGGCGGCTGCTAGTTGCTCCTGAAGTAGGATAAAAGAGGCAAGATCTGATTAGAGAGGATCTTTCAGTGATTTTGTGCCCACCAATGGTTGAGCCTAAGGCTACACCCGAACCTAGAAGGGTTATAGATCTTGACGATGACTTCTTTGAAGAGGACCCAGAGGGCCCAGTCTTAGTAAAGGGCAAAGCGCCTAAGGTCGAGGGGCCAAAGTGGAAGAAGATGGAAGAGAGGTTCGAGGCCATGACCCTTATGGTAATAGTAGGTAGGGGGATAAATCCTGAGGATAGAGAGTTAGATGGGGATGACCTAGTGCCCCAAAATTTCAAGATGCCTGATATTCCCAATTTTGATGGGACTTCTGATCCAACAACACACATCAAGCAGTACTCTCTGGTCATGAAAGGTACCACCCTGTCTAGGAAGCAGAAGATAGAATGTTTCTGCCTGAGCCTTGCTGGAGCTGCAGTAGATTGGTATCATGGATTGGACAGAATGTCCAAAGAGGATTGGAATTTGATGACCGAGGAGTTCCTGAAGCAGTATGACTGTAGTACTCGGATGGATGTCACCTTGAAAGATCTAGAGCTACCATAGTAAAAATTAGGGGAGTCATTCCATAAGTACCTGACCCAATAGAGGAACCGGGTAATGGGAATAAAGAGGAAGCCGGACACTCCGGACCAGATCAGGTTGTTTATCAAGAACGCGAGTCCATATCTGAAAGATGGGTTAAAGATGAAGGGGCTAAAGGACTGGGAGTCCCTGAAAGACATAGCTATAGAAGCTGAAGGAGAATACCTGGCAAGGAAGGCCAACAGTGACAATTACGCCCGAGGAAACTATGGCAATCAGGGGGCAGGAAAGTTAGCAGGGCCCGATAGTGGAAGTCAAGCTGGAAAGACGGTTGATGTAGCAATTACTGAAGCAGACCAAAGGCATTTCTCCAACCTAGGAAAGTCATTGTCTTGGGTACTTAAAAGGTTGATGAAAGAGGGTAAGCTACAACCAAAGCCTGCTAAGCCCGCCAGAAGTCAAGGATGTCCCGATCATCGAGCGGATCTATATTGTGCCTACCATCAACATACAGGGTATAACACTGACGAATGTCAAACTCTGAGGAGCCGTATTCAGGACATCATTGATAGCAAACAGATTATCGATCCAGGACACCGCGAGAAGTAAGAGAGGAAAAGGAAAGTGATTCTTGAAGGATGACAATGAATGATCATCTACAGCATCTGCGTTGGCAGGAACAGAAAATAATAGTTATTTAGATGTTCTTTTTATTCTATAACTATTTAATGATGGTATTTTTAATTTTAGTTTTTATTAAATAAAATGACTGGTTTTACTTGTTTGCATGATGTTCTAATGGTTTCACTGTGCATAATCATGATCATGATTCATTCATATTTAAAATTGATTCAACTGATGCCATCCCATTTAATCTCAGAAATTTGAAAAATCCAAAGGAATTCTTGATAATATCTAATGTAACTCCTAGAGAGGGATTAAAATTTGAGAGAATCTTAAAAAAAGAAAGAATGAAAAAGTCTTTGCCTAGACCAAGAAGACATGCCGGGAGATGATTGTGAAGTCACCGAACACGCTATGCCAACATATCCCAATCATGGATCTGCCAAGTAGAAGCTCAGGAGATTCAGGCTAAAATGGGCAAAAAAGGTTAAAAGAAAGAATCCACAAGCAGAAATGAAGCCAAATTTCTTATCGGAGTACAACACCCGACTTGGTTGGTCAACGTTGTCCCCATAGTTAAGACGAAAACTGCATGTATGTGTAAACTATCAAGGTTTGAACAAAGCTTGTCCAAAAAAAATAGAAAAAAAATAACAAAAAAAATAAAAATAATAATAATATAAAAAAAGGGAAGGAAAAGAATTGATATATGAGCAAAAATCGTCGATATAGGGCAAAGGAAAGTCATCCTTGGGACAAGCTTTGTTCGAATCCCATTAACCCACACATACTCGTACTTTGCCATTCTTTAGCTTCCGAAAAGGACCAAAAGGCTTATCCAAATATTGTCCACTCAGCTTATCTGCACAAGTGGTGTACTGTATAAATGGCAAGTCGATGGCATCCAGTTAAGATATGTGGATGAGAAAGAAGCTAAGAAAGTCATGGAAGGAATTCATGCCGAAATCTGTGGAGCCCATATGAATGGTTTAATGCTGGCAGAAAAGATAATGAGACAAGGATTCTATTGGCATACAATGGATACAGATTGCTTGAGCTTGGGGAATAAACATCATGGGGGAAGTGCGCCCTACGACCTCCAACGGACATAGATTCACCATAGTTGCTATTGCCCACTTCACCAAGTGGGTAGAAGCCAAGTCCTTCAAGAAAGCCGACGCTCAGGATATAGACAAGTTCATCGAAAGGAATCTAATATGTTGATATGGTCTCCCACACCGCGTTATGTCCAAGGACGGGAGGCAGTTTATGGCTAAAGTTAGGAAGGTCCTCCAGAAGTATGGCATTGAGCATCATAAATCCTTTCTATACCGCCCTCAGGCCGATGGGGCAGTTTAGGCGGCCAATAAGAACGTTAAAAAGATTTTGGCCAAAATGGTTCAGAACTACAAGGGATAGGCAGAGAAATGGCCTTTTGCACTTTGGGGCTAGAGAACCACCGTCAGAACCTCTACATGAGCCACACCTTATTCATTGATATATGGAGCAAAAGTAGTACTACCGATCGAAGTAGAGCTCAAATCTTTAAGGGCAGTCGTGGAAGCCAAGATTCTAAAAGCTGACTAGGCGCAGCAACGGTTGCAGCAATTAAACATGTCAGACGAGAACAGGTTGTAGGATTATTATAACAGTCAGATCTATCGGAAAACACTTGCTCGATCATTCGGGAAGAAAGTCAGAAAGCACCCACTGAAACAGGGAGATTTAGTCTTTAAGCAAATGAGTCCGAATGTTCTAAACAGATGAGGTAAATTCAAGCCAACGTATGAAGGCCCATTTGTTCTTGAGAAGTTGTTGTCCAAAGGAGCAATGATTCCGACAGATAGTGACGATAATGAGTACGAAGAACCAATCAGCACCGACAGACGCAAAAGGTTTCATGGCTAAAGTCCAAAAATCAAAAGAACAGAATAAAAGCCCTACAGGTTGAAAATCAAAAAAAGGCGGCCTTGCTAAAAATAGGCGCCTCGTCAGGGTGAAAATCGAAAAAAAGGGCATCCTAGGCAAAAATTAAAGGCTTGAGAGAGAATGTCCAATCAAGAAAACCTGAGAGGGCTGATTGGAAATAGGAGTTTGATGTTTATAAGATCTACTCTGAGATTAGGTGTAGTTTTGCATTTTGAATATATGTTAGATAATGATCATGTATGGAGAAATCATGCTGAAATGTACACAATTTTGCAAAAAGATATAAAACAAAGGCAATTAGACTTATGTATTCATTATTTTCTAGTTCTTTTATAAAAAGAGAAACGTCATTCATTATTGAATGCATCTAATCTAAATAACTATGATCTTCTCTCGCCGGCCAGATGCCTAATTCGATAGCTCCTGTTATCAATTGCGAGATTAAGCACTCATCTCTTGTATGTACTAGCAATCCCCAATCGGTGGTATAACAGTCTTTACAAGTAGCTATGTCCAAATGATATGGTACTTGGAGGTGAAGGCCGAGGATAAGGTGCCACCTTGGAAGGATAGAGGATGCCTCACTACATCTTGAAATCTTTTCAAAAATGTCGAGCACAGTGGGCGGTAATGTAGAAGGTAGCCTCATGGAGCCTACACAACAGGACACATCCTGAAGAACCATCCAGGGACAACACAAAGGGGGAGCCACGAGCCCATGAAGCAGAGGTCCCAGTCTGCTGCCTCGCCCAATCTAGCAACATCTTCGTTAGGAGAGGCAAATGAATACAACCGCTGTCTGGGAAGAAAATGCCTCGATGGATAACTGCTGATCACTCTAGAAGGGGGTTCTGATAGTTTCTTCGACTTTTCTTGCAGCTATACCCTTCATAAAAAAAGGGCCGTTAGAGATGAAAACTGTGACTGGCTCTCTAAGCAAAAGTTAGACCAAAGGGCAGGGTTAAAACCTAGAAATAGGCAATATGTCCTACAAAAGATAAAATGAATAAAAGCCGTTGGAGTGGGTTGGGTTCATTCTAGGTAAAATTTAGGCAAAGGGTTATGTGAAAATCCTTAAAGGGACGCATTTCTCGCAAAGAAAAGCTAGTGTGAAAATCCACAAGGGATGCACTACCTTTCATTAATGACTTTCGATGCCTAGAGCGATAAGGCGACATTACTTCGGATAACCTCACTTCAATTAGATAATGCGTAATGCAGAGCACGAGTCAGAATCATGGGGGCAAGATGTTGTACGGGTCATAGCGAAAGGTGCATGCTCATTGACCAGGGGGGCAAAAGATGCACACTGGGCAAATCTCTCAGAAAAAATTATGGATCAGAGTCCCTAAAGCCAAGACGACACTTTCTTAGATCCTTGGGGGCATTAAACAATAATCGGGTGGTCAAGCCATATCCTCAATGGACACCCGTAACCACCTAGGACATGGTCTACCCATTTATGCATTTCATGTCATATAATTCTTTAGTAAACATCTGCACATGACCTTTTACATATGCATATGCAATCTCCTGTATATATTCCTATGCACATAGATTTGCAGGAAAAGTCCAAATGAAGGCCACACGCGTAAAGGCCGGTCACAGACAATTTCAACTCAAGCACTCATCTATGCTGGATGACTAGGCCGAGATGAAGTCTACCTAAGTTCAAAAATTTCTAAGTCCTCTAAGGAGGCAAATCTCTAACTCCTCTGAGGAGGAAAATTTCAAAGTCCTCTGAGGAGGCAAATTCCTAAGTCCTCTGAGGAGGCAAATTTCTATGTCCTCTGAGGAGGCAAATTTCCAAGTCCTCTAAGGAGGCAAATCATTCAAACTCCTCTCGAGAGGCACTCAGGTCTTTTCAAAGAGAGGGCGCCGCCAAATGGCTCTTCATTAACTCAGTTCAGGAGGACATTTCTCGCATTTTGTAAGTCTAGAGCAGATTCGGCGCATCACCATTTGAGGATGGCCCCCGCACTTTATAAGTCTGGAGCAGGCTCGGTGCCATCCAGGAGGACAATTTCCGCATTTTGTAAGTCTGGAGTAGACCCAGCGCATCACAATCTGAGGATGGCCCCCTGCACTTTTTAAGTCTGGAGCAGGCTTAATGCAGTCCGGGAGGACAATTCCCGCATTTTGTAAGTCTGGAGCAGACTCGGTGCATCCCCATCTGAGGATGGCCCCCGCACTTTGGAAGTCTGGAGTAGACTCGGTGCAGTCCAGGAGGACATTTCCCACACTTTGGAAGTCTGGAGCACACTCGGTTTAGTTCAAGAGAACAACCCTCGCGTTTTGTAAGTCTGGAGCAGACTCGGTGCATCACCATTTGAGGATGGTACCCGTTCGCAAGTCTTGAGAAGACTCGGTGCAACACAAAAGGATGACGATCTCTCCAAAGTCTAGATGGTGACTTAAAGAGATGATGTCCTTCTCGTACCAGCTGGAAGGTCGCTGCCTCAGGTACGCGCTTCTTTCCTTTTTCTGAATTTTAGCTCACCTAGTCACCTACGTACTAGTTTCTCCAAAATTGGGGGCAAATGTAGACACCGGGTCCCAAGGCAATCAAAGATCAGGATTACCCAATGATAAGAATAAAGACCGATTCACAGGCAAAAAGAAGGTTGAAAGTGATAGTTTCCTTACCAAAATTATTTTTCAAAATAATAAATAAAAAATATATATTTCAAAAATTAAAAATAAAAAGGAAGGTGCAAAGTGATATTTTTTGTCAAAAAGTTGTGAATTAAAAAAAATAAAAAAATAATAATAATTTCGGTAGCTTGCGGCCGTCGGCGCACGAGGGAAGGAGCCAATTTCCATTTTAATTTTGTTTAGCTTTTCTTTTCATGTGGGGGATTGTATTTGTCCCAATTTCTCCTTTGTAAATGGCGTGACTTTGTGTGTTTACTGCTTTGTTTATTGTTTTATTTATAGCTTTCATTTACCGCTTTCTCGATGCTTGAAGTGTGCTTTTAATAAATTGCATTAACCGTGTGGCATGAGAGATGGAATTTTCTAATCTACAAACTCATTTATAATTAATCAAGGCATAAATAAGAGTGAAGTTCCAAACCACTCTCTGGTTTAAATCATAGAGGTTAGATAACCTTTCTTAATTTCTTGTAAATATGGTGGCGATTCCAAGATACCTCAAAGGTGCCCAAAGGTTTCATGAGGCTAGATGAACTTCCCCAATATTCTATTAGGTGGGGATTCCAAAATGTCTCATGTTACATAAGATCAAATAATGCGAACCAATCCCTCAAGCCTTGAAAGTGGGCCTTCGGGAAACCATTCGGTTTAGCGCGTCACAATAAGATAAACTATTATCAAATACATATGAGAATTGAAGATATTCCTAAAACTACATTTAGGACACATGATGGCCATTTTGAATTCAGGGTCATGCCCTTTGGCCTTACAAATGCTCCTGCAATATTTTCAGCTTTAATGGATCACACCTTTGGTCCTTATCTTAGAAAGTTCATTCTGGTATTTTTGATGATATGCTCATTTACAACAATTCTTGGAATGATCACTTACAACATCTACAAGTGGTGTTTCAATTATTGTTACAACATTAGCTTTATGCAAAAATGTCGAAGTGGACCTTTGGACAACAATATGTTGATTACTTGGGTCACATAATAACTGCACAGGGGGTTTCCATGAATCCTGAAAAGATTGAAACGATGGTGAGATGACCTAATCCTAAAACCTTAAAGAGTTTGAGAGGTTTTTCAAGTCTAACTGGTTATTATAGGAAGTTAATTTATTAGTATGGCCTTATCTAAATAAATTATTAAAGAAAGATGCTTTTCATTGGAATCTCGAAGTTGAAAAGGCATTTAAGAAACTAAAAAAGGCTACAGCATCTGCACCTGTATTAGCTCTCCCAGATTTCTCTACGCCTTTTGTTCTTAAAACTGATGCATGCACCAAGGGAATTGGAGTTGTACTCATGCAGCAAGGTAAACCTAGTGCCTTTTTCAATCATGCTTTGGGGAAGAATAATCAGGGTTTATCCATTTATGAGAAACAATTACTAGCAATCATCCAAGCAGTAACAAAATGGAGGCATTATCTCAATCACTTTGAGTTCTTAATTAGGACTAACCATGAATCAATCAAGCACCTATTGTCTTAGTGGCTTCATAATTACATACAGTAGAGGGGTGTTATTAAGCTTTTGGGATTAACATATCAGATTTGTTATAGGAAAGGAATTGAAAATAAGGTAGCTGATGCTTTATCTAGAAGAGATGTTAAAGAAGGGGCTTGTTATGCAGTTATAATTTCAGTCCTTCCCTTATGGATTGAAGAGGTACTTTCTAGTTATAATACAGAATCTTCAATCCAATAGCTAATTGCATCTCTGATGGTGGATCCCAATGTTAAGGCCAACTTTTCTCTTAAAAATGGTATTTTGTTCTATAAAGGTAAAATTTGTATTAGTAACAGTGAACAACTCAAAAACAACTTGCTGCTTTCTACCCGTAACTCAAGTTTAGGAGGTTATTCAGGCATTACAGCTACTTATAAGAGGTTGTCCCAACTCTTTTATTGGCCTAACATGCAGAAGCAAGTGTATGAGTTGGTTTCTCGTTGTGCGGTGTGATAAAAATACAAAAAAGCAAATGTTTCTTATCCTATCGTCCTTCAACCTTTGCCCATTCCTCAAACAGCTTGGTCCAACATTTCTATGGACTTTATTAACCAACTTTCAAAGTTTGATAGGAAGGATACAATCTTTGTGGTGGTAGACATGCAAAAGCCTTTGGGTTTGCGAGGTTCTCATTTGATACCTGTAGTCATTCATTGTTTTTAAGGTAGTGCGTCCCTTGTGGATTTTCACAGCTTTTCTTAGCGGAAAATACATCCTTTCCAGATTTTCACATGTCACTGTGCTTAAATTTTTCCTGAGATGATCCCAACTCACCTCAGTAACTTTTTTTTTTTGACAGACTGCCTGTTTTCAAGTTTTCACCCTATCCTTTGGCCTAAATTTTGGTTAGAGAGCCAGTGACGATTTTTATCTCTAACGGCCTTCTTTTTTTTTCAAAATTGTAAGAGAGGTTGAAGCTGTTACTAGAGATCCTTCAAGGGTGATCAGCATGTACTTACATCCTAGACCATGGTTGTATGAGCTTGATTCTTCTTATGAAGGTGTTGTAGAATTGGCTTCACAGTTGATAGCAGGACGAATCAGCTGAAGCACCCGAGTAGCGAGAGAAGCAGAGGACTTGAACTACATAACTTTGATCATGCAAAATGAATCATTCTAATCAAACTAGTATATCACTGCATAAATGCATATGTTTCAGTTTGATTTCATCACCCATGATCCTTATTTGGCGTTAACTCGAAAAATATAAGACCTCATTTAATTTCGGGATAGATCATGTGAGCATCAAACTCCTGTTATCAATTAGCCCTCTCGGGTTTTCATGATTGAAGATTCTCTCTCAGCCCTTAATTTTTACCCAGGGTGCCTTTTTTTTCACCCTAGCAGATTGATCCCCGTGCAAACTGGTTGAGACAGTGAGCTCTCCGTTTTAACCTTTACTGTGAAAGCCCGTACCTTTTTTTTTTTTTTGGCTTTAGTGGTTCAATTTCTGAAGTAGCCCTTAATGGTAAAGATTGGGTTCCAAGCTAGCCTCATATGACTTAGGACAAAACTATGATTTTTTTATTTTTTTTTTACTGTAAAGGCCCAAAGTTTTATTCGTCTAGCTTTTGATGTGGCCCCTTAATGATCAGAGCTTGGTTTCATCTGGCTGCATCATATACGTCCTAGACATTGAAGAGGCAAAGGAATGGCTTTTGAAATTTTGTTCGTTATCATGTTGGCATATTGAAGCGGTACTGTCCCAGCAGTGCCTTTGTCAAATTTCCAGAGTCATTCTAAGATCAGGCAAAGGCTTTTCTTTTATTATTATTATTATTATTATTATTATTATTATTATTATTATTATTATTATTATTATTATTATTATTATTATTATTATTATTATTATTATTATTATTATTATTATCATTTTTTTCAAAATCTCTCAGAATTTTCTTCTCTTCAAGAGTTATATCATATGCTATCAGGATTTCTTTTAAATTTTTCAAAGTTCCGAGATTAAATTCAGTTGTATTAGCTGAATTAATGTCAAAAAGGAATGCATCATGATCATGTAAAATGAAATCATTAGGAACATCATACAAATAACCACAATTGTTCACTTTATTGAAAAAACTAACATTGTAAACATTGTCATAAAAAAGAAGTTCTTGGAATAAAAAAAAAAAAAAAGACATTATCTTCTTCCTTGTTTTCTTCATCTTCTTTTCTACTTTTACTAGTGGATCAACAATCTACTGCTGCCATGGGAAGCCCTTCTTCACTCGCCTTCCACTCACGAAGATTCATAGCGACGTGCTCATTTTCAAATGAATCTTGCAAAACATGCCACCCGGGTAGATCAGACCCGATCATATACAAAGGTGGGGGGACTTCATTATTGCCTGAATTCTTCTTCTTTTCTCTCTTTTTAGATCCGTGTTCTACTTGGAGTCGATAAGATCTTGGATCTTGTTCCTCAGAGTTTGACAATAATATGTCAAATGCCCAGTGTGCTGATAATAGGCGCAATATTGGTCAGCTCTATGGCCTGGCTGTCCTTGATTCATAACTGGCCTAAGCAGTAATGGTTGCAGTTTACCCTCCTTCATCAATCTCTGGAGCACCCAAGACAAAGATTGGCCCAAATTAGAATAGTACCTCTAGCCTTGTCCAACTTCGATCGCTGAAACCTCAGCCGTCTTACCATTTCTGTTGTTACTGCTCCCAGCACCACCCGACTTGTTCCCTGATTGGTTCCTAAAATTTTTTCCAGGAAAGTTATTTTAGCTTGCTTTCTTTGCTAGGTAAGCTCCCTCAGCCTCTATAGCGGTGTCTTTAAGTGACTCCCAATCTCTGAGCCCTTTAAAGCTAAGTAAATGCCTCAGGTAAGGGCAGGAGTTCCTGATGAACAATCTGATCTGGTTGCGGTATCAGGCTTCCGCTTTATCTCTATGACCCTATTCCTCTATTTGGTGAGGTATTCATGAAATGACTCGTCACTCCTTTGCTATAATAGTTTGAGGTCCTTTAAAGTGACCTCTATTCTTGTGCTGCAATCATACTGCTTCAAGAACTCTTCAGTCAAAAGGTCCTAATCCTCCTTGGACCTTCTGTCCAACCAGTGATACCAGTCTACTACTAGACTAAGGTAGAAATATTCCACCTTTTGCTTATTGGTCAACCCTATGCCCTTCATCACCAGGGTATACTGTTTAATGTGTGCATATGGGTCCGAAGTACCATCAAACTTCAGTAGCTCAGGCATCTTGAACCTTTGGGGCAGCAGCACTTCATTCCTCAAATCTCTATCCTTGGGGTTGATCCCCTTTCCAGCTGATAACAAGGGGGTTATCGCTTCAATTTGTTGTCTCACTCCTCTCATTGCCTTATCCTCCAGCCTAGGTGCTCTACCCCTCACAGGTTAAGGGACTATTTGCTCTTCAACTCCATCCTCAATCACAAAATCCTCATTAGGATTCCCTTATTGGCTCAACAGGAGCTGTGGCTCTATGCTCAGTAATAAGTTAGCGGGCAGCATTACCTAGGATGGGAGCCTCCTCGCCAGCAGACTATTTAACTTGCACCCCAGTAGGGACTTTCGGTACTTATAGAGCAATAGGTGGTTATGCAGAGAGAGGATGTGCAATCCTTTTGGCCATGATGCCCATCATCTCTAACATTCTCCGCTCAAAGTCCTCTAATCTCCTTGCAAGGTTTTGAATTGTTAAAGCACATATTTCTTATGCCATTGATGATTCGATGGTAATTGAAAGTGACTCAGAATACTAATTAAACACTAACTTTTGCAACATAAAGAGCAGGTTTGTCCTTATTAACCGACTGTCGAAACCCCTAGTCCACTTAGATGAATCTATGATGGTTGCAAAACTTAAATTATTAGAATGATGCATGAATGACATATATGATGCATGATCATGTGTTATGCGATATTCACAACAACATACAAGCAAGTAGATCCTTCCAAACTTATCTGTCACACCCCAAATCGGGCCTAGTCGGACTTGGCAAGCTAAGTCAGATAAGCGATGGGTATTTCAGTAATTTATGCATGAGGGATTTTGGATAATAAGGATCTAATTGCAAAGTAATTTATTAAATAAGTTAAGAAGGGGAATTATTTGGTGTACATGTGGTGTATGGTTGTAGGGTGTTTTGTTGTGGCATTTATCTAGTGGATTGTGTGTATTGTACCAAGGTATTAAATATCTACCTAAGAATTATCTAATGATGTAAGTGTATGGTGCCTTGGTGTTTGAAAGTCAAAGGGGGAAATTGTGGTCCAATGAGAGCTTGCCATGTGGATGGTGGTTGGTGAGCATTGAATGAAGAAAATAAAAGAGAGAGAGAGAGAGAGAGAGAGAACACAGAATTGGCATTCCCGTTCTCCCCTCCCTCTCACGCCTCCTCTTCCTCTTCTCTTCTTCATTTTCTGCTTTCTCTTCTTCTTCTCTTTTGGCTGGGATTTGTGCTTTGCTTAGAGGTGATTTTGATTGAGTTTTAGGGTTCCTGCATTTTGGGTTTCTTCCTCCTCTTCTTCTTGGTTTTTGTTTGAGTTAATTGGGTTTGGATGAGTAATTTTCTGGATTTTTGTTTGTGCAAGTTCGGGTTGGCAAGAAGAAACTTAAGGGCAAGGAAAGGATTGAAGATTGAAGCTAGAAAAGTGATTTTTGGATCTTTGATTTCCAGGTTTGGGAACTTGTTTTCTACATTTTCAGTTTTAGGTTGCCTGCCCTAATTCTTCTTGGATCATGAATGTGTATTTGTGTGTGTGATTTCCAGAAATTTGAGTGTTAATAGGAGTTTATGCATGATTTGTTTGGGAATTTTTGTTTTATGTATTGTTGGCATGTTATTATTTGAATGAATTCTGGAAATTAGTGATGTTCTTGATGTTTGTATTGGGTATTATGTGATGGGTTTTGATTCTTATTGTTCATAAAACCTTGATTGTGAGTTATGGAACCAAATGTGAGATTGATGGAGTTGTGGTATGAATAGTGATAAGATTGATTATGTAAAGTGATGTTATTCTTAGAATTCATGAGTAGGATTTATTTATGGCATGATTTATTGATGTTTGATTGGTTTAATATTATTATTGGAATGAGGATATTTTGGTTGAAATGAGAATTTTTGGGATTTTGGCTTGAATGATCTGGAAATCTGCTCTTGGGTATCGCATCTGGGCATGGGTCACGGTGGCAACCAATCTAGTTACCACCGTGAAGCACGCACCAGATGCATTCTGCCATGAGTTTGGATATGTGACGGTGGCAACCAATCTGGTTACCACCGTGAGGTGTCCAGACTTTTGATTCTATTTTGGGCAGTGGGTATGTCACGGTGACAACCTAATGGGTTACCACCGTGAGGTACCCTAATAGTGCATTCTGTTTTGGGGTGTGGGTATGTCACGGTGACAACCTAATGGGTTACCACCATGAGGTACCCCAGACTTGCATTCTACCGAGATCCCTGGTATATTACGATGGCAACCAATCTGGTTACCACCGTGACCTACTCTATTTTTGCAATAAAATCTTATTTATTTCACATGATTTAGGGATGTTGAATTATCGATTTTTGCACACATTGTCACTTAATAGAGCTGTATACTAGTAAGGTGGATGATATTTGCATGTCCTGATTTAACATAGTACGTGAATTCTTTGCTTGTTATAATTGAACTATGGACATTAACTGTGTAATTTAACCTGCAAGTCAACTCAGTGGATAGTTAGGCATGCCTAATAGAGTCTCTTTAGCTGCAGCACCTTTGGACGTTTGGACCCTGATCAGGTCCCTGTTTGGTTCCTCGCAAACCCTTTAATGTGTATGGATCTTGTTTAAGATCCCCTAATGTGAAAGTGTTTCGAATGAGAATTAATGACGTTGCTATTCGATTAGTACCCGTAAGGTACGCCAGTCCGTACCTATAAGGTACTGTCAGATAAAGTTTATGTCATTACTCCGATTCGTACCCGTAAGGTACGGCCCGTCCGTATCTGCAAGGCACTGTCAGATTACTCGATATCCACTATTTTGAGTCGGCAGGTATTCTATTTGTTTTGTCTAATATGAACAAGAGAATGTGATATTCGTATGAGCATGATTTTGGACATGTGAATCAGTTATGTATCCGAATGTGATTATGAATCTCTGAATGGGTTGGGTGTGACCTAAACATGTGAATTGGACATATTTATCTGTGTATCTATATATATGTATATTATATTGTGAATGTATTTGTATGCCTTCAGTTACGGATATAAGTACTGGAATTAAGACGTGTATGACTGTGACCATAATCGTTCTAATACCAAGAACATATTTTATTATGTTATGCGTGTGAGAATGTGAATCTGACTAGTTAGGTTATAAGCATATGAAATATTATGTATACGAATGTGAGCTTAAGTTATGAATCGATATGGTTAATTAGTGTGTATATGAATGAGATTATGTACTGTCAACTATTATGGTAGCATGTGAATTATTATGCGTAATAAGGTGATCTGAACGATTGAATGATCACATATGTACTATTTGGGGTACAATGCATGTGGATTGGCATCGATAAGTGTATATGCGGTAATGGATGATGTTGAGGCAAGTTAAAGTGTATAAGAATCTGATCTTGAACTAGTGTATGCTCTGAATGTAATATTTGGCTATATGTTCCTTTGGTCTCAACTATTGTAGTATCTCCGGCATGTTGTCATGTTTCTACGTTTATGGCATGATATGTTATGTTATGTGATAGAGTTGTACAGTGGACGTGTGGTGTTTGACGTCTTTCCTTGGGTTCGGCTAGGGTGTGTGTTGTGGCATGACAAATGTATGTTTAGCTAGCTAGTATTCTTAGCATGATAGTTGGGTACGTTATTATATGGAAATTGTCTTGCATCTGAATGGGTTTTCCGTTAATGCATGGGTACTTTGGCATGATAGTTGCATGTGTAATATCTCTCGTGACTGGGTGCGGTAAGGTACTAATACTTGATACCTTGGTAAGTATATTCATGTGAGATTGTAAGTAGTTCTGCATAATAATACTTGTATCGTGTTTGGTGTTATGTCTGCTTCGGCTTATTTTCGACATAAGTATATGGATATGGATGTGAGTTTTCGAATGAATGCCTTTCCATGCAAGCCTAATTATTTATGTGTTATGAATGTCCGCATCTGCCATTGTGAATGTGTTATGCCTTGACGACCATTGTCACATTGCTTGTGTGTTTTCCCCACTAAGCGTTTATCGCTTAGCACGGGTTCTTTTCCCGTGCAGGTGGCAGGTTTGATTCTGTTCGAGTCGCGCATCTGCAAGGTCGGCCTCATAGGAGTTAGAAGTTTTGTATTTTGCTCAACCTATGTATTTTGGATTTTGTAATTCTGTAGTCTCTTGCATATGTAATATTTCAGAGAATGTAATGTTAAAACGCTTATGTATTAAGTTAGTCGTCGGTCTATTTATTCGCCTTATGCTTCCGCTGAATGATTATATGTATGTATGTGAGTTAATGTATGTTCAGCTATTATTTCTGTAAAGTTTTAATTTCCGCTGTATCTCCACATGTTTTTATGTATGAATGTATGCTTCTGCTTAGTGCATGTGCGCATGTGTGTGAGAGAGCATCGGTAGCGCACCCGCGTCCTTCCAACGGGGACGTAGGGGGTGTTATATTATCGCTTCCACATAGGAGGTAATGCGATCTCTTTCCTAGGTGGGCTTGATCTATAACGGGGAACCCAATGGACGCGTATGGTGCACGGTGCAAAATCGGCAGCATAACATCTCTTAATTTAAAGCGCATACGTATGAGTTTTGGTCACTATGTATTTGAGCATTTAAATCAAATTAAGAAAGGCTCACCGGGGCATGAAAACCTTTTATGAATGTCCATTTAATTTAGTTAATTTTACTCAATATATAGTGGCCCACATAGCAAGCACATTATTAAGGTACATGTCACCTAGTGGAAGTTTCTATTGCCATTACATGAGCTTTAGTCAAAGGTGATGATACTTTAGGGCTACCGTATCATGGTCCCTGGTCTAGCTCATAATGAGCATAATGACCAGTCGGATCTCCATTTGACCAGTCCCATTAGCCAAAACTGCAAAAATCATAAAGGATATCACTACATTTGTGCAAAATGACAATGAATCTTTGTATGAGGCCTATGAAAGGTTTAAGGAATTACAGCGCATGTGTCCACACCACAACCTTCCAAGAGAGCTCTTGATGCAAACCTTCTATAATGGTGTTAATCCAACTACAAGAGGGACTATAGATGCTGCAGCTGGAGGATCTTTAATGAGGAAAACAACGGAAGTAGCCTTTGACCTATTGGAAGAAATGGCAATGAACAATTGTATGTGGCCTACTAAAAGAGTGAGGGAGCCTAATCATTCTACTGCTAGAGGGGTACATTCCATAGACTCTTTTGTTGCTTTGCAAGCTCAAATTGAGGCATTGACTCATAGAGTTAATAGCCTAAGTTTGGGAGGTAATGTATCAAATGCATGCAATGTTTGTGGTCAAAATGGACATGTTAGTGGTAATTGCAATTTGGGAATAGCTACTAAGGAAGAGCAAGTTAATTTTGTTCAAGGCCTAGATCGTGGAAATCAATATTCTAATACCTTTAATCCAAATTGGAGAAGTCATCCTAGCTTGTCATGGGGAAATAATGTCAACAATCAAAATAGAGGTATAAGATATCAACAACCTCAAGATAGGTTTGGAGCATTTGAAGAAAAAATTGATAAGTTTATTAAAGAAATTAATTTTAAGATGAATTCTCAAGATGAGAGTCAAAAGAAACTTTAAGCAAAAATTGATCAAATCACTAAAAATCATGCAGCCTCTATTCATAATCTTGGGGTTTAATTAGGCCAACTTGCTAGTTCCTTACCTTCTAGAAATCTAGGATGCCTTCCAAGTAATACTGAGGAGAATCCTAGGGAGCACATAAAGCCATGATATGTCTAGTTCTTTTATTTAGGTTACTTAATTATATTTTCTTTCTAAATGTATTTTATGTTGTTTTATCTTAGTGTATGTAGATTTATTTACTACTTTTTGTATTTTGAATTTCTATGTTATTAACTTAGTTGATTTTGTTTTTTAAAAAAAATGTTAAATAAAAAATATAAAAATAAAAAAAATAAAAAAATAAAAAAAAATAAAAAATAAAAAATAAAAAAAATAAAATGTGTGCATTTCTGTCGCGATCGCGGCAGAATGAAACTCGCATATTGCAGGTAGCTTCTGTCGCGCGTTCGCGGTATACTCTCAATCGCGACAGAAGGCACTAGTTGGGAAGTCCAAGGAGTATCCGAGTGGGCCCTTGAGCACGAGTCGTGCTTGAGCATCCGACTCGTGTTCACTGTATGCGACAAAAGGCAACACCCCTCTTCATCCGACTCGTGCTGAAGAGCTCGAGTCCCATCAGGTAAGTGTCACTAGCACGAGTCGTGTTGTACTGTCCGACTCGTGCTGGCTGCCTAGAATCCCTACAGTCGCGTCATTTTATTTTATCGCTGTACGTATTTCTCTTCTTCATTTATTTTATTTTCTTGCAATTTCTTCCTAATCTGATTTAATTCTGATTAGCTTGTGTTTTAATTTCAATTAACTTAAATTAATTTAACCCTAAATCCTAAAATTACCAATATAGAAATCAAAACAGGGTAGTTTTATTTTAAAACCCTAACTCAGTAAAATTGCAACTTTTCGTTTTCATTTAACATTTCAGTTTTCCCTCTTTTTTTTATTCTTTCCTTTAGTCTTTGCCCTCATCGTGTTCTACTCTATGAGTCACGTCCCTTCATTTTCTTTCTTCTTTCCTCGCACAGAGCCTGTCTCATTCATCATCTCCTTTCTTCTTCCTGTCGCAAGATTTCTGTCACATAACTTGAACTCTGTTCCTTTCATTTCAAGTATTTCTTCAACCATATACCTGTTTCAAGTATTTCTTTTGCTTACTCTTTCTTCGTTCTTTGTTCATTCTTTTTTCTATTTTTCTTTCACGCAATAGATTTTGTTTTCCTTTCTTAGTTTATTTCTCTTCATCACAGCATTATATTTGTTCTTTATCTTAGGGTTTCCGTGTTTTAAATCTTTTCAAATTCTGTGCCTTAACAACCTAACCATGGTGAGAACCAAAAATCCCTCAACCTCACACACTGAAGAAGTCCATCAGGCAGCTGTTGAGGGGGATATTTCTTCTACATTTGGAGCTGAATTTCCCATTTTCTCAATGGCTGAGGTGGGCAGATTTCATGCTTTACGTGATAGGCAAATCTTGCAATGTAAGTTTTTTCCAACTGATCTTCTAGAACAGGTAGGCATGTTGAACACTGTTAATGCAATGTTAGCCAACTGTGGTTTATTTAGATTTGTAAACATGAAAGATTTCATTTATCCTGACTTAATGTTAGAGTTTTACACTACCTTGAATAGAAATAAGGAGAATGAAAACCTATTAGATTTTAGACTTGATGGCAAGCCTCATATTTTAACATATTTTATGATGCATAGAATTTTTGGCTTTTCTCAAAATGGACTCACTGAACCACCTAGGTCTTTTAAGCCAAATGAGTTTTGGACTTATTTAACTGATTTACAAGTACAATTTAAGACTAGAGATGCAAAGTCTATGTACATCAAAGACTTAAAATATTGGATTTTGCACAAGATTTTGGCTTCCTTAATTTTTAACAGGGCTGAATTTAATAGAGTTTCTTTGAATGAATTATTCCTAATGTGGTGTGTGCACAAGGGCAAAGCTATATGTTGGTCATATTGGCTATTTAATCAATTGTTGCAATGTGCCAGAAAAAAAAAAAAGATTCACCTCTCACACATGGGCACATTATAACTGCTATTACAAAAAGTTTAGATATTAATTTTCATTTATATGCTCATGATCATCCTTGTGTATATTTTACTACACATTTATTTGTCCGTGGAGAGGTTTGTTGTTCTAATTTTCAGGTAATCCCACCTCACCTAAGGTTATGTTGGAGGGAACTTGCCAGCCCTTCTACTCAACAAGAAGAGGAGAGTGATGAGGAGCCTAGTAGTGATGATTCCATGCATGAGGTCCCTGCTGCACCTGAAATTGGTTGCTCTAGCCCCCATGTTACAGCAATGTTTGATCAAATTCTTCACAATTTAAATCATATACAAGATCAGCAAACTGTTTTGGCTAGAAGGCAAAGGAGGTTGGAGTACAAGTTTGACCAGTTCATCACGCAAGTTGGGTTTGTGGTTCCATCACCTCCACCTTCACCATGATGGGGGAGTTTTCTTTCTCTTCATTTTATTTGTTTCTTTTACTTATTTTTTGTGTGTCATCCCACCACATTGAGGACAATGTGTGTTTTACGTGTGGGGAAGTGAGTATGTTGTGTTGTTTGTGTTTACTTATGCTTTATGAATTTTTGTATGTATTTTGTATGTTAATTGCATGATTATTTATGTGTATTTATGTTTCAATTAGGTTCTTAGTAAGCTCTATTATAAAGTATTATTCTTTTGGTATATTATATAGGATGTTAAGTCAATTATTTCTTATGATCATTTTTATCAGTTTTTTAAAATTTTTGGTATGTGTTTTAAGTTTTTTCAGTTATTTTCTTTTACTTCTTTCATCATTATGGATTATTTAGTCTTTCTACTATGCATGTTTTTAAAGTTAGAATTTGCTCATTTAGTATAAAATTTTAAGTTTTTAGTTGCCTAAGGAATCTATAGCCATAATACTTACCCTATGTCTTTTCAATAATGGATGAGAACTCAAAAAGAAAAAAGAAAAATAAAAAGAAGTGGGATGGAGCATAAAATGCACCCACTCAGGTCATTAAAAGAAAAAGAAAGCAAGATATACATCCAAAATTGAAATGTATGGGATGGAGCGTAAAACGCACCCATGCTACATTCTCTTGCTATTTATGGATAAAAATGAAAACTATATCCATGATTCAAAACAAAAAGAAAAATCAAAAGAAAAGTCTAAAAATGCCATGAGATTGGATTAAGGGTAAGTGAGCTCAAAAATGTCCTAAATGGAGCTAGTTACTTTAGAATTTTTAACTTTATGATCAATTTTCTTTCTTTAATTCATGTTTAGTTTTTTGAGACTTAATACTCTTTATGTTGGAATTAGTAAAGTTAAGTAACTTATTAATTTTTCAATGCCTACTTTGAATTTTAATTTACTGATATTTGTGAGTGTTTGAGATAGTTGATCTTTGCAATTTTAGTATATATGCTGAATGGACAGTGCTATATAATTATGTTTACTAGCTGTTAAATTTTCTTATCTCTTTTCTTTTGCTTGGGGACAAGCAAGGGTTAAGTGTGGGAAAATTTGATAGGAGCTTAATTGAGGTATAATTTAGTGTATGTTTTGTATGAGTTTATGAAATTAATCATGCAATTGTGTGTATATTTGATGTCATATGTGTTAGTTTATGTTTATTTGTATTAGTCTGTGTGTTTTTGTGTTTACTGGTGTATTTAGGTGAAAAAGGAAGAAAAGAAGCATGAGAGGAACACGAGCAGGATTCTGGAGCACGACTGGGACATGGGAGCACGACTAAGAGAGGAAAGGCTAAGGCATGCTGTGAAGCACGACTGGGATGGATGGACCCGACTCGGACAACATAGCACGAGTCGTGCTAAAGTGGAGAGAAATAGAGGAGGAAAGAAGAAAAGAGAGAAAGGAAAAGGGGAGCGCGTTCTGTCGCGAGCGCGACAAAGGCGACTGTTGGAGCAATTTTTAGCTAAAAGTCACTTGAAAAAGCACCTTTTTTATCAAGCATTATAACCATTTACAAGGGGCACCTCCAAAGGACATAACTCTTAGTATTTTATAAATATTAACGTTATCTGTAAAGTTAAGATATCATGATTATTAAGTAATTTTTTGTATTTTGGTTAAACAGTTTCTTTTCTCTAGTTAATTTTCTTAGTTAATTTTTATATTTTGAAGAAAGAGATCAAGGAGAAGAAAATCTATTACAAGAGATTAAGAAAAGGGTTGAGAGACTTATGTTTTACTCTCTTATCTTTTATTTCTTCTCTGTCAATTCTATGAATATTATTTCAATGAATTTGAATACTTTTGTTATTTACATTTCTATGTATTTCTATAGTTTTTTAATGTAGATTTTCTATTAGTATTTTTGGCATAATCTTTATAAGTTATAGTAGATTCGAGAGACTGCTTTAACTGAAATCTAATAGAATTTCATTATCAAAATATACTAGAGAGATCAATATATTGAGATAGTTGTTATAGGTTGGTGTTTATTCTTAGAATATGTAATTAATAACCTCTAGTTCATTAATGAAAATTGTGAGTTAGAATTTTAATTGCATGTTTTAGGCATTTTAATTTATGTCAAGAGAGTAAATTAGAACTATATTCCAACTTGGCTTGCATGAAAAGATGATTATTGTTAATTGGAATGATGGACCAAATTCATTATTTTAAGTTCTTCATTATACATTATCTTCTTCTATTAACATAAAATAGGTTTAATTAGTTTATTTATTTGAGTAGTTTAGATTTAACCAACAAGTTATTGAATCATTGTAAACAAGATAAAAATCAAGTAGTAATAGTGAGTAAAAACTATATTCCTCCTGGGATCGATAACCTTTTGTACTATTTTTCGGTACACCGTATGCTTGCGGAAATTAGCACTTATAAAATATGCTAACAGTGGATATGATCTTTGCTTGTCATAACTATTCTGAAGATAAGAAGGTGAGATTAGCAGCAGTGGAGTTTTGTGATTATGCTTTGGTTTGGTGGAATGAGTTAGTCAAGAATAGAAGAAGGAATAGGGATCCACCTATTTCTACTTGGGAAGAAATGAAGAGAGTGATGAAGAGGAGGTTTATGCCATCTAACTATTATAGAGAGTTGCACCAGCAATTGCATAGGCTCACACAAGGAGCTAGATCAGTAGAAGATTATCACAAGGAGATGGAGATGCTATTGATCAAAGCCAACATAGAAGAGGAGGAAGAGGTAATAATGGCTTAGTTTCTAGGAGGTTTGAATAAAGAAATTGCGAATGTTGTTAAATTGCAACATTATAGAGGAATGGAGGACTTAGTGAACATTGCCATGATGGTGGAGAGGCAATAGAAACAAAGGAGGGTAGCAAGGTCATTCTCAAATTCCAACAATAAGAGTTGTCCAAACTGGAGCAAAAATGAAGATTTTAAAGACATGGAATTGCAGTTTAAACAACTTTCTGGACTAATAAGTACATATAGGAGACAAGAGGAAAGAAAGAAATAAGAGGAAGTTATTGTCAAAGAAATTGTTTGTGAAGCTGAAAGAGATGCTTTATATTTATATGCTGATGAGGTTGTAAATGAGGAGGATATAAGTGAAACTAAGGATGTTGTTGTCGACTGTTTGAGTAAAAAGGAAGAAGATAGTGCAATTGAGATTGGAGATCAATATGTTATGACTGATCCTATAGTGCTTAAGGAGGCTGAGTTGAACATGAAAAAAGAAAAGAACCATGATCAGAACGAAAATGATGCATTGAATAACCATGTTTTTCCTAATGTTTATGTTAACTTGCAGGAACATGATGAGTTCTTTGTTGAAGAAGCATTCATTTTATTTCCACCTGTTCAGAAGATCTTATATGAATATGAATTTATTCTACAAGTGCCAATTCCCAACTTGAACAAGACGAAGATTCGAGGATGAATCTTTTCTAAATAGGGAGGGAATGATGCGCGCACAGGGGGGTCAATATTGCAAGATTATAAACTTTGCAAGTTCGGATTTATGGAGATTAAATTTATGGAAGTTAAAGAAGGCTTGAAGGTGGTTTACTAAATTATGAAGAAGCCGAATCAAAAAAGAAACTTTGAAGAGAAGCATGTGCAAGTCATGTGACACCTTGACATGTGCAAGTCATGTGACATTGACATGTGCTATCCATGTGCTTTGACATGTGCCATGTCATGTGCTATGCATGTGCCATATGCATATGCACATCATGTGACACATTACATGTGCAATGCATGTGCCAATTAATGGACTTAATGGGCTGTTTTATTTGGACTTTTAGTTTGGGCTTTTATTTATTATTTTTATTTGATTATTTGTAATATGTTAGGCCTTAACTTATTTTTTTGGGCTTATTTAAGTGAGATGGGCTTTAATTAGCTTGGCTCATTTAATTAGTTCTTTTTAGGCTTTTTAGGCTGTATTTTAAGTTAATTAGTGTGGGCTTTAGTTATCTTAGTGTAAAGCCCATGTTTAAAGGTCTATTTCATTAATTAGGGTTTTTATTAGCTTAAGGGAGTATATATACTCCACAAAAACGTGATTTGTAGGAGATTTTTTGATTAATTAAACATTAAGAGGTTTCTCTTTATAGGCTTGGCCGAATTCTTTGGAGGGAATTGTGAGGTTGCTTGCTTTTCTTTTCTATTGCATGAAGAACTTGATTACTTATCAATTATTTTAATTGTGGCGTTTTCATTTTCTTCTTTATCCCAATTATTTGCGTTTCCAATCACTCATTGTTTGGGGGTTCAATAGGGAGGGTGTTTATCTAATTTATCTTTGCCATCAAAGTGTATGTTCAAGGGGTTTCGGGTTCTTTAACCTTGGGGTTCCGCATCACCTTTAGGCACCTTTGAGGTATTTTGGAGTTGCTACCCAATTTACAAAAATTGAAAAAGTTCATCCAACCCCGGAGGTCTGAACCAGAGAAAAATTCGAAACTCCACTCTTATTAATGCTTTGGTTAATTATAAGTGAGTTTTTATTATTAAATTTCCATCCCCCTCTCACACATCATGTAATTTATTTAAGGCACACAACAAGTATCGAGAAAAAGCAGTAAAAAGCGATAAATAAATAAAATAAACTACAATAATAAATTACAAGATGAAAATCTGGGACAAAAATACAATCCCCCAAATACAAAATTAAAATAAAATAAATAAAACACATATATAAAACTGGGCATTATTTATGGTAGGAACGTTGGTTCCTTCATGCACACTTAGAAAAATCGAAAAGTTATTTCTGGTACTATTGAGAAAATTAGGATGAGTGATCCCATTTTATAAAAACGAACTCTCCTTTTGAAAGTGATATTTTATTGGCTAAAATTGTGACATTGGTCCCATTTTATTATAAAATAAATATTTTTGTGATTTCTTTCGATTTTACCTGCAAAAAATAAAATAATTTTATTACAAATTACATGACAAAATAAATAAAAAGAAAAGAAATAATAAATAATAAATCCACCAAAACTAATCTTTTAGATCTTCTCCTTCACTTACAAGAGTGCTCAAACCAAGAAAAACAAGCATTGAAACCAAAAATAAACAAAACTAAAATTAATATTAGTAATTAAATCAATAATCAATTAAAATACATAAAATAATAAAAATGAATAAAGTGCGTTATGAATAACAAATAAATTAACTGATATGATGAAACAAATAAATAAATAGATTAATAAATTAACACACAAAAGAACATAAATAATAATAATAATAATAATAATAATAATAATAATAATAATAATAATAATAATAACAACAACAACAACAACAACAACAAAAATAGAGAATAAACAATCAAGTAAATAAATAAACAAGTAAATAAACAAAACAAAAAAATAAAGAAAGAATAAATAAATAATCAATAGATCTAAGAATCTACAAGTTTATCAATTGACTATGAATAAAAAATAAAAGAAAATAAAAATATAGAATCAAACCCAGAATATTTACTCTCAAAATTTAAATTTGATGGAAGTACAAAATGATTGATTTCCTTGTTTAAATTCACGAAAATTAAATTAGAAAAATAAAAAATATAAACTTTTTCTTTAGAAAGAAAATTGCAAAAAAGATTGTTCAAAGAAAAATAGTAGAAGAAATTTTGGATCTCAAAAATAAAAAATTATTTTTTTGTCTCAAAAATGAATTTTGATTAAGAAAAGATTCCTTTGAAATTTATGTGGAGAAGTTTAATTGACGAAGAAAATCACCAAGAAATTTGTAGAATATTTTCTGTTTCTTTTTTCTCACTTTGGAGAAATTCTATTGAAAAGAAATCTCCCAAAAATTCAGATTTTTTCCTCTCTTATTTTCTTTTTCTTTGGAGAAAATTCTATTGAAGAGAAAGTGCTCCAAAAAAACACCACAAGATGTTATTCCTCCAAAAAATCTTCTCTCCCTTTTTTTCTCTTAAATTTCCTATTTATATCATTAAAAAAGTGAAACCTAGTTAATTTAGGAAGAAAATTTTTAATTAAATCAAAATATTCCTTATTTAAGTTTAAAAAATGAAAAAAAAACTTAAAATTCCGAAAAATGTGAAAAAAATAATTTGGGGCCAAAAAAATACGCCAAAAATATGTGTGGGGGCTAAAATTAGCGACTGACGGGCGTGCCTGACGAGGGATGCTCGTTGGTGCGAGCACGCGCTGGCTGCGCAGCGCACATCGGGGGACGCCCGCACCTAGCAAGGGGCGGGCAGCCCACGCCCGCGTTGGCAGTAAAAAATGCCAGAAAAAATATTCTTTTTTAAAAGCAAATCGACATGAACACCATCACTTCCAACACTTTTTTATTTTTTATTTTTTATTTATTTTATTATTATTATTTTTTTTTTAATTTTGACAAAAAAACTATCACTTCCAATCTTATTGCCTGTGGATAGGCATTAATATCATCACTGGGTAACCCTGGTCTGGACTGCCTCAAGACCCGATGTCTACAACCGCTTTAACTCGCGATCTCATAAAACAACTTTCGTGTTCATTATTATGTCTCTACTCATAAAAACTATAGTAGGCATGCCTGTGAAATAAGAAATCATTTAATGTGATCAAAAGGCTAACTTCCTTTCTTACTATATGTCATCTATCATGATCTATCTCGCTTTTCTAGCTAGATTCCCTAGGCCAAATGTTTCTCATGACCTCTTGGAGACTAACTGAGCTAGCCACATTGAACCATACTTTAGGGATAACTTAAGGGTCCAAAGGGTCGAATTTCAAATAGGGTCTCATACTAGGGAAAGTTGAAATCAATAACAATAAATTCCCATTCATTGGTCACTAAAACACACACGGTATAAAACATGTGTTATGGTGTTCTTTCCTTCACTTAAAAGAGCGCATGTCTCACAAAATATATATTACACCATGCAGAAGCGTAAGGTTGTGATGCACTAAAGAATCCAACTTTAGTCCACTTACTTAAGGACTACTCCTAGCTTTTAGAAAGTGTAACATCCCTAACCCGTACGTAGTCAACCACCACGACCGGTGAAGGAAGTTACACGACAAATACCAAACTGAACACGTTTGACCTAAAAAAAATAGAAAAGCAGGAATATAATATTTCTTCAATCAAAAAAATTAATCACATACAAGCTCCCATTATACCTCTCCTAATAATCTTATTACATACCATTTACTTAATACAAAAACAATAATAAATTACGTTACAAATATTAACTATAAACTCCAACTAACAAACTACTACAAGCTCGTTGGCCAAACTACTGCGGGTTGTCCTCGGCGACACGGCTAACTCCAAACCTGCATGGATAAACACCCATGCTAAGGGCAAAGGCTTAGTAGGAAAAACACATAATATGGACGATCACTCATAGCGGTCGTCAGTCAATACACACAATAATAAATATCCAATACAAAATTCATATGTATATAAATACATGTTCTAAGCACACTTAATGATTTCATTCGATCATTGCATAAAATTGATCATAAACGAAATATATTTATTGTATTCATCAACATAGTCAAATAGAGTGACAATTTTAATTAATACATGCTTTTCATGTTCCACTACTCATATTTATCATGCCTCACCTATAATTATATTCAGCTAATAATCAATTCTCACAATACAACAATTCCCACACATTAAGGAATCATGAATAAGAAGCTAAAAGTGTAAGTTCTTATCATAGCATTTTAATGAATGCCACACATATAGTTATATTAATTTAATCACTTACTTCATGTCATTTACTCATGTTTATATTCCAAAGGGAATAACAAAGCTGAAACTCATGGGCACTTAAAGGTGCTATCACATTTTCGCATAGGGATCCAAGAACGCATAGGTGCATAAAGCACTAGTTCAGACAGCATATAACTCACAATAGACAATATGTTCACATTATTATCAAATGCTTCATCTCATACTTTCTTACAAGTCATCACGTACACTTATCAATTCATGACCTATTATTCCATTAACATTCTTTTGTTCATTTATTGCCTCTAAGTCAAAGGGGCGGATAACGAGTGTACACATTAGTACCCGTGGGTATAAATAAAACAATTTCTTTTCTTTTCTTTCAAAAATATTTTCACATTGGGGGATCTTAAACAAGATCCAAACACATAGGGATCGCAAGGATCCAAACGGGCACCTGATCAGGGTCCAGAACGCATTGGCGCTACAGTTAACAGAACTCTGTAGGCATGCCTATCTATCCACAACCGACTGACGCAGGCTAAACACATTTTTGTTCTAATTTATGATATCTATATCATTCTTAGATATATATATATATATATATATATATATATATATATATATATATATATATTCTTGGGTAGTCAAAGTCTTTCATGCATACTTACTAATATAAGCGTTTACAATAAATAGCCCCTTTACAGTACACACATAAGTATTTTAAATTACATAGTTATCTTATAACATACATTATTTGTTACACACTCTTATATTACAATCATATTTTAGTGTTAACATATACTTAAGAACTCATTCCAATTATAGCTTACATGATACAACATATTATAGTTTACACCTTGCATCATATATAAATCATAAGTGAGAAACCATGCAGAGCATCTCAACAATATGCATTCATAGCGCAAAGAAGGGTCGCGCTCGCAACCAAGAGTTAGACGGCCTCTGTTGTGCTCGCGACAAAGCCGAGTATCACAATCCGTCATTGTTAAACATAACTCTTTTAATGCAATCAAACATGCTTTCCAATCATATAAATCCTCAATTATTACAATTATACGTGGATTGATACTTATTCTCCATTTATACAACTATACATATATGCATACTTGTTCTTGTAATGTCTATATCAATTTCGCAAACATTACTTCCACAATTATTCACTAGGAATAGACAATGATTACATACATTTAAATCCGTCATTGATTTTTTATAATCACATAGGTATTATCAAAGTTTCAGTCAATACATCATCTTTTATGCACAAATAAGTTTCTAAGATTTGGTTCGGACTTGGAATAGCATTCCAAGCTTCCTACGTATCCCAAGGATTGGGAATTAGAACCCTATAATTCTACTGGTTTAATAAACAATTGAAGTATATTAGCTTAGAAACCTATTACAATTCACGCCATAACACTTTCGGGTATATCCGAAAATGTTCGACTAATTATGTCTTTAAGTACTTTAGTAAATTTTCATAATTGTAACCTTAATCACTTGTATTCTTAAGTTAAAACCATTCATTTGTCCTTTACATAACTCTAAACATATGTTGGATAAGTTCCGAAAAGTTTCGGTGTGTTTCGGGAGGAAAAATGCACAAAAATACACATATTATAGGAGGGTAATGGTGGGAAATGATCCATGCCAGCCATGAGGTTCAAAATGAGAATAAAAACCCTCATCTAATAGGTTCTATCGTGCTCATGATAGAAGCCTCCATCGGTGCCCCACGGAAAATAGATTATCAGGACAGCTTTTCACTTCAAAATTGCACCGCCTAAACCAACATCTAAAACTCATTTTTAGGCAAACAATCCTGCTTAAAAACTGATGCCTAGGATGTTATATTTCATATGGCACAAATTTTAGATCAATTGGACACATAAATCTTCAGATATGATCAAAACAACCTCAACTGCTCCAATGAACCGGCCAAAGTAGATATGCTTATGTTTTGGCCAATTTTGGAGCCCTTAGAGCTAAAATTAGCTTAAGACTATTTCTAAGACATTTGTAGATATATGTATTAGCTTTCCAACGGAACTAATTTCATACTATTTGAACATCTAAAACTTGACTTATAGCTAAACCAATCACCAAAGATTTAGTGAAATATGGGCAGAGTTTCCCCTAAAAACTCAAGCTCTCAAAACCCAAGCAAATTCACACAACCAAATTAACACAAGCAATCCAATTTTAACAAATACATATTAAAACAGCAACTCATCGATACATATATAAATATACATACATCAAAGCATATAAATTTTCCAAACCTCATAAGTGCTTCCCTATTCTTCCTCTTCTTCTTATTTCAGCTTGATTCTCCATAACTCCCATACTCCACTAGTTAAAATCCTCAAATAAACCACACCAAAACTCACATTACTCACCATCACCAAGATTAAAAATTCAAGCCCAAAGCAAAAGAATAAGAGAAGAGAGGTAAAATAACACCAACCTTACCTTAATCATGCTCAAAACTTTACTTGACTCATCTAATCCCTTGGCAAACCAAATAAATAAAGAAGAATGGAGAAGAGAGAGGAAGAACATGGCTGCCAAAATCCCAACCAAAAGTGGCTAGTCTCCCCTCTCTTTCTACCCTCTTAAATTCTATCTAATCCCCAATGCCAAGTGTCACTTTCCTATAGGTCCATTTTAGATTTTTGTGCAAATTACCCCTTTAGTCCACCTCTTCTCCTTTAATTATACTATGGCATAATACATAAATCTGATTCATACACTGGCCCACAAATAAATTCTTGCTCCTTCAAATAAGTCCTAAATTCATACCTTAAAAATTTGCAATTGGCCGCACTTGCTGAAACTTTTACATTAATACCGAATACGTCATTTCGGCACACCTGGCACCACAACTTACATACATTCGGCATAACACTAATCCATTCTCATAAATTGGCCCTCATAGTTACTTATTCCATTCTATTAAATCCCTGTATGCAAACTGACTAAATTACCCTTGCCTCCCTTTTTTTTAATCCCGGTCATATCCCTTTTTCTGCTTAATCATTTTGACCATCTAATCATACAGTTCCGATCACCAATATTCCTAGACATATACAAATCCATTTAGGGTACATTTCGGGTTGTTACAAATAGAATATAGTAGTCATGTTTAACTTACCATGGGATTACACTCAATCCTAATTTGGATCTTAATCCAAAGCATATAATCTTATGTATATTTTTATCTCGCACCTTAACAAGACTAATCTTGTAATTTCTGTAAGACGGCACTTTTATTTTGAACAGGCTCTCAAGCACCATCATATGTTCAAATTTTGCCTCATCTTAGTCTTTGTCAACTCATTAACAAAACTAAGGCAAACACCCTTGTGAGTGGGTTACTTCTCTGTCTGACATGCTCAATCTTATAATAAATAATAGTAAATGTTCACACATTAAACATTCACGCTCATGTATTGCCAACAATGAACATGCTTATTATTCATAAATAATAATATTAAGGGTTTACATAAAATACAAAAAAATACAAATCAAATCCTATGCAAGCCCTAAACTCTAATGTGTCTTTCAAATACATTTCTCAATACAGGTTTAGTCAATGGATCTACAGATATGATAGAAATGTACTGTAAGTTCACCTCTCGTAGTGCAACAATATCTATGGTGTGTTGATATTTAATGCCGATATGCTTATCTTATACTGAAATTTGGGATCTTTAATATAAGCTATCAACGACTAATTGTCACTATAGACTGTTACTGGTTTCTCTGAAGCAGTTACTCTCAAATGGTCTATAAAACTTTAGCCAAACTGTCTCTTATACTGCAGATGAGGAAGCGATAAATTCTGCTTTCATTTTTTATTGGGTTACACAGGTTTGTTACTTGCTACTCCATGAGATGGCACCCTTGCCAAGTAAGAATATGAAACCTAAAGAGGATTTTCTTTCATCCACATCTCCTGCCCAATTAGCATATGCGTATCCTCTTAATTATAGATCTTTGCCTTGAAAATAGAGAGAATAGTTTGTGGTACCTTTAAGGTATCTAAGTATCCTTTTGACTGCTGTGACGCGCGCCGAACCCCGTGGCTTCCCGAAGGCCCGCTTTAGGGCGATCAGGAGAGGTTCATAAAACTTGTAAGGTATTTACAAGTGCGTCTATTTTAGGCAACAAGGAGGTTTCATGGAGTCGCCACCCAATAGAACATTGGAAAAGTTTCTCTCGCCTCGGAGAGCCTAAGACTGCGCTTATTATCCATTTTGGGCCAACCAAAGGGGTCTTGGAGGATAAACCTCTCGCCCTAAGGAGCCTAGGATTAACGTCTAAGTCTCGTGACACAAGAGGTGTCTTGGAGGTCCAGTTCCAATGAGTGATCGGACGGACCTCTCGCCTCGTTGAGCCCAAAGACTAGAGAAGGTTCGGGACTCCCCATTTATTCATACCTTTGGTTAAGTTTATAATCGAGTTTTGAATTTAGTATTTCATGCCTTTTCTCATTCAATTTTAATGCAATTTAATTAAACGCATATCAATCATATAATAAAAGCGATAAATAAAGTAAATGAAAGAAAAATAAATTACAATAAAACTAGGGGCGGAATACAACCCCCATTTGTAAATAAAATGCAAATCATGCATAAATCGGGCTATTTATTAAAAATGAGAAAATTGGTCCTCTCATGCATAATTTAAGAAAATAATTTTAAAGTGATAATTTACTTTAGATGAAAAATCTAGGACATTGGTCCCATTTTTATTAAATAAAATCCAATTTAGTTTAATAGAAATATTTTTGTGATCTTTTAATTAACGTGCATGAAAATAAATTTATTATTACAAATTACATAATAATAAATTAATCCAAAATAATAAAAAGCAACAAAAATAATAAACAACTCCCAAGTGGATCTTCAAATCTCCATGGGCTCCCACTTGACAAAAACTCACATATGAAAAATAAGTATTGAAAAATAAAAAAAAAACAAATAAAAATGAAGTTAGTATAAAAATAATTAAACATATAACTTGAAAATAATTAAATTAAGGCAAATAAAATTGCATCATGTATGACAAGCCAATTAAAATGACATAATAAAAATATGCAATTTAACAAATTAATAAAATCAACATGCATAAAAAAACATAAAATAGTGTTAATAAAATTTAACATGCATAAAAAGACAAAATAACATCAATAACATCCAATCATGCATAAAAAGCAAAAGAAATAATAAAAATCAGCATGCATAAAACATAAAATAATAATTATAAAACCCAACATGCAAAAAACATGAATAGAAAATACAAACATAAAATTCAGCATGTCTAAAAGTATAAAATAATAACAACAATATCCAACATGTATAAAAAGCAAAGGTAATAATAAAAATCAGCATGCATAAGAAATAAATAATAATAGTAATAATAAAATTAAACAAGAATAAGGATAATAATAATAATAATAATAATAATGATGGTAATAACTACAATAATAATAATAACACAATAATAACAAAGAATATGAACAATCAAACATAATAATAATAATAATAATAATAATAATAATAATAATAATAATAATAATAATAATAATAATAATAATAATAATAATAAAAGAAGATGAACAATATGAACAACTAAATAAAAATAATATGAACAATTGAATAAAAATAATAAAATAGTTCTAAGAGAATTTACATGTTAACCAATCAAATAAAAAGTAAAAAACAAGAAATAATAAGAAAATAATAAGACTAAAAGAATTTACATGTCAACTAGTTAATTAGAAATAAAAAATCAAATTAAAATTAAACTAAGAAATTGATCCAAGAATAATTACCCTCAAAATTTATCTTGATGAAGAGAAGGTAAGATCCAATTCCTTGTCTTGTATTGTTGGAATAAAATTAGAAAATAAAATATTGAAAGTGAATTTTTACTCAAGAACAAATAATTTATTTATTTGTCTCAAATCAAAAATTGTCAATTGAAAATAAGAAAATTTTCAAGAACAAAAATTGTTATTTTTTGCCTTAAGAATTGCTGGAAATTTCTTTAGAAATTGAGAGAATTTGTTCTTCAAAGAAGAAAGAAGAAGAAAAATATTTTCTAAAGAAAATCCCCCCTAATTCTGCCTAAAAAACTCTTTTTATTCCCCTTAAACTTTAGATTTTTTAATTAAGAAATTAAATTAATTTAATTCCCATAACTACAAAAAACCACTGAATTTATTGGGTTGGAAGATAGAAGGCTTTTTAAATTAAATTTTGTAAAAAAAATGAGTTAAAAAGCATTTAAAATGAAGAATTTATGGCCAAAAAGGCCAAAATAGGCAAAACGGGCGTGGAGGGGCGCGGGGCGCCCCGTCGGAGCGCCCGACGGGCTACCCGCGTGTAGGCGCGTGCGACGGGCAGCCCGTCAGCACGAGCACGCCGCGAACGCTGGGCGCTGCGCACGCCCAGCGCTGCGCACGCCCAGCGCTGCCGCAGCCCGACACTCGCGCGGAATTTTTTTTTTTTTTAAATTTCCTATAAAATATAATAATTTAAAAAATCACTTTTTTTATCACAAAATAATTTTTAAAATACTTTAAAAATATTTTTGAAATACATTTTTATTTAATTTTAAAACAACAAATCGACTAGGAAATCATCACTTCCAACTTCATTCTTTTTGCCTATAGATCGGCACACTTAATTTCATCATTGGGTAATCCTGATCAAGGCTACTCGGGACTCGGTGTCTACAGTTGCCCCCAATTTTGGGGAAGCTAGTGTGTGGGTGCCTAGGTGAGCCAAAATTCAGGAAAAGGAAAGAAGCGCGTACCTGAGGTTGCCTCCTTCCAGCTGCTCCCTCGGGAACAGTGCTGTGATTCATCCTCGCGGATTGCACTGAGTCGTTGACAAGATTACAAAGTGCCAGGAACCATCCTAAGACAGTGATGCGCCGGGTCTGCTACAGCCTACAACACGCGAGAAATGCCATCCTCAGAGGACCGCACCGAGCCTGCTACAGGCTACTAAAAGTGCAAGAGCCATCCGCAAATGGCGATGCATCGAGTCGCTGACAAGACTACAAAATGCAGGAAAAGGAGTGCACTGAGTCGCTGAGAAGACTACCAAAAGTGCAAAGAAAGGGCTGCACCGAGTCTGCTACAGACTACTAAAAATACAGCTGCCATCCGCAGATGACGATGCGCCGAGCCTGCTACAGGCTACAAAAAAGGCAAAAGAAGGATTGCACCGAGTCTGCTACAGACTACAAAAAGTGCAAAAAGAGGACTGCACCGAGCCTGCTACAGGCTACTAAAAGTGCAGCTGCCATCCGCAAATGGCGATGCGCCGAGCCTGCTACAGGCTACAAAAAACGCAAAAGGAGGATCGTACCGAGTCTGCTACAGACTATAAAAAATGCAGGAGATGCCCTCTTAGAGGACTGCACCGAGTCTGCCACAGACTACCAAAAATACAGGAGATGCCCTCTTAGAGGACTGCACCGAGTCTGCTACAGACTACCAAAAATGCAAGAGATGCCCTCTTAGAGGACTGCACCGAGTCTGCTACAGACTACCAAAAATGCAAGAGATGCCCTCTTAGAGGATTGCACCGAATCTGCTACAGATTACCAAAAATGCAAGAGATGCCCTCTTAGAGGACTGCACCGAGTCTGCTACAGACTACCAAAAATGCAAGAGATGCCCTCCTAGAGGACTGCACCGAGTCTGATACAGACTATCAAAAATGCAAGAGAAAAAGATTTGTCCCTTAAGGGACCTCGGAGAATTGCCTCTTAAGAGGTCCCGGAGATTTGCCGGCGTAGATTCTATCTTGACCTGATTGTCCAGCAAGGGTGAGTGCTAACATTGCCATCCTTGACTAGCTTTTATGTGTGCGGCCTTCATTTGGACTTTCCTGCAAAGTTATGTGCACAGGAATATATGCAAGAGATTGTGCATGCAAGTGTAAATGGCCATATGCAGATATTTGCTAAAGAATGGTATAAAATGCATGCAAAAATGGTATAAAATGCATGCAAAAATGGATAGACCATGTCCTAAGTGGTTAAGGATCCGTTGAGGATATGGCTTGGCCGCTCCACCATGCTGAGTAGTTAAAGGTCCGTTGAGGATATGGCTTGGCCGCTCCACCATGCCCCCTGAGGAACTAGAAATGGCATCTTTGCTTAGGGACCCTGACCCGTAAACTCTTCAAAGAGAACCGTCAGGTGTATCTTTGCCCCCCGGTCAATGAGCAAATGCCCGGGATTCTGACTCATGTCCTGAATTATGTCTTATCTAGCTGAAAGGAAGATCATCCGAAGTATGCTACCTTATTGCTCCAGGCATCGGAAGTCATTGTTTTAAAGGTAGTGCGTCCCTTGTGGATTTTCACACTAGCTTTTCTTTATGGGAAATGCGTCCCTTTAGGGATTTTCACATAACCCTATGCCTTATTTTTTCCTAGAATGGACCCAACCCAATCCAGCGGCTTTATCTTTTTTTTGTTTTTTTTTTTTTTAGAGCAGACTGCCTGTCTCCAGGTTTTCACCCTGCCCTTTTGGCCTAACTTTTGCTTAGAGAGCCAGTTACGGTTTTCATCTCTAACGGCCCTTTCTTTTTTTTATCTTTTTTTTTTTATTTTTTATTTTTTATTTTTGAGCTACAAGAGAAAGCTATTATCAGAACCACCGCTAAGAGTGAACAACACCTATCTGCTTAGGCATGTTCCGACAGAATGATTAGATAATAGTCATTAGATGAATAAGTGATATATTTCTTTTTAAGGTAGAACTAAAAGAACAATGTAAACTGTATTCTTTTATTCATTGCCAAATTGAGTACATTTCTATATGATTTCATCATACATGATCCTTACTTAACAAGAATTCAAAAGCACAAGACTACACCTAATCTCGAAATAGATCTTGTAAGCATCAAACTCCTGTTATCAATCGGCCCTCTTGGGTTTTCTCGATTGAACATTTTCTCTCAGCCCTTAATTTTTGCCCAGGATGCCTTTTTTCGGTTTTCACCCTGACAGGGCGCCCAATTTTAGCAAGGCCGCCATTTTTCGGTTTTCGACCTGCAGGGCATTTATTCTCTTCTTTTCATTTTTGGTCTTTAGCCATGGAACCTTTTTAATCTATCGATATTGACCGGGTCTTTAAACTCATTCCCATTGCTGTCTGCCAAGATTGCTGCTCCCTTTGTTAGCAACTTTTTCAAAATGAACGGGCCTTCCCAGGTTGGCCTGAATTTTCCTCGTATGTCTGGCGCTCCCGGCCTCACCATCTTAAAGACCAAATCCCCTTCTTTCAATGGGTGCTTTCGTACCTTCTTGCCAAAGGACCGAGCTAGTCTCTTCTGATAAACTTGATTGTGATAATAGGCTCTCAGCCTATCTTCATCCAACAGATTCAACTGCAACAATCTCTGTTGTACCCATTCTGTCTCTGGAATCTCGGCTTCCATGACCACCCTTAAGGATTTCAGCTCAATTTCAACCGGCAGAATTGCTTCGGTTCCGTATACCAGGGAGAACGATGTTGCCCCCGTAAAGGTTCTGACTGTGGTTCTATAACCCCAGAGTGCAAAAGGCAGCTTTTTTGCCCAATCTTTATAGCTCTGAACCATCTTGGCCAATATTCTTTTCACATTCTTGTTTGCAGCTTCAACCACACCGTTAGCTTGAGGACGGTAAGGAGAGGACTTGTGATGCTGGATTCCGTACTTCTGAAGCATCTATTTAGTTTCTGCTAAGAATTGCACCCCATTATCAGATACAATATGGTGTGGGAGGCCATATCTGCATATCAAATTTCGCTCGATGAACTTAGCCATATCCCTAGCATGAATCTTCTTGAAAGATTCAGCTTCGACCCACTTAGTGAAATAATCAATGGCAACTACGATGAATCTGTACCCATTAGACGCTGTAGGACGTATCTCACCTATGATATCTATTCCCCAAGCTGCAAATGGCCATGGAGATGTCAAATTATGTAGCTCTGAAACTGGGACATGCCTTAAATTCGCGTATTGCTGGCGTAACTGGCATTGCTTCACATATTTTGAACAATCTATATCCATTGTGAGCCAATAGAATCCTTGGCGCATGATCTTCTTCGCTAAGGCTAAGCCATTCATGTGAGCTAGACTCCGGCATGAACCTCTTCCATAACCTTTTCAGCTTCTTTCTCCGCCAAACATCTTAACTGGATACCATCGACTTGTCTCTTATACAAAGTGCAATTTACACTGATGAACTGAGTGGACAACTTTCGAATCATCCTTTGGTCTTTCTCCGTGGCTTCTTCTGGAAAAACTGACCGTTCCAAATAATTTTGAATGACGTAGTACCAAGGGTTTCCATCAGTGGCCCCAACATCCATCACCTGCTCAGCTTCAAAGCAAGGCTTTTTCGAGCTAGAGATTAGCACGGGTTTCATAGTAACCCCTGTTGGATTATCCCACATGGACACTAGTGTCGCTAGAGCATCAGCCAATTGATTTTCATCCCTGGGAGTGAAGTGAAAAGTGCAAGTCTCGAACTGGCTACTCAACATTCTCAAGTGCTTCACGTAAGGTAACAGCCTCTCTTCCTTAACTGACCATTCCCCTCTGATCTGATGAATTACTAATGAAGAATCTCCGAAGACTTCTGCGGTCTTTACCCCCAGAGCCAGCAATGCCTCCAATCCGAAGATGCAAGCTTCATATTCTGCTTCATTATTGGTCGCCTTGTACCTCAACTTTTTGGCTAATGGCAGCTTTTCACCATCCGGGGTCGTAAGAATGATCCCTGCTCTTGCCCCTTTACTGTTAACTGCCCCATCAAAGAATAATTGCCGCCCTTGTACTGCTATAGCCATGACATCTTCATCTGGGAAATTGTATTCGAGTTGGTCTCCCTCAATAGGATGCTCAGCCAAGAACTCAAGTACAGCCCTTCCTTTAATGGTTTTCCGGGTGATGTATTCGATATCGAATTCCTGCAACAATAATAACCATCTTCCCATCTTTCCTAGTAGAGAGGGCGCTTCCTGAAGGTACCTAAGCGGGTTATGCATAGCAACCGCTTGTACACTGAAGGAATGGAAGTAGTGCCGCAACTTCTTAGAAGCCCAAATAACTGCCAAGCAAATCTTTTCTACTTCCACATATTTGGGTTCATATGTCAAGAATTTCTTGCTAAGATAGTAGACAGCAAACTCTACCCCAAAATCATCCTCCTGGGCCATCATGGCACCCACTGAATTGTCTTCTATAGCTAGATACAAGATTAGTGGCTTGGCATGCCGTGGTGGTCTTAAAACTGGAGGATTCAAGAGATAATCCTTAATAGTATCAAAAGCCAATTGACAATCATTATTCCACACCACCGGCTGATTCTTCCTAAGAAGCTTGAAGATGGGCTCACATACTGAAGCCAGCTTGGCAATAAACCGGCTGATGTACTGAAGCTTTCCCAGAAAACTTCTAACCTCTTTCTCTTTTTGAGGCACTGGCATCTCTCTGATGGCCCTGACCTTGTCGGGATCTACTTCAATTCCCCTCTGGCTTACCACATGGCCTAACAGCTTACCCGAGGTAACTCCAAAAATGCACTTCTAGGGATTGAGGCGTAGATCATACTTATTAATCCTTTGAAAGAACTTTTCCAAAGCCTCGAAGTGACCTTCTCTGGTAGCTGACTTGATCATCATGTCGTCAACATACACCTCCACTTCCTTGTGGATCAAATCATTGAGAACTCTGGTGGCCATCCTCTAATAGGTCGCTCCTGCATTCTTTAGTCCAAAAGGCATGACCCGATAAGAGAATGTACCCCACTTGGTGATGAAGGCTGTCTTTATTCGATCCACTATCTTGTTAAGGATTTGATTGTACCCTGCGTACCCATCTACGAAACTGTACATCATGCAAGCAGCGGCACTATCTACCAGCACATCAATATGAGGCAGAGGAAAATCATCTTTCGGGCAGGCTTTGTTTAGGTCCCTATAGTCCACACATACTCGAACTTTTCCATCCTTTTTAGCCACAGTAACCACATTAGCTAGCCACGTCGGGTATTTAACCTCCAGTAGAAACTTAGCCTCAATCTGCTTATGGATCTCCTCTTTCACCTTCTGAGCCCATTCTGGCCTAAGCCTTCTGAGCTTTTGCTTGACCGGTTTACTCTCTGGGTAAGTCGGAATGGCATGTTCGGCTACATCTCGATCAATCCCCGGCACATCCTCGTAGGTCCAAGCAAAGACTTTTTCATATTTTTTCAATATTCTCTCAAATTTTAGCCTCTCCTCGGAAGTTATATCTGATGCTATCAAAATTTCTTTGGATTCTCCAAAGTTCCGAGATTAAATGTAGTCGTGCTAGTTGAGTTAATGTCAAAAATGAATACATCATGTTTATGATCATGAGAAATGAAATCATCAGAAACATCACACAAGTAAGCAAAGTTATTCATCTCATTGATGTAATCAGAAACATTAACATTGTCATTAAAAAGTTCTGGCATAAAAGACTATCTAAACAACTACTGCCTTCATCTTCTGTCGATGATGATGCTGCAGCCGACTGGACTTTAACTTCTTGGCTTGGTGGAGGCTTCTCAACCACCTCCGGTGAAATCTTCAAATTTTCAATCTCTGGCACTGGCTCTACCATCTTTTCTTTTCCTTTCAACCTGGTAGCTAAAAGCTTATCAGTGACAATCTCCTCAGGCCCATCCCTGTCCCAGACATTGCACTGAGTCATGATCTCCTCATCCCAGAAGTTCTCTGCGGACTTGATAACTCCAACATCCCAGTTGAAGACATCATTGAAAATTTCAAACCCCGGAATGATCTTTCCATCCACCCACTGAGGCTCTTCTTCTCCAATATAGGCACAGACCGAAGATGAGGGAACAAAACTCTCTGAAATGTGGGGAATCTTCTCTGACACTTTCTTCCTGCCATGCTGTCCTTTGTAACCCAGACCCTTTCGATCTTTCTGGCCTTGCGTTGTGATGGCATCTTGCAACCCCTGCGAATTTTTACCCAATCCGGTCCCTGGGAGGAAGTGCATCTTCTTTATCATATTCATCACCTGAGGGCTTTCTGCCAAGCCCTGCTCCTCACCAATCACTGATACGTGGAAGCCACTAAATGGCTGATTAGAGATCCCCAAGGCAGACACTTGGTTCTCTCTTGCTGCTTTAATGGTCACCACCTCCCCTTCATGAGGTATCTTTACCATTTGATATAGGGTGGATGGCACTCCTCCCAATTTATGGAACCACGATCTTCCCAGTAAGGCTGAGAAATTGGTTGGGATAGGCAAAACCACAAACTTTGCCTCCGTCTCAATGGCCCAGTCCTAACTAGAGCTCTGAATGTTCCCGATGCATGTCTTCGAGAATTATCGTAGGCTGTGATGGTCAGATCAGACTTACTCAACATACTCTCGTCCAGCCCAAAAGCCTGAAGTGCCACTAGGGGGCAAACATTTATGGATGACCCATCATCAACCATAACATAAGCGGTGTGCTTGCCATTAATTTGAGCCTTGATGTATAGTGGTCGGTTGTGATTGCGGCCTTCAATTGGCAAATCTGCGTCAGAAAACACCAGTCTTTCCCCTGATCCCCCCTTGACGAGATCTAGCAGCTCAGATGGAGAAATTGTGGTGGCTACGGTGGACTCACTCAATGCCTCAACTAACTTCTGTCTATGAGAAGGGGACTGCCTTAGAAGGTCCCAAATAGATATCTGAGCCGTGGTCTTTTTCAGCTGCTTCACTATAGTATTTTCTTCCGGCTCCATCTCTACAGGTGTTTGCACTGAGTCCTACTGCTTCTCAACTTCGGGGACCACTCTCCCACTTCTTGTTACAGCCCCAACTCTCTCATCCTCCTCCGAATCCCACGGATCCGTGAACTCTCCATCCTTCTCATCTTCGTCTTCGTCTCCACTCTCACTAGTGGACCAACAGTCTATCGCCGCCATGGGAATCCCTTCTTCACTTGCCTCAGGGCGAGTGATAGCGACGTATTCATTGCCATACAAATACTGTAATACGTACCATTTAGGTAAGCTTGACCCAATCATGAAGACAGGTGGTGGCACAGTATTGAAATTAGACTTCTTCTTGCTCTCCCTCTTTTCAGGATCAGTGATCTACTTACTATCGATCAGATCCTGAATCTGGTGCCTCAACCTGAAGTAATTGTCTGTCAGATGCCCAGTATGCTGGTGAAAAGCACAGTATTCATTCTCTTTATGCCCTAATTCCCCTTGGGTCCTAGCTGGCCTAGGTGGCAGGGGTTGTAGCTTCCCCTCCTTCATCAACCTCTTCAGTACCCATGATAAAGGCCTGCCCAAATTCGAGAAGTACCTCTGATTCATTCCTGTTACTGACACCTCAGCTGTCGTCCCACTCCTATTACCACCGCTGGCACTAGCTGACTTGGTTGCACCTTGATTATTGTAGCCCTTCTTGGCATAAGCCTCACTGTTTTCCCTTCTAGCCATATATTCTCCTTCTGCCTCTATAGCAATGTCCTTCAAGGACTCCCAATCTTTCAGCCCCTTCATTTTCAGTCCATCTCTCAGATATGGGCTGGCATTCCGAATGAATAATCGGATCTGATCAGGTGTATCGGGTTTGCGCTTTATCTCCATAACCTGGTTCCTCCACCGAGTGAGATATTCATGAAAAGACTCCCCAGCCTTCTACTGTAGCAGCTCTAGACCCTTCATCGTGACCTCCATGCGAGTACTGCAATCGTATTGCTTTAGGAACTCTTCAGTCAACAAGTCCCAATCTTCTTTGGACCTCCTGTCCAGCCCATGGTACCAGTCAATAGCAGCTCCTGTAAGACTCAAGCAAAAGTACTCTATCTTCTGCTTCCTTGTTAAAGTTGTCCCCTTCATAACTAGTGAATACTGCTTGATATGTGCAGCAGGGTCAGAGGTGCCGTCAAATTTTGGGATATCAGGCATCTTGAAGTTCTGGGGGACCAGATCATCCCCATCAAATTCACGATCCTCCGGGTTCATTCCCTTTCCTATCGTTATCATCCTTGTCATAGCCTCAAACTTCTCCTCCATCTTCCTCCACATTGCTTCCTCTAGCTTGGATGACTTTCCTTTTCCTACCATCTGTTCCTCTTACTCATCCTCCCATAGGTCAACCTCAGATCTCGGACCTTCTCTACGCTCAACAGGTGCTGGTGCTCTTTGCTCAACCGCAGGTGGGTCAACTACAGCAGGGGGATCCTCCTTAACAGGCCCTTGTTCATCTAGCCCCCTAATAAGAGCAGTAGCAACTTGTTGCCCAGCTATGGTAGTGGCAAGATTGCCCATCATGGCCATCATTCTAGCCTCAAACTCTTCCATTTTTCTCCCCACTTCCTCGGCAATCATAGCCCTGGTTGTATCAGACCCACTGGCTGGATTAGACATACTTGATGATTCTGAAGAGAAAGTCTCACTACTATCTGAAAGAGAATTTGAACTCTGATACGGCACTAGCTCTGGCAACCCCAAGAGTGGAATCCTTCTCAACCGACCGTCGGGACCCCTAAACCACCCGGGTGAATCTATGATGGCTGAAAAAAATACACCTCGTTAGGATGATGCATGATTGAAGTTCAATGCATGGTCGTGCTGATACAGCATAGACAAATACATGCAAGCAGATAGATCCTTCCAACCTTATCTCTCCCACACACGAGGTAGCTTAGTCTCTTTCCTAGGTGGGCTTTATCCAAGGGTTAACAGGGAACCCATCGGACGCGTATGGTGCACGGTAGAAAACCGGCAGCATAACAGCTCTTATCTCATGTACATACATATGGGTGTTTGGCCATTATGTATTTAAACAGCTCAATTAAACTAAGATGGACCCACCGGGGCATGAGAGCCTTTGATGGAGACTATTTAATTTAAGCGATTTTGTTCAATATATGATGGCGCACATAACAAGCACGGTATTATGGTACATTACACCTAATAGAAGTATCTATTGCTATTTACATGAGCTTTAGTCAAAGGTATTGATACATTACACCTAATGGAAGTATCTATTATAAAACCCAACATGCAAAAAACATGAATAGAAAATACAAACATAAAATTCAGCATGTGTAAAAGTATAAAATAATAACAACAATATCCAACATGTATAAAAAGCAAAGGTAATAATAAAAATCAGCATGCATAAGAAATAAATAATAATAGTAATAATAAAATTAAACAAGAATAAGGATAATAATAATAATACTAATGATGGTAATAACTACAATAATAATAATAACACAATAATAACAAAGAATATGAACAATCAAACATAATAATAATAATAATAATAATAATGATAATAATAAAAGATGATGAACAATATGAACAACTAAATAAAAATAATATGAACAATTGAATAAAAATAATAAAATAGTTCTAAGAGAATTTACATGTTAACCAATCAAATAAAAAGTAAAAAACAAGAAATAAGAAAAAAATAATAAGACTAAAAGAATTTACATGTCAACTAGTTAATTAGAAATAAAAAATCAAATTAAAATTAAACTAAAAAATTGAGCCAAGAATAATTACCCTCAAAATTTATCTTGATGAAGAGAAGGTAAGATCCAATTCCTTGTCTTGTATTGTTGGAATAAAATTAGAAAATAAAATATTGAAAGTGAATTTTTACTCAAGAACAAATAATTTATTTATTTGTCTCAAAGCAAAAATTGTCAATTGAAAATAAGAAAATTCTCAAGAACAAAAATTGTTATTTTTTGCTTTAAGAATTGCTGGAAATTTCTTTAGAAATTGAGAGAATTTGTTCTTGAAAGAAGAAAGAAGAAGAAAAATATTTTCTAAAGAAAATCCCCCCTAATTCTCCCTAAAAAACTCTTTTTATTCCCCTTAAAATTCAGATTTTTTAATTAAGAAATTAAATTAATTTAATTCCCATAACTACAAAAAAACCACTGAATTTATTGGGTTGGAAGATAGAAGGCTTTTTAAATTAAATTTTGCAAAAAAAATTGAGTTAAAAAGCATTTAAAATGAAGAATTTATGGCCAAAAAGGCCAAAATAGGCAAAACGGACGAACAGGGGCGCAGAGGGGCGCGGGGCGCCCCGTCGGAGCGCCCGATGGGCTACCCGCGCGCAGGCGCGTGCGACTAGCAGCCCGTCAGCGCGCGCGCACGAGCACACCGCGAGCGCAGCGTAGCGCTGGGCGCTGCGCGCCGCCCAGCGCTATCGCAGCCCGACACTCGAGTGGAATTTTTTTTTTTTTTAAATTTCTTATAAAATATAATAATTTAAAAACTCACTTTTTTTATCACAAAATAATTTTTAAAATACTTTAAAAATATTTTTGAAATACATTTTTATTTAATTTTAAAACAACAAATCGACTAGGAAATCATCACTTCCAACTTCATTCTTTTTGCCTATAGATCGGCACACTTAATTTCATCATTGGGTAATCCTGATCAAGGCTACTCGGGACCCGGTGTCTACAGTTGCCCCCAATTTTGGGGAAGGTAGTGTGTGGGTGCCTAGGTGAGCCAAAATTCAGGAAAAGGAAAGAAGTGCGTACCTGAGGTTGCCTCCTTCCAGCTGCTCCCTCGGGAACAGTGCCGTGATTCATCCTCGTGGATTGCACTAAGTCGCTGACAAGACTACAAAGTGCCAGGAACCATCCTAAGACGGTGATGCGCTGGGTCTGCTACAGACTACAACATGCGAGAAATGCCATCCTCAGAGGACCGCACTGAGCCTGCTACAGGCTACTAAAAGTGCAAGAGCCATCCGCAAATGGCGATGCGTCGAGTCGCTGACAAGACTACAAAACGCAGGAAAAGGAGTGCACTGAGTCGCTGACAAGACTACCAAAAGTGCAAAGAAAGGACTGCACCGAGTCTGCTACAGACTACTAAACGCAGATGACAATGCGCCGAGCCTGCTACAGGCTACAAAAAACGCAAAAGAAGGATTGCACCGAGTCTGCTACAGACTACAAAAAGTGCAAAAAGAGGACTGCACCGAGCCTGCTACAGGCTACTAAAAGTGCAGCTGCCATCCGTAAATGGCGATGCGCCGAGCCTGCTACAGGCTACAAAAAACGCAAAAGGAGGATCGCACCGAGTCTGCTACAGACTACAAAAAATGCAGGAGATGCCCTCTTAGAGGACTGCACCGAGTCTGCCACAGACTACCTAAAATGCAGGAGATGCCCTCTTAGAGGACTGCACCGAGTTTGCTACAGACTACAAAAAATGCAAGAGATGCCCTCTTAGAGGACTGCACCGAGTCTGCTACAGACTACCAAAAATGCAAGAGATGCCCTCTTAGAGGACTGCACCGAGTCTGCTACAGACTACCAAAAATGTAAGAGATGCCCTCCTAGAGGACTGCACCGAGTCTGCTACAGACTACCAAAAATGCAAGACAAAAAGATTTGTCTCTTAAGAGACCTCGGAGAATTGCCTCTTAAGAGGTCTCGGAGATTTGCCGGCGTAGATTCTATCTTGACCTGATTGTCCAGCAAGGGGAGTGCTAACATTGCCATCCTTGACTAGCTTTTATGTGTGTGGCCTTCATTTGGACTTTCCTGCGAAGTTGTGTGCACAGGAATATATGCAAGAGATTGTGCATGTAACACCCCCATCGCCGCCCCCGTTGGAAGGACGTCGACGGGCGCGCTACCCGACGGTCACTCACACAGATATGCACATGCATAATGCGGAAGCATACATTCATACATAACATATATACGAAAATACGGGTTAATTAAAAACTTGACTTAACTAGCGGGCACAGACTGATCATGCAATAACTCACACACACGCATGCACTAAGCGGAAGCATAAAGCGAATGGTAAAACGAAGGAATAACTTAACATAAAAACATACTAACGTTTACATTACCCAAAAGATATCTCAAGATTCTTACTTATAATATTACATATACAATAATACAGAAATACAAAAACAAACTGAAGTACAGAAGCTGAACAAAATACAAAACTTCTAACTCCTACGTGGCCGACCTTGCAGAAGCGCAACTCGAACAGAACCAAAACCTGCCACCTGCACGGAAAGGAAATCCGTGCTAAGCGATAAACGCTTAGTGGGGAGAACACACAAGAGTATGGATGGCCATTCACAATGGTCGCCAAGGCATAACACATTCACAATGGCAAATGCAGCAATTAGAATACACATATAATCAGGCTTGCATAGTAAAGGCATTAATCCGAAAACTCATAACCATAGCCATATACTTATATCAAGAATAGGCCAAAATAGACATAATACAATACACGATACAAGTATCATCATGCAGAACTACATACTATATCACATGCATCAACCTACAATGGTATCAAAAATCAGTACCTTACCGTGCGAAGTCACATGAGATTTACACCTGCAATTGTCATAACCAAGTATCCATGCATGAACTGACAACCCAATCCAAAGTGACACAATTACCATATGATAACGCACCCAACTATCATGTTGTGAATACTAGCTATCAAACATACTTTGACATGCCATACACACACTAGCCAAAATCCAAGAGATGACATCCAAAGCACCACATAACCGCTGCACAACTCTAATATATAAATATCATGCTGAAAACACTCTAATAGCGGAGACTGAAGACATAATCACATAACATCACATTCATATCATCACCATGCAGAAAGTACAGTTAAATCTTACATACTGCCACAACTGCTTCGGTTTGCATGCTTATATATATCAAAACCATGCTTGAGTTACAACATAAATACATTAGTCGGATCACATTCAAGCATTCTGAAACTATAACACAACACATGACAAAAGCGGATAATAGTGTAAGGTATCCAATCATGCTTACCATATAAAGACATACATTCCGAAGTTCAAAAATATACGTTCATATACTTATAAACTGATTTCCCAAATCATTACTATGCTCATTCGGATATCACATTCTCATAGATATTTCAAAGTAAAACAAACCAACAAAGCACCTGCTGACTCACAATAGTGGATAACGAGTGAACTGATTAGTACCTTACGGGTACAAGTCGGCCAAAGGGGACCTTACGGGTACGAATCGAAAACCATTTTATTTTGTCACAATAAAAACATTTCACTGAAGGGGGATCTTAAACAAGATCCAAACACATTAAAAAGGATCGCGATGATCCGCACATATAAAGGGTTCGCGAGGAACCAAACGGGGGACCTGATCAGGGTCCAAACGTCCAAAGGGCTGCAGCTAACTGAACTCTATTAGGCATGCCTAACTATCCACTAGACTGACTCTCGCAGGTCATGCATAAAACATTTCACGTTTCGAATCGCACAACGCATAAATATATATATACATCATGCATAAACCAGAGTACGATAGACATATAAATATGCTCATAAAGTCGGTCATATATCATACAATTCTTATTGCAAAACATAATACAACTCACTTTAATATTAAACAATGTTCTAAAGCATGTCAAAAATCAGGTATAGAAGCACTACCATGCCAATGATTATCAATACAAAATCCTAATCATGCGGTAGGTGAGGATAACTGAGTATAAATCATGCATAATCCAAATTACATTTAAGTATAACACATTGAGTTCAAAGGCTAAAACATAATAATACATTCAGACATTAACCATATTATTCAAATAAGTTTGGCATAGCATAATGTCAATCATACCTCATATAATTCATATTCTGAAGCATGCAATAGATCAATCAATCACATTTTAGCACTACTCAATATACTAAAGCATGTCAGGAACACATGTGGAATCATATTATGCCAATGATTAATAACGCATAATCTTAAACGTGGAAAGATACAATATACTCTTAAGCATGGCAAGTTATTCTTAGAGGAGGATCTGATCAAGGATAAGCATAACATATTGCTAATCACAAATAAACCATTCATATAAACGAGGTAATATAGCACACAGTAGGGGAAAAAGCCATAAAAGCATTTGAAAGTCATTTTATAAGAAAACTAGTCACTTGGGGAACAAGGCAAAACAGAAAAGGCCATATAAAAGCATATAAAAGTATGACATGTATCATGCAGCAGTATAAGTCCATACAAGTCCATACAGAAGAAATAGGAAATTCATTGTGGTTGAAACTGGGCTAAATCAGAAAAATGGGGCTGAAGGGAGGTCGGTCACGAGTCATGTCACGACTCGTGACTGGCCTCAAAGGAGGGTCACGAGCCGTGACTCTATGTCACGTCTCCTGACATGCCTCAACAGAGAGTCACGAGTCGTGACTCTAAGTCACGACTCGTGACTTGCCTCTCACAAGGCAGTCACGCGTCGTGACTGGTGAATCACGCCCTGCGATAGCTTCCAGCCCGCCGAAGAGTCACGCGTCGTGACTGGGAGACAGAGTCACGTGTCGTGACTGGGAGTCACGACCCGTGACTTGCCTCACAAGGGAGTCACGAGTCGTGACTCTAAGTCACGACTCGTGACTTGCCTCTCACAAGGCAGTCATGACACACACGAACACTGGAAACGAAAATTCTATCAGAATCACGATTTTCCGTTCCCAGCATGCCCAGAATTCAAAGAACTCAACAAAAACCATTTCAATTTGATTCAAAACACTACCAATCTCATCTTACCTCCCAATTGATCTTCCATGCATCAAAAATACAGTAACACAACTTAATTCAACAATCAAAACAAACGGAATCATGCATAAACACATTCAATTCCCTCAAGAACATAAACCCTAACATTTACAGTAAGTTCAAAACCCAAGCTCAGTAACTTCAATTCAATCCTTATCATGCATTACTAACACATCTACTCATATAATCATGCATATACACATGCCAGAAACACACAAAGGTCCAGAGATTAAACAAAACAGACACATTTACATCCTACGTGAGAATTAGGGCAGAGACATTCAATAATTCACAAATTGAAATTGAAGAACACAGAGCTCCCAAACCTGGAAAATGCAACTTCAATCCTCTCTTTAGAAGCCCACCTTATCTTTCCCTTTGTCCTTCTTTCTCACTTCAACCACTTGCAAACAAACCCAACCAAGAACACAAAATTAAACCATGAGAACTCCATTCAAAACCCATAAAACGCAGGAGGAGAAGAAGAAGAAGAAGAAGCCATACAAATCCATGATCTTACCTCTTCAATCTAGCTCCAAACCCAAGCAAAAACACCCTAAGCAAAGCACAACTCCAAGCCAAAAGAGAAAGAAAGGAAAAGCAGAGAAAGAAGAAGAGAAGAAGAAGGGGAGGCGTGAGAGGGGGAACGGGAATGCAATCTGTGTTCCCTCTCTCTTCCTCTTTCCTTTCTTCTTTTCTTCTTTCAATGCCCACCTAATAATGCCACATGGCAGCTCCCAATTGGACCACAAAACCCACTTAAACTTTACAAACCAAGGCACCAAACACTCACATGCACCCAATCCTTTCCTGAATAAATATCTCAAGCCAAGGTACCAAACTCACACTTCACTAGATAAATGCCACAACCAAAACACCCTACAACCGTATACCACAATCACACACTAACACTTCTCTTCTTAACATACTTAATTAATTAATTACCATTAAGTCCTTATTATCCAAATTTCTCATTCACCAATTACTAAAATACCCTTGCATTCCCGACTTAGCATACACATTCCGACCAGGGCTATTTTGGGGTGTGACAGTGCATGCAAGTGTAAATGGCCATATGCAGATATTTGCTAAAGAATGGTATAAAATGCATGCAAAAATGGATAGACCATGTCCTAAGTGGTTAAGGATCCATTGAGGATATGGCTTGGCCGCTCCACCATGCTGAGTAGTTAAAGGTCCGTTGAGGATATGGCTTGGCCGCTCCACCATGCCCCCTGAGGAACTAGAAATGGCATCTTTGCTTAGGGACCCTGACCCGTAAACTCTTCAAAGAGAACCGTAAGGTGTATCTTTCCCCCCCGGTCAATGAGCAAATGCCCGGGATTCTGACTCATGTCCTGAATTATGTCTTATCTGGCTGAAAGGAAGATCATCCGAAGTATGCTACCTTATTGCTCCAGGCATCGGAAGTCATTGTTTTAAAGGTAGTGCGTCACTTGTGGATTTTCACACTAGCTTTTCTTTATGGGAAATGCGTCCCTTTAGGGATTTTCACATAACCCTATGCCTTATTTTTGCCTGGAATGGACCCAACCCAATCCAGCGGCTTTTTCTTTTTTTTATTTTTTTTTTTAGAGCAGACTGCCTGTCTCCAGGTTTTCACCCTGCCCTTTTGGCTTAACTTTTGCTTAGAGAGCCAGTTACGGTTTTCATCTCTAACGGCCCTTTCTTTTTTTTTATCTTTTTTTTTTATTTTTTATTTTTATTTTTATTTTTGAGCTTCAAGAGAAAGCTATTATCAGAACCACCGCTAAGAGTGAATAGCACCTATCTGCTTAGGCACCTTCCGACAGAATGATTAGACAATAGTCATTAGATGAATAAGTGATATATTTCTTTTTAAGGCATAACTAAAAGAACAATGTAAACTGTATTCTTTTATTCATTGCCAAATTGAGTACATTTCTATATGATTTCATCATACATTATCCTTACTTAACAAGAATTCAAAAGCACAAGACTACACCTAATCTCGGAATAGATCTTGTAAGCATCAAACTCCTGTTATCAATCAGCCCTCTTGGGTTTTCTCGATTGAACATTTTCTCTCAGCCCTTAATTTTTGCCCAGGATGCCTTTTTTCGGTTTTCACCCTGATAGGGCGCCCAATTTTAGCAAGGCCGCCTTTTTTTGGTTTTCGACCTGCAGGGCATTTATTCTCTTCTTTTCATTTTTGGTCTTTAGCCATGAAACCTTTTTAATCTATCGACATTGACCGGGTCTTTAAACTCATTCCCATCGCTCATTCTCCTTCTGGGGTACTGGCATCTCTCTTATGGCTTTGACTTTGTCGGGATCTACTTCAATTCCTCTCTTGCTTACCACATGGCCTAATAGCTTACCCGAGGTAACCCCAAAGATACATTTCTTGGGATTGAGGCGCAGATTATACTTACTAATCCTTTGGAAGAACTTTTTTAAAGCCTCGAAGTGACCTTCCCTAGTAGCCGACTTAATCATCATGTCGTCGACATACACCTCTACTTCTTTATGGATTAAGTCATTGAGAACTTTAGTCGCCATCCTCTGATAAGTCGCTCCTGCATTTTTCAACCCAAAAGGCATAACCCGATAGGCGTATGTCCCCCGCTCTGTGATGAAGGCTGTCTTAATCCGGTCCACTATCTTGTTAAGGATTTGATTGTATCCTGCGTATCCATCCACAAAGCTGTACATCATACAAGCAGCAGCACTATCCACTAGCACATCAATATGAGGCAGCGGGAAATCATCCTTAGGGCAAGCTTTGTTCAGGTCTCAATAGTCAATGCATACTCGAACCTTACCATCTTTCTTGGCTACAGGAACCACGTTAGCTAGCCAGGTCGGGTATTGAACCTTTATTAGGAACTTGGCCTCAATCTGCTTATGGATCTCTTCCTTCACCTTCTGCGCCCATTCTGGCCTAAGTCTCCGAAGTTTTTGCTTGATTGGTTTAAACTCTGGGTAAGTTGGGATGGCATGTTCGGCAACATCTCGATCTATTCCCGGCATATGCTCATAAGTCCAGGCAAAGACTTTTTCATATTTTTTTAATATTCTCTCGAATTTTAACCTCTCTTCAGGAGTTATGTCTGATGCTATCAAAATTTCCTTTGGATTCTCTAACGTTCTGAGATTAAATGCAGTTGTGCTAGTTGAATTAATATCAAAAATGAATGCATCATGCTTATGATCATGCAAAATGAAATCATCAGAAACATCACACAAGTAAGCAAAGTTGTTCATCTCATTAACATAATAAGAAACATTAACATTGTTCTCAAAGAGTTCTGGTATAAAAAGAGAATCTAAATGACTATCATCTTCAGTCGACGCCGATGCTGCAGCCGACTGTGCTTTGGCTTTTTGACTTGATGGAGGCTTTTCCACTATTTCTGGTGAAATCTTGAGATCTTCAATCTTCCCTTTGAGTTTGGTGGCTAACAGCTTATCAGTTACAATCTCTTCGGGCTCATCCCTGTCCCAGATGCTGCATTGGGTCATAATCTCTTCGTCCCAAAAGTTCTCTACAGCTTTAACCACTCCAAACTCCCAGTCGAAAATATCATTGAAAATTTCAAAACCCGAGGTGATCTTCCCATCTACCCACTGCGGCTCTTCTTCTCCGGTGTAAGCACATACCGAGGATGATGGCACAAAGCTCTCCGAAATATGGGGGATCTTCTCTGATACTTTCTTCTTACCATACTCTCCTTTACATACCAACCGTTTTCGATCTTTCTGACCATGCGTATTGATAGCATCCTGCAACCCTTATGACTCTTTGCCCAAATCAGCCCCTGGGAGGAAGTGCATCTTCTTTAGCATGTTCACCACCTGAGGGCTACCTTCTAAGCTTTGCTCCTCACCTATCACCGATATGTGAAAACCACTGAATGGCTTATTAGAGATTCCCAAGGCAGACACTTGGCTTTCTCTTGCTGCTTTGATGGTCACTACCTCCCCTTCATGAGGTATCTTAATTATTTGGTGTAAGGTGGATAGCACTCCCCCTAACCTGTGGAACCACGGTCTTCCAAGTAGAGCTGAGAAGTTTGTTGGAATCAGCAAGACCACAAAATATCTTTCTGTCTCAATGGGCCCCGTCTTTACCACAGCTTTGAAAGTTCCCGATGCTTGCCTCTTGGAGTTGTCGTAGGCTGTGATGGTCAAATCGGACCTGCTTAGCATACTCTAATCTAGCCCAAAAGCCTGAAGCGCTACTAAAGGGCAGACATTTATTGATGACCCGTCATCAACCATGATGCAAGCGGTGTGCTTGCCATTGATCTATGCCTTGATATACAGAGGCCGGTTATGGTTGCGACCCTCTATCGGTAAATCTGCATCAGAAAATACCAGCTTCTCCCCAGATCCCCCCTTAACAAGGTTTAACAGCTCAGATGGAAAGATTGTAGTTGCTATGATGGATACACTCAATGCTTCAACTAACTTCTATCTGTGAGAGGGGGACTGTCTCAAGAGGTCCCAAATAGATATCTGAGCCGTGGTCTTTTTCAGTTGCTTCACTATTGAATTGTCTTCCGGCTCCTTCTCTGCGAGTGTTTGCACTAGGTCCTGTTGCTTCTCAACTTCGGGAACTACTCTCCCACTTCTCGTTACTGCCTCAACTCTCTCCTCTTCTTCTGAATCCCATGGATCCGTGAACTGTCCATCTTTCTCTTCACCTTTATCTTCTCCACTCTCACTAGTGGACCAATAGTCTATCGCCGCCACGGGAGTCCCTTCTTCACTTGCTTCAGGGCGAGTGATAGCGACGTACTCATTTCCATATAAATCTTGCATCACATACCATTCTGGTAGGCTTGATCTAATCATAAAGACTGGAGGTGGCACTGCATTATAACTGGAATTCTTCTTTCCTTCTCTCTTCTCAGGATCGGTGATCTGCTTGTTGTCAATTAGATCTTGGACCCGATGTCTTAGCGTTATACAATCATCTGTCAAATGCCTGGTGTGACGTGCGCCGGACCCGCGTGGGCGCCCCTCTGACTGCCCGCTTGAGGGCGATCGGGCATTTGAGGTCCGTTGATAACTTGTAACGAATTACAAGTGCGTCTATTTTGGGCAACAGAGAGGTTTCATGGAGTCACCACCCAATAAAATATTGGGAAAGTTACTCTCGCCTCGGAGAGCCTAAAACAGCGCTTTCATCCATTTTGGGCAAGCCGAAGGGGTCTTGGAGGGTAAACCTCTCGCCCAAAGGAGCCTAGGATTTGTTAGGTCATAGAGCATAAGAAGGGTCTTGGAGGGTAAACCTCTCGCCTCCTTAAGTCCAAAGACAACGCTTTTATCCATTTTGGGCAAGCCAAAGGGGTCTTGGAGGTTAAACCTCTCGCCCAAAGGAGCCTATGATTAATGTCTAAGTCTTGTGACACAAGAGGTGTCTTGGAGGGTAAACCTCTAGCCTCTTTGAGCCCAAAGACCAGAGAATGGGTTCAGGACTTCTCATCTATTTCTACCTTGATTAATTTTATAATTTGGTTTTGAGTTTATTAACTCGCTCTCTCTCCACACGATGCAATTTTAATTTAAAAGCACAAATATTCACATTCAAAGCAATAAGATAAACATATCAAAAATAACATCAAAGATAAATTACAATAATACTAGGAGCGGAATACAACTCCCATTTAAAAATGCAAACATACATAAAACCGGGGAATTTATTAATTATGAGGACTTTGGTCCCCGCATGCACAATTAAGGAAAACATTTTGGATGTGATGATTTATTTGGGATGAAAATTAGGACATTGGTCCCATTTATTATGAAAAATCCAAATTAATTTATTAGAAATATTTGTGTGATTTTTATTCATGCGTGCATAAAAAAACATTTTATTCAACGAATATATAAAAGGAAATATAAATAAAATGAGAATTAAAAATGTATAAAGAAGATACCGAACTCCGCATTTCCTCCTTCGCGTGCATGGATGCTCAAATGAAAATAAAACAGTGATTTGCAACCAAAAATAAAATAGAAGAAATTCATGTTAGAAATTAAGCCAAAGAAATAACATGACATAGAGGATAATATGTATAACATGCATAAAATACTACAACATGCATAAAAATAATTAAATTTAACATGCATAAAGTGAGAAAATATCATGGCAAACGCAACTTATTAATAATGAAGGTTAACATGCATGAAAAAGCCTAAGGTAATATCTAGCATAAAGAAGGCATGAGAAAATAAACTTGAAATTTAACATACATGCAAAATATGAACAATGACATTAATGATAATAGTGATACATGATAGCAATAAACAAGTCTAATAAAAATTTTAATGATAATTAACACATGCAAACACAATAATAATCATAATATAACATAAAGAGATCAAAGATATTAATAAACTAAATTAAACATGCATAATAACATGGAAAGAAAAAAAAAAAGAATAATTTGACATGAAAATAAGATAATAGAATTTAAAGAGTTTACTTGTTATATGAACAATTGAAGATAAAAAAAAAAAAAAAAAAGAAGAATATGGAGACTAAGAGAATTTACATGTTTAATATGTTAATTGGAAGCAAAAATAAATGAAATTAACAAGAGAATTAATGAGTAGAACCAAGAATAATTACCCTCAAATTCAGTTTTGAAGAATTGAAGGTAGAAGTGTTGAATTCCTTGTCTTCTCTTGTGAAAATGCTTAGAAAATAGCTTGGAAACTTGAAGAAAAACTCTTGGAAACAAGTGTGTAAGATGGATTTTTTCTCTCAACTCAAAAGCTCCAAAATTCAGTTTTTTTTCCTCTCTAAATGTTCTTAGCCGTCCCCCCCTCATCTGAATTTTTTTCTAGTGTTTTTACCCTCAAAAACTACCCAAAAACCACCCAAAACCGTCCAAAAACGGTTAAAAATCAAGTGGGAATCGAAAAATGGGCGGAAAGGGCGAAATCGGCGACTCGCGCACGTTTCCGCGCGCCGTTGCGCGGAGTTTTCGTGCACGACATGCGCGGAGCAAGCGACGCCCAAGGTGTCGGTCGAGCGGAGCGCGCGCTCCGCAGCGTTCCGCGCACGGAGATTCGCGACGGCCCTTGGCCGTCGCCTTTTCGTCGCTATTTTTTTCCCTCGATTTTTCACCATTTTTTCATCATTTTTCACACTTTTTTCAACATTTTTCAACCTTTTTTTTTTTTTTTAAATTCCACTAATCTAAAATACACTTTTTCTTCTCCAAAACAATTTTAAAAATATTTTATAAAAATATTTTTAAAATACACTTTTTGCTCATCGAAAAGACAAGGAAAAATCACTTCCGAACTCCAATCTTTTTGCTTATAAGCCGGCATAGCTAAATTTCATCATCGAGTAATCCTGATCAAGGCTACTCGGGACCCGGTGTCTACAGTTGCCCCCAATTTTGGAGAGGCTAGTGCATGGGTGCCTAGGTGAGCCAAAATTCAGGAAAAGGAAAGAAACGCGTACCTGAAGCGGCGATCTTCCTGCTTGATGGAGTTATGATGATAGCTGTTGCTGTGTTATAGGCAGGTTGTCTTTTGGTTGTGATTGGTGGTGCCGTGGTCGTGCTAACCTCTTGTGGGTAGTGCCGCCATCGTGCTAACCGCTGTGAATCGGTAGTGCCGTGGTCGTGCTAACCTCTTGTGGGTAGTGCCGCCATCGTGCTAACTGCTGTGAATTGGTAGTGCCGTGGTCGTGCCAACCTCTGTGAATTGGTAGTGCCGTGGTCATGCTAACCTCTTGTAGGTAGTGCCGCCATCGTGCTAACCGCTGTGAATTGGTAGTGTCGTGGTCGTGCTAACCTCTTGTGGGTAGTGCCGCCATCTTGCTAACCGCTGTGAATTGGTAGTGCCATGGTCATGCTAACCTCTCGTAGGTAGTGCCGCCATCGTGCTAACCGCTGTGAATTTTTGAGCTGTGCTCCTTTAGATGCTTAGACTGGTGTCGTCACTCGGCTTTTGTTGGTGTTCCCCGCCGATTTCTCCTGCAAGATTGTATGCATAGGAATATACAAGAAATCACGTGTGCATGATATGGAATGCAAATGCTTGCAAAAATGTATAGATTGTGCCCTAGGTGGTCCAAGGTTTACTGAAGTTATAGCTTGTCTGCTCTACCATGCCCCCTGAATCTTGAGGATCATCGACAAGTTTTCTGAAAGAGACGTCCGATGTGTATCCTTTGCCCCCTTGGTCAATGATCATTTACCCGGGATTCATGTTCTGTGTTGTGTGTTAACTGATTGAAATAGGATTATCTGAAGTAACGCTACCCTATTGCTCCAGGCATTGAACGTCATTGTTTTAAAGGTAGTGTGTCCCTTGTGGATTTTCACACTAGCTTTTCTTTGCTGGAAATGCGTCCCCTAGGGGATTTTCACACAACCCTTTGCCTAATTTTTGCCTGCAATGGACCCAACCCAATCCAGCGGCTTTTGTTCATTTTATATTTATATTTATATTTTTGTAGGGCAGACTGCCTGTTTCCAAGTTTTCACCCTGCCCTTTGATCTAACTTTTGCTTAGAGAGCCAGTTACGGTTTTCATCTCTAACGGCTTCTTCTTCTTCTTCTTCTTCTTCTTCTTCTTTTTTTTTTTTTAGAGAAGGTTATCATCAAAGCTTCTGTTAAGAGCAAAAAGCACATATCCAATGAAGGACTGAGCAATAATCATTAGATGAACAATTGGTATATTTCTTTTTAAGACAGAACTGAAAGATCAATGAAAATATATTCTTTTATTCATTGCAAAATTGTGTACATTTCTATATGATTTCATCATACATGGTTTTCATTTGACAAGAATTCATAAGCATATGACTACATCTAATCTCGGAGTGGATTTTGTCAGCATCAAACTCCTGTTATCAATCGGCCCTCTCGGGTTTTCTCGATTGAATATTTTCTCTTGGCCCTTAATTTTTGCCCAGGATGCCTTTTTTCGGTTTTCACCCTGACAGGGCGCCCAATTTTAACAAGGCCGCCTTTTTTCGGTTTTCGACCCGCGGGGCATTTATTCTCTTCTTTTTATTTTTGGTCTTTAGCCATGGAACCTTTTTAACCTATCGACATTAACCGGGTCCTTGAACTCATTCCCATCACTGTCTGCTAAAATTGCTGCTCCTTTTGTTAGTAGCTTCTTCAAAATGAACGGACCTTCCCAGGTGGGTCTGAATTTTCCTCGTATGTTTGGAACTGCCTGTCTCATCATCTTAAAGACCAAATCCCCCTCCTTCAACGGATGCTTTCGTACTTTCTTGCCAAACGACCGAGCCAACCTTTTCTGATAAACTTGATTGTGGTAATAAGCCCGCAACCTATCTTTATCTAGCAAATTTAGCTGTGATAATCGCTGTTGCGCCCATTCTGCCTCTGGAATCTCCGCTTCCATGACTACCCTCAATGATTTTAGCTCAATTTCAACCGGCAGGATTGCTTCAGTTCCATATACCAGAGAGAATGGTGTTTCCCCCGTAGAGGTTCTGGTTGTTGTTCTATAACCCCAAAGTGCGAAGGGTAGCTTTTCTGCCCAATCCTTGTAGCTCTGAACCATCTTGGCCAAAATTCTCTTCACATTCTTATTCGCCGCATCAACTACACCGTTTGCTTGAGGATGGTAAGGAGAAGACTTATGATGTTGTATCCTATATTTCTGGAGCATCTGTTTAGTCTCTGCCAGGAATTGCACCCCATTATCAGACACAATGTGATGTGGGAGACCATATCTGCAAATTAAATTCCGCTCAATGAACTTAGCCATATCCCTTGCATCAACCTTCTTGAAAGATTCAGCCTCAACCCACTTAGTGAAGTAGTCAATGGCAACTATGATGAATCTATGCCCATTGGAAGCCGTAGGATGGATTTCGCCTATGATGTCTATTCCCCACGCTATAAATGGCCATGGAGATGTTAAGTTATGTAACTCTGAAACTGGCATATGCCTCAAATTCGCGTACTGTTGGCATAACTGGCATTGCTTCACAAATTTTGAACAATCTGTATCCATTGTGAGCCAATAAAACCCTTGGCGCATGATCTTCTTTGCTAAGGCTAAGCCATTTATGTGAGCTCCACAAACCCCGGCATGAACCTCTTCCATAACTCTTTTAGCTTCTTTCTCTGCCAGATATCTTAACTGGATACCATCAGCTTGCCTTTTGTACAAAGTGCCATTAACAATGATGAATTGAGTGGATAACTTCCTGATCATTCTTTGGTCTTTCTCAGTGGCTTCCTCTGGAAAGACTGATCTCTCTAAATAATTCTGAATGTCATAATACCATGGATTTCCATCAGTGGCCTCAATGTCCATCACCTGTTCAGCTTCAAAGCAAGGTCTTTCCGAATTATAAATCAGTACGGGTTTCATCGCAACTCCTGTTGGGTTATCCCACATAGACACTAATGTTGCTAGAGCATCGGCTAACTGATTTTCGTCTCTGGGGATGAAGTGAAAAGTGCAAATCTCAAACTGGCTGCTCAACATTCTCAAGTGCTTTACATAAGGCAACAGCCTTTCTTCCTTGACTGACCACTCCCTTCTGATCTGATGAATTACCAAGGAAGAATCTCCGAATACTTTTGTGGTCTTTACCCCCAGAGCGAGTAATGCTTCCAATCCAAAGATGCAAGCTTCATATTCTGCTTCATTATTGGTAGCCTTATACCTCAGCTTCTTAGCCAATGGTAGCCTTTCACCATCTGGGGTCGTAAGAATAACTCCTACGCCCACTCCCTTATTATTGACTGCTCCATCAAAGAATAATTGCCACCCTTGCACTGCTATGGCCGTGACATATTCATCTGGGAAGTTGTATTCAAACTGATCTCCCTCAATAGGATGCTCGGCTAAGAACTCCGCTACGGCTCTTCCTTTAATGGTTTTCCTGGTTATGTACTCAATGTCAAATTCTTGCAACAGCAGTAACCATCTTCCCATCTTCCCTAGTAGAGAGGGTGCTTCTTGGAGGTATCTGAGCAGATTATGTTTGGCAACCGTTTGTACCTTGAAGGAATGAAAGTAGTGTCGCAACTTCTTAGAAGCCCAGATAACTGCTAAACAAATCTTTTCCACCTCTACATATTTGGCTTCGTAAGGCAAGAATTTCTTGCTAAGATAGTAAACGGCAAACTCTACACCAAAATCATCTTCCTGAGACATCATAGCACCCACTGAGTTATCTTCCACTGCTAGGTACAGGATTAGTGGCTTGGCACGGCGTGGTGGTCTTAACACTGGAGGATTTAACAGATACTCCTTAATGGTGTCAAATGCCAGTTGACAGTCATCGTTCCATATCACTGGCTGATTCTTCCTAAGAAGCTTGAAAATAGGCTCACATACTGAAGCTAGCTTGGCAATAAATCGACTGATGTACTGAAGCTTTCCTAGGAAACTTCTGACGTCCTTCTCCTTCTGGGGCACTGGCATCTCTCTTATGGCTTTGACTTTGTTGGGATCTACTTCAATTCCTCTCTGGCTTACCACATGGCCTAATAGTTTACCCAAGGTAACCCCAAAAATGCACTTCTTGGGGTTGAGGCGCAGATCATACTTGCTGATCCTTTGAAAGAACTTTTCTAAAGCCTCAAAGTGACCTTCTCTAGTAGCCGACTTAATCATCATGTCGTCGACATACACCTCTACTTCTTTATGGATTAAGTCATTGAGAACCTTGGTGGCCATCCTCTGATAAGTTGCTCCTGCATTTTTCAACCCAAAAGGCATAACTCGATAGGCGTATGTCCCCCACTCGGTGATGAAGGCTGTCTTAATCCGATCCATTCTTTTGTTAAGGATTTGATTGTAACCTGCGTAACCATCCACAAAGCTGTACATCATACAAGCAGCAGCACTATCTACTAGCACATCAATATGAGGCAGCGGGAAATCATCCTTAGGGCAGGCTTTGTTCAGGTCTCGATAGTCGACGCATACTCGAACCTTACCGTCTTTCTTAGCTACAGGAACCACGTTAGTTAACCATGTTGGGTATTGAACCTCTATCAGGAACTTAGCCTCAATCTGCTTATGGATCTCCTCTTTCACTTTCTGTGCCCATTCTGGCCTAAGTCTCCGGAGTTTTTGCTTGACTGGTTTAAACTCTGGGTAAGTTGGGATAGCGTGTTCGGCAACATCCCGATCTATTCCCGGCATATTCTCATAGGTCTAGGCAAAGACTTTTTCATATTTTTTTAATATTCTCTCAAATTTTATTCTCTCTTCAGGAGTTATGTCTGATGCTAGCAAGATTTCCTTTGGATTTTCCAAAGTTCCGAGATTAAATGCAGTTGTGCCAGTTGAATTAATATCAAAAATGAATGCATCATGCTTATGATCATGCGAAATGAAATCATCAGAAACATCACACAAGTAAGCAAAGTTATTCATCTCATTAACATAATTAGAAACATTAACATTGTTCTCAAAGAGTTCTGGCATAAAAAGAGAATCTAAATGACTATCAACTTTAGTCAACGCCGATGCTGCAGCCGACTGTGCTTTGGCTTCTTAATTTTGTGAAATCTTGAGATCTTCAATCTTCGGCTCTGGTTCCACTATCTTCTCCTTCCCTTTGAGCTTAGTGGCTAACATCTTATCAGTGACGATCTCTTCGGGCTCATCCCTATCCCAGATGCTGCATTGGGTCATAATCTCCTCATCCCAAAAGTTCTCTACAGCTTTAACAACTCCGATCTCCCAATCAAAGACATCGTTGAAAATTTCAAAACCCGGGGTGATCTTCCCGTCCACCCATTGCGGCTCTTCTTCTCTGGTGTAAGCACAAATCGATGATGATGGCACAAAGCTCTCCGAAATATGGGGAATCTTCTCTGACACTTTCTTCTTACTATACTATCCTTTGTAGCCCAACCCTTTTTGATTCTTCTGACCACGTGTAGTGATAGCATCCTGCCGCCCTTGTGACTCTTTTCCCAAACCAGCCCCTGGGAGGAAGTGCATCTTCTTTAGCATGTTCACCACTTGAGGGCTACCTTCTAAGCTTTGCTCTTCTCCGATCACCGATACATGAAAGCCACTGAATGGCTGATTAGAGATCTCCAAGGCAGACACTTGGTTCTCTCTTGCTGCTTTAATGGTCACTACCTCTCCTTCATGAGGTATCTTAATTATCTGGTGTAAGGTGGATGGCACTCCCCCTAACTTATGGAACCACAGTCTTCCAAGCAGAGCTGAGAAGTTTGCTGGAATCAGCAAGACCACAAAATCCATTTTTGTCTCAATGGGCCCCGTCTTTACAACAGCTTTGAAAGTTCCCAATGCTTGCCTCCTGGAATTATCGTAGGCCGTGATGGTCAGGTCAGATTTGCTTAACATACTCTCATCCATCCCAAAGGCCTGAAGCGCCACCAAAGGGCAAACATTTATTGATGACCCATCATCAACCATGACGTAAGCGGTGTGTTTACCATTGATCTGTGCCTTGATGTATAAAGGTCGGTTGTGGTTGCGACCCTCTGTTGGTAGGTCTGCATCAGAAAAAAACCAACTTCTCCCCGGATCCCCCCTTAATAAGGTCTAAAAGCTCGGATGGAGAGATTGTAGTTGCTACGGTGGATACACTCAATGCTTCAACTAACTTCTGTCGGTGAGAGGGGGACTATCTCAAGAGGTCCCAAATAGATATCTGAGCCATGGTCTTTTTTAGTTGCTTCACTATTGAATTTTCTTCCGGCTCCTTCTCTGCGATTGCTTGTGTTGGGTCTTGCTGCTTCTCAACTTCTGGAATGACCCTCCCACTTCTTGTTACTGCTTCTACTCTTTCTTCTTCCTCTGAATCCCACGGATCCGTAAACTCTCCATTTTTCTCATCTTCATCATCTCCACTCTCACTAGTGGACCAACAGTCTATTGTCGCCACAGAAACCCCTTCTCCATCCACTGCAGGGCGAGTAATAGCGACATACTCATTTCCATATAGATCTTGCATCACGTAACACTCTGATAGGCTCGATCCAATCATAAAGACTGGAGGTGGCACTGCATTATAACCGGACTTCTTCTTGCTTTCTCTCTTCTCAGGATCGGTGATCTGCTTGTTGTCAATTAGATCTCAGACCCAATGCCTTAGCGTTATACAATCATCCATCAAATGGCCGGTATGTTGGTGAAATGCGCAGTATTCATTCTCCTTGAGCCCTGGCTGTCCCTAGGTCTTGGCCAGCCTAGGTGATAGGGGTCGCAGTTTTCCTTCTTTTACTAGCCTTTTCAGCACCCATGATAAAGGCCTACCCAAGTTCAAGAAATACCTCTGACTTACGTCTGTTGCAGACACCTCAGCTGTCTTCTCACCTCTATTAGCACTGCTTGAACTTGCTGGCTTGGTTGTCCCCTGATTGCTGTATCCCTTCCTGGCGTAGGACTCGCTGTTTGCCCTCTTGGCTAAATATTCTCCTTCTGCTTTTATGGCAATGTCCTTCAAGGACTCCCAATCCTTGAGTCCCTTCATTTTCAGTCCATCTCTCAAGTAAGGGCTGGCATTTCGAATGAATAGCCGGATCTGATCAGAAGTGTCCGGTTTGCGTTTCATCTCCATAACCCGGTTTCTCCATCGAGTAAGGTACTCGTGGAAGGACTCCCCAGTCTTTTATTGTAGCAACTCGAGATCTTTCAAAGTGACCTCCATTCGGGTACTGCAATCGTACTGCTTAAGGAACTCTTTGGTTAGCAAGTCCCAATCCTCCTTGGACCTCCTCTCAAGCCCATGGTACCAATCAATAGCAGCTCCTATGAGACTCAAGCAGAAATACTCTATCTTTTGTTTTCTTGTTAAGGTCGTTCCCTTCATGACCAGCGAGTATTGCTTGATGTGTGCGGCAGGGTCAGAGGTGCCATCAAATTTGGGAATGTCCGGCATCTTAAAATTCTGGGGATTCAGGTCATCCCCATCCAGCTCTCGGTCTTCCGGGTTCATTCCTTTTCCCACTGTCATCATCCTTGCCATGGCCTCAAATCTCTCTTCCATTTTCCTCCACATTGCCTCATCCAGTTTTGGCGACTTCTCTTTAGCTACTGTACGCTCCTCTAGCTCATCTCCCCCAAACTCAGCTTCAGACCTGGGGCCCTCTCTGCGCTCAATGGGTGCAGGTACCCTTTGCTCAACAATAGGTGGGTCAACCACTGGTTGGTTAATTGCAGCAGGGTGTTCTTTCTAACAACCTCTTGTTCAGCTGGTACTCGGATAGGGGCAGCAGCAGCTTGTTGCCCAGCTATTGTGGCGGCAAGATTGCCCATCATTGCAATCATTCGGGCTTCAAATTCCTCCATTCTCTTTCCTACCTCCTCAGCGATTATTGCTCGGGTTGCATCAGACTCACTTGATGGATTAGCCATTCTTACTTCTGTTGATGATTTGGAAGAAAACCCCAGGTCTGAAGTGATTATCGCAGCTATTATCGCAGCTAAATTTGCTGGATGAAGATAGGTTACGGGCTTATTATCACAATCAGGTTTACCAGAAGAGGTTAGCTCGGTCATTTAGCAAGAAAGTACGAAAGCACCCGTTGAAGGAGGGGAATTTTGCTAACAAAAGGAGCAGTAATCTTAGCAGATAGCGATTGGAATGAGTTCAAGGACCCGGTCAATGTCTATAGACTAAAAAGGTTTCATGGCTAAAGACCAAAAATAAAAAGAAGAGAATAAATGCCCTGCGGGTCGAAAACTTAAAAAAGGCGGCCTTGCTAAAATTGGGCGCCCTGTCAGGGTGAAAACCGAAAAAAGGCATCCTGGGCAAAAATTAAGTGCCAAGAGAAAATGTTCAATCGAGAAAACCCAAGAGGGCCGATTGATAACAGGAGTTTGATGCTTACAAGATCTATTCTGAGATTAGGTGTAGTCTTGTGTTTCTTCTAAATTCCTATCAAATGAGAATCATGTATGATGAAATCATATAGAAATGTACTCAACCTTGCAATGAGTAAAAGAATACATTTTCATTGTTCTTTTAGTTCTGTCTTAAAAAAAATGTATCATTTATCTATCTAATGACTATTGTATAATCTTGGTGTCGAAAGATGTCTAAGTGGATATATGTTGGCCACCTCCTGGTAATTATTCTGATAATCGCTTTCTCCAGTAGTTCCTTTAAAAAAATAAAAAAAAAAAGAAGCCGTTAGAGATGAAAACCGTAACTGGCTCTCTAAGCAAAAGTTAGGCCAAAGGGCAGGGTGAAAACCTGAAAACAGGCAGTCTGCCCTACAAAAAATGAAATAAATAAAAGCCACTGAATTGGGTTGGGTCCATTCCAGGTAAAAAAAATAAGGCACAGGGTTTTGTGAAAATCCGAAAGGACACATTTCCCGCAAAGAAAAGCTAGTGTGAAAATCCGCAAGGAACGCACTACCTTTAAAACAATGACGTTCGATGCCTGGAGCGATAAGGCGGCATTACTTCAGATGATCTTCTTTCAATAAGATAACATGTAGTACGGGACATGAATCACAATCCTGGGTATATAATCATCGATCGGGGGGGGGGGGGGGGGGGGCAAAGATGTACTGGATGTCTCTTTTAGAAAAACTTATTGGGGACGGAATCCCTAAGGCCAAGATGGCAATCCTCTGGATTCCAGGGGGCATGGTGGAGCAACCAAGCTATATCCTTAGCAGACCCTGGGTCACCTAGGGCATGGTCTATACATTCTTGCAAGCATTTTGCATCTCATATCATACACACACGTTTTCTTGTATATATTTCTGTGCACATAATTTTGCAGGAAATATCTAAAAGACGGCAGTCACCATCAGAAGATGGAACCCTGCACTTTTAGTAGTCTTGTCAGCAATTCGGTGCAGTCCACTTTTGGTAGTCTGTAGCAGACTCGGTGCAGCTCAAAAGAGCAGATTTCGCGTTTTGTAGTCTTGTCAGCGACTCGACGCATCATCATCAGAAGATGGAATAGTGCACTTTTGGTAGCCTTGGTAGTGGCTCGGTGTAGTTCTTTCGTGCACTTTTGGTAGTCTTGGTAGTGACTCGATGCATCTCTCTTGTGCGTTTTTAGTAGTCTTGACAGTGGCTCGGCGCATCACTGTCTTAGGATGGAACCTTGCACGTTTAGTAGTCTAGTCAGCGACTCTGTGCAGCGCACTTTTTGTAGCCTTGTCAGCGGCTCGATGCGATTTTTTGTTCTGCGCTTTTGGTAGTCTTGTCAGCGGCTCAGCGCATCGTTATCTGCGGATAGCACCTGCATGTTTAGTAGTCTTGTCAGCGACTCCGTGCAGTGCACTTTTTGTAGCCTTGTCAGTGACTCGGTGCGATTTTTTCGTTCTGCGCTTTTAGTAGTCTTGTCAGTGGCTCGGCGCATCGCTATCTGCGGATAGCACCTATACGTTTAGTAGTCTTGTCAGCGACTCCGTGCAGCGCACTTTTAGTAGCCTTGTCAGCGGCTCGGTGCGATTTATCTTTCGCGTTTTGTAGTCTTGGTAGCAACTCGGCGCATTACAGTCTGAGGATGGTCCCTAGCACTTCGTAGTCTTGTCTGCGACTCAGTGCAACTCGGAGAGGATATTCATATTTCAAGTCATAGCAGTGTTCCCCAGGGAGCAGCAAGAAGGTCGCCGCTTCAGGTACGCGCTTCTTTCCTTTTCCTGAATTTTGGCTCACCCAGTCACCCACGCACTAGCCTCCCCAAAATTGGGGGCAACTGTAGATATCAGGTCCCAAGTAGCCTTGATCAGGATTACCCAATGATGAAATTTAGCTATGCCGGCTTATAGGCAAAAAGAATGAAGGTCGGAAGTAAATTCGCTTGTCATTTGGATTTGTTAGGAATGGAGAAAAATGTATTTTTCTGAAATATTTTAAAAGAATATTTAAAAATTATTTTGGGGTAAAAAATCAGTTTTTAGGTTTTTTATTTTATATAAAAAAAAATCGCGAGTGTCGGGGCGCGGTAGCGCGCTCTGGGCGATGCGCAGCACCCAGCGCGCTCGCGTGAGCGTCGCGCTCGGCGAGCGACGTGCTAAGCGTCGCGCTCGGCGAGCGACGTGCTAAGCGTCGCTCGCCCCTCGGGCGACTCCAAGTGCATCGCGCGCGGCGCGCCGACGGGCGTCCCTTGCCCATTTCCGCCCAGTACGCGATTTTTTCCGTTTTTTGGGGTTTTTTGGCAGTTTTTTGAGGGAATTAAAGGCAAAAACTGGAGGTTTTTTAAGAGGATTTTTTTAGGACGATTTTTGGGAGTTTGAGAGAGGTTTTTTGGGAGAAAAATCTGGATTTCTTAGAGAGAAAAAATTGGGTTTTGACTGAAAATTTTGGAAGGGATTTTCTTAGAAAATTGCTTCATTTTTCTTCAAAAAATTACATAAAATTATTTTCAATTTCTTACATCTGAATTTTATTATTATTCCAACAAATCAAGGCAAAGGATTAATTCATCTACCTTCAATTCTACAAGAAAATATTGAGGGTAATTATTCTTGGCTTTACTCCTTTATTCTTTTTGTTAATTTCATTTATTTTGTTTTCAATTAACTAATTAGCAGGTAAATTCTTTTAGACCCATTTTTTTTAGTTTTGTTTTTGACTAATTATTTAGTATGTAAATTCTTTTAGCCTATTATTTTCTTCTTATTTTTATCTTTAATTATTTATTTAATATGTAAATTCTTTTAAATCTAATATTTTATTTTCTTGTTAAATTGTTTCTTGCATATGTTAATATTTTTATTCTTTGCTCAAAATTGCTGTTATTATAATTATTTATTTAACATGTTTGACATGATTAATGTATTTTTATTCTTATGCATGTTAAATTGCCTCATAATTATTTTATGCATGTTTGAGGTATGATAAATTTGTTATTATTAATTTTTTATGCATGTTAATCTTTATTTATAATTTGTGTTCGTCATTATATTGTGTTATTTTGTGCATGTAAAATTGCTAATTTGTTAAATTATATATTTTATCATGTCATTTAATTAATTTTGTCACAAATAATGCATGTTTTATTTATTTTAATCTATAATTTGTTATTTTATATGTTTAAATAATTTCTTTGGCTCAATCACTAACATGAATTTTATTTATTTTTTTTATTTTTTGGTTGCAAATCGTTGTTTTATTCTTATTTGAGCATCCATACACGTGAAGGAGGAGACACGGGGTTTGGTATCTTTACTATACATTTTAATTCTCATTTTGTTTATATTTTTTATTTCCATGTATGTAATTGTTAAATAAAATGGTTTTTATGCACGCTTAAATAAAAAATAACATAAAAATATTTTATAGAATAAATTGGTTTTTTTCTAATAAAATAGGACCAGAGTCCTAAATTTTCATCCTAAATAAAATTGCCACATCAAAAGTGTTTTCTTTAAATATGCATGCGAGGACCAATTCCTCATCCTTAAATGAATAACTCGATTTATGCGTGGATCGCAGCTTTTTTTAAATGGGGGTTGTATTCCGCCCCTAGTTTTGTTGTAATTTATGTTTATGCGCTTCATGTTATTCTTTATCGCTTCATTTATATGGTTGATACTGCGCTTTGATTTTTATTGCATTTAAACGCGTGAGAAAAGAGACGAAAAGGTAAATTCAAAACTCAAGTATAAATTTAACCAAGATATTAATAAATGGGAAGTCCCGAACCTTCTCTGGTCTTGGGGCTCAACGAGGCGAGAGGTCTATCCGATCATTCATTGGAACGAGACCTCCAAGACACCTCGTGTAACACCCCCTTCCCATACGTAGGCGATCCCATCCTAGAAGGAGTGAGATACCGTATGAGTAAAGGTGCCACCAAGAAAGTACAAAGTAAAACATACATCCATTCATAAACTACATTCAGAAATACAGAATAATTAAAAACTTTACATGCGGAAAGCAAAAGCTGATCATGCATTACTATAATTAAACTATTACAATAATGATCTGATCAACTAGCTGAAACAAAATAATATTACATATACAAAATATAGTTACAAAAGCGGAAGCTAATACAAAACTGATACATGAGAGTTCTATACAAAAAGAATCATCAACTGTTACAAAAATTAAGCCCTACACTAAACTCTTCTGTGTTGGCTTGATGACGGCGACTCTCTCAAAGCAAAACGCCTTCCGCACCTGCACGGGTAAAAACACCGTGCTAAGCGATAAACGCTTAGTGGGGAAACACACATAAATAATGGACGGCCATTCACAATGGTCGTCAAGGCATAACACATTCACAATGGTAGAATGCAAAGGTTATAACATAATCCATATAAACATGCTCATATTTAAAAGTCATACAATCAGTAACTCATAGTCATATCCATTCCAGAATAATCCAATATATGTTTCATCATTAAACTCATTCAGACAATCCATTCATAGCCAGATCAGATCAGAACAATTCCATTAACATTTAAAGAACACCTGCTGACTCTAGATAGTGGATAACGAGTGTACTGAAGGTACCTTACGGGTACGAATCGTATACTGAGGGTACCTCACAGGTACAAGTCAATTGTTATTATAATTATCAAAACATGTTATTCATATACTGAGGGGACCTTAAACAAGATCCTAATACTGAAGGGTTCGCGAGGAACTAAACGGGGACCTGATCGGGGTCCAAACTGAACTGAGGGCTGCAGCTAAAGACTCTATTAGGCATGCCTAACTATCCACTTACTCAACTCTAGCAGGTTATGCGTTATTCAAATCACAATTCAGAGTACAGAATAGAATTCATCAGAAATTCATAGCATCATTTATATCAAAGCATATAAAATTATCGCATGCATCATACCGCAATATAAATCCATTCAGAAGAAACACCAAATTCATTTCTGAGTCAAAGCTGGGAAAAATTTCGGAAAAAGAATAGAACGGGGAAAAACGGGCGAGATTGGCTGGTCACAAGGCATGACTGGCCTCCTCACAGGGCAGGTCACGAGACGTGACTGAGGGTCACGTCTCGTGACTTGCTCTGTTCCTCGTGGATCACGCCTCGTCTCTCGCTGATCACGCGACGTGATCTCGCAGATCACACGGCACCCTCGCAGGTCACGCGATGTGACTGGACGTCACGTCTCGTGACTTCTTCTCTCTTCAACGGATCACGCGACACGCCTACACTCAGCCGGTCACGAGGCGTGACGGGGAGTCACGTCTCGTGACTTGCTTCATTTCAGCTGGTCACGAGTTGTGACAGGCAGCCACAACTCGTGACCGGCCTCAAGCTGGCAGGTCACGAGGCGTGACCAGAGGTCACGTCTCGTGACTTGCCTCTCCTCTTGGCGAGTCACGTGACACAGATCTGGAAACGGGAAAATTTATCAGTAACGCGATTTTCCCATTTCCAAAATTCTCAAAACCCAGAAATCAATCCCAAACTTGATTCAAAACTAATCAAACCTGATCTTACCTTCTGGAAAACATCCCAAATAATATAAGTAACTTATATACAATCCAGTTTCAACATTTAATCAACCAAATCAAGAATATATGCAATCAAGTTCATCAAGAACATAAACCCTAGAAATTTACAGTAAACTCAAATCATACAAATCACAAGCAAATATTCCCAAACCTGAAATCTAATCTTCTCTCACTTAGCTCCACTAGGTCCAGCAACCTCTTTACCCTTTGGATCACGAGGAGCTTCAGCTAGAACACAAACACAATAATGCAACCCTAAGTTAAACCTAAACTCAAGGAAGAAGAAGGTGAAAATTACAGTAAGACAAAGACAAAGATACATACTAACCAATTAGAAGATGCAAGGAGAGATTAACTCCACCAATTCAAGCTTGAATCCAAACCACAATTCTTAGAGTAAAGAAAATGAAGAAGAAGAAGGTGAGTGAAGAAAACGTAAATCTGACTATTTCCTTTCTTTCATTCCCTTTTCTTTTTCTTTTCTTTGCCCTAAGCATGTATCCAATTCTTATTGGTGAAGCTAACCACTCACACCAAACTACAATATACTACACACACTTTACACACTCCTAATTAAAACACCCTACAATGGTATAAGTAAGTGCACACAAATGTAACTTAATTAATTCACACCTTAATGCCATGTATGCACCCACGTACTAACAAAACCCCAAAACATGCATTTTACTAGAATATCCTTATGAAATGCCGAACACATGCGAATGCTTACACATACAGACAGACAGACAGGCTCATTCTACTAGGGGGCAAATGGGGTGTGACACCTCTTGTATCAAAAAGGCTTAATAAATCTTAGGCTCTATAGGGTTAGAGGATCATTCCCAATGTTCTATTGGGGTGATTGCCTCCAAGACCCCTTTGGTTTGCCCAAAATGGAAATACGCGCCGTCTTAGGCTCACTGAGGCGAGACGAACTTTCCCAATGTTCTATTGGGTGGCGACTCCATAAAACCTCCTTGTTGCCCAAAATAGACACAGTTGTAATTCGTTGCAAGTTATCAACGGACCTCATCAGCCCGATCGCCCTAAAGCGGGCGGTCAAAGGGGCGCCCCGGGGGTCCGGCGCGCGTCATAGCTTGCATTTCTCTGATGGCTTTCACTTTGTCCGGGTCAATCTCAATCCCTCTCTGGCTGACTACATGTCCCAATAGCTTTCCTGATGTGACCCCGAAAATACACTTCTTAGGATTTAACCTCAGGTTGTATTTATCTATTCTGGTGAAGAACTTTTCCAATGCTTCAAAATGGCTTTCCCTAGTGGCTGACTTGATCATCATTTCATCCACGTATACCTCCACTTCTTTATGGATCAGGTCACTTAAAATTTTCGTTGCCATCCTTTGGTAGGTAGCCCCTGCATTCTTCAAACCAAAAGGCATCACCCTGTAAGCATATGTCCCCCACTCTGTGATGAAATCCGTTTTGATCCGATCAATTATCTTGTTGAGGATCTGATTGTAACCAGCATAACCATCCCCAAATCTATACATCGCGCAATTGGCGGCACTGTCTATAAGCACATCAATATGGGGTAAGGGGAAGTCATCCTTAAGACAAGCCTTATTCAAATCCCGGTAGTCCACGCATACCCTCACCTTTCCATTCTTCTTGGCCACAGGGAAAACATTGGCTAACCATGTGGGATACTGCACCTCAATCAGAAACTTGGCTTCGATCTGTTGCCGAATCTCCTCTTTTACTTTATCTGCCCATTCTGGTCTGAGCCTTCTTAGCTTTTGTTTCACAGGTTTATGATCTGGGTATGTCGGAATGGCATGTTCTGCGATGTTTCAATCGATCCCTGGCATGTCTTTGTATGTCCAGGCAAAGACTTTTTCATATTTTTTTAACATTCTCTCAAATTTTTCTCTTTCCTCAGGAGTCACATTTGATGCTATCAAAATTTCTTTCGGGTTTTTCGAGGTTCCAAGATTAAATGGATTTGCATCAAAAGAATCAATATCAAATATAGATGGAATATGATCATGATTATGCATGTCGAAATTGTCAGAAACATCACACAAGTAAGCAAAATCATTCATTTCATTGATAAAATTAAAACTGTCATTTACATCATCAAAAAGTTCGGGAATGAAAAGACAATCTAAACTAGCTTCCTCCTCTTCCCTCACCGGATCTGCTTTTGCCGACGGTCCTGCATCAGTCGAGTAGAATGGAGGTTCTTCGTCCACCCCTTGAACTGTTTCTTTTATCTTCGCTTTTCCCTTGAAGTGAGCGGCTACCATGGCCTCAGTCACAACCTCCTCGGGCTCCTCTCTGTCCCAGATAGCGTTGTTGGTCAAGACTTCCTCATCCCAAAAGTCCTCAGCTGACCTGATCATCCCAACATCCCAATCATAGACGTCGTTGAATACTTCAAAACCTGGCACAAACTTTCCATTGACCCACAGAGGTTCAGCTTCTTCGGTGTACGCACAGACTGCTGCCGCAGGCACAAAACTTTCCCAAATATGAGGAATCTTTTTCGTTGGCTTCGCCCCTCTCTTTATTTCACCTTCATATCCTAGCCCTCTTCTCTCTTTTTGACCCTTAGTAGCAATAACTCCTGGTAATCCTTGGGAATTCTTGCCTAACCAAGCCCCTGGAAGGAAGGACATTTTCTTCATCATGGCTAACACCTGAGGGCTACCATCTATCGACTCTTCCTCATTGATCACAGCCACATGGAACCCATTAAAAGGCTGTCTTGCTATCTCAAGTATAGACACCTGATTCTCCCTCGCAGCCTTGATGGTCACCACTTGCCCTTCCTGTGGTATCTTGACCATTTGGTGAAGTGTAGAAGGAACATCTCCCAGTTTATGAAACCACGGCCTTCCCAACAAAACTGAAAAATTAGCGGGGAGAGGCAAAACAACAAACTCCACCTCGGCTTCTATTAGCCCCGTTCTGACCATCGCTTTGAAAGTTCCCGAAGCATGCCTACGAGAATTGTCATATGCTGTGATGGTCAAATCAGACTTAGCTAACATATCTTCTGTTACGCCAAAAGCTGCCATTGCCACCTGCGGGCAAACATTGATTGATGAGCCATCATCCACCATCATGCAAGCTGTGTGCTTCTGGTTGACCTGAGCCTGAATATACAAAGGGCAATTGTGGTTGCGACCCTCTACTGGCAGATCTGCGTTTGTAAACACCACATCTTCTCCGGCCCCTCCTTTCACTACCTCCAGTAGCTCGGTGGGCGAAATTGTTGTAGCCACAGTCGTTTGGCATAAGGCCTCTACCAATCTCTGCCTATGGGATGGGGACTACCTCAAGAGATCCCCAAATAGAAATTTGTGCTGGCGTCTTCTGCAGTTGTTTCATTATCTGATCCCCCACTGGCTCCTTCTCTCTTTCTTCTTGGCCTTCCAATGGCTCTTGAGGCCTGGCTACTTCTAGCACTATCCTTCCACTGCGAGTTACAGCTCCCACTTTCTTCTTGTCTTTCTTCTTTTCTGACCCTTCCTCATCTGAACCCCACAGGTCTGAAAACTCAACGCCCTTTTCATCATCACTTCCACTCTCACTAGTGGACCAGCAATCAATTATTGCAGCAGGCATCACTTTTTCACTCCCCTCACGGAGGTTTGTGATAGCAGTGTTTGCATTGCTTCCGTATAACTCCTTCAGAACAAACTATTCTGGCAGGCTAGACCCTATCATGAACACTGGCAGGGGTACATTATTATACCCGGATTTCTTCTGGCCCTCCCTCTTCTCAGGGTCTGTAATTTGCTTTGAATCGATTAAATCCTGAATGGCATGCCTCAAAGCTTTGCAATTATCGATCAAATGTCCTATGTGCTGATGGTAATCACAATATTCATTATCTTTGTGACCCGGCATCCCCTAAGTCCTGGCAGGTCTAGGCGGTAATGGCTGCAATTTCCCTTCTTTCATCAACCTCCTCAATACCCATGATAAGGATTTCCCCAAATTCAAAAAATGTCTTGTGGTTGTATTAGCGGCTGACACCTCGACTGTGTTCCTCGTGCTACCACTGGAACTCACTGGCCTACTTGCCCCCTGAGGGTGGCTCCCTTTCTTAGCATAATTCTCACCACTCGCCTTCCGAGCCAGATACTCTCCTTCTGCCTCAATGGCAATATCCTTCAAGGACTCCCAATCTCTCAACCCTTTCATCTTCAATCCATCTCTCAGATATGGGCTCGCGTTTTTAATGAATAGACGAATCTGGTCCTGAGTGTCGGGCTTCCTCTTTATCTCCATTACCCTGTTCCTCCAACGGGTCAAATATTCATGAAAGGACTCACCCGCCTTCTGTTGCAGCAACTCCAAGTCCTTCAGGGTCAATTCCATCCTCGTACTGCAATCATACTACCTCAGGAATTCTTCCGTCAACAAGTCCCAATCCTCTTTAGTCCGGCGATCTAAACCATGGTACTAATCCATCGCTGGACCAGTCAAGCTCAAACAAAAATATTCGACCTTCTGTCTCCTTGTCAAAGTTGTACCCTTTATTACTAATGAGTACTGCTTAATATGTGCTGCGGGATCAGAAGTACCACCGAACTTCGGAACATCTGGCATCTTGAAGTTCATTGGGATAGGGTCATCTCCATCCAACTCTTTATCTTCCAGGCTTATCCCTTGACCCTTCGTCAGAGTCCTAGCCATTACCTCAAATCTCTCTTCCAGCTTTTTCCATACAGGCTCCTCGGTTTGGGGGGCCGTTCCTTTCTGAGACATGCGCTCTTTGCAATCTTCATCTGAATCCTCATCCAAACCCAAAACTTGCTTTCCTCTCTGAACCCCCAAAGTTGTAGCTCTAATGTGAACTGGTGGAGGGTGGCCTTCTTCTGTTGGATTTACTTTGACCTCTTCCGTCTCATTGCTTCTTACCGAAGGAGGTGGTGGATTCTGCGGGCCATCCGCTGGGCCATAGCAGCCATCATATTCATCATGCAATTCTCAAAATCCTCAAACCGGTGTCCCACTTCTTTCGCAATCATTGCACGTGTGGCATCACTCCCCTTTGGTGAATTCGACATCTCTGAAGTAGTTCTACTGCTTTCTGAAGGAATCTTTGAAAGGCTTCCCCTTTCTGGCAGCTCAAGCACAGTATTTTGAATCAACCGTCCCCCGGGACCTCTTGCCCACCTAGGCAGATCTATAATGGCTGGAAATAAAAAGTTAGAATGATGCATGAATGCAATGAAATGCATGATCGTGATATGCAACACCCATAAATCACATGCAGGCACATAGGTCCTTCCAACCTTATTGCTCCCACACACGCGGTCATGCGGTCTCTTTCCTAGGTGGGATTAGCCCATGGGTCAACAGGGAACCCAATGGACATGCATGGTGCGCAGCAAAAAACCAGCAGTATAACACTCCTATGCTAATGCACAAGCGCATGGAAAATGATCTTTACATATTTAGGTAATCCTAATACATTGACATGGCCCTACCGGGGCATGAAAGCCTTTGGCTAGGTAACCAAGCAAGATATTTGGACTCATCCAATACATAAGGATCCATACAGCAGGCACGGTATTACGGTTCATATCACATAAGGGAAGTATCTATGGCCATTACATGAGCTTTAATCAAGGGTGGTGTTACTTTAGGGCTACCCAAGCATGGTCCCTGCCAACGGGTCTAGCTCATCACGAGCGTAATGACCGATCGGGTCACCATTTGATATACCATATGGTACGAGGCTTGGGCTGGTGATTATCCTTAACACTTCCCTACATTGAGTGAACATAGGGTCGTGCTTCGGGAATGCACCGAGGCTGATAGAGGGATCAAACTAACATAATCTAAGGCTCTAATGAAATGCAATGCAGATTTGAGAGAAAGCGAATTTATAAACTAAAACTTAATTATAAATTTTAATCAAGGTATTTTCAAATCAAAGTCTCGAACAGTCCCCAGCGGAGTCACCACTGTGACGCGCATCGAACCTTGTGGGCGCCCCTTGACCGTCCGCTTGAGGGCGATCGGGCAAGTGAGGTTCGTTGACAACTTACGACGAATTGCAAGTGCATCTATTTTGGGCAACAAAGAGGTTTCATGGAGTCGCCACCCAATAAAACATTGGGAAAGTTCCTCTCGCCTCGGAGAGCCTAAGACAGCACATGTATCCATTTTGGGCAAGCCAAAGGGGTCTTGGAGGATGAACCTCTCTCCCTTGGAGCCTAGGATTTTTAATTAGGTCCTTTGGCGGGACACAAGAGGTGTCTTGGAGATCCCATTGGAATGGATCTCTCGCCTCATTGGGCCCAAAGACCAGAGATGGGTTCGGGACTTCTCATCTATTTCTACCTTGATTAATTTTACAATTAAGTTTTGAATTTATTAATTCTCTCTCTCTCTCCACTTGATGCAATTTAATTAAGGCGCAATTATCCATTGCTGAAAGCGATAAATAAATAGAATAAAGAATAACATTTAAAATGAAATACAATAACACTAGGAGCGGAATACAACTCCCATTTTAGAAGTGCAAGCCATACATAAACCCAGGGAATTAATTATGAGGACATTGGTCCTTGACTTTGATTTATTATGAAAACAATTTTTAGTGATGAATTCATTGGATAAAAAATAGGACATTGGTCCTTGACCTTGTTAAAAAAATCCCAATTAATTACTATAAGACGTTTGTTTATTTTTATTCGTGCGAGATAAAATAATCTATACATAATGAAGACTATGAATAAACAAATAAATAAACAAAATGAAAGAATAAAGTTACAGAATTAAACCAAAAGGAACTCTCCCAGGGTGTGAACGGCGACCGTTGTCTCAAGTTCAACTCGCCAAAGAAAAAACAAGGAAAAGACATTTCACAAAATAATAAATATGTTAGTGAGAGAAGGGTCAAAAATTAACCAAAAATCAAGATAAAGTTATGAGAATAATAAATAATAAAATCAAGCAAGGTTAAGAAAAATATGAAAATAACTAAAATAAACTAAACAGAACGCGTGTGTAAGCACCGTGTCCCGAGGCGGTCTGGATTAGAGATTACCCGATGAGGAATCAATGTTCGAGTCCATACAAACGATTGAGATTCGAAGGTTTTGGTCCCCTGCTTCATGAGAAATGTGTTCTTTCAGTCTTTGTAGGAAAGAGGGAGGAAACGGGGATCTTTTTTGGGTCAAAAGGTGTATTTTTCTCCACCGGCGGTCTGCCCGTCTGTCAAAGGAAAGACCGCCGCTCGTTGCGGGTCACCGACGGCCTATGTGATTTTTCGACGCCCGTCGGAGGGACCTAATTTTTCGGAGCACGCAACCTGATTTCCCGGAACAGGTGACCTTTCCGATGCCCGTCAGTAAGAGTTGCAGGCCCGTCGGTTGAATTCTTGTGTCAGTAGGATTGAACCGACTCCCGTCTGTGGAGCCGATGCCCGTCGGTCACCCCTGGCTTATAAAAGCTTTCATTTCCCACCTAGAAAGGGGTTGGAGAAATTTCTAAATGGGGAAACTCTGTCAAAATTAACGCTTGTTTCTCTCTCTTCCAACAAACACAAATCTTAAGAAATCTCTTTTAGTTTAAGAATCAAACCATTAAAAAGGAGCTAAATCTAATTAGTTTTCCTAAGGCTTTGATTCCAAAATTTAGTCTTTTGAAGGATCAAGAAGGAAATAATCTATTTTCCTCATTCTTGACCTCTCATTTTGTCTTCTCGTGGAGCGTGTGGGACTTTAATCGACACCAAAAATCCAACCAAAATATTATCTGAGGGTAAATATTCCGGACTTCTTCTCCGTATTATTTCATCTTTATTCTTATTCTTGCTTTTTTCGTTTTTTTGCTTTTACCTTTCTTTATTTTGATCCTTTTCATCTTGTTTTTGTGGTAAAAATCTGTGTTTGCCTTAAAAAAATAGTTTCGCTGTCGTTTTTGGAGACAATGGTGACCTGTGGGTCATCTGTTTCACTGACGCCCGTCGGTCACCCCTCCCACAGACGCCCTCTCTCGAGTGAGCGACGGGACACGTTGGTCACCTTGACTGATGCCCGTCTGTCACTCGGCAGTGGCCGTCCCTGGGTTTTGTCTCCATATTTTTATCTTTTCCTTTTTCTATCTCTCTCAAGTCTTAGAGCTTTATTTATATTGTGCTTTTTGTATATTAACACCCATTAACCTTTTGTGAGCATATATGATTTTCTTGGACTGTCCTGAGCTCGAGGGGCAATCTACCATGCTCGGAGGATTCCGTCCGGTTTAGTTTTCTAACCTTCTTAGTTATTTCACTCATTTGTTTATTTATTAATTATTTTATGTACATGAATATACCTTTTTGTATCTCGCTAAATATAAAAATTGATGAATGTTTTATATTTAATAAAGGGAGATTTTCATAAAATTAAGGACCCAATGTCCTATTTTTCATCCAATGAAAAATTTCCACAATAAAAACATCATTTTTATAATAAATGCATGCGAGGACCAAAGTCCTCAAAATAAATAATCTCCCGTCTTATGTATGTATTGCACATTTATAAATGGGAGTTGTATTCCGCTCCTAGTGTTATTGTAATTTTTTGATTTAATATTCCTTTATTTATCTATCGCGTTAACACGTGAATAAAATGTGCTTTTAATTCAATTGCAACGTGTGGAAAGGGAGTGAATTAATGAGTTTAAAATTTAATCATAAAATGATCGAGGTAGAAATAGATGAGAAGTCCCGAACCCAGCTCTGGTCTTTGGGCTCAACGAGGCGAGAGGTCTTTCCGATCACTCATTGGAACCTCCAAGACACCTCTTGTGTCCTTTTTAAAGACTTAATCAATGAATCCTAGGCTCCAAGGGAGAGAGGTTCACCCTCCAAGACCCCTTTTGTTTGGCCCAAAATGGATATATGCATTGTCTTAGGCTCTCTGAGGCGAGAGAAACTTTCCCAATGTTTTATTGGGTGGCAACTCCATGAAACCTCCTTATTGCCCAAATAAACGCACTTGTAAATATCTTTACAAGCTGCCAACGGATCCTCAATTGCCCGATCGCCCTCAAGCGGGCGGTCAGAGAGGCGGCCGCGGGGTCCGGCGCGCGTCACAGCATGTTCAGAATATTTACCCTCAGATTTTACCTTTTTGGATAAAAATTCGATTGGATTTGGTCCCACATGTTTTACGAGAAGAAAACAGAACCAAAGAAAGAGATTTATTGAACCTTTTTAGAGTGAAAATCAGATTCTTCTATATATGGGTAAATGAGAATTTTTCCAACCTCTCAAAAGTGTAAAATTTTCCTTTTTGTAGAAAAACACGACCGACGGGCGTCGATTAAATCCTATTTCCACCAGGAAACAAGATTTAACCGACGGGCGCCTGACCTACCGACGGGCACATGCCAACAGACACATGTTCGCTAGTTCGGACACGTGGCCGTCGGTACACAGACGGCCCGTCCCTCGTGACGAGTGAGATGGGCTGCTGCTATGACCGACGGATGCCCCCGCAACCGACGGTCTGACCGTCCATGGAAGAAAACTCAAAATTTAAGTGAAAATTCCCCCGATTTTTCGCTTCTCTCTACCGCAAATAAAAAACGTTTAATTCTCGTGAACTCGAAGGACCGGCATCTCCGAATTCCATCCATCTATTTGGAACCAGGCATTGGTTTCTTCATCGAGTAATCTCTGATCTGGACTGCCTCGGGACATGGTGCTTACAGTACCCCAAGGTGACACGCTCAGTCGAATGAAACCCTTATCCAAAAGCTCTTGCAATTGACTTTTCAATTCCTTCAATTCCACCGGAGCCATACGATATAGAGCCTTAGAAATTGGAGTTGCCCCCGGCACAATATCCACAGACAGTTCTACTTCTCTCTCTAGCGATAAACTCGATAATTCCTCTGGAAACACATCCACAAATTCTCTTACTACCAGAATATCTTGTATCTTTACTTGCCCTCGTCGAGAATCCAAAATCAAAGCTAAATACGCTTCACATCCCTTCCTCATAAACCGTTTTGCCTTTATAGCCGAAATTACATTGGGCAGCGAGTTACTACCCAAACCTTTAACAACCACAGGTATTTGATCCCTGTCTTTGGGCACAACCGTTTTCCTCTAACAATCAACTATAGCTCAATGCTTAAATAACCAATCCATACCAAGAATTATGTCAAACTCATAAAATGGTAGACTAATCAGATCAACTGAAAACTCCTTACCTTGCACCATCAAAGGACAATCCCGATACACCCGATTCACTTTAACACACTTCCCTAATGGACTAGTTACGCATATCTCAAAATCCAGTTTATCCTCATTAGCCAATTCATCACACAACTTATCAGAATATAGATAAGAATGAGTACAACCCGGGTCTATCAAAGCATACATTTCAATGCTGAAAAGTAAAAACTTATCGGCTATTACTTTCGGAGCATCTTAGTCATCACGAGCTCTCATTGCATATGCTCTTGCGGCCGCCGGCGTTGGACAATCAACTATCTCAGAGGATTCTCTTTCTCGAGGCCGTCCACCACGATCCCATCCTCTACATCTAGCACGCCTGCCCTGAGGAACATTCGACCCCGCTCAACTAGCCTCTTATTGACCCTGAGTATTCTCATACAAGTTCAGGAAATTGGATAGAAAGTGGTCGGTGCTACCACATCTAAAACATCCTCCTGTCAACCACCGGCATTCGCCCCAATGGCGCTTACTGCAATGGGAGCACTGAGGCACTCCATCACCTCTACCACCCGAAACTCCTCTACCCATGCCAGACCCTCTAAAGGATTCTTATCTCCTCCCTCTAATAGCCGGACTAGCATGCGACTCACCAGAGGGATTTCCTTGAGACTTACGCGACCTCTTTCCTAAAGAAGAACCTCCTCTAGAGGACTTTTTCCTCTGAGCCTTCTCTCTTAAAATATTCTTAGAGCGCTCTGCTCTCAAAGCTGCCTGTACTATCTGATAATAACTGATATCCGGTGAAGACATCAAAGAAACCAATATCACCTTTAAAGACTCATTCAAACCCGCCTCAAACTGTTGACATCGAAACTCCTCAATGAGAACTTCTGGCGGTGCATACTTACTGAGTCGATTAAACTCCTTCTCATATTCAGCCACAGATAACACTCTTTGTTGGAGACTCAAAAACTGCACCCATCTAGCCTCCTTAAATGCCTTAGTTACATACTTACTCTAAAATTCTCTTTCGAAGAACTCCCATGTCAAAGGCTTGGGAAGCTGAGGATGCCTAAGCACTAATGTCCACCAATCATAAGCCGAGCCCTGCAACAAAGACACTACACACTCCACCTTTCTCTCCGAAGGACATCGAATTTCCCTTAGCACCCGACTAAACTTCTCAATCCACCTCTCAGCTTTATCCAATTCATCTAAGCTGGTTCCAAAGAAATCTTCCGCTCCAAACTTCCTCATATTCTCAATTGGAGCTCTCGAGGCAGTAACTCTTTCCAAAACCCTGGCCATATCCTAAGATATGTTGAGCATGGTTTCAAAGGGGACCGTAGGGGCCTCAAGTTGCACCCTAGGTGGCTGAGCCGGACCAGAAACAGATGGATCTTGCTCTCAGAGATTTGTACTCTCAGCTGACCCCTCAAATGATCCACGAGCAGACTCCATCTAACTACAAAAATACACAATAATCCGTATCAAGCCAACACAACACTAAACGTACACTCTACCTTACACTTGCCCAAAAATGCCTAAACTAGGCTCTGATACCACAAAATGTGACACCCCTTACCTATACATAGGGAGCTTTATCCCTCGAGGAGGAAGAAGGACCCCGATAGATGAGGGTTGTCACGCAAGACCTCAAACAAAGCAAATAAAGTTACGAATCATTCATTCAAATAGGGTAGAATAAAATTTCTTAAAACAAAAGACAAAGGCTAAGAACAAAAGTACAGTATTTTATTAATTTACATAATAGTCTTTACATATCAAAATACAAAAGTAGAGTTTACATCAAGAGTCATCATTACAAAATGTGTAAAGTAATACATATACAAAAAGGTACAATCCTGTACTATAAAATCTCTCTCTCCTCGTTGTGTTGGCCCTGCTGACACGGATCACCCAGCCCAAAATCTCCAACAACTTTCACACCTTCACGAATGAAATACCCGTACTAAGCGAATACGCTTAGTAGGGAAAAACACAATGGAAAACAACCACTCACAGTGGACGTCAGAAGCAAATCACATACACATGGCACATACTAGAAATCAATTCTTAATAAACAATTCATCATACTCAAGATGTCAACATCATTAATCACACAATCATTCATGCTAAACTGAATTATAACACATGAATACAGTAAACCTGGTCATTCAAAAGAGTGGATAGCGAGTAACGCATATTCATTCAAAACGCATGGATACCCGAGGGTATCAAAATTATTCTTTTCTTTTTGTTTCAAACATTTTCGTATGGAATCTTAAACAAGATTCAAGTTTAAAAGGGATTGCGAGGATCCGAACAGGGACCTGATCAGGGTCCAGAACGTATACGCATAGCTGCAGCTAACTGAACTCTATAGGCATGCCTATTTATCCACTTATTGACTCTCGCAGGTCATGCATAATTCATCAAATCACATTCATATAATTCATAAAATTGTCCATGCATAATTCTAAAAGCATCACAAGTTCGTAAAATAAACATCAGAAACATAGAAGAAAACTTAAATTGAAGCCAGGAGGTGTCGCGCTCACGACAGGGGTGAAACTTGCCCCAGGTCGTGATCACAGCAGTCTTCGCGCTCGCGCAGAGACAGAATCACATCTCACTATCACGCTCATGACAGTGAGCGGCTAGCCAAAGCTGGCGTGCTCGTGCACGGGCGCACTCTCGCGACAGAGAACTGCCCATTCTGTTCGACAGTTGAGCGCTCTGTCGCGCTCGCGACATGCGTCGCGCTCGTGACAGAGCACTCTCGCTGCGGCAGCTCGGCAGCCCAACGATTGGCCATGCGCGAAGGCTGAATTCACCAAGCTCTATCACGATCTCGTAATAGAGTCATGATTTCCAACTCTTACGCAAAAATTTGCAGAAATTCATACTCCCAAAATCACCTAAACCTCCACTTGACTTCAAAACTCAACCCCACACAAATTAATCATTCACAACATCTTAATCAACCTAAAATCCAACTTATAATCCAATTATTACCATTAAAACACACTATTAACAAGATTAAATTCCATAATTCAATAAACCAGCAATTTCTCTTAGAAATTCATACAAAATCATGCTTAGGTTCAATTCTTCAAAAATTATGCATCTTAACTCAAAATAATCAACTCCCATGTTATTTAGATACAAATACCCACAATATGTCTCATTAATTGCAACAATTTTCACAAACGCACAAAAATCACACAAAATGCACAAAAGTGACAAACGTTCCCAAACCTCAAACCCTTGAGCTCTAATTACGGGGCTCCGCTCTCACTTGCTATCTCCTTGCCCTTAGGCTCTCTAGGAGGGATTTCTGAGCAAAAACACCCATTAAAATAGAATTCAAACTTTAACCCCATAACACCACAATAACCAAATTAAAAAGAAAAGAGAGGATGAAGAAGAAGAATTAGCTACCACTTACCCAAATCAACTTAGGACTACCAAGACTCACCAAAACTTGCAGCAAAAAGGGAAAAGATTGTAAGGAAGTAAAGAAAAAAGGGATAAGAAGATGAAGAACGGGTTGAGGGAGAGGAAAAACGGGAAAAAGGAAAAAGGACAGCTGTCTTCTCTCTCCTCTCTCCATAATTTATACTCTCCCCCACTTGCCACATGGCAGCCTCCTATTAGAAGACTACCCCAAGACACACCCAATAACCATCCTCTCTCATACACTTAAAATCAACCTCATTAAATACATCCTAATCCCATGCACACACTCACACCCAAGCAAAACCCCAAAATACATAATACTATAATTTAAACCATAACACATACTCAAAATAACACATGCCAAAATTATACATACAAAATCACACACACACAAGGTTCAAACTACTAGGGTGGGAACGGGGTGTTACAAAGTAACGCACATTGAAACAGCTTTCTTGAGAGCTTCAATGCATTGCCCTATTAACCTAATGTCTGGAAGGCCATCACCAATCTCAATTTCTGCCTGCACCAATGGAGATTTTAGATCACGATCATGATCATTATAAATCAAACTCAGAAAGGATAGTGAGATGCCAAACCTTGATTTTTTTATGTCCATGGCTATTTGGATCAAAAGAATCAGTCATGCACCACTCATATGCAACAAAAAATTGTACTGGCTTCAATACTCTGAAAATCTCATTGTAGCACCCATACTGTTCAGAATGCAACCTAAATTTAGAAAGATAACCCAACAGTAAGACAAATATGTATTACATATAAGGAAATAATGTATCTGATCACTTAAAATTTTAAGAATGTTTTCCATAGACATACCGCAACTAGTGCTTGGCAAGTAGCTTCAATTCCATATACTGCATCAAAACTATTGTCAGGAAGTGGCATTTTCATAAAGTCTGCCTGCATAATTAGGAAACAAGAATAATTTAATCATTCACTATATATAAGGATTTTATCATGTTATAAAATAGCTCCATCAATGCGCCCTAATAAAAATTTATCGAGTATGATCTGGAAACAATAAAACAAGGGTAAGCTTAAAAAGTTTTAAAAAAAGATTGTTTAGAAATGATTCAAAAGTACATGAACTTTGTCAATAATAAAAAAAAAAAAAAAAAAAAAAAAAAACCTTCAGAAAATCACAGGTCTTGTCTACTCCTGCTATACAATTCAATTCCTATGCAGCCACAGAAGCAAGAAGAAGATACAAGACAACTTCAGAAATGAAGGGACTAAAAAATTCATCACTACAAATTCAGAATTCTACTATTTAGTATAGAGATGAAAGGGATAATTATGCACCTCTCCCCTTTGTATCTAATATTCATTATTGTTTAACCCAGTAATAGATGTCAAGCTGCTGCAAATGACAGTAGAAACAAATGATGCTAAGAGCCTCTTATTAAATGCAAGTTTCTTCAACCCTAGAGAAACTATTACTGAAAATTATAAATCATTGTAGGATGATGATCGCACCTTGCAAGAAAAATTGTCCTGGATTATGCAAGAAGTATGATGTTGGCAACCAAACATCTATATTTGCCTTTAAAAATGCTAATAATAATTATAAAAAGTATTGACAATTTTTTGTTTTGAAAAATAAGAAAAAGAAAACTTAATGATAAGCTAGGAATTCAACAGTAATCACAAAGTTAAACCAACATAATGCACCTATCCAACTATAAATTAAATTAATTTTAGCTTTAGTATGACATAGATTTCTCTCTAATATTAACTACCATAATAAGGCAAAATGTTTGAACTAACCTGAATCTAGCAATTTCTCTTAGTGGTCCACCAATTCCACATCCAACATCCAATACCTATTACTTGAAAAAAAATGTCAAGTCACAAAATCAAACCCATTGAATAGAAAATATAAAGAAGATGCCTTCGGTTTTGAGAGAAAAAATGCGAGACAGAGGAAGCCAAAGAGTGGCGGCTGCTACAGCAGAGAACGTCTAGCTATCGCCGACACCGATGGGGTTTCATCCCTGCCTCGCCGTCGCTCTCTCTCTCCCTCTATCAGTTTCTGGTTTTTTTTTCCCCCCTTTTTTCGATTTTTCTTTTCTTATTTTGTTCCTCTCTTTCTTCCTTCCTCTTTACTCATCTAGATAAATTCAGACTTAGGATATTTTAATTTATTATTCATTTATACACACACACACACACACACATATATATATATATATATATATATATATATATATATATATATATATATATATATATATATATATATATATATATATATTTAACTAAAATTATCTCTTTAATTGTGTAAATTCTGAAGAAAATTTTGAGTTTTTCGGGTCAAAAGTTGACCTTCGATAAATATATATATATATATATATATATATATATATATATATATATATATATATATATATATATATATATATAACTAAAATTATCTCTTTAATTGTGTAAATTCTGAAGAAAATTTCGAGTTTTTCTGGTTAAAAGTTGACCTTCAATAAATTTTGGCCTACCAAATAACTATTCACAGCATCAAAATTTTTAGGATATTACATGAAGAAAAGAAAATTATATTTAAACTTTGCCATTTTAACTAAATTGACCCACCTATGTGATTATCCGTTGTCGTTTCTAACATCACTTGTGAGTAGATAATTGACTAGTGAAATACAATTTTTTAATTTACATTAAAATATTTTATTTTAATAAATAATTTATTTTATTTTAAATTATTATTATATTATTTATTAATTAATTTTCATATATAGTTTTTTTATTTTTGTCAAAAGGTAGATGACAAAGTATTTTTGGTCATTAAAAAATTTATTGGGGAGATTTTTATTTATAACATAAAATAATTTATTTATAACATAATTTAGTTGTAGTACATTTTTATTACAATCGATTGTAACAAAATATTACGGTCACATAAACTGATTGTATTAGTAATGAACTTATACATACTTCGTCACAATATATTCATTTTTTGTGACATGTTTGTTTGTCATAAATTCAATTATTTTTTATGATTTAATTTATTTATCATATATTAACATTACAACCAATTGTGACAGAATATTATTATTGTCATAAATTGATTGTACTGATGACAAAATTGTATTTCATTATAATATATTCATTTTTTGTGACTTATTTATTTGTCATAAATAAAATTATTGTGACAAAATAATTTTATCGTCACTAATTCTTTAAATTATGACAAAAATAATTTATGTCATAAAAAAATAAGTATTTCATGATGAATTTATGTGTCACAAATAGTTATGTTTTTTGTTAAATTTTTTTTCCTCCAAAAGAAAAAGGTTAGAAATTTTCCTTTCATATCAAATGTGACAAAATTGTACCTCGTCACAATATATTCAATTTTTATGACACATTTAATTGTCATAAATAAAATTATTTTTGGAACTAAAATTTTTCGAAAAAGATAATTATAATTTTTTTTTTATCTCGGTATCTTTTTTGTGACGAACTGATTTTATCGTTACTAATTTATTTAATTATGACAAAAATAATTCGTCACAAAAAATAAATATTTTGTAAAGAATTTATACGTTACAATAAGTTATTATTTTGTCATTAAATTTTTTCCCTCCGAGAAAAAGGTAAAAAATTTTTCCTCCTAAAGAAATCAGGACGGAATATATTTTTCATCACAAAATTAATCTATTAGTTACGAAAATTAAAACATAAACTGGTGCAAGACAATTTTGTCACAATAATAAATAGTATGGTGACGTTTTAAAAAATTCGTCGTTATAAGTTATAATTAATGACAAAATTTTATGCGTCATTTAAAAATTTGTCACAAAAAGTAAAATTTCTTGTAGTGCTTATTGCCTTTGGACCTTTTATTATTTTGTTCCTCTTTTTGCTTTTTATTTTTTGTAGCTTCTTCTTTATCCCGACTTTTGTAGCTTCTTCTTTTGTTCTAGTTAAAACTCATTCCTCAAGAACGGTACTAGGGGTGAGCAAAATTCGGGTAAAACCGAAAAATCGAATCAAACCGACTGATTTTTTTAATTCGGTTCAATTTTTTGGTTCAGTTTCGGTTTTGGAATTCCATGTAAATCGGTTAATTCGGTTCGATTCGGTTTTGAAAGACAAAAATCGAAAAAAAAATGAACCGACTGAAATTTTAATATTATATGTTATTTTATCCAATTTTTACATTAAAAAATTATTTTTGTATTTTTTTTATCAATTTAAGGGATTTGAACTCAAATTATATATGTACATTTTTCAATTTGGATGTTTTTATTTTAGTTTTATGATTTGTAATTTTGTATAATTTTTAGATAAATTTTTTTTAATTATAATTTTCGATTTTCTATTTTATCGGTTAACTGAACCAAACCGACCGAAGATTTTGGTTCGGACTTAGTTCGGTTTTTATATAATTTCGGTTTCTATAAATTCTAATATTTAAATTTTTTGGTTCGGTTATTAAACCAAACCGACCGTTGCTCACCCCTAAATGGTACTGTGCCATATGCACTTCGGTATTGACCTTAATCGCTGCTAGATTGTTCTCTTCAAGCTCCAAATGATGAATGACATCATCAATTGTCTTTATACTGTCCATATAAGTTAGTTGCATTTTCATATGCTCCAAATGGTTCTCTTCAAGCTCTAAATGATGAACGACATCATCAATTGTCTTTATGTTGTCCATATAAGTTAGTTCCATCTTCATATGCTCCCAACTTTTGGGTAAGGAACGGATAATAGGTTGGACCTGCTACTTGTCAATCAACTTATGATCATACTCACTAAGTTCACTTATAATATTTTTCATCTCTCTTAAATGTTTCCACATCGAATGATTAGACTTCTTCTGATAAGTATCAAATTTAATTGTTGATGATCAGAACTTAATTAGAGTCACACCTTCGAACTTCTCCAGCAAAGCAATCCACAGATCTATTGCATTTTGATACTTGCGAAACTGATTAGTGATATCATCACCCATTGCACTAACTAAGATGATTCAAGCAGTGGAATTTTTCTTTTTCCATGCCATATAGGCATCTTAGTCCCACCTATGCTGGGCTGTCGTGCCATCTTTAGGTTTAGCCATAACCAAACTTAGGAGTTCCAGAGCCTCTTGCTCTTCAAGTACATACTGGATCTTCATACTCTAAATTTTGTAATTTTCACTATTCAGCTTTAAATCTTTGTTTAGTTTGGTGATAATTGATTTGAGAGCAGTTGCCATTTGGATCCTTCGATTTCTAACGGAACAAAGTTGCACATTAAGATTAGGCAATATGTGCTATTTATTATGCATCTAAAACAATAATCTAGTAAAGTTTTCTATCAAGCTCAAATTCGAAAAAGCTACTTATAGTATCTAATTATCCTCTAAGTCCTAATGTCTAATTTTATAGGTTAAAATTTCATGCATAGTAAATCTAAATCATTGGATATAAAATTTTCAAACTTAAGAGGGGAATGCAATTGATATGATTTGTTTAGTCTTAACTTGATAATCATGCATTCATAAAATATTGCAAGGCAATTAACAATTAAATAAACACATTTATCATAAAGTTAAAATGTCATCACAAATATATAATAAATGTCACATACATTTATTCAAAAAAAAAAAGAATCCAATAATTCAATGTTAAGACACTAATGTCTAAAATAGGAAAAATAAATCCTATCTAAGAAAAATGCCAACTAAAATTGATACTTATGTCAACTATATTGGAAGTCTAGATTTTTGCAAAATCTTTCTTGTTACATAGATTGTTTCTTTGACCATGTTATTCAACTCATTAGGCAACTCATAAGTTCGTTTATTAAGTCATGGGCGATGCACACTACGTCCACTCCTCATTACCATTAAAGATTTAGTGTTGCCTCTCAACACTCCCCTCCTAACAACCCTAAACAAAAAATGAAAAATAGATTTTCTATAAAATCAATGGCTTATGACCAGCGACTTTTTATTAAATTCATCAGCTCTTGATGGTTTCTATATGAATCAGCCATTACTTTCAATAAGACTCTATCTTTCGTTCCCATATCTAGACCACCAATCCAAATGCACTCTTACATTTGTTCTTTCATATACACTATATGATGCACTATTGCATCAATATCATCAGCTTGGATCTTCCTTTACATTCTTATGTTAGTTACTTCTTGCACTCTTGCATTTCTTAAAGCAACTACATGCGAAGTTTTAGGAAGATAGGTGTCTTTATCATCATTTTTGCAATATATTGCAAAAAATTAAGCAGTTAATACACTCATTTATAAACACATGTGATTGAAACACATTTTAATCAATAAGTAAGAACAAATCTCATAAAAAAAATTCAAATATTTAAAAAATTATCTGAAGGCAGAAAACACATTTTCTACAATTTTTTAAAATTGTTATTTTAGTTAAAAATAAAACATTTATTTTTTGATCATAAAAAAATATTTAAAATAACCAAAAAATCAAGAAAATTATGAAATATTTATCTGTAAAAAATTGGAGCTGATTTGGTGGTTGGAGGCACCCCACGCATTAGTGAACATTTTAATTTTTTATTTGTTTACCATGTGGCGCGACATTATTGGATCACGTGTCGCCATGCCAAACATTTGTCGTGACACATGGCAAGTGTTGTTGGTCCACTTGGTGCCCATATGGCATCCAGGTGGCTTTCATTGCCACGTGGTGTAACACCCCCTATGTCCCCATTGGAAGGACGCGGGTGCACAACCGATGCTCACTCTCATACATGCACACATACACTAAGCGGAAGCATACTTTCATACATAAAAACATACGGAGATACAGCGGAAATTAAAACTTTAAGGAAACAATAGCTGAACATACATTAACTCACATACATACATATAATCATTCAGCGGAAGTGTAGACGAAAGATAAAACGGAGAAATAACTGAAAACTTAATTACAATAAGATCCTTACATATAACTACATATACATAAGACTAGACAAAAACAAAAGCCCAAAATACAGAGGTTGAGCAAAATACAAAACTCCTAACTTCTATGTGGCCAACCTTGCAGATGCGACTCGAACCGGACCAAACCTGCCACCTTCACAGGAAAAGAACCCGTGCTAAGCGATAACGCTTAGTGGGGAGAACACACAAGCAACATGGACGGCCATTCATAATGGTCGTCAAAGCATAACACATTTATAATAGCAAATGCATATAGTCCTAACAGATAGATATACATGCTTGCATAAAAAGTCATGCATTCAAAAGATCATAACCACATTCATGTACACATTACCTGATTGTTCTTTCCATTATCATAATTATGCGGTTACCATATTTCTATAATCATACTAAAGCAACCAAAGCAGACAGAATACCATACAGGATACAAGCGATATCATGCAATTACACATACAAATTAACTTTCACTTACCGAACTCACGGGCATCAGATGTCAGAGATTTCACATACATAGCTACTAATTATCATGCCTTGAAATGTAAACACATGACCACACGCCGAAATCACTACAATAGGAAAAGCTAGAAAGAGAACACGTAACATAACACAATATTTATAACATTCCATGGTCAAGAGCACATTCATACATATCTTGATTCACATACTTCACCATAAGAGTTAATAGCACCAAAATCACGTTCATATACATACTTATTAACCATAGCATTCAGTAATTCAAGTTTGCATTCATATACCTATTAATTCATATGCTTATAAATATAACTAATCGGATTCACATGCTCATCAGCACAACATAATAAACTATAACCATGGCATTCAAGAGATCATGATCACAGTTGTACACCTTTCAATTCACATACTTATGTCCATGACTGATTGTATACGAACACATTCACAATATGATATATGTTGATAATCATGTACAATACACATGCTTGAGTCACATTCAACCCATTCAGAGATTCATAATCACATTTGAGTACATAACTGATTCACATGTCCAAAATTATGCTCATCCAAATATCACATTCTCTTAATCATATCAGATAAAACAAACAGGATACCTGCTGACTCAAAATAGTGGATAACGAGTGAACTGACAGTAATCGAATACTGACATCACCTTGCGGGTGCGAATCGAATACTGACATCACCTTATGGGTGCGAATTGAATACTGACATCACCTTACGGGTGCGAATCGTATACTGACATCACCTTACGAGTGCGAATCGAATACATTAAAGGGTTCGCGAGGAACCAAATAGGGGACCTGATCAGGGTCCCAACGTAACTGAGGGCTGCAGCTAAGAGACTCTATTAGGCATGCCTAACTATCCACTTACTTGACTCTAGCAGGTCATGCGTCATTCAAATCATGTGTCAAATCAGACAGTATATAAATATCATCATACTTAATCCATAGTATAGTAGACATATAAAGAAATTCATAATATCAGTCATGCATCATACTATTCATATTACAAAGCATACAATATAATTCCATCAACATGCTTTAGCACTATTCAATATTCTAAAATTTATCAGAGTCAAATATGGAAACATTATCAGGCCAATCATTAACTTAACATTCAAACTTTACTTTTAACAACTAACCACTCTTTACAAAAACAGGGTAGGTCATCACGGTCACAACTAGATTGGTTGTCACCGTGACATACCAAAACTCTCGGCAGAATGCAATCTTGGGATACCTCACGGTGGTAGTTGTCACCGTGACATACCCACACCCCAAAACAAAATGCACTAATGGGGTACCTCACGGTGGTAACCCATTAGGTTGTCACCGTGATATACCCACTGCCCAAAATAGAATGCTATTCCTCACACTTTATCATATCATTCATACCGACTAATTGTACATTTATATAAATACTTACTTACCCGGTTTGCCACATTATGGGTCTCCATTTAAAAGAGGAAATCATAAGCTAAAAGCATTAAATCACATTTATCATTATCATATTATATAATCACTCAAATATCCACATGAACCATAATAGCATCATAGATATCTTGCATACTAATACATTCTAATAACATTTATTATCAATGCATGCATCATATAATATTGTTAGGCAATTACTTCAATCACACATTCACTACTCATATCCCATATATATATATTTCATTAAGCAAACTCATTTCATGTAATGTCTTTCATGTGTATATAACTTAGATCTTAATTCATACCTATGCATACTTGTTCATATCATACAGGTTTATATAAATTGAAGTATTATAATACTCAATAATGTCATTATACTTAATCCTATTCATGTACATTTTCCAAGGGATAACTATTCTTAAACTCATTTAATAGTCCTAAACATGCATCGGATGGATCCTAGAAAGTTTCGGTGTAAAGCGGGTTCAATTCGGGAAGAAAAACACATAAAATGGTCAAAACAGAAGGGGTCACGGTGGTAGTGAATTTGGTTGCCACCGTGAGGTCCAAACTAAGCATTCTGCCTAGCATTTTCATATGTCACGGTGATAATGAATTTGGTTGCCACCATGACCTACCAAAAGTTTGCAAAATAGAAGCCAGGATTCAGGACTGCTTCACAACTCCTTTTTGTTCAGCCTAAAACGGGCATCTAAACGACATTTTTAGGCAAAATGTCCTTCTTAATATTTGTTACCTAAGATGTTAACTTTCAAATGCAACAAATTGCAGATTAAGTGGACATCTATAACTTCAGATATGATCTAAACAACCTATAGTGCTCCCTTGAACCCGGCCAGAGAAGATAGCTCTAATTCTTGACCACTTTTGGGACACTTAGAGTTAAAATTAGCTCAAACTTATTTCTAACACATTTGTAGGAATATATCTTATCTTTCTAACGGTACTAGTTTCATACTATTTGGAGTTCTAAAACTCCCATTACAGCTTAATAACCGAAGAAAGGTCAAGTGCATTCTAACCCAATTTTTCACCCAAAATCCTATTCACATGCACAAATGAACAATTTAAACCAACACTCACTACCATCATCATATATCAACAACACATTCAAGAAAATCATATCACACATGGATGTACTAAAATTCATATATATAATAGAGAGTTTCCCAAACCTCTATGAAGCACAACCCACTATCCTCTTCAAGCTTTAATCCTTCTTTTCCTTTGTCCAATCTCTTAACCGGAACTTGTACAAAACCCAGCCACAAACACACACTTAGATCAAACCATGCAATAATCCTTTCAAACCAGAAAATAGAAAGAAGAAGTTGGAGAAGAAGAACCCAAAACACCTAAGCGCTTACCTCTCAAAACCCAGCTCTTAACTCAACAAAACCAACTTCAATCTCAAGGTTTACTCTAAGATAAAGCAAGTGAGAGTAAGAGTAAATGAAGAAGATGAAGGAGGAAGAGAGGGTAACGGGAACAAGAAGAAGAAAATCTGCTTTTTCCTCTCTCCTAAACCCAAATCACACTAAATGCTCCCACCTAACTCTCCACATGGCAAGCTCCCATTGGACAAACAAACCACTTTTGACTTTCATGCTCCAATGTACCATACACCACTCACACACTGAATGATCCCTTAAATCAATGCTTTGAAATATTTGGTACTAAAACATAACACACACCAAATAATTGCTCAAAAACACTTTACATCCTTGGGTACCATACACACACTTCACTAGATTAAACCACCACAAATACCCTACACCCTACACCACATGCGCACCAAAATTTTCCCCACTTATTTAATTAATTACTTTGCAATTAAGTCCTTATTATCCAATCTTCCTCATGCATAAATTACTGAAATACCCTTAAATTCCCGACTTAGCATTCAAATTCCGACCAGGCCTGTTTCGGGTTGTGACACGTGGCATGACCACTGTCATCCGCATGGTATCCTCCTATTCGACCACGTGTCAATAATGACACATCGTTATTAACACATGTTGTAGCATGTGTAGGCCACTACCCACATATAACGCCCATTCCTGACTACTAAATTAGCTTCGCTGATGCAGTTAGGAACAGTCGCTACACACAACACAATCACATTTCACTATCCGCGACACGGACACATATGCATGCTTTACTCGCACAATTTCATGCCAATAATACAAATAATAAAATTTCATCATCAAACATACATTCTCATGCATCATATATCATAAGTTCCCATGCCATCCAACATATTCACATACTTACATATATACAGGCGTTCTTTAGGTTTACAATACTTAGTTATATCAGCTTTACATATTATCGATTGCCAAAAATAATATCTTATATAACTACTACAAACACATAGTTAAACCCCCAAAAACCTACACTAAAGATGTAGCCCTAGTGTTGACCGTTGCTAACACGAATTTATCCTTCCCAAAAATCACCTCGCGTCAGAACCTGCACGGATTAGAAAGAACCCGTGCTAAGCGATAATGCTTAGTGGGGAACACATATATAACATACAGGCTCAAACATAGCATTAATATTTAACATGCATCATACTAAAATCATGCTTAGGCCTACAAGTTTAAAACATTTATGTATCATTACATTCAAAGCATTGTCACTAGTTACATTTTAATAGAGCATGCATTTGCTTAGTGTATACATAATACTTAATCACATGACTGAATAGTTTACATGGGTTTTGCATAAATTCATCAAATACAAAGCATTCACACATCTACTTAACCATTAAGATTATCTTAGTCTTTTACATTTAGGTTGCCTGCAATTCAATGACGCGGATAACGGGCATCACATTAGTACCCTTGGGATACTATAATTTCATTGTATCCGTAGATACACATATACACATTTGTACCCTAAGGTACAGTAACTTAATAAGATCAATATTCCACATTAAAGAATCCAGCAAGGATTTATTTCGCATTGTGATTCCAGAGGAATCGGACGCATTGGGCTGCAGCACTTGACCCTATAGGCATGTCTATCTATCCACTACTTGACTCACAGGCTAAAGTTGATTAATTTCAGTGGCACATACATAAACCAGATCAAATTCTTCACTTTGCATATTTACAAAACAATAACAATCCACGTTATTCTTTTACACATCTTACAACTCTTGGATAACCGGTAATTGGGTCATTAACCAACAAGTATTTGCATTCTTTAATCATCACATTTATATGTATATTTACTTCATATAGCCTTGATATCATGCTCAAACAAAATGGCCACAAGCTTGGTTAAAAGCCACACAATTAACAAACCAAAATAAACTAGGGTTACTTGCCAAAACAGGGTACCTCACGGTCACAACCAATTTGGTTGTCACCATGACATACTGAGGTCTTTAAAACAGAAAGCAAGCCAAGGTACCTCACGGTCACAACCAATTTGGTTGCCACCGTGACATACCAAACACTCTCAAAACAGAATGCAAATTGAGGTATCTCACGGTCACAACCAATTTGGTTGCCACCGTGACATACCAAGCATTCCAGAAACAGAATGCAAAAATGAGGTATCTCACGGTCACAACCATTTTGGTTGCCACCGTGACATACCAAGCATTCCCAAAATAGAATGCAAAAATGAGGTATCTCACGATCACAACCATTTTGGTTGCCACCGTGAGACACTTCACACTTACAAACAGAATGCCATTTATGGCACCTCACGGTCACAACCATTTTGGTTGTTACAGTGACATGCCATACTCAAACAGGCAGAATGGAGTTCCTGCATACCTCACGGTCACAACCAATTTAGTTGTCACCGTGACCTATGCAAAAACATCAAAACACAGCTGTGTTTCACCAAAACACAGTTGTGCTCCCTGTCTCAATTCTCATATCACTCTTAAGAGCTCTAAATCAATCCCCTTTTTGTTATTCAAGCCAACCCAATCCTTCAATAACTTAACAATTAACACATACCTGATTTCCATGAAGCTAATCTCATTCAAAATACATAAAGTATAACACATACACAATCTCAATACTTAACATACCATTCAAGTATCATAAACACAACACTTGCCTCTAACTTATTCCACATGATACAAACTTTTGGTCTTTAAACCTAATCAACTCATTTATTTACTTCATTAAGGATTCAGATTATAAATTTAGTTGCTTAATCAATTTACACAAGCAAATACAATCATGCCATTACACACTTAGGGTTAATTCCCAAACCTCGTCGCCTATGCTCCTAACGTTCACCGAGCACTAGCTACTCCGATTTTGCCTTTCCGTTGTCCTTCTTTACACCTTCCTGTATAAACCATTCCAATATCCAGAATTGGACACAATCATCAATCCTCAATTCTAATCAAACCAATACCAGAAAGAGAAGAAGATAGAACAAGTAATTAACCACTTACCTTTCAATCTTATCAATTTAATTCTTATTCCACTTAGCAATATGCATAGAATCAATATGAGAACTCTAAGGAACCTCATGGAAGTGGAAGAAAGAAGAAGATACAGAAATGGCTGAAAACATGCAATTTTTGGCCCTTTTCTCTCTCTTCAAATCAATTTATATGCATGCACTTAGAGGAGGTGGCAGCATAAGGAAATGCCACACATAATCCACCTCAAAGTCTGCCCTCCACTTTACTTAATTAACTCATAATTAAGTTAACTAATACTCAATCAACTTTAATAATGCAAAACTTACAGCTTAACCACTCAACTTCCTTTAGCTTCTCAATTAAGTCCTTTTTTTTCTATTACATTCAAGTCCATCATCCACATGACACATACACACACACCCTTAGTCACTCCAATTAAGCCAATTATAACTAGGGTACGTTTCCGGCCATTACAACTCTCCCCTCCTAAAAAGAATTTCGTCCGCGAAATTCATACCTGAATCAAATAAGTGAGGATGTTGTTCCCGCATAGCAGCTTCAGGCTCCCATGTTGCCTCTTCTACTCCATGGTGTTGCCAAAGCACTTTCACAAGTGGAATTTGTTTATTCCGGAGCTGCCTTACTTCCCTTGCAAGAATTGCTTTCGGTTTCTCATCATAAGAAAAATCTGGCTGAACTTCCACTTCTTGCATAGGTAACACATGAGATTCATCCGATCGGTACCTTCTCAACATAGACACATGGAAGACATCATGAAGTTTAGATAAAGTCGGAGGCAATGCCAACTGATAAGCAACTGAACCAACTCTATCTAACACTTCATATGGTCCAATGAACCTTGGACTCAATTTTCCTTTCTTGCCAAACCTCAATACCTTCCTCCAGGGAGACACTTTTAAAAACAATTTGTCACCTATTTCAAATTCAATGTCCCTTCTTTTCAAATCCGCATAAGACTTCTGTCTGTCCTGGCTGCTTTCAATCGCTGCTGAACAAGCTTTGCTTTCTCTTCAGTATCTCGTACCAATTCTGGTCCAACAATTTTGTGTTCACCCAATTCTGTCCAGCAAACTGGTGTCCGACACTTCCTTCCATATAAAACTTCATATGGCACCATGCCAACACTTGTTTGATAACTGTTGTTATAAGCAAATTCCATGAGTGGAAGATACTTATCCCAGCTCTTAGAGAAGTCCAAAACACATGCTCGCATTAAGTCTTCCAATACTTAAATAACCCTTTCCGATTGACCATCGGTCTGTGGATGAATTGCAGTACTGAAATTCAACTTCATTCCCAACGCAGCCTGTAAACTCTTCCAAAATTTGGAAGTGAATCTTGGATCTCTATCCGAGACTATCGATAGGGGTACACCATGCAGTTGAACAATCTCCTTCACATACAATTCAGCTAACCGATCCATTGAATAATCCATTCGAACCGGTATAAAGTGAGCTGACTTTGAAAATCTATCCACTATTATCCACACTGCATCTTGTTGCTTTGAAGTCAAAGGCAATCCAGAAACTAAATCCATAGTAATATTGTCCCATTTTCATTATGGGATGGAAAGAGGATTCAATAACCCATGTGGAACTTGATGTTCTGCCTTCACTTGCTTACATGTCAAACACTTAGACACATAGCTTACAATGTCCTTCTTCATACCTGACCACCAATACAACTACTTCAAATCCTGATACATTTTGTTTCTGCCTGGATGCATAGTAAAAATATTATTATAGGCCTCATACATCAATCTCTTCCTCAACTCTTTGTCACTTGCCACACACACTCGATTCTTATAAAGTAACACTCCATTCTCATCCACTGAATAGTCAGTCTTGTCACCATTTCTAATCGACTGCAGAGCCCGTTGCAATCTTGAATCATTCCTTTGTGCAACTAACAATTCATCCTTTAATACCAGTTTTGCTTTCAACTGAGCTAGCAATGCTCCATCGGAAGTAAATCTCCATTTCATTGACCTTAATTGTAATGCTGAAACAGATTTCCTACTTAACGCATCAGCCACTATATTAGCTTTACCCAGATGATAATCCATAATGCAGTCATAATCTTTAAACAACTCAAGCCATCTACGCTATCTCAAGTTCAATTCTTTTTAGGTTAACAAATATTTCAAGCTTTTATGGTCAGTGTAAATCTTACACTTCTCACCATGCAAGTAATATCGCCAAATCTTTAAAGCAAACACTACTGCTGCCAGTTCCAAATCATGAGTCGGGTAATTCTGCTCATGTGGTTTTAATTACCTGGAGGCATATGCTATTACCTTCCCATCTTTCATTAACACACAACCCAAACCTATACCAGAGGCATTACTGTACAAAACATATTCTTTACCAGAAATAGGCTGTGTGAGGATCGGTGCTTCCACTAACATCCTCTTCAGCTGATCAAAACTCGCCTGACACTTTTCTGACCACTCAAATTTAACTCCTTTTCGAAGCAACCTTGTCAATGGCGAAGCTATCACCGAAAACCCTTTCACAAATCTTCTATAAGACCTAGCCAGCCCTAGGAAACTACGAATTTCTAGCACATTTCCTGGTGGCTTCCAATTCACAATAGCTTCAATCTTAGCTAGATCCACCTTAATACCTTAAGAAGATATCACATGCCCCAAAAAAGATACCTCTTGCAACCAGAACTCACACTTACTCAACTTGGCATATAACTGATGTTCCCGTAATGTCTGAAGCACAATTCTCAAATGCTACTCATGATCTTTCTCATTCTTTGAGTACACCAATATGTCATCTATAAACACAACCACAAACTGATCCAGATATGGCCTGAATACTCTATTCATTAAGTCCATGAATGCAGCAGGCGCATTAGTCAACCTGAATGGCATTACCAAGAATTCATAATGTCCACATCGAGTCCAGAATGCAGTCTTGGGTATGTCCTCTCCCTTCACTTGTAACTGATAATACCCAGACCGTAAGTCTATCTTAGAAAACACACCTGCTCCTCTCAATTGGTCAAACAAGTCCTCAATTCTAGGTAGAGGGTACCGATTCTTCACTGTTACTTTGTTCAACTGCCGATAATCAATACTCATTCTCATGGTTCCAACTTTCTTCTTGACAAATAGAACTGGTGCTCCCCAAGGAGAAACACTAGGTCTTATGAAACCATTGTCTAATAATTCCTGCAATTGAGCTTTTAACTCCTTCAATTCAGTAGGAGCCATTCGATAAGGTGCTTTAGATGCTGGCACTGATCCAGGCACAACAACAATAGACAGTTTAACTTCCCTGACTGGTGGCACCCCACTCAGTTCTTCTGGAAACACATCGGGAAACTCCCGTACTATGGGTATATCCTGAATCTGTACTTGCTCTCTTTTAGAATCTAACACAAGAGCCAAGTAAGCTTCGCATCCCTTCTTTAAACATCGGTATGCTTGCATTGCCGATACCACATTCACAAGAGGATTCGCACTAACTCCCCTCACTAACACTTTACTTCCCTTACAATCACGGAGTACCACTCTCCTCCTTTTACAGTTCACAACCACATTATATTTACTTAACCAATCCATACCCAGTATCAAATCAAACTCATCAAAAGGTAACTCAATCAAATCAACTGAAAATACACTATCCTGAACTACTAACGAACAACCCCTATACACTTTGTTCACATTCACATTATTCCCCAAAGGACTTGATACACATATGTCATATTTCAAACATTCAGCATCTGGCATCCTATCACATATCTTTTTAGAACACACATACGAATGAGTTGATCCAAGGTCAATTAATGCAAACATTTCTACATCATAGAGTAGAAAAGTACCTATAACTTCAGGTGCGTCCTGCTCCTCTCGAGCCTTCATCGCATAAGCCCGAGGTGGTGCCATAGTGGGTCTGTTCACTGTTTCTAAATCAGCTGCACCTCTAGACTGGCCACCTCTGCCTCATCCTCTACCTCTTCCTCTATTAACTGGAGGTAAATTAAAACCACCTCTGCTCTGTTCTTGTTGATTTCTAGTTACATCATACGCCTTTGGACAATTGGTTAAGAAATGCTTAGTACTTCCACACATAAAACATGCACCGATCACTTTCCAGCATTCTCCTCTATGCCTTTTGCCACAATGGGGGCACTCATGCACTTCATTCTTAGTACCAGATGTACCTCTACCAGATCCAGATGCAGATGGTGCTCCTCACTTCTTACCCCTTACTGCTGAACTAAACACAGATTCTGCTGGTGGTGCAATCTAAAAATCTCTTGGTCTCTTGCCAGCATTAGACCCGCCTCGATTAGAATTCCTTTTCTGTATCCTTTCCCTTTGTACTCGCAATGACCTCTCAGCATGCATAGCGGCTTGAACTATCTTATAGTAGTTTACATTCTGCTCAGTAGTCAGTGAGATCAATAACGCCTTAATCTCTTCGATCAACCCTTCTTCAAACTGCTGGCACCTAAACTCCTCAATCAATACACCCTTTGATGCCTTTGGAATTATGAGGTTCTCACCTGATACCTGTAGTCATTATTTGAAGGTAGTGCGTCCCTTGTGGATTTTCACACTAGCTTTTCTTAGTGGAAATGTGCCCTTTGCGGATTTTCACATAACCCTAACCCAACCCAATCCAGCGGCTTTTTTTTTTTAAGGACAGACTACCTGTTTCCAGCTTTTCACCCTATTCTTTTGCCTTACTTTTGCTTAGAACGCCAATTACGGTTTTCATCTCTAACGGCTTTTTTTTTTTTACTGATGAGGCTGAGGATATTGCCCAAAAATCTTTCAGGAGTCTTCACACTTGATAGCAGAATGAGTCAGCTGAAGCACTTCCAGTAGATGACTTTGACCACATAAGGTGAGCTACTATGATTATATCATTGCATAAATGCATGTGTTTCAATGCGATTTCATTAAACATGATCATTGTTTGGCATTAATCTCAAAAAAAAATACAAGACCTCATCTAATCTCGGGATGGATCTTGAAAGCATCAAACTCCTATTATCAATCCGCCCTCTCGAGTTTTATGATTAAATATTTTCTCTCTGCTCTCAATTTAATTTTTTTTTTTTTGAAGCAAATTCTAGATGCAACGTTGGGGATGAGACTCAACTCAAATGCAAAAATGCACTTGTGGCTCCCCGCTTGAAGCTCAAGAAACACCATATGCCTCTTCCTACGTACCAAACCTTATTAGAAGGTCATCTCCGCTAATTGGATAAAACTGAACCATGAATCAAAAGGTCTTACTTTGGTTGTAACGTTAGGCTTAGGTAGATGGCTATCAAAAGAGGATCAGGTTGCTAGAGAAGAAATGGCCGCTCAACTCAATGGCGTACTATAAAGGGATTCTTGAATTTGGATTTGATAATACTTTTACCTCATCAAGCTCAAAATAACACAGAAACTTATCAAGGGGTTAATATCTTGAGCCCTACTTCATTATCTTGAGCTCTACTTCTTTTTCTTTCCTTTTTTTTTCTTTGCTTTTCTTTTTTTTCTCTTTTTTTTCTCTTTTTTTTTCGCTTTTTTTTCGCGAGCTCATGTCTTTCGTGCATGACTAAACCCTCTTCTCAAAGTGTAAACTCATCCTTACCAGGGCAATTTTTGATAACCCAAAGAACTGTTAATGATGTAGAACTGTCAATGATGTACATCCATCCTTACTAGAACGGCCATTCTTCTAAGAGGAGGCAAAAATTATTTTAGGCGAAGGGGATAGTTTTAACATGTGTAACAACAAAATGGGTACGCATTTAGCATACCTCCATAAAGGCTCAACGGGCTAGCAAGCGATTGTGAATCAAAGGTAGGAAATAGTCATTTAGAGAGCTATACAAAAAAAGGCTACCTAAATCATTTTCTAGGTTTTGTCTTATCTATGGATCGCTTTGACGGGTAATCAGAAAGGTTCTAGTGCTCTTAATGAGTTTTCATCCAATCCCCTAATTGCATTTAGTTTTTTTTTCTTTTATTTATTTTCTCTCAGAATTTTCCTCTCTTCAGGAGTTATATCAGATGCTATCAAGATTTTCTTTGGGTTTTCCAAAGTTCCGAGATTAAATGTGATCGTATTAATTGAATTAATATTAAAAAATGAATGCTTCGTGATCATGAGAAATGAAATCATTAGAGACATGATACAAATACGCAAGATTGTTCATCTTATTGCAATTATCAATACTGCAAATATTGTCATAGAAAGTGTTCTTGTAATAAAAGAAGCAACTAAAAAACATATTTTTCCCCTCCGATCACATTCATGGTGGGGGAACTGCATTATACCCTGCCCTCTTTTTCTTGTCTCTCTTCTCAGGATCGGTGATCTCCTTGGCATCAATAAGATCTTGAATTTTGTTCCTCAGAGTTCTGCAGTAATCTGTTAAATGCCCGGTATGCTGATGGTAAGCGCAATATTGATCCTCTCTATGCCCCGGCTTTCCTTGATTCATGGCTGGCCTGGATGACAATGGTCTCAGCTTGCCTTCCTTTGTTAATCTCTCCAATACCTAAGACAGAGAGCGACCCAAATTAGAGTAGTACCTCTAAACCTGTCCAACCTCAGTGGCTGAAACCTCGGCAGTCTTACCCCCTCTATTATTGCTGCTTCCTGCACCACCTGGTTTGTACCCTGATTGGTTGCCATAACCTTTCCCAGCAAAGTTGTTTTGGCTTGCTTTCTTTGCCAGGTAAGCACCCTCAACTTCTACAGCAATGTCCTTAAGGGACTCCCAGTGTCTGAGACCCTTAAAGCTGAGCAAGTCCCTCAAGTAAGGGCAAGAGTTCCTGATAAATAGCTTGATTTGGTCAGCAGTGTCAGGCTTTCGCTTTATCTCCATGACCCTATTCCTCCATCTTGTAAGGTACTCATGGAACGACTCATCATTCTTCTGCTGTAAAAGCTCGAGGTCCTTCAAGGTGACCTCCATCCTAGTACTGCAGTCATATTGCTTCATGAGCTCCTCAGTTAAAAGGTCCCAATCCTCTTTAGACCTCCTATCTAACTCATGGTACCAGTCCACAGCCGGACCCACCAGACTGAGGCAGAAATGCACCTTCTGTTTCTTAGTCAACCCTGTGCCTTTCATCACCAGGGTATACTACTTAATGTGTGCAGATGGATCCGAAGTACCATTAAACTTTGGCAGCTCAGGCATTTTGAACCTTTGGGGCAACAGCTCTTCATCCCCCAAATCTCTGTCTTCAGGGTTGATCCCCTTTCCAGCTGATAGCATGCGGGTGATAGCTTCAATTTATTGCCTCAAGCCTCTCATCGCCTCATCTTCTACCCGAGGTGCTCTAGCGCCCACAAATTGAGGTGCTACTGCCTCTTCATCTTCCTCCTCCATCACAAAATCATCATTGGGATTGGGGATTATTGCCCTTCTTTGCTCAACAGGCACAGCAGCTATATGCTCATTAGCAGGTTGGCGGGGAGTATTAACTATAACAGGGGCTTCTCTGCCAGCAGGTGGTTCAACTTGCCCCCCAACATGAACCATCTGGGGCTATGGAGCAATAGGTAGATGTGGAACAGCTGGTGGTTGTGGAGCAGGAGGATGAGCAATTCTATCAGCCATAGCTCCCATCATTTCCAATACTCTTCGCTCAAAATCCTCTAGCCTCCAGCTAGGTCTTGAGTTGTTAAGGCTCCAGTCTCTTCTACCATTTGTGATTCTATGGATGACTCTCCGATCGTTGTGGGTGGCTCAGAATTCCAATCAGACACTAATTCTGTCAATCCAAGAGGCAGATCTATTCTCACCAGCCGACCGTCAGAACCCCTAGTCCACTTCGGTGAATCTATGATGGCTGAAAGATTTGAACTGTTAGGATGATACATGAATGATATATACAATGCATGATCGTGTTGATGCAGCATGGACAAACATATACAAGCAAGAAGATCCTTCCAACCTTATCACTCCCACACACGAGGTAGTGTATTCTCTTTCCTAGGTGGGCTTGGTCCATAGGTCAACAGGGAACCCAATGAACACGTATGGTGCGTGGTGGGAAACCAGCAGCACAACACTTCTTATTTTAAAGCACATGCGTATGGGTTTGGCCTTTATGTATTCAAATATTTCAACCATATTAAGATGGGCTCACCGGGGCATGAAAGCCTTTGATAAAAGACCATTTAATTTGGTTGATTTTGTTCAATAAATATTGGCCCACATAGCAAGCATTGTGTTAAGGAGCATGTCACCTAGGAGAAGTATCTATTGCCATTATATGAGCTTTGGTCAAGGGTGATGATACTTTAGGGCTACCCAAGCATGGTTCCTGCCGACGGGTCTAGCTCATCACGAGCATAACGACCGATTGGGACACCATTTGATATACCATAAGGTACGAGGCTTGGGCTGGTGATTATCCCTAACACTTTCCCACATTGAGTGAACGTAGGGTCGTGCTTTGGGAATGCACCGGGGCTAGAAAAGGGACCAAACTAGCATAATCTAAGGCTCTAGTATGGATGCAATGCAATTTTGAAAAGGGAAAAAAATTTTAAATTAAAACTCAATTATAAATTTTAACCAAGGTACTTTCGAATCAAAGTCTCTTTAATCCCCAGCGGAGTCGCTACTATGACGCGCGCCGAACCCCGTGGGATGCCCCGGAGGCCCGCTCTTAGGGCGATCGGGAGAGGTTCATGAAAACTTGTAAGGTATTTACAAGTGCGTCTATTTTGGGCAACAAGAAGGTTTCTTTGAGTCGCCACCCAATAAAATATTGGGAAAGTTCATCTCGCCTCAGTGAGCCTAAGACGGCGCATAATATCCATTTTGGGCAAGCTAAAGCGATCTTGGAGGCATTCACCCCAATAGAATATTGGAATGATCCTCTAACCCTATGGAGCCTAGGATTGTAAATTGAGTCTTTTGGTGGGACACAAGAGGTGTCTTGGAGATCCCATTCCAATGGAACATTAAAATGGTCCTCTCGCCTCGTTGAGCCCAAAGACCAGAGATGGTTCGGGACTTCTCATTTATTCATACCGTGATTAAGTTAAAATTGAGTTTTGAATTTAAGCTTTCATCCCTTTTCTCATACGTTTAGATGCAATAATTAGAGCGCAAGTTGGTCACATAAAAAAAACGGTAAATAAAGTATAATTAAAATAAAGTACATAAAAATAAATTACAACAAAATTAGGGGCGGAATACAACCCCCATTGTAAATAAAATATAATTCATACATAAAACGGGTTATTTATTAAGAGTGAGGACATTGGTCCTCGCATGCATAATTAAAAGAAAATAATTTTGAAGTGACAATTTATTTGGATGAAAAATTAGGACATTGGTCCTATTTTGTTAGAAAAATCCAATTTATTAATATAAATATTTTTGTGATTTTTTAATTAACGTGCATGGAAATAAATAAACTTATTATAAATTACATATTAAATAATAAAAGCAAAATAAAGCAAAATAATACTAAAAATGCTAAAAATGCTAAACTCCACCAAAATGGTGTATTCAAACCTCCATGGGCTCCCACTCACCATTGGAACACTCACACATGAAAAATAAGCATTAAAATAAAAATACAAATAAAGATGATGTTAGCAATAAAAAATGAATTAAATATGTAACATGTAAAAAAATGAGTTAAAAATAAATAAGACAACATGCATAATATATGACAAATTAATTAAATGGCATAATAAAATATAACTCTTAACACATGAACAATTTAACATGCATAAATAAAAACAATAAAATTTAACATGCATGAAAACATGAAAATAATGGTGATAAAATACAAAATTAATTAAAATAATAATAGTAATAGTAATGATAAATATTAATAATAATAATAATGATAACACTAATCACAATAATAATTACAAATAATGATAATGGTAATAATATCAAAGAATATGAACAATCAAATTAAATATGCAAGTAATGATGATAATAATAATAATAATAACATCCAAGAATATGAACAATCAAATTAAATATGCAAGTAATGATAATAATAATAATAATAACAATAATAATAATAATAATAATAATAAATAGTAAATTATAATAATAATGATGATAATAATAATATATGAACAAAAATAATGACAAGAATATGAACATGAACAATTAAATAAGAAATAAGAATAAGAAATAATAATATGAACAATTAAATAAAAGATTAAGAATAAGAAATAATAAAAGATTAAGAATAAGAAATAATGATATGAACAATTAAATGAAAGATTAAGAAATAAAAATAATGATATGAACAAAATAATGATAATAATACTAATAAAGAATAATTAAATAAGAACACAAGAATAAAAATAACAACAATTATATTAAAATGAAATAAGAAAAAGAACACAAAAATAGTATGGACAATTAAATAAGAACTAAGAAAATAGATCTAAGAGGATTGACATGTTAGTTAACTAATTAAAAATTAAAATTGGAGCCAAGAATGCTTACCCTCAAAATTGGATGTGATAAATGAAATTGGATGATAAATTCCTTACTTTGATTTAGGAAAAATAAAATGTAATGAAATTTTATCCCAAAAACAAATAATTGATTTATTTGTCTTAAGGAAAAATTATAAAAAATAAGAAGTAAATTCCCAAAAACAAATTATTAATTTATTTGTCTCAAGAATTAAATTAAAAAAATTTGAACATTTGGAGAATTTTTCTTGAAGAAGAAAAAAAAAATAAGAAGAAGAAGAAGAGGAAGAAAAAGATAAAGTGTATTTTTCTTAAGAAAAATTCCCCCTAAATCCTCACTAAAAACCCCTTTTTATAACCCCAAAATTCAGAATTTTTAATTAATTGAATTAAATAAATTTAATTCTAATAATTACAAAAAAAACTCATGAATTTGAAGAGTTTGGAGAATAAAAGGTTTTTGCATTAAATTGCACAAAAAAAATGGAGAAAAAAATCAATTTTTAGGCCAAAAATCAGAAAAATAGCAAAAATCGGCGAATTGGGGCGTCAGGGGGCGACCGACGCCCGACGGGCGTCGGAGCGTGCAGGGCGCGCTGGGGCGCTACCGCGCGCGCCCAGCGAGCTGCCGCACCCGACATTCGCCGACTTTTTTTTTTTTTTTAAATTTTCTAAAAAACTATAATTTCAAAACATAACTTTTTTGTCCCAAAATAATTTTTAAAACACTTAAAATATTTTTTTTAAAAATACATTTTTATTTATTTCTAATAAATTAATTTGACAAGGAAATCATCATTTTCAACTTTTATTTTTGCCTATAAATCGGCACACTTAATTTCATCATTGGGTAATCCTGATTTAGGCTGACTCGGGATCCGGTGTCTACACATACATATATACCATAAACACTTTTAAAAACATTATTTAATTTTTATAGTGCTTCATGCAATTTATTTTATAGATCTACCATTTTACATATAAAATTTAGATCTATTTTAGTCACATGCTAGGACGCAAAAATAAAAGTTCTGATATCAATGAAAGATAATTAAAGGAAAAATACAATATGATATTTATCTCTTGTAGCGCAGAACTATTGTGGAAGTGAATACAAGATCTGCCTTTTGTGTCACTGTCCAGACTTTTATCCACTTGTAGTATAACAACTTTTCACAATCTAAAAGTCTCTTGGTATTTTTTGACTATGAAAGGAAGAATATTTCGTACGTTTCTTATCACGTTCTTTTTCATGTTGAATCTGACTTCTCATTACGTATTTATAGTATCCTAATACTAAAAATCAATTTAGTTTATTCAAAAAAAAATTAATTTAGTATAACTCAAACTCTTTTTAAAGTAGCGTTAGATAATTTTGTTCAGATAAATTATTTAAATTCAAATTATAATCTTAATTTTATTTAATATGAAACTCTATTTATATCTAGAGTAATAGACGTATTCAAACTCCATCATTTCATATTGGATTGGCTCTCAAATTTAAAAATAATAAAATAAGTATAAAAAAAAATTGCCAAAATTTAAATTATCATATTACACAAAAAAAAATTAATAAAGCAACCAAAATCTCAAAATCAAAATCAATTTATTAAAACCATGTAAATTAAATAAGATCTAGAAAGTGTAAGAAATTAGTTCTTGATTTTAAGTTTCAAATTAGATTCCTTCATGCATTATATTCCACAAGATTAATGGATTTAATTAATGTGAGACTCGATTCAGTGTAAAAATTTCAAATATTGATTAAATAACCTTGATGTTTTTTTTATCAATTTTTATATTGAAAATATTAAAATGGTCAATTTTTGCCTTTAAAAAAATTAAAATTGTCATTTTTTTGTCCACTCAAAATATAAAACATGGCATCAAATTGGCTTTTATTTTTAATTAATGACAAACTTTCCATTTTGTAGTCTGGACAAAAATGGGTATCTATGGGCTATTTGGAGAGATCATTTTTCAACTGTAATATCAAACAAATATATAAGAATGGCATTCTAATACAATGAAGAATGAAAATGACATTATTAATAAAAAAGTTTTTTTTTTCTTTGAAACATAAAGTAAACAAAATTTTGAAATGATTTATATGAGAACAAATAGCAGAGGAAAGGTAAATGGGGGACAATTTTTTGAATAATATTTTTTAAAAAATTATTTAGGAAATTGAGGTATTTGGAAAAATATTTATGAATAAATCGCAATAATAGGTTACTGTTTCATAATGTGGGACCCATGGATTCTAAAAAATTTACACTAAAATCGCAACAATCTATTTCGGTTTCAGACATACTGAAACCGCAACAATCCGTTGTGGTTTCTGTGTAAAAAATTTTTTTGCTCTTCTCACTAATGAAAAATCAATGAGACAATTGAAAATTTCTAATTTTTTCGGCAAAATTTGCTATTTCTATTAAGAAAATTGGTGTAATTGGAGTTCTTAAAGGAAATTTTAGATAATTAGGAAGAATTGTTACGCAGTAAATAATCCATGATTACTAGAATATACTGTTTCATGGGAATGTGCAAAATCATTTGTTTTAAATTAATAATTTTGGTCTTTTTACTAAATATATAATTTTCCTTGCAAAATGTACAATTGTATCAAAATACACTTACAAATTAATTAACATAATACACCTATAAATTATACAATAATAAAATTAAGTGACGTGTTAAAAAAATCAATTTGCTTTTATTTGTCTATTTAAAAAATTTATATAACAGTTTTTTTATTTTCTTAAAAAAATTCATGTAACAATAAAATAGAATAGTAACTCTATTATTTATTATCAGTAATGTTAAATAAATATTTGATTAAAAATATTAGATAAATAGAAACACAGCATATTATCTAAACCATATGTACAAATACATAGTAATAAATATAATACTTGTAAATTTATTGGTGTATGTAACAATTTTTTATTGATTCGATTTGTAACTTTTTTTTTTTTACAAAAAATTCAACCGCAATATATGTTCAAAATAAAATTTTTATACTTGCATTAACCTTATGTGCAAACTTTAGTATTTCTAAAAAAAATTAACAATTCTTTTTTAAAAAAAAAAAACTAAACTATAAAAATTGAACCGAAAAAAAAAACTGTAAAAGCCGCAGATTTAAAGAAAAAAAAAAAGTAAAAGGTGTTAGACCAATAGTCGTAAAATTAACAATTCTTTTTTTTAAAAAAAAACTAAACTATAAAGATTAAAACGAAAAAAAAAACTATAAAAGCTGTAGATTTAAAGAAAAAAAAAAAGTAAAAGGTGTTAGACCAACAGTTGTAAAATTAACAATTCTTTTTCTAAAATAACACTAAACTATAAAGATTGAACCGAAAAAAAAAATTGTAAAAGCTGTAGACTTACAAAAAAATGTAAAAGGTGTTAAGCCAACATTTATAAAAGCTGCTGCATCTAAAATCGTAATATTTTACCGTTATTTCAAATTGATATAAAATCATATTGCAGTTGTCTGTTGCGATATTGATATAAAAAACAAAAATCTAAAATCACAATCTTTTTCAAAATACCTCTGTTTTATAAATAATAAATGGCATTGTACTTTCTTCCCCAAATTACTTTCAGGAGGCAAACACAGCCCGACATATTTTCTGGTGCGACAAAAGGATGTTCTTAAGCTTGACCATACGTAAAAAGAAGTCAAACTAAAAATAAATTACAGATATCTGAACTAAGACTGATAATATGTGATAAAAATGAAGTCTAGGAATCAAATGAGACTTAAAATTAAAAAATATATATATATTAAAAAAAGGAGTTTGAATTATTATTATTATTGAAAAAAATGAAAAAAGGAGTATAAGCTGCATGATCCTGCAAAGTATCCGAAGAAAACGACCAGTAACAGCTCATGTTTTGACAATTTGACAATACTTCACCTTCGGTATAAATATCATTTTGGAAATATGCATCTTTCAGTCCTTATATTTTAAGGTTTTTATTTAATCCTTCAATTTTAATTATATTTATAAATTTATTCAGCATTAAAACTAAATAAAATAAATACTATTATTTAGATATGTATAACTTACAACTTTTCTTTTCCAATTTAGTCTGAACTTGGGTTTAATGTACATTAAGTTGATTTTTAAGACCTAATAAAATAAATAAATAAAAAGGGATAATTAAAAAAAAAAAAACTCGTAACCACAATTAAAATCCTATAGTGTAATTTGTTCCTTCCGTCAATAATTCTGTTAAAATTAACGGAAATATCAATTTTTTATTTAAAAAATTAAGTTTTTAGCTTTTCTTTAATATTTAATATAGTTAAAAATTAATAATAAATTTCTCTTATTATTAATTATTCAATAGGGTTATTTTTTCAATTTTACTGCTTTTATCTAAATATATAATCTTTATTATTATTATTGTTATTATTATTATTATTGATAAATAATAATACTTAATCAATTTAAATTAAAACATAACTATATTTATTAATTTTAAAAGTTAATAAATAAAATAAATAGGAAAATTTTCATTTTAAATCATTTTTTATAATATTAAACCATTTTTATTTTTGTAAACAACTTTTATTTTATCCAAACTAGCAAATTAGATTAAAGTAAAAATTATAATTGAAAATTATTGAATTTAAATTTTAAATACAAAAAATAATATATTTTAAAGTATTATATTACTTTTTGAAATAAATATTCTATAAGATCCAAATTAATGCAATAAAATATAAATGAATTTTTGAATAATATTTAAACATACTCTAAATATTATTTTATGTTTTTGAGACTTTTTTTCAATTTAACATTTTGAATTATATGTTTATCAATTATCATTTTATATTTAGTTGGCAAAACTTGAAAAATTGGTCTAATTTAATAATTAAAAAAATAAAAATTTATTATTAATTTTAAATAATATTAATTATTGAATAAAAAGTAGAACATTATTTTTTAATAAGAAAATTGACTTGCCCATTTCTTTTAACAGAATTATGAATGAAAGAGTTTAATTGAAATGCACCTAAAACATTAAAAATTCAATTATTACATTTTAAATGATAGGATTTTAATTATTCAATTATTACATTTTAAATGATACGACTTTAATTATGAATTGGTTCAAACATTGGGAGTTCTTTTATAATTACTCTTAAAAATAATAACTGGGGATAATAAAAAAAAAAAAAAAAGGATTTTTACCAGTGATTTTAAGTTGGTACTTGCATGAAGTAGATCAATGGTGCCAAAGCCCCCTTCAAGATTGAAGTACTAACACAGATTTCTAAGAGATTTTCTATTTTTAAAGAAACAAATCTGGTTATTTTTACATTGCAATAACATAAGAGAAATGATAATTAATAAACTAAACCTGTACTTGAACATAGTTTTAATAACAAATGCAAAGAATCAAGGGGTGAAAATTTCAATTTCTCTATATTGTATTTTTTTTTTTTTCCTTTCACTTATCTGGGACCAGAGAGTTCCATGGCATAAGAATCCAAAGAATGCTCATCATCATCTTCATCCATTCCCATTCCAAACATGTTGCTCGACCGATCATGACCATGTTTATCATGTTTTGATGCAGTGGTAAAACAAGTTGTGGTTTTGATGGTGCTGTTAGTATGGAAGAAATTGGTTGGATTGATATGATTGTGTGATGCTGCCCATTTTTCAGCTAGCCCATCACCCTCGAGCATCCGTACCACTTCTGACATCTTTGGTCGATGGGTTGGAAGGTATTGAGTGCATAGAAGAGCTACTTGCAGCATCTCCCCTACCTCGATTTGATCATAGAAGCCATCGAGCTCTTTGTCTACCAAATCTTCCACTTTTTTTTCTTGCTGTATCTTCTTCACCTGCATAGAATATTTCAGTAGCCAGCAAATTATCAACATTAGTCAGGTTAAATTTTGGCAAAATCTTACCCAATCAAGCATTGCTCCTTTTTGATTCACAGTTTTTCCAAACTCAAGAGCTCTCATTCCAGTTATGAGCTCTATCAAGAGAATGCCAAAACCAAAAACATCAGTCTTCTCAGATGATTGGCCGGTGGAGAGGTACTCAGGGGCAATGTGCCCAACAGTGCCACGAACAGCAGTCGTGACATGAGAATCAGCATGATCGAGGAGCTTTGCAAGGCCAAAATCACCAACTACAGCTTCACAGAAGTCATCAAGGAGTACATTAGCAGCCTTCACATCTCTATGGATTATCTTGGGATCGCATTGTTCATGAAGATATACAAGACCCCTGGCAGCTCCAATTGCTATCCTCTTCCTAGTGTTCCAATCCAATGGAGGTTTTCCTGTTGTTGCCATTACGTGATATCAACGAATAGAATACAATGACAAGTATATTCACAGCATTCAGCAGCCAAAAACTCAATGATGACCGTATGCCTCCCTCAACAATTTATTCAGGTTTAGTAATTAGGAGCAGAAAGTGTTAGAAAAATAGGAAGAATTTGGATTCCAAATTAGGTTACACAACTTGAACAAACAAAATAATACCATAGAACTTCAATTATAATCTTTAATTAAACTCCGAAACTGTAAACGTGTGCAGAGACACAAAGTGAAGACCATAAGAAATAAAAGGAAAATTGTAAATCATGAACATTCACGTTCATCAAAGGATATTTCATAAATTTAAGTCTTCAAAAAGGAACTTGACTATCATTTTGTGAATGCTTTAACCAGGACAATCTTTACTGTAAAATCGGCAGAAGTCAGGACCAAATCATGGAACCACAGGAACACAAAAGTAGGGAAATATAGTTAGGAGTAAATTTCAGAGGTCTTAATGACTAGAAATCAAGAATTAAATATGTAACATGCTTCCAACCAGCAAGATCGGGAAGCTATACCAAAAAAATAAAAATTATGTTCAGGAGCCATAATATATGGTAATATGTTCGAAATCCATCAAAAACACAAGTATGTTCAGTGCAAAAAGTTATTACATCCACCATTTGTTATTATGGATTTCGGGAAGGTTAAGTACTGACCTCGGAGTCTGGAGGCCACACTACCGTTAGACATATAAGGATAAACCAAAAGCCTCTCACTAGGAGTTGCACAATACCCAATCAACCTAAGCAAATTCCGGTGAACAGCAAGGCTGATCATTTCCAATTCTGTCCTAAACTGAGCTTCCCCAGAATTTCCAGTTACATCCTTTAGCCGCTTCACTGCAACCATCGTCCCATCTCCTAACTTTCCCTTGTACACATTGCCAAAGCCTCCGGCACCAAGTATGTTCTTCAAACTGAAATTGTCAGTGGCAAGTTGGAGCTGTCTGAAGGTGAAGTTCCTGAGGTTGCCTAGGCTGAGGCCTTCATCTTGTTTATCTGCAGAAAATGTTGATTCATTTTAGCAAAAAGTGGGAAGATCCATGCTGCCTTTAATAAAATTTACTTGCAAAGATGGACGTGTGATACTACTGACCACTAATGTTGAGTATTGTTCGTCTTCTATGTTTCCTTCTGAAGCAAAAGAGTGCAAGTGCTAAAACCAAGAGAAAGACCAAGCTAAAGCTGACCCCGAGAGCAGTTGCTAATTTCTTGGATTTGTATTTACCTAAATTAAGATTTAGAAAAAATAAATATATTATATAACACAGAAATATAAGTCAAAATGAATAAAGACGAGTTGTATAGCTAATTTACCCGATGATGAATTTATAGAAAAGGAAAGAGAACTGGGATTAACAGATCCAAAGCACCCTTCACTGGAGCCATGTCCGCAAATCAATGGATTGCCCACGACACTGTTTTAAACAGCAGCAGAAAATGAGGCAAAGCACAACAAGATTTAAGAAAAATGCGAACAATTTGATAATGTAAAAAGAAAAGCTTGCTGCAGAGAAAACATACTTAAATGTTCTTGCTGGGAACTTGGGCACTTGTCCACTAAGATTGTTATAAGACAAGTCTCTGAAATAGCAAAGCAATGAACAAAATTGAGAACCTATAAATCATTAAAAAAAAATCAATGTAAATCAAAAATATCAAAGAAACTGCGTGTTTCTAAATTTTAAAAACAGAAAAATATTGATGGAAAAAAAGAAAAGAAAAGAAAAAGAGAAACCATACTCACAAGAAAGCAAGCTCTGGGATTTTGGCTAAAGACACAGGAAAAGGTCCAGACAAGGTATTGTTGTTCAGTCTCCTACTCCCATTACATGACCAAATTAACCACAGTACATAATAAGATCACATAATTAAATGATAGCAAAAAAGGAATCCTTCAAAAGAAAATAAAGTAATAAAAACGATTTGGTTGATCTTTTGTTAATAGTTGATTAAGACCAAAAAAAACACCAATCACAACCACCACCAATCTATTTAGTGTTTAGCTTTCCACTTTATGAAAGCAGACAAGGACAGGAAACAACATAAGACATCAATTCTTTTCTTTCTATTTTCCTATTCTTCCACTTTCTTGGCAACCAAACAGATAGTGAAACCTAAACATGAAATAAGTACTTACAGGTATTGCAGACTACTTAATTGACCAAGAGATTCCGGAACCAAACCAGAAAACCGGTTGTTGGACAGATCCAAGGTCTGAAGTTTCGGTAGTGTCCCAAGCTCTGGTGGGATTTCTCCTGAGATGTTATTATTCTGCAACAACCTTCACATACATTTAAAAATAAATAAATAAAATAAATAAAAAATAGTATCAAACACATTACACAAATGAAATTGCAATGAAAGTCAAAGTAAAATAAAAACTTTAGACCAAGAATTTTACTTGCTTTCTCTCATTCCATTTTTCTAAGCAACCAAACAGAAAATTAAATGAAACCTAAAATTCCAAGAGAAAAAAAAAATTCTTACACTTGGCGAAGATTAGTGAGATTTACTACAGACCCAGAAAGGCTACCAGAGAGATACTGGCTTGGAGCTCCCCTGCAGAAACAAGAAATGGGTTTAAAATGGTTCAGTTTTTCTAACAAAATCAATGGCTTTCAAGAGAGGTTAAAAGAGAAAAACACACAAGCCAATAACAAGATTATCAGGTGAGCAAGTGATCATAGCCCAACTGCATGGGTCTACAGAATCCTCATCCCAGTTGTTCAAAACACCATGTGGATCATCCAGTGCTTCTCTTATACTTATCAAAGCCTCCACTGAAACCCACAATAGAAAAAAGCTTAACAGAATTTTTTGGTATGAAAAATGATACTAAATTGTCTGATTGAAAAAAAAAGGAAAGAAAATTTTACCTTCATGATTTCTAGGCTCATATGAGAGAGAGAGTTTGGTTATACAGAGAAAGATGGAGAAAGAAAAAGGACACACCTTGAAACCCATTGCTAATTAGTGATGAATAATTCTGGTAATAAACATAATTCTGAACAAAGAAAGACAAAGCAAAAGAATAACAACATCTATGTTGAATGTTTTAAGGTATGTCTCTCCTCCTGATTCTTGGAAACCCAAAACAAAACATGTTATATCCTTCTCTTTTCTACTAACTATCTGGGGTCACCATCTTCAGTAAAACACAAAATTTTAGTACATGAAAGCATGCCCTTTTCTTCTCTCTCATGGAAAAACAATCTCTTTTTCTCTCTTTTGCTTTTTTTTCTCTTCTTTGCTTTGTTGGGTCTCTCTTTTTCAGTCACCAAATATATTTATATATATATATATATTCTAAAGCTTTCATTTTTAATAGAGAGAGAAAGTTGAGGGTGGGGTAGAACCAAGCTGGTTGATACGGTTTGTCAGAAAAGAGTGTATGTTTGTGTGCAGAAATTGAGAGATATTAATGGAAATGCAAAAAAAGGAAGCTGCGATTTATGTGAAACCAAAAATACTGTAATGTCTTACTAATTTATTTTACTCGTTAAAGCCAAAGCAAGAAGGAAGATTAATTAACACGGAAGCATCAAAAAGCATTTATTGGTATTTTGATTTGAAAGATGTCTGAAGAACCCATGAAACAAAAATTAAAATTTGATCGGTCAAATTTCATTATTTAATCGTAAATGTTTTCACTCACTGTGTACGTACCAGGTCTATAGTTACTTTTTGGTGGTCTAAGTCTTGCTTCTGTTGCTAGTTTGTGCAGCTATTACTAGCTTCCTCATCATTAACCTGCATTGGTAAAGAGGCCATAAATCTTTATTTGCCCATCGTTTTTATAAAATATAAATAATTTATAAATAAATTATATGTTTTATGATATAATTAAAAGAATTTAAAATTTTAATATTTAAATCAAATAATTAATTATAACATTCGAAATTTTTTATATATATTTTTATTATTTATTATTTGTTATTTTTTGAATTTATTAAAAAATTATTAAATACGGATTTAATAATGCATATAGTCACATTTATAGATACAATTCATAATTGCGAGTTTTAAACTTTTAGTGTATCTAAATATAAAAATTAAAAATAAAAAATACAAATGATAACACATTAGTAAAAAGAAAAAATAAAAATGATGAGAATTAAAACTCCATTTGAATTTTTTCACCAAATTGCATGTTTTACTGATACATTAAAATATTGTTTATAACTCTTCCATAAATAATAATAAATTTTTGATTTGAAAACTAAATTTGAACTAACCAATCTGTAGTAACAATTAATCAAAGTATTTGATTATTTACAAAAAATATTATATAATTTTGTAAAATATATAGTTACAACGAATATATTCCACATAATAAGAAAATAAAATCCAGTTCTATAACTCTTTATTTTTCCAATATCGCACAATAATCCCTTATTATATAAATTGAAATGTTCTATAAACCTTTTGAGAATTATCCTCATATTGTGATGTAATAAAAAATATATATAATTTCCTTTAATGTAAAAAGGTCTTTCTATTTAATAAAATTTTATCAATAATATTTTTATCCAAAAATAATTTTACTATATATATTTTGTTCAAATTAGTCCATTATTATTTTGTCAAGTGTTTTCAATAAATTTTCTTAATGTTAATAAAAAAATCATTACACTTATTTTTTACAAATTTATTTAAATTGCATTGACAAATGATATCAAATAAGTATAATATTAGTTTGGAGACTAAATGGGTAATTTAGCATGCTAACATGCTTTATTATTGCGTTTGCGGCAGGGGTGATCATGGACTTTTCAGCAGGTCCATAAGCCCAAAAAAAAATCAGTGTATTAACTATCGGTTTTTAAAAATTACTAACAATTAACCAGTCCGTTACTATTGATTAACCAGTCAATCGGTTTCGGATTTTCGAATCAATTAACTAATATTATTTCGGTTAACCACAATAATTATAAAGTGTATTTATAAAAAAATTAAAATGTTCATTGATAAAATTCTTAACTTTTCTCAAAATATAAAGTTATTGATATCTGATACTTTTTTTAAATTACGGTTGTCTTTAATTGCTATTGATATACAAAACCTAAGAAGAAGAATAGAAAATTTTAGAATACTTAATAAAATTTTTAATTCTTTATAAATAATAATATTCCTATTCCATATAATTTCTTAAAAATGTTCCTATTTTAATCAAATTTTAAAACAATACTACTCTTGTAATTAAAATAATATAAATAATAATATTCTCATTCCAGCTATTAGTGATGTTTCGTTCTATATGATAAATTTTTTATTATCTTTTCTTAAATATAATTGAAATTATTATATTTTATCATTTTAAGATGTAATTATTTTTAATATAATAATATTGTCGTTGCAATGATAAAAAAAAAAAATTCAAAAGTGCCATTATTTTAAATATGAATTTGAAATTGTATAAACTGAAGGATGAAAAATTATAGCAAATATAATTTATACGGAGATAACATTAATAAATGGTACCTACGTCTTGTAGCGCAGAAACTCATTGCGGAACCGTTTACAAGGATCCCGTTTATTTTTTGCCACTGGCTTGACTTTTATCCACATGCAGCATAACAGCAGTTATTCCACAATGTAAAAACCCCTGAAAGATTAAGACAAAAAACTAGCGTGAGTAGGAACGAGCAGCCTTGGGCATATATGTTTTATCGTTACCAAATACTAAGATCTCCCATTTATTTATAGAGATCCTAAAACTTAGAGACCTAACTCTCGTTTAACTCAGACTCTTTCTGAGATAGGATTTGGTAATTTTAATCAGATTGAATTACTTAATTCTATCTGCATTGTAACTTTATTCAAATTAGAGTCATGGGCGTACCCAAACTCTATCATCTCCCACTCGCACATGACGGAACGCATTTCAGTCTTAATCTTCTGTCATACTGGCAGATAAATTGTGTGACCAGCATACCTCGAGAGCACTAGTACTATACACCTGTTAGGGATATATAGCGTCTCGAAAAATAAGATCCTCCTTTTCATGTATGCCTAACCCTAGATTGCCTTCTCACATTCACTGTTTTAACTCATTATCTCATAAAATAATTTTTGTGTTCACTATTATGTTTGTACTTATACAAACTATAATAGGCTAGTCAGTGAACCACGAAACCTTATGAAAGTGATCAAAAGGCTATCTTTCTCTCTTACTGTATGCCATCCATCATGATTCAACTCGCTTTTTTAGTTAGATCCTCCAGACCTAAACTTTTTCCGAATCTCTTGGAAACTAACTAAGCTAGCCACATTGAACCATACTTCAGGGATAAGTTAAGGGTTATAAGGGTCAAAATATAAATAGGGTCTCACAATAGGGAAAGTTGAGATCGATAATATTATTAAATTACCATCCCTTTGGTCAAATAAACACACACGATATAAAATATGTGTTATGATGTTCTTTCCTTCTCTTAAAGGAGCGCATGTCTCACATTTCGATAATGTGTATATCAAATACCATACAGAAGTGTAAGGTTGTGATGCACCGAAACACCCAACTTTAGTCCGCTTATTTAAGGACTACTTCTAGCTTTTAAGACAGAACATGGTAGTTACGTATAACTGACCATCGGATTCCATACAATCCTTATTTTGGATCTCAATCCAAAGCATACAACTTTATGTATGTCTTTATCTCACACCTTAACAAGACTCATCTTATAATTTCTGCAAGACGGCACTTTTATTTTGAACAGACTCTTGAGCATTCTCATTTATTCAAAAATCACCTCATCTTAGTTTTTGCCAACTTATTGACAAAACTAAGGTAAACACCCTTGTGAGTGGGCTACTTCTCTGTCCGACATGCTCAAACTCATATCAATAACAATAAATATTTACACATAAACATTTACACTTATGTATTGCCAACAATGAACTTTGGTTATTATTCGCAAATAATAACGTTAAAAGATTATATAAAATATAATAGCACTAATTAAATTCTACGCAAACCTTAAGATCTAATGTGTCTCTCAAAACACATCTCTCGTTATAGGTTTACGCAAACCTTGAAATTTGTTCTCACACATTTACTTTATAATGCATTATTGCATCAATGTTATCAGCTCAAATCTTCCTTCGCATTTTGATGTTACTTATAGATTGCACTCTTTCATTTCTCAAAGCAAACTATGCGCAATTTAAGGAAGACTTAGTGTCCTTATTTAATATTTCTGTAACATAATACAGAAATTTTTTATACACTCATGTATAAATACAAATGATTGAAACACATTTTAATCAATAAGTAAGGACAGAACCTTAAAAAATTTTCAAAATATTTTTAAAAATTTTCGAAAGTAGAAAACACATTTTTTACACATTTTTATGATACACAATTAATTTTATGGTCATTAAAAAATTTGGAAAAAATGACCAAAAAATCTAAAATAATTTAAAAAATCAATTTGCAAAAAACTGGAGCTGATATGGTGGTCGAAAGACGCCGCACGCGTTAACACGAGCCGAGGAAGGGAGAGCAGACGCGCCCCACATGCAGCACGCGCTCTCACACACATCGCCCTCGGTTTCGCCACGTGGCAACACCACATAGCGCCACGTGTCACCACCTTATCTATGTCCGTCACGTGTCAACACCCTATTCGTCCACGTGGTGTTGGTGACACGTCACCCATGACACATGGCAGACACGTGGCATAGTACCATTGGGCCACGTGTCAGTGATGCCACGTCATCACTGACATCTTGCTTGACACATGGCACCACCTCAGTTGTCCACGTGTCACACCCTGGTTTAGCCATGTGGTAACCCCTCTATATGCCACGTGGCATGGCCTCTGCCATCCACGTGACCCTCAGCCATTGGGCCACGTGTCAGTCGATTGACATGTTGTCGCCACGTGGCATAGCCACCGCTGCCCACGTGTCGATCTCCCATTGGGACACGTGTCTCCAATGATGCATCACTGGAGACACGTGGTGTCGCGCGTGTGAGCCACAGCTCACGCACACGCACCAGTCGTATGTGGTGCGTGTGATGCATGCGCTGCCTTCCCGGCGGTTTCTGGAGCTCCGGTTTTATCCGGTGGGGGGGTTTTCAGGGTCTCTGAATTCAATGGTGAGGTTAAAAATTAAAAATTTTGACTTCTAGTTTTGCGTTTTGAACACTCATATTCATCCACTTGAATCGCAGTGTACACGTACACAATTTTTCAGCCGCAATATATACACATATATATTATTCACACAAAAAATAAATTTTATTGTGTTTTATGCATCCTAAATCTACCAATTTTACACATAAAATTTTAGATCTGTTTAGCCACATGCCAAAACGTAAAAATAACGGCTCTGATACCAATGAAGGATGAAAAATTATAGCAAATATACTTTATACGGAGGTAACATTAATAAATGGTGCCTACCTCTTGTAGCGCAGAAACTCGTTGCGGAAACGTTTACAAGGATCCCGTTTGTTTTTTGTCACTGGCCTGACTTTTATCCACATGCGGGATAACAGCAGCTATTTCACAATCTAAAAACTCCTGAAAAATTAAAACAAAAAACTGGGAACGAGCAGTCTGCGGCGTATATGTTTTCTCGTTACCAAATACTGAGATCTCCCATCTATTTGTAGAGATCCTAAAAGCTAGAGATCTAACTGTAGTTTAACTCAGACTCTTTCTAAGTTAGGATTTGGTAATTTTAATCAGATTGAATTACTTAATTCTATCTGGATTGGACCTTTATCCAAATTAGAGTTATGGACGTACCCAAAGTCTATCATAAACTAATTCTATTATTTGAAAATAGAAAACTGTAAAAAATATTTTAAATTTTAGAATAATAATTTTTTTAAAACATAAACAAAGATGTATATAAAAAATAAATAAATAAACTAATGCTAATAAAATCAAATTAACTAAAAATAGTTGGATCCTATTTGCCCTATAAAAAATGAATCCTAATTGTTATGAGTGAGCATGTACCGTTTAACCGGTTCATTAATAATTTATTAATCAATTCATTAATTTTGGTTAACTGCTCTATCATTTTCGATTTTTAACTAATTTTTTCAGATCCGCTTACTAGTTAACTGATAATTCCTAAGTTGACGAAAATTGTATAGACAAAGTCGAATGGTGATCCTTGCGCGAGCAGATCGGATTCTTTAAATCTACAAGAAAATTTGCTTAGTCAGACTGAACGTTAACACTCTGAATCTTAAGTTAGTAGTGTTAGAGAGAGAATGTAGTGAGAAAAATTCTCAGAATTTAAGTACTTTTACCTGAGTATAGTGACCCGGGGTATTTATAGAGGGTGGGAGAATCCACTTGAGTGGTTTAATCCGGTGTCAAAGTAAGCAAGCGGCGATGTGACATGGAGCAGGTGGGAGAGATGACTGTGGCGCATGTCGGTGGACTGACAGGAGGCCTGCCTTGTCAGTCCGATCGGACAGCCTGCATGGCCTTATTTCTTCTGATTTTGTGCGTGTCCACGCGCCAGGCTTAATGGTGCTAGGCCCCTCAGTTGACTGCCCCCACGGTCTTTAGGCTTAGGCCCAATATTAAGTTATATTGGATATTATCATTAACCATTAAAGAATTTTAACATATAAATTTAATAAATTATACAATTTGCAATGGTTAAAAATATTTTAAAAATAAAAAACAAAAATCAAATATAATATCCATTAAAAGAATAAAAAAAATAAAATTTTCATAATTAATTATAAAAGTTGAAAATATTCAATATGAAACAAACAATAGAGTATTAATTGTGCATATATAATGAATAAATAATTGTAATGAAAAGATAATTTCAATGTTTTTTTATTAAAAATATTGTATTAAAATAATATTTTAAAAAATCATATATTACAATGTTTATAAATGTAGTGTAAAAATTAAAATATAATATATAAAATGTATATACATCGATTAACCGTCGGTCAACGATTAACCACCGATTTTTAAAAGTAAAAACCGTAGCTCTAAATTTTTGGTTTGATTAACCTAAAATCGGTCTTATTTGAGATCAATTTTTCAGTTAATCAAAATTTCAATTTTTTTTTCTCACCCCTACTAATTGTACAAAAAGTGGTGAAATTTGCATATTGCTAAATCTCCACATCACAAACTTATTAAGACTCTCTCTTTTTTAATTTTATAAATTATTAATAAGGTTATTTTGGTTAATGTTATAAAAATACAAAGTTATTTTTGTTTAAAAAAATTTTCCTTCTTTTTCCCACTTTTTTTTATCTTTTTCCCACTTTTATATATATAGTATAGAAAAATGTATTAAGACTCTTTTTTTTTTCTTGGTATTTCCACTTTTATATATAATATAGAAAAAATTATTAAGACTCTTTTTTTTTCAATTTTATAAATTATTAATAAGATTATTTTGATTAAAATATTATAAAAATAGAGGGTTATTTTTATCTAAAAAGGTTTTTCCTTCTATTTCCATTTTTATATATAGTATAGATAATGATGATATTATTATAATAATTAGTTTTTTACTAGAAATAATAATAATTAAGACACTTAAATGTTTCAAACTTTGATCCACTGTATCAATGCGATTCAAATTCCATTAAATCGGTCAACAATTCATTTTATGACCAGTAAAATGATACGATCCAAATCAATCCATTTAACTCAATCAATTTATCAGTATTTTTTGTAATTTTATAATTACATAAAAATAATTGTTTTTTAAGTAAAGGTTAGGAGTGTGCATCGGTCGGATTTGGGTTAAACTCGGATCAATTCGAATAACCCGAAATTTGAAATTTCTCTATATCTCTAGACCGAACCAACCCTAACTATTTTTGCAGGGCCCGACCGAACAACCCAAAAATATTTCAGGGCCCAATCGAACAACCAGATCAACCCGAGATTTTAATTTTTGAATTAAAAAAATTTCCTTGGGATCTAGAAGAAAGAAACCAAGCTCAAGAATGTAGATCAATAACACACAAAACACTTCAGCACCAGTATCAAATGCAACATTATCATATGAAAAAAAATACAAAACAAACAAAAAAGCATAGATTCGTAGGCAAGCAAAGATAAGAAAAAGTGATCGATCTCTGATCTCGACGATTCGCCAACAGTTGTTCCCAACTTTAAAAACCCCACTGCTGGCTCCCACTGCACCCTAGAGAGAAGGAGAAGAGCAAAATAAACTCAATTTCAAAACAAGATATTAGGGGTTTTGGTGGCAACAAAGAGGAGATCGGCGGCATGGCGACAAGGTAGAGATCGACAGCATGACAACACGGTGGAGATTGATTTTGGGTGGCAAATGTTTAGGGATTTGATGAAGTACAAAGAGTGAGAAAGAAATAGAGAGAGTGAGAGGAAAGAGGAAAACTGAAAAAATATACTTTTATACTTAGGGTTGTTTGATTGGGTTGGATTCATGGGGGTTTTAACCCGACCTGAATCCGAATTTTAAAGATTTTTTTCACCCATACAACCTTAATAACTCTTCCTGAATGTCATTTTTTGGGTCAATTTGGATTTTGCACACTCCCAGAAAAAGGTGATAAATATATAATTTTTTATTTTTAATGCTCAATTTGATGTGATCCGATCGATTTATAACCCATAAGATTTTAATTTATTTATAATTCAATTTGTCATGATCCGTTCTAAATTAGCTCAATTTGACCCATTTTTCATCTATAGACAGAAAAAAAAAAGTTGAAACTTATAAATAATTGTAAAAATTATAAGATTTTTGTTTGCAAAAATTATGATTTTTTATCTTTTGAGAAAAAAAAAAATATTTTTTACTTAATTAATTTTTTTTTTGTTATTATGATTAGAGATGATCATGAGGCAGAGAATCCTCGATCCAAAAGGGACTGAAAATTCCCATTTTTTTTCCTGCGGGGATGGGGATGGAAAAAAAAAATCCCGACTGTGAATTTAGGGTTGGGACGAGGAACGGAGTATCCGCCCCGAATATTTATATATGGATACCCCAAATATTTATATATATATATATATATATATATATATATATATATATATATATTTTTTTTTTTTCCTTCACTTTCCCTGACCCAAATCCTCACCCTCTCTATCTCTCGGTCTCTCTGTCACTCACTCCCTTCCTCTCACTCTCCCTATCTCTCGCTTTCTCTATGACTCTGTCTCTCACTCTCTCTGTACCTATCTTTATTTGCGGATGATGATACTCTTATGATGATGAAAATGAAGATTGGCAACTCAAATGTTCAAGATGCATGATTTGGATAAGAACATTACAGATCTGAAAATTGGGGAGCGATTTGAATTTTGAAGCAAACTATTCAATAAATCTCAGATTGAAGATGAGATTGAAAAGAACTCAACCTTGAGGGCATCGGACAGGTTGGATCTGTTGCGACTGATGAAGACCGAAGTTGCTAGTGTAGGCCGAATTTGCTAGACTAGCATAAACATTCTTTTCTGTGTTAGTCTATTTTTTTTTTATTTTTTTGGTTAGTTTTTTAGATTTTATGTTGCTATTGTTTGATATTTTAAATTCTTCCTGTGTGGGTTTTATTGATAATAGATATGCTGATCCACTTGTAATTGTCTGCAAAACTGTAATTTTGAGCTTCATTTGGTATAATTCTGCAAGTAAATCTTATCTATGCTTTTTGTATATCATTTTTGGAATTCTTCATGTACAAAACTGTGTAAAGGTGCATACTGTATTTTGACATCTATCCATAGATTTGTTTATTTGTTGCAAACTCTCATGTAGGGGTGAGCAAACTATGGGTTTAACCGAAAAACCGAACCAAACCGACCGATTTTTTTATTTTGGTTCGGTTTTCGGTTTTTCGGTTCGGTTTCGGTTTCTAATTTATACTATTTTCGGTTATATCGGTTCGGTTTTGGAAGGCAGAAACCGTGCAATAACTGAACCGACCGAAGTAAATGCAAAACTACATCGTTTTGCATATTGGATTAAAAACACACAGTTTTTATCACTTTATTCCTCACCTTCTGCCCTAAATTTCCCTCACTTCCCTCTCTAACTCAGCGTCTGCCCCTTGTGTATACCTAAATCCCATCGCCGCCCTCCCCTTCGACCAGCCACCAGGTCCACTAATCTTCCTCACCCCCATCGTCGCCTCCCTCCACTCCTCTGTTTCTCACTCAGTCTTCGCCTCCGTCCACTCTTCCTCCACGCCTAGCAGCCCCTCAGGTACCATAGCAGCCGCTCGCTTAGAAGTGCAGTACTCTTCAAATTTTCAGGTATTGATTTTAATCTCAAACTCAAGAATAGTAATTTTTCTTATGCTAAATCGGGCTTAGTTGATTTGGTGCTTTAGAAACTGAATTTGATACGGATTTAGTAGGTGCTTTAGAAACAAAAGGCAAAAGAAACTCAAGAGGCTAAATCGGGCTCCGCTTTGCCATAAATTGGTGCTTTAGTTGATTTGGAATCTAAATTTGATATGGATTTTATTTACAAGAGCAACTACCAGCAGACAACTTTTCAATTTTGGTTATTAAAATTGAATATGGTATTTTGATTTTCTTTTGCCTTTTGTTTATTCTTGTCTCGTTTTCATTTCTGATGCTATGTTGTTCTCCTATTTGTTTCAGCTTGTTTCAAGATTTTCATATTTTCTTCTACTTCAATTGCATTTTCTCTTGTCGTCCAATTTTTGAAGATATCTAAGAAATTTTACTGCTTCAATCTCAGATTTCTTAGCCTCTTGTGATATATAATTGAAGTCTCTGTTCAAGTTCTAAATTGTTTGGTTTGCATATTATTAATTTTATTAATAACGAGTATATTATTTGGTTTGCATATTATTAATTTGAATCAAATTAATAAGTTTATGTTCAAGATTCACATATTTGATTTATCTGTTCAAGTTGTTGTTATTATGATGATTATTAATATTAGCTAATATATATATATATATATATATATATACACTCATTATTGTAGTGAATGTGATTGGTATACTTTAACAATTTTAATAATTTATTCTTATGCATATACAATACTATTTTTTTGACTGACAGATTTTAATAATTTTTTTGGCAATTTTGCAAGATTTTGACTATTGGATTGAAGGTTGATGAGATGATATTGAATGAAGATGAAGTTTATTTCAATGTATTTTGAATTGTATCTTTTAATTTGGACAATTGAACTTGTATTTTTTTTCAATTTGTATGTTTGATTTTAGATTTATAATTTGTAATTTTGTATGATTTTTAGTTATATTATTTTAATTTAAAAATATGAAATTTCGGTTAACCATATAACCGAACCAAACCGACCGACAAATTCGGTTCGGTTTGAGTTTGGTTACCACACAAACTTCGGTTCGGTTCGGTTCCGTAAAATCAAGCAATTTCGGTTTTCGGTTAATACGGTTCGGTTCGGTTATTGAACCGAACCGACCATTGCACACCCCTACTCTCATGTAATATGTTGGGATTTTTGTTTAAATTGATCTTGAAAAATATCTCATAATTTTATTAAAGAGGAAATTACTCCAAATGTCATCTTTTTAGATTTTCTTTCAAAAATATACTATTTTTAAAAATCTTTCACAAATGTCACTTTTTAAATTTTTATTTTCAAAAATATAACTTTATTAATATCTTATGATCTTAAATTTTACATGATTAAACAAAACACCAAGTTGATTTAAACCTCTCAATCTCTATTACATAAAAAAACTAGTTGAAATTTAACCAAAATATACATAACCAAAATTAAGTTTTGTAAAATGTAAATTTTTTTTCAATTTGTTCTCTTATAGTTGGGATATAATTTTTTTTTTTTATGGTGTTACTCAATACTTCTAAACTATATTTATTAAGTGATATTCTTCCTCGAGCTATTAGATCCTAATTTTCTACAATTTCAAAATTTTTTTATTTTATTTCTTCTAAAACATTAAAGAAAAATATTATATAATCCAAAAAACTATAAATAAAAACTCCATTTTGAGGTTTTATAAATTATGTAAAATCATTTCTATTTAATTTAATAAAAACAAAATTTTTTTACGTCAATCGAACACGTTTAATTTTTTTTTAAGACAACAAAAATCAAAAAATCACCATAAGATGAAATTAACCACAATTCAACTTTACCTGTTAGCTAATAGGAAAGGATTGGATTCAAATTCTTTTCAATTCAAAAAGTAATCAGATTTTTAATCTTTTGAGCTATTCATATATATCAGAGCAACTTAGGGACCTGAGATAAAGTATTATTTGCAAATAAAAAATAAATATTCTCATAAGCTAATTGAATAATATGTACTGTGAGAGAAATTGAACAAAGCTGCATAAAAAATTCAACGGAAGTTTTCTAGGTCCCTGCAGTTTGAGCATGAGCAAGTGAATTTTTTGAAGGTTTAACCATGACTACCTATCAAAAAGGATCAAGAGACGTTACCCTTTGAAACTAGACAATGAACTCTTGGGAGCCAAAGGCAAATTTTTCTCCTGTACTGGACATTGTAGCATGATTGTCGGTTTATATATATATATATAAGAAAAAAAAGGATTGTTCAAATTCTTGTCTTATTTATGTAGTTCCAGTACACTCCTACACTCTAGATATTACAATCGAGGTTTCAATTGAGAGTAGTTGGAGCTTTCATTTGCATCTTTGCAAGATCAATTAAGTATTATCCTAGAAGGGACTTCAATTAAAATCAAGAAGCTAAACTTTCTGATAGAGACATGATCAATTAAAACAATATAATTTTTATTTTTAATTTTCCATCTAATCAAATAGTGGTTAAGCATAAAATATTTTTTATTTTTATTTTCCATCTAATCGAAAATCATAGCACACCCCTAAAAGAATCTAAAAGTATTAACAGGCATTAAAAATAAAATAAAAGAATACATAATAGCAACTTAATAGAGTATATGTATCTTACTAGACAACAATGCAAAAATGGCTTTACAAAAAAAAAAAAAATAACTCGACCATGAAAAGAAAGAACCTCTTAAATTAGGACAAACATTGAAACTCCAATTCAGGAAAAATGAGTAAAATGCTTATGAACAACAAAGTCATAAGCTTGCATTCAATAAAAATAAAGTTACATCATGAAAAAGAAAAAGAAAATGCTAAAAAGTTAACAATTCTATTTTTGTTGCTGCTGATCACATAAGTTAAAATCGAACCATGAATCCTCTGCATATGGAAGCTTAGAGCTCTTCAATTAAACCTGCAGAATGTCATAACAAAAGCAGCAAAATAGATATTGCAGAAACAAATACTTGAAGAAATTAAAATAATGACCAATATTCTTATATTATGTGTAACAATAATGAAAGAAAATCTATTCTATGGCTTACCATGGAGAAGTTTCTGCTTGAAGAAACAAATACTTAATCAAACAATGAAGAAGGTCCAATTATATTTATTCAAGATGGTAATGTGGTCTAATTGACATGAAGATTGCAACATATTGAAGCAGCTCACCTTGCAGTGTTGCCAATCAAATTGTATATTAGCAGATGAGGCTGGGAACCTGTCTATGAATGGGCGATGAAGGCACCATAAAATTAGCTCATCACCCAAAAAGCCTATTGGTTCAAGCACACTCCTACTAAAGCTTTTGAGGGCATAACTATGTTAAGCTTTTGAGGGGCATACTCCTACTGAAGCTCTTACAAACTAAAAGCTTAGCATAATTATTTATAATGTAATGATCCACCAACAAAAGATAACTTCTTGTGTTATAAATAGACTTGTGTTGGTGGGTTTATGTAGTTGTTTGGTAGACTCATAATATGTAAGACAATAGCTTGGTATTTGAAAAGTTCAGCAATAGTATATCGGATGTTAAACTTGTCATAAAACTGCATGAAATAAAAAAATAAAAAAAACTATTATACATAAAAAAAATAAAATAAAACAACAGGAGCTATTATAAACTAGACGTATATTATGCGTATACTACATGCGTACTTGATATATATTATTTATAAACTAGATGTATATTATGTGTATACTAGATGTATATAGTGTGTGTACTGAATGTATATAATGCGTATACTAGATGCATATACTGGATGTATATAGTGCATGTACTGGATGTATATAGTGCGTATACTAGATGTGTACTATATGTATATTATTTGTATATTAGATGTATATTATGCGTATACTAGATGTGTACTATATATATATTGTTCGTATACCAGATGTATATAGTGCGTATACTAGATGTGTACTAAATGTATATTGCGCGTATATTAGATGTATATAGTGCGTATACTAGATATATATTATGCATATACTAGATGTGTACTAGATATATATTGTACGTATACTAAATGTGTACTAGATGTATATAGTGCGTATACTAGATGTATATTGTGTGTATATTAGATGTGTACCAGATATATATTGTTCGTATAATAGATGTGTATAGTGCGTATATTATATGTGTACTAGATATATATAGTGCGTATACTAGATGTATATAGTGCGTATACTAGATGTGTACTAGATGTATATTATGCGTATATTAGATATGTACTAGATGTATATTGTGCGTATACTAGATGTGTACTAGATGTATATTATTCATATACTATATGTATATAGTGCGTATACTAAATGTATATTGTGCGTATACTAAAAGTGTACTAGATGTATATTATTCATATACTATATGTATATTGTGCGTAAACCAGATGGAGCTTGCTGTATACTCTGAATAAATTAGATGTATATTATTCGTATACTAGATGTATATTGTGCATATACTAGATGAAAGTTATTGTATACTCTGAGTAAATTAAATGTATATTGTCTATATATTAGATTTGTACTCGATGTGTATATTTATGGGATTTAATGTATATTGTGTGTATATTAGATGTGCACTTAAAATTTTGTTATTGTTGAATAGCAATTACAGAGTTCTACAGTTGATTGATTGTTTAGTAGAGATTACCGATGGAGAGATGGTGCATTCCAATTGATATTGGTTATCCTTAAACTGAAAGTACAGCATTCAGAAATCAAAGCTGTAGCCTGAAATTGATGTGAATTTTTAGATGACCTCCTATGTTGTCTATAGTTTTTGAACTAAATTGAGGTCTGGAGTGATTTTGTAAAATTATAATGAGAAGCAAACAATACAAAATTAGAAATATGAAATACTGGAGCAAAAGAGAAACTGATAATGTAGTAAAGTCTGAAATTTTGCATTAAAGTCATCAACTAGCATTAAAGGAAATAAACCGATGAAATGTTTGGCGAGAAGCACACTTTGACCTCCAAATTATATTATATATATTTTATAACCATTCCATGTTAGTTTTACTCAATTAATATGAATGGCCTAAGACATATAAATAAAATTGCTCCAGAAATAAATCAATGACAAACTAGAATAAGAATAAAACTAACAGTAGCATATATCCACATAAAGTAACCTAAGGTATAATTAATGAGCTATAGCCATAAAAATGCATCTCCTCTTTATCTTATGCTATTGCAACCTAAAGTGTAATTAATGTCATCAATCTAGGGAAGGATTCTTTTAAATTCAATGACATTCAACATCATATATTGTATACATTTCATAGCTTCAATCACATAACTTCCATCCCCTAAATAACCCCTTCCCATAACAATGGTATTACAAAAACTAAATCCTAATCGAGTTGTCTGTACTCTATATTTTAAATCGTATTATTTTCTTTTACTAGCATTTTGATATATGACATGAAAATGGTATAACATAAACTGTTAATAGAAAATGATCTTTTAAAAAATTATTTTGTATTGAGCATGGCTATATTAAATTTTATAATTATTTTAAGGTAATATTTTAATTCTATACAAGGGTTTTGCCTTTGTTCAAACTGCAGAGCATTATTTTTAGAAAATTACACAACATAGCATGCTCAATAAGCTAATAGTAATAGTAAATACCCTATAATCAAAAAACTGATTAGATGCACTAATTATAATTAATAATTATTATGTTTATGCTCCCAAACACCCTTCCAAATTCAAATTACAGTAATGTATAACCAGGCATGAGTCACGCTCATTGTCTCCTGCATCTTTGAAAAGCTCCAAAAAAAAGTAAGAAAAAGAAAATCAAACTACCACAACCAAGGATAATTCAAAAGAAAACTCAAAAATATAAGTATTAATAACGAAAGAATATATCAAAAAAAGCTTGATAGTTAGGAAATCTATCAGCCCCAACAAAGCATTAAAAAAAAATGAAAGAAAAAGAAATTACGGAACCTTGATTAATAAAACTCAAGCGTATAAGTATTCAACATTCTACTTTCCATCCCTCATTTTCTCAGATGCCAAACAGACAATTGAAAGGGAAATAAAAAGCTGACATTCAAGCGATGGTCTTCAAGCAACGCATGACATTCATTATTTCAATCTCCAACAAAAACCAAATCCTAATTTCCTTTCAATCCCCAAAAAACAACCCAAAGATTTTTCCCCAAAAAGTATTTAAGCTAGATCCAAAACAAAAGGAAAAAAATCAATTATAGAAACAAAAACAGGGAATCAAAAAAGAGAAATAGAGATACAGACCTTTGTTCAGAGGTAATCCAGCAAACACAAAATCGAGAGAGAAAATTTGAAGTGAAAGGTAGCGAGACTTGTTTCAAAGAATGTATTTCGCCTGTAATCTAAAAATAGAGAGAAAAAAATCTTTGCCGGTCATTTGCTGATAATCTGAAACGGAAGAGAAGGAAAGTAGAAATGGGGGAGGAGAGTAGAAATGGGAGAGAAAATCTGGAAAATGAGGAGGAAAAGTGAGGAAAGGAAATAGAAAAGAGTAAACGAAATAATTTTGTTTGATTTTATACAAAAAGTGGTATTTTTGTAAAAAAAAATGGTATAAATGAAATTAAAAATTTAAATTATTCTATATTTTAAATATTGTGAAAAGTTTTATTTTTTTTGTTTTTTTTTTGTATAATTAAGTAAAAACCCCTTTATTAAATTAGTTTACATGGGCTTTCTCTATCTGTAATGTGCAGTGTAATGGGTATCTCCGATGGGCTGCATACAAAGAGAAACCAACTTGCCCTCAATGCAAATATCCATTTAAGTTTCTTAATGTTGGGGTCAGGGCCGGGGATCCCTATCGGGGCCGGGATCCCTGCTGGGGCAGGGACAGGGGGAATTATTTCCCTGTGTTCCAAGCGGGAACGAGGATGGAAAATTCCCAAAATTGCATGGGATGGGTGATGGGGGGACCCATTCCCTGCCCCCGCCCTACCCTGCGATCATTCCTAACCATGATATGCATTTTGTTGTAATATGCATTTAACCTTTGTTTTAACCTTTTGTTATGGATATGCACCATTGAATAAATGTGGTATCTCTCAAAATAATAAAATTTAAGGGCTTAAATTTCAATATAATTTTTGAATCCTTAAGATGTGCAAATTTGAACAATTAGAAAAAAATTGATTTAAAAATGTTAAATATTGCCCCAGTTTCGTAAGTTAAAAGGTAATATTGCACCCAAATAGAGCAAAGGGGTTATCTGGGATTCAGATAATCCAACTCAATAATTTTCTTATTATTCGGATGGAGTCAAGTTTTGATCCGACCAAGCCGATTTATACTCCTACTTAATTTTTTTTTTTACAAAAGACACATAATATTTAATTCAATTTAAATGTTGAGAGCAGTAATAAAATTCGACACTTTCCACACTTTTAATTGAGTATTGGATAACATGCCAATTCATGGTGGCTCCTATTTAAGATATTCAAATAATCAAACTTGATGTCTTCCATCATATTAAAATTTTGCCAAGAAAAAATATTGAGTCATAAGAAAAATAACATATAAGATTTTTTTAAAATATTTGGAGAATGGAGCAAATACGCCTTGGATAGGCCATTGATATCAACATCAGTATTAATGTAATTTTGACAAACGATTAATCTCCATCTCTGGCAACTATTAACTATCAACTAATAACCATAGGGTAACATGTATAACTAAAACATCCATAACTAAATCAAACAAGTTCTTGCAAAAATAAATAAATAAATATTTTTAAAATTTACAAATAAGTTTTCATCTTCTTAAAATTATCAATTCACCAATGAATGTCTACTTTTAAAGAAATATTATATTTAAATATAAACTTACAAGTATGTCTTGCTACAATAAATAATTATTTAATTTTTAAAGTAGAATTATTATTCAAAACTCATGTTTTTAATCAATTTGCTCATTAATTGTCTTGTTTTGTTGAAAGGGCAAATTATTAAAACCTTAAAACATTTAATAAGTTTCTTAATTTTGAAAGAAAAGAAAAGAAAAGTGAACATTTATTTATGATTTAAAAAATTAATAATCTTGCATTTAATAAAAACATAAAACAGAAAAAAAAATCAAATATGCTCTGAATAAGAAGATGTTGACCCAAAATGCTACATACTCTACTGATAGGTGTGGAAATCATAGTCAAGCTTCCTGATAATACAGCAAATACCATTTGCTCTAAGGCCCATTCAGTCGGCCCATTCAACTGGCAAGGCCCAAAGCCCATCAGCCAAAGGTATCAGACACGAGCTCCTAGGCAACGCACATGCTTACCACCTGCTCCCTATCATGTCGCCGAATACCTACCCTGACAGCCGGTGATCACTCCCCAGGCACTCGAGTGCCCCTCAATTATCTTATATAAATAGCCCAGCCAACGATGGCACCAGGTATTGAATCCAAGACTTTCTATCTCTAAAGCACTTTATCTCTCTAAGCTACTAACTTAAGCTTTGGAGTGCTCACGCCTGGTCCGACCGGGCTCCTCTTACTGCAGGTTTCTCTCATCCGATCGGATCGCCCTCTCTCCTACAGATAAAGACATTCTCTGCTTTATCATTTGGTGCTTTCGTTGAGAGATGGCAAATTCAAGATCCAATGAGAATATAGCCCCCATGGACCTCGACCACGACGACAACACTCGTGCCATATCAGGCACCTCGAGAATCCCCCATGAGGGCCAACCTCCTTCCCGAATTCAATGACGCCGCTACTAGGCGACCAGAGGACACCCCCATCACTGTGAGGGACATGCGCGCTATTCTCAGCGATTTCACAAAAAGCATTGTCCAAACCCTTAAGAAGGGTAAGATGCCAGTCGCTTCTGAAAGAGCCCAGGAGGATTACCTCGCCGGCGAAGACTTCAGGAGGAATAGGAATCGGGGAATAATCATTAATGAGCAGCGAGCTCAGGAAACTCGAAAGAGCGCGGTCAGGGCCCCGGATAGGAGAGGCAAGGGGAAGCAGGTGATGTCCGCGAATAGGGGGTCCCCTTATTCTAGCAGGGCCACCACTCCCGCTGTAAGGGACGCTTGTCCCACATGTGCACTCCTAGCCGCAACCCTGTGCGAAAGAACAACAACGAGTCCACTGCCACGACCTTGAGTAAGGAGGACCAATGGCTTAAGCAGAAGCTCAAGCAGTTTGGTTTCTTCGCGCCCAAGAAAGGCGCATTCGAAGGAAACACATGCGGGAACACTGCCTCCCCATTCTGCAGGGAAATCACTGACGCCGAGCTCCCTCCCAGGTGGAGAGACGTAGTTATGGAAAGGTACACAGGTAGGACAGACCCTACCACTCACTTGGCTGAGTACTTGACCAAGGTTCAGGTGTATACCTACGACGAACGGATAGCCTGCAGGGTCTTCCCTACCACTTTGGGAGGAGATGCGTTGACATGGTTCCATGACCTGCCTCTGGGATCTATTACGTCGTTCAGACAGCTAAAGGAGCTGTTCACCACGAGGTTTATCGTGCAAACACGAGCACCTAAGACGGTGAACGACTTGTGCAACCTTTACCAGAGGACCGATGAAAGTCTACGAGACTACATCGACAGGTTCCAGGATACCATGTCTGAGGTAAGAAATGTCGGTGTAGAGATGGCGACTACCGCCTTAACTGGGGGCATCGCCGACCGCCCGCTCTTTGAGTCACTCACAACAAGACCCCCATCCAGTTTCACTAAGCTCATGGAGAGGGCCAGGCAGCACATCCAACTGGATGATGCCCTTAGGTCCAACAGAGGCAGAAAGACCAGCGTCCTGGACCGTTTGTAATATCCGGACAGCCGCTCCTCTAAAGGCCAGGACGGAGCAGCCAGCTCCAGAAATTTAGGCCAAACGAGAGGGCCAAGGAGAGATCGGTCTACGCGTTCAGACGATCAGCCTGAAAGAACGTTCACCCCTCTCAACGCCACCCCGACCGCGGTGCTGATGCATATAAAAGAGAAGCACCGCCGAGTAAATTGGCCCAGGGACTTGTCCGAAAGGAGCAGGGCAGTGAGGGATACGAGTAAATACTGCGAATTTCACAGAGACGTCGGTCATTTAACCGACGAGTGCACTTCGCTCAAGAGGGAGATTGAGAGGCTAATACGCCGCAGAGCCCTCAGGAAGTTTATAGGCCCGACCAGAGGGGATGAACCCTGTAGACAGCCGAAGCCTCGAAGGGACGACCCTGACTCGGACGATGATGAGCGCAGGAATCCCAGAAATGCCGACCCGGGCAGGCCCTATGCCGGGGTTATAAATGTGATCACAGGAGGGTCATCCTACGGAGAGGACCTCCCCAAGAAAGGGAAAAGGAAGGGCGTCTACCTCTCCCGCCAGGCCGAGCAGCCTGCCTCTGTCACCATTTCCAGCGAAGACGCACGAGACGTCCTGTTTCCCCACAAGGACGCTCTCGTTGTAAGATCTAGGATTAATAATTTTAATGTGAAAAGAATTTTGGTGGACAATGGCAGTGCTGTCAACGTCCTAACTCTCCAGGCTTACAGAGCCATGGGTCTTCCGATCGGAGAGCTGAAGCTGAATGCCACACCTCTGATCGGACTGGGCAACGCCACTATCCCGGTGGCAGGATCGGTGGAGCTCTTTGTCGAGTTAGGCCAAGAAGCAGTAGCTCACGCCTGTAAGGTAATTTTCATGGTCATCGACATGACATTTGCCTATAATGCTATCTTTGGCAGGCCATTGCTCTTCCATACCGGAGCCGTGACTTCCATCCGCTACATGGTGATGAAAATCCCAACAGCAGGTGGCATCGCCATTTTGAGAGGCGACCAAAAGGCATCCCGAGAGGCTTATGTAATAATGATAAAGCAGCAGCGGGAGGCGATGGTCATAGAGCCCGGCCTCGAGCAGCCAGAAAAGGCAGAAAGGCCCAGGATGGACCCTGCGGAGGAGACCAAAATGAAGGCGCTGAACAAATGGAAAAACATTCAGGTCGGGACCAGCATGAGTAAAGAAACAGAAGATGCTATTATGCAGGTCTTGACGATAAATCAAGCGACCTTCGCTTGGAAGCCAGAAGACATCCCTGGCATAGACCCCAGTGTGATCACCCACAAGCTGAATGTGGACCCAAACTTTCCTCCGGTCCGTCAAAAGCTAAGGAGGCACGCACCCGATCGGAGGAAGTTCATTTCTGAGGAGGTGGATAGGCTACTCAAGACCGGAATAATCCGAGAGGTAGACTATCCAGAGTGGTTGGCTAATGTGGTTTTAGTCAAGAAAAAGTCTGGCAAGCTACGAATGTGTGTGGACTTCACCGACCTTAATAAGGCGTGTCCCAAAGACAGCTATCCCTTGCCCAGCATAGACCAATTAGTCGACGCCACCGCAGGCCATGCCATCTACTCTCTCCTCGATGCATATGCCGGCTACCACCAGATTTTGATGTGGCTCCTAGACCATGAGAAAACCAGCTTCATTACAGACGACGGGACCTTTTGCTACAAGGTAATGCCGTTCGGACTGAAGAATGCTGGGGCCACATATCAACGTCTCATGAACAAGATCTTCAAAGACCAGATCGGCCAGAATGTTGAGGTCTACGTTGATGACATGATCGTCAAAAGGCGAAGCCCCGAGCAGCACCCCGCCGATCTGGCAAAAATTTTTGACACTCTGAACAGATTCCAGATGAAGCTCAATCCCGAGAAATGTGTTTTCGGAGTTCCGTCAGGAAAATTCTTAGGATTCCTGGTCTCACAAAGAGGGATTGAAGCTAATCCGGAAAAAATAAAAGCTGTCCTCGAGATGCAACCTCCCAGGAACGTAAAAGACGTCCAAAAGCTGAACGGAAGGATAACAGCCTTGGGGCGATTCATCTCCTCCTCAGCCAAGCGTTGCACCCCTTTCTTCAAGAAGCTGAGGAAGAGTGAAACCTTTGTCTGGGGAGAAGACTGCCAGCAAGCCTTCGAAGAGTTGAAGGCATTCCTCACCAACCCACCGCTGCTTAGCCGGCCAGTACCAGGTGAAAATCTGTACCTCTACTTAGCCACCTTTAAGGATGCTATTGCAGGTGCTTTGGTCCGAGAAGAAGATACTCAACAGCTGCCTGTGTACTACGTCAGTGAAGTACTTAGAGGTGCAGATCTAAGAAAAGGACCGGTCGAGCAACTTATCATTGCCCTTATGATGTGCGCAAGGAAGCTAAGGCCATATTTCGAAGCACACACAATTGTGGTCCGATCGGGCCACCCCCTTCGAAAGAATCTCCAGACGCCCGATCTGGAAGGCAAAATGGTGGGATGGGTAATAAAGCTACAGTCCTGGGATGTCAGATATGAGCCAAGAAAAGCGATAAAGGCCCAGGCTTTAGCAGATTTTGTAGCTGAATTCGCGGGTGAGGAACCACAAAGTCAGCCCAAGCTACAAAACTGGGAAATGACAGTGGATGGCGCAGCAAATGACACCCGAGGAGGTGTCGGTATAGTAATAAAAGGCCCTCTGGGCATCACAATAAGGTACGCAATAAAGCTTAACTTCAAAGCTTCCAATAATGTTGCAGAGTACGAGGCGCTCCTTCAAGGCCTGAGACTGCTCCATGCGATCCGACCGGAGTTAGTAGCCATCAGGAGCGACTCCCAGCTCATAACCAGTCAGGTTTTGGGGACCTTCGAGGCCCGAGAAGCCACCATGATCCAGTACCTGGCCAAAGTTAAAGCAGCCTTCGCGAAACTTGAAGAAACTGGATCAGAGTGGGTGCTCCAGAAAGTCCCGAGAGACCAAACGGCAGAAGCCGATCGGCTGGCAAAGTTGTCTGCTTCGGAACAAAATGTCATAGAAGAAAACATTGCCATAGTCGACCAGACTTCCTCCTCCCTAGACGAGCCGGAAATGATGGAGATCGACCAAGAGGGCAAAACCTGGATGAGCTCGATTAAGCAGTACCTCCAAACAGGTGGGCTGCCCGAGGACAAAGACGAAGCTCGCAAGGTATCCCGAAAATCCCTTAATTACTCCATCATTAACGGTGATTTGTACAAAAAAGCTTTCAGCTACCCCTGGCTCAAGTGCGTGATGGAGGGGGAGGGAGACTATATCCTCCGAGAACTCCATGAAGGCATATGCGAAGCACACGAGGCGAGTAGAGCTATGGCCAGAAAGGCCCTCCAGATGGGATACTACTGGCCCAGCATGCTCAAGGATGCCCAAGAAAAAGTCAGAAGATGCCCGCAATGCCAGGTGCATGGGAAGGTAATAAGGCAACACGGAGTGGACCAACAGCCGATCGGAATTGCTTGGCCCTTCGATCAATGGGGGCTCGACATCCTAGGACCTTTTCCCCAAGGCAAAAGGCAGATGAAGTTTCTCGTAGTAGCGGTTGACCATTTCTCCAAATGGATCGAGGCTGAACCTGTTGCCACTATCACAGCCGAGAAGGTCAAAAGTTTCGCTTGGAAAAACATCATCTGCAGGTATGGCTTACCTAATGTCTTTATTGCAGATAATGGCAAGCAGTTCGACAATTCCATTTTCAGAAACTTCTACCAAGGACTGAACATTAAATTGAAGTTCACGTCAGTCGCCCACCCCCAAAGCAACGGAATGACTGAGGTCTCCAATCGGACCATCCTGGAAGGGTTGAAAAAGCGACTGGGCGAAGCAAAAGGCAATTGGACTGAAGAGCTACAGAGTGTCCTGTGGACATATAGGACTTCGCCAAGAACAGGCACTCACCAAACGCCATTATCCCTCGTCTACGGCTCTGAAGCAGTGATACCTGTAGAGGTCGGCCTTCCCTCTTACCGATCGGCGCTCTATTCCGAACAGAAGAATGCTGAAGAAAGACGCCAAGACCTAGATCTAGCAGAAGGAAAGAGGGAGGACGCCTACACCAAGATAGCCGTATATAAACAAAGAGTGGCCAGGTACCACAATGCTAAAGTAAAGTCAAGAACTTTCAATGTTGGCAATCTGGTACTCAGAAAGGCAGACTTGGGATCAAGAAATGCGGGAGTGGGCAAGCTAATGCCAAATTGGGAAGGATCCTATGAAGTCTCTAAAGTCTTGAGCCCGAGCACCTATAGGCTCCGAACTGTAGAAGGCCAGGACATTCCCAGAAGCTGGAATGTGGATGTACTCAAAAAGTACCATCTTTAACAATGTATTAGAACTTGGCAATTGCCCGATTAATAAAGAGGTTCTTTCTTTCGAAATTATTCAAGCGATGCATCATATGCAACTTGTGCACTAGTCTAAAGTGTTTGCTTTACGGAGGATCTCACCTCCCTAGCTCGAATATGCAATCTTTATGCAACTTTACGAGTATCGCTTAGCTCGACAATGCAATCCTATGCAACATTTATGCAGCTATCATGCAGCTTTTACGAGCATTCCATGCTACGGTCACACAATTTTTATGCAATTAAAAATACTATGCAGCCGCTCGGTTATTTGACTTGAAGGCTATTTAAATTCAGGAAGTACTTGCGATCAGTACGCAACTTCACGAGTAATACTTAGCTCGATTATATTAATGATCTTAGTACAAATCTATGTACATCACATTTGCATGATTATGCACATCAACACTTTATGGAAAAAAGCAATTTTATTAAGAATGTTTTGAATTGTACAATTCACAAAGAATGAATAAAAAGAAGGCTAATCTAATCTCCTACGCTAACCCTCTATATCTACAATATCTATATGGCCAGGAGGATCGGCAGTCTGCTCGGCTTGCGGCCCGGCGGTGGTTTGAGAGGGGTCGGCAGATGGCGGCACGGACCCAATTCCCCCTTCAAAGACAGGCCCCGCTGAAGGTTGCACCACTAGCTCAACCTCAGGCACTGGAGGCATTGCAGGATCACTTTCTGCTGGAGTCTCCCGATCGGCCTCCGGAATCGAAATATCTCCTCCCGAAGCTCTCCGAGTCACCTCCCCGTCAGGAGCATCCCTTTCGTCATCGCTGGTTGGAGGAGCAGGCAGTGAGGCCGGATCATCCATCCAAGTCAGATCGGCGCCAAGAAAGCGCCTCCCAGCTTCATGAATTAACCAAAACAGCAACTCTACCTGAGCCTCTGCTAGCTCATCGAGAAGACGCTCCTTCTGGTTTGTAAGCTCCTCTTCAAGGATCGTCGTGAAGGAAACCTCTTTCTCCTCCGAAGACGCCTTCAGAGACTCCGCTTCCTTGCGAAGTTGCTCGCCCTCTACTTTTAGTCTGGCATTTTCCGCAGCCAACTCTTTGCACTCGGTATCCAGTCGGGTTGCGTCTGCTTCGAACCACCTACTTTGTGCATTCTCAGCAGAAAGGCGAGCAACCTCCCCTTTCAGTTTATCAACCTCCCCTTGCCATGCCTTCAGGTCCTGAGCCTTCTGATGGACCTCCTTCTGCAAGGTCACAGTCTCTGAGTGAGAGGCAGCAGAACGCTGCTTCTCTCTTGTCAGATCGGCACGAAGAGCAGAGGCCTCTTTTTGAGCAGTGTCAGCGTCAGCCTTGGCCTTAGAGCCGTCCTCCGCCCTTCCTTTCCAGGTAGCCGCAGCAAGTTGAAGACGCTGAGCCCTTCTGGCCACCTGCGCCAGAAAAAGAAAGGAAAATAAATAGGGAACATCAGTAATCCCACAATAAAAAAGAAGAGAAGAAAGAACAGAGGCTGAAAGCAAGTCAAAAGGTTCGTACATCTAGTAGCTGAATGCCAATAGCATGGAAATCTTTCTGGATCTGGCCGATCTCACCGATTTCCCTATGGTCATCTTCCGAAAGGAGACCACGGCAAAGAGGCCCAGCCACTTGGCCTAGGGACCAATCGCTGCCAAAGTTCTCCCTCAGGAAGTCTTTAAAGAGCGTCGGTCGGCGATCCCCCGATCTCCTAGGCGGTTCACCTTGCTGGACGGTTTTTCCCTTGGCATCCATCCGGGCATCGGACTCTACAACAGCCTCTGCAGCTCTCTTCTGAGCGGCCTCTTCCACCTCTCGAAAAGTGACACTGATAGGCACATTATCTTCGTCCGACTCGTCCCGGAGATGTGGGGGCTGGCTGCGCACCGGCTGAGGAGAGGTCTCAGTCCGAGGCACAGTTCTGTGCCCAGCAGCGGTGGAGGTAGGTGCAGTAACGGAAGCAGGAGGCACCGAGGAGATTGGAATGGCTGCAATAGCGGGAGCCGTTGTAGAGGCATCAGCCGCTCCCCTAGAAGCTTGAAGATCGGCAGAAAGAACCAATTTTCTCCTTTTCCTTTGCTCCTGGGCTTTCTTCTCCGCCTCACGTTTCTGCCTGATCCGATCGCCAAGCTGTTTTGACGCTCCGTTACCACCAGCCATCTCAGCTGCAACCAGACAATAAACAAGATAAGTTTTTCATATAGAAATCCCCTTCACAAAGCAATAATAAAATGCAATGCATGATGGTGCATAATGACAATGTTTTCTCCCTAGTCCTAATGCTCACGTTCTGCAGCTTCAGCGCCCTCAGGGTTGGGAGACCCGAACAGTGTAGTCAGGAGAAAGCTGGACTGATAGGGCTCCCCATGCCGACTTACGGCGTTATATCGCCCTCATACATGGGCTGACCCGCGGCAAGGTCCTTCAAAATCTCGGCCCTGTTCGATCGGGTGAGGCGCACGCCAAATCCACCCTTCATCCCGACCAGGAAGTATCTCTCCTTGTACCCTTTCATCGAGGTCGGGATGAACATCAATTTCTTCTTTGGCCGGCTGGTGAAAAAGTACTCCGTCCCATCGCTTCGAGCCGATATGTAGAAGAAGTGGGTGAAAAGCTCAAGGGTCGGAGCGACCGCCTTTATTCTGCACAAGATTTTGAAGCACGCCACTGACCTCCACCCATTCGAATGCAGCTGATTGGGGGCGATCCCATACCCTCTCAAGATCGCCATTTCAAAGGCGTCGAGTGGGAACCTCAAGCCAGCATCCAGGCTCCAGAGATGGCAAATAAACCACTCGTTGTTATTTCGGCCAAAAGGCCCTTCAGTCACCGCCATCGACTCCGGGCAGGCCACTACCGATACCTCTTCAGGAAGGCCATATTTGGAGGGGATCTCAGCCACCTCCCCAGCGGTCAATCAAGAATGGAATTCAACGGCTGGTCTATTGTGATAGTCATCCAAGAAGCTGCTATCGAGCATATCGCCACTACTGGAGGCCATTTTCAACAGGCAAGAAGGGCGGAAAGATGCAAGTTTCTAGTGGAGTGGATGCAAACAGAAAGAAAGCAAAAAGGAAAGAGGAAAAATTACTTACTTGACAGAAAGAACTCAAGGAATTTGAAGAAGCAAGAAGAGGTTTGCGGAAGTCTGAGATTCAAGAAGAGATTTTGATAGAGCTTCGCTAGGGATTTCGAAAATAAAGAGGAAATGCTTTACAAAGTCCCCTATTTATAAGCCAAAAGCTTCTGGAACACGCCAAACAACGCGCCATTCAACAAGCGCCACGTGTCGAAAGATATTATGCCTCTGCGAAGAACGAAGCGTCGTCCTCGGTACATGCGCAGCATTAAATGAAAACAGCTGTCCAGGCAGGCGCGTCTCTTCAGAAAAGGCGCCTCCTAAATTCAAAAAGCGCGCCGGTACGCGTCCTCGGATCGGGAAATTTCAGAATTAATTCCATCCGAATGGACAGTCAAGGCAAACTCATGCCCGATCGGACCCGTTGAGGGGGGGACAAGTGATAATACAGCAAATACCATTTGCTCTAAGACCCATTCAGTCGGCCCATTCAACTGGCAAGGCCCAAAGCCCATTAGCCAAAGGTATCAGACACGAGCTCCAAGGAAACGCACATGCCCGATCGGCTGATGTGACCGCCAGTCCCATCAGCCGCCTGACACAAGACAGCGCCCATGCCTACCACCTGCTCCCTATCATGTCGCCGAATACCTACCCTGACAGCCGGTGATCACTCCCCAGGCACTCGAGTGCCCCTCAATTATCTCATATAAATAGCCCAGCCAACGATAGCACCAGGTATTGAATCCAAGACTTTCTATCTCTAAAACACTTTATCTCTCTAAGCTACTAACTTAAGCTTCGGAGTGCTCACGCCTGGTCCGACCGGGCTCCTCTTACTGCAGGTTTCTCTCATCCGATCGGATCGCCCTCTCTCCTACAGATAAAGACATTCTCTGCTTTATCACTTCCGATGGCTGGACATCGGAGAGAACCTCATCTGGCTTAAAAGCACAATGAAAACCAAAAGCTTAGGAAGGTTGGTGGTACATGCACTTATAATCCAATGCTTAAGTTAAAGAGTCTCCTATTATGGGTTACAGAATACATATATGTCTAGGAATGGATTAGTGAAATTACCTCATTGGTGTAAGTGGTCCCAAGTTTTTGAGTTAATATCATGCAGGGACACGTGGCATGCGATGAGCATTTACTGCTTGCTTTTGCTTCAGACGATGTTGCTTGTTATAAGGTGCGGCTCACGTTATCACTGAGTACATACTAATGATGCTTCCTCCCACATCACCATTTGCCTACTGTGGGTGAAAATCAATGTTTTTAAAATCGGATCGGACGTCGACTCACCTTACCAACTAGATCAAGAGTCAACTGATTCGATCGGATTGAGTCGAAATTTTTATTTTTTTAAATATAATTATTAATAAAAAATTAAAAATATAGTATATAAAAAATATATTTAAACAACATATTAATTATTAAATATCAATATATTAATCATTTTTTATTTATTTTACTACTTTTTTTTAGTAATAATAGTAAAAAATTAACATCAATTGAATTTTTTTTTTGTTAAATATTTGAATTTATAAGTAAAATGTAATTTTGAATTTATAAATTTATAAATTTTAATTTCAATTGTAAAATTTATTTTTATGCATGTTTATATTTATTTCTTTTTCAATATTATGTTATATTTAAATTATTTAGTTATTAAATATCTAAAAAAATATAGTGAAAACAATTTCACATAATGTTTAATTTTATCAAGTTTAATATTAATATAAATTAATTTTATTATCAAATATAAATTTTTAATCGAATAATATTTAACGACTATTAACCCGGATTATAAAAATATATTTTATAAAAATATAAAAATATAATTTAGAATATATTTGATTTTTTTCGGTTCAACCCGGTTTTTTCTAGTTTAACTCGGTTTTTCCCTATTCAATCCGATTTTTTACTGTACATTCCGATTTTTTACATGTTCTAGTTTTTATATTGAATCGAACCGATTTTCTATCCGATTCGCGGTTGGACCGATTCAACCGGTCGGTCCGGTCCGATTTTTAAAACAATGGTGAAAATACTCGCAAAGTAGCTAGAATTAGAAGGACAATCCTCCAGTTCTTTCTTTATCTACTAGTGGAGACTTTCCCAATACTTTAATGGGCCATCTCTTCGGCCTAGTTCGTTGCGAACATGCTCTTAGGAGATGGCAGTTTGGCCCCTTATTAGTAGCCCCCCCTTTTCATTGGTCCATTTAGCATGGGCCTTTTGAAAATTTTTATAGCATTGTCTTCCATCTATGCAGTGCATCGCTTCATTTTCTAGGATGGCGGTTGTAGACACCGGGTCCCGAGACAATCAAAACTAAGGTTATCTAATGATGAAATTAATGTTTGTTCACAAGCGAAAGATTGGAAATAATAGTTCCCATGTCAAGTTCCCTTTCTTTAAAAAAAATAAAAATTTGGAGGTTTGCAACCACCAGCGCACGCTGGCGCTGGGGAGAGCTCCCCCAGCGCTGCGCGCAGCGAGCATGCACTGATGCTAGGGCGAGCGCCCCCCAGCGTTGTGCCCGGAGCTCGTAGCCTGGGCGTCCCTCGCCCAAGCGCGCTGATGAGGGGCTTGAGCGCCTCGCAGTCACGCCCCGCCCGTCCCTCGTCACCAGGCTGCCGAAAATAATTTTTTCTCCCAAAAATCGGGATTTTGAGTCCAAATTTGATTTCAAATCATTTTTTCGGGATTTTTCACAATAAATCCGGATTTTATACTTAAATAAGGTAGAATTTGATTAGAATTCAATTTTTTTCCTAAATTAACTAGGTTTTTTCCTAAAATCATATAAATAGAAAAGAAAGAAAGAGAAAGAAGAGAGATTTTTGGTTGCAATTTTTCTTTTTTTCTTCAAAAGAATATTTTGCTGCATTTTTTTGGGTTTTTTTTTCTTCTTTAAGAGAATTTTTTAAGGTTTCAAAATTTAATTCTTCTTAATAAATAAAAGAGCATTCTTGAGACAAAGAAAACAATTATTTGTTCTTGGGGATTTGAATTTTTCTTGCATTATTTTTTGAGCAAGCTTTTTCTTTAGTTTTTTCTTTTTAGAGAGATAAAATTCCAATTTTTGTCATTTTTAATTTTATTTTCGTGGATCTAGACAAGAAAATCAACCATTTTCCTTCATTCCATCAAATCCGAATTCTGATGGTAAATATTTTGGACACGATCTTATATATTTGCTTTATTTACAATCAATTAATCGCCATGTAGATCCTTATATATCTCTTTTTTTTTTGTTTTTTTTATTTGCTTGTTTATTTATTTACTTGATGGTTCGTCCGCAGTTTTATTATTATTATTATTATTATTATTATTATTATTATTATTATTATTATTATTATTATTATTATTATTATTATTATTATTATTATTATATTTTTGTGTGTTAATTTATTTGTTTCATTATATCATTAATTTATTTGTCATTCATAATACACTTTATTTCATTTTATCTTAATTCATTTTTATTATTTTGTGTGTTTTAATTGATTTTTGATTTAATTACCAATATTAATTTTATTTTTGTTTTGATTCCAATACTTTTGTCCTTGTTTGAGCACTTTTGTGAGCGAATGAGGCGATCCAGGAGATTCGTGTTGGGTTGATTTATTATTTTTATTTTTATTTTTATTCATTTTGTCATGTAATTTGTAATAAAATTATTTATTTTATGCACGTTAACTTAGAAAATTACAAAAATATTTTTATTGGTGAATTGAATTTTTTTTCTAACAAAGTGGGACCAATGTCCTAATTTTAGCCAATAGAATGTCACTTTCAAAAGAAGAGTTAGCTTTCATAAAATGAGATCACTCATCCCGGTTTTCTTAATAATACCCAAAAATAAATTTTTGATTTTTTAAGTGAACATAAATGAACCAATGTTTCTATTCCAAATAAATACCTCATTTTATGTATGTTATTTATTTATTTAATTTTATATTTTGGGGAATTATATTTTCTGTCCCAATTTCATCTTGTAATTTATTTTGTATTTTAGTTATTTTATTTATCGCTTTTCTTTACCGCTTTCCTACGATACTTGATGTGCGCTTTAATTAAATTGCATGACGTGTGAGAAAAAAGATAGAAAATTAATTATTAAAGACTCACTTATAATTTAACCAAGGTATTAATAAAAGTGAAGTCTCGAACTACTCACTGGTTTAAACCCCCAAGGTTAGATGAAGTTTTTCAATTTTTGTAAATTAGGTGGCGACTCCAAAATATCTCAAAAATACCTAAAGGTTTCATGACATTAGATAAACTTTTCCAATATTCTATTAGCTAGGGATTCCAAAATATTTTATATAATTTCAGATCTAGACGCGAACCCTCTCGACCCTAAAAGCGGGCTTTCTAGGGAATTACGCGGGTTTCGGTGCGCATCACAGTGGCGACTCCGCTGGTGACTTCGATACTTTGCTTCGAAAGTGTCTTAGTTAATATATATAATTGAGTTTTTATGAATTAAAATTCAATCACTTTTTGAAAAATTACATTGCATATATGCTAGAACCTTAGAACTATATTAGATGGTCCCTACTCTTACCCTGGTGCATTCCTGAAGTGCGACCTTACTTCACTCAATGTAGAAAAGTGTTAAGAATAATCACCAGCCCAAGCCTCGTACCACTTGGTATATTAAATGGAGACCTGATTGATCGTTATGCTCGTGATGAATTAGACCAGTTGGCAGGAACCATACTTGGGTAGCCCTAAAGTATCATCACCTTTAACTAAAGGTTATGTAATGGCAATAAATACTCCCCCTAGGTGAAATGTGCCGTAATACTGTGCTTGCTACGTGGGCCCATTTTAATTTTATTAAAGTGTTCGAATACATAATGGCCATATGTACGCATTTTAAATAAAGAGATGTTATGCTGCCGATTTTCCACCATGCACCATATGCATCCATTGGGTTCCTCGTTAACCTATGGATTAAGCCCACCTAGGAAAGAGGCCGCACTACTTCTTGTGTGGGAGTGATAAGGTTGGAAGGATATACTTATATATGGTTGTGGTTGTCGCAAAACACACAATCATGCATCACATATGTCATTCATGCATCATAATAACAAGGTGTATTCTGCAAGTATCATAGATTCGTCTAAGTGGTCTATGCTGGGTTTCAACGGAATTAAATCACATTAAACGCAGCGGAAAATTCGAAACCCGAAACAGGATCCAAGTATTTTCGATTGATTCAAAAAGGAAGAGATAAAGATTAACTGACCTTTTGAACGAAATAACTCTTTAGATCGGACTGAAGACGCTGCCTTTACACGAACGTCCTCTATCGGTATCCACACGCACGAACAAATGAGCAGGAATCACAGGGGTGCTAGCTCCCTTGAATGCGAATGGATTTCTTTTCTTTCTTTCTCAAAGAATAAAGCTGGCTCTGTTTTCTTTTCTTTCGTTTTTTTTACAAGGAAAAACGATGGCACTGTTTTCTTTTCTTTCTCAAAGAATAAAGCTGGCTCTGTTTTCTTTTCTTTCGTTTTTTTACAAGGAAAAACGATGGCACTGTTTTCTTTTCTTTCTCAAAGATGAAGAACTGTACAGCCACTCTAATCCTTGTTATTTAGAATAACGTGATTAGTGTTTCTATTAGGGTTAAACTCTTTTATTGAAGAGTTATATCTCATATATAATTGTATATATATTTCAAATCTTTTTCCTCTTAGGAAAAGATAAATGATGATATTATCTCTTAATTCAAAATTAAGATATAATATATATATATACATATATTTATATATATATATATATATTTATTTATTTATTATTCTAAATAATAAGAAATAATATATTAATACATATTATTATCTCATATTCAAAATAAGAGATATTTATATGTATAAATATATATATATAAATATGTAATTTCGAAATTAAATATAAATACCTATATTTATATTTTATTCCGAAATAACCCAATAAAATCCATTCTGTTCATTTTGCTCTTGGTGTGTGACCCAATAGGTTTATATTATGTTGGCAGTGGGCCTAATCCCATAAAAGCCCACAAGTCATAATTGGTCTCTAGCAAGACATTATGACTACCCAAATAATATAAATATCGTTAGTCCGATTTTAACCTTGCAATAGAACATGTTATTATCCTTTTGTCACACGATATCTTGTTTGAACATAAGTCATGGTCCATGTCAAACTTAAATTGTTCAAACATATAATTTCTCGATGACCAAGTAGACTGATAAATTCAAATGACATTGATCACACTATCAATTCATTTGAGCACGGCCATGCATTTTACAGTCCTACTTATCGAGGGGCCCAATAGATATCTCTCTCATTAGAGAGGGACAAATTCCATCTTGATTATTCACTTTCCTCCGCATAATTCTCACTATGTCCGATCATAAACTTTATAATTATCCGATTAAAGATAACGTTTGATTATGTCAAAACATAATGATCCTTATGTAGGAAACTATGATAATCTCAGGTCAAAGGATTCAATAATATATCTATTATAAGAACACTTATGACATTAACCCATGAAGTGATCTTATAGTGGGTCTATCCAGTACTTTGTTCTCTAGCAAGTACATATAGATTTGATTTATATCAACATATATAATCATCCCATGATTATCAATGCAAATCTATACTAGTCTTAATTTATCTTTATGCCCTTTATTGATAAATGACTAGGGACAACATGAATAACGTTGTTATTCATAAACATTACAATAATGTAACATGCCAATAATATCAATACGAAGAAAACCATTATATAAATGAAAAAGTAATGATTACATCAAGGTCCAAATACTTGGCCTAGGGCATAACCACTAACAATCTCCCACTTGCACTAGGCCCAATCATAGATATATCTAATACCCATTGATCTAGTATGTCCATCATGTTTGGCTTGTGGGAGAGCTTTGGTAAGTGGATCGGCGATGTTATCATCAGTAGGTACTCTGCATATCTTGACGTCTCCTCTCTCAATTATTTCTCGAATGAGATGAAAACGCCTGAGTATATGTTTTAATCTCTGGTGAGATCTAGGCTCCTTAGCCTGTGCAATAGCACCATTGTTGTCACAATAAAGATCCACTGGGTTGCTGATACTAGGTACTACTCCCAATTCAGCAATGAATTTCTTGATCCATACTGCTTCTTTAGCCGCATCTGATGCTGCTATATACTCAGCTTCTGTTGTAAAATCAGCGACAGTGCTTTGTTTAGAACTTTTCCAGCTTACAGCACCTCCATTTAACACAAACACATATCCTGATTGCGATCTAAAATCATCTTTGTCAGATTGGAAGCTTGCATCTGTATAACCATTTATTACTAGCTCATCTTCCAATCCTCCATATATTAAGAATGCATCTTTAGTTCTTCTTAAGTACTTAAGAATATTCTTAACAGCTGTCCAATGACTTTCACCGGGATCTGACTGGTATCTGCTCGTCATGCTCAAAGCATACGAAACGTCTGGTCGAGTGCATAACATGGCATACATGATTGATCCTATAGCCGAAGCATAAGGAATCATGCTCATGCGATCTCGCTCATCAGATGTCATTGGACATTGAGTCTTGCTAAGAGTAATGCCATGAGACATTGGCAAAAATCCTCTCTTGGAATTTTGCATACTGAATCTATTTAGCACCTTATCTATATAAGTGCTTTGACTCAGACCAATTATCCTTTTAGATCTATCCCTGTAGATCTTAATCCCAAGGATATAAGCAGCTTCGCCCAAATCTTTCATTGAAAAAGATTTCCCTAACCATTCTTTTGTCTTTTGCATGATAGGGATGTCATTTCCAATGAGTAATATGTCATCGACATATAACACAAGAAACATCACAGCGCTCCCACTAACCTTCTTATATACACAAGGTTCATCCTCATTTTTGATAAACCCAAACTCTTTGACTGTTTCATCAAAACGAAGATTCCAGCTCCGAGAAGCTTGCTTCAATCCATAAATGGATCGTTGCAGCTTACATACCTTCTTAGAATTCTCAGGATGGACAAAACCCTCAGGTTGTGTCATGTACACATCCTCGAGTAAGTTTCCATTAAGAAACGCTGTTTTGACATCCATTTGCCATATCTCATAGTCATAATATGCAGCAATGGCAATAAGAATTCTTATAGACTTAAGCATTGCGACTGGTGAAAAGGTTTCATCATAGTCAATACCATGAGTTTGTTTGAATCCTTTTGCAACAAGTCTTGCTTTAAAGGTATTTATTTTGCCATCCATGTCGGTTTTCTTTTTGAAAACCCATTTGCACCCAATGGTTTTAATTCCTTCAGGTGGATCAATCAAGTTCCAGACTTGATTATCATACATGGATTGCATCTCAGACTTCATGGCTTCCAGCCATTTCTGAGATTCCGGACCTGACACGGCATCTTGATAGGTAGTAGGCTCATCTTGATCCATGAGCATTACTTCACGACTATCTGTCACGAGAAATCCATATCTCTCGGGTTGAAGTCGTGTCCTATCAGATCTACGTGGTACTTGTGTAACAGGTACAGGTTCCACAATAGGTTGTGAAACTTGTTGAGTTTCCACCAATGGTTCAATGTTTTCTTGTGGTTCTTGAATTTCTTCAAGTTGTACTTTACTCCCACTGGTTCTTTTAGAAATGAATTCTTTTTCTAGAAAGACACCATTTCGAGCAACAAACACTTTGTTCTCAGAAGGATTGTAAAAGTAATATCCTTTAGTTTCCTTAGGATATCCCACAAAAAGACATTTATCAGATTTTGGTGCTAATTTATCTGAGACTTGTCGTTTGACGTAAGCCTCACAGCCCCAAATCTTTAGAAAAGACAAATTAGGAATTTTCCCAGTCCATATCTCATATGGTGTCTTTTCAACCGCTTTAGATGGAACTCGATTCAAAGTGAATGCGGCTGTTTCTAATGCATAACCCCAAAAGGATAATGGAAGATCTGTTTGACTCATCATAGATCGAACCATATCTAATAAAGTTCGATTCCTCCTTTCAGATACACCATTCCATTGTGGTGTTCCTGGTGGAGTTAATTGTGAAACAATTCCACAATCTCTTAGATGATTATCAAACTCTTGGCTCAAATATTCACCACCTCGATCAGATCGAAGTGCTTTAATAGTTTTACCAAGTTGATTTTGTACTTCATTTTGAAAGGTTCTAAACATTTCAAATGATTCATGTTTATGTTTCATTAGATAGACATAGCCATATCTACTGAAATCATCTGTGAATGTAATGAAGTACTGAAATCCTCCCCTGGCATTTATGCTTAATGGGCCACATACATCAGAATGTACAAGGCCTAATAAGTCAGTGGCCCTTTCACTATGTCCAGTAAAAGGATCCTTTGTCATCTTGCCCAATAAACAGGATTCACAATTTTCAAATGATTCAAAATCAAATGATTGCAAAATTCCATCTGAATGGAGTTTAGCTATGCGTTTCTCATTTATATGACCAAGGCGACAATGCCATAAATATGTTGTATTTAAATCATTTGGTTTGGATTTCTTTGTACTTATGTTATAAATATCATGATTGTTGGATGTTTCTAGGTTTAGGACATAAAGCCCACAATATGAATCAGCAATACCATAAAGCATATCATCATAATAAATGGAACATTTCTTATTCTTAATAAGAAAAGAAAAACCTTCATCATCCAAACTTGAAACTGAAATAATATTCCTACTCAAACTAGGAACATAATAGCAATTGTTCAAAACTAACAAAAGCCCATTGGGCAAAGTCAACTCATAAGATCCTACAGCTAGAGCAGCAACTTTTGCTCCATTTCCAACTCGTAGGTCCACTTCACCCCTTTTCAGCTGCCTACTCCTTTTGAGTCCCTGCACATTTGTACAAATGTGAGATCCACATCCAGTATCTAATACCCAGGAATTAGAAGTAGATAAGTTAATTTCTATAACATAAATACCTGAAGAAGTAGTCTCACCATTCTTCTTCTTCTTTAATTCTTCCAAGTAAAGTTTGCAATTCCTCTTCCAATGACCAGGTTCATTGCAGTGGAAGCAAACTCCTTCCTTTGGAGGTTTAACCTTGGGCTTGGGTTTGGGCTTAGGCTTACCACCAACTTTTGCCTTAGCCTTAGCCTTACCCTTACCCTTGACTTTCATGCCTTTCCCTTTGTTGACCATCAGAACATGGCCAGGCTTTTTACTGATGCTTTGCTCAGCTGTTTTGAGCATGGCATGCAGCTCAGCTATTGATTTCTCCATATTATTCATGTTGTAGTTCATGACAAAATGGTCATAACTATCAGGCAATGAATTAAGGATCAAATCCGTTGCCAGTTCCAAACTGAGGGGAAATCCAAGCCTCTCAAGGTGATCAATGTAGCCCTTCATTTTCAAAACATGAGAGCTAACTGAAGCACCTTTAGCCATTTTGCAAGAATGCAAAGCTTTGGTAGTCTCATACCTTTCTTGCCTAGCCTGCTGTTGAAATGTTTGCTTCAGATGAGTACTCAACTCATAAGCTTCCATGTTTTCCAGATGCTTCTGAAGCTCTGGAGCCATGGTAGCTAACATTAGACAGCCAACATCCACAGAATCATCAACATGTTTCTTGAATTTCTCTTTGACTGCCCTTGTGGCATCAGCAGGTGGCTCATTGGGAATAGGCTCATCCAGCACATACAATTTCCTTTCTTGCTTAAGGACAATCCTCAAGTTTCTGAACCAGTCAAGGAAATTTGTGCCAGTTTCTTTAAGTTTGTCCTTCTCAAGAACAGATCGCAGTGACATAGCAGAAGTGTTATTTGATGCCATTAATCTACAAACATGCAAGATAAATTATATTAGTACCAATTTCATTTTAGGTTTTCTTATAAACTCCCACTAAAATAGTAACCCTCATTAATAATTACAATAATTATAATAATTTAGTGGGCTAAGATCCATATTTCACTTAACTCTAAGTCAGCTTTGGCATGACGCTTAAAGCTAAGTTATTTAGGTAGGTAGCTAATTTACCAATTATATCTTATATAACTCTTAGATCATTTATGGGATTTTGACATCATATGTCCCGGCATGTTATAATCCCATCTTATGCCCTTAGGCCCAAAACCGTTTTGATAGCCTAATTAAGTCTAACCATTTTAAACATATGAGTAGCACCATTACTCATCTTGCCTTACTAGGATAACCTAATGCACTTCGCTTTGGCAGAACCCACATTTTGGTGATCTTAGTCTTGACAAGTGTTTTAATAATGGGTGGCAAATGACTTAAAATTATGGTGAGGGATTTAGTTTTAACTTATGATGTCTAATTATTTATATACATCATGCATCAATTCATACATGCCATCTCATACACATATATAAACATTCATCGCATCACATACTAAGAACATATGCATAATATATATAATTGTCACACCCCATTTATCCCCTAGTTGTATGAGCCATGTATGTGTGTAAATTTATAAGTATTTTGGCATGTGACAAGGGTATTGTGGGGTATATTGCATGTTATAAGAGTTATTTTAATATGTGGGTGCACATATGTTAGTAGGGTGTGAATTAGTTGGGAGATACTTGTGTGTGCATGCATATATCATTGTGGGATGTGAGTAATGGTGTAGTGATTGTGTGTTTTACTCACACATTAGTAGGGTGTTTTAAGTTGGGTTTTGATTGTGTGTAGTGAGCATACCATAGTAGAAGGAATCTATATGGGGTATCATTGTGTGTGTTGCTCATACATATGTGGGGTGCATTATTAGAGTGTTTTATGGTGTGTGATTGACATATGATGGTTAGGTGTGAATGATTAGTTTCCACCAATAGGAAAGTGACAAGTGTTAGGGTTAGGAAAAGAAAAAGAAAAAGAAATAGAAAAGGGAAAGAGCAGAATTTGCTCTTCATTTTCCCGTAGCCTCCTCCCCTCCTCATCTCCTTCTTCTTCTTTGCTCTTCTTTTGTTTTCTCTAAGCTTGGATTCAAGCCCTTGGTGGTGGGAATTGATCACACTTTGCATTAATTAGTGAGTTCATGCATCTCTTTTGTGTAGTCTTCTTCATATTTTCTGGTTTTGGATTTGTAAGTTAGAGTTTTGAGTTTGTGTATTTTTATGGTTTGATGCTTAGTTGAGCCTCCTCGCGATCCTAAAGGCAAAGAGGTTGCTGGATCCAGTGGAGTCAAGTGATTGAGCTCCTAATTTTCAGGTTTGGGAATTGGTTTGTTGATTTATGTGTTAATGGTTTTTAATAACTGAATTGAGTATTCTGAGATATTAATTTATGTGTTGTGATGGTTTGAATTAAATTTGGTGAATTGATGGTGTCAAATGAGTTGGTTTGAAGCTTGTTGAACTTCATAGTGCAAATCTGTTTTTGAGGGTCAGATTGACCTTTTGTCATTCTTTTTAGTATAAGTTGAGTTTTAGAACTCCAAAATACATGATTCCAGTTGGGTTAGAACCACAACTTCCGTATGTAAAACGTTGTAGAAGTAATCATAATTTTTTTATTGTAACGGTCCGGCTTTTATACCCTCCCCGGAACGCATCCCGTCGGGAGACCCCTCCTGGGCGCCCCCGAACCGATACTCACAGAACTTTACACCCCTCTTGTGCATTTTTGCCTTTCGTGGGATTCGAACCAAGGACCTGAGGATAAATCCTTATTTCATGGAATCCCACTACCATTAAGCTACTAGTAGCTTAATGGTAGTGGGATTCCATGAAATAAGGATTTATCCTCAGGTCCTTGGTTCGAATCCCACGAAAGGCAAAAATGCACAAGAGGGGTGTAAAGTTCTGTGAGTATCGGTTCGGGGGCGCCCAGGAGGGGTCTCCCGACGGGATGCGTTCCGGGGAGGGTATAAAAGCCGGACCGTTACAAAAACCGTGTCATAGCATGGCCAAATCTATATTGATCCTCATAAGCCAATATGAAGATCAAAGGTCAATCCTAGGTGTGAAAAATGGACTTGATCAAAATCTTCCATCTTGCACCTCCATCGCCATGAATTTGGATTGATCTCCATTGTTGCTCTTCGTCTTCATTACATTAATAATACAAAGATATCTTACTACAACTATTGAATAAAATAAAGATTACAACAAAATTAACGACACGCAGGTCGTATTTAAAATTACAAACCCTTTAAAAGATAAAATAAAATTCATCCACAAAAGGTTCAATTGGCCATGCTATGCACCATGCAAAGACATCATACATAAACATAATAAATCATATTTATATCATATCATGCATAATATACCTTATTTCATAAATTGATATATTAAAATTACCGATTGATAATCATAAATAAAAATAAGGCGCTACGAAGAGGTATGAGAATTTTCTGCCCAAAAAACCCTATTCTGTATGTATGAGAAAACAATTCTGTTGATCATATCAGCCATCATTTAATCATGTTAAACAATTTAATATATACAGAATACCATCAATAAATAATTATCCAATAATCATTTAAAAGAGGAGGCTACGGATAGCTCTTACAAGCACGGCAGCACAGGCATCACGAGTCGTGCTTCATGAGCACGTCGTGAGCAGGCACCACGAGTCGTGCTTCATGAGCACGTCGTGAGCAGGCATCACGAGTCGTGCTTCATGAGCACGTCGTGAGCAGGCATCACGAGTCGTGCTTCATGAGCACGTCGTGAGCACGCCTGAGTGATTACCAGAATCACATATGAAGATCACGACGTGATCCAATATCCGTCTCGTGACCGTATTCTCTGTCATAAAATTAAACGATTTTTGATCAAATCATCAATCGTTCAACAGACACAGAATAGGATCATTGAAATTTCGTATTAAACACTTTAATTATACAAGTTAATCACATTAACATAATCGATTATCATATAATTGAATCGTAGCCCTTTAGAAAACAAGATTATGTTTTTAACAGTGAAAACAGTAATCAATTATCAAAACCTGTGTATCGACATACATGCCAACAGAAGCAAAATTATACATATCACATACATATAAATTTGAATCAATCGAATATACAAGTGGCTCTGATACCACTGCTGGGTTTCAACGGAATTAAATCACATTAAACGCAGCGGAAAATTCGAAACCCGAAACAGGATCCAAGTATTTTCGATTGATTCAAAAAGGAAGAGATAAAGATTAACTGACCTTTTGAACGAAATAACTCTTTAGATCGGACTGAAGACGCTGCCTTTACACGAACGTCCTCTATCGGTATCCACACGCACGAACAAATGAGCAGGAATCGCAGGGGTGCTAGCTCCCTTGAATGCGAATGGATTTCTTTTCTTTCTTTCTCAAAGAATAAAGCTGGCTCTGTTTTCTTTTCTTTCGTTTTTTTACAAGGAAAAACGATGGCACTGTTTTCTTTTCTTTCTCAAAGAATAAAGCTAGCTCTGTTTTCTTTTCTTTCGTTTTTTTACAAGGAAAAACGATGGCACTGTTTTCTTTTCTTTCTCAAAGATGAAGAACTGTACAACCACTCTAATCCTTGTTATTTAGAATAACGTGATTAGTGTTTCTATTAGGGTTAAACTCTTTTATTGAAGAGTTATATCTCATATATAATTGTATATATATTTCAAATCTTTTTCCTCTTAGGAAAAGATAAATGATGATATTATCTCTTAATTCAAAATTAAGATATAATATATATATATACATATATTTATATATATATATATATATATTTATTTATTTATTATTCTAAATAATAAGAAATAATATATTAATACATATTATTATCTCATATTCAAAATAAGAGATATTTATATGTATAAATATATATATATAAATATGTAATTTCGAAATTAAATATAAATACCTATATTTATATTTTATTCCGAAATAACCCAATAAAATCCATTCTGTTCATTTTGCTCTTGGTGTGTGACCCAATAGGTTTATATTATGTTGGCAGTGGGCCTAATCCCATAAAAGCCCACAAGTCATAATTGGTCTCTAGCAAGACATTATGACTACCCAAATAATATAAATATCGTTAGTCCGATTTTAACCTTGCAATAGAACATGTTATTATCCTTTTGTCACACGATATCTTGTTTGAACATAAGTCATGGTCCATGTCAAACTTAAATTGTTCAAACATATAATTTCTCGATGACCAAGTAGACTGATAAATTCAAATGACATTGATCACACTATCAATTCATTTGAGCACGGCCATGCATTTTACAGTCCTACTTATCGAGGGGCCCAATAGATATCTCTCTCATTAGAGAGGGACAAATTCCATCTTGATTATTCACTTTCCTCCGCATAATTCTCACTATGTCCGATCATAAACTTTATAATTATCCGATTAAAGATAACGTTTGATTATGTCAAAACATAATGATCCTTATGTAGGAAACTATGATAATCTCAGGTCAAAGGATTCAATAATATATCTATTATAAGAACACTTATGACATTAACCCATGAAGTGATCTTATAGTGGGTCTATCCAGTACTTTGTTCTCTAGCAAGTACATATAGATTTGATTTATATCAACATATATAATCATCCCATGATTATCAATGCAAATCTATACTAGTCTTAATTTATCTTTATGCCCTTTATTGATAAATGACTAGGGACAACATGAATAACGTTGTTATTCATAAACATTACAATAATGTAACATGCCAATAATATCAATACGAAGAAAACCATTATATAAATGAAAAAGTAATGATTACATCAAGGTCCAAATACTTGGCCTAGGGCATAACCACTAACAGTCTAGAGGTCCCGGCGGACGGCTGATCAGAAATCCATTCTTTGAGTTATCAGAAAAAGTAACAGATTCGGGTTCAGAGTCACTTTTAGACAATAGTGAAATATTTTCTTCAGAATACTCAGCAGAAATAAGTATGGCGAATTTACCAAGATAATCTGATGTAACTCGTGCACTGATTGCTGAAGAAGTGGGTAGAAGGATTGTAACACCCCTTACCCATACGTAGTAAACCATACCGTGAACCTGTGGTCCACGATGACGGTCAAGGGCATTATCGGAATAAGTATGCAAAACTTATAAACCTTTAAGCTGAAATATGAGTTATAAAATTTCTTTCATTTTCAAAAACACATTATAGTTAACCATAAATTCATTACACAATCGCACTATAAAGGATACTTTTTCAGAATTCACTATAGATAGATCATTTACATAACCAAATTCACTTTCACAAAGCTTATAATTTAAAATTACAAATCTTGCATACATTTTGAAGACTATACAAATCCTACTCTAAAATCTCTTCATAATCTTGCATTGGCCTGGATTGCTGCGGACAGACTCTCGAACGATCCGATTCACAGTACCTACATGGATTAAAAGAAAATCCGCGCTAAGCATAGAACTTAGTGGGAAACACATAAATATGGACGACCTTTAAGAATGGCCGTCAAATGAGTTCAAAGGAAAGCATAATATAAAAAAAAAATATAATCATACCAATTACCACAAATTAGATACTTTCAAGGAGGTGATCAAAATAACCACTTACTTCGCATATCAATGTTACCAAATCACTTATACATTAACACACTTTCTCACATCTTATACATGTTACTTTGTTTAATTATCCACATTCATTCTGGTTTCCAAAATTCATTTCATACAATTTGCTTAACAGAGGTCTTACCATATAACTTTCCAATCAATGGAGTATTAGATCACACATACAAAATTATGTAAAGGTGTTATCATATTCGTAAACAAAGATCTATACGGAACCCAAAAACACATGAGTGCTTAAAGCACTAACTCATGTCACACATAGGTCACAGAAGACAATATGATCACATTCTTATTAACTGCTTAATCTCATACTTGCGTACAAGTCATCACATATATTTGTCAATTCACATCTTATTATTCGAATCACATACTCTTGTTCATTTATTGCCCGCTAAGTCAAGGGGGTGGATAACGAGTGACACATAGATTCAAGACAGAAGGTTCGCGAAGATCCAAAACAGAAGGATCATGAAGATCCGGTCGGGGACCTGATCAGGGTCCAAATCACAGAAGCTGCAGCAAATCAAACTCCATAGGCATGCCTATCTATCCACGACTCGACTATCGCAGGCTATACTATTTATCCAATTTATTATTCAATTAACCGCATAATATAGCATAGTAATTCCAAGAAGCAACGTCATATCATTTCTAACTTATTTACTCCTACCATACAATACCTTACAATTGTTTATACCTTTAATTACAATTATATTTTAGTTTTAATGCATGCTTAAAATTCATTTCAACTATAGCTTACATGGTATATCGCATTCTAATTTATAAAATATGTCATATGTAAATCACAAGTTAAAATTCATGTCAAAAAGTTCAACGAACATACCTTCATAGCATAGAAAAGAGTCGCGCTCACGACAGAAAACTAGATGGCCTCTTCGTGCTCGCGACACCAGTCTCGCTCGCTACAGAGAACTAGCCTCACACTCTTGCCACACTATTCAAGTCCCAAAGGAGCCACTATACTTGAGCACCCTCATGTAAATTTTCGATTAAGTACAACTTCATGTAAAACATACTCATTCTTATAATGCCCATAAATAATTTCTTAAATATTACTTCCCAAAGTTATGTATTAAAATTGAGAACTTCAACATAAGTATCTCAGCCTATTCAAGTTATTAAGAATCATTCATTATTTAGATAATCATTTAAATACCATTTGAGATACGAAAGATTCATTTCATTTTCAGTTCATGCCGCGTCTAAAACAATCATTTACTCCAAACTTCATATCATATACAAATTTTTAAACTATAAATAAGCCTACACGAGGCTTAAAACATTAACAGTTCAATAACATTTATAAATCTTCTCACACATGCCACCTTTATTTCTAACAAACACCAAGGCATTAACCAAGTTCAGCTGATACATTATCTTTTATATCCGAATAATTTCTATGCTTTAGTTCGGACTTGGGAGGATATCCCAAGCTTCCTACGTATCCTAAAGAATTGGGAATCAGAACCCCATAGTTCTACAATTTCAAAGTACAGCTTATAGAATATCGCTTCAAATCTCTTAACATAATTTAGGTTAATATTGAATGTGTTCGAAAGTGTTCGACTTGTTAAATCCTTAAGTACCTTAGTCAATGATCTTATTTACTACCTTAGTCTCTTATATTCCTAAATGATAACTATTTATTTAGTCTTTTACAAACTCTAAACATGTGACGAATATTTCTCATAAGGTTTCGATAAAGTTCGGGTGTATTTCGGAAGGGAAACCATCACAAAATATACAAACTAGAAGAGGGTAAAGGTAGGCAAGGTTTCCTACCAACCAAAAGGTTCAAAAGAAGAAGAAAAATACTTGTCAAGCAGGTTCTATAGCGCTCGCGATAGAAGCTCACTTCAGTTTTCTCGTGAAGACAGTTCACAAGACTGCTTTCCATTTCAAACATAAACCGCATAAACCGACCTCTAAACCTAATTTTTAGGCCAAATGTCCTTCTTAACAAATGATCCTTAGGATGATAGATTTCATATAGAACAAGTTTCAGGTAATTTAGACACCTAAATTATTATATATGATCAAAACAACCTCTACTGCTCACCTAAACCCGGCTAGAGAAGATACCTCTTCTTCATGACCACTTTTGGGACACTTAGAGCTAAAAGTAGCTCAAGCATATTTCTAAGACATTTGTAGGAATATGTCTTAGATTTCAAATGGTACTGGCCTTATACCATTTGGAGTTCTAAAACGCTATATACAGCCTAATAACCGAAGAAGGGTCATGTGTGTTCTAACACAGTTTTTCACCCAAAACCCTATTCACATGCACAATTTGACAATTTAAACCAAAACTCACTACCATCATCATATATCATCATCAACACATTCAAGGAACTTATATAACACATGAATATATTCACATTCATATATAATTAAAGAGTTTTCAAACCTCTTTTTCTTTGCTCTCTAATTGCTCCAATAGCTACACAACCTCTATTCCTTCATACTCCTTCTTTAGCTCTCTTATTTCCTCCAGCAAAATCAACCCAAAATTCAGAATTCCTCTTAAGGTTACACATAACTCTACTCATTTTTAAAAGGAAGAGGAGAGGAAGAGGGCAAAACCAAGCACTTACCTTTTCCAATCAAATCTTGCATCCAATTTCTTGAAACTTGGAAAGTCCATCTTGGACTAAAATTAAGGGAAATGGGCGTGGAGAAGGAGGAGAAGAGGAGCCCCCTTTCTTTCTTTTTCCTTTTATTTCCCGTTCAGCCATGTCCCTCAAATAGTCAAAGGCTGAATTAAATCCATTAATCCATCCTTATCCTCCAAATGCCACATGTCACCCTTTTATTGGTCCCATAAAGATTTTTTTATGCCAAGCTTTATATTTTAACTCCTTAACTTACCTCTTTTTCTTCAATTGGCATTCAACTCTTCTATTACATACATTGGCCCATATAATTTAACTAATTCAACTAATTTAATCCATAATTACAAAATGACCAAAATACCCCTACCTTATACAAATAAAAGCAGTCACGTTATCTACTACAATTAATCACTTCCCTCATCCAATTAGACATTGTTAATCACTAAAATAATTCTTTTCACGTCATTTAAGCCACGATGATATAACTGTCCAACTTACCGAATATTGCCGAAACTTTCGAATTAATGACGGTTGTATCCTTTTAACACTTCCGTCCCTATCTCAACCATATTCGGTTTCCATTTACACCCTAAACTTATCCTAATCCGACTAGGGTGTATTCGGGGTGTTTCAAGGATGGAAGAGTTTGAGGCTCGAATGATGGAAATGATGGTGAACCTTACTGCTACTATAGCACTGTTGGCTAGACAGCCACCTGCTACTCCTATTGGGGAGTAAAATGAATAAAAAATTATTAGAGAGGGTCCTCCAGTAGTAGACGCACCAGCAGTTGAGCCCAGAGTGGCAGCACCAGTAAAGCGAAGAGGATCTCATAGAGCCGAAGATGACTTATGGTAGGAAGAGTAAGAGGAGCCAGTCATGATAAGAGGCAAGGCCCTAAGATAGAGGAGATCATCTCGAGGAAAATAGAGGAGAGGTTCGAAGTAATAACCCGCTTGCTGGCAGTGGGAAGAGGCATGAGTCTGAGGACAAAGAGCTAGATGGCGAAGATTTAGTTCCCCAGAATTCTAAGATGCCTGACATACCAAAATTCGATGGCACTTCCGACCTGACATCACATATAAAGTAGTACTCATTGATAATAAAAGCTACGACCTTGACAAGAAAGCATAAAATAGAATATTTCTGCCTGAGTTTAACAGGACATGCAGTCAATTGGTACCATGGGCTAGATAGGAGATCAAAAGAAGACGGGGACCTGCTGGCGAAAGAATTCCTTAAAAAATATGATTGCAGCATGAGGATGGAGGTCACTCTAAAAGACCTAGAGCTCTTGCGGCAGAATTCGGGGGAATCATTCCATGAGTACCTTACTAGGTGAAGGAATCGGGTCATGAAAATGAAAAGAAAACCTGATACCCCAGATCAGATCAGGTTATTTATTCATAATGCCAATCCCTATCTAAAGGAAGGGCTTAAGATGAAAGGCCTAAAGGATTGGGAATTTCTCAAAGACATAGCCATCGAAGCTGAGGCCGAGCATTTGGAAAAAATGGCTAAATCTGCAAACCTGGCCTTTAGCAATAACAAAGGAAGCAGCAGTGGTAACGGGGGCAATGCTGGGACCGTAGAAGTTTCAGCCACATGATCAACTCGGCACCACTTCACCATCTCAGGAAAGCCATTATCTTGGCACTTCACCCGTCTCATCAAGGAAGGGAAGTTACAACCATTGCCAGCGGGGCCTGCCCTAAGCCAAGGGCAACCTAGACACAGAATAGATTGGTATTGTGCATATAACCAGTACATAGGACATAGAACAGACTACTGTCATCCTCTAAGATATTGCATTCAAGAATTGATGCTGGGCTTAGAGGAAGAAAGAAAGAATTAGAGTTGTTAGAGTGCCATTATTTTTATGATATAAAGTGTATTTTTGAACTATGTTATGCACTTGTTTCTCTATCCATTTTAATAGTATGGGATTTTCTTATGTATGCGTTGTCATATCTTATCACAACATCCATAGTAATAATCATGATTAAGGCATTAGTTCAAAAAAAATACTATTTCATTCAATCTCAAGGAAAAAACATATTGGCTTCATCTAACCTGACTCCTGAAGTGAGATAAAATTTGGGAGATAAAAGAAAATAAAATAATAATCAAAATAAAAGAAAAGAAAAAGAAAAAGAAAAAAAAAGAAAAGGCCTTTGCTTGGACCTGGAATGACATGCTGAAAATTGACAAGGGCATTACTAGGACAACCTGCTTCAATTTGCCAACCTAACAACAATCAAAGTTTCAAAAGCCATTCCTTTGCTTCTTCATGATCTAGGATACATACAATGTAGCCAAACGAAACCAAGCTCCCATCACTAAGGGGTTGCCTCAGAAGTTGGACTATCAAATTCAAGACGAATGAAGCTTTGGGCCTTCACAACAAAAATAAAAAGACGACAAAAATAGAACAAAATAAAAAGAAAAAAGAGAGAGAAAAAATCCATAGTTTTGTCCTAAACCATTTAAGGCTAACCTATAACTTAATCTCAACCATTAAGGGCTACTTCAGAAATTGAGCCACCAAAGTCGATAAAAGTAAGGTGCAGGATTTCACAGTGAGGGTTCAAATAGGAGAACTCACTGTCCCAGCCAGTTTGCATAAGGATTAAGATGAAACCTTTGGTACTAAAAAAGAGGCATTATCAGAAAGAGTAGCCGTCCCAGCCAACAATTATGAAAGTGAATTCAAAGGAACTAGTAGATACCGACAGACCAAAAAAGGTTCCATAGCAAATGCAAAGGCAAAAAAAAAACAAAACAAAAAGAGCCATGTGAATCGAAAATCGAAAATAAGCGACGTTACTAAAATTGGGCACTCCGCTAGGGTGAAAACCGAAAAGACACCCTAAGCAAAAATTAGGGGCTGAGAGAAAATATTAAATCAAGAAAATTCGAGAGGGCTAATTGATAACATGAGTCAAATACGCCCAAGGTGTTACTCCCTGAAATTGAATAAAACTTGTGTTTTTGCATCACATGTCTAGTCATGATTATTGTTGTTGCTATATGGTGCATATAGATAGGAACGCATGCATAAGCTAGGCATAAACATGCAATTGAATGGTCAAAAGAACCTGTGGCATGCATAGGGACATATGCTGGAGCAAGTCTCAAGGCAGTAATAACAACACTTCATGTGACAAATCCTACCCTTCTAAAGAAAAAAAAATAGCCGTTAGAGATGAAAACTGTAACTGACTCTCTAAGCAAAAGTTAGACCAAAGGGCAGGGTGAAAACCTGAAAATAGGAAGTTTTCCCTACAAGAAAAAATGAAATGAATAAAAGCCGCTGGAATGGGTTGGGTCAATTCCAGGTAAAAATTAGGTACCTAATTATGTGAAAATCCTCAAAAGGATACATTTTCCGCAAAAAAAAGCTAGTGCGAAAATCTATAAGGTATGCACTACCTTTAATAAATGACCACTAGTACATGGAGAGATAAGACGGTCCGAATAATCTCCCTTCAGGTAGATAATGCATAATATAGGACACGAGTCAGAGTCTTAGGGGCAAAATGTTGAATAGCTCTTAGCAAAAGGCACATGCCCATTGAATAGGGGGCAAAGATACACTCTTCTAGATTCTTGGAGACACCAAACAGTGTGACCAACCAAGCCGTACCCTCAATGGATCCCTTACTCACCCAGGAAATGGTCTATCCATTTTTACATACATTTCATGTCATACAATTTTTTTGCAAACATCTACATATAACTTTTTACACGCACACACAATCTTTTATACATGTTATTGTGCCAATAGTTTTATAGAAAAAGGCCGAACCAAGGGATAATTTCGGCAAGATGAAGTCAAGATGAAGCCCACGCAAGTTGAAATCATGAAAGCCCATAAAGAGGTAATCTTTTAAGTCTTTTTCGAGGCGTTCTTAGTCTCTTTGGAGCATTATCTTTTAAGTTATATTTTCAAGGTATTCTCAGTTTTTTCGGAGCATTATCTTTAAGTCTTTTTTCCAAAGCATTCTCAATCTCTTCGGAACATTATCTTTTAAGTCCTTTTTCTAAGGCATTCTCAGTCTCTTCGGAGCATTATCCTTTAAGTCATTTTTTTGAGGCATTCTCAGTCTCTTTGGAGCATTGTCTTTTAAGTCATTTTTTCAAGGCATTCTTAGTCTCTTCGGAGTATTATCTTTTAAGTCCTTTTTCCAAGACATTATGTGACGTGTGCGAAACCCGCTATGTTTTTTGAAGGGCCCGCTTTTAGGGTCTGAGATGGTTTGTATATAGATTTTGGGTAACATGAGATATTTTGGAATCCCTATCCCAATAGAACATTGGGGAAATTCATCTAATCCTATGAAACCTTTAGGCACCTTTTGTGATATTTTGGAGTCGCCACCCAATTTACAAAAAATTGGGAAAGTTCATCTAGTCTCGGGAGTCTAAACCAGAGAAAGATTCAGAACTTCACTTTTATTAATGCCTTGGTTGATTATAAATGAGTTTTTAATAATTAATTTTCCAATCTCTCTTCTCACATGTCATGTAATTTAATTAAAGTGCACATCAATAATCAAGAAAAATGGTAAAAAGTGATAAATAAATAAATAAAAATAAACTATAAAAATAAATTACAAGATGAAAATCTGGGAAAAAAATACAATCCCCCAAAATAGAAAAATAAATAGACAAAATCAATTAAATAAATAACATGCATAAATCGGGACATTTATTTGGAATAGGAACGTTGGTTTCTTTATACTCACTTAAAAATTGAAGAGTTATTTTTGGGTATTATTGAGAAAATGGGGATGAGTGATCTAATTTTATGAAAACAAACTCTCCTTTTGAAAGTAAGATTTTATTCGTTAAAAATTAGGATATTGATCATATTTTATTAGAAAAAATCCCAAATTTATTAATAAAAATATTTTTGTGATTTTCTTTTTAATGTGCATAAAATAAATAAATTTATTACAAATTACATGACAAATTAATTAAAAATAAAAATAAAGGAATAATAATAAAAATATTAAATCAACCAAAATAAATCTCCTGGATCTATTCCTTCTCTTGCAAGAGTGCTCAAACATAAAAAAAATAAGTATTAAAGCCAAAAACAAACACAAATAAAATTAATATTAGTAATTAAATCAAGAAATCAATTAAACATATAAAATAATAAAAATGACTTAAAATAAATAAAAAATAAAATAAAATGCATTATAAATGACAAATAAATTAAATGACATAATGAAACAAATAAATTAATATATTAATAAATTAACACACATAAAAATATAAATAATGATGATGATGATGATGATGATAATAATAATAATAATAATAATAATAATAATAATAATAATAATAATAATAATAATAATAATAAAACATGATGAACAATCAAGTAAATAAAAGAATAAAAAAATAAAATAAAAAAATATTAAAAAAATTTAAATCTATGACTAAAATCACATAAAACAAATAAATACATAATAAATCTAAAAATATACATGGTGATTAATTGATTGTAAATAAGAAATAATAAAAAAAAATACAATAAACAAAAATAAAATATAAGATCGAGTTTAGAATATTTATCCTCAAAATTCGGATCAATAGAGAAAAGAAAATAAATGATTTCCTTATCAAGATCCGTAAGAATTAAATTAAAATTAAAAAAAAAAAATCTAAACTTTCTCTCTAGAAAAATAATTGCAAAAAACTTGTTTAAAGAAAAATAACAAATAAAAAATTGGATCTTAAGAGCAAAAATTTTTTTCTTTGTCTCAAAAATGAAATTTTCATTCCTAAAAATTCAATCTGAAATTTTAAAAGAAATTTTATTGAAGAAAAAGAATTAAAAGAATTAGAATTTTTCTTTGCTTTTCTTTTTTCTTTTTTTTTTTTTCCAAAAAATGTTACTCTCCTTTTCTCTTTCTTTCTTTTTCTCTTTATATTTTTTTAGAGAAAAAACCTAGTTCATTTAAGAAAGGAATTTGTATTTAAAACAAATTCTTCCTTCTTTTAATTCCAAGATTATCTATATCTATCCCATAAAATCATCCTTAAAATCCTTTTTAAAAGTCCAAAAAAACCTGATTTTTGGAAAAAAAAAATGAAAAAAATAGTGCAGGTGACGAGGGCCGGGTGCCCCTCGAGGGGTGGGCAGGCCGTCCCTCGCCTCTTGCCCTTTGAGGGGCGGGCAGGGGGTAGGTCTCCCATCAAATTTTTTTTTTCAAATGCAAATTTGATAAGAAAATATCATTTTTAAGCTTCTTACCTGTGAATAGGTGCTAATTTCATCACTGTATAATCCTGATCTGGGCTGTCTCGGGATCCGGTATTTATAGTTACCCCCAATTTTGGAAAAACTAGAGCATGGGTGCCTAGTTGAGCCCAAATTTAGAGAAAAGGAAAGGAACGCATACCTGAGGCTGCCACCTTCTTGCTGCTGACGGAGTTTTGGCGGGTTTTTAATTAACAACCATTTACTGACATGCCGAGCCACTCTCTTGGTGCTCGATTGGCGCCGTCTTATTGGCATTTCAAATTCCCATATTTTTGATGTTGGATAGATGCCCCCTGAAGAGCTGGTTGTTCCCTGGAGAACGGTTTTGTGATTTGAATTGTGAATATCATCTTCTTGAATTGTACTGAGTCATTGGATTTTTTTTTGCCTCTTAAGAGGTCTTTGGATGTTCTTGCTTCTTAAGAGGTTTTTGGGTGTTCTTGCCTCTTATGAGGTCTTTGGGTGTTTTGTCTCTTAAGAGGTCTTTAGATGTTGCAAAGGTTGCCTATTAAAAGGACTTTAATTTTGGTGTAGCGAACCCTGCTATTTGTAGCTGTGCCTGAATTTATAAGAAAACCCCGTTGTTTACGGTAGTGCTAAGACTTTAGATGAACCCCGCAGTTTGTGGCTGTGTCTAGCCTATGAGGAGGACTATGAATTCATGGCGAACTTCGTTGTTTGCGACTGTGCCAAGACTTTATGCGAACTCTACTATTTGCAGTTGTGCAAGAGTTTATAAGCGAACCCTGCTATTTGTGGCTAGGCGAGAGTTTATAAGCAACTCTGCTATTTGCGGTAGTGCCGAAGATTATAGGCAAACTTTGCTATTTGGGACAGTGCCTGAGATTATAGGCGAACTCTACCATTTGCGATAGTGTCGAAGATTATAGGCGAACTCCGCTATTTGCAGCAGTGCCAGAGATTATAGGCGAACTCCGCGATTTGCGGCAGTGCCAGAGATTATAGGCGAATTCCACCATTTGCGGCAGTGCTAGAGATTATAGGCAAACTCCGCTGTTTGCGGCAGTGCCAGAGATTATTCTCTTGGATTTTTTTTGAATTTTGAATTTCTCTCTTTTTTTGAAGATGCTTTTTCGAGCTTGTGAATTTTGGGGATTTTGAATGTGTTTCCCTTTCATGAATTTTTGGATTTTTTTTTTTGCTTTTTTGGAATTTTTACATTTTGAATATGTTTTGATTTTTACATCTTTTGACTTTTACTTTTTGATTTGTTTTTTATTATTTTCTTTCCTTGATTTTTTTTTTTGTGAATCTTTGCAATTGGGATACATTTTTTTTTTTCATGTGAATTTACACCTCGGGTGCATTTTACATCTTTGCAATTAGTGGATGGATCTTGAGTGAATTTTACATTTTAAGTATCTTTTTTGCAACCTTTACATTTTGTGATAAAGAAACTTACCTGATTGCCCCCGAAATGGTGTGCATCAATAGGCTTGTTCTTTTAGATGTCTTCTTTGATGCGAATATGCATGATTTCTTTTCCATGAGGACTTTATCTTGATTTGATTGTCCACTGATATTGAGCCGAAGTTATCCCTTGGCCCACTTTGGCGCCTGATGTCTTTTTTCCTTCGGGGCTCTCCTGCAAATTTATGTGCACAAGAATACATGCAAGAGATTGTGTGTGCAAGTGTGAAACATATGTGCAAAGCTATATATATGAAACATGTGTAAAGAATTAGGTATGTGAATTACGTGTACACAACTGTATGTGATATATTCATGAAGCTATGTGCAAGGAACATGTGCAAAGAGCTGTATGCATCTCATGTATATAGAAACTATGTACACAGAATGTGTGCCTTGCGCGCATTATATGTATGCTTGGAATATGAAAATAGGCTGAGTGCAAAAATTGCATATGCGAGATACGTGCAAGGGATCATGCGTGTGAATATGCAAAGAAATATGCAAAAGATTGTACTTGTGCGTGAAGAGTTATAAGCAAATGTTTGCAAATGAACTGTATTAGCAAAAATGCATACAACAATGGATAGACCATGTCCTCGGTGGTTACGAGGTTCGTCGAAGGTACGATTCGGTTGCTCATCCTATCTGATGCCCTCAAAGATCTAAAAGGGTCTTGTTTCTAGTTCAAGAGCTCTAACTCATAATCTTTTCACAGACTATATCCCCTGGCCATTGGGCATGCGTTTTTTCTTTTTTTTTCTTTTTTTTGAGACTCTGCTTTTGCATGGATCATCTGTTTAAAGGGAGGTTATCCGAATTGATACCTCCTTATCACTCTAGGCATCATAAATAATTTCACTTTTTTTAAGTTAGTGCGTCCCTTGTGTATTTTCACACTAGCTTTTTTTTGCGAGAAATGTGTCCCTTTAGGGATTTTCACATAACCCTGTGACTTATTTTTGCCTGGAATTGACCCAACCCATTCCAACGGTTTATTTTATTTTAGGATAGACTGGCTATGTTTAGGTTTTCACCCTGTCCTTTGGCCTAACTTTTGCTTAGAGAACCAATTACGGTTTTTATCTTTAATGGCCTTCTTTTTTTTTTTTTACTGTCGCATGAGGTGCCGCTACTGTCGTACCGAAATTGAGCCCATGTGTCCTTGTACATGCAATAAATTTATTTTGACCAGTGAATCATATGCTCATGCTTGGCCTATGTATGCATTCTTATCTATATGTACCATATAACAATTATAGTAATCATAACTAGACATGTACTACAAAAACACACGATATGAGCGCTCGGCTACCACGAAAAAAAATTCGGATAATTTTTTTTAAAACCAATAATTCCTTCCATTCATCTTAATTAATTATAAAAATCTGGTTATAAATCATTAGTGACCCAATTCTATCAAAGATTACTGTTGGTCTGGGAGAAATTTGGCAGCATGATGGCTATATAATTAACTATCCCCCCTACAAATCAAACAAAACAAAGCCCATCCAGGGCACCATAACAACAAACATAATATCCCATCCACCAGTCCAAAATCATTATAATACTATTATACACTCATCATGCCTTTTCTAATCACTTTGTACCATTAGTTTCACAATTTAACAACATACATTAAAAATACATACCATAACCCATTCGATCAAATACACTCTTACTACTATCATTTTCTTTTTTTATTCATTTATTTATCAATTCACTAAATTACACTTCAATTTGCTTGAATCTATCAATATTTAGCATTAAACCTCAAATATACCTATCATTTCCATGCCCAAACCATTCGGCCAACTAAGCAATTTGCCCTAGAATTTTTTATTTTTTATTTCAACTTAAGTTTCTTACATTTCATTTCTAACTTCCTAAAGCCCAATTAACAAATTAATTACAATTTAACACATCCAATTCACACAATTTACTTAAAACATAATCTAAAAATCATAAAATCTCAAGGGAAACAATTGAATTTAGTAACCACAAACCTCTTTTACTTGCTTTGGCCTCCTACTCTTTCTTCTCCTTTCCCTTTCCTCTTGAACATCCCTCTCCCTCTTTTTCCCCTTCAATGGTCGAACTCCATACATAAAAAACCCATAAAATTCTTGCTTCATAAATCAAATCTAACAACAAAATTAGCTTATACACACCCTAAACAACTTAATTGAACCATTAAATTAATTAAATCCCATCAATTTCACTTACCTCCCTTTACACCCCTCACTTTAAAACCTTGAATTCTTCACTAATTCTTCCCCAAATGAAGAGCAACACACACTAATTAGTAGAAAAAGGGTTAAATTTTAGTAAAGGGGCTTAAAATTGAAGGATTGATGGAGGAAAAATGAAAAAAATTAAGAAGAAATAATGAACATGCTTCGGCCAACAAGAAGAACATAGAAGAAGAGGAAAAACGTGAGAGGCTTCCAGAAAATTCTGCATTTATTTAGGCATTTACAGTGGTAGGTGAGGATTGGTTTGACTTTCCACTTGGCCCAAACAAAAGATAAACTGAAAACTCATTTATGTAATCACAATTTAATTTTCTCACCTCCAAACTTCAATTTCACTCAAATTTGATTCTATAATTCATACCATATTTTTATTAGCTTACTCTTAAAATTTCAGCTCAATCGGAGACCATTTCCCGGTCTGATAATTAGTTACCCTATCCGATAGCTGACTTTTCACTGTTATTAAAATATTAATTTCTTTATAGCAATGGATTCTAATCATTATCACGAGTGCATCCATATTTATCCGAATTTTTTACCATGGTAGTCGAGCGCTCATATCGTGTGATAGGTATGAGGATAGTAAAGATGTTACATTTTATAAAATGTAACATCCTTACTATCCTCATACCTATCACACGATATGAGCGCTCGACTACCATGGAAAAAAATTCGGATAATTTTTTTTTAAAACCAATAATTCCATCCATTCATCTTAATTATAAAAATCTTGTTATAAATCATTAGTGACTCAATTCTATAAAAGATTACTGTTGGTCTGGGAGAAATTTGGCAGCATGATGGCTATATAATTAACTATCCCCCCATGCAAATCAAACAAAACACAGCTCATCCTGGGCACCATAACAACAACCATAATATCCCATCCGCCAGTCCAAAATCATCATAATATTATTATACACTCATCATGCATTTTCTAATCACTTTGTACCATTAGTTTCACAATTTAACAACATACATTAAAAATACATACCACAACCCATTCGATCAAATACACTCTTAATACTATCATTTTCTTTTTTTCATTCATTAATTTATCAATTTACTAAATTACATTTCAATTTACTTGAATCTATCAATATTTAGCATTAAACCTCAAATATACCAATCATTTCCAAGCCCAAACCATTCGTCCAACTAAGTAATTTGGCCTACATTTTTTTTTGTTTCAATTTAAGTTTCTTACAATTCATTTCTAACTTCCTAAAGCCCAATTATCAAATTAATTACAATTTAACACATCCAATTCACACAATTTACTTAAAACATAATCTAAAAATCATGAAATCTCAAGGGAAACAATTGAATTTAGTAACCACAAACCTCTTTTACTTGCTTTGGCCTCTTATTCTTTCTTCTCCTTTCCCTTTCCTCTTGAACAACTCTCTTCTTCTTTTTCCCCTTCAATGGCCGAATTCCATACGTAAAAAACCCATCAAATTCTTGCTTCATAAATCAAATCTAACAACATAATTAGCTTATACACACCCTAAACTACTTAATTGAACCATTATATTAAATAAATCCCATCAATTCACTTACCTCCCTTTACAACCCACACTTTAAAACCTTGAATTCTTCACTAGTTCTTCCCCAAATGAAGAGCAACACTCACTAATTAGTAGAAAAAGGGCTAAATTCTAGTAAAGGGGCTAAAAATTGAAGGATTGACGGAGGAAAAATGAAAAACGTTAAGAAGAAATGATGAACATGCTTTGACCAACAAGAAGAACAAAGAAGAAGAGGAAAAACATGAGAGGCTTCCAAAAAATTCTGCATTTATTTAGCTATTTATAGTGGTAGGTGAGGGTTAGTTTGACTTTCCACTTGGTCCAAACAAAAGATAAACTAAAAACTCATTTATGTAATCACAATTTAATTTTCTCACTTTCAAACTTCAATTTCACTCAAATTTGATTCTATAATTCATAGCATATTTTTATTAGCTTACTCTTAAAATTTTAGGTCAATCAGAGACCGTTTCCCGATTCGGTAATTAGTTTTCCTGTCCGATAGCTAACTTTTTACTGTCATTAAAATATTAATTTCTTTATACCATGAGATTCTAATCATTATTATGAGTGCGTCCATATTTTCAGAATATTTTTCTGAGGTCCATAGCTCAAGATATGGCCTGGTCAATAATAGGTCAAAATTAGGTCAATTCGGACTGGAGGAGCCATCAGATGCCTGTCTAAAGCCACAAACAGCCTGGCCGTCTCTCCCTCGATGGTTTGTCCATTTGTCACCCCAAAGGCGCCCATCTTTCACCACAGACAGCCATCTGTCAAGGACAGACGCCCAAGAACCCCCCCTTTTCACTGTTTTGGCTATTCTGGACCCGTTTGACCTCCATTTGACCTCAATTTTTTTCCTACGGACTCGTTATAACCAGTATTTTCTGATGATCAAATAAAATATTCCCTACCCATGGATAAAATTTTCATCCTGGGCCCACTGATTGACCTCAGAAAATACTGTTTACGACTAACCCGACTTTTGGGCCGCTACAAATATGAAAGATTAAGTAGCCAAAATGTAGTAAATAACATAATAGGTATTAATCTAAAAGATGCAGGCAATTCGAAAATTATGTCGAAATATGATATGTATGCATAAATGAACTTGTAATGGTGGCCTATGTATAAATAAGACCTAATTAAACGCAAATAAGGGATTAAAAGAAGTTTGGGGTCAAATTATAAATAGAATAAATATAAAAGATGGAATTAATGAAAGTAAGACATGTAGACTTTTTAGAAAGCGTGGACATTTCCATGTTTATATAAAGGTCATATTGGCTAAACAAAAAAGGATAAAAACATAAAAAACTCATTTGATCTTCTCAACCAAAACACACATAAATACATGCTTAAGGGTTTTTAAAGATAGGAGCAAGGTTGGGTGCAAATTAAGTATAATAGGTAAATGTTATTCTTTCTTTAAAAAAAAAAAGATAAAGGTTATTCTCTTCTTCATCTTCTTCTTGCTTTGTATATATGGAGATGTTGGAAATTATGGGATTGTAATAGAAATCAACATAAATTTATGGTGATTTATAGTGGGAGAATTTAGTAAAACTAAGGAGAAAGAGGGGGGAGAGAAGCAAAAGAGAAAGTTGGCTATTTTAAGGTATGAGAACATCTTGATTTTATTATTTGTGTTTTCTTGGAATTGAACTAGTATATATATACCATTGAAAAATAAAATTGAATTTTTACCGAAAGTCTATAACACTTTTCTTACACATTTTTAATAGTATGTGATGATTAAATGTGTAATGGCCCCAATACCGGGTTAGCCGTGAATAGTATTTTTCGATAGTGAATAGTGCCTTTGGGGCGAAAAGTACACCTAGAGATGAAAAATATTTTATTTGATTATCAAAAAATATTACTCACGGTGAGTCTGGGGTTAAAATTTGGAGTGAAATTGAGATCAAATAAGCCTCTAAAAGTCGAAAATATGAAAAAGTTGCGGTTCATTTCAAATATTAACTAGTTTGACTAAAGTTTGACCTAGCCTTTAAAAATAGTAAATGAGCTCCAAAAATCACCAAAATTTCAGATTTGCCTAAAATAATATTTAGAATTTATTGACAGTAAAAAGGTAATTTTTCGGTAACACCGGTAATTGTTGAATCGAATCGATCTGATTGAATCGAATTGAAAACGGACTCCGATTGAGTTGAAATTTTGTGTACAGCCTAGTTTTTACATGTTATGAATTATGGAATCAAATTCGGGATGAATTGGATTTGGAAAGTGAGAAAACCACAGAAAAATTGTATTATGGGCCTAAAATTTGCATGTTGGGCTTGGGAGCGTGGGCTTAAGGTTGGACCAAGGCCCAACCTAATTGGACCACTTTAATTGCCATAAAGGAGGCATATTAGGGAGATTAAATCCTTATCTTTTCCATCCTCTCCCTCCCTCTTGCTTCTTAATTTCTTCAATTCCCCTCCAAATTTATCACCACATCCAACTATTCTAAGTGTAATTCAACCTCCCTACAAGAACTTTAAGGTCCCTAGCCTTGGATTTGAGTAAGAAAAGTGGGTGAAATCAAGGGGCAAATTAAAGGGTTTGATTTTAGTTAAGTAAGATTTAAGTTTTAAATTTGATTTAAGGGTGCCTAGAGATGTTTTTGGGTAATTAGAGTTTTTTTATGAGCTTATTTTGAGCAAAAGAGATCAAAACTTTTGTGAAAAATTGATGTGTAGTTTCGGCCTATGTAGATAATCAAAGAGGTGATCAAGCTTCCCAAAAGAAAGGTAAGGAAAAGGAAGTTTATGAGAGCTTGAGCAAGTGTATAAGGTTAGTGGGTATAAAATCATTCAATTTCCTTTAATTTTGGGTGTGTATCCATTATGTAACTTAGGTGAATTTGTGTTAAAAGCATGTTTAATTTAATATAAGCTTAGAATAGTAATTAAGAGCCTTAAAAATGACATTTAGAATGCTTAAATGAAATTAAAAGAATTTATAAGGTATAAGACTTACCTTGGCCGAATGGTACCTTAGTGTATACTAAGGTATATTTTGTGTATACATGATGTTTAATGGCATAAAATGAATTTAGATAAAAAAAGGAGTGTCCATAAATTTATTTGGAATTTTTGGAATATGTGTGAATATTTTAGAGGGTAAAGTTACATTATCTTTAATGTGAAATAATGAATTATGATGACATAATTCATGAAATGTGCAAAAATGATTAATATGTTGTGTAACTAATGAAATGAAATGTAAATGTAAGCGAAAGTGTTAAAATGTGAGAATTGGATGTAAATGATTAAGTAACCTTTGCCCTTAGTAGTGGTCTGGCGGTCTAAACGTAGTTCAGAATATGTTTGGCTAGCCATAGGAACACCTATACCGCGGTGCAAGTCATGACGACTTGCTTTACTGTGGTAGATTCGTAATGGTCTCCCATAGTGTATTGATAAGTGTTATATGTTATACCTTATATGTTCAATAACAGTGATAGAGTGGTCTTTCGGGGTCATTCTTTAATGTATTGTAGTGGACCTGTAGGGTCCACGTCCCGTATATCCGGTCTGAAGATTTCTACAGGGATTATACTAGGGGCATAATGGTAAAAATGGCTTGAAAATATAAAAAGTAAAGTGAAAATGAGAATTATAGTGAAAAAGGACTTAAATGAAAGAAAATAAAAAGCTTAAGGTTAAAATGGTAATTTACCTAAATAATGGGGTAAAAATGGTAAAATAGTGAATAAACGGGTTAAAAATGAATTTTTATAGTTTCAGAGGACTACAATATAATTTGGCATGAAAATGGTAAAATAGGGACTAATTGGTAATTTGTATGTCAAATAATGGATTTAGAGTGAAAAAAGTTGAACTACTGGCAAAATTATAAATATGGTGTAAAAATGGCAATTTTGTAACTAATTGGAAAATTAGGGACTAAAATGAAAATTTACCATAACGATGGTATTTAATGGAATAAAATGAATAGTGAAGTGATAATTGTATTTGATTGTGTAATTAATGAATTTTGCATTTTTAATGCTCAGTACGTAGTGTTTACTGTGTGTAGGTCCTAGCTTTTGAGTGGAGCAAAGCATACATGGGATCTTAGTTTTGAAAAAGGAAGAGAAGGTGGAGGTGTCTCTTGAACGGCATGTATATATATGTCTATTTGTAGCCAACATGAAAGTTTAAGTTTGAAATGTATTGTGGACAAGTATGAATACGTATATATAATGACTTGTGTTATGAAATTTGCCATGGAATGTCTGTGATGGACAAATATTTGTACTGCTTATAAATTGTTGTGCCCCTCGGGGCAGTGGAATTGTTTGCCGTGTAGGTTGGATAGGTTAAGTTTTAAACCGTTATACTGCTGAATGTTTTACCAAATGAATAGTGGACTAGACAGTTATAGTTAAATCGGCAAGCAAAACTCTTAACCAACAATTATTAAAAAGGCTTTTAATAAGTGAGCATATTATTAATTAAAAAAAATTCCTCGGTAATCGCTTACCGTTGTCGTATTGGTATAGTAAGGGTGTTATATTTTGTGTTATCAGAGTGAGTTTAGAGGATTCTAAGATCGGAGTAATATTAAGTGATTGGATTATACGTATATACATGCCAACTATCAATGGAAAGTGTTATAAGTCTAATGTATGCTTGCTCCCTTTTGTTTTATAGTGAAAGATGTTGTCTGACTGAGGTCGTGACGTGGGGGACGGTGAAAGCGAGGCATCAATTGGTACTGGTCAGGGTGAGGTCCTACGATAGCAAGTGACCCTACCAGTTGCACCTCCCCCTCCACCCCAGGTTGATTTTTTGAATATGATGGCAGACTATATTTAGCAGCAGTTGCAAGCACAGTAGCCACCTCAACCCCAGGCTCTGGAACAACCTCCAGCTTCGCCAAAAAGTAAGCCAATTTTGGAACAGTTAAAGAAATTGGGAGCTGAAGATTTTCGCGGGCTTGATCCTTTGACACCTATTAAGGCAGAGGAGTGGCTGTTTAAGATTAAGAGATTATTTGAAATTACCAGTAGTCCACTAGAAGAAAAGTTTGAGGGTATTATCGCATTGCCACATGGATCAGCATACATATATGGTGGGACTCAGTTCGGAGGCACACCCCAGTTGATCAGTTGGATTGGGGTTTCTTTTTAACAAAGTTTGAGAAGAAATATATTGGGTTTGAGTATAAGGCAGCTATGCATGATGCCTTCTGGAGGCTAAGACAGGACAATAAGACAATGTCAGAATATGAGCGCGAGTTTGAGCGCTTGAGTGCCTAATTAGATGCAAGTCAGTCAATTGGGGAGAAATTGTGTTAGAGATTTGAGAGGGGATTGCATAATGAGATCAGACAGATTGTAGGAACATAGAGACACCTCGACTTGAGATCACTTGTTGAGGCTGCTCTCAAGGTAGAAGCTATACAAACAGATGGGGCTGACAGACGGTTATGATATCAGTAGAAGAGAAAGCAAGGTCAGTCTAGTGGCACTGGAGGTCAGGGAAAGAAATTCTGGAGTTCTCCAGCGTCTCAGAGCTGTGCACCTGCTGCTTCAGGCCGAGGTCAGGGTGGTGCATCTTTTGGCAATGCTCCAGTTGCATCTGTAGCCAGTAAACCTAGAGATAAAGACAGTGAGACAGTATTGACATGTGACCATTGTGGTAAAGCTCACCTGGGGGAATGCCTATATTTGTCTTGAGCTTGTTTTAAGTGTGGCTGAAAAGACCATCAGATCAGAGATTGCACTTCGACACAGACTGCTACAGTTACATCACTAGCACCTGGTACTGGGTCATCTACATCAAGAGGTTATGGTAGGGGAGCCACCCCTATTGCATCAGCATCTAGACCAGTTGGGCAGTCATGTTAGGGATAGAGGCATGCTACAAGCCGCACTAATGTAGTCTGGGCTAGAGAAGAAGAAGATGCTCCTAATGTGATAGTAGGTAAATTCCTGTTATTATCTGATTCAGTGCCTGCTCTTATTGATCCTGGTTCTACTCATTCTTATATTAACACTGAGATAGCACTGGGCAAAGGGATGAGAGATGCATGTTTAGACCAGGATGTCCTTGTAAGTAATCATCTGGGGCATAGCATAGTGGTGAATAAAGTGTACAGAGAGTGCCCTATTAGTGCTCAGGGTTGTGTGTTCCTGGCAAATCTGATCGAACTTCCATTCCGTGAGTTTGATGTGATCTTGGGGATGGATTGGTTATCCGCCCACCAAACAACAGTAGATTGCAAACGGAAAAGGGTTACCTTGAAGCCTGTTGAAGGTCAGGAGATCACAGTTGCGGGTGTGAGAATTGACTTCTTATCTGATGTGATTTTTGCTACGACGGCTAAGAGGTTGGTTAGGAAAGGATGTGTTGCGTATTTGTGTTATGCAATGGAGGCAATAAGGGCAGATTCAAATATATCAGAAGTGCCGACCGTTAGAGAGTTTCCTGATGTGTTCCCGGATGAATTACTAGGCTGGCCACCTAACAGGGAAGTTGAATTCTCTATTGATGTTGCTCTGAGCACTGCACCTATCTCCATTGCTCCCTATAAAATGGGCCCTACATAATTGAAAGAATTGAAGATACAGTTTCAAGAGTTGCTTGACAAGGGGTTTATTAGACCCAGTGTGTCACTTGGGGAGCACCAATGCTGTTTGTGAAGAAAAAGGATGGGACACTCAGATTGTGCATAGACTACAGACAGTTGAATAAGGTGACCATAAAAAATAAATATCCCCTTCCTCGTATAGAAGACTTGTTTAATCAGTTGAAAGGATCAGTTGTATTTTCAAAGATTGACTTGAGATCGGGGTATCATCAGTTACCAGTAAAAGAAGCGGATGTATCCAAGACTGCCTTTCACACTAGATATGGTCATTATGAGTTCCTTGTCATGCCACTTGGGCTCACAAATGCACCAATAACCTTTATGGACTTAATGAACAGGATCTTCCATCCTTACTTGGACTAGTTCGTGGTAGTCTTCGTTGATGACATTCTGGTGTACTCAAAGACACCGAAGGATCATGACAACATCTGAGGATCGTTCTGTAGACCTTGAGGGAAAAGCAACTATATGCCAAGTTCAGTAAGTGCGACTTCTGGTTAAATGGAGTGTCCTTTCTGGGTCATGTGGTATCTGCTGAGGGCATAAAAGTGGATCCTACAAAGATTAAAGCAATTCTTCAGTGGAGGCCACCTAAGAATGTCACAAAAGTCAGAAGTTTCCTACGCTTAGCCGGGTACTATAGAAGATTTGTAAAGGGTTTCTCCATTATTGTAGTTCCTCTGACTCGACTGCTACAGAAGCATGCCAAGTTTGAATGGACTGATAAATGCCAAGAGAGCTTTGAGAGGCTTAAAAGTATGTTGATAGAGCACATATACTCAGTCAACCAGAATCAAGCAAGCACTTTGTGGTTTATAGTGACGCCTCCAGAAATGGTTTAGGCTATGTGTTGATGCAAGAAGGCAAGGTGATTGCTTATGCCTCCCGACAGCTTAAGAGAAGAATTATCCTACTCATGATCTGGAGCTGGCAACCATTATTTTTGCCTTGAAGATTTAGAGGCATTACTTGTATGGAGAGAAATTCTATATCTATACAGATCACAAGAGTTTGAAATATTTGCTCACACAGAAGGAGCTCAATCTTAGACAGAGGCATTGGTTAGAGTTGATTAAAGATTATGATTGTTTCATCGATTACCATCCAAGAAAAGTGAATGTAGTGGCTGATGCACTCAGCAGGAAGTTTATGTCAGGTAATTTGAATGTTTTCAATGAATGTATTTAAAGTGATTAATAAGTGTAAATGACTAATGATAGTGTTTGCAGCTCTTCGGTCTATGAATGCCAGTTTAAGCTTGGCTTAGCGTGGAGCATTGATAACTGAAATGCAAGTGAAGCCTGACTTTATACAGCAAGTGAAGATGGCTTAGAAGCAAGATGAGCGATTGGTGGCCATTGTAAGCAAGGTTAAAGATGGCAACAGTATAGATTATTCTCTGAGTGGTGATGGTAGCCTCTATTATAAGAAATGGCTATGTGTCCCAAATCAGGAGGAACTGAAGAAAAGCATCCTTACTGAAGCTCATCGCAGTAGCTATGCGATGCATCCTGGCAGTAACAAGATGTACCAGGATTTGGAATCTTTTTATTGGTGGCCAGGTATGAAGCGTGATGTGACCGAGTTTGTGGGCAAGTGTTTAATATGTCAGCAAGTTAAAGCAGAGCACCAGGTTCCATCAGGTTTACTTCAGCCGATCTCAATACCAGAATGGAAATGAGACAGAGTGACCATGGATTTTGTTACTGGATTGTCTGTAACTCAAAAGAAGCATAATGCTGTGTGGGTGATCATCGATAGACTCACCAAGTCTGCTCATTTCTTGCCAGTACGAATGAATTTCCCTTTGACTAGGCTGGCAGAGATGTACATCAATGAGATAGTGAGATTGCATGGAGTACCTTCATCCATTATTTCTGACAGAGATCCTAGGTTCACCTCACAGTTCTGGAAAAAGTTGCAAGAAGCTCTAGGTTCAGCACTGCATTCCACCCTTAGACAGATGGTCAGTCAGAACGGGTGATTCAGGTATTTGAAGATATACTGCGATGCTGTGTGCTAGAGTTTGGTCGCAGTTGGGAGAGATACTTGTCTTTGGCAGAATTTGCTTATAACAATAGCTACCAGTCCAGCATTAAAATGGCACCTTACGAAGCACTTTATGGGAAGAAGTGTAGAACACCTTTGTGCTGGACATAATTGAGTGAAAAGAGATTAGTAGGGTCTGATTTGATTTGGGACATGGAGGAAAAAGTGTGAGTCCTTAAAGATAGATTGAAGAAAGCTATGAATCGCCAGAAATCTTATGCAGATTTGAAAAGAAAATATATAGAATTCCAAGTCGGAGACAGAGTGTTTCTGAAGGTATCTCCGTGGAAGAAAGTTCTGAGATTCGGTAAGAAGGGCAAGTTGAGTCCGAGATTTATTGGCCCGTATGAGATACTTCATCGAGTAGGTTCTGTAGCTTACCGGTTGAAGTTGCCATTGGAGTTAGAGAAGATCCATGATGTGTTTCATGTGTCAATGCTCCGAAGATACAGTTCTGATCCTAGTAATGTAATCACACCATAGGAGATTCAAGTGCAGATTGATTTGACTTATGAGGAAAAGCCAGTGAAGATTCTAGCTAGAAAGATCGGACAGCTCAGGAACAAACAGATTCCACTAGTGAAGGTGCTTTGGAACCATCATAATGTTCACAATGTGGAAGAGGCTACATGGGAGCTAGAAGCTAAAATAAAGCAATAGTACCTTATGCTCTTCGATACAGGTAAATTTTGAGGACGAAATATCTTTTAGTAGGGGAGAATTATAATGGCCTCCAATAGTGAATAGTGCTTTCGGAGCGAAAAGTACACCCGAAAGTGAAAATATTTTATTTGGCTATCGAAAAATATTACTCTCGGTAAGTTCGAGGTTAAAATTTGGAGTCAAACCGAGGTCAAATAGGCCTCCAAAAGTAAAAAATACGAAAAAGTAGCGGTTTGGTTCAAATAGTAATTAGTTTGACTAAAATTTGACCGAACCTTTAAAAATAGTAAATGAGCTCCAAAAATCACCAAATATTGTAGATTTGCCTAAAATAATATTTAGAATTTATTGACAGTAAAAGGTAATTTTTCGACAACATCAGTAATTATTGAATCGGACCGATATGATTGAATCGGATTGAAAACGGATTCTGATTGAGTTAAAATTTTGTGTACAGCCTATTTTTTAGATGTTATGAATTATGAAATCAAATTCGGGATGAATTGGATTTAGGAAGTGAGAAAACCACAGAAAAATTGTATTATGGGACTAAAATTTGCATGTTGTGCTTGGGAGTGTAGGCTTAAGGTTGGATCAAGACCCAACCTAATTGGACCACTTTAATTGCCATAAAGGAGGTAGATTAGGGGGATGAAATCCTTATCTCCTCCAGTCTCTCCCTCCCTCTTGCTTTGCCGAACCTCTCCTCCTCATCTCTCTCAATTTCTTCATTTCCCCTCCAAATTTCTCACCACATCCAACTATTCTAAGTGTAATTCAGCCTCCCTACAAGAACTTTAAGGTCCCTAGCCTTGGAATTGAGTAAGAAAAGTGGGTGAAATCAAGGGACAAAGTAAAGGGCTTGATTTTGGGTAAGTAAGATTTAAGTTTTAAATTTGGTTTAAGGGTGCCTAGAGATATTTTTGGGTAATTAGAGCTTGTTTATGAGCTTATTTTGATCAAAAGAGATCAAAACTTTGGTGAAAAATTGATGTATAATTTCGGTCTATGTAGATAATCAAAGAGGTGATCAAGCTTCCAAAAAGAAAGGCAAGGAAAAGGAAGTTTAGGAGAGCTTAAGCAAGTGTATAAGGTTAGTGGCTATAAATTCTTTCAATTTCCTTTAATTTTCGGTGTGTTTCTATTATGTAACTTAGGTGAATTTGTGTTAAAAGCATGTTTAATTTAATATAAGCTTAGAAAAGTGATTAAGGGCCTTAAAAATGACATTTAGAATGCTTAAATGAAATTAAAAGAATTTGTAAGGTATAAGACTTACCTTGGCCGAATGGTACCTTAGTGTATACTAAGGTATATTTTGTGTGTACATGATGCTTAATGGCATAAAATGAATTTAGACATAAAAAGAAGTGTTCGTGAATTTATTTGGAATTTTTGGAATATGTGTGAATATTTTAGAGTGCAAAGTTATATTATTTTTAATGTGAAAATAATGAATTATGACATAATTCATAAAATGTGCAAAAATGATGAATATGTTGTGTAACTAGTGAAATGAAATGTAAATTTAAGTGAAAGTGTTAAAATGTGAGAATTGGATGTAAATGATTAAGTAACTTTTGCCCTTAGTAGTGGTCTGGCGATCTGAATCTAGTTCAGGATATGTTTGACTGGCCATAGGGACACCCATACCGCGGTGCAAGTCATGGCGACTTGCTTTACTATAACAGATTCACAATAGTATCCCATAATGTATTGATAAGTGTTCTATGTTGTATGTTATACGTTATATGTTTAGTGACAGTGATGGAGTGGTCATTCGGGCTCATTCCTTAATGTAGTGTAGTGACCTGTGGGGTCTACGTCCTGTATATCTAGTCTGAAGATTTCTGCCGGGATTATACTAGGGGCATAATGGTAAAAATGGCTTGAAAATGTAAAAAGTAACGAGAAAATGAGAATTAGAGTGAAAAAGGACTTAAATGAAAGAAAATAAAAAGTTTAGGATAAAAATGGTAATTTACCTAAATAATAGGTCAAAGGGTAAAAATGGTAAAATAGTGAATAAACAGGTTAAAACTGAAATTTTGTAGTTTCAAAGGACTAAAATGTAATTTGGCATGAAAATGTTAAAATAGGGACTAATTAATAATTTGCATGTCAAATAATGGATTTATAGTGAAAAAAGTTGAACTAGTAGCAAAATTGTAAATATGGTGTAAAAATGGCAATTTTGTAACTAATTGGAAAATGAGGGACTAAAACAAAATTTTACCATAGTGATGGTATTTAATGGAATAAAATGAATAATGAAGTGATAATTATATTTGATTGTGTAATTAATGAATTTTGCATGTTTAATGCTTAACACGTAGTGTTTTCTGCATGTAGGTCCTAGCTTATGAGCGGAGCAAAGCATACATGGAATCTTAGGTTTGAAGAAGGAAGAGAAGATGGAAGTGCCTCTTGAGTGGCATGTATATATATGTATATTTGTAGCCAACATGAAAGTTTAAGTTTGAAATGTATTGTGGACAAGTATGAATACGTATATATGTATAATGACTTGTGTTATGAGATTTGCCGTGGAATGTATCTGATGGATAAATATTTGTACTGCTTATAAATTATTGTGCCCCTAGGGGCTGTGGAATTGTTTACCGTGCAGGTTGGGTAGGTTAAGTTTTAAACCGTTATACTGCCGAAATTTTTATCAAATGAATAGTAGACTAGATAGTTATAGGTAAATTAGCAAGCAAAACTCTTAACCAACAATTATTAAAAAGGCTTTGTAATAAGTGAACATAATATTGGTTAAAAAAAAAATTTCCTCGGTAATCGCTTACTGTTATCGTATTGGTATAGTAAGGGTGTTACAAGATGCATATATTTTATATGAAATTACAAGAAAATATTGATATGAATATAGCATATATATGATGGAATTATGTATACAAATGCTATTTATCCACTGGTTTCATTCAAAACCATATGGTATGAACGTTTCTGTTACATGTGTGATGATATAAGAACTGTAAATGAGCATATATAGACATGTTATGAATGTATATAATACAAAAGATGAAAATACAAGAATAAAATACCATTTTCTGGTTATTTGTCTTGGTGGTGGATAGATAGGCATGCCTATAGGGATTATCGGTGCAGCTGCTTACCTTTTGACACCTATGGTGTCTAATTTGAGATGATATATCTCCTACCATTTTGTACCTTTGGGTACCTACCATTCAATTTACCTTCAGGTAATCATTTGATTAGTACCTTCGGGTACCTACCATTTTTACCTACAGATACTTATCGTTTATTTTCATGCTATCCACTTTCAAAAGAAATACAGGCTAACTTCTGAAGAACAAGTATGTTACTGAACATTTTAAATCATGTTATGTATCCCAAATTTTCTGAGTACGATTTATTTATCTACAAAGCAACATAAATATGTAAGCAAATGCATAACACCTAAAATGTTACATGAATATATGTTCATATGGTATACTGTATTAAAAATGCATTGTTATATGATTATACATTCATAAACATTAAGATTTGTGTGTTTGGTGGATGATTGCTGTGAGTGGTCTTCCAAAATTAAATGTTTCCCATTAAGGTTGTAAGCTTAGCATGGGTGTTTATCCGTGTAGGTTCAGGAGTCAAGGTCACGCATAGGGACAACCTGCAAGGGTCAAGGCTAATACAAGACTAGGACAAAGAGTTTAATGTTGGTTCTTTTTGTAAAATTTATATGTAAACGTAATATCTTTTTTTATAAACTAAGACTATATATAAATGTAATGACTATGTTTGTATCGAAAGACAATATGTAGTTTAATGTAATTATGTATATGTAATCAAGCATGAAACTTTATTTGGTTATGCATATGTAATACATGATATGAAAGGAATTTTTTTTTTTGATACCTTAGATGTATGCAAGTGCTTTAATGAAATTAGAACAACTGGAATTAACATGTATGTACAGATAAACAGGTTTAGTTGTGTGACACCTACATTGCCTAATAGGCCTAAAATATATGTAATAGAGTTTTATAGTTACGATATGGGGTTTTACATCATCGAACCATTTACATTTAAAAATTAGGATAATGAACTTACTTTCAACAAAACTAAACACGAAAATAGTCAAGTGTCTCTTAAAACTAACTTCTAAATCTAACATATAGAAGAGCATATTAAGCAATTTTAGTGTGTGTGTGCAGAAGCCAAAACAAAAGTTTCAAAACAAAATTCTAGTTATAAGTTCAGAAATCAAAATCAATTCATATGCATAAGTACATAAAATGGCTTCTCGCTTTACGTACCAAATCCTAAAGGACATCTCCACTAATGAAAATGACAACACAACATAAAATCAGTGAGGTCTTACATTTGATTATAATGTCAAGATGGGGTAATTGGCTATCAAGAATAGATTTGGTTTAACAAAAGGATAATTAGCCACTAACTAAAGAACCACTGATTAGAACTTATCATTAGCTGCAAAACCAAACTTCCCAACCACTATCCTAATTACTTATCATAATCACTACCAATTTACTTGAACATATGCCTTAAACTTTCAACTTATTCCAAAAACTTGCAAAGATGATCTTAAAAAGGAGAAAAAAAAAACTTCTCCTCTTTCCAAAGAAACCACAAATTCACTTTAGTGAATAAAAAAATCATCAATTGCAAATACACTTCTCTTTCATTTTGTCTTAATTCTTAACAAAGTTTCATTTCCTTCAAAACCTTTCATTTTATTTCTTTTCTTTTCTTTTTTTGTTACTCTTTAATGCGTCACATTGCCTTTCTACTTAACAATTTAGTTCCTTATATACATCATCAATCAATCCTCAAAAACCAAATATGAAGAAAAAGAATTAAAAAAAATTAAACTTAGGACAAATAACCTCAAATCCATCCCTCTTGCACAAAAATATTCAATCTCGACATAATTCCTAAATACTATAGCGGCCAACTCTCCTATAAGGGGAGGCAAAACATTTTAGGCTATATTGTAAGTTTTTATGTTTACAAGAAGAAAAGAATACACATTAAGCACATTAAAATTAAGCTCAAAGGGTTAGCAATGGATAATGAAAACTAGGTAGGAAAAGTAATTTAATATTCGAGCCAAAAAAAATTTCCTAAATCATTTTGTCCATTATATCCCATCCAAATTTTGTTTTGATGGGTGATCAGAAATGTTCTAGTGATTTTAATTAAATTTTCTCCTAACTTCCTAATTGCAACTGGAGATTTTATCAATTTCCAAAAACTGGCCTAATATGCCCAAAATTCTAAAACTAGATAATATACTCTAAATTTGTTAGGAACATAAGCAGGTGATGATAGAAAAGTTACTATATTTTAATTCAGCTTATGCTTAAGCTAAATTCCGTGTTTCGAGACTAATTTCAAGTTCATTCTAATTCAAAGATAACTGGACAAAGTAATTGCTTCATTTCAGGGTAGTAGTAGTGCAACTTTTGTTAGATTCAGTACAATTTAACTACTATAATTGAAAACCTACAACTAACTACACTAAACTAAGATTACTAATACGAAAAAAAGTATAAGTGTCTGAACTTGATACCCTACCTTAAACTTAAAATCTAGCACTGCTTGCAGTGCAAAACATTTAAGTACAACATTCCTCAAAATAACCACACAAAATAAAAGAAGAAACTTCCAAAAAAAAAAAAATCTCAGATCAACAGCTACTCAAGTGGCGATAGTGATGGCATAATTCTTAATAGTGTAAATACACGCTCCATATAATGCCTAATTGATTGAGCACTTTAATCAACCAAGTTCATCACTAAAATCAAAACAGAATTAGCATGATGAATGATTTTTTTAATCTTACTTACTGTGATGTGCACACTCCGATGAGATCACAGCGGGCTATATTATCTGGACCGATCTCACTTTTAAGAACTGCTGGCCGAAGTTCTCCCACTCAATATAATCGGTTACTTCGCAATGATCAAGGGATTCGATCCAATTTGTCGAGTCTTGAAGGTATGAGGTAGCATTTTCCATTGCTTGCAATCGAGCTTAAGATGCATCTTGTTGGGCACCATAAGGCCATAAGGTAGGTATAAAAGAGTCGCACCTTATAGAACATTGGAAAATAGTGTTCCGTGTTTATAAGGCCAAAACCAGAGAGGGTTCAAAACCTCACTCTTATTTATACCATTGGTTAATACGGCATAATTGGGCTTTTATATTAATTATTTTATCCCTTTTCTCACATATGTAATCATGATAGAGGAAATAAAGGTGCGCTCAATCCCATAAAGCCGTAAAATCATGGCATAAAATATCCATTAAATATTAAACAAGCAACCATAAAGAGGGTAGTTTGTTAAAATCCTTTTTGGTGGGGACACTGATCCCCACATGAAATTTATGAAAAGGCATTTATTGTGAATTCTTTTGGTTGAAAATAGGGACAATTAGTCCCAATTTATTAAGGCACTCTAGTGTTAATTAATTATAGATAAAATCTTTTAAATTATACAAAGCTTCGCATTTATAGGTGATTTTTAGGCATAAAATAGGACATTGGTTTTGTTTTATTAATAAAAATCTCAATTATTTAATAAAAATATTTTTATATGGCATTTTCCTTCCAAGCAGTCAAAAAGCCCTTTTTGTTACATTAAATATACTAAAAATGGCAAATAAGTACATGGAAGTAAAATTGTTTCACCATGTCTACTGGATTGCACACACAGAATATAGGTTATGTACAAGAAAGAGGAATAAAAATACATAAAATAAAGTAAAGTAATAATAAATACATAAGCAAATGAATAAGAGAAAATAAAAAAGTTTTGAAAATAAAATCTGGGCTATGACTAATTAGTCACACTCTAAAAATCGGCTCACACTGAGTCACAGGCATTACTTGACTCACAGTCATGGGTCTAAGCAAGTTGACTCACACTTTCTTTTGGCGGAAGAAAACAATCTAGACCCTGACTCAGTGAGTCACTTAAAATTAGCGACTTTCTTCCTCTTTTATCTTTTTTGCCCAAAAAATAGGTTAAAAACCCAAAAAAGAACAAATAAAAGGGGGGCAGGGTGGGGGTGGGGGGTAATGACCCTTAAAACTCTTATAAACAACTTTTAAACAAGTTTTAGAAGGGAAACAAATCGAAATGAGTAAACAAAGAAAAATAAATAAAAGCATATAATATTTCTATTATATGGCAAATACCTTAAAAAGGGTTTCACAACCTAGATCTAATAAAATGAGATAAAATGCTTTAAAAAAAACTAAAGGTCGAGTTTATAGCATTCAAGGATGAATGTATAAACTCAAACTGCCAAAAAACTTTATAACATTAGCTTCAGTGTACTTTTTCAAACAAACAATGGAACATTAAGGTTCCAAGATCTCTCTTAATTGACAACTTTAAAACAAAACTTGAGAATGGAAGCTAGGAGTTTTGAAATCTTGGAAAAGCAGGATCAATGGAAGCTTTGGAGCTTGAAAGTGATTTTAAAAAGAAAAACTAAGAATTAAGAGCAAAAACTCACCCTTAAACCATTCTTTTTGGCTTACTTTTATATAATTTTCAAGTCATGGGCATGACTCACAAGTCATGGGCATGTGTGACCTGGCCATTCAAGCACATTTGGGTGTGAGATACTCAAAAAGTGGGTGTGACTTGGCTATTTAAGCCCAAAATTGAGTTTTCGCAGCATGAAAATACGAAGAGACCTAGAACCTCTCGATTTCTTGTCTTTGTAAGAGATATGCCTTCCTCATTAGATAACTCTAACAAAAGCGACTTCAGGATCCAGTGTCTACACTTATATGCCAATAGAAGGAGAAAAAAACAAACTAAAATTTTAATTGGTAGCTAAGTATTAAAGCATTGAATTAGCAGGTGCACAACACATTGCTTAACTCAACAAATTGCAAGAAAATACTGCAAAAATTCACCGCAAAGCTCTCTGAAACATTTCATCCAATACCAAACGTGCATGAAAAATGTGCATGTGGTCTAGCTAAATTTAATTGGGCATTACCCCTAAAATCTAGTAATAAGCAACATTGCAACTTTAATATAGGCATAAAAAACTACTTTGATCACTCACCTTGCTTAAAAACATGACAAAGAACCAACAAAAGAAGAAAAATAAAATCGTATATTAAAGAAAAACACACATTTGTCAGTTCATATTAATGGAGTTTGAGCAAGAATCAATGCAAAGTGAAGTGAATTACATGAAGAAAACACATTTTAGATAAAGAAATTGCTGACAAATGAAGCAATTTTAGGGAAACTAAAACGAAGAAAAAGTAGAAAATGCAGTGGATGATGAAACTATACCTCATAATGAAAATCAATACGAGAAAATTGCAAAATCTTTTGTATTTTTAGCATCAATTTTACACACTTTTACTTCCCTGAACTTCACATCACATGCCAAAAACTTGGTGCTGGAACAATTGATTTTGTGATTAAGCTCGCAAATGCACATGCAAGAGAAAACGAATGTCAAACAGTGTGTCTTTAGTGACTAGAAAAAATTGCCTAGATGAGGTTCTCTGGATGCAATGACCTGAATCTTGCAAAGATACGCACGACCATGAGGGATTTAGGCCTTCATGCCCTTCAAGCTCTCTAAAAACTAAAAAATGTTAAAAAACAAAGCTCAACTCTTTATTTGAAAACATTATGTTCTTTATATATTTCTATTCCAACATTAATTATCAAGGACCCAAACTTAAAATTGTAGTTCAAACACTTAAAAATAAAAAATTACTAAAATTTTAGAAAACTAATAAAATAAAAAAAAATACAAACACACTAAAAACAACTAATTAAACTAGACAGACAAGCTAGCTAAAGGTTAAAGGAAATGTAGTTTTGGTTTTAAGCCCTAGCTCGACTCCTGGTTATTTGTTGTCTTACTCCAAAGGAAGATTTGCTACATAATTTACGTTCTCCTTAGTCAGCATCTTGAAATTGTCAAAATATTACAATAAGTCCATTGTCATCTCAATACTAGGAGGATTTCGTACTTCCTCTTCGGTCTCATCTTTTAACTTCTCAAAGGGCTACTTCATCCCTAAACAATCTTTCAAACCAAATACTTTAACTACTTTTGTTTGAAAATCATCTTTTTCTTGCACATTTTCAACTTCTTGCATATAGAATTCGTGTTCAAAATCGTGTACCTTAAAAGGAGAGTATGATGTCTCAGTTAACTCTACTTTACTCATTGGGTGTTCTACCTTATTATCACTCCATGAGGTGATTCTAGGTGCTTCTTCCTTGCTCAATCTCTCATCTTAACTCCTATTTGTCAATGCACTCACTAAATTCCCTATTTGTACTTTAAATTTTTAATTGCAGCATCCTGAATCTCTATCTTTTCCACCAGAACTATTATGAAGCTAAGAACTGCTCCTCTGTGCTGGGCTTTATCTCTTGTGGTGGTGACCAGGTTGGAGTCTCATCCCTCCAATCATAGTTTTAAGGATCTCGCCAACTAGGATTGTAGTAATCATAAAAGTAATTAGCTCTATAATATTAAAAAAAAAACCATTGACATGGTTATAATGCTCACCTAAATAACAATCCTAAAATGGTTGAGTTGCTTTATGAAAGTTATAAGATTTAGAAGTAATAACTGTATTTTGCATCTTTTGCATCTCTTTTGTTGTGGCATCAATTTGAGCTTGAAGAACAACCACTTGATAAAATGTTTGTGCTCCTAACATCTCTTTGGGGTAGCAACCCATCGAATCTCATGCAAAGAATCAAATAACAATAAATAAAAAGAAAAAAAAAATCTCAAAGTAACATAATTATAAGACAATTTATAGTTAAAACAAATGATTCCTTACAATGGCACCAAAAACTTAATACATGCTTGGCAAGTGTACCAATCAAGTAGTAAAGTGGATATAAGAATATTCGAATATTTTAGGGATCAATTAATTAGTACAATTATCCTAGAATTATCTATTTTCTCTGATAAATTAATGTTATATTAGTTTTGGCTTAGCTTAACTAAATCTAAAATTAATTAATGCAATTAACTAAACTAAATCTAAAATCAATTGATGCAAAATTAACTGTGAAGTAATAAAGAAAACACAACTTAAAAAGATTAATTCAAGGATTAAAGCATTGTTAAGGTCATCTATCCTCCCTAGATAATCATGGATATTAATTAAACACAATTCTCAGTTAAATTCGAAACTGAACTATTAAACCTAATCACCTTAACCTAAGAACTGATATTCTTGTCAAGTCTACCTCTATATAAAAAATTAGAGATTAACAAGTATAAAAATGAGTTTTAGTGAATTTCCCAACTTGGGAACAGTTCAAATCCCTAATTTTAACTCAAGCCTCTAATTTAAAAGCACAAGAGTTAAAATTAATCTTTAATGTAGATAAAATCATGAATAATTTCAAGTCAAAATTCATAAACTCAATTTCCGTCCTGGATACAATCAGGAATATAAATAAGGAAATAAATCATTTAAGTATTAAGAACAAAGGTAGGAGAAGAAATTCAATTGAAAATTGTATAAATATTAATAATCATCCATAGTAAATCTAGGAAATCAATAATATCTTAACAAAATAAGAAATCTACTCACTAAGCATGGAGAAAATCAAACTAAAAAGAGTAGAGAAGGAAAGTATGTTACAACTTTAAAAGAAGGACATCAAAATCTAAAATTCCCATTCTTTGATCTTGCTTCCAAGCTTCAATATTCTCAAAAATTCATGAAAAATCCTAACTAATTGAATGAATTAATAGGATTTTTGTTAGTTATATGCCCTAGAGTCCATGTATAAAGATTTTATTTGAATAATAGTAAGGCATTTCTACATTTTTTAGTGCTTTGTGTATTGACATTTGCTTACATATGAGTTAAAGTATATAATGTAGCCCTTGGTATTTGAACATAGTACAAAAGTAATCTGGAAGAGTTCAAGGTACGATATGCCTATTGTATGCAAATGTGTTAAAGCCTAAATCATCCCTAATCATAAGTTTTACAAGATAGGACATTGTTAATGCAAACAGATTAGCACATCTCATACATCTTGAATAGCTCAAGTAGTTGTTCTCATTAGCTGTGATTATTGAGATGATCAAAGTTCACATGTAGATTCTTGTTAGAGTACATTGGAGACCTATCATGAGAAATTTCACATGGATACTTATACTATACCAGTGAAGTATCTCATCACATCAATAGTGTAAGTATGCTTGGACTTGAGATCACAAGGTATCTTAGGTGGCAAGTGTTAGATTTTGACTCCTATACTTTTACTTTTCAAAGAGGTATACATAACTCGAAGATTGGCTATAGCATGAACTACTTGGTAGTTGAGTGACCAATAAAGGATTTACCACCCCACTTACAGTAGGGAGTTCTATCTTAAGTATTCGTATACTTCTTTGTTCAGAAAACCTTGGCTAAGGTAAAATGAAAGGTTAATGAGATTCACAAGGGCATGGAAAACAAGATAAATGTATGACAATAAGTTCATGAATGAATTAATATATGTTCATATTTAATTCATTAATGAGACTAAAAGAATGGTGAAAGGAGTGATTTCATGAAAACTTGATATGGAAGGTTAAAAGTCAAAACCACTGAATTCTTGTTATTTAGGTAGTCATAATGCTTGACTAAAATCTCGTATGACTTGCACATTAATGTGTGATAAGTATCAATTGAGATTTGATAATATGGTTTAAAAGAGTTTAAATCATAAGAGTGCCAATTCAATTAGAATTCTTAGTTATATTTTGCATTGCCAACATGCACTGGAAACCCAAAGGGTCACACATATATAAGAATAAAGGTCTGAGGTATAAAGCAATGTGTAAGTATAAAATAGGATGTCATGGGAACTTATTGAATATGAATATAAGAGAAGATAAAGGGTTTAAGGCTTAGAGATCAAAGTTTAATGCCCAAAAAGGCCCACCAAGCCTAATATGTGTAAGAACACCAAGTGAGTTGGAGATATTTTCTCTTGAGCCCAATTTGAATTAGATGTATCTAATAATTATTATAGGGCTTAACTAATATGTTATAAGGCAGTTCATAAAGTTAAAATGGGCTTGGAGCTCAATTAAATACGCAAGCCCAATTCACTCAAGGCTCCCGGTATAAGCTTGGTGTATTAGGCCTGTGAGTGTCACTTAAACCCATCCAATTGGTCAAAGCTAAATTAAAAAATACAACCATTATAACATAACCCTAATCTAACACATAAGTTGTATAAATACACCTCAAAGTTGGAATTAGGGTATTGGATCAAATTAGAACTCTTGTAACCACCAAACCTTAGTTTCTTCTCTCTTTCTCTTCTAGCCGAATTTGGCTATTAATGTACATTTGAAGGTTCTTAGACTTGTATTCTCATGTGGATATCTTGGAGCTATCTTGAAGTAAGGATACTGGTGGTTTATTATAACTCGGTGCATAGGTTTAATAACTGTTCAACAAATTATGCGGTAAAGTTCTAAACTTTAGCATAGGATGTCAATTCTTTTTACTAGATCATGCTTTTTAGTATGCAAGTTTTTAAATTTTTGCCATTTATATGTGATATACGATGCTTGAGCCTAGGCTATATCAAAAGAATTGGAAGTTATTAAATTTGGTTTTTTTTTTAATGTATATTCTAATGTAAAGTTCATATTTTTAATTATTAGAATTATTTAATATGTCATATATTGTTGAATGTATAGATTGGCCTTAAGTATTATGCCCATAAAAATGCAAGTAGAGATCGAATAGAGGTCACCAAGGCCACTCAGGGGTTCCTACACAATTTAGCTTGTTTTTACGCCCTAAATTGATTTTTTCATTTTAATTTTTCATAAAATACATGTGTTTTGAAACCCTATTTTGATTTATTATTATTTTTTTAAAATTAAAAATTAAAATGGGAAATTAATTAAAATTGGTATTCGAAAACTAGCTCAATTTGGCTACATAGGTTTTTTAGGTGAGCTGAACTTGAGTTAGGGTATTTTTTGGCCTAAATCAATTTGTTTCACTTCTAGAAATTAACATAAATTAATATGGGCTATTAAAAGGTGTTTGTTTAAATTAAAGTTATTAAAACTAACACTTAATGAATATGATTCATGTAACTAAAATTTAGTACGCCGAACCAAGTGCGATAAATCTTAATATTGTGTTTTAAGTTAGCAATTAATTGGCGGGCCCAATTAACTAAATTGAATTCACGATATTGATTAATTACAAGTTAAATAAAATTATTTAAAGGCTGGAACAGACCAAATTCATTTGGCCTATTAGGCATGCTAAATGGGCCAACTAGTCTAACATGGATACTAGGTTTGATGTAGTTTGAAGGCCATTTTGACTTTTAATTAAAGTTAATTTAAAATTAATTATTGCTGGAACTAATGACCTAATTAATTAATTAATAAGATTAAATAATTAAATTTAGTAATTAATTATTAATGAGATTAATAATTGGAAACATAACAAGCAAAACAACATTTTCGGAAAAACTAATTTTTGAAGTAGTCAAAAAGTTTTCAATTTTAAAATAGTTTCTAAAATGGAAAAGTTTTCTTTTGTGTTTCTAACTAGGATAATATGATTATCTTAATTAAGTTACCATGTGTACTTAAGATATGGCACAAATTAAAACTTTTCTTTCATTTATGCCTTGTATACATAGTTCCTAATTATAGTTTTGTTTTGCTTACATATACATATCATATTTACAAATGTAATATTGCCATAAGTAGATTTACATGCTCTTCGGTTTATATTATTCATTTACTACATTTTCATATACATCTCTGTTCCATTTTACAAAATGATTATTACATTTACATTAACTTTTAACCAAAAAGAACATACACTAGACTTTCCTTCTTACACTTGTATTGGCTTTGACCTATGCAAATTATCCTTGGAGGCGATGCTGACACTTGTACCTACACGGATTAAAAACCCATGCTAAGCATAAAGTTTAGTGGGGAACACATAATTCTGGATGACCATTCACAGTAGTCGTCAGATAAGCATACAGTTCATATAATTCACATAAGTATTATCATGCAACATTAGAAGTATAATACAGAAGAATAAGAGAAGAATAATACATATATTATGCATAAACATTTCCATATTACTAGCTTACATTTTAGTTAGGCTTCAGAATTCCGAGTTCATATCATTATATATATCACATTTCAGAACATGTTACATAATTTATTATTTGCTTGCTTTTCTTTAGGTGCAGATACACGAAAGAATATCTGGTGACCTTGTAGGGAAGAATATCACATCTGGCATCCTCGTAGGGAAAAATATCTTATTTGGCATCCGCGTATGACATCCTCGTAGAGAAGAATATGAAGGAGACATAAGCCTCAAAAAAAAGATGCCATGAGAGTCAATTATGTTTGTAGCTGCACGGGCACCCTATAGGCATGCGTATCTATCCATGTCCTAGACTTGCTAAGTAGGCTCTAATGTTTCCATTCTTATTTCCTTGTTTTAATAACATATATGTCCATTCTATGACATCATTTGATCACATATAGTCATACATATGCTGTACACAATCACATATTTATCGGATATAATCAACAATGCATGTCACATCATTTTTAGTTATTATCATCGGCCAAATAATTAATAAACGTACAATTCCGAATAACATATGAGCATATAGTACATTACTTATTACCTAAATATCTTGAACAAGTATCATACAATCAATACATGTCTATCAAAAGACATACCTTAAAATCACATTAGATCAAATGCCTATTTAAATATAATGCCTTATAATATTATTTCATCTTCCTTAATGCCATACATATTCATAATATATCATCATTCGATCATTAATAGTCATGCATTCATCATACAGAATCCATAACACATGTTATACGTGTTTAGTTATATAAAGGCATAAATAAGAATGTATCTTATATTTGTATTTGTATTTATTCAAATTAATATCTTATTGCCTTATAACATATTATATGTATATTTGGTCCACATTTATCATTAAACATATGCTAGACAATTGCCTAAAACATTCACAAAGGTTCGGGAGAGGTTCAGTAAAATTTGGTGATGTTTTGGCAAGTAAAATTCACATTTTAGGTAAAATTAAGGGGCACACGGAGGGGAGGACTTACAAATCACAAAACCCACACGGTGGGGAGTGTAGACACCGGATCCTAAGTCAGCCCAAATCAGAATTACCCAATGATGACTAGAAACCTGTTCATAGGCAAAAAGGTCGAAAGTGATGATTTTCTTATCAAATTTGCATTTTAGAATAAAAAATAAAAAAATAATAAAAAATGTATTAAAAATTAAATTTGAAAAATAGAGTTTGAAAATTATAGTGTTATAGTCAAAATTGTTATTTAAAAACAAAAAAAAGGTTTTCAGCAGCCCATGCGAGAGGGGTGGCAACCCTCGCGCGTGGATCGGCCAGCGCACTGTGCGCTAGCGGGGAGCATCACTCGCCCATGCGCGGAGCGACGCACAGGGCGCCGCTCCGCGCTGCTATGCACGAGCGCGTACCGACGACCATCGGTTGCCCCAGGTTTGCCGTAAATGCATTTTTGCCCCTTTTTTCAGATTTTTAGTTCTTGTAGGAAGATATTCATCAATGGCGCCTAAAGAGTCCGCCAAAAAGGCTTATGTGAAGGCACATGCTCTGAAGGCTGCAAAGGCTGTCAAATCGAGGCCAACTATTAAGAAAGGTAAGAAGATTCGTACTAAGGTCACGTTTCACAGACCTAAGACATTAAAGAAGGAGAGAAACCCCAAGTATCCACGAATCAGTGCACCCCCAAGAAACAAGCTAGACCAGTATCAAATTTTCAAATATCCACTGACCACAGAGTCTGCCATAAAGAAGATTGAGGATAACAACACTCTTTTGTTTATTGTTGACCTAAGGGCCGACAAGAAGAAAATCAAAGATGCAGTTAAGAAGATGTATGCCATTCAGACCAAGAAAGTGAATACTTTGATCAGGCCTGATGGAACCAAGAAAGCATATGTAAGGCTGACTCCAGACTATGATGCCTTGGATGTGGCCAAAAAGATTGGCATTATATAAACTAAGGTCTTATAGCTACTGGTCATTCTGTTGACATTTTTGTTAGGTGTACGGCTATTTTGCTAGGATTATTATCATTTTTGTTTTCTTTCAATATATGTTGAGAATTTTTTTTTTCAACTCTTTCTTTTTTATGAAATTTATTTTGTATTGCCATTTTTAATATTATTACTGGTACTGGGTCCAGAGGCCATGGTACCTGGAGGTGAGTGCTGAAGATAAGATGCCATTCGGGAAGGATAGAAGGGGCCTCACAATATCTTGAATCCCTCCTAATTGTCGAGCACAACAGGCGGTGATATCGAAGGTGGTCTCGTGAAATCCGGACAGGGGAACAAAAAGGAGAACTAGGGGCACATGAAGTTGATCCTTATTCGCCACCTTACCCAATCTAGCGACACCTTCATTAGGAGAGACAAGGGAATATAATCGCTGCTTAGAAAATACTCTAGAAGGAGGCTCTGATAGTAGCTCCAGCTTTTCTTGTAACCACGCCTGAAAAGTATGAGGGACTTAAAAAAAAACCCGCTGGATTGGGTTGGGTCCATTCCAGGCAAAAATAAGGCGTAGGGTTATGTGAAAATCCACAAAGGACGCATTTCACGCTAAGAAAAGCTAGTGTCAAAATCCACAAGGGACGCACTACCTTAAGAAAATGACTACAGGTATCAGATGAGAACCTCACAACCCCGAAAGCATGAAATTCAAAAGCAAATTCTAAAGGGCATCAATCCTATCGCAAATTATAGCCAGCCTGGCTATCATCTCTAAGTCCACTTAGATGAATTCTTATCATTCATTTCTGCATGACACATACATTTCACGTGCATGCTCATTATTTTTCCTACATATTTGGCTTTCCAATTTTGTATTAAGAGAGATTCGATGCAGACACCGGCAAAAGGTGAGTGGCTACATCAATCCTAATATCAATCCAAGCATCAAATCCAAAGACCTCTCAAGGGGCACCACTTCAAATTCCAGAAGGGTTAGCATGATGGCGGCATTACCATTCTAGAAAGGTTAGCACGACCACGACACTACCACTTCAGAAGGGTTAGCATGATGACGGCACTACCACTCCACGGAGGGTTAGCACGATCACGGAACTACCGCTTCAAATCTCAGAAGGGTTAGCACGATGGCGGCACTACCATTCTATGAAAGGTTAGCACGACCACGACACTACCACTTCAGAAGGGTTAGCATGATGACGGCACTACCACTCCACGGAGGGTTAGCACGATCACGGCACTACCACTTCAAATCTGAGAAGGGTTAGCACGATGGCGGCACAACCATTCTACGAAAGGTTAGCATGACGACGGTACTATCACTTCAGAAGGGTTAGCACGATGATGGCACTACCACTTCACGGAGGGTTAGCACGATCATGACACTACCACTTCAAATCTCAGAAGGGTTAGCACGATAGCGGCACAACCATTGTACGGAAGGTTACCATGACCACGTCACTTCCACTTCAGAAGGTTTAGCACGATGATGGCACTACCACTCCACGGAGGGTTAGAACGATCACGACACTACCGCTTCAAATCTCAGAAGGGTTAGCACGATAGCGGAACTACCATTCTACGGAAGGTTAGCACGACCACGGCACTACCACTTCAGAAGGGTTAGCATGATGATAGCACTACTACTGTGCGAAGGGTTAGCACGATCACGGCACTACCACTTCAAATCTCAGAAGGGTTAGCACGATGGCAACACTACTATTCTACAGAAGGTTAGCACGACTACGACACTACCACTTTAGAAGGGTTAGCATGATGATGACACTAGCACTACATGGAGGGTTAGCACGATCACGGCACTACCACATCAAATCCCAGAAGGGTTAGCACGATGGCGGCACTACCATTCTACGGAAGGTTAGCTCGACCATGATATTACCACTTCAGAAGGGTTAGCATGATGACGGCACTACCACTTCACGAAGGGTTAGCATTATCACGGCACTACCACGTCAAATTTGAGAAGGGTTAGCACGATGGTGGCACTACCATTCTACAGAAGGTTAGCACGACCACGGCACTACCACTTTAGAAGGGTTAGCACGATGATGACATTACCACTCCACGAAGGGTTAGCACGATCACGGCACTACCACTTCAAATCTCAGAAGGGTTAGCACGATGGCGGCACTACCATTCTATGGAAGGTTAGCACGACCACGTCACTACCGCTTCAGAAGGGTTAGCACGATAATGGCACTACCACTCCATAGAGGGTCAGCACGATCACGGCACTACCACTTCAAATCTCAGAAGGGTTAGCACGATGGTGGCACTACCATTCTACGGAAGGTTAGCACGACCACGGCACTACCACTTCAGAAGGGTTAGCACGATGACGGCACTGCCACTCCATGGAGGGTTAACACGATCATAGCACTACCGCTTCAAATCTCAGAAGGGTTAGCATGATGGCGGCACTACCATTCTATGGAAGCTTAGCACGACCACGGGACTACCACTTCAGAAGGGTTAGCATGATAACGGCACTACCACTCCATGGAGGGTTAGAACGATCACGGTACTATCGCTTCAAATCTCACAAGGGTTAGCGCGATGACGGCACTACCATTCCACAGAAAGTTAGCACGACTACGACACTACCACTTGAACAAAGATTTACACGCTGACGGTAAATACCACTTCAACGAGGATTTACATGTTCACAGTAACTCGCTTTAGCGAAGAATAACATGCCGACAAGCTGGCAATAACCACCCTAACAACATCGTCCAGTCTGGAAAAGATAGCTGCCTCAGGTACCTTTCTCTTTCCTTTTTTCTCTGAGTTTTGGCTCACCTAGGCACTTATGCGCTAGTTTTTCCAAAACTGTGGGCAATTGTAGACACCGAGTCCTAAGTCAGCCTAAATCAGAATTACCCAAAGATGATTAGATGCCTGTTCACATGCAAAAAGGTCGAAAGTGATAATTTCCTTGTCAAATTTGCATTTTAGAATAAAACATAAAAAAATAATAAAAAATATATTAAAAGTTAAATTTGAAAAATTGAGTTTGAAAATTATAGTGTCGTAGTCAAAATTGTTATTAAAAAAAAAAGGTTTTCAACGTTTTCGGCAGCCCTCGCGCTTGGATCGGCTAGCGTGCTGCGCGTCGCTCGCCCGCCCGCAGAGCGACACGCGGGGCGTCGCTCCGCACTGCTGCGCGCGCAGGCACCTCGCCAGCGCCCGTGTTCGCCGCCGGTCGCGTGCACTGACGGGCGTCCATCACCCCAGGTCTACCGCAAATGCATTTTTGCCAATTTTTTTGGATTGTCTTGATTTTTTTTAACTTTTTACCCTTTTTTTGGGGTTTTTTAATGTTTTTTTCCTTCTTTAAACCCAAATTTAGGAAAATTTAATAAAAATTCAATTTTTTTCCTTAATTAATTAGCTTTTCCATTTTTATTGATATAAATAGAAAATTATGGGAAGGAAAAGGGGGAAATTCTTTTAGGTTATAAATTTTTTTTGGGCATTTTTTCTTTTCTTTTTCTTGAGTTTTGCAATTCTTCTTCTTCTTCTTCTTCAATTCTTTTTCTTCTTTTACTTCAATAAAGTTTATTCTAAACACTTTAGATTGGAATTTTATTGAAGAATAATTGTTTGTTTTTGAAATCCAATTTTTATTTGATTTCGTTGTCAAAATAAGATTTTTACAATTTTTTAGAGAAATGGTTTTAGATTATTTTTTATCTGTTATTTTGTAAATTAAAATAAGGAAAATCAATCATTTTCACCTATTCCATCGAATCCGAAATCTGAGGGTAAACATTCTGGGCTCGATCCCTTAATTTTATTCTTCTTTTATTTATTTTTGTTCATATTTAATTAGTAATCATGTAGATTTTTATATTTATTGTTTATTTATTTATTTTATGTTATTTTAGATATAGATTTGATTTTTTGATCTTTTTCTTTGTTACTTTTTTTTATTTGATTATTCATTTTCTTTTATTTATCATTATTATTTATCATCATTATTTATCATTATTATTGTTATTTATTTAGTTACTTATCATTATTATTATTATTTTATTATTATTATTATTATTATTATTATTATTATTATTATTTAATGTTTTTATGTACTAACCTATTAGTATGTTAATTTATTTGTTTCAATCATATTATTTAATTTATTTGTCATCCCTAATGCATCTTTTTTTTATCTATTTTAATTTATTATTTATTATTTCATGTATTTAATGGATTTTCTTGATTTAATTTCTAACATTAATTTTATTTGTGTTTATTTGTGGTTTATAATATTTGTTTCTATCTTTATTTGAGCACCCATGTGAACGAAGGAGGAGATCCGGGATTTATTTTTGTTGAATCATTTTTTTATTGTATTTATTGTTTTTCCTTTATTTGCCTATTTAATTTATTTGTCATGTAATTAGTAATAAAATAATTTATTTCATGCACGTTTAATTAAAAATCATAAAAATATTTATATTAATAAAATTGAGATTTTTCTAATAAAATAAGACAAATGTCCTAGTTTTTCTATCCAAATAAAATTGTCACTTTAAAATCTTTCTTTCTAAACATGCATGCGAGGACCAATGTCTTCAAACTTAATGAATATCCCGTTTTATGCATGATTTGCATTTACTTTACATTGGGGGTTGTATTCCGCCCCTAATTTTGTTATAATTGCATTTTTACTTACCTTATTTTAATCCTGCCTTTATTTACCGCTTCCATTACATGATTGACTTGCGCTCTAACTATTGCATTTAAATGAATGAGAAAAGGGACGAAATCTTAAATTCAAAACTCAATTGTAATTTAATCAAGGTATGAATAAATGGGAAGTCCCGAACCATCTCTGGTCTTAGACTCAACGAGGTTAGAGGACCATCTCAATGTTTTATTGTGATGGGATCTCCAAAATATCTCTTGTTGCCCAAAATAGGCCCAATTTGCATTGTCTTAGGCTCCATGAGGTTAGAGTACCATTTTAATGTCCTATTGGGGTGGGGACTCAAAAATATCTCTGGCTTGCCTAAAATAGACACAGATGCATTGTCTTAGGCTCATTGAGGCTAGACGACCTTTCCTAATATTTTATTGGGTGGCGACTCCAAGAAACCTCCTTGTTGCCCAAAATAGACGCACTTGTAATCTCTTACAAGTTTCATAAACCTCTCTCGAATGCCCTAAATGCGGGTCTTCGGGGCCCCCGGGGTTCAGCTCGCATCACAGGGAGGGTTTTCTTTCCCACCTTGTGGAAGCATTCTATAGGGCAAAACCCTGGCAGCTTCCCAAGTCCAGTTTCAACTACAATTTTGACATTGTAACTGAACATTTTAGGCAAAGTGTCTTCACAAAATGTTTTCCTATGTCTTGAGTTTTTAATGGTATAAAAATTAGGTCATTTGGACTTGTAAATTAAGAGATATGACCTAAATATTACAGACTGCTCCTAGGTAGATTTCAGGGACAAAATTGTGATTATAAGTTTGAAAAACTTTTTGGGAAGAATAGAGACTGAATTTGGCCATACTTTCTTCATGAAATTACTTTCCTAAGTGTCTAGCTTCAATAGGATTTTTATTCATGTCATTTGGAGACCTATTGTGTGAGTTACACTCAAAACACTACAAACTATTCCTAGAATAGGGAAAGCAACAAGGCCATGATTTTAGTCGCAATTTCAAGTATTTTAAAGGCAACAATAGATCTTGGTTACTCATGAAAAATGTAGGTCTATCTCTTAAGATTCTTATCCAACTAGAATAACTCAATTTAGAGATCTATAGGCCGATATATAGCCTTAATACAGAAATGGGTTCAAGTGAACTTTTGATAGAATTTTATCTAAGCATCTATATAGCACAATCAACTCTTCTCTTAGCCAATTCATCATCAAATTACCTTTTCAAAAATCATTTCACATCTAATTTAGTATGGAAAACATTTCAAAATATCACAAGCACATGCACATAAGTTTAAAAGTTCCCAAACCTCTTTGTACACTAATTCTCTTCTTTAAGCTCCACTTGATCAACCTTTCCCCTTTCCTTTACTTTTCTTGCTAGAAATCCTCCACTAAGCCATCATAAAAATCATGTTACCATCTCCCTCAAATTTATAATTCTAAGCTCAAGAAATAAAGAAGAAAAGGAAAGAAATACCAACTAGAAGTTACATTAATAGCTTTGAGATTTAACTAGATTCAATTTGTGCCTTTAACATGCAAATTATACAAGTAAAATGAGATGGGAAAGAGGGAAATTTTTATGTAATTTTAGCCAAGAAAAATGGCTGACTCGCTCTTTTCCTTCTCACTTAAATATGTAGGTTTACACATTCTAGAAGTAGTAAATGTCATAATCTCATTGGCTACTTTTGTCAAGTTCCAACTTAATCCATTTTCTTCCCTTTAGTTAGATATTGGCTTATAATTAAATCTTATTCATGCATTTTACTCATATTTACACTTATGTCATAATTTAACTTTTTACTGCATTGACCAAATCTTTTAAATAAATGACGATTGTGTATTTTTCGATACATTTGTCACTAAATCATTTAGATTTGATTACAGTTTCCCCCTAATTATGCATCAATGATACTAGGGTATGATTTGAGGCCTTACAATATTTCAAAGAGTTAAAACATACACTAGTTGCACTAATGAAAGTTTATTTTCATTTATGCATTAAATGCATGATGTGATGTATGTCTTGGCATAATGAGATAGTTATGGAGTTATGACCCATTGAGATTGAGCATATATGTAATAACCTGTAAGTTGGGTTAGTCACAAATAGTATTTTCTGAGGTCAATTAGTGGACTCGGGTTGGAAATTCACCCATGGGCGAATGATATTTTATCTGATCATCAGAAAATATTGGTTATTACTAGTCCGTGGGTAAAATTTGAGGTCAATTGGAGGTTAAATAGGCCAGGAAAGGGCAAAATTGCGTTAAAGAGTCATTTTGGGGCGTCTATAAATGACAAACGGCTGTCGTGACATCAGACGGGCTTCTGAAGGCTATTTCAAGTCCGGTTTGACCGGTTTTGACTCTAGTTTGACCGGACCATAACTTATACTACGAATCTCACAAAAATATTTTAAAAATATGAACGCGCTCGTATTAATGAGTAAAATCCATTGGCATTAAAAAATTTAATTTCTGGTAACTCTAAAAAGTCAGCTATCGGACAGGTAAATAAATTACTAGACTGAAAAATGGTCTCCGATTGAGTTGAAATTTTATGTGTAGGCTATTTAAAATAGTTTAGGAATTATGGAATTGATTTTGAGTGAAATTATAGCGCCCATTCCCGACCACAAGATTAGCTTAGCTAAAGCAGTTGAGAACAGTCATTACACGATAATCACATGCACATTAACTCTAACACACACACATGCCAAAACCTGTACTAATAAATTTCATTACTCATACATTCACATGCAGCAGATGTCTCATGTTATCACATGCTAGAACTTACGCATTCACATAAATACATACATCATACACCTATTATTACAATACTTAGTCATTTATGTCTTTACATATTTCTTGGTTGTGAAAGGATCATACAAAACATATAGAAAATACATTGCCCAAAATCCCAAAACCTACACTATAGGTACTCCTAGTGTTGACCGTTGGCAATGCGGATCTGTTCTTCACAATCACTTCGCGTCCAAACCTTCACGGATTAGAAAACCCATGCTAAGCGATAACGCTTAGTGGGGAAAACAATACATAGTATACAATACAACAAATACATTCATGCATAAGGTATATCATATTATAAGCAAGTAAAGATGTGTTCTAACTTCAATAATTTCTACTCATTACATGCATCTATTCCTAGTGTACTAGCATAAAATGATCATACCATACTTCACACTGCTACATAATGTTCACGCATACACTTTGCATTTGATTTCACAAGTAGCTTGCTTATACCTCTCATTATTCGATTAATTAACATATTTATTTAGCCTTGCCTACAACTCAAAGATGTGGATAACGGGTATCGCTTCAGTACCCAAAGGTACAGTAAACACATTAGTATCCGTAGATACCACACATTCGCATTAGCACTCGAAGGTACTGAAAAGATCAATATTATCAATTAATTCGCATTAGGGAATCCAATAAGGATTCAAGTCGCATTGATGATTCCAGATGAATTGGATGCATTTGGCTGCAGCACTTAGACCCTATAGGCATGCCTATCTATCCACTACTTGACTCGCAGGCTAAAATTATTAAGTCCAATTATTCATTCAATTGATCTCACATTCAAGCAACCATCATGCCATTTTATTAGTTCATCACTTAAGTTCACCATGTTTAATTTTAGCATTTGATACTTATAATATGATATTAGAATTGATTAATTATTACTTAAACATTCATATAATAATCAAGAATGATTTAGAAGTTATAGAAAAATCAGGGTATCTCATGGTCACAACCATTTTGGTTGTCACCGTGACATACCTAGGTCCCAAAACTGAATGTAACTTAAGGTATCTCACGGTCACAACCATTTTGCTTGTCACTGTAACATACTCTACATACCCGAACAGAATGCAACTCTTGGGTATCTCACGATCACAACCATTTTGGTTGTCATCGTGACATACTCTACATTATTGGCAGAATGTAAATCATGATATCTCACGGTCACAACCATTTTGATTGTCACCGTGACATACCAAATTTACCCGGGCAGAATGGATTACATGATATCTTACGGTCACAACCATTTTGGTTGTCACCGTGATATACCACGCTCAAATAAGCAGAATGCAATCCTTCCATAACTCATGGTGTCAATCATTCTAGTTGTCACCTTGTCCTATGCAAAAAAGCTAAATCACAGCTGTGCTTTCAAGCCTCACTTAATACCAATTCCAAAACTTCTCAACACAACTCAAAAGTCATTTTTGGCCAATTTAACCTTCTAACAATATGTTCCCATACTCAATAACTTTGGAACAATGCTAATTACAACTCAATTGGACTTCAATTCAAGAAGTTATAACTACAAGTTCATAGCATGTTTTAAATGACGATTTTACACATTTTAGCTACATAAATCAAGCCATTTACATAACTATATTCCTGATTCATTCAACTAGCTCAGCACTCATCATTTCAACTCAGTAATAAGACACATAATTTCACATTCAATGTTCTTCACAAAACTCAATTCAATCATACAAATTCCAAACTTTATGAAATATATCAAAGTTAATACACAAAGGGTGTTTTCCCAAACCTCTTCTCTTATGCTCCTAAAGGGCTCCCTCAGAACTTGGTTCTCCAATCTTAGCCTTTCTTTTATCCTTCTTTGGTTCAACCACTACAATTATAGTCCAATTTCCAAAATTGAAACACAATGTCAAATTCCACATCAAACCAAAATTAAATAAATAGAAGAAGAAGATGAAGAACAACCTACTTAATAACTTACCTTGCAAATCAGAAACTTAACTTCACAATTAACCTCTTAATCACTCAACAGAAATCATTGAATCTAAAATGGAAGGAGATGGCACACGAAGAAGGAAATGAAGGAGGACAGAAATCTAAAGGGAAGAAGAACTGCTGAGATTCACACATGCAAGGAATGCAGATATCTCTCTCATCAAAAGTTTATATTGCATGGAGAGAACAAGGTTGGCAGCTCTACAAGACCACACATAGAAACCATCACCATCCATTAATCCCACTTAAGCAAATTTGTGTTTAGTTAATCTCTATCCTCCACTAATTAATCTTGTTTAACATTAAACATGCACATTTACAAATTAGCCACCAAACTTATTTTATTAATTCAATTGGATCCTTAATTAGTCTTACACTTAAGTCCTCAATTAGCATACTCAATGCAATCTCATCCTTATTTATCTTAATTATACCAATTAGCTACTAAGGTATATTCCGAGTCATTACAGAAATTGAGTTTGGGAAGAGAGAGAAGTAAATTGGGATTGCATAAATGGATTAAAAACCTAATTGGGCACATTATTTGTTGGGCCAAATTTGTGGAATCAAGTACAACCCATTCCTACCCCTATAAATAGACATAAAGTACAAATTTCCCTGGAAGTTTCCATTGTACTCTCCTTCTTTCTCCCTTCTTTCACTTGGTCGAATGATGTTCTCCTTTCTCTTTTTCATTTTTCTCCAATTTTCTTTTATAATTCCTCCAAATTCAAGCCCATCTAGTATATTTTAACCTCTTTTCTGGAAGATTGTAAGCTCTATTCTTCATTTGAGGGAGTAGAAGTGAAGGAAATCAAGGATTTTAAGTGGGGGGGGGGGGTATAAATTGAGGTAAGAGAAATTGATAAGTTAAAATTTATTTAATGGTTCAAATAAGTAATTTAGGATGTATATAGTGTAATTATATTATTAGATTTAATTATTGAAGCAAAATTTTGATGGGTTTCTTTGATGAGAATTTCGGCCATACATAAAAAATAAGGAAGACGAAGGCACCTCTAAGGGAAAGGGCAAGCATAAGGAAGCATAGGAGGGCTAGAGCAAGCAATTGAGCTTTATGGTTACTAAATCCAATCTTTTCCCTTGGAAAAGTGTGAATTTTAGGTAATATTTTTATACAAGTATGTGAATAATGCAAGTTTAATTGAAATTAACCTTATAATTATGATTTAGGAGGTTGAAAATGAATATTAGGAAGCTTAAAATAAAAATAAATATTTTGTATAGGTACGTTGTGTTTAGGCCGAATGTTATTGACATAGTGTAATTGAACATATTTGATGTTTAGTGATAATTTGTGGTATGTATATATGAATTAAGGTATAATTTAGTTAATGGAATATTTAATGAGTGAGAAATAAAATGGTAGTGGAGAATAATAGCCTTGGCCGAATGAAATGCACAGAGAATTCATAGTATAGTTTGTTACATTGCTTGAAAAAATGGCATAAATCGAGTATAGATAAAGTATTGAATGTGTGCAATATTATTTGAAATTGTTAAAGTTTAATAGAATGTGATTTAGAAATGGTTGTATTATGTTTTGAATGTAAAGTATATAATGTAAGGTGATAAAATGAATTATTGGTATAATTATTGTTAAAATTGACTCAGAAAATTGAATTAATGGAAAATAATTAAGGAAGATGAAGATTGCCCTTAGTAGTGGTCTGGTAGCTTGTCTAGTTCAGGATATAAATGGCTAGCCATAAGGACTCTGTACCGCGGTAGCGAGTCATGACGACTCACAACAGTAGGCAAGTGACGGTCTACTAAAATGATTGGAATGTTAAATGTAAATGTTCTATGGTCTTTCGAGATCATTCTGTATTTTAGTGGACCTGTGGGATCCATGACCTACTTATCCAGTCTGCAGATTCTACCGGTGACACTAGGGGCAAAATTTTAAAAGAGAAGTAAAAATAAGTAAAATTGGAATTTAATAGAGCGGTATTAAGGAAAAAGGATATGAATTAAAAGTTAATAAAGATTTAGATTTAAAATGGTAAATTGTATGTTAATAGAATAGTGATTATGAATTTAACATTAATTAATGACTTGGTATAATTAATGATTAATTTGAGTTTAAATTTTAATTTAATAGAAAATTAAGGGACAAAATTATAATTCACCATAATAGTGCTAATTAAATGACTAAAAGATAATTGAATATTAAATTGGTGTTAATTGGGTAACTAAATAATAATGGAAGATTTGATGATTTAACAGTTAGAATGTTAAATATTTGAGTTATTAAGTCTTAAATTAATTTAATTTGTGTGAGTATGAATTTATACTTTTGTGGAAATTTTTGGATTGGTATCCACCAGTGAGCATATTTAATGCTCAACACGTAGTTTGTTGACTTCGTGTAGGTGCCCTGTAGAGGCTAGGAGCAAGCATACTTCAAACTTTTTGGAAAGGGACAAGCTAAAGATTAGAAATGATTTTGTGTATGTAATTTTTGTCATATATATGGAAAGTATGAATTGAAAGTTATATATTTTGGCATGTATATGGATAAAATAAATATTATGTGTTTTGATATCTATATATGGTTGTGTTTTAGCATATATTGTGTTGTGCCCCTTTGTGGGCTGTGGATTGGTTGAATTGCAGGAAAGGGTAGGCTAAGATTTTAGCCGTTTTAATGCCGAAATTTTAATCAAATGAAAAAATTTGGAGAGTTATAGGTCATATTGGCAATATTCGATAGGAATATGGAACAATGGTCATGGTAATTGCTTAAATTGTCATAATGTACATAGAGTATAGGAAGAGTATGGGTGTTACAATTTTATTGGTATCAGAGCGCAGTTTATAGGTGATTCTAAGATCGGAGTGGGGTTAAAAGATTTGGTTACATGCATATACATGTTATTTGATAAATGAGAAGTGATGTTAATTAATGTATGCTTGCTCTTTTTTGTTTTATAGTGAGTGATGGCCTCCGAAGAGGGACATCGAGAGGAGTAAGCTGAAAGTGCAGCCTCTATTAGTGCTAGTTGAGACGCCGCAGCCACAAGTTACTCCACCTGCTACACCACCTCTTCCACCTCAGCCAGACTTTTTAAATTTGATGGTGGACTATATACAGCATTAACTTCATGCATAGCAGCCGCCACAGCCTCAGGCTCTAGAGCAGCCACTAGCTCCCAAAAAAAAAGCCAATATTAGAGCAGATTAAAAGGTTAGGGGCTGTAGATTTTTATGGGCATGATCCCCTGACACCAGTTCAAGTTGAAGAGTGGCTTTTTAAGACAAAGAGATTTTATGAAATTACACAGAGTCCTCCGGAAGAGATGTTACAATGGACAGTGGCTTTGCTTCAGGGTCCAACTTTAACATGGTGAGATGTAGTGCGTAAGCATACTCCCGTTGAGCAGTTGACGTGGGAGTTCTTTCTGGCTCAGTTTGAGAAGAAGTATATTTGCTCTAAATATAAAGTTGCTATGTAAGACACCTTTTGGAGACTTAGGCAAGAAAATAAGAATGTGGTTGAGTATCACTACAAGAAAAATTGAAAATAGAGGTGAAAAAATAGAGACGAAAATTTTTCTGTCTCTATTTAGAGATAGAAATAAGTTTTCGTCTCTAAATAGAGATGAAAATTTTTTTGTCTCTATTTAGCATATTTAGCGATGGATTTTGGATTCGGTCGCTAAAAATGGCGGGATTGATTTCCCTCCAAACTTAGAGATGGTATTTAGAGACGGAATAAATTTTTCGTGTCTAAATAGAGACGGAATCATGTTTCCGTCTCTATTTAGAGACGAAAAATGAAGTCCGTCTCTAAAAATAGAGACGGAACTTGATTTTGGTCTCTAAATAGAGACGAAAATTCTATTTCGTCTCTATTTTTAGAGGCGGCATGTTATTTTCATCTCTATTTAGAGATGAAAAATGTATTCCGTCTCTAAATAGAGATGAAATGATATTCCGTCTATAAATTTAGAGACGAAAAAATTTGTCTATCTCTAATACAATTCTGTCTCTAATTTAGAGACGAAATTTTTAATTACATCTCTAAATAGAGACGAAATGCGTATTCCGTCTCTAAATTTCGGGTTTTAAAAAAAAAACACCTTGCTTTCTTTTTTCCCCTCTTTGTTTTTCCCCTCTTCTTTCTTCCCCCCTCTCCCCCCTGTTCCAGTTCGATGCCCTCCTCCCTCCGTTGCCCTAGTCGTCCGATCCCTCCACCGTCCGGTCCTAGCGCCGCCGTCAAGTCGACGCCGGTGAGGTTCTTTTTTCCCCTATTTCCTTTTTTCCCCACTTCTTTCTTTCCCCCTCTCCTCCTGTTTCGCTGCCCCCCACACTATTCATTACCCATCGACGTCCGGTCCCCGCGCCACCGATGAGTCGACGCCGGGGTCCTTCTGTGCCCCGTCGCGTGCTCCGGCGTACCTCCTCCAGCGAGATCTGCATTAGGTTATATATATTTTTTTTAATTTTTTGAATTATATTTATTATGTTTCAGAAGCTCTTCTAATTATTTTTCTAAGTACAACGTTAGCTCTTGAATTTTTATATGTCTTTAGGGAATTTGTTAGAACAAAATTGAAAATAGTTGTTGAAATTGAATTCTGGACAAAATTAAGGCTATGAACTATAGTAATTTGTCTTTTTTTGGTTTAAGCTCTACAAGAAGTGTGATAGCTACCCACAAAGTATAGAGCCTTACTGCTATATGTTCTAGAAGTCCCCATTCCAAAACATTATCATAACTTGAGATAAAATCAAAATCGGGGTTTCTGTAGAAATTGATACTTGCTTATTACCAACTTAGAAACTTGACCTATAAGTAAAACATCCCTTTTTTATAAATTTGCATTTGAAATGCAAACTATCATACTTAATGAGGAACAGATTCTGTACAAGTATGCACCATTTTCTTGCTGATATATATTATGGGAAAATAGGAAAAAAAAATCAATTAGCATAAAAATGTAATTTTGTGCTTCTAATTGTCAATTGTGCTTTGAGTTTCCAATTCTTGTTGAGATGGGAATTATGTATGTTTGAACTATGAATTTGTCCATTAATCACCTAATGCCCACCACCTATTTGATGGAATGTCTAAATAAAGTTTTATGTGGAATTATGATATGGTTGGTTGTATTATTTTTTAATGTACATGGCCTCTTAGAATTTTTTGAGTACTCTGTCTGGTGGCTTAAAGAAGTTAACTGTTAACTTTCATATGTCTTTGGTTGGTACAGGATTGGAATGACTAATGGAAATTATTTTCCTTTTTTCTCGAACAATATTGGTAGAAGCTAAAGGGAATGAGAAAGCCTTATTCAGATGCTTGGCGATGACAGCTACATCTGCACTTTGAGTAGTTTTTTGTTCAAATTGTAGCTTTCTAGAACTTTTAATAGTACTAATCATTGTTTTTGTTATATATATGTAATTTAGGCACTGAAATTACCAACGGATTGTTTTCCCTTACTGATCGTTATTATTTTTAGATCTGTCAGACTCATTTATTTGCAATGTCACTAAATTTTATATATATTAATACATTTTAAAATACATTTTTTTTAAATCTATTTAGTGTTTATTTAATATTTGTTTCTTTATATAAATTAAGGCAATTTTAAATTTAATATTATTTATTATTTAATATTAAAAAAAATCCTTTAAAAATTAGAGACGAAAATTCGTTTTCCGTCTCTAAAAATAGTTTTCATCTCTAAAAATAAAGACGGAAAAACCATTTTCGTCTCTAAAAATAGAGACGAAAAATAGTTTCATAGAGACGGAAACTATTTTTCGTCTCTATTTTTAGAGGCGAAAACTGATTTTTGTCTCTAAAAATAGAGATGAAAATTTTTGGTCGCTATTTTTAGCAACCGACCAAATAGAGATGAAAATTTTCTATCTCTATTTCTGTCTCTATTTTTGATTAGAGACGGAATTTCATCTCTATTTTTTGTCTCTATTTTCCTGATTTCTTATAGTATATGAGCACGAGTTTGAGCGCCTACTTAGATGATGGCCAGATGATAAAAGAGAAGCTTTGCCAGAAATTTTAACGAGGATTGCATAACATGATTAGACAGATTGTGGGTGCTTAGAAGCATCCAGATATGTGTTCCTTGATTGAAGGAGCTACAAAAGTGGAGTTGATTCAGGCAAATGAACGAGAGCGATAGACATGGTTACAGCAGAAAAGGAAGCCGGGTCAGGCCAATAGTGTTGGGGGACAGAGTAAGAAGTCTAATGGAACTCCTGCATCATATAGTCATGCTTCTTCGGCACTAGGCCATAGTCAGAAGAATCCAACTGCTAGTGAGGCTATAGTTACTTCAGTGGGTAGTGAACCTAGAGGCAGAGGAAAAGGTACTGTGCAACAATGTGATCACTGTGGGAAATATGATCCGTGTGAATATAGATTTTTGACGAGAGCTTGTTTTAGATATGGATCTAAAGATCAACAAGTTAGGGATTGTCCAGAAAATCAGTCTGCTACAGTTACTTCCCCTGCACCTAGTTCAAGATCCGCTACTATTAGAGGAAGAGGTAAGGGAGTGGCCCCTAATTCTGCTACATCGAGACCTGCTGCTTAGTTTTCTCAGGGATAGGGATGAGCTACTGGCTGCACCTATGCTGTTAGAGACAGGGAAGAAGAGGATGCGCCTGATATGATTGTAGGTAAATTCTCCTTATTATCCCATTCAGTTTATACAATTGTTGATCCTAGTTCTACTCATTCTTACATAAATGCTAATATTGTTCAGGATAAAGGGTTGAGAGATTCACAATTAGACTAGGATATTTTAGTGAGCAATACATTGGGCCATAGTGTGGTAGTAAATAAAATGTACCAAAATTGCCCTATTAGTGTGCAGGGTTGTGTTTTCTTGTCTAACTTAATTGAACTCCCCTTCTAAGAGTTTGACGTTATTCTGGGGATGGATTGGTTGTCCACCCACCAAGCGACTATTAATTGTAGGGGAAAAAGAATATCTCAGAACTAAAAATAGTTATGAAATCATTATTGTGGGTGAAAGAACAGATTTTCTGTCTGGTGTGATATCTGCTACAGCTGCTAAGAGGTTAATCAGGAAGGAGTGCATTGCTTATTTATTCTACATAATGGAGGTGAAAAAGGAAACTCTCAAAGTGTTTAAAATGCCTACGGTGTGTGAATTATCTGATGTTTTCCCCGAAGAATTGCCAGGTTTACCACTTGACAGGGAGTTGGAGTTTATGATTGATGTATCTCCGAGCACAACACTTATTTCTATTGGTCCCTATAGAATGGCTCCATCTGAACTCAAAGAATTGAAGATCCAACTACAAGAATTGCTTGATAAGGGCTTTATCAAGCCTAGTGTTTCGCCATGGGGAGCACCAGTACTTTTTGTCAAGAAGAAAGATGGGTCACTCAGATTGTGTATTGACTACCGACAGCTAAATTAAGTTACAATCAAGAAAAAGTATCCCCTCCCCCAAATTAAAGATTTATTAGATCAATTGAAGGGTGCAGGCATATTTTTGAAGATTGATTTCAAATCGGGTTACCATTAGTTGAAAGTGAAAGAAGAAGATGTGCCTAAAATTGCTTTTCGTACCCGATATGGCCATTATGAATTTTTGGTCATGCTATTCGGACTCACAAATGCTCTAGTAGCCTTTATGGATTTAATGAACAGGATCTTTCATTCTTATTTGGATCAGTTTGTGGTAGTCTTTATAGATTATATTTATGTATACTCTAAGACTCTAGAAGATCATGATAAGCATATGAGGATTGTATTGCAAATATTGAGGAAAAATAGCTGTATGCAAAGTTCAACAAATGTGAAATCTGGTTGAATGAAGTTTCTTTTCTGGGACATGTGGTATCGGCTGAGGGTATAAAAGTGGATTCCAAAAAGATTAAAGCAATTTTACAATGAAGGACACCTAAGAATATTACAGAAGTTAGAAGTTTCTTGGGTTTGACAGGATATTACAAAAGATTTGTAAAGGGTTTCTCCTCTATTGCAGTGCCATTGACTCGATTGTTACAGAAGCATGTTAAGTTTCACTGGAGTAAGAAATGTCAAGAAAGCTTTGAGAAGCTTAAAAGTATGTTTGTCACACCCCATTTGCCCCCTAGAAGTTTGAGCCATGTTTGTGCATGTGCATTGTATGTGTTTTGGCATGTGATAAGGGTACTTTGGGATAATTGCATGTTTATGGGCTTTAATAAAGTGTGGGCGCATGTATGATATTACAGTGTATGTAAGTTGGGTTGTTATAGTGTGTGTTTGCTCATGATAGTAGGGTGAGTTTTAGTGAGGGAGGTCTAGTGTGTGTTGTAGAGCATGTGGTTGGGTGTGAGTGATCAAATCCCACTAATGAGGAAATGACATGTGTCTAGGGTTAGGAAAAGAAAAAGAGGAAGAAAGAGAAAAAGGGGAAAAAGATGAATTGTTTCCTCATTCACGTTTCTCTCTTCTCCCTACTCTTCTTCTTCCTTTTCTCTTCTCAAAAGAGCCCTAGCTTGGATCCAAGTTGGTGTGGTGGGAATTGAACATCTCTTAGTCTTCTTTTGGGTAAGTTTTCTGCATTTTCATCATCTCTTTCATCTCCTTCATCTTGTTCTTCATCTTCTCTTCACGTTTCTGGTTTGGGTTTTGATCTAGGGTTTGTTGTTTGTGTGATTTGTGGGTTTGTTTGGTTAGTTGAGCCTCTTCATGATCCTAAAGGGAAGGAGAAGGCGTCGGGAAGTGGTGCTCATTAGATTGGAGCATAGGAGTATCAGGTTTGGGAACTTTCTTTGAATTGATGTTCATATGTGGGTTTTGAGATGTGCATGAATTTCTGGAAATTTATGATGTGTAAATAGGTTTATATTGGTATATATCATATGGGTTTTGAGTTTTGATGATTTATGTTGCATAATTATTGAATTATTGAATCAAATGTGAAGTTGATTGAACTTTGCTGCAGAATTTTCTGATTTTGTGATTATTGAGATCTTGATTTGTGAATGGATAAATTGATTGTAATTAATTGTGGAAATATGTTGTTTTATGTTGGTTATGGTGATTGGAAGGCCTATTGGTAAGTTGGAGTTTAAGTTTGATTTGGGTGAAAATGGTTTTGATTTGAATTTTTTGGGCTTCTTGCAGTTTTACTGAGAAATGGAAATCTTGATGATATCGCGAGCGCGACAAAACGAAATTTCCAGCTCTCGTGTCTAAAGGCGGAGGGCATGAGCAATGCTCACGAGACGTGAGCAATGCTCACGAGTCGTGAGCAATGCTCACGGCCATTCTGTCGCGATTGCGACAGTGACTCCAGTTTGCCCTGTCTCTCACGTGTCCTGTTTTTCTAAAATGGGTTTTTAAATGTCTTTTCTTGGCTTTTCACTGCTATATGCTATATTATTTTTCTTATACATGTAATATCATGATTTCTTCATGACAAATAACATTTTATCCATGATAAATTATATGCTGTATTTTGGAACACGATTTGGATTACGCATGACCTGCAAGAGTCAGTCTAGTGGATAGTTAGGCATGCTTAATAGAGTCTTTTAGCTGCAGCCCTCCATTCTGTTTAGACCTCGATCGGGTACCCGTTTGGATCCCCGTGATCCCTGAAAGTATTTGGATCTTGTTTAAGGTCCCCTCTATAAATTGTTTTGAATGTGATAAAATAAAATGGTTTTTAATTCATACCAGTAAGGTACTGTCACTGTTCGATTCGTACTCGTAAGGTACCGTCACTGTATACTCGTTATCCACTATTGTGAGTCAGCAGGTGCTCTGTTTGTTTTATTTTGCTTTGATATGATTATAAGAATATGATATTCGAATGCATATAATGATAAGTATGAGAAAGCAGTTAATATGTATATAAATGTGGATATGAGCTTCTGAATGTATGTTTCTAATATGCAAGAATGATTATATATCTGACATGATTATCCGCATATGTCATATCGTATGTGTTATGCTTTGACGACCATTGTGAATGGCCTTCCACTCTTTTGTTGTGTGTTTCCCCACTAAGCATTATCGCTTAGCACGGTGTTTTACCCATGCAGGTGCAGAAGGCGTTGTTGCTTTGGGAGAGTCGCCGCCAGTCAAGCCAACACAGAGGGTTTAGTGTTAGGGCTTATTTTTGTAGTATTATATGATGATTCTTTTTGTAATAGAACTCTCCTTGTATCAGTAATTTTTGTAAGCTTCAGCATTGTGTTTGGATATGTAATTATTTTATAGTGGCATATGATCATAACATTATTGTAATGAATGTTATTATATTAATGCATGATCTTGTTGATGTTTCTCAAAGTTTTAATTTTCACTGTATTTTCGTATGTTTTGATGTATGAATGGTTGCTTTGTATTGATCTGTTTGGTGTGACACCCCTGCTCCTACGGCATCTCACTCCGATCCGGATGGGTTCGCCTACGTATGGGTAGGGGTTGTTACAGTTTTGGTATCAGAGCCTAGGTTTAGGCATTTCTGGGTGTTATTGTGCATAGATGCGTATATATATAGGATTGTGTTGGCTGATGCGGTTGTCTTTGTTTGTTTAGATTGCTTCTGATTCTGTGCGTGGGTCACTTGAGGAGTCCGGCGAGAGTGTGAACCCTCAAGCTGTTGATCCTTCTGTTTCTGTGTTGGCTCAACCTGTTAGGGTACAGCCTGAGGCCGTAGCCATGCCCTTCGAGGCGATGCTTAAGCTAACTCAGGACATGGCTCGAGTATTGGAGAGAGTGACAGCCCCTAAGGCCCCGATTGAGAGTATGAGAAGAGCGGGTGCAGAAGATTTTTATGGGACCGATTTGGATGAATCAGAGTATGCTGAGAAGTGGTTAGATAAGGTGAAGCGTACTCTGAGGGAGGTTCGGTGTCCTCCTAATCAGCGAGTGGAGTGTGCAGTGGCATTGCTCAAAGGGTCTGCTTTTGACTGGTGGGAGTTAGTCTGTAGACATCCCCAATTGCCTGATTCAGTTTCTTGGGAGTTCTTTGAGAGGGAGTTCACAACTAAGTATGTGACTCAGACATACAGGGTTGCTAAGTGGGCGCAGTTCTTGAGTTTGAAGTAGCTAGCCATGTCAGTATCCGACTTTGAGAAAGAGTTCAATCGTTTAGCGAAGTATGCACTAGAAGGTATTTTGACAAAGAAGTTCAGGTGTAGGCATTTCGAGACCGGATTGAATGAGTCGCTGCGGGCGATGTTGATTTCTTTAATGAGTACTCCGAGAGTGAGGTACTACCAGATTGTGCAAGCTGCAGTACGGGCTGAGAGGTCCGAATGGTTTTTGAGAGAGAGGGCTCAGAGGAGGAATCCCTCTCATGGAGGTTGGTCTTCTTCATCCTTGGGTAAGAGGTCCAGGAACCCGCAGGATGAGTCATCTGCAGGCCCGGCTACTAGAGGTAGAAGACAGGGTTCAGCTACGGTATCTAGTTTGGGTAGAGCTAATTCTGGTGTAAGGACCGAGATGTTACTGGAATGTACTCACTGCAACAAGCGGCACAGAGGTGAGTGTAGGTGGCTCACAGGTGGGTGTTTCTGCTGTGGGAGCACCGAGCACTTTTTAGCCAATTGTCCGAGAGGGAGTGATGGTTCTGGTGATCAGTGAGAGGCCAGTAGAGTTGGTTTAAATGCTACTCAAGCTAGTCGTGGTAGAGGCCGTGGAAGAGGTCGAGGAGGTAGACCTAGAGATGGAGCTACATCAAAGTCAGTTGAGTGTCCCTTGACAGTCCCAGCTAGAGCATATGCAGTGAGTGTTCGGGAGGAGCAGGATGCTCCAGATGTGATAGCCGGTAAGTTTCTACTCCATGACACTGAATTATATGCTCTAATTGACCCTGGTTCCACACACTCATATTTGTGCACAAATAAATTATTTGATAAGTTGCATGTAGTAGATCAGTTGGATTATGAGATTTGTGTGACCAGTCTTTTAGGGCATAGTGTCAATGTGAGTAGAGTGTTTAGGAATTGTCCCCTGTTGGTTGAGGGAGTTGAGTTCCCAGCAGATTTGATCGAGTTGCCTTTTAGAGAGTTTGATCTGATTTTGGGTATGGACTGGTTGGGTAAGCATCGGGCGGTGGTTGACTGTCATAGGAAGACAGTTGTGCTTCGGGATAGAGATTGGTCTTCTGTGTTTGTGAAAGGTTTGGGTGCTAGTTTTTTGAGCAATGTGATTTCCGCAATGCAAGCTAAGAGATTTATTAGGAAGGGTTGTGAGGCTTTTTTGGCAGTGGTATTGGATTCGAAGCAGGATCAAGTTAGGATTGATGATATCTCGGTTGTTCGAGAGTTTGGGGATGTGTTTCCAAGCGAACTGCCTGGTTTGCCTCCTCAGAGAGAGGTGGAGTTATCCATAGAGATAGTGCCGGGTACTACTCCCATTTCGAAAGCACCTTACCGGATGGCTCCTGTAGAGTTGAGAGAACTCAAAACTCAACTACAAGAGCTATTGGATAAGGGGTTTATTCGACACAGCATATCTTCATGGGGCGCTCTGGTTCTATTTGTTAAGAAGAAGGATGGTTCTATGAGAATGTGTATCGACTATAGGCAAATTAATAAGGTCACAGTGAAGAACAAGTATCCATTGCCTACAGTCGAGGATTTGTTTGATTAGCTCCGAGGTCCGGGTGTCTTTTCGAAGATTGATCTTCGGTCGGGGTATTATCAGCTGCGAGTTCATGATGCGGATGTGGTTAAGACTGCATTTCGGACTAGGTATGGCCACTATGAGTTTTAAGTGATGCCGTTTGGTTTGACCAATGTACCGGCAGCTTTCATGGATTTGATGAACCGAGTGTTTAGGCCATATCTTGACCGATTTGTAGTAGTGTTCATAGATGATATCTTGGTTTATTCTAAGGATGAGAGTGAGCATGAGGAGCATCTCCGGTTAGTTTTGCAAGTTCTGAGAGAGCATCGGTTGTTTGCCAAGCTTAGTAAGTGTGATTCTGGCTTCGGGAAGTGTCATTCTTGGGTCATATTATTTCGGCTAAGGGTATTCAAGTTGATCCATCTAAGATTGAGGCGATTATGGATTGGAAAGCGCCTAGGAATGTTCAAGAAGTGACGAGTTTTCTTGGTTTGGCGGGTTACTGTCGTCGGTTTGTAAAGGGTTTCTCAGTTATTGCTGCTTCGATGACGAGATTGTTAAGGAAAGGAGTTAGATTTGAGTGGTCGGATAAGTGTCAGGCCTGTTTCGAGCAGTTGAAGAGGTTGCTAGTGGAAGCTCCTGTACTTACTCAACCCATCTCGGGTAAAGAGTTTGTGATGTACAGTGATGCTTTCGGTGTTGGGCTCGGTTGTGTTTTGATGCAAGAGGGAAATGTTGTGGCTTATGCTTCCCGTCAGTTAAAGCCACATAAGAGGAATTATTTGATGCACGATTTGGAGTTGGAGGCTGTGATCTTTGCTTTGAAGATTTGGTGTCACAATCTGTATGGGGAGAAGTGTAGGATCTTTACGGATTATAAGAGCCTAAAGTATCTCCTTACGCAGAAGGAGTTGAATATGAGACAGCACCGATGGTTAGAGTTGTTCAAGGACTACGACTGCATATTGGATTATCATGGACGTAAGCATTATAACCTAAAGGTTGTAAATGGCTTAGGTCAGCTTGTCAACCAGTCCACAACACATAAGATGTGGAAATGATAGATTTTGAGGGCATCTGGTTTAGAACATATGTGGCAGTCAATAAATTATCTCCCCAATAGGAGATAGGCAAATTTGCCTCAATCATCATAGATCTAATCATATCTAGGAGAGTCCTATTTCTCCTTTCCGCAACACTGTTTTGTTGTAGATTTCTAGGAATGAACAACTGATGCTCAATCCCTTTTTCATCACATAAAGCTTTAAATTTATCTGTAAGATATCATCGACCTCAATCAGTTCTTAAAGCTTTGATCCTTTTATCTAATTGATTCTCAACTAAACTCATATAAGTCTTGAAGCAACTCAATGCTTCTGACTTGTGAGAAATCAAATAGACATGACCATATCTAGTATAGTCATCTATAAATGTGATGAAGTAGCAGGCCCCTTGCTTTGCCCTCACATTCATTTGACCACATCCGTCATAATCAACTTACTACAATGGAAATTTGTCTCTAGTATTCCAAACAATTATTTAACTAATTTTGTTTCAGGTAATGCTCGCACGTAGGCAATTCATCCTTATTTGAATCACTTATTAAACCTACTTTGGCTAACCAACTTATTTGGTCCTTACCCAATATGGTTTAATCTAGCATGCCATTATTTTGCATTGTTCTCATAACTATGTGAAAAAGAAGGAATCAAATTGAAAAACTAGTTTTCTTCAAATAATCATGGTACATATCAATAACAATTAAATCATTCAGTACATAACTAGAACCATAATAAATATCATTCAAGTACAAGCATAAAGTGTCATCCTTAAAATGTAAATTGAAAACAAATTTCAATAAAGCAAAAACAGAACCTAAATTCATAACAAAGACATCTCTATCCCTTGTTACATGGTCCATTGGTTCTGAATCTATCACCCACAAAGGATGAAATTTAGAATTGGATACATAAATTTCACTCACTCTTGAGTGAGAGTAATGTATCTTTTTGGGCACAATGTAGTCTCTTACATAGTACCATTTTTGTTGGCAATTGAAACATTTCACTCTTGAAACGTTTACCTCATTTTTGCCTTTAGACCTATACTGATTCTGTTTTTCCTTTTTCTTTTCAAGCTCTCGAGCCTTTTCCTTATCCCTATTTTTGAAGTTTCTTTTGTTGTTCTAGTTAGAAGTCATTCTACCAGAATGGGACCGTGCCATATGCACTATGGTATTAACCTTAATCGCTACCAGACGGTCCCCTTTCACGCTCTAAATGATGAGCGACATCCTCAAATGTTTTTATGCTTCTCCATGTGAGTTAGTTGCATCTTCATATGCTCCCAACTCTTGGGTAAGGAATGGATAACAGCTTGAACCTAGTGCTTGTCAATCAACTTATGACCATACTAACTATGCTCCTTTTTCCCTTTTCCATCTCTCAAATGTTTCTGCATCGAATAATCAGACTTCTTCCGATATGTATTAAATTTAGTTGGAGTCACACCTCTAAACTTTTCCAGTAAAGTGATTAACAAATCCATTGCATTTTGATACTTGCGGAATGGCTTAGTAATAACATCATCCATTGCACTTAGCAAGATGATGTGAGCAGTGGTATTATGCTTTTTCCATGCTACATAGGCATCTCAGTCCTGCCTATGCTAGGCTGTTGTGCCGTTCTTAGGTTCAGTCATAACTAAACTTAAGTGTTCTGAGCCTCTTGCTCTTCAAGCACGTTCTAGATCTTCATATGCCAGATTTTATAATTTTCACCACTTAGTTTCATATCTTTACTATGTTCGGCGATAATTGACTTGGAAGCAGTATCCATTAGGATCTTCTAATCGGAAATGGAACAATATTGCACATATTTAAGGGAGATAATTAAGGCAATACATGCAATTTACTATGCATCTGAAATAATAACCTAGTAAAATTTTCTATTAGGCTCAAATTCGAAAAGGTTAGTAATAGTATCCAATTACCCTCTAAGTCCTAATGTCTAACCTTACAGGTTAAAATTTCATGCAAAGTAAATCTGAATTATTGGATTATTAAGTTCTCAAACTTATGAGGGGATTTTTATTAAGTCTCTACTTAATAAACATGCAATCATTTTACTCATAAAATATTGAAAGGCAATTAAAAATTAAAACAAATATATTTATTATAAAGTTAAATTCCAAGTATAATAAATAAACACATTTATTTAACCAATAAATAAAATGCAATAATCTTAAAATAAGACACTCATGTTAAATATCAATAGGAAATATAAATCTTATTTAACAAAATTAAACGCCAACTCAAATTGACACTTATGTGAACTATTCTAGAAGTCCAGATTTGATAAAATCTTTTTAGCTATTAGGATTATTTCTTTGACTGACTTCATCAATTCATCATGCAACCCATAAGTCCATTGATGAAGCCATGGACGTTGCACGCTCCATCAATTTCTCAATACCATCACAGATTTTTAGTGTTGCTTCTCAACACTTCCCTTTTGGTAACTCAAACCAAAAAATGGATAATAAATTTTCTATAAAATCTATCTCTTTTAAACTAGGTAGTTTCTACTAACTCCCTTAATCTAGACGATATTCAAAGGAGTCAGTAAGGTAGTTTCCAATAACTCCCTTAATCTAGATGATATTCAAAGGAGTCAGTCAACACTTTAACCAAGACTCTATCATCCATTTCCATACTCATACCATCAATCCAAATGCACTTTTGCATTTGTTCTCACACATATACATTATGATGCACTATTACATTAATATCATCAACTCAAATCATCCTTTGCATTCTCATGTTGCTTATTGATTGCACTCTTGCATTTCTCAGAGCAACCTATGCATAATTTAAGGAAGATTTAGTGTCCTTATTTAACATTTCTGTAACATATTAAAGAAAAATTTATACACTTATGCATAAATACACATAATTAAAATAAATTTCAATCAATAAGTAAGGACAAAACCTCAAAAATATTTCAAAAATGTCGGAAGGCAGAAAAACACATTTTCTACACCTTTTTTTTTAATATTTTTAATAATTTTAAAAATAAAAATTTATTTTATAGTCATCAAAAAATTTTGAAAAAATAACAAAAAAATTAGAAATAATTTGAAAATTCAATTTGCCAAAAATTAGAGCTGATTTGGGGCAGGAGGATGCCGTACGCTCCCATATGCGCTGACTGGGGATAGTAGACGCTCATCACATGCCCTCATGTACATCTCCCTCCGTTTCGCCACATGGCAACACCACAGAGTGCCACGTTATGACATCTCATCCACGTCATGCCACGTATCAGAACCCTCTAATTCCACCTGTTGCACATGTGGTGTTAGGGTGACACGTTACCCCACAGGCATGACACATGTTAGACACGTAGCATAGCACCATTGGGACACGTGTCAGGGATATCACGCCATGACTGACACATGGCACAACCTATGTCATCCACATGTCACAGCCTGGTTGGGCCATGTGGCACCTAGGTTGACATGTCACCGCTATGTGGCATGGCCATTGCCATCCACGTGGCGTTGTCCAAATGGGCTATGTATCGACAGTGACGCATCACTGTGGACACGTGGCTATGCATGTGTGAGCCACTACCCATGTGCACGTGCCAAGCGTATGGTGGCGTGTGTGATACACGCCTTCTTCCCGGTGAATTCAGGCATTCTGATTTCGACCGATGGGGGGTTTTTGGGTCCTGTGATTAAAATGGTGAGGTCAAAAATTAAAAATTATGACTTCTAGTTTTGCATTTTGAACACTCATGTTCGTCCCCTTGAATCACAGTATATACATATAAAATTTTTGAGCCACAATATATACACATATATATTATTCATATAAAAAATAAATTTTTATTGTGTTTCATGCATCCTAGATCTAATAATTTTATACATAAAATTGTAGATCTATTTAGCCACATGTTAGGATGCAAAAATCTAGATCTGATAATCATGATGGGAAAATAATATTAAATAATTTATGTGGTAACATTAGAAATGGTACCCACCTCTTATAGCGCAGAAACGTTGCGGAAGCATCTACAAGGATCCCATTTATTTTTGGTCACTGGTCTGGCTTTTACCCACGTGCGGGATAATAACAACTATTCCACAATCTAAAAACCCTTGAAAAATCAAGACAAAAATAAGTGTGAGTGGGAATGAGCAGCCTTACGGCGTATACATTTTCTCGATACCAAATTCTAAGATCTCTCATCTATTTATAGAGATCCTAAAATCTAGAGACCTATCTCTAGTATAACTCAGACTCCTTCTGAGATAGGATTTTGTATTATTAATCAGATTAAATTACTTAATTCTATCTGGATTGGAACTTTATCCAAATTAGAGTCATGGGCGTACCCAAACTCTATCATATATATATATATATATATATATATATATATAATAATGGCCTAAAATTTTAATTTTTTGGAATAGTATTTTCCTAGCTGTGAATAGTGACACCCGAGGTCAAAAAATATTTTATTTGACTATTGGAAAAAACAAGTTATGAGGAGTATGAGGATGAAATTTGAGGTGAAATTAAGGTCAAATAGGTCTTTTAAAGTCAAAAAAAAGTCACGATTTAGTTTAAAAAGGTAACCCGGTTTGACCTAACTTTAACCGAGCCTAAAAATAATGCTAGAGACCTCTGAAAAATTATCTAAATACATGAACTCAGTCCAAATATTATGGATGATTATTAGGTAGTGAAAATTAATTTTACGGTGACATAGAAAAATGAGTTATCAGACTGATAAAAATTTATATAATCGAAAAATGGTGTGCGATTGATCAAAAAATATGTGTGGCCTAAAAAATATTTTCTTAATAATTATGGATATATTTTTATGGGAAATGGTGCAAGAATAATGGTAGAAAAATATTTGGGCTAAAAATTAACTAATGGGCCTAGTCATGGTTGGACCCAAGTGGTTGGACCAAGTTGGCCTATTATAGATAGGTGTAAATACCCTAAAAATAATTTTTTTTCAAAAAGCTTCATCCACTCTCTTCACTCTTCATGTCCGGCCACTCTTCTGCCTAATTACTCCAACATAATTTTTCATTTCTTTAACCAAATTCCATGAAAATTAAGCCCTAAATTAATTCCTAAGCATAAATTAAGCCTCCTAAGCATAAATTCAAGGAATTTTGGAGGAAAACGTTAAGGAAAATAAATTCAAGTTGGAAAAAGAAAAGAAAGAGGAAAGGAAGAAAATGAAGCAAAAATGAAAGGAAAAATGAGAAATAAGTATGAAGCAAAGGAAAATAAGGTATGTGGATACACAAACTTTCATGTTTCACATTTTTAGTGTGTATGTATATGTATGTATATATGTGTGTATGTGATAAGGGTTAGGATTAATTGAAATTAAATGGATAGAATATTATTTAAGGATGACATGATAGATAATACATGATTTAATTGAAGAAAATATTAATTAGTTAGTTAAATTTATTAGAATATCTAATATTTAAGTATATGACATAGACATAATACATGAGTTAATAATGAGTTAAAGTTAGTGATAGAGTTTGGGCACGCCCATGACTCTAATTTGGATAAAGATCCAATCCAGATTAAATTAAGTTATTTAATCTGATTAAAATTACCAAATCCTATCTCAGAAAGAGTCTGAGTTAAACTAGAGTTAGGGCTCTAGCCTTTAGGACCTCTATAAATAGAGGTGAGGTCCTCATTATTTGAAAACGAGAAAACGTACATGCCGTAAGGCTGCTCATTCCCACTCACAGTTTTCTGTCTTAATTTTCAGGGGTATTTAGATTGTGAACAAGCTGCTCTTACCCTGAGTGGGTAAAAGCCGGACCAGTGACCAAAACAAAATGGGATCTTGGTAGACGCTTCCGCAACAAGTTTCTGCGCTACAAGAGGTAGGTACATTTATTTAATGTTACCTCCACGTTATATGCATATAATTTTTTTTCCTTCATTGGTATCAGAGAGCCGTTGTTTTTGCGCCATGGCATGTGGCTAAACAGATCTAAAATTTTATGTGTAAAATTATTAGATCTGGGATGCATATAACACAACAAAAATTTGTTTTTTGTGTGAAAAATATATATGCGTGTATATTTCGGCTCGATTTCGTGTATGTGTACACCGAAACCCGAGAGGACGAACATGAGTGTTCTAAACGGCTATCTAGAAGTCGGGATTTTTTATTTTTGACCTCACCATTGGATTCATACACCCTGAAAACCCCCCACCGGCCGGAATCGGAGGACGAAAATTGATCGGCAAGGTGGCGCGTGAGCTACACGCGCCTCACTACGTTCGGCGCGTGCGTGTGGGCGGTGGCCCACACTCGTGTCAGCAGTGTTGCGTCACTGCTGACACGTGGCCCAATGGCCGATAGCCATGTGGATGGCCGAGGCCATGCCACGTGGCATAACATGGGGAGGACACGTGGGCAAATAAGAGGACGACACGTGGCTGACTGAGGTCATGCCACGTGTCCACATGATGTGTCATACGGGTGACACGTGGCCCAACCAATGAGAGACACGTGGACCACTGAGGTAGTGCCACGTGTCATGCCAAGTGTTATTGATGACGTGGCATCAATAACACGTGGCCCAATCAGGGGCCACCACGTGTCAATAATGACGTGTCACGTGGACCAATGAGACACCGACACGTGGCGTTGACTTGCCACGTAAGCACCAGCGGACCAATAGCATTTTGACACGTGGCTTGATTAGATGCCGACATGTGGCACACTGTGGTTGTGACACGTGTCTGGTTGAGTGGGAGGCCGCGCGTGTGGCGCTTGAAGGCGCGTGAGCGCGTCTTCCTCCCCTTGGTCGGCACGTGTAGGCTCGTGCGATGTCCTCCGACCACCATTTCAGCTCCGATTTTTTGCGAATTAGTTTTTCAAATTATTTCTGATTTTTTTGTCATGTTTCCAAAATTTTTTAATGACCAGAAAATATATTGTGTATTTTTTGATATTTAAATGTGTTTAATTTCAAAAATAAAATATTAAAAAGTGTAGAAAATGTGTTTTCTGCTTTCGAAAATTTTTGAAAATATTTTGAAAATTTTTTGAGGTTCTATCCTTATTTATTGATTGAAATGCGTTTCAATCATGTGTATTTATACATTAGTGTATAAATTGTTCCTGTAATATGTTACAGAAATGTTGAATAAGGACAGCCGATTCTTCCTTAAGAAACGCATAAGTTACTTTGAGAATTGCAAGAGTGCAATCAATAAGCAAAATGAAAATGCGAAGGAAGATTTGAGCTGATGATATTGATGCAATAGTGTATCATAAAATATATGTGTGGGAACAAATGCAAGAGTGCATTTGAACTGGTGGTCCGAGTATGAAAATAAAATTTTGGTTTGAGTTACCAAAAGAAAAGTGTTAAGAAGTAACACTAAAATTCTGTGATGGTGTTGAGAAATGGACGAGCGTGCATTGTCCATGGCTTCATCAATGGACTTATGAGTCGCTTGATGAATTGATTAAATCAGTCAAACAAATAATCCCAATATCAAGAAAGATTTTATGAAATCTGGACTTCTATAATAGTTGACATATGTGTCAATTTGAGTTGGCGTTTGTTGTTGTTAAATAGGATTTGTGTTTCCTATTAATATTTGACATGAGTATCTTATTTTGGAATTATTGGATTTTTGGTTAAATAAATGTGTTTATTTACTTATCATAATGGCATTTAACTTTATGATAAATGAGTTTATTTTAATTGTTAATTACCTTGCGATATTTTATGAGTAAAATGATTGCATGCTTATTAAGTAAAGGCTTAATAAAGATCCCCTCATAAGTTTAAAAACTTGATAATCCAATAATTCAGATTTATTATGTATGAAATTTTAACCTGTAAGGTTGGACATTAGGACTTAGAGGGTAATTGGATACTATTAGTAGCCTTTTCGAATTTGAGCCTAATAGAAAATTTTACTAGGTTATTATTTCAGGTGCATAATAAATTGCATGTATTGTCTTATCTCCTTTAAATATGTGCAACATTGTTCCATTTGAGATCAGAGGATTTTAATAGATGCTGCTTCCAAGTTATAATTATGAAATCTGGAATACAAAGATCCAGTATGTGCTTGAAGAGCAAGAGGCTCTTAAATCCTCAAGTTCGGTTATGGTTGAACCTGAGGATGATGCTATATCCCAGCATAAGAAGGACCAAGATGCCTATGTTGCATCACATCACTAAGCAATTTTGCAAGTATCAAAATGCAATGGATCTATGGATCACTTTGCAGGAGAAGTTTAGAGATGTGACTCTGAATAAGCTCCGATCATTGTAGATCAAATTTGATACATATCAGAAAAGTCTGATTATTCGATGCGAAAACATCTAAGAGAGATGATGAGCAAAGTGAGCTTAGTAGTCATAAGTGACTGATAAGCAGAAGGTCCAACCTGTTATCCGTTCTTTACCCAAGAGTTGGTAGCATGTGTGAATGCAACTAACTCACATAGATAAGCAAAAAGACATTTGAGGATGTCACTTGTTATTTGAAGTTTAAAAGAGGCCGTCTGACAGTGATTAAGGTCAATGTCATATGGCATAGTCCTGTTCTAATAGAATGAGTTCTCATTAGAATAAGATAATAAGCTTCATCAATAGGGATAAAGAAAAGGCTTGAAAGCCTGAAAAGTAAAAGGAATAGAATCACTTAAGGTCCAAAGGCAAAAAGGAGATAAACTTTTCAAGAGTGAAATGTTTCAATTGCCTATAGAAATGACATTATGCAAGAGATGCATTATGCCTAAAAAGATACACTATTCTAACTCAAGAGTGAGTGGAATTTATGTATCTAGTTCTGAATTTCATCCTTTGTGGGTGATAGATTTAGAACCAATGGACCGTGTAACAGGGAATCGAGATACCTTTGTTATGAAATTTAGGTTCTGTTCTTGCTTTATTGAAATTTGTTTTCAATTTACGTTTTAAGGATGACAGTATAAGCTTATGCTTGAATGATTTTATGGTTATGGATGTAGACCATAACTATTTGAGTAAAGCTAGTTTTAAATTTTCCCATAGTTATGTGGATAATGTGAAATTATGGCATACTATATTAAACTATATTGGACAAAACTGAATGAGTCGGTTTGTCAAAGAAGGTTTAATAGGCAATTTAAATATCGTTGAATTGCTTACATGAGAGTATTGCCTAAAAGGAAAAACTAGTTAGAAAATCATTCGAATAAGGAACTAAAGCCAAATTTTCATTGCAGTTAGTCCATTCTGACGAATGTGGTCAAATGAATGTGAGGGTGAGGCATGAGGCCTACTATTTCATCACATTTATATATGACTGTACTAGGTATGGTCATGTCTATTTGATTTCTCACAAGTCAGAAGCATCGGGTTGCTTCAAGACTTATATGAGTATTGTAACACCCTTTTTACTGTACATAATAACTTAATTGTCTTAAACTATTCTTAAAATCATTACGAAAATCTGGGAAATTTTTTTTTCTATTCTATTACTATTAACCTTACTATTCACACAATCCTTCTCAAATAAGCTACTTAAATTCTACCGAAATTTCGGCAGAGTCTCCTTTATAAAATTGCCTATCCCCCTGTAAACAAAGTCTTTACACTTCTATAATCAAATACATTTCCATCCATCCTACTCCAATTCAAACTCCACACAATTTTGCCCATCCTCCAATTTAGATCCAATCACATACTCATAAAATAATTAATAATATCATCCACTCACTATTTTCATCAATTATACAAAATATGAGGATATAATACTAATACATCAGAGTTATCAGCTATGAATAATTGTTCAATACAACTCTTTGATACAATATTATCCTAGTTATCTATGTAGTGTACATGCCAAATCACAACCAGGACAAAATTATCAATTCTCAGAAATTTCATTCCCATCACCTGCTTGTCATGCTTACCATTCAACATTCCTCTTTTAAAATGGTGCTGATATTCACTTGATTCCTGTCTTATACCTGCGCGAGGATAAACCACGCGCTAAGCTTAGCGGTGACTACCAATTTTACTTATCCAATGCATAAACATAATATATACACATTTAATTAATCATTCATACATTAATATCACAATTTACTTTTCTTTTCATAATCAATATAATATTTTATAATTAATATACCAGTAGCTATTTAACTCCAAATTAAATATGAATGATTTGCAAGGTAAAATCATTTTTATGCAATACATTCAATATTCTTTTAAAATACTGACTTTTCTTAAACTTGTATATTCAAGTTTCAAAATCAATAACTAAATTTCCCTATCATTTTGATAAAGTGCATAACATGTTAATCATGCATCACTAACATAACTTCATAGATTGTTAAACAGTCAATATGTTCATAACGTAGCAACTACTATCTCGTTTCTATCTTAACAATTATTCTAACTTTCATCTAATACAATAATACCCACTACTATGTATATTGGCATTCATGTAGTACACATTGGTGAATATAAGATTCATATAAACACACCGCCACTTCATCATATCACCAATTTCATAAGGTCATTTATCAATACCCCTTTGGTCAATTAAACTTTCTAGCAAAAAATATATATATATATATATATATTAAACTTTAAATTCTTTGTTATTACCTTTTATTTGACATTTTATTCTCAATTTTGCTACTTTAACACTTTACTTACCATTAAATTACTTCATATTTTCTTAATCCACATTTTCTCCATACTTACCATTTAACTTCTCAAATTATACATTTAATATGGATTACAAAATTTATTGATTAAACCCACCAATTTACCTTGCTTCATTTATTCCTTATTAAATTCCTTGATTCACATTTATTTCACATTCATCAATTCACTTTGCAATTATTATTTTGCCCATAGTACAATGCTGGCAGACTCTAAGCACAGGATAAACGGGATGTGAACCCCTAAGAGTTCACAATAACCTGGAGAGATCTCTGAGAGATCACTCCAGTCTTTCAAACCTGAAGGACAAAGGATTACCCCCAGTCTTTCAGATACCAGTGGAGTCCTGTGTGACCACCACTGTCTTTAAATACAGTACAATACACTTCAGATTTTCAGATATTTAGATATTCCGATACAGAAGTAGGACCATCATTGGCCTACTAAAAAGTGATATTCAGATTCAGATATTTAGATACAGAAGTAGGACCATCATTGGCCTACTAAAAAGTGAGTCGCCATGCTCACACCCGCAGTCTTATATCCCTATGGCTAGCCATTATATCCTGAACTAGACTTGACTACCAGCTCATTGAATAGGGCCACAATATTGAATGTCATTTAAATAAATCAAAACTTTGATCTTTACATTAAATAAGATCAATATACATTTCAATTCAATTTTTCAGAAATAATCGCGGTATCATCCATCATCATTTTCTCATACAATTTCATTTATTTATCACATTCCACTGATTTTGCTTCACAGGAAGCCATTAATCATATTTATATAATTAAAATGCATTAACAGTTATAACATATCACAAATATGCGAGTATACGTTCTGCCACCACCCTTTTTTTTTTTCATTCTCATTCTCCTCCATTTATTTCATCAATTTAAGTTTATCTCATAAAGAACCCATAATACATTACTGTTATATAGATACTCAAGGTTTTTCACACATTTTATTTAGATACAGAAGTAGGACCATCATTGGCCTACTAAAAAGTTAGTCGCCATGCTCACACCCGCGGTCTTATATCCCTATGGCTAGCCATTATATCCTGAACTAGACTTGACTACCAGCTCATTGAATAGGGCCACAATATTGAATGTCATTTAAATAAATCAAAACTTTGATCTTTACATTAAATAAGATCAATATACATTTCAATTCAATTTTTCAGAAATAATCGCGGTATCATCCATCATCATTTTCTCATACAATTTCATTTATTTATCACATTCCACTGATTTTGCTTCACAGGAAGCCATTAATCATATTTATATAATTAAAATGCATTAACAGTTATAACATATCACAAATATGCGAGTATACGTTCTGCCACCACCCTTTTTTTTTTTTCATTCTCATTCTCCTCCATTTATTTCATCAATTTAAGTTTATCTCATAAAGAACCCATAATACATTACTGTTATATAGATACTCAAGGTTTTTCACACATTTTATTAAACTTCTTATATTTCTTCCATTTATAAATACTGTTCTAGTTTCCCAGTTACAGACAATTTTCCAATTCTTTTCATTCAACCAAAAATTCTGTAAGTCTTAATTTAATCTCAAATCAAATAAAACCAGCAACGTATTATTCACCTACTAATTTACTAGTTCATGCAAACATTTTAGCATCTGAATATATACATACGTGTGTATATATATATACACATTCAGCCGCCACTCTTTCTTCCGATATCCATTCACCTTAACCCAACCATATAATTTCGTCATGCTGTTAAGTTATTGGTCGCCACTCATAGTGTATGATACGTACTAATAAGTTTCAATTTGTCTTATATTTAGCTTGGTCTTTCACCTAACTTTAATTTCTCTCATACTATAAGTCGTGTATGTATTTATCATAATTCATTTAATTAAGTTGAACCATTATTTTATTATTTAATTCTATTAGACAAAAATACTGTTACTATTTCTAATCTCTTCATCAAGTGTTCCTTGTAAAAAGTGTAACAAATTATACCTTTACTTTTTATTTTATTTATACATACCACGCATGCAAAACTTTTCCTAAATCTTAACATTTCCAGGATTAACTCCAGTTATCTTTAACTTCTAATTCACATACTTACATTTTTATAAATTATTCCCATGCTCCTATAATTTAACTACTACTATCTTAAAAAAAAATCAATCAATATTCATTAGTTAAATCCAACAGACTAATTAACTCTAAACATGCTATAATATTAATTAACCAATATTATACATCTCACTGTAAATCTAATTTCATGGATTGTTAAACTTCACCAAATCCATTTATAAACTTGGCCATCATCCTCATTCACAAGTAGCCATTTAATTGTGTCAATGGAATAATTAAAAGAGTAAAACTTACTGCAGGAATCTCATTAAAACCGTAACAATGTTATAAACAATTCAACAAACATCCAATCCTTACCAGCATATCATCTTCAAACACACACAAAGCAATGACATCATAATAAAAAGAGAATTTCATACATCTTACTTGAGTTCAGTTTTATCACTTAATAAACTAAACTTTTCTTCAACACAGCCAAAATTCATCGATTAATTCTTTAATTTAATATTTAATTAGAAAAATATAGGCAACTACGGTGATTAATAATGCTATAAATTTTAGATTCATTAACAATACGATTTATTCCAACAAGCAACACAAGAAAATCAACTTTTAACTTAATTTCATATTCTGAAACTTGTAAAAACAATCTCTAGAATTTTGGATTTATAAGAAATCATGTAGATAAATAATTTTAGTAGTCACATACCTATTTTCTGCCTACTTTTGGTCCCTTCACCGTCGCCGGAGCCTCACTGGAGCCTTGCCGGAGCTCCAGCGGAGACACTGAAACCACCGGGAGGGAGCTCGAAGCCTCGGATTTCCATTTCCGGTGATCACGGACCGTGACTGCTCTCCGTTTCGCCGGAATCAACTTCGGCAGCTTCAGTTCTTCCCAATGCCGATCTCCTCGTGGCCGGCGAGTGAGGATGATCTGCAGGCACCGGGATGTTCGCCTGACCACCATGAGTCCAGTCGCACCACTCGTGTCGCCGATCGTCGCCGGAGCTGGCCGGAACACACTGAAGAAGCTTGCGGGTTCCTCCCGCTCTCCTGGATCAATGATGCCACGATAACGGGAAATCGCCGTGATTGGCAACGGCGCTGTTCGCCTACGACGCCGCCAACCGCTATCCACCTTCCGCCGCTGCTCCGCCGTCCCTCTCTCCCTCTCTCGGTCTCTCTCTTTATTTCCCGATCTGCTCACCGTGTTTCCCCTTTCCATTTTATTTTTCTTCTCTTATTTTATTTTCTATATCATACAATTCCCACTTATTCTAGTCCATAATTCACTCCAATATTTGGACACTCTTAGACCAATAAAAACTGTTACATGGAAAAAAATTATTTATTTTGTCTATTTACTCTTTATTTTTTTGTTTATTATTTTCTTATTTATTTGCATGTAAACATACACTCATATATATATAGACTTAAAATTATTTGAATAATTAAATTGAACAACTTTAAGGAAAATTCCACTCTTATGCGTCAAAAATTAATTTTAGATAAATATTTTAGCGCGTCAAATTATTAAATAAAAATACTGAAATTTTTGGAGCATTACAAGTATAGTTGAGAATCAATTAGATAAAAGGATTAAAACTTTAAGAACTGACAGAGGTCAGTAATATCTTACAGATAAATTTAAAGCTTTATGTGATGAAAAGAATTAAACATTAGTTGTTCATTCCTATAAATCCACAACAAAACGGTGTTGAGGAAAGGAGAAATAAGAATCCTATATATGGTTAGATCTATGATGACAGAGGCAAATTGCCTATCTCCTATTGGGGAGATATTTTATTAACTGTCACATATGTTCCGAACTGTATGCCCTCCAAATCTATCATTATCATAACTTATGAGTTGTGAACTGGTCGACAAGCTGACCTAAGCCATTTACAACCTTTGGGTTATAATGCTTACGTCCATAATACCTCAATTTGGTAAATATGAGACCAAGAGGTAAAAGAGTATCTATGTGAGATATTCTGAAGTATCAAAAGGATACATTTTCGTAGGTCAGTAAGAAAATGGCATAATGACAGATTTTGGATCACTAGAAGTCATATTCTTAAGAGAATGAATTTCTAAAGTTGGGCGAAGTGAATTAAGATTTCACTTTATATTTCAGGAAGAGACTATCAGGATCACTCCATCCGAGTGGGAGGGAGTTAGAGGAAAAAGGTTAAGACCTTCATCCTCCAAACGATCCGGATGTTTGAGACCTGATATGAATGGGAGTATTCTTGACTCCAGTGGGAGGAAAGAATACGGTATTCCTGACTCCAGTGGGAGTATGGAACATAGTCCCAGTGGGAGCATTATAAATCACGATGAATGTATGAGACATGTTCATCAAGATTCAGAACTGTAAAAATCTAAAAGGATAAGTGTTCCATGCTGACAATTTAAAATCGAAGGCTAGAATGAAGCCCTTTTAGTTATCCCACATGACAAGAAAGAGCATAATAATATTCAAAAAGCTTTTTCATGCCCATTTAAGAGAAAAATGGACTAAAGCAGTGGAAAAGGAAATGGCATCCATGAGATCAAACCATGTTTGAGAACTAGTTGATCTACTGGAAGGACGCAAATTGAGAATAAATGTATTCTCAAAGTAAAGCGAAAGGCTGATAGAGGTATCGAAAGATATAAGGCTCGTCTAATCGCTAAGGGCTTTATACAACTGGAAGAGATTGACTATGAGTAGACTTTCTCATCTGTTGTAAAAATTTGTGTCAATAAGGTTCATTCTAGCCATAGTGGTGAGCTTGAATGAAGAGCTTCATCAAAAGGATAAAAAGACTGCTTTTCTCAATGGAGAAATGGATGGACCAACCTTTAGGTTTCATCGGAAAAAGGCAGCAAACATAAGGTTTGCTGATTTATGTGTTCAATCTATTGCCTTAGATAGTCTTCAACACAATGGTACTTGAGACTTCATTATATAATCATGTCGAATGTGTTCAACATGATTGATGAAGATCATTGTGTTTATAGTAAAAGCTCTGAAAATGAATTTATCATTTTGGCATTGTATGTATACGACATACTTAAAGCTGAAAATGATAAATGGTACGTAAATGAAATCAAAGTTTGGTTATTGTCCAACTTTGAGACAAAGGATATGAGTTATGCATATTACATTCTTGAAGTTAAGATTTCAAGAGATCATTCAAGAAGATTGTTGCTATTTCTTGAGAGAAATATGTCAACAAAGATCTTGAGCGATTTAATATGCAAAACCCTAAACTCATACATTACCCCATTGCCAAGAATCAGTTTTTTAGCAAAGATCTGTGTCCTATGATGCCAGAATAAAAGAACGTATGAGGAACGTTCTATATGCCAGTGCCATGGGTAGTCTTATGTATGCAGTGTTGTATACAAGACATGATATATGCTATGCAGTGAGCATGGTTAATAAATATCAAACTAACCCAGGCAAAGCAAAGCACATTGGAAGCAATTAAATGGATACTTATATACCTTAAAGATACTGCAGAATATTCTCTCTATTATTAAGAAAATGATCTGCATTGAGAGAATACAGAGACTGATTGGGCAGGAGATGTGGATGAGAGGACATCCACTCCAGGTTACATATTCTTGTTTGGCAAGAGTGCTATCTCGTGGAGTAACAAGAATTAAGCCTGTATAGCCCTATCAATAGTGGAAGTTGAATTTGTCACTTCCTCAATTACAGTACTGGAGACAGTCTAGTTAAAATAGTTTGTGAGCCATTTAAGAGTAACTGTCTCAAAGGTATTAGTGACAGTCTATAGTGACAGTCAGTCATTGATAGCTTATAGTGGAGCTAAGCATATCGACATTAAGTATCAATATACGAGAGATATTATTGCACGAGGAGAAGTGAACTTACAGTACGTTTCTACGCAGATCCATTGAGTAAACCTGTAATGAGAGATATGTTTTGAGAAATACATTAGATCTCGAGGTTTGCGTAGAATTTAATTGGCACTGTTGTATTTTATATAATCCCTTAACGTTATTATTTGCGAATAATAACTAAAGTTCATTGTTGGCAATACATGAGTGTGAATGTTTATGTGTAAATATTTACTGTTATTGATATGAGATTGAGCATGTCGGACAGAGAAGTAGCCCACTCACAAGGGTGTTTACCTTAGTTTTGTCAATGAGTTGGCAAAGACTAAGATGAGGCGATTTTTGAACATATGAGAATGCTCGAGAGCCTGTTCAAAATAAAAGTGCCGTCTAGCAGAAATTATAAGATGAGTCTTATTAAGGCGCAAGATAAAGACATACATAAAGTTGTATGCTTTGGATTGAGATCCAAATAAGGATTGTATGGAATCCGATGGTAAGTTATATGTAACTACCATATTCTGTCTAAAAAGCCAGAAGTAGTCCTTAAGTAAGCGGACTAAAGTTGGGTGCTTCGGTGTATCGCAACCTTACGCTTCTGTATGGTGTTTAATATACACATTATTAAAATGTGAGACATGTGCTCCTTTAAGGGAAGGAAAGAACACCATAACACATGTTTTATACCGTGTGTGCTTATGTGACCATAGGGATGGGAATTTAATAATATTAATGATCTCAACTTTCCCTATTGTGAGACCCTATTTATATTTTTCGACCCTTAGAACCCTTAACTTATCCCTGAAGTATGGTTCAATGTGGCTAGCTTAGTTAGTTTCCAAGAGGTCCGGGAAAAATTTAGGCCTGGCGGATCTAACTAGAAAAGCGAGTTGAATCATGATGGATGGCATACAGTAAGAGGGGAAGATAGCCTTTGGATCACTTTCATAATGTTTCGTGGTTCACCGGCATGCCTATTATAGTTTCTATAAGTAGAAACATAATAGTGAACACAAAAATTATTTTATGAGATCATAAGTTAAAACATTGAATGTGAGAAGGCAATCTAGGGTTAGGCATACATGAAGAAGAGGATCTTGTTTTGACGAGACGCTATATATCCCTAACAGGTGTATAGCACTAGTGCTCTCGAGGTATGCTGGTCACACAATCTATTTGCCAGTATAACTGAAGATTAAGACTGGAATGCGTTCCGTCATGTGCGAGTGGGAGATGATAGAGTTTGGGTATGCCCATGACTCTAATTTGGATAAAGATCCAATCCAGATTAAATTAAGTTATTTAATCTGATTAAAATTACCAAATCCTATCTCAGAAAGAGTCTGAGTTAAACTAGAGTTAGGGCTCTAGCCTTTAGGACCTCTATAAATAGAGGTGAGGTCCTCATTATTTAAAAACGAGAAAACGTACATGCCGCAAGGCTGCTCGTTCCCACTCACAGTTTTCTGTCTTAATTTTCAGGGGTATTTAGATTATGAACAAGCTGCTCTTACCCTGAGTGGGTAAAAGCCGGACCAGTGATCAAAACAAAATGGAATCTTGGTAGACGCTTTCGCAACGATTTTATGCGCTACAAGAGGTAGGTACATTTATTTAATGTTACCTCCACGTTAATTATATGCGTATAATTTTTTTTCCTTCAGTTAGAATAATGAAATTATCGTTAAAATAATATATATGAAATAAGAAAAATGGATGGAAATGTATTTAGACAATAAATTATCTATATGGCCGAACTATATACCCTAAGTATGTAAATTGATTAAATGGAGTTTTAATAAATTAAAATTAAGAAAATAGAATTAGAGTCAAAATAATGAAATTGGGTACTTGAGATTAAAATTTGAAAATTTAATTTATTATGACTTACTTAAGGTATCTATTATATAAGTATAAGAATAAAACTTGTATGTGTATGCTTATGTAATTAAAATTGGAATAAATTAAAATTAGGAGTAGGAATATGAAATCAAGGCCAAAATAAGGTATAAGATATAAGATATAAGAAAGTTAATAGAAAGATAAGGAAAAATCCATAAGACCATATTATGTACTTAAGGGAACATAAGTTGATTATATAGAATTTTAATGAAGTAAAAATTAAAAAAAAATTGATACTAGAGTCAAACAATAATAATAAGATAGTAAAGAATCTAATTTTAATTATTGGGAATTTATTTTAAACATGTCATTTAATGAACATACATTATGTAAGTATTGGAACAATTTAAGCATGTGTAATTTGGATAAGCTAAGGACATAGTTAAGTAAGAAATAATTTAAAAATATGACAGAAACAATTGAATGGATGAAAGATGAAATTTTGGTGAGGGAAATGCTTATGGCCGAATGATGTGGGCTAAGGAAATCTAATGTTATACATATATCATGAAATAATTTTAACAATAAATAAGAAGAAAATAACTTTAGAAGAATAAATTCATATGTGGCTGAATTGAACCTTAGAGAAATTAATGTGAATTAATGATGTTTTAATGAATTTTAAGTAAGAAAATGAAAATAGAATTAAAATTAGGCTTGTAGAAATTTAATGGGAATTTTTGAGAATAAATTAAATATATTATAGTTCATGTATACATTATGTACATATCGACAAAAGTCAAGTTTATATGCTTTAAATGGAATCATGGTGTTATTAGGTAAAGAATAAATAATAAATGGCATGAAATTAAATTAAGTGGAAGAAAAATAAATTTGGAGACAAAAACAAGTCATAGCCGAATGATTATGTGTATGAAAATTTATGTTTATGTGATATATATGTATGGATATGTAAGCATGACAATGAATATGTAATGGATGTATTATATCATGATACATGTATGGATAAAAGATAAAAACATGACAAAGTATGACATGGAATTGTGTAAGAAAGAGAATGAAAAATAATTAAGTTTGCCCTTCGTATTTTAGTAGTTAAATATATTTCAGGATATAATTGGCTAGTCGTAGGAACATCACAGTATACTGCGGTAGTGAGTCATGGCTATAATATCCCTTATAAGGAGAACTATAATTCTATCTATAGCAACGGGGTGCCACGACAATACTGTTCTAATTGCGATCAATCTTATAACACTAATAATAATTACTAATATATTTAACCATTTGCATTTTCATGTACACATGATATATAGAAATTTTCATTAAAACATCCATTTACAATATTCATATACATATTATATACCGGATACTTTTTACAAAAAAAATTATCTTTTACATATCACATAACTATAACTATGCACAAAAAAACATTTACAAATAGCTTCACTCCTAACTTGTGTTGGCTTTAGACCTTGTGAAATGTCTTCTAATCTATGCTTGGAATCCTGTACCAACATGGATTGAAAACCCGTGTGTAGACACCGGGTCCCGAGACGGTCCTAGATCAGGATTACCCGATGATGAAAATAAAAGACCGATTTTTGGCGAGAAAGTGAGAATCAGTTGTTTCCTTGTCAAAATTGTGTTTTTTAGAAAAATAATTAAAAATATATATTTTAGAAATTGAAAATTAAAATAGGGTAGAAAATATTAATTTTGTGTCCTTAAGGGTTTTATCAAAAAAAAAAAAATCGCGAGTGCCACCTGCGGCAGCGCGCGGGGGCTCCCGCGCGGCAGGCCGCCCCAGCGCGTCCCCCTACGTGCGGGCAGCAGGGGCACCGCGCGCCCCTGCGCGGCCACTTTTGGCCCCCTTCGCGCGGCCGTTTTCGCCTAATTTTTGCGCATTTTCCTAGTCTGTTTCCAGTCTGATTTTGTCCGTTTCTTTCACTGTTTTGGGTATCTTTGAAAAAATAAAATTATGAAAGTTGATTTGGCCTTTTTCCATTTTAGAAATACAGGAAATAAAATGGTTTTTTGGGCTTCATTTGAGGGGACGACAACAAGTATTAAAAAAAAAGACTTTTATTTTTCCTCTCAAGTTTTTTTCTTCTTCCCTCAAGCAAAAAACTGGTTTTGTTCTTCTTCAAAAAATTCTTCAAAAACATTCTTAAGTTCTTTTGCTTTTTCTCAAGCTTTAATTTTTCTTCAAAAAATATATTTCATCCTTGGATTGATCTTGAGCTTGAAAATTAATTTCCTTTGCTCAATCATTCACCAAGAATATTTTTCACCAAAATATTCTCTTGAGTTAATTTATTTTAAAATATCAATTTTTACATTTTCTTCAAATATTCATCACCACAAATTTGATAAGGAAAACAAATCGAGACACCGTTTCTCCGATCTATAAAATTCTGAGGGTAAACACTTTGGACCCGCCCCCATTTATTTTTGCTTGTTATTTATTGTTATTTTTGCTATTATTACCATGATTACTACTAATATTTTTAATATTATGCTACTATTATCTTGACCATTGTTATTAATATTGTCATTGTTGGCTATTTCCATTGTTATGTTCATGTTTATTGTTGACTTTTCTTTTTTCCTTTTTCTTATGGCTATTTTCACTCTCCTTGCATCACTGTGCACTCCATCATTATTATTATTATTATTATTATTATTATTATTATTATTATTATTGTTGTTGTTGTTGTTGTTGTTGTTATTATTATTATTTATTATTTATTATTATTATTATTATTATTATTATTATTATTATTATTGCACTTATCATCATTATTGTTATTGCTACCATCATATTCATATTATTATTATTATTATTATTATTATTATTATTATTATTATTATTATTATTATTATTATTATTATTTTGTTGTGTTTGTCTTATCATTATTATTATCATCATTATAAATTGACTTGCCTAATATTTATTTCGTTTTTACTTGATTAATTTTTAGAACCATTACTAATATTTTTGATGTTAATTTTTGTCTGAAATTTAACTTGAGTCGGGTTATTTGAGCATCCCCGCGACTCCCCGGATGGATCGCGACGCGTGGAGGATCACACCGATTTTGGTGAGATCTTTCTTAATTCTTTCTCTTTATGTTGTGTTATCTGTAAATAATTGTTTTACTCATGCACGCGTGGGATAAAAAATCACAAAAATATTTTTATAATTAAATTGGAATTTTTACTAATAAAATTGGGACCAATGTCCCTTGTTTTAGCCCAACAATAAAAATATCGCATTTAAAACGAAGAGTCTATTTTCTCCAAAATGGGATCACTCATCCCCGTTTTCATCCAACAACCAAATGACTCTTCGAACCCTCTTTAAATAGGCACGAAGGAACCAATATTCCTAAAATAATGCCCCGATTTACGTATGTCCTTTTATTCTGATCTTGTATGAGTGTTTTAAATTTATGTTCATTTCCTTTTGGGCCCTTGTAATTAATTTTGGGGCAACTTTATTTATTTTTGGGGGATTGTATTCCGTCCCCATTCACATCTTCAATCTCCTTTTATTGGGGTTTAATTCTGCCCCTATTTTCCTTGTAATTGTGTGCTTGTGTGTTTATTGCTTTCATTTACCGCTTTTCTTTGTCACTTTATTTATCGCTTTCCTTTTACCGCTTTGGAATGCTTGCGATGCGCCTTTAAATTTAAATGCATTGATCGTGTGAGATAAGAGATATAATTTTAAGAGGTTAAAAACTCATTTATAATTAATCAAAGCATAAATAAGAGTGAAGTTCCAAACACCAATCTCTGGTCTAGACCATTAAGAGGTTAGAATCTTTTCCCAATTTCTTATAAATTGGGTGGCGACTCCATGATATCTCAAAGGTGTCTATAGGCGTCGTGAGGTTAGGTGGTTCTTCTCAATGTTGTATTGGGAGGAATACACCCATGATGTCTCGTGGCGCCCATGATCAAAAGACGAAAACCAATCCCTCGAATCCCCAAAGCGGATTCAACAGCGAGGGCCCTTGCTGGGTTCCGGCGCGCGTCACACCGTGCTAAGCATAAAGCTTAGTGGTGAACTAATGTGAAATGGATGGCCTCTCATAAAATTCATCAATTATATTCACATACAAATGAGCATACATATACACATAATTCATGCATTTATACCTTAAAAACAAAATTTATTAGATAAACATATTGATTGGTTTCCTATATTAAGCATAATCTCATTACTTTATCTATATTTTATCTATACTTCTATGTTATAAAATATATCTTTATGCATACATTGATTCTATATACTTTTGTCTATATATAAACATTTAGATCTATATGGCTATATATTCTTATCTATATTGCCAAATAACACGAATAAAGTACTTTTAACGAATACTGTAACATATGTCGTTTAGCTTACTTATACTATCATTGTATAAACATTTACTTTAACATATTCACATACTTATATATCCTTCATCTTTATACTTTAACCATATTTATCCTGCACATCATCTATAGATGTGGATAACGGAAGCTATAGATACCTTATAGGTACAGGCTATGGATACTGAATGTTCAGCATCGATAATATGGAGACATTATTGTCTCAAAAGAACTGTGATATGGACACCGATGGTGCCAAGACTATGGACACGATTCCCATGCCAGACTATAGTAGCTGCAACTATATCCCTATATGCATGCCTATCTATCCACATTCTAGATACTTTGCAGGCTTTGGATGTGTTACGCTTCTTTAACTTCCTTTACTCTGTCTTTATACATGTTTACCCTCATATTGTTCAAAATAAATATTTATATCACACGGTCATATTCATATAACTATAGCATGTATACTCTTTAAGCACCCATAAACATATATTTTATAAACTCATATAATGCTATAAACCAATATCTATGCATGTCATATACATATTCCATCATTTTTCATATATTATGTTCATAACCAATCATTATAATCATATAATAATCACATGTATTTAGTAACTCATCCATACCGTCAAACAAGTTTCATAATTGTTAATAGCAAACACATACTTAACATGTTAATAAGTAATTCCAACAAAGTTACATTGTTTATAACTAATTAAGATGACATGCCAAGTCATTTATAGCTATATTCGGTAGTTGCTTTGTAATCTTTCCATATATAATTCCAAGTTATTTGCACTATAATCATTTTCTTTAGGTTGTTTTTATCTTATTTTTGAGTTTTATAGGTTCCCTTTGATCTAATTAATATTTTAGAAGTGCATTTGGATGCTTTAGAATGAAAGTTGATCCATAAAGAACAAAGAAAAAGGAAATAAGGGTGTGCCAGGTCATCATAGTGGTGCTGACATGTTACAGAGAGCTCCGTGCCGAGTTAAGTGCTAAGTCAGCACAGTGGTGTCGAGTCACACAGAATCTGCACCAAGGCAGATTCAAACCTCCAAATTGTGATACACTTTTAAGCTAGTAAACGTCATTTTTAGCCTATATGGTCTGCTTAACAAATGATCTCCAAGGTCTTACCTTTATAATGACACCAATTACATATCAATTGGGCTTATATCCTAAGAGATATTGCCTTGGGAACCTAATCTGCTCCTAGTGCCTGGACAAAACAGATACCTAAAATTTAGGCTTAATGTTGTGGCCCTTAAAGCTAGATTTAGCTCTTAGCCTGTGCTAGACATTTTTTATCCTATGTCTTAAGTTTCACCTCCCACTAGAATCATCCAATTTGGAGATTCCTAGAGCAAATTATGGCTTAAAAACCGTCTCGAGGTCAAGGGGAAAATTTGGACATAATTTCCCCTATATACTCTACATGCCACTTTTCACACTTCCAATCAATCCAATAGCTACAACTAAACCTAAATCATCATTTAGGGTCAATATAACATCAAAATCATTTCATATCATCTATTTACATGCATACAAAATAAAAGTTCCCAAACCTTGTATTTGCTTTAATTTTTCACTTCCTTGCTTCCTTTTCTTTCTTCTTCTTTCCTTCTTCTTATAAAATCTAGCTATAACCACCATAAATCCATGTTAAACATTTAAACAAATACACAATCCCTATCTCTAAAGATTTATAAAAGAAGAACAAGGAGAATTCAAACTTATTTATTCCTTAGTTAGCTTAACTTTTGCAATAAAATTAAGCTCCTTCCTTGCTAGAATCTTTAAGCATGAAATTAAGTTGATTTAGAGAAGAGTTTAAAGAAGAAATAAATATGTTTTGTAACCCCATATCAGCTGGCCAAGGTGTCCTATTTATAGGACCATGCACATCTTTTTTCACTTCTCTTCATGTTTCTAGATTTTTCTTGGTGTTCAATTCCTATTGGCTCACCTTTTTCCTTTGAGTTTTGGTCCTTATTTACTTATTTAATCATACATTTGACTTGTAATTAATTCTAAATTAAAGATTGGCATATAATATTTCTTAATTCATTCATTTAAGTTATAATTTAACAAATTACCAATTTACCCTTAACTTTTAACTTAATACCGATTTTAAGGACCCAAAATATACCCTAGTCATATTAAGGCATGTATAAATGCTTGAAACTTATAAGGCTAAAAGATGGAATAAAAAAATTTAGTTTAGTGAATCGGAAATGAAATATTAAATAATAGGAAAATGACTTAATTGAATGAAATATACTATTAAGTGACTAAAATGAAATGTTGTATGATTAGTTATAAGTAAGAATTAATTAACTAAGCTTGGATTAAAAAGATTGAGTACGAGATAGTGGAAAATATGTGTCACTTGAATAGGAAGTCAACACATACTCTTATATGCACATATAAAAGGGATAAAGAGGTGGAGTTTGGACTCATGTAAGCCAGTTTTGGCCGGCCATTCAAGGGGATAAGTAGAACTCCGTATCTTTTTCTTTTGAGGGGATATACATATATCTTTTGAGGGCCATATAAGGCTAGGTCACTAATTTTTAGCAATAAAATTAAGAATAAAAGGTAAGATATTCTCTAATTTCTTCTTCCTTTTTCTTTTATGATGAAGAATTAATTAATATGATGATTAATTATGATTAAAACTCTGAGCATAGCTTGTTATACAAATTATAAAATGTATATAGTTATTTATATTTGTTACTTGTTTATGGACACGCATATTTGGTACATGAATAATGTAGTGAATAGTACTATAAACAGTGATTAATAACCTAAATTGAAGCTTGAATAATACATAGTCGTGGATAGATAGGCATGCCTATAAGGGATAGTGAATGCAGCTGCTAGTAATGACACCACATGGTGTCCAGTGTTTGATACTTGTTTGGTATCTAGTGTATCGAGACCATTGCATATTTGGTGATTGATACTGTTTACCCAGTATCCAGTGTTTGATACCTTAGTGGAATCCAGTACTCTCGTTATCCACTCTAATGACAATTCAGGCGATAGAAAATCTTTTAATGTGATTAAAGCTATAAGAGCATGTTAACGAAAATGATTGTGAATTATTGAATTAATAATATATGTATGCATATTAAAAAGGATTAATGTTTATATATAATGTATTTGAATTATATGTTTTTATTATTGATATTTTTTTATATGTTAACCTAATTATATATCAATGAACATGTGTAATGAAATTATGCATATAGAACTACGTGCTTCTGATTCACAAAATTATTGGGATATATAGGAAGCTTAGAATTCTGTTCCAAGTTCAAACCAAATAAGTGAAAACTATTAGTGTATTTAAACTTTAATTCAGCAATAAGTGAATGTGTTTATATCAAGTTATAAAGAATTGATAAATGCATGATAATTTAGATAGCAATAGTAATAAAATTTAACATAAGATTATACTTAATTTTGTTATAAGAATATTAAGTGTAGTTGTAAATGGAACACGGTTAAGTATGTTGATTGTATATCATCATTTGTTATAATAATTTGAATATAAAATATTATAAAGTAATAATAGAAAGGTCTGTAAATGAGATAAGTGAATGTTAGTGGATAAATTATGAATTTATAAAATAAGATTGAATTAAAATGGTTTATAATTGTTAATTAAACTTGACAATTAATTAGTTATCAGTGTAAGCATAGAGTAGCACACCTAGTTTCCCTAAGGTACATGGGGGTGTTACACCGATTATGTCCTCTACTTCACTTTACCACTTTAACCACCTAATTACACATTTTCAGCTTCTATTATGCCCTAAACATATGTCAATTCATCTAGGGTATATTTTTCGGTCCTTACCATGGCGACTCATATAGGTATGCTAATGGCGGTCTACCATACATGGGTATATGATTGCATGGCTTTTACACGGACATATGGTTTTACATGGGTTTAGATCGAGTGATTCCTCAGGGTCACTTGCTCTCATAGGTCTGGACCAGTGGGGTCCATATCCCGTGCATTTAGTTCAAAAACTTCTACCGAATATTACTAGGGGCAAAATGGAAAAACAAGATTAAATAAGTAGAAATGGAATAAATGTAGAGTAAAAGAGATGAAATGGTAAACATGTAAAGAATTAGAATTTAAAAGGAGTGAATGGTAATTATGCAAGAAATAGGATTAAAAGAGTAAAAATGGTAAATTAGGAAGTATTTGGTTAATGTAAAATAAATGTGTGAATTTAAAGGATTAAATGATAATTAAGTAAGATAATAGGAATAAAAGTAGTAAAATGATAATTATATAAGGAAATAAGAGAAAAAGGGTAAAATGATAAATCTAAGCGGTAAGATAATAATTATAGAATAAATATGTAAACTAAGGAATAAAAGGGTAGATATACAAAAAGATAATAATTAGAGGGAAAAGTTATGAATTAAGTGATGAAAATTATGAAATAAAATGATGTAATAAGGAACAAATTAGTAAATACGTGATAACAATGGAAAAGCTAGTAAAAAAACTTCAAATAAGGCTAAAAATGAATCAATAATGATAACGTGGTAATCTAAGAGACAATAGCAAAGGTGTAATTTAAGAAGATATAGTGGTAATATAATAATAAAAAGTAAAGCTAAATGGCAAATAATAATTATGTAATAAAATATGGGTAAAAAGGAAAAAAACTATAATTTTATGATTAAATAAGAAATAAGGGTAGAAATGTAATTACGAGAAAAAATAGTAAGTTTAATTAGAAAAATAGTAATAAATGACTAACATTAGGATGTAATGGGTAAGATAAATATTTACGACAAAAATAGGAAAATAAGATCAGACAAGTAATGTGGAATAAACATAGGGGAACAGAGGTGAAATGATAATAATGTAAAAAATTAAGAATAAAAAGGAGAAAAAGGTAATTATACAAGGACTAGGGGTAAAAGGAGTAAAAAGGATTTAAGGATTTAAAAATGAATTATATATAGAATTTGGTTTACAAGGATTAAATAGGTTCTTTAGATGTATAAAGGTAGCTTAAGGATGAAAAATAAAGTTTAGTGGCAAAATAGAAAATTTGAATAATTGGAAGGGTAAATTAGAATAAAAAAGAAATTAGAGGATCAAATAGTAATTTGACAAGAAACAAGAACAAAGGGGGATAATAGTAATTTAATGATAATGATAATAATAATAGAGTTTAAGGGTAATATTTATAATTATGGAATAAAAAGAAGGCATAAGGTACAATAGTAATTTAATAAGTAAGTAAATTTTTTAAGGATTGAAATGTAATTTAATAGGATAAAGGGAGCTAATAAAGAAATTTAAGAAGAGATGAAAGGAATATACGTAGAGAAGTTAATAACACATAAGTTCTAAGTCAATTAATTATGTACATGTTGGGAAAATTACATTAGAAAAGTCAAAATGAGGAAATGTGAAATAATTATACATAAATAAGAAATAATTAAGATTAAGTGATAAGGAATTAAAGATTAAGGATTTAAATATAAATATGTGTGTGAAACATGTGGTATGTACATAAATGAGTATGTTAAAATATATGTATGTGTGCATGTATATTGTGAAGAATATTAGTAGTGTATCCACCACTAAGCACTAGAATGTTTAGCGCGAAATTGTTCTGTAATATCCTTAACTTTTTATAATATACGCACGATGATTCGATATTTCACAAGTTAACAGTCAGTAGCCAGATCGATAAATAGTTTTTCTTTTTTTTTTTCAACATATAAGTCATTCGCACATATATAAAAATAATACAGTCCATATATAAATCTGTTGAATAATCACACTTACACATATACATAATCATAAGTCCTTACATCCAAATCTCTAACTCTGTCCAACTCGACCATAAATTCCAACCCGTGTCTATTGCGATCACAAACATGCCATGTCTATTTCCTTAACCTTGCTTTCCATCACTTCTTCATATTCAACAGTAACACATCGGCCACTTCAATCTTTCTACCTTTTATAACCTGCGCATAATAAAAACTCTACGCACTGAGCATTAAAATGTCCGGTAGTGGATACATATCCTAAACTTTCCATCCTTAGATATGCATGCAAACACACAAGCATACTTGTTTATTACTATATAAATGCTAATTCTTTTATTATACTTATTAATCATTTAGTTTAATACCTATAAGTGTTTATATTTTATTTATCTTGTTCTGTGCCATTCTCTTCATTATTCTCATTTCTATTATATTTACCTTAATTAACTCAATTTCTGATATTGCTAATGTTCCATTATTTCCTTTTCTTTTCCTTTCTTCTTGTTTAAATTATTTTTATTTTAATGGTGGATTATGAAGTTGATTTATCAAAAGTCACTTATTTACATGCCTATACTTGTCCATCATTAAGTTTATACTTCTAGTACATAAATTTCTTTTAATTACTAAATTACTTTATAATTCATTCTTTACTGTTCATTGTGGTATTTTCATCGGAGGCTACTTATCTTTTACTTACAATTATCTTATTATCATTCATTTCATTTCCTTTATCACACTTTTACTAAATAATTACACTAACTTTTATTTTATATTATGATATTATACTTTATTCATTTAAAATCAGTACTTTATTTAACCGTAATAACACTAGCACTATCATTGTCTATCATTATTATTAATAATATTAACTCATTTTATTCTTATTAACTTAATTATATATGCGTAACCCTATTTGCACATTTTCCCTACGCATTATCAATAATTCCCTAACATTAAAATAGTATTTCTTGTTAAAATTACACTTCCATTATTTATTTCTTTTGCATTCAATATTATTATTATCCCCATCTCCATTAAATACCATACGCATATTTCAAATTTCTTTGGTCCTTCGTTTCGTAATAACGAGGTCAATTTACAATCTAGTCTTTACATTTTCATTTTTTTTCTATACTCCATTACACTTTAAACCTTTATTTATTATTTTCTTATACTTCACTACATATTATCAATTTTCCTTAACAATTACACTTATTAGCTATAATTCTAAAAATAAATTACAACTTAATCATTTTTATTAGGCGTATTAAAGGCAATTTACATTTCAATCCTTAGTTTTATTCAATTTATGATTTTACCCTTTATTTTCATTATAATTACCATTTTGTCTTAACATTTTCTCTAATTCTCTTACTCCAATATGAGAAATTACAATTAAATCCCTATACTTCCAATAGCTTTCAAGTTTGTTCTATATTGCCCATTAATTACCATTTTATTTTTACTTAGTTATTTTTCCCTTCTTATTTTATTCAACTAAATTACATAATTTATCAATTTATCCTTATAATCATGTTAATCTTCTTTCCAATTAAATTACCACTATTTCATTAATTAATATTTCTACAAATAATATTTCTTTCCATTCATATATTTTCATTATTAAAATCACTATAACTTATATTTACATTTGCTATTCAATTTCCGTGTAAATTTACACTTTAGTCCCTTAACCTTACTCTATTTACGGTTTTACTCTCCAATTTACCCATTATTACAATTATGTCATTACTTAACCATTCTTCACATCTAACTAGTTATTAAACTTATAAAATTTCCATTAAATCCCTAGTTATAATTTTTATGCCAAATTACCTTTTCAGTCTTTATACTATCATTATTGTACCTAACTTAATATTAGTAAATTTAATACCTTTACATATATACTTAATTTACTTATTATATAATTTATTACATAAGTTTATTTCATGGTCATTATTCATTATTAGTTAAATATTCCATTATCACTTAATTATACTATTAATTCTTATATTATCATTTAATTACATTTTAATCATTTAATTAACACTATTATATTATCATAAATTTACATTTTGATCCCTAACTTTCATTAAATTATAATATTTTTCCAATTCCATTTATTTACAATAGTACCACTAATAAATTTTATTTTCACATTAATTTTATTATTTTGATATATAAATTACCATTTAGTCCTTTGAATACTATTATGCCACTAATTAGTCATTTTTACCTCCATTTCATTATTTTACATGTAGAGTTGTTATTTAATCTCTAAATCTCATTCTTATACCAATTTACTTTATTACCTTTCTTTTTCACTTATTTGCAATTATGCCATTAAATAATTTTATTTCCACAATTAATTCATTATTAAACTTACAAATTACTATTTAGCCCTTAAATTATTATTTTCATGTCAAATTATATTTAAATCTTTATACAATAATCAATTTACTTATTTAACCAATTTATTCATATTTTCTCTTATTTAACTCTATTAATTATTTAATTTACATTTTTACCATTTAGTCCCTAAATCATTTTTAAATTTTTACTACTATTTTAAAAGTAGCAAATAGAACACGGTCAAATCTCAGTCAAACCTAGTGACTATTTGAACCGAACTTGAGGTTTTTTTCTTATTTTTGACTTTTGGAGGCCTATTGACCTCATTTTCACTCTAAATTATATCTTTAGACTCCTCATAACTTGTACTTTCCAATGATCCAATAAATTATTTTTTGACCCCGAGTGGTACTATTCACCCCAGTGTCACTATTCATGGCCCGAAAACTACTATTCCTAAAAGTAACTATTTTGGACCATTACATGTTCACTGCACGTAGGTTATAAAGAGCGAGCAGAAAATTGGAATAAGCGAAGATTAAGGAGTAATATGGAAGATGGAATAGATTGTTTGATATGGACTATGTACAGGGTTATAGCATGTCATGTATATGTAAAGTTAATGTAGGGAAACATATTTGTATATAAACACTATATATGTGTATGAGTATAGTAAAGAGTGAATAAAAAAAATAAATAAATTTACACCATATTATGTATCATATTGATAAGGATAAACCAAAAACGTTTACTACGACCACGAAACCGATTTATAATAATTGTTACACATAACTTATTATGGCATTAGGATGTTACATATACAATCACATGTTAACCGTGATTCATTTAATGAGTGGTTAACATGTATATCAGATATCTAAAGAGATTTTATGAATAATAATTCCTTATTCAAATATAATTTCGAATTTTGACCAAAAAAGAAATTATATATATGGTAGTTAAGGAATATTACTTTATCTCTAAGATGTTATTTAAAATTTTATATCTGACATATTTTAAATTCAAAATGCCTAAATAAATCCTAGCCCGTTCATTACGTTCTACATGTGCAACCCAACAGGCTCATATTACGTTCGCAATGGGCCCAATCCCATTATAAGCCCCCACAAGTCATTAGCGGTCTATAGCAAGACATTATGACTACCCAAATAATATGAATATCAATAGTTAGATATTAACCTAACTAATAAAACTCGTCATAATCCTTTTGTCACATGATATTTTCTAGATTACTAAGTACACTGATAAAATCAAATAATATTGATCACTTTATCAATTCATTTGAGCACGGCCATGCTTTTCTCAATTTTACTTATCGAGGGGCCATTAGATATCTGTCTCATAAGAGAGAAAAAAAATTCCATCTTGATTACTCACTTTTCACTTTCCTCTGTATAATCTCATCATGCTCAATCTTAAGCTTTATGATTATTCGATTAAAAATAATGGTTGGGTACAAGAGTAATTATGCAAGTATGAGTTTATGAGTAAAAGAGGATGTAATTGAAAGAAAATTTAAAGTATTTAAAGGATAGAATTTGATTGGAGGGATTACGAGGAGAATTGCCAAGGACCAATTGAGGGATTTGGTAGTGGGGTGAGTGTTGTCCACGTGTAAAGTGAGGGCAATGCCAACACCTCCCTCTCATGCAATATAAAGTGGAATGGAGACAAATTTGCCTCACTTTTTGCATATTGGCCGATCACTCCCATTTTCTCTATTAGGCATGTAATTATTAAAGTATTTTTCTAAGAGCATGAGATGTAATATTATATAAATGTATGTGTACGTGTATGCATAGTGATAGTCTTCAGTTGCATGTGAATGAAATTTATTAGTTCAGGAGTTTATATGATGAGATTGTATGTGATATGCGTGGGTTGTGACGGCCGTTCTCATTTGCCACAGCGAGGCTTCATGGGCTGATGGGAAAGGGGTGTTATATAACTGGTCCTTGCTTTAGATGTGGGATTACTGAGCATTTCTTGGCCAACTATCCTAAGGCCTATGAAATGAGTAGGAATTAGCATGAGACCAGTAGAGGTGGATCTAACTTGCCTCCGATTAACCGAGGAAGAGGTAGAGGATGTGGTAGAGGTAACCCATCCAGAGGTGGTACAGTGTCTGAATCTGTTGATCGGACTCTAATAGCACCGGTAAGGGCATATGCAATGAAGGCTCGTGAGGAACAGGATGCGCCAGAGGTCATAGCGGGTACATTTCTACTCATTAATATAGAAATGTTTGCATTAATAGACCCTAGATCTACGCATTCATATGTGTGTTCTAAGAAATTATGTGATAAGATGTCTTATGTTGAGCAGTTAGATTATGATATATGTGTGACTAGTCCATTGGGGAATAGTGTTATTGTGAACAAAGTGTATAGAGAGTGCCCTTTAGTAGTGCAAGGTCAAGTGTTTCCTGTAGATTTGATATAGTTACCTTTTGATGAGTTTAACTTGATATTGGGTATTGTAGACGCGTGTCGGAACCAACAAGGCCCTCATTGAATCCGCTTTTAGGATTCGAGGGATTGGTTCGCGTCTTTTATGATCTTGGGCATCATGAGTCATTTTGGATGCCTCCTTTCCAATAGAACATTGGAAAGGATCATCTAGACCCACAACGCCTTTAGGCACCTTTGAGGTATTTTGGAGTCGCCACCCAATTTACAAGAAATTGGGAGAGGTCTCTAACCTCTATTGGTCTAAACCAGAGAAGGTGTTCGGAACTTCACTTTTATTAATGACTTAAGTTTTATAAATGAGTTGTTAAGAAATATAAATTCCATTTCTCATCTCACGCGATAATGTAATAAATTAAAGCGCATATCATTCACATCAAAAGCGATAAATAAAGCAGAAAATAAATAAATAAATAAAAATGGGATAGAACAATCCCCCAAAATAAAAATATAAATAAACAAAATAAATAAATAAATAAACACGTACAAAAGATTAAAATGTAACATACATAAGTCGGGTTATTTATTTAATTTTAGGAACATTAGTTCCTTTTTATTATTTAGAAAAATTGGAGAACTATTTTTTTTTAGGGCATTGATTGATGAAAACCGGGATGAGTGATCCCATTTTATAGAAAACTTAGTTCTCCATTTGAAAGTGAGGTTTTATTGGCCAAAATGGGACATTGGTCCATTTTATTAGGAAAAATTCCAAATTATTAATTATATAAATGACATGATTTTCTATAACGCGGATAATTAAAACAATATATTTTTATATGCGAAAATAAAGATAACATAATGAAGGGAAGTAAAAATAATAAAATAAAAATAATATGCAAACTCTAAATTGGATGACCTCTAATCCTCGATCCGAGCACGCATATAACTCGCACAAATAAATAGATTTGGGGCCAACAAAACAAACACAAAGAAAATAAAATGTTAATAAAATAAATTAAGTAATTAAAGTAAAATGAATAAATAAATTAATTAACTAAAGTTAATTGAATAAGATAAATAAAAAATGATTAAATAAAAATTAAATAAACCAAACAAATATGAAAAATTAATTAAATGGAATGAATTTAATATAAAATAGATGCATTGATTAAAGGAAGAAAATAAATGGAATAAAGATAATATAGATAGAAATAATAGAAAATTAAAAAAAAAAAGAAGGGAAGAAAACACAGCTGTGTTTTCATCAAAAAAACACGGCTGTGTTTTCACAACGGGACAACAAGCGGCATAAAAACGAAAGAAAAGAAAAGAGAGAGAAAGAGAAAACACAGCTGTGCTTTATCACTAAACACAAACACAGCTGTGTTTTCACAACTCAAAGACGGGGATCGCCGAAAACGAAGGAACGCACAGGGGCTAAGCTGCGCGAAAAGCACAACTGTGTTTTCACAAAAGCACAGCTGTGCTTTTCATACTGATTGCGCGCCAGGCAGAAATATAGCTGTGTTTGTTGCAAAACATAGCTGTGTTTTTTCTTTGATACGTAATTCAGCTCTGTTCCAATGCAAAAACACCGATTTTGAGTTTTTAAAAGCCACAGCAACAAAATTCAAGCCTCAACCAACATATATATGAAAGAAGCAACATGCAACAAAGGCATTAAGAGCTCAAATAGAACTTAAAACGTGCAATAAAAGAGAAACAGTAAAAGGCAAAAGATTTGCTTTAACAGAGAGTGAGAAAATAGATAAAGAAAATAACCAAATAATAAAAACATACAAAAAATACAACAAATAATGTACTGACATGCACATGGTAATCATAAACACACGATCATCAATTTAACAGAGTCAAACAAACAATATATACAATACATAGAATATATACAGAGTGTAAAACTTATTGGCTCAGTAAACAAAGAAAAGAAATAAAAAGAAAGAAAGCAAAAGAGAAAGAAAGAAAGAGAAGAAAAAGAAATGGCTGTTCAATATTTACCCTCAGATTTTGATTCTTGATTCTGCAAATGAAGAAGTTTTGTTTTCCTCGTTGCTTTTTTCTTGGTAATGAAGTTACAAACCGATACTTGAAAACTCCAGTTGAAAATATGTTTTAGAAAACCAACACCAGAACGATGAATTTTCCCATGTTCAAAACTCCTTTCCTCTGCTCTCAAAATAATCTCATAATTTTTTTGCAGCTCTTTTTTTTTCTTTGTCTCTTTGTTCCCCTTTTTTCTCTGTGTGTTTTCTTTTTTTCTTCTTTTTGCTCTCCAATAATCCCCAATAATGCTCTCCCCCCTCCTTTTCCTATATTTTTTTCAACTCTTTAAATGCAATTTGACAGATTAGTCCACTCCTAACCAAATCCCCATGATAAATTCTGATTTTTCAAACCAAATCCTGAAAACTAGGAAGAGAGAGGCACTTAGGGAGATGGGCACGTGAGAAAACCCACCAAAGTCATGGGCCTTTAGGCAGCAAGGCTGCCTCTCACTCATGTGAGATGGGCCTCACGTTCTCATAAGAGTGAGATGGGCCTTTATGCATTAGGGCCCCAAAACTCCAAAACACACAAAAATAATATTATTTATTTATTATTTTTATTATTATTTTTTTTAGAACAAAGAAAGTAATATATATATATATATATATATTTTTAAATAAAATTTAGAAATAATATTTTTAAATAAAGAAAAATGAAAAACAACTTTATTATTATTATTATATTATATATTTTTTGAGGAAATCGTCACTTCCATTTGCCTATTCGCCCACGAACAGGCATTATTTTCATCATTGGGTAACTTTGGTCTGAACTGCCTCAGGACTCGGTGTCTACAGTTGCCCCTAGTTTTGGGGAACGTAGTGCCTGGGGGCCTAGGTTAGCCAAAACTCAAAGAGAGAAGAGAAGAGACGTGTACCTGAGGCAGCTGTCTTCTCGAACTGGGTGATGCGCCGAGCCTGTTACAGACTTACAAAATGTGAAGTTGCTCTTCCGAGCGGAATTGTTCTTCTAGAACTGCTCTTCTGAGCGGGAGTTGTTCTTCTGAATTGCTCTTCTGAGCTGGGAGATGTTCTTCTGAACTGCTCTTCTGAGCTGGGTGTTTTTCTAAACTGCTCTTCTGAGCTGGGTGTTCTTCTGAACTGCTCTTCTGAGTTGGGTGTGTAACACCCCCATCGCCGCCCCCGTTGGAAGGTCGCCGGCGGGCATGCTACTCGACGCTCACTCACACACATGCACACATACACTAAGCGGAAGCATACATTCATACATAGCATACATACGAAAATAAAGCGGAAATTAAAACTTTGAAGAAACAATAGTTGAACATACAATAACTCACATACATACATATAATCATTCAGCGGAAGCATAAGGCGAAAGATAAAACGAAGGAATAACTTCATATATAAATATAATAACGTTTACATAACCCAAAATAATATCCAAAACCTTACAGATAATTACATATATACAATAATACAGAAATACAAAAGCTAAAATACAGAAGCTGAAAAAAATACAAAACTTCTAACTCCTATGTGGCCGACCCTGCAGATGCGCGAATCGATCCGAACACACCTGCCACCTGCACGGGAAGAGAGCCCGTGCTAAGCGATAACGCTTAGTGGGGAGAACATACCAGAATATGGACGGCCATTCACAATGGTCGCCAAGGCATAACACATTCAAATGGCAAATGCGGATATTCAATACACATATATTATCAGACTTGCATAGTAAAGGCATTCATTCGAGAACTCACATTCATATTTATATACTTATGTTAAAATAAGCCAAAGCAAAAGCAATACCATACATAATACAACTATTATCATGCAGAACTACATACAATCTCTCATGCATATACTTACTGGTTTCGCCGAAATATCAAATAACAACACTTCACCATGCATAATCTCTTGAAAATTTACACATGCAATTATCATATCAAGGTACCCTTACTTTAGCGGAACCCGCTCACATGCAACACAATTACCAAACAATACTACTCCCAACCATCATGCATCATTAAGAGGTACTAAAACATACTTTTATCACGTCACAAGACTCATACACTAAATAAAAACCCAGTGTATAGCATCACACCACCACACTTCCTCTGCGCAACTCTAATCCATACAATATCATACCATGAATTGCAAACACACAACAACGTACCAAAAACACTACGATAACTGAACTCATAGGAACATATAGCATATTATTACATTTATGGCACATGCACTTACCGGACGTCGATCCACATGCCTTGCATCACAATAGGACAAACACTCATTCACACATTTAACCATAGTATTCAATGATGCAAGCCAGCGTACTTATACATATTAGTTCGCATGCTTACACTCCCAACTAATTAATCGAATCCATTCACAATACAATATAGGCAGAAAAGCATATACAAACACATACTTGAGTCACCTTCAGACCACTCAGACTTTCATGATCACATTCAGAAAGATAGCTGATTCATATTACTGAAATCTTACCCAAACGGTCATCATATTCTCATATTCATATCAGACAAGGCGAACAAAATACCTGCTGACTGAAAATAGTGGATAATGAGTATACGGACAGTACTTTACGGGTACCAACTGGCCACAAGGGTACCTTACGGGTACGAATCGAAAACCTTTTTGCTTTTTAAAACATTTTACTGAGAGGGGGATCTTAAACAAGATCCAAACACATTAAAAAGGATCGCGAGGATCCGAACACATAAAAGGGTTCGCGAGGAACCAAGCGGGGACCTGATCAGGGTCCAAACATTCACAAGCGCTGCAGCTAAGAGACTCTATTAGGCATGCCTAACTATCCACTGAACTGACTCTAGCAGGTCATGCATAATACAAATCATGTTTTGAGTCACATAATATATTTCAACATGCATAAACCAGAGTATAGTAGACATATACATAAGTTCATAATGTCAATCATGCCTCATATAATTCATATTGCGAAGCATATAATATAATACAGTCAACACACTTTAACATTATCCAGAATTCCAAAGCATATCAGAGTCAAGCATAGAAACACTAACATGCCAGTGATTATCAATACAAAATCCTAATCATGCGATAGATGAGGATAACTAATTATAAACCATGCATAGTCCAACCCATTCATCCCATAATATTCTAAATTACATATATATATATAGGCATATTCATATCATGGTTTCACATTTGCATAACTCATAAATTAACAGATATGAGGCCTAAGGGTACTCAACAGAAACTTGGAGTTCAAAACACACACGTACACCAAAGGAAACTCATTCAGCACATCTGAACTGTCGCGCTCGCGATGTCTGTCGTGCTTGTGACAGAGACCATAGTCTCTTCACAGCGTGCGTGCGACGGGCTTCACGATCGCGGGAAGGAGGGGAAAGTCGGGCTCTGTCACGCTCGCGACGATGTCGCGATCGCGATAGAGAGTCTAAGTTTCTATTTGCCATCGCGACCTCGCGACTGATCGCGTGCTCGCAACAGAACAGGCCAGCATTGCGCTCTGTCGCGATCGCGACAGAGAGCACCTCAACTTTTGCTATCGCGAGCTCGCGATAGCATAGGCCAAGATCATTGGCCTCTATCGCGCTTGCGACAGTGTCGCGATCGCGATAGAGTCGAGACCTGCAAAATCTGCAGAAATCTGCAGATTTCTTCCTCTTCCAAAACACACCCACAACACACAATTTACCCTCAAATGGTCTCTTACCTCAAATCCAGCCACCAACAACATCAATAGCAACAATATAACGTTTATCAACAATTAATTTCATACTAAACATCAATTTAAACTAACAATACCAATAATTTGCAATACCCACAAATTTACAGCAAAAACTACCTCAATCCTCAAATTCATTACAATAATCCCATGCTCATGCAAAATTACTTTACCCAAATAAAAACCCATAGCATACATGCCTCATCAAGAACATATCACAACCAAAATTCCGAAAATTATCAAGAACACATGCATAAACACATTTACATACAAAACAATAAATTTCCCAAACTCACATACCTTCCATACAATCCTAGTCATGCATTACTAACACATTTACCCACATCAATCATGCATATACACATGCCAAAACACTTTAAATTTCAGAAATTTAAACAATACAAACACATTCACAACCTAAGTGAGAATTAGGGCAAAAATAACTCACAAAGTCAAATTCATAAATCAAAGCTTCCAAATGCACACACTCAAATACAACTCCCAAACCTGATTTCTTTGTAGCTTCAAAACCCAATCTTCACCTTCTCTTTACCCTTGAGCTTTCTCTTATCACCCAAAACTTGCACAAACCAAAACCCGCAATTACTTTTCCAAAAACCCCAACTTAAATAAAACCAAAGAAGAAGAAGAAGGAGGGGAAACAAAACCGAAACACAAGAACCCTAAAGTCCCAACTTACCTCTTCAATCTTGCTTTACAATCCAACCAAAACAACCAAGGATCTTGCAAGAAACCAGCCTCCAAGAAAAGGAGATGAAGTAGAGGATGAACAAGGAAAAGAGAGAAGAAAACCGAGAGAGAGGAGAGAGGGACGGGAGGCAGATTTCCTTTCCCTCTTTTCTCTTTCTTTTCCCTTTTCATTAATTGCTCCACCTACCCATTCCACTTGGCAACTTCCTATAGGACCAAACACTCCACTTTTGACTTTACCACTCCTTGCACCATACACCATCCACACACAAGCATTCCTTGAATAAAAATCTTCAAGGCACCAAACTTGAGTCACACCAAATCATTCCTTAAAACCCACTTATATCCTACTTCCATACACTACAAGCACACTCTAACATTTCTCTTCTTAACATACTTAATTAATTACTCACCAATTAAATCTTATTATCCAATTTTTTTCCTTAAGCACAAATTACTGAAATACCCTTGAATTCCCAATTTAACGCGCCAATTCCGACCAGGCCTAATTTGGGTTGTTACAGGGTGTCCTTCTGAACTGAAAGGATTTGGAAACACTTAATGCTCTGAAGAGATCGGGGATGTTTTAGAAGAAGGATTTAAGGGATAATGCTCCAAAGAGACTGAAAATGCCTTGGAAAAAGACTTAAAGATAATGCTCCGAAGAGACTGAGAATGCCTTTAAATATGGATTTAAAGATAATGCTTTGAAGAGACTGAGAATGCCTTTAAAGAAGGACTTAAAGATAATGCTCCGAAGAGACTGAAAATGCCTTTAAAGAAGGACTTAAAGATAATGCTCCGAAGAGAGTAAGAATGCCTTTAAAGAAGGACTTAAAGATAATGCTCCGAGGAGACTGAGAATGCATTTAAAGAAGGACTTAAAGATAATGCTCCGAGGAGACTGAGAATGCCTTTAAAGAAGGACTTAAAGATAATGCTCCAAGGAGACTGAGAATGCCTTTAAAGATAATGCTCCAAGGAGACTGAGAATGCCTTTGAAGAAGGACTTAAAGATTTGAAAAACTTAGAACGCTCGAAAGAGACTTGGAATGCCTTGAGAAAAGGACTTAAGAATGCCTTGATAAAGGACTTTACAAGCTACCGCATGATTTCAACTTGCGCATGTTTCTTCTTGACTTCATTGTGCCGAAGCTATCGCTTGGTTTGGCCTTTTCCTGCAAATTTATCAGCATAAAGGCATATACAAAAGATTATGTGTGCATAATGTGCGTGAAATGTATACATAAAGATATGTACACGAATCACAAACAAATTATTAATGTACAAAATTAGGTGTACACAATTATACGCGTGAAGGATTGAATGCACGTGATATACTGGAGGATATGCAAAAGATCTATGCATGTCAGATGCATGTGAGATGCAGAAATGGATAGACCACATCCTAGGTGGTCAAGGGACTTGTTGAGGGTACTGCTCGGCTGCTCACATTGTCCGATGCCCCCAAGGATCTAGAAAAGCATCTTCTTAGTTTTAGGGGTTCTGACCCATGATCTTCTCAAAGAGAACTGACCCGTACGCATCTTTGCCCCCCGGTCAATGAGGATTTTGCCTCCACAACTTTAACTCGTGTCCTGCACCATACGCCTAAAGGGAAGTTATTCAAAGTAATACTGCCTTATCGCTCCAGACTTCAAAAGTCATTGTTTTAAAGGTAGTGCGTCCCTTGTGGATTTCACACTAGCTTTTCTTAGAGGGAAATGCGTCCTTTCGGATTTTTACATAACCATGTGCCTTATTTTTTTTGCCTGGAATGGACCTAACCCACTCCAGCGGCTTTTATTCATTTCATTTTTTTTATGGGTAGAAGGAGGATTTATAACATGAAAAATTGTTATTACTGCCTTAGGACTTGCTCCAACATATGTCCTCATGCCTGCGATAGGTTTCTCTTAACCATTTAATTGCATGTTTATGCCTAGCTTATGCATGCATTTCTATCTATATGCACCATATAGCAATAAGAATGACCATGACTAGACATATGATGGAAAAACACTAGTTTTATTCAATCTCAAAGAGTAACACCTTAGGTGCATTCGACTCATGTTATCAATCGGCCCTCTCAGGTTTTCATGATTGAATATTTTCTCTCAGCTCTTAATTTATTCTTTGAACGCGGACTCTAGAAGTAATGTAGGGGATAAGACTTAACTCAAATGCATGAACGCACTCATGGCTTCTCGCTTGAAGCTCAAGAAACACCATATGCCTCTTCTTATGTACCAAACCTTATTAGAAGGTCATCTCCACTAATTGGATAAGACTGAATCAAAAATCAAGAGATCTTACTTTGGTTGTAATGTTAGGCTTAGGTAGATGGCTGTCAAAGAAGGATCAGGTCGCTAGAGAAAAATGGCCGCAATATTTTACTCGACTGATGGGTGAACCGTTCTCAGCTCAGTCGCATATACAAAGGTATTCTTGAATTTGGTCTCAATAAAATTTTAGCTCATCAAGATCAGAATAACAATTAAAAGGGTAATCATTGAAACTAGTCAAGTGGTTATTATTCTGAGCTCTTTTTTCTTTTCTTTTCTTTTCTTCTTCTTCTTTTTTTTTTTGCTCTTTCTCTTTTTTTTTTTGTTGTTTTTGTTTCTTTGTTGTTTTTTTTTTTCTTTTTTTTTTATGTGAGCTCAAGTCTTTTGCTCATGGCTAAAACCCTCTTCCCAAAATGTAAACTTATCCTTATCAGGGCAATTTTTTGATAACCCAAAGAATTATCAATTATGTACATCCGTTCTTACTAGAGCGGCCATTTTTCTAATGGGAGGTAAAAATCGTTTTAGACGAAGGGTAGTTTTAACATGTGTAACAACAAAATCGGCACGCATTTAGCATGCCAGCATAATGGCTCAATGGGCTAGCCAGTGACTGTGAAATAAAGGTAGGAAATGGTCATTTGGAGAGCTATACAAAGAAGGGCTGCCTAAATCATTTTCTAGGTTCCGTCTTATCCAGGGATCGCTTTGATGGGTAATCAGAAAGGTTCTAGTGCTAGTGAGTTTTCACCCAATCCCCTAATTACAACTAGTTTTTTTTTTCCTTTTCTTCTTTTTTTTTTTCAAATTTTACCTCACTTCAGGAGTCAAGTTGGATGCAACCAAGATTACTATTTATTAAAATTGAATGAAATAGTATTTATTAAACCAATGCCTTAATCACGATTATCACTTATGCTTGATGCAATAAGATACGACAATGCATATATAAGAAAAGCCCATATTATTAAAACGAAAAAGAGAAACAAGTGCATAATTCAGGAATACAATTTAGAAAAGGAAAGGCATTGTAACAACTTTAATGCTTTTTCTCATCCTCCAGGCTAGGTACCAACTCCTGTATGTGATCTCTTAGAGGATGGCAATAGTTTATTCTATGCCCTGTGTACTGGTGATATGCATAATACTAGTCTGTTCTGTGTCTAGGCTGGCCTTGGCTTAGGGCAGGCCCAGCTGGCAAGGGTTGTAATTTCCCTTCCTTAATGAGACGAGTGGAGTGCCAGGATAATGGCTTACCCGAGATAGTGAGGTGGCGCCGAGTCATTCCCATGGTTGAGACTTTTGTTGTTCCAGTATTGCCCCCATTACCACTGTTGTTTCCCTTGTTTTTGCCGGAGGCCATGTTTGTAGATTTAGCTATTTTATCCAGATGCTGGGCCCCAGCTTCGATGGCTATATCTTTTAGGGACTCCCAGTCCTTCAGCCCCTTCATCTTTAACCCATCCTTCAAATATGGGCTAGCATTCCTGATAAATATCCTGATCTGGTCCGGAGTATCCGGCTTCTTCTTCATCTCCATTACCCAGTTCCTCCATCGGGTTAGGTACTCATGGAATGACTCGCCTGGCTTTTGCTACAGCAGCTCTAGATTTTTTAGAGTGACCTCCATTCTTGTACTGCAGTTGTACTGCTGGAGGAACTCCTCTGTCAACAAGTCCCAATCTTTTTTAACCCTTCTGTCTAACCCGTGGTACCAGTCAATGGCAGGGCCTGTCAGACTTAAACATAAGTACTCTACCTTTTGCCTTTTTGTTAGCGTAGTACCCTTCATTATCAAAGAGTATTGCTTGATGTGTACAGTGGGATCCGATGTGCCATCAAACTTTGGGACATCAGGCATCCCAAAATTTAGAGGGATTAGATCCTCTCCATCCAGCTCCTTGTCTTCGGGGTCCATCCCCTTTATCATCAGCATTCGGGACATTGCCTAAAACTTCTCTTCTATTTTCCTCCACATTGCATCCTCCAGCTTGGGTGATTTTTCCTTTGCTACTATCTGTTCCCCTAGCTCCTCCCACAAGTCAACTCTAGGCTCAACGGGCACCGGCGCTCTTGGCTCAACTACAGGTGGATCAACTGCTGCTGGGGGTTCCTCCCTAGCTTTCCCTTTTTCATCTTGCTCCCCAGCTAGAGCAGCAGCCTGTTGCCCAACACGTGGGGCTAGGGTAGTGGCAAGGTTGCCCATCATTGCCATAATTCTGGACTCAAACTCTGCCATTCTCTTTCCCACCTCCTCGGCTATCAGAGCCCGGGTCGTATCTACCTCTCTCGGTGAACTGACCATTTCTAAAAATTTTTCCAAATGCATATTAATCGTACTTGATCACACTTGATTTTGATTTTCATCGTTCAATCGAGACCCTCTGATAAAGTAGCCATCGGAACCCCTAACCAACTAGAAAAGTGGTCTTTGATGGCTGAAAAAATTAAAGAGTTAGAATGATGCATGAATGTCATGTAATGAATGATCGTGCTATGCAGATGGTCCTCAATGAGTGAAAAATCAATAGATTACAATGATACGATGTGATGCATGTAAGAAATTATACGCAGGATGATATGTACATATGAAATGTATATTTTGTTTTTGTTCTCTTTTTATTATTATTATTATTTTTATTAACATGCATGAATGATATGGCATCCACAACCACATGCAAGCAAATAGATCCTTCCGACCTTATTTCTCCCACACACGAGTTAGTGCGGTCTCTTTCTTAGGTGGGCTTTATCCAAGGGTTAACAGGGAACCCATTGGACACGTATAGTGCACGGTAAAAACTGGTAGCATAACACCACTTGCCTAATATACATTTGTATGGATGTTTGGCCATTATATATTTAAACAATTCAACTAAATTAAGATGGGCCCATCGGAGCATGAAAGTCTTTGATAAAGACCATTTAATTTAATTAGTTTCATTCAATATATGACGGTCCAAATAGCAAGCACAATATTATGGTACATTTCACCTAGTGGAAGTATCTATTGCCATTATATGGGCTTTGGTCGATGGTGATAATATTTTAGGTCTACCCAAGCGTGATCCCTGCCAACGGGTCTAACTCATCACGAGTATAACGACCAATCGGGTGTCCATTTGATATACCATTTGATGGTCTAAGGCTTGGACTGGTGATTATCCCGAGCACTTCGCTACAATGAGTGAAAGTAGGGTCGTGTTTTAGGAACGCACCGGGGTAGATAAGGGACCAACTATCATAACTCTAAGGCTCTAATGTATGTAGTGCAATTTTGATTAGAAATGAAATTTTTTATTCTTAACAACTCAATTATAATTTTACTTAAGTCTCTTTCAAAGCTAAGTTTCAAACAGTCCCAAGCGGAGTCGCCACTGTAGACGCGCGCCGGAACCAGCAAGGCCCTAATGGAATCCGCTTTTAGGATTTAAGGGATTGGTTCACGTCTTTTATGATCTTGGGCATCATGAGTCATTTTGGATGCCTCTTTTCCAATAGAACATTGGAAAGGATCATCTAGACCCACAACGCCTTTAGCCACCTTTTGAGATATTTTGGAGTCGCCACCCAATTTACAAGAAATTGGGAGAGGTCTCTAACCTCTATTGGTCTAACCCAGAGAAGGTGTTCGGAACTTCACTTTTATTAATAACTTAAGTTTTATAAATGAGTTGTTAAGAAATCTAAATTCCATTTCTCATCTCACGTGATAATGTAATAAATTAAAGCGCATATCATTCACATCAAAAGCGATAAATAAAGTAGAAAATAAATAAATAAATAAATAAAAATGGGACATAATAATCCCCCAAAATAAAAATATAAATAAACAAAATAAATAAATAAATAAACACGTACAAAAGATTAAAATGTAACATACATAAGTCTGGTTATTCATTTAATTTAAGGAACATTGGTTCCTTTTTATTATTTAGAAAAATTAGAGAACTATTTTTTTTAGGGCATTAATTGATGAAAACCGGGATGAGTGATCCCATTTTATAGAAAACTTAGTTCTCCATTTGAAAGTGAGGTTTTATTGGCTAAAACGGGACATTGGTCCATTTTATTAGGAAAAATTCCAAATTATTAATTATATAAAAGACATGATTTTCTATAACGCGGATAATTAAAACAATATATTTTTACATGCGAAAATAAAGATAACATAATGAAGGGAAGTAAAAATAATAAAATAAAAATAATATGTAAACTCTAAATTGGATGACCTCTAATCCCTGATCCGAGCACGCGTGTAACTCGCACAAATAAATAGATTTGGGGGCAACAAAACAAACACAAAGAAAATAAAATATTAATAAAATAAATTAAGTAATTAAAGTAAAATGAATAGATAAATTAATTAACTAAAGTTAATTGAATAAGATAAATAAAAAATAATTAAATAAAAATTAAATAAACCAAACAAATATGAACAATTAATTAAATGGAATGAATTAAATATAACATAGATGCATTGATTAAAGGAAGAAAATAAATGGAATAAAGATAATATAGATAGAAATAAGAGAAAATTAAAAAAAAAAGAAGGGAAGAAAACACAGCTGTGTTTTCATCAAAAAAACACGGCTGTGTTTTCACAACGGGACAACAAGCGGCGTAAAAGCGAAAGAAAAGAAAAGCGAGAGAAAGAGAAAACACAGCTGTGCTTTATCACGAAACACAGCTGTGTTTTCACAACGCAAAGATGGGGATTGCCGAAAACGAAGGAACGCACAGGGGCTAAGCTGCACGAAAAGCACAGCTGTGCTTTTCATATTGATTGCGTGCCAAGCAGAAATACAGCTGTGTTTCTTGCAAAACACAGTTGTGTTTTTGCTCTAATACGTAATTCAGCTCTGTTCCAACGCAAAAACACCGATTTTGAGTTTTTAAAAGCCACAACAACAAATTCAAGCCTCAACCAACATATATATGTAAGAAGCAACATGCAACAAAGGCATTAAGAGCTCAAATAGAACTTAAAACGTGCAAAAAAAGAGAAACAGTAAAAGGCAAAAGATTTGCTTTTAAAGGAAAGGAAAATAGAGGGTGAGAAAATAGATAAAGAAAATAACCAAATAATCAAAACATACAAAAAATACGACAAATAATGTATTGACATGCACATGGTAATCATAAACACTCGATCATCAATTTAACAGAGCCAAACAAACAATATATACAATACATATAATATATACAGAGTGTAAAACCTACTGGCTCAGTAAACAAAGAAAAGAAATAAAAAGAAAGAAAGCAAAAGAGAAAGAAATAAAGAGAAGAAAAAGAAATGGATGTTCAATATTTACCCTCAGATTTTGATTCTTGATTCTGCAAATGAAGAAGTTTTGTTTTCCTCGTTGCTTTTTTCTTGGTAATGAAGTTACAAACCGATACTTGAAAACTCCAGTTGAAAATATGTTTTAGAAAAACCAACACCAGAATGATGAATTTTCCCACATTCAAAACTCCTTTCCTCTGCTCTCAAAATAATCTCATAATCTTTTTCAGCTCTTTTTTTTCTGTCTCTCCGTTCGCCTTTTTTTCTCTGTGTGTTTTCTTTTTTTCTTCTTTTTGCTCTCTAATAATCCCCAATAATGCTCTCCCCCCTCCTTTTCTTCCAGTTTTTTCAACTCTTTAAATGCAATTTGACAGATTATTCCACTCCTTTCCAAATTCCCATCATAAATCCTGATTTTTCAAACCAAATCCTGAAAACCAGGAAGAGAGAGGCACTGAGGGAGATGGACACGTGAGAAAACCAACCAAAGGCATGGGCCTTTAGGCAGCAAGGCTGCCTCTCACTCATGTGAGATGGGCCTTGATGCATTAGGGCCCCAAAACTCCAAAACACAAAAAAAATTATTTATTATTTTTACTATTATTTTTTTTAGAACAAATAAATTAATATATATATATATATATATATATATTTAAATAAAATTTAGAAATAATATTTTTAAATAAAGAAAAATGAAAAAAAAAACTTTATTATTATTATTATTATTATTATTATTATTATTATTATTATTATTATATTATATTATATATTTTTTGAGGAAACCGTCACTTCTATTTGCCTATTCGCCCGCGAACAGGCATTATTTTCATCATTGGGTAACTTTGGTCTAAACTGGCTCAGGACTCGGTGTCTACAGGTCTGGATTGGTTGAGTAAGCACCGAGCCATTGTTAACTGTAGGAAGAAAACAGTTGTGCCTGTTAATTCAGGACAGTCTAAGGTGGCTGTGGGGGGTGTACGTTCTAATACCTTAGTAGATGTGATTTCTGCTATGCAAACATACTGGTTTTTGAGAACAAGTTAGAATATAGGATATACCAGTAGTGAGAAAATTTACTAATGTGTTTCCAAAAGAGTTGGTTGGTATACCGCCTATGAGAGAAGTAGAGCTGTCAATTGAGATTGTACCTGGTACAGTACCTGTGTCTAAGACTCCTTATCGAATAGCTCCTACTGAGTTGAAAGAAATGAGGACTCAGTTGCAAGAGTTGTTGGATAGGGGTTTTATCAGATCGAGTGTATCCCCGTAGGGAGAGCTAGTATTGTTCATTAAGAAGAAATATGCTATGATGAGAATGTGTATTGATTATAGACAGCTTAATAAGGTAACAGTAAGGAATATTTATCCTTTGCTAAGGATAGAAGACTTGTTTGATCAGTTGAAGGGAGCTGGTGTATTCTCTAAGATTGATGTGAGATCTGGATATTATCAGTTGCAAGTGAAGAAGGAGGATATACCTAAGACAGCATTTAGGACTCGGTATGGTCATTATGAATTTCTAGTAATGCCATTCAGGTTGACAAATGTGCCTGCAGCATTTATGGATCTAATGAATAGAGTGTTTAGGTCATATTTGGATCAATTTATCGTAGTGTTTATTGATGATATTTTGGTATATTCGACGAATGAGCTAGAGCATGCACAACATTTGAGAATGGTAATTCAGACTCTGAGGGAGCATCAGTTGTATGCTAAACTCAGTAAGTGTGAATTATGGCTTAATGCAGTGTCTTTTCTGGGTCATGTTGTTTCTTTGGAAGGCATAAAAGTTGATCCAGCTAAGATAGAAGCAGTGGTGAATTGGAAGTCGCCGAGAAATGTGCCTGAGATTCAAAGTTTCTTAGGATTAGCTGGGTACTATCGATGCTTTGTGAAAGGATTTTCAGTAATTGCTTCTCCGCTTACTAAGTTGCTTAGTAAGTGAGTTAAGTTTGTGTGGTCCGATAAGTGTCAAACGAGCTTTGAACAGTTGAAGAAGATGCTAGTTGAGACAACAATTCTGACTCAACCTATTTTTGGCAAGGAGAACGCTATGTATAGCAATGCTTCTAGAATTAGGTTGGGATGTGTACTAATACAAGATGGCAAAGTGATAGCTTATGCTTCGAGGCAGTTGAAACCACATGAGAAGAATTACCTGACACATGATTTGGAATTGGCTGCAATAGTGTTTGCCTTAAAGATTTGGCGACATTACTTATATGGTGAGAAGTGTAAGATCTTTACTGATCATAAGAGTCTCAAATATCTGCTCACTCAAAAAGAGTTAAATCTAAGATAGAGAAGGTGGCTCGAGTTGTTTAAGGATTATGACTACATTGTGGACTACCATCCAGGTAAAGGCAATATAATGGCTGATGCGTTGAGTAGAAAGTCTGTAACACCCCTTACCCATACGTAGGCAATCCCATCCGATAAGGAGTGAGATGCCGTATGAGTAAAGGTGCCACCACACAGATACGGAATACACATACATTCATACATAAACATACATAATGAAATACAGGGTAATTTAAAAGTTTACAAGACCATTTATAAAAGCTGATCATGCATTAATATAATAGAAGCATTACATTACTGTTCTGATCAAATGAGAGATATAAAAGATAATTACAAATCTCAAAATTACATATACAAAAGCGGCAGCTATTACAAAACCATATGAGAGTTCTATACAAAAAGAATCCTCAAAAGTACAACAATAAGCCCTACACTAAGACCCTGCTGTGTTGGCTTTGATGGCGACGACTCTCCCAAAAGCAACTCCTTTCGCACCTGCACGGGTGAACACACCGTGCTAAGCGATAGACGCTTAGTGGGGAAACAAACATATAGCATAAGGACAACCATTCACAATGGTCGTCAAGGCAAATCACATACATACTTCATGTACCTACGATAATCATGGCATATCAAAAACATACACTCATGCTCACATACATAAAGCCATTCATCGGAAGATTCATAACAATAATCATATTCTCATAGCGGATTTCATTTTTCATCATTGAATCCTTAAGGATATAACATATCTTTTTCCCATATAACGATTCATACAAAGCACTTTAAGCATTGAAACACCTGCTGACTCAAGGGAGTGGATAACGAGTATACGGACAGTACTTTACGGGTATGAGCCGATACAGACAGTACTTTACGGGTACGAGCCGAGAAAAACTAATTTTGCATTTTAACTTTAACAAAACATTTCAAAGGGGATCTTAAACAAGATCCATTCACATAAGGGTTCGCGAGGAACCAGTCGGGGACCTGATCGGGGTCTAAACAGAACGGAGGGCTGCAGCTAAAGACTCTATTAGGCATGCCTAACTATCCACTTACTAGACTCTAGCAGGTCATACAAAAGCCATTCAATCCATTTCATAATTTCCCAAAATTATCATCATATATGTGCATAACCATATCAGGGTTCCATATTCGTATTATTCATAAAATACCAAGCATAAATCTCATACAAGGAACTCATTTAGCATACAAGGGACTGTCGCGCTCGTGACAGCGACCAAAGTCTCTTCGCTGCGTGCGCGCGACGGACTTCGCGACCGCGAGGAGGACGGAAGGGCCAGACTCTGTCGCGCTCACGACGGATGTCGCGATCTCGACAATGAACAATTGGTGCTGTCGCGGGCTCGCGATGGATCGCGTGCTCGCGATAGTACTTGGCCAACAATACGCTCTGTCACGATCGCGACAGTTGTCGCAGTCGCGATAGAGAGTACACATCACTTCGGCTGTCGCGGGCTCACGACGGATGTCGCGTGCTCGCGACAGCGAAGCTCCCAACACTGCTCTCTGTCGCGATCGCGACAGCGTCGGGACTTCGAAAATCTGCAGAAATTCTGCAGATTTTCCTCTTCCAATTCCTCAACCAACCACACAAATCTCAATCAAAGGTTACTTACCTCAAATCCAGCGATTCATTAACATTAACAATCATAATACAACATTTATTAACATTATACTTCATATAATCCATTAATTTAAACATTCAATTTCAAGAATCAATCAAAAACCCAATTTATGCATCAAACCACATCAATTCCAAAATTTTGCCATAGTTACTCATGCTTTTGCAAGATTCACACTTCAAAGCAAATACCCATATTATATACATCAAAATAAAGAACATCTAACAACCTAATTCCAAGAAACCATCAAGAACACATACATGAACATATTCACATGCAAAAGCAAGAAATTCCCAAACCTCAAAAATCCTTTGCTCCTATTGTTTAGTTCCACTTGGTCCAACCTTCTCCTTACCCTTCGGTTCACGAGGAGGTTCAACTAAGAAACGAAACAACACAACACACAAACACAAAAATCCAACTTCAAACCCAAATCCGAAAATAAGAAAAAGAGAAGAAGATGGAGAACCAAATGAAGAAAATGAGAATAAATGCAGTAGATTTACCTTTAAAATGCTAAACAATGATCAATTTCCACCAACTAAGCCTTGATTCCAAGCTAGGATTCTTGGAGGAAGAGAAAAGGAAGAAGAAGAGAGTGAGGGAGAAGAAGAACGGGAATGAAGGCAGCCACCGTTCCCTTCTCTCCTCTTTCCTTTTTCTTTTTCTTTTTCCATAACCCTATACAAGTGTCACTTCTCTATTGGTGGGATTTGATCACTCACACCCAAAAGACATGGCGCACATACACACAAGACTCTCCCAACTAATGCATCCTACTCATGTGTGAGCAACACACACAAGTGCAACTCCCAACACACACCCTACAAACATATGCATGTCTACACACTACAATAACCCACTAGTGCATATCCTACTATGGTGCACACATGCACACACAAAACTATCGCAACTAAATAGCACCATAGTGCCAAACACACACACACGCACCAGAAAAACCCCAATTCATGCAATATTACCAAAATGCCCTTATGATACAAAACTTATGCAAATGCACACACATACATATATGGCTCATTCAACTAGGGGGCAAACGGGGTGTGACAAAGTCAGTTTCAGCTTTGACGTTACAGCGAGCCAAGTGGAGGTTTGCTTCAGATGGAGCTTTAGTGGCCCAGTTGAAAGCAAGACCTAATTTGAGGAGTGAGATAGTGGGTGCGCAAAAAAGTGACCCTAAGTTGCAATAGAGTTTGCAGTTAGTAAGGAATGATGACAAGACTTACTATTCAGTGGATAAGGAAGGTGTTCTATGTTATTGAAATCGGTTATGTGTGGCAAGTGACAAAGAGTTAAGAAAGAAGCTTTTGCATGAAGCGCATAACACAGTCTTTACCATGCATCCACGTGGCAACAAAATGTACCAGGATTTAAAACAGTTCTATTGGTGGCCTGTTATGAAGAGAGATGTGGTGGAATATGTTTGTAAGTGCTTAATTTGTCAGCAAGTGAAAGCGAAACATCAGTTTCCATCGGGAATGTTGAATCTTATTTCGATTCTACAGTGGAAGTGGGATAACATCACTATGGACTTTGTGACTAGTCTTCCAATGATATCAAAACAGAACGATTCTGTGTGGGTAATAGTTGATCGGTTCTCTAAGTCAGCTGACTTCATACCGATTCAACTTGATTACTCCATGGATCGGTTGGCTGAACTATATGTGAATGAAATCGTGAAAATGCATGGTATTCCATTGTGCATAGTATCAGATAGAGATTTGAGGTTCACTTCCAAGTTCTGGAAGGGTTTGCAAGTTGTGTTGTGTACAAGATTGCATTTTAGCACAGCATTTTATCCACAGACTGATGGGCAGTCAGAAAGGGTAATCCAGGTGTTGGAGGATTTGCTTCGGGCCTGTGTATTGGATTTTTCTAAGAGATGGGATAAGTACATTCCATTGATGGAATTTGCTTACAATAACAGTTATAAAGCAAATATCGGTATGGCACCTTATGAAATTCTGTATGGTACAAAGTGTCAAGCACCTGTATGTTGGACAGAATTGAATAAGCATAAGATCATCGGTTCAGATTTGGTAAGGGATACTGAGGAAAAAGAAACGATTATCCAACAGAGGTTAAAAGCTACAAGTGATAGGCAAAAGTCTTTTACGGATTTGAAGAGGAAGGATATTGAGTATGAAGTGGGTGAAAAAGTATTTCTGAAAGTATCTCCGTGGAGGAAGGTGCTCCGGTTTAGGAAGAAAGGAAAATTGAGTCTGAGGTTTATTGGAGCCTATGAAGTTTTAGAAAGAATTGGAACAGTGGTTTATCGGTTAGCTTTGCCTCTAGCTTTGGCTAAGCTTCATGATGTATTCCATGTGTCAATGCTTAGGAGATATCGTTCAGATGAGTTGCATGTGCTATCGGTGCAGGATGTGCAAGTGCAACCCGATTTCTCCTATGATGAGAAGCCCAAGGCAATATTGGCAAGGGAAGTGAAACAACTTCGAAATAAGCAAGTTCCGTTGGTGAAAGTGCTTTGGCAACATCATGGGATTGAAGAAGCAACTTGGGAACCGAAAATAGCAATGCGAGAGCAGTATCCCCAACTATTTGACTCATGTATGAATTTTGCGGACGAAATTCTTTTTAGGAGGGGAGAGTTGTAATGACTCGATTTGTACCCTAGTAGTATTTTGACATTATTAGGGTAATTGGGTTGATTTAATTTTTAGTTTGCTAATTTTGGACCTAAGTGAAGCTAAAATTGAGGACTTAGTTGAATAAATAAAATAAGTTTAAGTGACCATTATGTATATGTGCATGATTAAGTTTCAGTTGGATTAATTAATTGATGATAGTATTTAATTAAGTAAAAATCATATTTGTGAGTGGGAGTTGGTGGCTGGCCGGGTGGCATGAGGAGATGATACCACCTCATCAATTGCATGTATTTGTTGTGAGTGGAATCCAAGTGTCCACTTCTGTCCTTGCCACCTCAGCATGTTTCATGCAATATAAGGGTTGAGGAGAGAGAAAAACCTTCATTCTTGCATGTGATTTTCGGTTGGTCTCTCTCTCAAAGTTTCTATTTTTTTTCTTCTTCCTTCCGTGTAGCATTTCTTCAATCTTTGATTCCATAATTCTGATGAATGATTAATTGATGCATTAGTTGTGCTAAGTTCCTGAGTTAGAAAGGTAATTGGTTTAGTAATTGTTCTTGTTCTTCTACACCTTTTCTTTTGATTGAGTTGGAAATGATCTTTGATCCAAATTTTGGAAATTGGATGATGATGTAGTGGCTGGACCGAGAAAGGATAAAGGAAAGGAGAAAGTAGGAGAACCAAGTGCTAAGTGATCGCAATAGGAGCAAAGGATAATAACGTTTAGGAAACTCGATTTTTGCGTGATAAATTGATGTGTATGAACGCTTGAAATGTATGTTTGAATTGTGTGTTTAATTGAGGTGGAAATTATGTGCTTATGTTTTATGATAAGCTAATGTGTTGCCATGAGCATCTTGACCTAAAATGTATTTCTGTTTTGGAGGAGTTGTATGTTATGCAAATTGTAAATAAGGTGATGCTGAATGAAATATTGTTCAGCCCGAGGTGTTTATGTGTATTTTAGGATGGGTTGTGTGAGTTGGGAATATGGAATATTTCAAATTAGTTGAATCAAGCTTGAGTAGTTTGGGGTGTAAAACTGGTATTGTAGGGAATGTTGACCTAATGAATGTGTTTATGTTATAAGAAGAGTTGCATAACTCTGAATTGAATAAGGTGAATGGAATTAGTTACATAAAGTATGTGCCTATAATTGTCAAAGAATTGGTCATAGTGGTGTGAGGACCTTATAGTCTTCAAATGTGTGTTTAAGTGTAATTTAAAACCTGTAGGAGGGCTTTTGGAACATAAGGGGTTCCATTGGCCACAACTCCTCAATATTAAGACCAAAAATAATGAGAATTGTACCATTACACTCTTAACATGTAGATAATTACTTAGTTAGAAGACCATGATGGCTAAAAATAATGTTAGAATGGGTTTTAGAGGTCATATGTGTGGGTATTGCTAAGTGCATGAGAAAGTGGATTGAAGTGTGGAGCTTTGAACATGGAGTTCAGGCTTTGTCTCAAGCGCGACAAAGTGCTCCAATGGGCAGTTTGGGTTTCTTGTGTTCTATTACGGGCGCGGACAATTCTGCGAGCGCGACAGAAGCAAAAGTTGGTTCAGTCCCTAGTGCGGGTTGTGTCGTGAGCACGACAGAGGCTAGAGTCGGTTCTGTCGCGAGTGCGGCTTGTGCTGCAAGCGCGATAGGGGCTTGAGTTGAGTTATGTCGAGAATGCGACATGTGTCGCGGGCGTGACAGAGCCCTAAGTTTGAGTTACGTGTTAAACATTTTTCTTTGTTGTGACGCACGCCGAACCTCGCGGCCACCCGAAAGCCCTCTCTAGGGCGATCAGGAGAGGTTCATAAAAAACTTGTAAGGTATTTACAATCTACGTCTATTTTGGGCAACAATGAGGTTTCTTGGAGTCGCCACCCAATAGAACATTGTGAAGGGTCGTCTAGCCTCAGCGAGCCTAAGACGACGCATACATATCCATCTTGGGCTAGCCAGAAAGATTTTGGAGGCCTCACCCTCTACCCCTTAGAGCCTAGGATTGTACATTTAAGCCTTTTGGTGGGACTCAAGAGGTGTCTTGGAAGTCCTAGACCTCTCGCCTCACTGAGCCCCAAAGACCAGAGTGAGTTCGGGACTTCTCATTTATTTGTACCTTGATTAAAATTATAAATAAGTTTTGAATTTTATTATTTCACCATCTTTCCACACGATGCATTTTAATTAAAGGCGCAATCACTCACGTCAAAAGTGGTAAATGGAAACAAAAATCAAAATAAGGCATTCAAAAAAATATATTGCAATAACACTAGGAGCGGAATACAACTCCCATTTTTAAAAGTGCAATACATGCATAAAACGGGGTATTCATTGGAATGAGGACATTGGTCCTACCATGCATATTTTATTACAAAAAATGATTTTTCATGAAGCGTCAATTTTATTGGCTAAAATGGGACATTGGTCCACAACTTCCGAGAAAATCCTAAAGTTAATTGTTAGAAAGCTTTTGGCCTTTTTTTCTTTAGCGACATTAAAACCATTTTAATATGAATGAAAGGTAAGGGTAAAGAAAGAACCCGAATGGAAGTCCTCAGATTGGCACAACCACCATCTTTCAGAACTCCAACTCCAAATGGTCAGAAAATAACTCATAGGGATAAACACGTTAGCATCAAAAGCTTGAATAAAAATAAAAATAAAAGAACGAGAAACTCTAACAGAAATAAGTTGAAAGATAAAATTTATAAATTAAAAAAAACATGAGAGTTTGCCTAGGGACGGCCTCCTGTACTATGCTAGCGGCCGTCCCTAGTATGGGGAAACAAGTAAAAAAGAAAAACTTTCAGCTCTTTTGTAAAAGATTATAAAATAGAATAATAAAATATATATAAAAAATTAATGTAAATCAAATTAAATTTTACAAATATTAGTCCAGAGTGTTTACCTTCGGATTTTACCTTTTAAGGCGAATGTCGAATGATTTAAGTCCTCGTATACTTCGCAAGGATCAAATAAAAGACAGATTAGAGAAAGAAAATTTATGTTGTTCTTTCCTTGAAAATTTGATAGCAATCGAGTGTCCGAATTAGCTGTATTGATGGAAACGAATGAATTTCGTTACCTCAAATTGGCTTAATTCATAAGAAAAATTTGAAGAAATCAATTAATTGGAAGAAATTTTATCCAATAAAATTCTGCAAATGAACAGAGATTTTTATAAACTTTTTAGTAAATTGCTCACAAAAACCTTTTCTAAAAAACAATCTCTCAAAAAAATTAATAACTTTTCTCCAAAGAATTTTTCTTATCAAAGATTTTCACTTTTCTCACCAAAAAACTCAAAACCTCTAACCCCTAAAAATGGAATTTAATCCACTATTTATAGAGTTCTTTTTTAGAGATAATTAGGATAATCATTAGTTTAAAATTTGAATTTTAAAAGGACTTTAAAGTTCAACTTTAAACCAATTTTATCCAAGGATTGAAAGAGATCAGATTAGATTTAATCCAATCCGGCATTATCCAATCAGTTAACGTACCGACGGGCACCCCTCCAACTACCGACGGGCGTCCCTACTGAGGGCACGTGTCCGTCCCTAGCTTCAGACAGACACAAGACTCGGGACTAGGGACGGGCATCCCTACTCCACCACGTGTCCGTTCCTAGCTACAGACGGGCCATCTCCATTACGCGTAGAGATGGGGTTCACCCCAAGTAGGGACGGGTGCCCCTACACAGACGGGCATCCCGTCTGTGGAGTAAAACTCCGAATTTCAACCAAAACTTATCAAACTCTTTTAAAGCTCCATGCTATAGAAAAAAGATTTTAATCCTCGCGAAACATGAAAGACGAAAACCTCCGAATTTCATCCATTTCTCCGAAAACCGACGTTGATCTCTTCATCGAGTAACTCTGACCTGGACTGCCTCAAGACCCGGTGTCTACATTTGTGTAAATTATACTTTTTTTATATGAATAAAGATGCATATGAGGTTATAAATGTATTAATTCATGTAATTTAATACAATTAAATAGGAATGTATGTGATGAGCTATATTCATGTATGTAATAGAATGAATGTTATGATATTGCTTACTGTGTATATATGTTGTTACGAATTGCAATTAAATGAATAATAATTAGATTAATAATTTAGCCTACAAGTCGAGTAGTGGATAGATAGGTATGTCTATAGGGTCTAAGTGCTGCAGCCGAAGTGTACGATTCCTTTTGGAATCTTAATGCGTATTGAATCGTTCATGGATTCCCTTATATATATATATATATATATATATATATATATATATATATATATATATATATTATATCTTATTGACTATTTCTCTACCTACTGGTGATGCGAATGTGCGTATCTTTGGATACAAAGTGATTGTTGTACTCTCGAGTACTGATGCGATACCTGTTATTCGCATTTTTGAATTGTAGGCAAGGCTTTAAGTTAACTATTAAATTATAATATTGAGTAATGTGAACATAATGTGGTCGTTGAATGGGAATGCGATCTGTATAATATTGTTATGCGATTACTTTGTTAATGAATACAACCGACTATGGTTGCCATGTTAATGAGGTACTTTTGTATGAGGCATGAACATAATATATGTATCTTTTATTGCTCAATACATGTTATATATTTTGTGCATTGTTTTCCCCACTAAGCGTTATCGTTTAGCACGAGTTCTTAATCCATGTAGGTTCTGAGGCGAAGCGTGCTTGAGGGACGGTCTCGTAACTTCTTAGTCAACCCACTAGGATCCTTTTCTTAGTGTAGGTTTTGTGTAACACCCTTATACCCGCAAATGGTACGGATATCGGATGTTACCATACTATACTGTAATGCACTTATCAGATTCAGTGAATTTTTTTTTCAACAATAACAATCATACATATACAATAACATAACAATTACACTAACACACCATTCATATACTTATCCTGTACAATCTCGTGTTCACCCATTGCAGTCGTATACATGCCATGCTTAATTCTCCTTACCTTTGCTTTCAATTCCCATCTCGACTGTCATCAAACCTTCGGTCACTTTAAACGTCCTTTCTATAACCTGCACGCAGTAATCGCACTACACGCTGAGCATTAAAATGCCCAGTGGTGGATACATATCCTAAATTTTCCATACCATTACTACATGCATGCACACACAAGCATATATCTTTGTATCTATTATATGAACATTAATTCTTAAGACTTTTAGGTAATTTATGCCTTAATTTTAATGTCCTAATAGATTTCTTGCTTCAGTCATTATCTTATTCCTTTTTCATTATTTCAATAAGCATATTTTAAACATTACTATTACTGTTATCAGAATCATCTTTATCCATACTATTAACTTTCACATTACTAGTAGTATTTTCAGTCCGTTAATTTAATGATCAATTATATTAACAACATTTGTAAATATCTTATTAACTTATTCATTTGTTTTTCATTGTTTGTTTATAGCTTATACATCAATTATAGTCTACAATTGGGTATAATATCAGTTACTGACATATCTATTGAACAGTCATCATCGATGTTATTTACTGTACTGATTAAGCATGCGTTTTCTTTATATCTTCAATACTTCTTTTACAATACCATTTTTAAGCTATAAACATAATACATTTACTCTATTTTTCTAATTAATTTTACTTAGTTATATTTCATATTATATACTTGAATTGTGAAAGCTATTACTTAATCCACTAACTTATTTGTAGACTTAACATTATTATTCTCTTAACTTTACATATAACTTCTATTAACAATACTTTATTAAATATCTACCGATACTATCTTACATTTAATTTCCTTATTACAATGACTAACAGTACTATTTTTACACCAGTACCTGAATTACTCACATTAAAAATTTATCATCATCTCAGTAAGTATCATTTCACTATTAACTTTCAACATTTAATGACAGTTCTACTTTGTTTCATGTCTTTAGTTTCGTTACTAACATTCTTAGGTGACCCCATTACTAAAATCTCTCACGTACAATCTTAATTATCATGTTTTATACTTTAGATAATTAACCCAATCTATAATACTTGTATCCGTTCTAAAACAATGTCTTTTACATATTTCTATTACACATTCTTAATTCATTGTGACTTGATTATGAAATTCACGGTATTCAGTTAAATTTACATGACATATTATTATTTATTTTAATTACATTATCTTATCTTCAATTTAATATTACAGACTTAAATTTATATCTTAGTTATTTCTGATTAGTAAAAATAATCCTTTACTAGTCCAAAGACATTTCTATTCTTTTATTAATGCTAATATTACTCATCTATTCTTCTTACTTTTAATCCTATTGCCATTTCCATGATATTAGCTTTAATAGTAATATTTCTATTAATATTAATATAAACATAATTGTTTTCTCTATTGTCAATTGGTTATACAATTAACATTCAAATTTACCTATCAATTATCATTAAAATCCCTTAATTTCCTCGTCATTGACAAATTTATATTTAAGTTCCTAGATTTCCATTAATTTACAGCATTACCTTTTTACTTTTCACATATTTACAATAATGCCATTAGTTAACTTATTATTATACTTATTTCATTATCTAACATGCAATAATATTATTAATGTAAATTAAATCACTCATTTAAGGACATATACATTTATAGCACACATAAAATTACATATTTGCATTTAGGTCCCTTAACTATGGTATAATTACAATTACGTCCTCATATTATATCATATTTATATCTAGGTCCTTTAACTATGCCATATTTATACTTAGGTCCTTTGACTATGCCATATTTACACTTAGGTCCTTTAACTATTGTTAAATTATGATTTTACCCCTAACTTTCTCATTTTTACAATTATGCCACCAAATTAATTTATCAATTTAACAAAATTACAATTTAGCCCTTAAATATGGAAAAATTATAATTAGGTCCTCAAACTTTACCAAAATTACAAAAATGCCATTAATTCATCTTATTTACCTTTTTTAAACGTTATTTTATTATCTAAAATATTCAAATTATGCTATCATTATTTCCCTTAATCATTATCTCCATAAATAATTTAATTAAATATCAAATTAAACTTCTAATTCACTTTGAATTCTAATCCAAATAGAGTTCTTATCTAAATGGACTTCTAATCCAATTAGAGTTCTATTCCAAGTTAACTTCTAATTCATTTAGAATTCAAATCCAAATTGACTTCTAATTCATGTAGAATTCAAATCCAATTTGGCTTCTAATTTATGTAGATTAGGGTCCTTTAATTTCATTCAAATTACAATTTTACCTTTCTTGTTTACCTTAATTACAATCATGCTAATAATTTGGCTCATTAACTTATTCAACTTCTTATTTAACATACAAATTACCATTAGATCCTTAGAATATCATTCTCATGCCAAATTACATTTTAGTCCTTAAATAATAACTAACTTACCCAATGAGCCATTAAATTACATTTTCCTTTATTAAGCCTTAATTAACCATTTAAACTTAAATTACCATTTTACCCTTATCCCTATCTTTATCCTTACCCTTATCATATATTTATCCATATCATATCTTTAACCTTATCATATCTTTATCTTATCTTTTCACTTAATTACATGTATAACCATTTAATTATTCATTTTTTCATTATTACCCTTATTAACCTTTTTATGATCAAAATTACCATTATGCCCTCAGAACTTTTTATTTATTCCAATTATGTCCATTTTTCTCACAAATATAATTTTAATCACAAATCAACCATATCAAGCTTACTTTTGCCATTTGCCCCTATATAAAACTGGCAGACATCTATAATCAGGATAAACGAGATGTGAAACCCAAAGGCTCACAAACATACTAGAGGGACCCCCGAAGGACCACCCCTATCTTTACCAGAGGGACCCCGAAGGACCACCCCTGTCTTTACCAGAGGGACCCCAAAAGAGCACCCCTGTCTTTAAATATAGACAACAGAAATACAGAATAATACTGTATTAAAATAGAATAATACAGAATAGGACCATCATTGGCCTATAGTAAGTGAGACACCATGCTCACACCCCTGGTCTTATGTCCCTATGGCTAGCCATCATATCTTGAACTAGACTTGACTACCAGATTACAACATAGGGACTCATTATACCACTTTTCAAATTTTTTGAGTCACCATTCATACATTTCATGGATTTTCATCATGCTATTCCATTCTTTTTCATTCAAATCAAATATTATACATTTAATTTCCATCCATATGCCATTTCATGCCATAAAACCCATTAAATCATCCAAGTACACATTGATACATACATGTAGCCCATTCGACCATGATATCAATTTTTCACAATCAATTCTTTTCATCACCTTTAACACTTATTTAGGTAATTTACATGTCAAATAACATAGCCATGCCATTATTTCACATCAAAATCACATTTTTACATCCATATTCAATTCAGCCAACATGTACATCATCCATTATGTGAATTTTTCTTTCTCTAATTCATTTCATTAGCTAGATTACATGTTAATTTATCTAGTTATACCATTAAATCACATAAAACACATAAAAATCTCATTTTTACATACATATACCATTCGGCCTACATGTTGTCCATGGTATATGTTTTATTTATTTTCAGTTTGATCATTAAAAATCTCATATTTAACCTTCCTAAGCATGACTATATGGTTTGATTCAATTAAACATGCATATTTCACATACTTTATGTTTAAACATAACTAAAAATCATACTCTTAACATGGAAAAAGAAGGATATTGTATCAATTAACCTTATTTTCTTGTTCTCCACATCTTAAACATCCTTTCCTTGCCTTAGCTCCTTAAAAAACCATCACTTTCCTTATATTCCTTAAGTGGCCGAATAGAAACATCAAAGAAACCACAATAAATTTACTTCCTTGTTGCAATACAATCACATAAACATACTCTAAACATTCCAAATTACCTATTTGAACCTTTAAACCAATTTAAAATATCAACTTTACATACCTCAACTTAAAACATAAACTTTTCCACTTATTTTCTTCCACTTCTAGCACTCCAAATGAACTTTAATCACCAACATCAGATTCTATAAAGGTTTAAATTTGTTTGGAATGCCTAGATGTGAGGAGAGATTGAAAGAAAAATGAAGAAAATGGAGGAAGAATGGAGAAACATCACTTTGGCTAGAGGGAGGAGGAGGGAGGTCAGTTTCTCTAGGGTTTATCTAGAGAAATCTGGTGAAGAGATGTATTTATATGGGTAAAATTGAATTAGACCAGGTCCAACTGAAGTGGTCGAACTGGTTTGGGTCAATTTTTAAGTTTCGGGTCATTTTTCACTGTTTCAAGGCATCTATAAGTTGCTCAACTTTTTTCACTCGAAACTAATTCCATCATTCTGAAAATACTAAATATAGGCTCTACATAAAATTTTAGCTAAATCAAAGTCCATTTGGGGTCTGGTTCACGTAAACTGGTTCGGTTCAATTCAGTTCGGTTCTGCCGTAAAATACAAATCTAATGCTATCAAAAATTTCTAAAAATTAATTTAAGCTTGTACACTTCCCACTTTAAATCCTTTTAACCTCATTTACTATTTTTAAAAATTCGATCAAAGTTCAGTCAAATTTCGGTTCAACCGAATAGAACTAGAGCAAAACTTCATATTGACTTTCGGGGACCTATTCGACCTCATTTTTGCACCAAATTTTACCACTAGACTCCTGACAGTCCACATATCAATATTAACAATTAAAAATTTCTCAGTAACTGCTGTCAATTTCAACTGTATAACTTTCCAAGGCCACCCATCCTAGGATTATTATGCCTCAAGCATACTTAGCTTTTTAATTATACTGTAATAAGAGATACTTAGGCCATCAATCTATACTAGAATCACATTACAGACTCCATCAAATTCACTGAATACTGCTAACCTAGTATTTAGGCCATTACATTTTGATATTTTGTAAAATGTGTTATGTAATATGTAAATAATAACTTTTAGCATGTAAGGGATTTAATGTGACAATCGAATATTATGCATTTTGTAAGTTGATAATCTACATGTATGAGTATGATTATGCAATTTGAGTTGAATTTCGCTGCGTATGAACGAAAGAGTTTTGTTAGTTCAGGATCTTGCATGTGTATATATATATTATGTAATGTGTTTGAGTTGTGTGATGACCGTTCTTGACTATCGTAGTGGAGCTATGCGAGTGGACGGGAATGGGCGTTACACTAAATGCCTTAATACTCTTGCCAAGTTGTTTCTTTACTTCATTTTTGAATTCTTTGAACTTTTCCAAAGCTTCAGATTTATACTTCATAAGATAGATGCATCCAAATTTGAAGTAATCATTTATGAAGGTTATTAAGTAGGAACAACCCCCTCTTGCATGAGTAGTGATTGGACCATATACATATGAATGTATTAAGTCCAATGTCTCACTAGCAAGTACTCATTTACTAGTAAATGGTACCTTTGTAATGTCCTGAATTATACCCTAGTAGTAATTTGGCTTAATTCGGGTAATTGGGTAAGTTTAATTTGAGTTTTCTAATTTTGGACCTAAGTGTAATTGGAATTGAGGACCTAATTGCATTAAATAAAATAAGTTTAGTGGTTAATGGGTAATTGTGCAAGATTAATTAAAGGTTGGAACAATTAAGTGTTAATGGGGATTAATTTAGCTAGTTGAGACTTGGTGGGTGGTAGTGGAATCTGGGTGTCAAAATCTGCCTTTGCCACCTCACCTACCACATACAATATATAGTTTTGATGAGAGAGACATACTCTAATTTCTGCATTTTAGATCGGCTACTCTGTCTTGTTTTTATTATTCTCTTTTCTTCATCTTTAGTTCCTTGTTCTTTGATTTCTGTTGGGTCAATTTCTGATGGTGGATTTCTGTTAGATGATTTTTGAGTTAAGTCATTGAATTGTAAAGGTAAGTGATTGTATTAGGTTCTTCATCTTCTTCTCTTTTCTTCTTTTTGGTATTGAATGTGGTATTGATCCCCTTGATCCAATTCTAGGAAATGGATATTTGATTGTAGTGGTAGAGACAAGAAAAGATAAAGGAAAAGAGAGGGTTGGTGAGCCTAGTGCCAAGTGAGCACATTAGAGCTTAGGAGAAGAGGTTTGGAAAACTAAGAATCATGTGTTATATTGATTGCTTAAATGTCTGAAATATGTAAATATGCTGTGTGATGAAGTGATTAGAAGATATGAATTTGTGATGCCAAATTGATTGCTATGAGGAACATTGATTTTAATGCATGAAACTTTATATTGAAGAATTCAGAACTTGACCATGTGCTTCTTGAATTAATGAGTGTTTATTATGAATCTGAATGTGTCAAAGTGTTCAAGTATGAGTAATGGTAGTTTAGATTGAGTTTGGAGAATTGGCTATGCCAATTTAGTCGATTCAAGCTTAATGAGCTTGGTAGTGGTAAACTGGTTTTGTTGGGTAATCTGACCTACTAGAATTGTCTGAGTTATAACTTGAGTTATATAACTCCAAAATCAATGATGTAAATGAGATTATGTTCCTAAGATATGTGCTTATAATTGTTATAGAAATGGTCATGTTGATTTGAGGACCTTAGGGTCTTCAAAAGTGTACTTAAGTGTAACTAAATCCTGTAGGAGGGCTTTTGGAGCAAGTGGTGTTCCATTGGCCATAACTCCTTGATCTTAAATCCAATTATAATTAGGTTTGTGCCACTATATATTTTACATGTAGGTGAACATTTGGTTAGAGGGCATGATGGTAGAAAATGATGTAAGATTAAGTTTTGGAAGTCATTTGTGTGGATATTGCTAAGTGCATGAAAAAGAGTTACATGGATAGGAGCTTTGAACATGAAGTTCAAGCTCTGTCGCGAGCGCAGGCATTGCCACCAGCGTGGCAAAATTCATTAGTTGGTTCTGTCGCGTGTGCGACTTGTGCTGCGAGCATGACAGAAGGGACTGTTGAGGTCTGTCGGGAGCGCGACAGAGCCTCAAGCTCAAGTGAAGGACACTTACTAAATGTCCTATAATGTGTTAATTATGCTATTGTTCTATGTACAATCATGCACATGAGATTATAAATGTGTTGGTTCATGTAATTTTATACAGTGAAGTGGGAATGTGTTTGATAAGCTGTATATGTGTAACCCAAATATTGAATGTTAAGATATTGCTTCATGAGAATTATAGATGTTATATAATGTGGATAAATGAGTAATAATTTGATTAATAATTTAGCCTGCAAGTCGAGTAGTGGATAGATAGGCATGCTTATGGGGTCAAAGTGCTGCAGCCAAAGTGTTTGATTCCATTTGGAATCCCCAATGCATATAGAATCATTCTTGGGTTCACATAAATGATTATATATTGATTATTATTTTGGTACCTTTGAGTACTAATGCAAAAGTGTGTATCTTCGGATACAAATGCGAAATGTGGTACTTACGAGTACAAATGCAATACTCGTTATCTGCATCTATGAATTACAGGCAAGGTAATTAATGAATGATGAAATAATAATGAACAAATTGAATACTATGCGATATAAGAATGTGAATTTCATGTGTTATGAGAACAATTAAATGAGTGCTAAATTGATTGTGAAGCTATGTGAACTTATGCGTGATGTGAATATTATTATGTATAATAAGGCATGTATGTTGATATGTATAAGAAGCATGAACATGAGGCATGTGTTTGATATTATTCGATGATTTTTATGGATGTATGTATATACATGTTGTTTGTCATTTCCCCACTAAGTGTTATCACTTAGCACGGGTTTTAATCCGTGTAGGTTCGGAGGTGAAGCGCATCTAAAGGACGGTCCTGCATCTTCATTGGTCAACACTAGGGTCCGCTGCTTAGTGTAGGTTTTTGGTATTTTGTATTATGTAAATGAAATGTTTAGTTTTGGCATGTAAAGAGAATGTTGTAAAAACTGAATATGATATGTAATACAAGTTGTCAGTATGTGTTTTGTAATGTATTCCGCTGCGTATGAATGAAATTTGTTAGTTCAGGATTGGTATATAAATTTGTGTATGCGTTTGTGCTATGTGTGATGCATGTCGTGATGATCATCTTCGACTGCCGTAACGAAGCTATGTGAGTGGTCGAGGATGGGTGTTATAGGTTGTGGTATCAGAGCCCAGGTTTAGTCATTTCTGGTCATAGTGTAGAATAGGATGCGTATAGCTGTGTTGACCTAATGCAGACGTCCTTGTGTATATATCAGATCGATGGATCCTTCTCACGATGCGAGAGAAGAGACCGCGAAAAGCGTAAACCCGAGAGAACCGGAAGTGACTATGTCTGGTCCCACAGTTCTAGAGGGTGTGGGACGAGATGTTCCAATGGCACCGATAGAAGTTTTGCTTAAGATATCGTAATACATGGCGAGGGCATTAGGTCGTATGACCACACTGAAAGCTGTAGTGGATTTGTTAAGGAAACATGGGGCAGAGTAGTTCTATGGCACCAGTCTGGATGAGTCTTTTAAGGCAGAATATTGGAGTGAGAAAGTTCAGACGGTACTTAATGAGATTAGATGCCCTCCTGAGCAGAAAGTGGAGTGTGTAGTATCCCTTCTATAAGGATCTGCCTATGACTAGTGGAAGTTGGTCCTAAGGCATCCATTGCTTCTGAATCCAATCAGTTGGGAGTTTTTTGTTCAAGAATTCCGTAATAAGTACATTACCAAGGGTATCGGGAAGCAAATTGGAAGCAATTTCTAAACTTGAGGCAGACAGCTTTATCAGTATCAGAGTATGAGAAAGAGTTCTGTAAGCTCAGTAATTATGTAACACCCCCATTTGGAACCTAGTAGGATTTACCGAGTTAATTGCATGATTAAGGGTATAAATGGAATTTGAAAAGTATAGAATTGGGTTAGGAAAGGGTAAAATTGAGAGAGAAAATAAAGTTAGTAAAAGAAAGAATTTATTTAAGTGAGCAAAGGAGAATTAGCCAAGGACCAAAGAGGAGTTTTAACAAGGATATTTTGAGTTGGCCAATAAGAGAGTAACACCTAAGAGTGGTAATTGGGGGCATTTAATGAAAGGAAGAAAAGAAAGAAGGGAAGAGAGAAGGACAAGTCAATTTCCTGCATGGGTTTTCTTCCTCTCTTCCTGCATGAGCCTCTCCTCCTCTTTCTTTCGTCTTCTTCTTCTCCATTCTTACTCCATCTTCTTCTTCTTAGGTGGATCTCGTCGGGTTTTCAGCTGGGTTTTGAAGATTTATGTGTTTGGTTTGAAGAGGTAAGTTGGATGAGCTTGTTTTTTTGCTCCCCGTTTGTTTTTGATTTGGATTAAGCGTGCTTTTTTTCGGTTTGGATTTCTGCAAGAATTGGTGATCAAGAGAAAGAACAAGGGCAAGGAGAAGGTTAGTCCTCGAAGAGAAGTGTGATTTTGAGCTTCAATAGAGGTTTGGGAGTTTATGTCTTATTGTTGTGTTTTGTCTTTGTATTTGAGTTTTCAGAAATGTATTTTGAGAAGTGTGTTTATGTGCATGCTTAAGTGGGTTTTTGGTCAACTCTTGAGTGAATTTAGAAGTGGTATTAGTTCTTGAATGTTGGCATTATTCTAGGTATTTATAGTTAAATTGAGGGTGATTTAGGTTACCTAATTATCATGTTAAATTGTTAATTATTTGCTTGCTATGAGCATATTATGTTATTGGTATAATTATAAGCATGTTTTGAATGCAATTATTGAGTGAATTGAAATTGTTTGATTGATTGTGTGATTTTGGTGTTGTTGGGTGTGAGAGGGGCTGTAAGTGATCGTTAACAGAGTGTAATTTACGACTCTGTCACGAGCGCGACAAAGTGTGAAGTAGCCGAGCTCCCGTTGAGGCGCTCTCTGTCGCGAGCGCGATAGAGAGCTTGGTAAGCCTAGCATTTTTCGCTCTTCGCCGCGAGTGTGCATGTGCACGTGAATGCAACGGGGAAGTACCCGCCTTCTATCGCAAGCGCGACAGAGTTATGCCAGCCCCCTCTCACGAGCGCATAGCTAGTCAAGAGCGCGACTTTGGGCGTGATTCGCCTCTATCGCGAGCGCAATTGGTTGTCGCGAGCGTGACACTTCCCAGTTCCTCGCATGTGTTTAATTGTTGTACTTTCCATGGTTTCTCACTCATGCTTGGTATATGTCTTTACATATGTGAGCTAAATTATTGTACGTTAAATATGCTTTAATTGATATATTAGTGTGTATGACTGGTGTGAGTTTTTGACTAATGTAAAGCCTGAGTGTTATGGATAGAGTGTTTAAGTTTAAGCCTGAATGGTCATAGTAGTGGATAGATAAGCATGCTTATTTAGGGTTAAAGTGCAGCTGCTTCTATTGGCCCCTTTTGGGTCTTTATGCTGGCATCGTTTAGGTCTTTACTTCGGCCCCATTTGGGTCTAAAATGTTTTGAGAGACTTCGGCCTCTTCTATTACCTTCGGGTATAAAATGTTTTGAGACTTATGTCTCTTTTGCTCAATACTGTGTCCAATCAGTATTTCAATACTCATATCCACCTCTGATGTATATTCAGGCTAGTAAAAGTTGTTAATTGTTTAAGATGTACTATGATATGTTATTATGACTATGAATGAATTTCAAAGTGTAAAGTGGTGTGTAAATGTAGTGATTACGTACATGTTTAAGCATATGTAATGAATTACAAATTATACATGTTTAGATTATAATGCATATGTTATCTACTTACTTGTGTTCTATCGTATGCGCATAAATGCTATTGTGTATCGAGCATGCTATTTTATGATATGTGTTCTATTTGTGACTTCGTTCAAAGTCTTTTACCTTTGTTCCTCCCCACTAAGAGTTATCGCTTAGCACTGGTGTTTTTCCGTGTAAGTGGCAAGTTCATTTCGGAGTTGGGCATCTGCAGGTTGTGGCCACTAGGAGATCAAGTTGGAGTTCTCTTTTGTATTTTTACTTCAGTATTTTTTTATAGTTTTGTAATTTCAATGGCATGTATAGTATTTAGTACTTTGTATGTTTTGACATTGTAAATGTTATAAAGATGCTTCTGTAATTTTGTTAATCTTATATTATATATGTCATTAAGTTTGTTCGCTTGCCATGTTTTTCTTTTGCTTCCGCTTTGTTTTAGTTTGTATGTATGTGCATTTGTTGTTGTAGCGCTCCGATATCCTCTCGAGGGATATTGGGGTGTTACAGTTTTATTGGTATCAGAGCATAGGTTTAGGCAGTTCGGGCATATAGGATGAGAGTATAGAGTATGTAAATGTGAGTCTATCTAGTGTCGTGGCCTAAGGCAGATGCTATCTTATGTAGAGTATGGATGGAGTCTTATCCTAGTGAAGAGATAGGTGAGTCAGCGGGTAGTGTAAAACTGGTTAGGGTTGATCAGTGTGCTCCTGAACGTTCTTCAACTGAAGGTTCTGGTCCTATTTTTGATAATTCGGCATTAGTATAAGGGTTGTTACAAATATTGGATAGATTGATTACTCCTTAGGATTATAAGGGTTTTGTTAAGAACAGCGGGCAGAAGAGAAAAGTATCGGATAGAGATATGATAGCAAGTAAGAGAGCTCGGAAGGCATCGAAATGTCAGCATTGTCAGAGGCAACATTGGAGTAAGTGTAGGAAGATCACGGGAGCCTGCTTTAGGTGTGGCAGCATGGAACATCTGCTCGCCAAGTGTCCTAAGCTAAGAGAGAACCTAGCCCTGCAAGCAAGTTAAGATAAAGAGGAAATGCCTAGAACTGTGAGAGATGGAAGAGATAGAGGCAGAACTGCTCGAGCGCCATCGCAGTCGGTTGTGAAGCCGGATGCTTCTGGTGGTCAGCCAGAATATTTGAAGTGATCAGAGAAGAAGTGGATGTCACCACTGATTTGTTAGGTAAGTTCCTTGTTATTTGAGTTGTTTGGTTCAAGATATTGGTAAAGTTAGTATGAGCATATGTTTTGGAGCGGGGAAATTTCGAGGACGAAATTTCTTAAGGGAGAGAGAATTGTAACATCCCGATTTGGATCATAGTAAGATTTACCAAGTTAATTGCATGATTAAGGGTATAAGTATAATTTGACAAGTACGAAATTGGGTTAGGAAAGGGTAAAATTGAGAGAGAAAATAAAGTTAGTAAATGAAAGAATTTATTTAAGTGAGTAAAAAAGAATTATCCAAGGACCAAAAAGGAGTCTTAACAAGGATATTTTGAGTTGGCCAATAGGAGACTGACACCTAAGAGTGGTAGTTGGGGGAATTTAATGAAAGGAAGAAAATAAAGAAGGGAAGAGAAGGGACAAATCAATTTCCTGCGTGGGTTTTCACTACAAAAAAACAAGCAATTAGTGATGAAAATTTCCGTCGCTAATGACTTTTAGTGACAAAATGACTAACCGTCGCTAATCCGGCCGTCGCAAGAAATTTTGCGATCAAAACATAAACCAGTCGCTAAAAATAGTGACAGGAAATTCCGTCGCTAAAAATAAAATATTTCGTCGCTAAATAACCCATATAGTAGTCGCTGGAGATATTAAAAAAATATTAGCGATCAAAAATTCCGTCGCAAAAAGTATTAAATTTTTTATTATTATTTTCAATTTAATTTATTATTATTATTATTATTATTATTATTATTATTATTATTATTATTATTATTATTATTATTACATCAAAATTTTAATTTACATAAATAATAATTATGCAATATTATTAATTTAAAAAATATAATATCATAAAACTATATTAAATTGTACAATGCTTAAAAAGCACTAATTTAAATAAAATTATGCTATTACAATACTATTAATTTAAAAAATATAATATCATAAAATTACATTAAATTATACAATACTTAAAAGGCACTGATTCAAACTAAATAGTGCAGTTAAAATCATAGCTAACAAGGTTTTTTACAATATGTAAAAAAAAAAAAAAAAAAACTTAAAACTTTACAATAACTTTCTAAACTGTTTATCATTTATCACATGCAGTAACCAATAATGGACATGCCTTTCATGTTGTTATCTTTAGCAACATTTCATCAAACTCCGATATCTACAAATTCCCAATAAAATTTTCAAATTATTAGATATCAAAACATAGGATAATTAATATAATCTCAATTTTCTATCAACATGTCCTATATTAATTATCATCACACTGTATAAATATTCATAATTCAACCAATATACCGTATAAAATTTCCAAAAACATATTACCAACATAAAGTCAAGCATATCTTAAATATAATTTAATAACTGAATTCTGTTTAATAACTGAATTCTGTTAAAAGCATCAATTGTGAACTTCTTCACATTCAAACTTTTAGTATATCACCGAGTCACATGGCCAACAGATTTTTCTAAAACAGATAAAAATAATAATTTGCTTACCCAATAACATGCATTCCCTCAATAATCTCCGCCTTCTTGGGTACTGCTGAAGACCTGTGCAGAAACAAACACACAAGCAAAGTAAATACAAGGAAACCTGGTATAAAAAAAATAAATGGACGTTGCCAAATTACGTACTTCTGTCCATTAGGACCATATCCTAGTTCACCATACACAGCATGGCCCCAACTTATGCATGAATTATCAGTGCCAACAAAATGGTGCATGTTGCCTGAATCCATGCAGCGTAGATTCCAACCACTGTACATCAAAATAAAAAGAATACAAAAACGTAAATACAACAATAGTCAACCAAAATTTCAATTTGCATGTTGAAATCAATTAATTAAACTCCTCATATAAAAATGATTGGTTGCACCTAGGACTTCCCTATGATTGATCTTATTTTTGGGTAGGCATGTAAACAAGCACTAATATATGTATTCTTGATATTTTACTCATTCATACACAATGAATTTTGATGAAAAAAAAATAAAGTTTCTGAATAATGAGTTCTACTTACCTGCCAAGTGCTAACCCAATAAATCTACCACCAAATAAAAATAATAACTACAAGAAAGGCAAGAAAACTCGAATTAGACAATAAAATTTACATTAAACAAATGCAAGAAAATGCGAACTATATAGTGTAGATCTATTTGCTTCTATGCAATTTCTGGCAAATTTGTGAGAAAAAAACATCAAATTAAACCTACTTTGATAAATAAATAAGAAAACTTACTAACACCATCCAAAATGAGAGACTTGATTTCTTATTTGGAAGCACACAAAAAGAGAATTAGTACTGAGGAAATTAAGAATGCAAAAATCACTAATTAGTACTACAAAAGTTAAATTCAAACCTACACAAAAATCACTGCCAACAGAGCCAAAATCACAAGAATTTAGATGAGAAATAAGAGAGTAGTTATGGGAATTATTAATTATATCATGCAGAATAAGTAGGAAAAAAAAGATAAAAGCTAATGTCTATCAATAATTTCTTATACTTTTAATAAAGTGGGAAAAGAAAAAGACAACACAGCAAAAGCGAAAAAGTGTGGATCCCATGATGACAAAAGATCAGTTTTTCTTTTCTTAATTTCTTTTAGTTATTTCATGAAGATAAAAGAGAGATGATTGAAATGATTCGATGCATATACATACATACATACTCTATGGCATAAGAATTCTTATTACATGACTTTCAACATCAAGTATAAAAATAGATAACAGTTACAATACTAAAAAGCAATTACATTGTAATGCCCATTCTCGACCACCAGATTAGCTCCGCTAATGCAGTCAGAAACGGCCGCTACACAGACACACACGCCTGCTTTACTATCACAATTCATGCCAACACTCTGAATAATAAAATTTCATCATCAAACATATATTCTCATGCATCATATATCATAAGTTCTCATGCTTTCCAACATACACACAAACTTACATATATACACAAGCACTCATTAAGTTTACAATACATAGTTATAACAACTTTAAATATTTTTTGAATGTTCAAAATATCTTACACAACTGGTACAAACACATTAAAACCCCCAAAACCTACACTAAAGTAGTAGTCCGAGTGTTGACTGTTGTTAAGCGGATTTGTCCTTCCAAAATCACCTCGCGATCGAACCTACACGGATTAGAAAAGAAACTCGTGCTAAGTGATAACGCTTACTGGGGAACACATGTAACACCCCCACACCCCCTGGGAGGATATAGGGGCGCCACGCGGACACTTACGTATACATGTACATATACCTACACTAGCGGAAGCGATGGCATTATACACATTCGTATAGGAATAATAAAATAAAATTAAATTAAAATGACACTAGGGCCCAGCATGTATTTCATATTAACTACATATATATATACATACATATTTATCTTTATACATGTTCATATTACAACTTGTTTTCATTTAACTTTACATATACCTTTACATGTGATTACCATACTCATTTCTGTACATATATATTTACATAATGATGTTACTCAAAACATCATAAACTTTATTTCTATCTTATACAAAAAGAGATCAAACAAAACTCCTAGTGGCCTTGACCCGCAGATGCCCGCTCACTGATCCGAACCTGTAAACCTACAAGGAAATAAACATCCGTGCTAAGCGATAACGCTTAGTGGGGATAAAACTAATGCAAAGGACTTCTTTTCGAAGTCACACATAAATAACATATTTCACATAACAATAATCAAATAGCTCATGCATATAACTTTCACACTTGAACATATCATTTATTCAAATATGCAATAATCATGTGTCCACATCCATGTAAACATATACTTATATATAAAGCTGTCATGTATTTAAAACATTATTCTCATGTGCTATAACATTTATTTAGAGCAATACATTTAATCGTCTCAAGTTCACTACACAACATTAATAAGCCTTAATTCCTTTCATGGTGGATACGGGTAACTCTGAATACTATTTACAGTATCTTACATGTGGAGAATTAACTCAAACTCTATGGAATACACAAGGTATTCAAAACTCTGGCCACAATTAAGGCCAACTTTAGCAGTTGCACTCTAACCCTTTATAAGCATGCTTAACTATCCAATATAACGGTAATCTGGCTCAATAAGCAACTCAATTATACTCTATACCAATGCCAAACCATAGCTTATAATTCAGGTACATGCATCAATTCAGAGATATTCAATTCATTACATAAACATATAACTCATGCAAAGCAAGACAGAAGAAAACATTCTTCCAAAAAAAATAGGACAAGGCGAGAAGGGGTTCACTGTCACGATCGCGATAAGAAGTCGCGCTCGCGATAGAAGCCAAGTTCACTGTCGCGATCGCGCTCACGACAGAAGCCAAGTTCACTGTCGCGATTGCAACAAGAGGTTGCACTCGCGACAGAAGCCAAGTTCACTGTCGTGATCGCGACAAGAGGTCACGCTCGCGACAGAAGCCAGATTGCGAAAAGACTCTATGTATTATACCAAAAGCACTACAATAACTCAAGCATTATATAACAATTAAGATCATAGCGCATGGCGTGTTCAACACTAACTCTTATTCCATGGCATTAATTACCCAAATGACTAGTCTTATAATCATTTGATAAACCTAAACATGCATGGTAAAGACCACGGAAACACTCCGGGGTAATACGGGTTCAATTCGAGGAGAGAAACACATAAAAATATACAAATTAGTTGAGGGGAAAGGTGGGGAATTGATTCGTGTCAACCATGGACTCTAAATCAAGAGGACAATCACTCTTATGACCTTCTCTATTGTGCTCATGACCACTATCGCACTCGCGATAGAAGGCTCCGCCAGGAACCTTCACGGGATTGCTTCTCACCTCAAACTTGTATCGTCTAAAACGACCTCCAAAAGTCATTTTTAGACAACAAATCCTCATTAAAATTTGTTCCCTAGGAAGGTATCTTTCAAATGGGACAAATTTCAGGTCATTTGGACATCTAAAACTTAAGATATGATCTAAACAATCTGAACTGCTCAAATCAACCGGCCAAAGTAGAGACTCCTCTATTTTGGCCAATTTATAGGGTCTTAGAGCAAGAATTTTCTCAAGGTCATTTCTGGGACTTTTGTAGGGACTGAAGTCATGGTTATAAAGGCTTAACAATCACTCAATATAGAGGTTTAGAACTCTACTTATGACAAAAATACTTCACAGAAGTCAGATACAAAATGAACAGAATTTGCCAAAACCAAACTTTATCATCACAACTACATGGTAACCCGTCTAACAACATCAACACACACTCAAATGATCAAGTTACATACTTATAAACATATATACTCATATCATAAGCACTGTAAGAAATCAAACTGAACATCTAACAAATATACTCTAAAAGAGCAGTTGAGCTAATTAAAGCTCATCAAGCATCTCTCTACTCAAACATGTCTCTATTCAAACATATTTCATGTAAACACACGCAAGAATAATAAAATCACACTCGATCCCTACCTCTAGGAAGCTTGAACTCTATGCTCTATTCAGCTCCAACCTTTTCCTTTTCTTTATCCAATCTCTTGTTCATAGCTTCCACAAATCACATAGAAAATACTTGAGTTAAACTTTTTCTCACTTTAAATCAAAAGCAGAAAGAAAAAGGAGGTCAGATCGGAGAACAAATCCGACTTACCTTCTGAAGAGATCCAATCAAGCCCTACTATACTCTCTTCAAACCAATCCAAGTGGTTCTCTCAAAGAACAAAGCAAATGAAGAAGAAAAGCAAAGAAATGGCAAGAAGAAAGGACACAGCAACTAAGAGCAAAGAAAACAAAAGAAGAATAAAAGGACAAATGCAGAAATTGAAATGAAAGTAGGAAAGTGGCCGGTCAAACCAAGGAAAAACAACAAATCAATTATCCACTAACCACATTAAAAGCCAACCAATCCAATTAATGCCACCTACCTCCATTAATCCATTTCAATCCAAAAAGTCACAAGCCAAGTGTCACTCTCCTACAATGCCACTTGTCACTCCCCTATAATGCCACTTGTCAAACTCCTACATCGCCATGTGTCCGATATACATCAAATAATCCAACTCAAATAGGCTCCACGTGAAACATTCTGTTGTGCCCGTGACACTGTCACGCTAGCGACAGAACCCACACACAAGCCACTTACTCAAATACACTCTCTTATACACACAAACTCTGGAATTCCCGAACCAAAATTCCGAAATTCCACTAGGGCCAAATCGGGTTGTTACAGCACATACATAGTATATAAACATAAACACAACATTAATATTATACATGCATCATGTTAAGGTTCATGCCTAAGTTAACAAGTCTAGAGCATTTATGTATCATTATATTTATAGCATTGTTACTAATTCACATTTTCATAGAGCATCCATTGGCTTGGTGTATACAAAATACTTAATCACATGACTGAATAGCTTACATAGGTTTTTCATAAATTCATCAGATATAAGCATTCACACATATCAACATAACAGTTAGGATTATCTTTATCTTTTATATTTAGGTATGCCTGCAAATTCAAAGACGCGGATAAAGAGTATCGCATTGGTACCCCTGAGGTACTATAATTTCATTATAATTTCAATGTATCCGTGGATACACATATACGCATTTGTACCCTAAGGTACAGTGACTCAACAAGATCAACCTTCCACATTTAAGAATCTAGCAAGGATTTATTTTGCATTGTGATTCCAAAGGAATCGGACGCATTGGGCTGCAGCACTTGACCTTATAGGCATGCCTATCTATCCACTACTTGACTCGCAGGGTAAAGTTGATAAATTTCATTATTGATTTCATAATTGTTGATTCCAATAGCACATACAGAAACCAACACCAAGTTCTCCTCTTTGCACACTTACAAAGCATTAACAAATCCACATTACTCTTTTACACATCACATAACACTTCGACAACTTGCAATCAAATCATTAACTAACAAGTAATTGAATTCATTAATCATCTTACAAATATGTATATTTGCTTCATATAACCTTGGTATCACACTCATATAAAATGCCAACAAGTTTGTCTAAAAGCTACACAATTAATAATCCAAAATAAATTAGGGTTCCTTGCCAAAATAGGGTACTACACGGTCACAACCAATTTCGTTGCTACCGTGACTTACTGAGGTCTTCAAAATAGAATGAGAGCTAAGGTACCTCACGGTCACAAACGATTTGGTTGTCACCATGACATACTATGCACTCCCAAAACAGAATGTAAAATGAGGTATCTCACGGTCATAACCAATTTGGTTGTCACTGTGAGATACATCACACTTCCGGGCAAAATGCCATCAATGGCACCTTACTGTCACAACCAATTTGGTTGTCACCGTGACATACCATACTCAGTCAGGCAGAATGGAGTTCTTGCATGCCTCATGGTGGCAATCTCTTTGGTTGTCACCGTGACCTATGCAAAAACAACATAACACAGCTGTGTTTTACCAAAACACAGCTATGCTCCTGGTCTCAATTCTCATATCACTTTCAAGACCTCAAAACCAATTCCCTTTTTGTCATTCAAGCCAACCCATTCTTCAATAACATAACAACTAACACATACCTAATTTCCACTAAGCCAATCTCATCCAAATTACAGAAGATATAATACATACACAATTTCAATACGTACCATACCATTCAAAATGTTATAAGCACAACACTAGTCTCATAACTTATTGACCTAGTCAACTTATTCATTTACTTTATTAGGAACTCAGATTACAAATTTAGTTCAGTCTTAATTAATTACACAAACAAGCACAAATCATGCCAATACACTCATAGGGTTAGTTCCCAAACCTCGTCGCCTATGGTCCTAACGTTCACCGAGTACTTGTTTCTTCGATTTTTGCCTTTCCCTTGTCTTTCTTTACTCCTTCCTCTACAAATACCATCCAATTTCTAGAATTGGGCACAATCATCAATTCCTTGCTTTCTCAATTCAATGATATAAGAAAAACTAGAAGATGAGGAAAACCAATTACTAAACCACTTACCTTCTAATTCTATCAATTTAATCCTTGGACCACAAAGCCAACAATCATAGAATCAATTTAATACTTCCTAAGGAATCACACGGGAAAGAAGAAGTAGAGAGCTAAATTGCAAAAAATGGAAATGGCTGGAAACATGCACTCATGGTCCTTTCTCTCTCCTCAAATCAATTTATATGCATGAAGATGATGGTGGTGGCAGCACAAGGAAGTGCCACACGGATTCCACTTCAATTTCTGTCCCTTAATTAATTTAATTAATCCCCTTTAAATATTAGTTAATCCTCTATTATCTTAATCCTGTAAAATTTCAACTTAGCCACTAAACTTTCTTTTAGCTTCTCAATTAGGTCCTTCTTTTATTTATAGTCAAGTCCTTCATCCACATTTGAATCACACACACTCTTAGATATTTTAATTAATCTAATTACAACTAGGGTACATTCCCCGCCATTACAACTCTCCCCTCCTAAAAAGAATTTCGTCCGCGAAATTCATACCTGAGTCAAATAAGTGAGGATGTTATTCCCGCATAGCAGCTTTAGGCTCCCATGTTGCCTCTTCTACACCATGGTGTTGCCAGAGCACCTTAACAAGTGGAATTTGTTTATTCCAAAGTTGCCTTACTTCCCTTACCAGAAATGCCTTCGGTTTCTCATCATAAGAAAAATCTGGCTGAACTTCCACTTCTTGCACAGGTAACACATGAGATTCATCTGATCGGTACCTTCTCAACATAGACAAATGGAAGACATCATGAAGCTTAGCTGAAACCGGACGCAATGCCAACCGATAAGCCACTGAGCCCACTCTATCTAACACTTCATATGGTCCAATGAACCTCGGACTCAATTTCCCTTTCTTCCCGAATCTCAACACCTTCCTCCAAGGGGACACTTTTAAAAACACCTTATCACCTATTTCAAACTCAATATCCCTTCTTTTCAAATCTGCATAAGACTTCTGTCTGTAACTGGCTGCTTTTAATTATTACTGAATAAGCTTTGCTTTCTCTTCTGTATCTCGTACCAATTCTGGTCCAACAACTCTGTGTTCACCCAATTCTGTCTAGCAAACAGGCGTATGACACTTCCTTCCATATAAGACTTCATATGGCGCCATGCCAACACTTGTCTGATAACTTTTGTTATAAGCAAATTCTCTGAGTTGAAGATACTTATCCCAACTCTTCGAGAAGTCTAGAACACATGCTCGCATTAAATCTTCCAATACTTGAATAACCCTTTTCGATTGTCCATCGGTCTGCGGATGAAATGCAGTACTGAAATTCAACTTCGTACCCAATGCAGCCTGTAAACTCTTCCAAAACTTGGAAGTGAATCTTGGATCTCGATCAGAAATAATAGTTAAGGGTACACCATGCAGTCGAATAATCTCCCTCACATACAATTCAGCTAACCGATCCATAGAATAATCCATTCGAACTGGTATAAAGTGAGCTGACTTAGAAAATCTATCCACTATTACCCATACTGCATCCTGTTGCCTTGAAGTCAAAGGCAGTCCAGAAACAAAATCCATGGTAATATTGTCCCATTTCCATTGTGGAATGGAAAGAGGATTCAATAACCCATGTGGAACTTGATGTTTCGCCTTCACTTGTTGACATGTCAAACATTTAGACACATAGTTTACAATGTCCTTCTTCACACCTGGCCACCAATACAATTGCTTCAAATCCTGATACATTTTGTTCCCGCCTGGATGCATAGTAAAAATAGTATTATGGGCCTCATACATCAATCTCTTCTTCAACTCTTTCTCACTCGCAACACATACTCGATTCTTATAAAGCAATACTCCATCTTCACCCACTGAATAGTAAGTCTTGTCACAACTTTTAATTGACTGTAGAGTTTGTTGCAGTTTAGAGTCACTCCTTTATGCAGCTATCGATTCATCCTTTAAAACCGGTCTTGCCTTCAACTGAGCTAGCAATGCTCCGTCTGGAGTAAACCTCCACTTTACTTGCTTTAATTGCAAAGCTGAGGTAGACTTCCTGCTCAGTGCATCTGCCACAACGTTAGCTTTACCTGGGTGATAGTCCACAATGCAATTATAGTCTTTAAACAGTTCCAGCCATCTACGCTGTCTCAAGTTCAATTCTTTCTGAGTTAACAAATATTTTAAACTCTTGTGATCAGTGTAAATTTTACACTTCTCACCATAAAAGTAATGTCGCCAAATCTTTAAAGCGAACACTACTGCTGCCAATTCCAGATCATGCATCGGGTAATTCTGCTCATGCAGTTTTAGTTGCCTGGAAGCATATGCTACTACCTTCCCATCTTGCATTAACACACACCCCAAACCTATTCCTGAAGCATCACTATACAAAACATATTCTTTGCCAGAGATAGGCTGTGTGAGGATCGGTGCTTCCACTAACATCCTTTTTAACTGATTAAAGCTTGCTTGACACTTTTCTAACCCCTTTTCGAAGCAACCTCATCAATGGTGAAGCTATCACTGAAAACCGTTTCACAAATATTCTGTAATACCCAGCCAACCCTAGGAAACTGCGAATTTCAAGCACATTCCTAGGTGGCTTCCAATTCATAATTGCTTCAATTTTAGCCGGGTCCACCTTAATACCTTCAGAAGATATAACATGCCCTAGAAATGGTACCTCTCGCAACCAAAACTTGCACTTACTCAACTTAGCATATAACTGATGTTCCCGTAATGTCTGAAGCACAATTCTCAAGTGTTGTTCATGCTCTTCCTCATTCCTTGAGTAAACTAAAATATCATCAATAAAAACCACCACAAACGGATCCAAGTATGGCCTTAACACTCTATTCATTAAGTCCATGAATGCAGCTGGCGCATTAGTCAACCCGAATGGCATTACTAAGAATTCATAATGTCCATATCGAGTTCTGAATGCAGTCTTAGGTATGTCCTCTTTCTTCACTTGTAATTGATAATACCCAGACCGTAGGTCTATCTTAGAAAACACACCTACTCCTCTCAACTGATCAAATAAAACCTCGATTCTAGGTAGAGGATATCAATTCTTCACTATCACTTTGTTCAGCTACCGATAATCAATACACATTCTCATAGTTCCATCTTTCTTCTTAACAAATAGGACTGGTGCTCCCCAAGGAGATACACTAGGTCTTATAAAACCCCTATCCAATAATTCTTGCAACTGAGCTTTTAACTCCTTCAATTCAATAGGAGCTATCTGATATGGCGCTTTAGACACTGGCACTGTTCTAGGCACAACATCGATAGACAGTTCAACCTCCCTTACTGGTGGCACACCACTAAGTTCTTTCTAAAACACATCAGGAAACTCCCGTACTATGGGTACATCCTGAATCTTTACTTGCTCTCTTTTAGAATCTAACACAAGTGCCAAGTAAGCCTCACATCCTTTCCTCAAACATCGGTATGCTTGCATTGTCGATACCACATTCACAAGAGGATTCACACTAACTGCCCTCACTATCTCTTTACTTCCCTTACAATAACGGTGTAACGACTCAAAAAGGGCCTAGTTGAAATTCGCGTGCTAAGTCAGAAATAAAGGGTATTTCAGTAATTTATGCAAGAGGAAATTTGGTTATTAAGGACTTAATTGCAAAATTAATTAAAAATGTTTAGTGAAGAGTTTATCTAGTGAGGTAGGTGTTTGGTAATAAGGATTTAAAGTATTTAATTAAGAATTTATCTAGTGGATTATTGTGTATGGTGCCTTTATTGAGAGAAAGTCAAAGATGGAAACCTTTGGTCCAATAAGAGCTTGCCAAGTGGGATAGGTTGGTGAGAGCATTAATTGTGAAATGAGTGAAGGAGAGAGGGAAGTAAGAAAAGCAAACTTTGCTTCTTGTTTACGTTTCACATTTCCCTCTCCTCCTTCTTCTTCTTCCTTTCTTTCTTACGCTCTCTTGCTTTGCCCTAATGTGATTCTTCAAGTTTGAGTGGGTTCTTCTGAGTTTTTGGAGCTGGGTTTTGAAGAGGTAAGTGCTTGGATTTGATTTGGTCTCTTCTTCATCTTCTTCTTCTTTATTATCTAGTTTGGTTGAGTGAATGCATGGTTTGACTCAAGTGTGATTTGGCTAGGTTTTATGCAAGAAATGGAGGAGAGAAGGAAGAACAAGGGAAAGGAAAAAGTGGGATTCTGAAGGAATTGGATTGAAGCTTCTTTTGTCAAGTTTGGGAGCTCTATCTTTGATGTATTCTGTTTGGAAGTTGCCTTCTTTTGTGTTTTGGTTTGGAATTTCATCTGCCCTGGTTCTCTCTTGGATTTTGTGTGAGTATGTGTAAATACATGTGTATGTTTGGGTAATGAAATTGGATTGTATGCTAGTGCTATGATGAAGATGATTTACTAGTTATGTTGAAGTAAATAAGCATAGCTTTTGCATGAGTTTTCTGGGTTTGTCTATTTACTTTGATTTTCAAGAGTTTAAGTGTATGATTACTGTGTAAATTATGTTATACATGATTATGCGCATGTTTTGGAAGTATTCTAGTGACAAGGTAAGTGTCTACGCTTGTTTGAGTGATTGGGTGTGTCTGGTTTATATTTTGAAAACTTTGAATAGATGTGTTTTGTGTCAAGGAACTGGGAAATGCGACTCTATCGCGATCGCGACATTCCTCACGAGCACGACAGATCCACATGATTCCAGCTTCTCCTTGGTCGATCAGAATAGGATCTTTACCACCCGTGAGATTCTTCACGAGTCGTGAAGGGTATTCGTTCGGATGAGAGCCGCTTGACTTCAGTTTTCGCGTGCAGATCAGAAGGAGAATCTTCACGACACGAGAACTTCTTCACGAGTTGTGAAGATTTGCCTCTCGGTAGGGTAGCCCAGTCGGATGAGTTGCTCGGATGGGTAGTGCACGGCTGATGGCCGTTCGGCAGTTCGGCGCTTGGTCTTGTGCGTGAGTTGTGCATTTTAGCACGACTCGTGCCCAAGCTTTAGGGCTAGCACTAGTCGTGCACCGTAGCACGACTCGTGCCAGCTCAATTCCTGCAGTCGTGAGTCGTGCATCATGACATGAGTCGCGACAGCCCCTGTATCTGGCCAGTAGCGCTGCGGCTAATGTCGCGAGCGCGATGCAAGTCACGATCGCGACAGTGAGCCTCCTCTTCCTGCCTGATTCTGTTCTACCTAAATGATTTCTTCTCTCTTTGCATGGCTTTTTCGCACTATGTAAGTTATGTTTTGTATTTTTATAGAAGTATATTGATGTTTTGAGTTGTGCTAATAATTAATTACATACTAGTGTTGGACTTTGGCTTTTGACATTGTCTAGTGATAAATGTTTAGAGTGAGTGTTTTAAGCCTGAAGTGTCAAAGTTGTGGATAGATAAGCATGCTTATAAAAGGATAGTGAGTGCAGCTGCTAGTGTTGACCCCGTTTGGGTCTAGTGATTGCGGTTGACCTCAGTTAACGTCTATGTGAAAATGTTTTGAGACTTCGGTTTCCCGTGCTACCTTTGAGTAATAAATATTTTGAGGCTTCGGTCTCCAGTGTAGTGTTCCCGTATCCACCACCACTGAAATTCAGGCTATGGTTTAATGTGTTTGGCATTTTGTTTAGTGAAGTGTTACAATCATTGAGTGATTCCAGTATTGCATTTGCTCTATGCTTGCTGTTTTAAGTTCTGTTTCCTTATAGTGATATGACTTGTGTATCTCTGTTTCTTTTATTTAGCGAATTCAGTCTGTGACGCTTATTTACATGTATAATTGTATGATATTATTGTATAGTGTTTTGTTATATTTATTCCTCCTCTCTAAGCGTTATCACTTAGCACGGGTTGTTTTCCCATATAGGTGGCAGGTTTTTGGGTCCTCGTTCGAGTTGCGCATCTGCAGGGTTGGCCACTAGGAGTAGAGTCTTATTTTATTTTGTACTCCTCCTATATTCTGTTTGTATATGTATTCCTTTGATTAGTGGCATATGTAATTTTTGTTTAAGGATCCTTATGTAATTTCGAAGGATGTATATAAACATATTTTGTTCAGTTATATATGTTTTATTTTGTTCAGATATTTATGAGCTTTATTACTGTTATTGTACGCTTCCACTGTGATGTATGAATATTTTTGAGTGAGTGTCGGGTAGCGCTCGGTGTCCTTCCAACGGGGGTGTCGGGGTGTTACACACAAAGTACCACTATCTTCTTCTGACAGTAAACTACCGCATTATATTTACTTAGCCAATCCATACCCAATATTAGATCAAACTCATCAAAAGGTAACTCAATCAAATCAACTGGAAACACACTACCCTGAACTACCAATGAACAACCCCTATACACTTTATTCACATTCACATTATTTCCCAAAGGACTTGATACACGTATGTCATATTTTAAACATTCAGCATTAGGCATCTTATCACATACCTTTTTAGAACACACATACGAATGAGTTTATCCAGGATCAATTAATGCAAACATTTCTATGCCATAGAGTAGAAAAGTACATGCTATGACTTTAGGTGCATCCTGATCCTCTCGTGCCTTCATCGCATCAGCCCGAGGTGGTGCCATAATAGGTCTATCTACTATTTCTGAATCAGCTGCACCTCTGGATTGGCCACCTCTGCCTCGTCCTCTACCTATTCCTCTTTTAAATGGAGATAAATTAGAACCACCTCTGCTCTATTCTTGCTGATTTCCAGTTACCTCATAAGCTTTTTGATAGTTTGCTAAGAAATGCTTGGTACTTCCACACCTAAAACATGCACTGGTCACTTTCTAGCATTCCCCTCTATGTCTTTTGCCACAATGGGGACACTCATGCACTTCATTCTTGGTACCAGATGTACGTCTACCAGATCCAGATATAGAAGGTGCTCCTCGCTTCTTACCCCCTGCTACCGAACTAAACACAGATTCTACCGGTGGTGCCATAGTAGAATCCCTTGATCTCTTGTCAGCATTAGACCTACCTCAATTGGAATTCCTTTTCTGCATCCTTTCCCTTTGTACTCCCAATGACCTCAGCTCGCATAGCGGCTTCAACTATCCGATAGTAGCTTACATTCTGCTCAGTAGTCAGCGAGATCAGTAACGCCTTAATCTCTTTAATCAGCCCTTCTTTAAACTGCTGACACCTGAACTCCTCTGTCAATATACCCTTTGGTGTATATTTACTCAATCGACAGAACTCCTTCTCATACTCTGCGACAGTTATTGTTCTCTGTCTCAAATTCAGAAATTACTTCCAATTTGCCTCCTTATATGCCTTGGTCACAAACTTATTCCAGAACTCCCTTTCAAAGAATTCCCAGGTGATCGGATCCAAAAGCATCGGATGCTGCAGAACTAATTTCCACCAGTCGTATGCTGCACCCTGTAGCAGCGATACTACACACTCAACTTGTTGTTTCGGAGGACATCTTATTTCTCCCAGAACTCTCTGCACATTCTCTATCCAGTATTCCGCCTTTTCAAACTCATCCAGCCTTGCACCATGAAACTCTTATGCCTCATGCTTTTTTAAAGATTCTACTGGAGCCTTTGGTGCCGTCATTTGGTCCAACACCCTTGCCATATCCTGTGACAAGTAAGGCCTCCATTGGAACCTCATTGCCAAAAATGACTGGCCTTGACTGACTAGACCCCGTCACCTCTACTTCCCTGGGATTAACACTTTCGGCCATTTCCTCTCTTGAGTGGTGACTAGGGTTTTCACTAGGATCCATCGATCTACACAACTTAAACAAGGACATCCGCATTAGGTCAACACTACTATATACATCCTAGCTACCCAGTTACCCAAAAAAGACTAAACCTAGGATCTGATACCACAACTTGTAACGCCCATTCCCGACCACCAGATTAGCTCTGCTAATGCAGTCAGAAATGGCAGCTACACAGACATACACGCATGCTTTACTATCACAATTCATGCCAACACTCTGAATAATAAAATTTCATCATCAAACACGTATTCTCATGCATCATATATCATAAGTTCTCATGCTTTCCAACGTACACACAAACTTACATATATACACAAGCACTCATTAAGTTTACAATACTCAGTTATAATAGCTTTACATATTTTCCGAATGTCCAAAATATCTTACACAACTGGTACAAACACATTGAAACCCCCAAAACCTACAATAAAGTAGTAGTCCTAGTATTGTCAAGTGGATTTGTCCTTTCGAAATCACCTCGCGATCGAACCTACACGGATTAGAAAAGAAACCCGTGCTAAGCGATAACGCTTAGTGGGGAACACATACATAGTATATAAACATAAACACAACATTAATATTATACATGCATCATGTTAAGGTTCATGCCTAAGTCAACAAGTTTAGAGCATTTATGTATCATTATATTCATAGCATTGTTACCAATTCACATTTTCATAGAGCATCCATTGGCTTGGTGTATACATAATACTGAATCACATGACTGAATAGCTTACATAGGTTTTGCATAAATTTATCAGATATAAGCATTCACACATATCAATATAACAGTTAGGATTATCTTTATCTTTTATATTTAGGTTTGCCTGCAAATTCAAAGCGAATAACGGGTATCGCATTGGTACCCCTGAGGTACTATAATTTCATTATAATTTCAATGTATCCGTTGATACACATATACGCATTTGTACCCTAAGGTACAGTGACTCAACAAGATCAACCTTCCACAATGACTAGACTTCTATACCTGCAAAAGTCCTAGAAATGATCATGATCAAATTATAGCTCTAACACCCTCAAAAGTGGCAAAAACGGAAGGGTCTCTATTTTGGCCGAGTGACTGGAACCAGTTCTTTCTTTGGTGCTGTTTGACCTCAGTTCGCTTTTTAAGCTATAATTCGAACTAGGAATCTCAAAATTGGGTGATTCTAGTGGAATATAAACCCTAAGACACATACATATATATGTCTAGAAGAGGTCAAGGGAATAGTTCAGTTTTTTAACTCATAACTGAAGTTATAGAAATTCAAATGTCATGAAATTTGTCCGATTAGAAAGTTAACACCTTGGGGAACATTTTCTAAGAGACAACTCCACTTAAAAATGAGGTTTACATGTTGGTTATGGCTGTAAAAGTTGGAAGCGGAGAGCTGATCTCCATTAGTTGCCCTGAGGAGTTCGGTTTACTTGACTCCTCTGCATCAGCTCCCCTGAGGAGCTCGATTTACTTGACTTGTGTATCAGTTCTCCAATAGATCTCGGATTTCCTCCCTCCTTTATAGAGCTCAATTTTCCTAACTCCAATGTAGAGCTCGGTTTTTCTGACTTCTCTGTGGAGCTCATTTTTCCTAACTCTCTTGTAGAGCTCGGATTTCCTGACTCCTCTGTAGAGCTCAGATTTCCTGGCTCCTCTGTAGAGCTCGGTTTTCCTAACTCTTCTGTAGACCTCAATTTTTTTAGCTCTTCTGTAGAGTTTGAATTTCCTTACTCCTTTGTAGAGCTAGGATTTTCTAGCTCTTCTATAGAGCTCGATTTTCTTGACTCGACTGTAGAGCTCGATTGTCCTAGCTCTTCTGTAGAGCTCAGTTTTCTTGGCTCATCTGTAGAGCTCAATTTTCCTGGCTCCTCTATAGAGCTCGATTTTTCATGGCTCCTCTATATAGCTCGGTTTTCCTGGCTCCTGTGTAGCTCTGTTCACCTAGCTATAGTTCTCCTTAGTAACTTTGTTTACCTGGTTATAGATTTCCTGTGTAGCTCTGTTCACCTAGCTATAGTTCACCTGTTTAACCAATATTTTGTTTAGTTTATTTTTGGTGCTAATTTGAATTGAGTAATGATATGAATACTCCAAAATATGATAAACAATTAAGGAATTGCATATAAATAGCAAGTATGCATAGATTTGGTATAAGATTAAATGTTGATTACTCTTGAATGGAATTATGTGTACATGGGAATTATTAAAAATGTAGTATGAATGTAAATGAAAGAAATGGTATGCATAGAAATTAATATTATGAATGTGAATTTATAATGAGTCTATGACATCAATATGTGCTTATAAGAAAATGTAAGAGTGATATGGGTATCACAAATGAAACAATTATATGTATAGCCTGCGTCAGTCGAGTCGTGGATAGATAGGCATGCTTATAGTGTAACACCCCAAAAAGGGCCTAGTCGGAATTTTGCGCGATAAGTCGGGAACTGAAGGGTATTTCAGTAATTTGTACATGAGAAAGTTTGGATAATAAGGACTAAATTGCAAAGAAAATATTTAAATAAGTTTAGTGGTGGGCCCATAACCCACAGGTCCTAGGATCGAAACCTGGCTCTGATACCACTAACTGTAACACCCCCACCGTCACCCCCATTGGAAGGGCGCCGACGGGCACGCTACCTGACACTCACTCACATACAAGCACGCATGCACTAAGCGGAAGCGTACATTCATACATAACATACATCTGAAAATACAGCGGAAATTAAAACTTTAAAGAAACAAAAGCTGAATACACATTAACTCACATACATACATATAATCACTCAGTGGAAGCCTAAGGCGAAAGATAAAACTGAGGAATAACTGAAAGCTTAATTACAATGAGATCCTTACATAACCAAATACATAAGAAAAAGGCTACAAAATTATAGAATCTGAAATACAGAAGCTGAACAAAATACAAAACTTCTAACTCCTATGTGGCCGACCTTGCAGATGCACGACTCGAACCGAACCAAACCTGCCACCTGCACGGGAAAAGAGTCCGTGCTAAGCGATAAACGCTTAGTGGGGAGAACACACAAGCAATATGGACGGCCATTCACAATGGTCGCCAAAGCAAGTCACATATACGAATGGCATATGCAAATAATCCCAACGGATGGATATACATACCGGTATGAGAGAGAGCCATGCATTCGAAAGTTCATAATCACATACAATCATTATACCCAAGTACTCATTAACTGGAAACCCATTCACATGCAATACAATTATCATACAGTAACGTACCCAACTAACATGCCGAGAACACTAGTTATCCAAACATACTTTTATCATGTCACAAGATGCATACGCTAATTGAAACTCAGGATATAACATCAAACCACCACACTTCCACTGTGCAACTCTGATACATAAAATGTCATGCCAACATACCGCAATCACTACACTGGCATAAACTAAGGAAGCATATATCGTAGCACTAGCTTCAAAGTAATCAAGAGGTTAAGATTACAATCTTAACATATCAATTTACATACTTATAGCCACAACCGATCCGATTCACATGCTTATATACAATATAACCATGCATGAGTCACATACGTAAATACATTAGTCGAATCACATTCAAAGCATTCTGAGATTTATAACACATCCCATGACAAGTGCGAATAAAGTTGTCAGATATAAAAATCATGCTTGCATAATAGAGACATACATTTCAAAGCTCATATCCACGTTTATGAACATATAAACCGTTTCCTCAAATCATTATCATGCTTATTCGGATGTCACATTCTTATAGTTATTTCAGAGCAGAACAAATCAACAAAGCACCTGCTGACTCAAGGTATGGATAACGAGTGAACAGAAAGTACTTTACTGGTACCAATCGATTACAGAAAGTACCTTACGGGTACAAATCGAAAACCATTTCAATTTTCATTCACAAACATTTTTCGGAAGGACCTTAAACAAGATCCAAACACATTAAAGGGGTTCGCGAGGAACCAAACGGGGACCTGATCGGGGTCCAAACGGAAACAGAAGCTGCAGCAGAAAGACTCTATTAGGCATGCCTAACTATCCACTGAACTTACTCTGGCAGGTTATGCATAATCCATTCAATTCATTTCATATTATCCCAAAACCAGTCCGATAAGCAAATTTTCAGTGTCCTCAAAGAATTCTCTTTTCATTACCAAAAATTCCTAAATATCATTTAGAGTCAATCTGAAAATTTTCATCAAATTTGGACATTATTTGCTATTTTTAAAGTCTCCGTTAAACTTTCGGTCAACCGGAGTACTATTTAAACTGAAATCATATCTTTTTCCTTACTTTCTGAGTCTAGTTCCTCATAAAAATGACTCCATAATTCTAAACATATATTCATTAGGCTCCAATAATATTTTCGTACCAATCGAAAACCATTTCTCGGTCAGGTAATTATTTATCAGTCCGATGCTCCAGTTTTTGAGTGTCACCAAAATTAAATCTTTTCATTAAATTCTACTCATTGATACGAGTACTTCCATATTTTCAGAATATTTTTCTGAGATCCTTAACTCACGATATGGTCCGGTCAATTTCTAATCAAAATCGGTCAAACCTGACTGGAAAAATCTTCAGACACCCGTCTGAAGCCACAGAAGGCCTGCCCGTCCCTCAAGACCAACAGCATTACCGTTTGTCGGCCCACCAACGGCTGGGCCGTCTATCACCATAGACGGCCGACTGTGGTGACAGGCGCCCCGAAACCCTATTCTTTCACTGTTTCGCACTTTTCCGGACTCATTTGACCTCCATTTGATCTCAAATTTTCGCCTACGGACTCTTGCTGACATTCTTTTTCCAATGGTCTAATAAAATATTTTTTGACTCCGGTGACTCCGAAAAGCATTATTCACCCCAGTGTCACTATTCACTGTCGAAAAATACTATTTATGGCTAGCCCGGTATTGGGGCCGTTACAACTTTTACTTGCAATTTTGTTATTTATTTATTACATTTTCACATTTATTCACTTCTAAACTTGTAATTTATCAATTGGTCTCACAGCCAATTATTTTCACGGTAAATTACGTTTTAGTCTTTAAACTTTAATTTTCTTTCATGTAAACCCTTTTTCATTTAAATTCTCATTTTTACTATACTTTTTGCATTTTTATGTCATTTTTATCATTATTACATGTTTAATTCATTATTTGGGTAAATTACCATTTTGACCCTAAACTTTTTATTTTCTTTCATTATAGTCCTTTTGCATACACATTTTCATTTTCATTTTACTTTTCACGTTTTCATGTCATTCTTACAATTGTGTCCCTAGTGCAATCCCGGCAAAAAATTCTACAGATTGGATATAGGGGATGTGGATTAGATTAAGTTAATCACACTCAACACTAATTAATCCTCCACTTAACTTAATCAAGCACAATTACTTTATGGCAACTAAACTTATTTTATTTTATACAATTGAGTCCTCAATTTCAATTACAATTAAGTCCAAAATTAGCAAACTCAAATTAAACTTACCCAATTACCCTAATTAGACAAAATTACTACTAGGGTATATTTTGGGTCATTATAGTTTGTGCTATGTGTGATACGTGTCTTGATGACCATCTTTGACTGCTGTAGCGAAGCTATGTGAGCAGTCGGGGATGGGCGTTACAACCTTGGCCATTTTGCCTAACAAATAAAATTCGCATGTATCAAATGATTCATAATCGAATGATCCCAAATCACCCCGCTTGTGTAATTTGGTCATGCGTTTCTCATTTATATGGCCTAAACAATAATGTCATAAATAAGAGGTATTTACATTATATTATTTTATTCTCTTGGTATTCATATTATACACTTCTTTACATAAATCAAGAATAAATATGCCATTTTTAACAATTGCATTAATATAAAATATATTGTTCTTAAATATGGAAAAACTCTTGTCCTTATTAAAAGAAAATGTCATAAGCATTCCGTAGACACTGGGTCTAGAGGCAACATAGATCAGAGTTACTCAGTGATGAAATTAACGCCTATTCATAGGAAAGAAGGTTAGAAGTGATATTTTCTTGAAAATTCCTTTAAAATTATTTTTTTTTGCACGTCGCCCCTCTTGCAAGGGGCGTACTGATGGGGGCCGTCCCTAACCAAGTGAGGGCTTATAACACCCTTTATCTGTACGTAGTAAACCGTGTCATAACATGACCGGTTTGTGACGAAAATGGGGCCTATTACCAGATTAAGCACAGTTGTTGCAAAAACAAATATCAGAAATCAGAAATATAAAATTTCTTTCTCAATACCATACAAATTTTGCATTACACATATGACAAAGTTCACATTTTAACTTTAATTAAACGATATACATAAGTAGCTTTACACATTCATAAATTATTCTCCTTACATAAGGGTCATTATACATAATCATTCATAAATAGATAATAAAAGTTTACAATACATCAATACTCATAATACAATGCTTATACAAAAAGCCTATTAATGTGTTGGCCTTGGAAAATGCAGAATGTCCTTGACATTAGGCCTAACTTCGAGACCAGCACGGATAAAACACCCGTGCTAAGCACAAAGGCTTAGTGGGGAAACAAACATGAGATGGACAATCACTCACAGTAGTCATCAATACATCGGTGCATGCACATGAGGCATACATATTTCATTATAACATATGCTATAATTCACATATGTGCTTACATAATTGGAGGTAAACATTTACATTAATAACATGCATAGATAGTGTCCACACATATAGCCATATTCATATACTACATACAACTCATAGAACATAATCCACATATCAGATTTCATTCATAGTTAGTCTTTCATAAATACATTAGGGTTCGGTTTATACTTTATAATTATACAATTAATTTACCTATTCATATTATGACTACTTACTTATATACACTTATGCATATCAACATACAAATAATATAGGCATATTTTATATAACTTACTTTATCATGTACGGATATGTACCTCCACCCATTAACAACTATGAATAATAATAATAATCATAATCCATATGTTCCATATAATACATATTCACAAGTTGCAATACAATATACATGTTCATTTAGTAGATACAAAGTTGCCTGCATTACTCCTAAGGAAGTGCATAACGGGAAAAATATTGTACGGTGGTACCGGAAGGTACAGAACGGGGGTACCCGAAGGTATAAAATATTTTAGTCATATTATTCTTTTATTTTGCGGTAAATGATGACCCAAATGGGGTCTATATGACATAATGGTAGCTACAGGAAATAGAGTCCCTATAAGCATGCCTTTCAATCCACGATCCTAGTTTAAGCAGGCGGAAGAACATATATCCGATTTTAGCCACTATATATGTTTATCATGTCATGGCGTCAAGTAAAGATTTGCATAACACATATATTCCTCGAATGAGTAGATCATAGAACAGTACAAAAATATAGTGAATATCATTCATTAATGATAAATAATCATCACATTTACACATATTTACTATGACCAAGTAGTGATCATATAATGATCATTACACTTTTAATGTTCATTGATCGAACGAAGAATCGTTCCATATTATTATTAAATCCTTCACCTCTTTTCATTACATATTCGCTAAATCCTTTGTTAAGGATTCAAATCATTGTCCTTAAGTGCTTAGGAAATAACACTATTAACAAAGGGCATTCAACAATATTCAACACCAAGTAACTGTCACAATCTTATTAAACACATAATTACATATTTCAATCATATTGTCATGACATTAGTTTGTGCAGATACATTTTACTTCCTCTACAATTATATCACATTTAATCATTTACATGTGTATTCACCATTCTCTAGTCAATATTAATAATAAATTCTTGACTTGTCAATAAATAATTCCAAAATAATTGTTCTGCTCACAAATACATAATCTGATATGCCAAATCATTTTTAACTTTATTCGGTACTTTTTAACTAGTTATACCTTTAAATATCCCCTTAATTATTCATGTTCATAACTCTAGTCACTTATGTTTCCAAGTGACTACCATTCATATACTCTTTACATAGCCTTAAACGTGTGTCGGGTAAGTTCCGATGAAGTTTGGGTTCCAATTTAGGAAGAAAAAGTACAATTTAGGCTGAAAATTGAGGTCAAACGGCAATTAGACATTCTTGTCTGCCATGTGGGACGACGAAAATAGGTTTTTAAGTGGTTGAATGCTTTTACATGGTGGTCAGTAATTCCTTACTGCCGTGTAAACCCATTTTGCCCCACTCTGCACAGGGTAGAATCCAAGTCAGATTTTGCAGTTAAATATTAACCTAGTAAAAATCATTTTTAAGAAAAATGGTCTTCTATAAATTTGTTTCCCCACATCTTATCTTTCCAATGGTACCAAGTTCAGGCCATTTGTATCAATATAACTCCAGATATAAGCTAAACAATATAGACAATTCCATTAATCCGGCAAGAACAGATACCCCTCTATTTTGGCCAATTTCGAAGCACCTAAATCCAAAATTAGCTCATGGCTATTTCTATGACATTTGTAGTATGGAAATCATGGTTCTATTGGAACTTGAATCACCTAATTTTGATATTCATAACTCAATTTATAGTCCAAAAACCAACTTGGGTCCAAAGATACTTTAAACAGAATTTCTCCTTTAAACTCTACAAACGAAATCTTACACTCCCAATCAATTCAATCATCACAAACACATTGCAATCAACATTTAATATCATTATACACATCTAAACCTCACAAATCATCATCAAAATGCACACACAAAAAGTTGAGTTCCCAAACCTCTTATCCTTGCTCTTTTTTTTGCCTCACTTAGCCTTGTTTTCACATTCTTTCTTGCTTCTACTTGTTTCTCCTCATATTTTATATTTCACTTATTAAAAATCCTCAACAAATTAAAACAATAACCTATGTTAACCACTATCACTAACTTATAATTTTAGGTCAAGAAATAGAGAAGAAAAAAAAAGATGCAACTACGCAAAACTTACCTTAGATGCACCAAAACTCAACTTGATTTCACTCATCTCTCAGCAAGCTAACATAACTAAGAAAATGGAGAGGAAAGGAGGAGAAAATGGCTGTCCTCCTTCATCCCTTGTGGCCAGCCATGTAACACCCCCGCCGCCGCCCCCGTTGGAAGGACGCCGGCGGGCGCGCTACCCGACGCTCACTCATAACATACATACAGAGATACATACACTGAGCTGAAGCGTTCACTAACAATAATAACAAAGGCAGAACATATATCTTATATAATCAGAATATAGAGTTATTTACAATATCCAAAAATATTACATCAAAAACTTACAGAAAGTTACATGAGCCACTATACAAAAATACTACTTACAAAAAATTACAGGAGGAGACAAAAATAAAGACTCTTCTCCTATATGGCCGACCTGCAGATACGCGACACGAGCAATCTCCCAAAATCCTTTCACCTACACGAGACAAGAACCCGTGCTAAGCGATAACGCTTAGTGGGGAGGAACAAACATAACAGAACACAATATAAGATATTGAGCATAAAATACAGAATTCACAAAGTACCAGAGAACAGAAATATATTAAGATATCAAGAATCATAATACAAGATAAGAATTTAGGACAGAAAGCATGAAGCAAAATACCACAATCGCGATCACGCCAGAATCAAAACACTTCACTAAGCCAATACCAGACACTACACACAATAGCCTGAATTCAATGGTGGAGGATATGGGAACACGGCACGGGAGACCGAAGCCTCAAAAACAGTTTTAATACCCGAAGGTAACGCGGGAGACCGGAGTCTCAAAACATTTTTATCACTACACGGAAGATGACCATCTCGGAGGTCGACCGCTTCGCCCAAACGGGGCGGACACGGGCAGCTGCACTCACAAACCCTTCTTAAGCATGCTTAATTATCCAATACCTTGACACTTCAGGCTTGACAACACATTCACTAACTCAACAATACAAAATCAAAACAAGGTTCAACACAAGACTCTAACATCAATTAAATTCATAACTAAGACACTAATACAAAGATATCATGGGTCAAACACAAACATATTCCCTGTAATAGTAAGAAACCGTGCAAAGTAGAGCAAAAGAAACACATTCAGAAAATAGGGCAAACAGGAAGGGCCTCTGTCACCATCGCGACAGTGTCATGCTCGCGACAGAGGATAGAGCACCCCATCGCGAGCTCGCGCCAGGAGGCCTGCTCGCGACGAAGCACGCTAGGCAGATTCGCACAACTGAGCTCTATCGCGCTCGCGACAGAGACCAGTTCCTTCCTCCTCACGCGCACGCTCGGCAGCATGCTCGCGCGGAGGACTCGACTACCGAGCTCTCTGTCACGGTCGCGACAGAGGGCTCTCCAGCCACAAGGGACCAATCTGTATTCTGTCACAATCGCGACAGTGTCGCACTTGCGACAGAACCTAGAATTGCCCAAATCTGCACTTTTCCTACTCTCTTCACACACAATCCTTCATACATTCATTCAACTATACATAAACACTTACCTCAAGCCTCTAGCACATCACCGCATCCTTCTCAAAGCAACGTAAACACATTTTACACAATAATCAACATCAATTCATCACGAATGCCATCAAAACTAAACCCAAAATTTCATTATTATAACATGATCATGTTCCAAAAACACATACCATCCTCACTATGTCACTAACATTTTACTCAAAATCACTACTTAATTTAAACATGCATTCATCCAACACAACACTCAAGGTTACAAATGACATGCAATCACAAAATAGAATTGATCCAAGGCGGGATTAGGGGAAAAACATAATCTACAAACACAGCTCCCAAACACAATCAAATTAAGCTCCCAAACCTAGAAATGAAGCTTCAAACCGGGCTCCTCACAATCCCACTTTATCTTTACCTTTGCTCTTCCTTCTCTCTTTCGATTCTTGCACAAACCAAATCAAATCAATTACTACATTAACCCAAGAACAAAACCTTTACACACCCAATCAAAACCGAAGCAAGAGAAGAACAAAAAAACCCCAAGAAAATCCAGCCACTTACCTCTTACAATCCTTCAAGAACTCAGCTCAAAAACTCCAAGAAAACACAAGAGGAGAAAGGTTGAGAGCAGAAAATGGTAGTAAGAGAGAGAGAGAGGATGGGAAAGTAGGAGAAAAGAGAGAGAGAGAACTAGCTTCCACGGGAAGCTAGGCAAAAATTCTGCCCCTCCCTTCCCTCTCTCCTACTTTACCATAAATGCTCACCTACCCTTGCCACTTGTCACAATCCTAGAGAATCAAACCAACCACTTTGACTTATCCACTCTTGGCACCATACTCCACTTACACAATATAATCCCTTACATAAATATCTCCAATGCACCAAACTTAACTCACACCATATTATTTCTTATAAGCCACTTTTCATCCAAGGCATCATGCACAAAAAACCACTCAATAAAATCCCTTAGCCCACTTGTATCCTACTACTATACACTACAAACACATCATAACATTTCCTTCACTTAACTTATTACTTAATTAATTAATCTCTTAACAAATAATTCCTTATTATCCAAATTTCCTCTTACACAAATTACGAAAATACCCTTAATTACCAACTTACCATGCAGATTCTGACCAGGCCCTTTTTGGGTTATTGCAAGCCAACTTTGGCCAAATTATATGGCCATTAATTCATACTTATCATAAGTTTTAGGTGTCAAATGCCCATTGGTCAATTCTTGATTTTTATGCCATATTCTAATTTGATCCCTCAACTCTTATTTCTTTATACATTTGACATATAACTAATCCATTCACATGCATTGGCCCACATAACTGCTTAATTCATTCAATTTAATTCATAGATGTAAAATGACCAAATTAGCTTGACCTTTTTACTAAATACCAATTATTCCTCCACTTCATTTTACTACTTTATGTTAGTGGTTATGCCCTAGGCCAAACATTTGGACCTTGATGTAATCAATACATTTTCATTTATATAATGGTTTTCTTCACATTGATATTATTGGCATGTTACATTATTGTAATGTTTATGAATAACAATGTTATTCATGTTGTCCCTAGTCATTTATCAATAAAGGGCATAAAGATAAATTAAGACTAGTATAGATTTGCATTGATAATCATGGGATGATTATATATGTTGATATAAATAAAATCTATAGGTACTTGCTAGAGAACAAAGTATTGGATAGACCCACTATAAGATCAATTCATGGGATAGTGTCATAAGTGATCTTATAATAGATATGTTGTTGAATCCTTTGACCTGAGGTTATCATAGTTTCTTATATAAGGATCATTATGTTTTGACATAATCAAACGTTATCTTTAATCGGATAATTATAAAGTTTATGATCGGACATAATGAGAATTATGCGGAGGAAAGTGAATAATCAAGATGGAATTTGTCCCTCTTATGAAAGAGATATCTATTGGGCCCCTCGATGAGTAGGACTATAAAATGCATGGCCGTGCTCAAATGAATTGATAGTGTGATCAATGTCATTTGATTTTATCAGTCTACTTAGTGATCGAGAAATTATATGTTTGAACAATTTAAGTTTGACATGGACCATGACTTATGTTCGAACAAGATATCGTGTGATAAAAGGATAATAACATGTTCTATTGACAGGTTAAAATCGGACTAACGATATTTATATTATTTGGGTAGTCATAATGTCTTGCTAGAGATCAATTATGACTTGTGGGCTTATTATGGGATAAGGCCCACTGCCAACATAATATAAACCTATTGGGTCACACACCAAGACCAAAATGAAAAATATGGATTTTATTGGGCTATTGGGCTATTATCTCTTGTTATTAACTCTTATCAAAACTCAATTTCCGTTTTTCAAAAGGAATGAGAGTTTTAAGGTGGTTAAAAACATTGGATACCAACATTGGATACCAACATAGGATACCAACATTGGATACCCTAGCTAGCATAACTTATTATTGAGAATAAGAAAGATTTACTCTAGCTAATTTTCTGAAGAGAGAAAATACAGCTACCATTGTTCTTCTTTGAGAAAGAAGAAAATCATAAAAAATCCATTCGTATCTAAAGGGAGCTAGCACTCCTGCAACTTTGGTTCATTTTGATCGTGCGTGTGGATACCAGTAGAGGACGTTCGTGTTAAAGGCAACGTCTTCAGTTCGATTTAAAGGTGTTTAATTCAGCTTCCCACACAGAAAAGGTTAGTAAATCTTATCACTTCCATTTGAATCAATCGAAATACATGGATCCTGTTTTTCGGGTTTTATTTTTTCGCTGCATTTAATTTGCATTATTCTGCTTAAAATCCAACAGTGGTATCAGAGCCACTTGTATATTCGATTGATTCAAATATTTTATATATGTATGTGATATATATATTATTCTGTTGATCGATTTGTATGTTGATACTTGGAGATTGATTTAGATTTTAAGTGTTAAAACCGAATGAATTTATGTGATAAAACGAGATTAACTTGGTAATATTAATTTGGTATTTTTAAGGGCTACGAAATTACATTATGTTAATATGATTAACGAACTCAATTAAGTGTTAATGTGATTAACTAAAGGTATTAATATGTTTAATACGAAATTATTTATGATGGTATTATGTGTTTACTAAATTGTTTAATGTGATTAAACGACGGCTGATATGATTAGCAAAATCATTTTTTCATACATACACTCGGTAATTTTAATATATCATTTAATAATTATCACTCGGTAATTTTAATATATCATTTTATGAAATAAGGTATATTATGCATGATATGAATAATATATGATTTATTATGTTTATGTATGATGTCTTTGCATGGTGCATAGCATGGCCAATTGAACCTTTTTATGGATGAATTTTATTTTATCTATTTAAGGGTTTGTAATTTTAAATACGACCTGCGTGTCGTTTATTCAGTTGTAATCTTTATTTTATTCAATAGTTGTAGTAGAATATCTTTGTATTTATTATTGTAATGAAGACAAAGAGCAACAATGGAGATCAATCCAAGTCCATGGCGATGGAGGTGCAAGATGAAAGATTTTGATCAAGTCCATTCTCACACCTAGGATTGACCTTTGATCTTCATATTGGCTTATGGGGATCAATGTAGATTTGGCCATGCTATGACACGGTTTTATATATATTATGCATATATTCTTAGTATGTGATGCGATGAATGTTTATATATGTGTATGAGATGGCATGTATGAATTGATGCATGATGTATATAAATAATTAGACATCATAAGTTAAAATTAAATCCCTCACCATAATTTTAAGTCATATGCCACCCATTATTAAAACACTTGTCAAGACTAAGATCACCAAAATGTGGGTTCCGCCAAAGCGAAGTACATTAGGTTATCCTAGTAAGGCAAGATGAGTAATGGTGCTACTCATATATTTAAAATGGTTAGACTTACTTAGGCTACCAAAACGGTTTTGGGCCTAAGGGCATAAGATGGGATTATAACATGCCGGGACATATGATGTCAAAATCCCATAAATGATCTAAGAGTTATATAAGATATAATTGGTAAACGAGCTACCTACCTAAATAACTTAACGATAAGCGTCATGCCAAAGCTGACTTAAAGTTAAGTGAAATATGGATCTTAGCCCACTAAAATTATTATAATTATTGTAATTATTATTGAGGGTTATTATTTTAGTGGGAGTTTATAAGAAAACCTAAAATGAAATTGGTACTAATATAATTTATCTTGCATGTTTGTAGATTAATGGCATCAAATAACACTTCTGCTATGTCACTGCGATCGGTCCTTGAGAAGGACAAACTTAAAGAAACTGGCACAAACTTCCTTGACTGGTTCAGAAACTTGAGGATTGTCCTTAAGCAAGAAAGGAAATTGTATGTGCTGGATGAGCCTATTCCCAATGAGCCACCTGCTGATGCCACAAGGGCAGTCAAAGAGAAATTCAAGAAACATGTTGATGATTCTGTGGATGTTGGCTGTCTAATGTTAGCTACCATGGCTCCAGAGCTTCAGAAGCATCTGGAAAACATGGAGGCTTATGAGTTGAGTACTCATCTCAAGCAAACATTTCAACAGCAGGCTAGGCAAGAAAGGTATGGGACTACCAAAGCTTTGCATTCTTGCAAAATGGCTGAAGGTGCTTCAGTTAGCTCTCATGTTTTGAAAATGAAGGGCTATATTGATCACCTTGAGAAGCTTGGATTTCCCCTCAGTTTGGAACTGGCAACGGATTTGATCCTTAATTCATTGCCTGATAGTTATGACCATTTTGTCATGAACTACAACATGAATAATATGGATAAATCAATAGCTGAGCTGCATGCCATGCTCAAAACAGCTGAGCAAAGCATAAGCAAAAAACCTGGCCATGTTCTGATGGTCAACAAAGGAAAAGGCATGAAAGTCAAGGGTAAGGCTAAGGCTAAGCCAAAAGTTGGTGTTAAGCCTAAGCCCAAACCCAAGCCCAAGGCTAAACCTCCAAAGGAAGGAGTTTGCTTCCACTGCAATGAACCTGGTCATTGGAAGAGGAACTGCAAGCTTTACCTGGAAGAATTGAAGAAGAAGAAGAGTGGTGAGACTACTCTTTCAGGTATTTATGTTATAGAGATTAACTTATCTACTTCTAATTCCTGGGTATTAGATACTGGATGCGGATCTCACATTTGTACTAATGTGCAGGGACTCAAAAGGAGTAGGCAGCTGAAAAGGGGTGAAGTGGACCTACGAGTTGGAAATGGAGCAAAAGTTGCTGCTCTAGCTGTAGGATCTTATGAGTTGACTTTGCCCAATGGGCTTTTGTTAGTTTTGAACAATTGCTATTATGTTCCTAGTTTGAATAGGAATATTATTTCAGTTTAAAGTTTGGATGATGAAGGTTTTTCTTTTCTTATTAAGAATAAGAAATGTTCTATTTATTATGATGATATGCTTTATGGTATTGCTGATTTATATTGTGGGCTTTATGTCCTAAACCTAGAAACATCCAATAATCATGATATTTATAACATAACTACAAAGAAATCCAAACCAAATGATTTAAATTCAACATATTTATGGCATTGTCGCCTTGGTCATATAAATGAGAAACGCATAGCTAAACTCCATTCAGATGGACTTTTGCAATCATTTGATTTTGAATCATTTGAAAATTGTGAATCTTGTTTATTGGGCAAGATGACAAAGGATCCTTTTACTGGACATAGTGAAAGGGCCACTGACTTATTAGGCCTTGTACATTCTGATGTATGTGGCCCATTAAGCATAAATGCCAGAGGAGGATTTCATTACTTCATTACATTCACAGATGATTTCAGTAGATATGGCTATGTCTATCTAATGAAACATAAACATGAATCATTTGAAATGTTTAGAACCTTTCAAAATGAAGTACAAAATCAACTTGGTAAAACTATTAAAGCACTTCGATCTGATCGAGGTGGTGAATATTTGAGCCAAGAGTTTGATGATCATCTAAGAGATTGTGGAATTGTCTCACAATTAACTCCACCAGGAACACCACAATGGAATGGTGTATCTGAAAGGAGGAATCGAACTTTATTAGATATGGTTCGATCTATGATAAGTCAAACAGATCTTCCATCATCCTTTTGGGGTTATGCATTAGAAACAGCCGCATTCACTTTGAATCGAGTTCCATCTAAAGCGGTTGAAAAGACACCATATGAGATATGGACTGGGAAAATTCCTAATTTGTCTTTTCTAAAGATTTGGGGCTGTGAGGCTTACGTCAAACGACAAGTCTCAGATAAATTAGCACCAAAATCTGATAAATGTCTTTTTGTGGGATATCCAAAGGAAACTAAAGGATATTACTTTTATAATCCTTCTGAGAACAAAGTGTTTGTTGCTCGAAATGGTGTCTTTCTAGAAAAAGAATTCATTTCTAAAAGAACCAGTGGGAGTAAAGTACAACTTGAAGAAATTCAAGAACCACAAGAAAACATTGAACCATTGGTGGAAACTCAATAAGTTTCACAACCTGTTGTGGAACCTGTACCTGTTACACAAGTACCACGTAGATCTGATAGGATACGACTTCAACCCGAGAGATATGGATTTCTCATGACAGATAGTCGTGAAGTGATGCTCATGGATCAAGATGAGCCTACTACCTATCAAGATGCCGTGTCACGTCCGGAATCTCAGAAATGGCTAGAAGCCATGAAGTCTGAGATGCAATCCATGTATGATAATCAAGTTTGGAACTTAATTGATCCACCTGAAGGAATTAAAACCATTGGGTGCAAATGGGTTTTCAAAAAGAAAACTGACATGGATGGCAAAGTAAATACCTTTAAAGCAAGACTTGTTGCAAAAGGATTCAAACAAACTCATGGTATTGACTATGATGAAACCTTTTCACCAGTCGCAATGCTTAAGTCTATAAGAATTCTTATTGCCATTGCTGCATATTATGACTATGAGATATGGCAAATGGATGTCAAAACAGCGTTTCTTAATGGAAACTTATTTGAGGATGTGTACATGACACAACCTGATGGTTTTATCCAACCTAAGAATTCTAAGAAGGTATGTAAGCTGCAAAGATCCATTTATGGATTGAAGCAAGCTTCTCGGAGCTGGAATCTTCGTTTTGATGAAACAGTCAAAGAGTTTGGGTTTATCAAAAATGAGGATGAACCTTGTGTATACAAGAAGGTTAGTGGGAGCGTTGTGATGTTTCTTGTGTTATATGTCGATGACATATTACTCATTGGAAATGACATCCCTATCATGCAAAAGACAAAAGAATGGTTAGGAAAATCTTTTTCAATGAAAGATTTGGGCGAAGCTGCTTATATCCTTGGGATTAAGATCTACAGGGATAGATCTAAAAGGATAATTGGTCTGAGTCAAAGCACTTATATAGATAAGGTGCTAAATAGATTCAGTATGCAAAATTCCAAGAGAGGATTTTTGCCAATGTCTCATGGCATTACTCTTAGCAAGACTCAATGTCCAATGACATCTGATGAGCGAGATCGCATGAGTATGATTCCTTATGCTTCGGCTATAGGATCAATCATGTATGCCATGTTATGCACTCGACCAGACGTTTCGTATGCTTTGAGCATGACGAGCAGATACCAGTCAGATCCCGGTGAAAGTCACTGGACAGCTGTTAAGAATATTCTTAAGTACTTAAGAAGAACTAAGGATGCATTCTTAATATATGGAGGATTGGAAGATGAGCTAGTAATAAATGGTTATACAGATGCAAGCTTCCAATCTGACAAAGATGACTTTAGATCGCAGTCAGGATATGTATTTGTGTTAAATGGAGGTGCTGTAAGCTGGAAAAGTTCTAAACAAAGCACTGTCGCTGATTCTACAACAGAAGCTGAGTATATAGCAGCATCAGATGCAGCTAAAGAAGCAGTATGGATCAAGAAATTCATTGCTGAATTGGGAGTAGTACCTAGTATCAGCAACCCAGTGGATCTTTATTGTGACAACAATGGTGCTATTGCACAAGCTAAGGAGCCTAGATCTCACCAGAGATCAAAACATATACTCAGGCGTTTTCATCTCATTCGAGAAATAATTGAGAGAGGAGACGTCAAGATATGCAGAGTACCTACTGATGATAACATCGCTGATCCACTTACCAAAGCTCTCCCACAAGCCAAACATGATGGACATACTAGGTCAATGGGTATTAGATATATGTATGATTGGGCCTAGTGCAAGTGGGAGATTGTTAGTGGTTATGCCCTAGGCCAAACATTTGGACCTTGATGTAATCAATACATTTTCATTTATATAATGGTTTTCTTCACATTGATATTATTGGCATGTTACATTATTGTAATGTTTATGAATAACAATGTTATTCATGTTGTCCCTAGTCATTTATCAATAAAGGGCATAAAGATAAATTAAGACTAGTATAGATTTGCATTGATAATCATGGGATGATTATATATGTTGATATAAATAAAATCTATAGGTACTTGCTAGAGAACAAAGTATTGGATAGACCCACTATAAGATCAATTCATGGGATAGTGTCATAAGTGATCTTATAATAGATATGTTGTTGAATCCTTTGACCTGAGGTTATCATAGTTTCTTACATAAGGATCATTATGTTTTGACATAATCAAACGTTATCTTTAATCGGATAATTATAAAGTTTATGATCGGACATAATGAGAATTATGCGGAGGAAAGTGAATAATCAAGATGGAATTTGTCCCTCTTATGAAAGAGATATCTATTGGGCCCCTCGATGAGTAGGACTATAAAATGCATGGCCGTGCTCAAATGAATTGATAGTGTGATCAATGTCATTTGATTTTATCAGTCTACTTAGTGATCGAGAAATTATATGTTTGAACAATTTAAGTTTGACATGGACCATGACTTATGTTCGAACAAGATATCGTGTGACAAAAGGATAATAACATGTTCTATTGACAGGTTAAAATCGGACTAACGATATTTATATTATTTGGGTAGTCATAATGTCTTGCTAGAGACCAATTATGACTTGTGGGCTTATTATGGGATAAGGCCCACTGCCAACATAATATAAACCTATTGGGTCACACACCAAGACCAAAATGAACAATATGGATTTTATTGGGCTATTGGGTTATTATCTCTTGTTATTAACTCTTATCAAAACTCAATTTCCATTTTTCAAAAGGAATGAGAGTTTTAAGGTGGTTAAAAACATTGGATACCAACATTGGATACCCTAGCTAGCATAACTTATTATTGAGAATAAGAAAGATTTACTCTAGCTAATTTTCTGAAGAGAGAAAATACAGCTACCATTGTTCTTCTTTGAGAAAGAAGAAAATCATAAAAAATACATTCGTATCTAAAGGGAGCTAGCACTCCTGCAACTTTGGTTCATTTTGATCGTGCGTGTGGATACCAGTAGAGGACGTTCGTGTTAAAGGCAACGTCTTCAGTTCGATTTAAAGGTGTTTAATTCAGCTTCCCACACAGAAAAGGTTAGTAAATCTTATCACTTCCATTTGAATCAATCGAAATACATGGATCCTGTTTTTCGGGTTTTATTTTTCCGCTGCGTTTAATTTGCATTATTCTGCTTAAAACCCAACACTTTAATCATCCAATTTTACATTTACCTTTCAATTAACTTAATTCTATTCATATTCATACCAAGTAGCTCATTTCTTGCCTTTAAGTCCATAAATATCAAATTATTAATTTTTCCTTAAGTTTTCAATTAATACCGAATACGTCCTTACTACACTTAACTGCTTTAATCGTCCAATTATACAATTTTGGTCACCATTATGCCCCAGACATGTACAAATCAATCTAAGGTTCATTTTGGGTCATTATAAGGTTGGCCTGGCTGCCCCTCAACTCTGAACTACTTGGGCAAATCCGTCTTTTGCATTTTACATCGCACTTGCATTCTCACGTGCATAGCTAACCCTTGTGTATTTTGTTTTTTTAATTTTTGTAGGAAAAATTTGGCATCAACATCGTCTAAAAGATCGATCCTGAGTCTTCAGGGAGTAAAAAAAAGAAAAATTAAATAAGTTAATTGCCGAGGGGCGGGCTGATGACGTAAGCTAGGGCCTCAACCATCTAAGCTCGAGCTGTCTACCCCTTGGAGGAGAGTATAAAAACCCCTTCTCCCACTGCCCCTCATTTCTTTCTCTCCCATAGTTTCTTAAATTTTCATCTTTTCTTTATTTTTATTTGATTTTTCACTCATATCTCCTTCATCCGTGCTCCGATTTATATACCGTTTATGCCAAAGCGATCCTTGTTCAGTTTTCTAGATAGTGACATATTTTTTTTCAAGTTTTTCTTTAGTTTATCTTTAGTGGCCATTTCAACTATAAGGATGCCTTCACAACATAATCTATCTTAGGAACCTGAAGAGATTCCACCCCACAGACTGGATGAGCAATGTTCATAGATGGAGATTCGAGGCATTGTGCCACTCACAGTTCTTGTCTAGTAAATTCATGTCCCGACCGTTCTTGGAACAGATGGGCATATGGGAGGAAGTAAGTGCCTTATTAGCGTCAATAGGCTGGACTGAGTTCCTTATGTTGGCTTACCTAACATATCTAGAGGTTACCAGAGAGTTCCTAGCCACTATCCAGTATAGGGGGTTTTTGAGGTCAGACACGGACTATGGGGTCATGTGACGCGTGTTGAACCCCGGCAGCCCCGAAAACTCGCTTTTAGGGTTTTCAAGAGAGGTTCATAAGACTTGCAAAGGGTTGCATGGGCTTCTATTTTATGCAACAAGGAGGTGTTTTGGAGTCGGCACCCAATAAAATATTGGGAAGGGTCTCCTAGCCTTATTGAACCTAAGACAGCGCATGTGTGTCTATTTTAGGCAATCAGAAATATTTTGGAATCCTCCCTCCAATTGAACATTGGAAAGATTCATCTAATCTCATCAAGCCTAAGATGATGCATATACATCTATTTTGGACAAGCCAAAGATATTTTGGAGTCCCCACCCCAATAGAACATTGGGATGGTTCGTTTAACCTCATGGAGCTTAAGATAATGCAACTTGGGCCTATATTGGGCAACAAGAGATATTTTGGAATTCCCCTTCCAATAGAACATTGGAAAGGTTCATCTAACCTCATTAAGCCTAAGACTAGAGATAGTTCGAGACTTCCCATTTATTCAAACAATGATTAAATTATAATCGAGTTTTTAGGTTAAAATTTCATTCCATTTTCTCATTCAGTTCAATGCAAGAATTTAAAGCTCAGATCAATCATATAATGGAAAGCTGTAAATGAAGCATAAAATAAACAGAAATGTGATAATTTACAACAAAACTAGGGGAGAAATACAACCACTATTGTAAATAAATAGATTCATAAAACGGGAATATCCATTTTTGGAATGAGGACATCGGTCCTTGCATGCATATTTAGAGAAAGAATAATGTTAACATATTTATTTTGTTTGGATAAAAAATCAGGACATTAGTCCTATTTTATTTAAGAAAAATTCTGCTTATTTGTATAAATCCTTTGCCATTTTTAATATTAGCGAGCTCAAAAATAATATTTACAACAAATCAGAATTAAAACTTAAAGTAAAAGGAAATAAGGTAAGGAAAATAAAACTAATTTGGTGTCCTCGAGTTACCTTGGCGGGATCTCCCTTCTCAGCACCCCGTATCGAAAAGAAATAATTAAACTCACAAAAGCAAATAACATGTTAGTAAAATAATAAAATCAAGTGACAATGGAAATGATTAATAAAAAAATAATGAACAAATAATCTGAAAAAAAGGAAGGGAATTACATTGAAAATGAGTGAAAACAAAAATTAAAAGGAAAGGGAAATAAGGCAATAAAGAAAGGGGAAAGGAGGGCCCAGGGACGGCCCAAACCGTGTGAGCGACGGACGTCCCTAGGCTAACCGACGGGCAGAAGAGAAGGTCCATGACGGCCCGTCGTTCGGTTGAGCAACGGTCGTTGGTGGACCTTCAACTCGTTAGTCGTCCCTGACCGGGAAAAAAACAAAGGAAATTTAATTAAAACTCAATTTTTCACAATTAAAATCCTTTTTTTTGGAGCAATTAACCATAAATAAATTAATATGAAGCAATAAAATAAATTAGAGGTCGATCCAGAATGTTTAGCCTCGGAATATTTCTTTCTGAAGGCAAATGTTGTGTGATCTTTTCCCTTGAATTCTACAAGGATCAATTGGAAATGTGCAATTTCGAGGAATTTTCTACTGCAAAATTGTAATTTTTCAAAATCAAACCAAGAGAAAAAAATTAGTTTTTTTCCTTCTTGATTTTTTTTCGTAGTAATCATGAATACTAAAAGGTCAGATCGAGCAAAAATGAATTGATTTCACTTTCTCGGATTCTCCTTTTTTGAAAAGATTTAATAAAATTTTATAAAACAAAGAAGAAGAATTATTGGAAATTCTTTCGGCATTTTAGCCTTTAAAAACACCTTTCTAACCTTTTTCTGAGAATTTTTCCAACCCTTGAAAATTAATCTTTCTCCACTATTTACAGACTAAGATAAAAAAAATTCAAAATGTTTTAAATTTTCAATTTGAATTTGAAAAAAATTTACAAAATCAAAACAAAACCACTGGATTTTGGAAGATATTTGGAAATCAAATAAAATATTTGGAAAGATTTTGAGAAGATTTTGAAATCCCTTGAAATCCTTTTGAAAATCCCTGCAAACCGCCGCAAATCACTGACAGACTGGCGTCAATTGCAGACAACCCCGGTCATTTTGAGCGATGGGCAATTACGCAGGGGACGGGTGCAAGCAATGGGGCGTCGCTCGCGTGACCCCTAGCACAAGCAACGACAGTTGCTCTCGAGAGGGACGGGCATCCCTCAAGCATGAGCGACAGGCATCGCTCACGCGAGACATGGGTGTTGCTCGAAGCGAGCGATGGGTCACCCCTACCCGTCGATCAACCCCAAAACTAAATTTTCAACTAAAAAACTCCTCTCCATGCACAAAAACTCCCCGTCATCGAAGACCTTTAATCCTTGTGAATTCAAAAGGCAAAAATCTACAACCTTCTTCCGTTTGCTCAAAATAGGGTACCAATATCTTCATCGGGTAACTCTAATCTGGACTGCCGCAGGACCCGGTGTCTATAGGTCATAACATTTCAGGTCAGAGACCAAGAGCATGAGATGAGTCGCTAAGGTTTTGCACAGATCGTGGGTCTTCCGACAGGAGATCAGGTGCCAATACCGGATAGGAGCATCATAGCACACCGATGGGAGTTAATTACAATGCCAGGAGCTCGTTATGATCATAATATGACCAAGAGTACTTTTTTGGCTTCATAGGTCTTTAGATACATCTAGAGAGTTCTATCTAGCAGTTATCTGGGTTGAGTTAGCAGTCCTGGTGCTATAAATGCCACAAAGATTTGGAGTTTATGGGCTATGGTGACTAGAACATAGTTTAATATCAGCAATGAGATAGTGTCCGGCTTACTCAGACTGGGTTGGGGAACCACAGGACAAATATGCTTAGGAGTAGTAGTCACCAGATTGTTACTTCACCTCGAGCATGACCCCAACACATTTGGGCCACATGTGGACAATGATATATATGTCGACTGGATGCTTGCTAGGTCCATGGGTGTAATGGCCCAAATACCAGGTTAGCTATAAATAGTATTTTTTGGTGTTGGTCAACGTACCCGAGGGTATGAAATACACCCGTGGGCAAAAAATATTTTATTTGAGCATCGGAAAATATTAGTTACAACTTGTCAGTGGGTTAAATTTGAAGTGAATTTGAGGTCAAATAGGTCTCCAAATGCTAAAAATGAGAAATAGTCCTTTTCAGTTTAAATAGTAACCGGGTTTGACCAAACTTTGATCGGACTATTAAAAATAGCTATTGACCTCTAAAAATTTATCTAAAGACATGAATAGACTCTAAATAATATATATTAATTTATTGACAGTAAAAAGGAATTTTTATAGTAACATCAAAAAATTGAGCTACCGGACTGATTTAAGTGAACTAGACCGGAAATGGACTTCGATTGGGCTGAAATTTTAAATGTAGCCTATTTTATATATTTTTTAATATTGGTATTAATTTTGGGAGAATTTGAGCTCGGAAAGAGAGAAAATTAATTTAAGAAAGCAAATTGGGCCATAAAAGTGGTTTGGGCTTTGGATTGGTTGGCCCAACTTGGTTTAGACCCTAAACTAACCCAAAAACCCACTATATAAGGCCAATAATCTGCCTCTTAACCCAAATTTCTAGTTCAGTCATGTTCTCCTTCTCTCTCTAAAGAACCAAAGCTATTTTCTTCTATTTTCCAACGAAATTTCTTCTTCTTCTTCTAATTTATTCCATAAATCCAAGAATTTCAAGTGTTATTAGCCCCTAATGAAGGTTATAGCAGCCCTAATTTCTAAATTTGATGAAGAATAAGAAAGAAATTAAGAATTTTAGGTTTTGGGCATTTTCAAGGTAAGTTGTAATTAGTGATTTTTAATTGATTCCTTTAGTTCTAATAACTCAATTAGGTTGTATATTTTTGGTTTATAAGGTTTAATTGAGTTATTAATGGACAAATTTCTTGAGTGTTCTTCAAGAGGATTTCGGCCATGGATGGTTTTTGAGGTGATGAAGGTTCTTTTAAGGACAAGGGTATAGAGATTGAAGTTTTATTGGAGGAGAAAGAGTTTTAAAGTAAGTGGTTACAAATTCTCTAGATTTTCATTTAATTTGTTTGATTTTAAGATTATAAAACTTTGGGTTTTTATTAAAATTGATATGATTAATTGAAATTAATGATAAAACCATGTTTATAGATATGTTAATTGAGGTTTTGAATTGTTTAATTTAAAAGAAAAGGTTTGGATGGTAATTTACCTGGGTTGGCCAAATTTTTCATGTAAATGTCTATGGGTTTAATTTTTATTTAATGCTAATTGGTTATGAATATATATTAATTAAGATATAATCTAGTTCAATTAACAATAAAAGAATGAAAAATAAATTTGGGGGAAGAGATATTATGGGCCGAATAGTTTATGCATGATTACATGGGTATACTTTATAGTTTAATGCAATATTATGGTTTATACATGTTATTGAAAGTATGAATTAGTAAAATGAATGCGTAGTAGGTGAAAGAAAAACTCTAACGATAATAATGCATGTTAGGCCGAATTGAGCATATGATGAAATTAATGTATTCTTTGTTAAGTTATTGAGAATTAAGCTATGAAATGTATATAGATATGAAATTTAGTGTATATGAATTTAATCGAGAATTATTAGAATTTATTTGATATTTTGCTAATTAGTGATTACAATATGTATGTAATGGAACATAATGAATGTGGTTTGTTCAATTGAGTTTTATGGCTTAATTGATAATAATGTGAATATTTAGTGGTTTGGATTGGAAATTGTAGATTGTATTGAATTTAAATGAGATTTATTTGGTTATTTTAATTTAAAATATTCTATTATGTATATAATAGATTATTTCAAAATATTGGATGTTTAAGTGAAATTATAGTATAATTGTTGCTAGAATTTAATATTTAATGATTTAATGTTAATTTGTTGAGAAAAGAATGGATTGTATGTGATTATACCATTTGAGCATATTGGTATTCTAAATAATATAATATGATGATTTAAATTCATATTATATGTTTAAATGTGAATTGAAGAAATTAATTATTCAATTGCCCTTAGTAATAGTCTAGTAGTCAAACCTAGCTCAAGATATAGTTGGCTAGCCATAGAGATACCTATACCGCGGTACAAGTCATGATGACTTGCTTTGCTTAGTAGATTCATGATGGTCTACCATAGCGATTCAATGTTTAAAGTGATTGAAATGAAATGAATGAAATGAGAATGAAAATGTTTGAGTGGTCTTTCGGGATTACTCTGAAATGTAATGGGACCTGTGGAGTCCACATCTCATATATCCGTATTGGAGGTTTCTGTCGGGTTCATACTAGGGGCATAAATGAACAAAAATGATTATTGTGGACAAAAAATGTTTTAATTTGTGTAAGTGATCAAAATGAATGAATGATTATATAGTTAATTTTTGGATTATTTTATGTTAATTGAATTTAAATGTATTTTTGTGTTAAATGTGCTTATTGGAGGATCAATTTGTATATTATATGTATTTTAATGAAATAATGTGATTATATAGTTATTTAATGACAAATTTGTAATTTAATGAATTATTAGGGATTTTATGATAATATATCTCTAATATAATTAATTGAATGACTAAATTGTGATTTGCCTCTAGAAAGATTTATTGATTGATTATGTAAAAAAATTCGACTTGTAATTTAGTTTATAAGTGGTATAAATTGAAATATGAAATTTAATGTTTAAACGTTTATAATGAATTAGAATATTGTAATATTTATATTATATGCATAAATGAATAAAAATGATTAAGGTAATTCAATTTTATTTATGATACTTATAGTGGTATTTTTGTAAATATGTGCATTGAATGACAAATCTATTTTCAGTAAGATTTATGGATTTATTTATAATGTAAGTTGGCTTACAATATAATTTGTAAATGTTCCAATTGATATATTGAGTTTAGAAATTAAATGTTTATTATGAGATAATTTATGCCATTTATATTTTTATGATTTATATGCATGTTTCCTTTATTGTTTGCATAAAATGATTTCCTTGAAAATTTTTAGAATTGTAACCACCACTGAGCATATTTAATCTCAGCATGTAGTGTTTAATGACTACATGTAGGTTGATAGGCGATGTTTTGGAGTAAGTACGCCTCGCTTTTGGGAGCAAGCCGAGTGAAGATTATTCTTTTGTATAGACATGTGTAGTAGGATTTTTCAATCCTTTACATGTATATTCTTGGATTTTAGTCTTGTAATGGCATGTATATGAACACGTTATATTATTGGAATAGTTAGATATAAACAATGGATTGTATATTGTTGATTTAGAATGAACGGATATGAATGGAAATGTAAGGATTTGGATGAATCATAAGTTATGATTGCTGTGCCTTATGTGGGCTGTGTATTTGTTAGAATTGCAGGTTTTGGGTAATTAAGTTTATAGCCATTATGCTGCCAAATTTTTGATCAAATGAATAGTATATAAGGAAGCTTTAGGCCATCATTAAGTGTTAAGATGGCTAATAAAAGAATAATTGTAATTGAACTTTTAAAGTTAAATAAAATGATATTTCATTGTATAAAATTGGAATTAAGTATTAAATTGGTTAAGTAAAAAAAGAAATTTAATGCAGTTATTGAGTTGCGATATAAGTCTGTACTATTGCATTTTTTGAGTCAAACTTTGCAATTACGTATGTATAGTATGAGCGTAGAATGGGTGTTATAATGGGTATGATTTAGTAGATGCCAAACCACTTAGGGGAATACAGGCTGCTCACTATTGCAAAGACCAAATGGCTTTATCATTTACCTCCACTCGTAGTTGCAACACCGGGTGGGAATCAGCCTTAGCCAGACGAAGAGCATCCTCATCCACAGCCAGAGGTGGAAGAGCCTCACACACAATAGGATGGTATGGATTTAGATCTAGATTCGAGGACCTTCTCTGTAAGGCCCCGACTTGTACCCTAGCCGTATTGGATATGCTCAGGGTACAAGAGGGATCGAGTTTGTGCTTTTCGATTGGATTTTTGCATGTTGGGATGTAATCAGTATTAATTGATTTGTTAGGGGTAGTTTCGTAATTTGCCCTTTTTGGACTGGATTGCATTACTTAAGTTTTGTAGTTGGACCATACTTGAATTAGGTTGATTTGAGGGACTTAAGTATGATTTTTGATGGGTCAAAGGACCGTTTGGAAATTTGACTTGTGGACCAATAGAATTGTGCCTTTTGGTGGAGTGGGAATGGATGGTCTTGGGAAGAGATATACATGACTTTATTAACTCTTGAGTTGGTGCATTTGGGACTGAAGTATCCGGCCACTCTCCTCTCCCATTTCAGCCATCTCTTGTCCCTTAAATCCCATCTTTATTCCATTCAAAATTCTGCTTAAGTTTCCTTTTGGTCAACAAGTGATTTCAAGTATGTTTTAAGCTTATAGGTGAGTTTTCTTCATCTTTTTCTTCTCCTTATTTCTCCATGAGGTTAGGGTGAGAATTTAGTGAGTTTTGTGGGTTGATGGCTGTGTTTTGATGCTTTGTAGAAGGAAGTGGAGCCAAAGCTAAAGGAAAAGAGAAAATTGGTGCTAGTGGAGCCAATTGAAGGATTTTGAACAAGGTAGGGAAAAATTCATTTTGTTGTGCTCTTGATGTGTAAATTTCTTCTTTGAAGCATGTGTGAATGATATATATATTTTTGAGTTGCCTTGTTGTGGTTAGGTTTGGATTTGAAGCTAATTTGGGGAAGAAGAGTTTCTAGGGGAAACTCTGCTCAAATTTTGCCTGACCTTTGTGTCACATTTTAGTCATAAGTGGAGTTCAATAACTCCAAATTAGGTAGTTCTAATTTCGTTAGAGCCTTAAATTCCATACCTATAAAATCCCTAGAAATGACCATGAGCAAATTCTGGCTCTAAGACCCTTAAAAGTGGCCAAAATAGAGGTGTCTCTACTTCGGCAGGTTCATTGGAGCAATATAGGTTGTTTAGATAATATCTTTCGTTGTAGATGTCCAAATGATCTAAAATTTATACCATATGAAACTTAATATCTTAGCGAACAATTATTAAGAGAGAGTTTTACCAAAAATTGAGGTTTAGACATTGTTTTAGGCTATAGAAAATAGAGTAGTGAAGCAGTCCTGAGATTCTACTTCTGTTTTGCTTATTTTTGGTATGTCATGGTGACAACCAAATTATTGCCACTGTGACCCATGTCCATAGGCTTCTGTTTTTCTTGTTTTTGTGATGACACGGTCACAACCAAATAGTTGCCATCGTGGCCCTCCCCTATTTTAGCTATTGAATTGCTTAATGTGTGCTCTGTAATGCCCCTTCCTCATAGGACAATAGTTCCGCTACGGTGGTCGAGAACGGTCGTTATGCACTACTCACATCACCTAGCACATGCACTTACAATATACATCCACATGCAAAATCCCGAACTAACAACTTTCTCATTCACACGCAGTGGAATTCACTTTAAAACGCATACTCATACTCATCCATATAGATGGTTAACTTACTAAACATATCATTTTCAATTGTTACCTTATAACTCTTTACATGCCAAAAGTTATTGTTTACATATTACATAATACATATTACTAAGTATCAAAACCTACACTAAGTAGTGAGTCCTAGTGTTGACCAAAAGTGATGCGGGATTGTCCTTCAAGTTCACTTCGCTTTAGAACCTACATGGAATAAAAACCTGTGGTAAGAGGTAACGCTTAGTGGGAAAACAACATACAATATACAATATCCACATCTATAATGTCAAGACCGTCTGTACATTCGTCCGACCGGCCGCACCACACGGATTCGCGGTCGGGAACACTTCCGGTCAAGACTCACAGAACTTTATACCCCCCTTGTACGATTTTGCCTTTCGTGGGATTCGAACCTAGGACCTGGGGATAAGTCCATTGATTCCTAGAATCCCACTACCATTAGGCCTTTTATTGTCAAGACCGTCTGTACATTCGTCCGACCGGCCGCACCACACGGATTCGCGGTCGGGAACACTTCCGGTCAAGACTCACAGAACTTTATACCCCCCTTGTACGATTTTGCCTTTCGTGGGATTCGAACCTAGGACCTGGGGATAAGTCCATTGATTCCTAGAATCCCACTACCATTAGGGCCTAATGGTAGTGGGATTCTAGGAATCAAAGGACTTATCCCCAGGTCCTAGGTTCGAATCCCACGGAAGGCAAAAACGCACTAGTGAAGGGGGGTGCGAAGACCGTGAGTGACGGCCGCGAATCCGTGTGGTGCGGCCGGTCGTTACATATAACATGCTTCGAGCCATAAGAAATCCATACTCAATGATCATGCCTCATCAGATTCATACTTATAAAGATAGCATTAGGTAAATCTCGATATACATATTGCATCATTAGCAAATCATGTTTAGTTATAATAGCATTGCAGAACAATCTTATAACGCATCACATTCACATTCTCTTATCACATACTATTCACATGAACCATTATTATTTAATCATTCAATATTTGTCTTGCCTGCAACTCATAGATGCGGATAACGGGTATCGCATCAGTACTTGAGAGTACAACAATCACTTTTGTATCCAAAGATAAGCACTTTCGCATTAGTACCCGTAGGCACCAAGACAATAGATAATATAGATACTTAAGTGAATCCTTAAAGGACTCAATACACATTGGAGATTCCAATTGGGAATCAAACACTTCGGCTGTAGCACTTAGACCCTTTAGGCATGCCTATCTATCCACTACTCGACTTGCAGGCTAAATCATTAATCCAATTATTGTTGTTTATTATTCGTAGAATATAACATTCGTCCAAAGATGGTTCATTAAACAACTCATGCTTTATTGGTCATACACATTCATATAGATCCATGCATTTATACTTTCCTCATGCATAATCATACATAAGCCAATATCATAATTCACCCAAAATAGAACACTTAATAAGTATTTCAAACTTGAAGCTCTGCCGCGCTCGCGACAGACCTCGACTCAACCCTCTGTCGCGCTCGCTATAGAACTAAACTATGGCTTCTGTCGCACTCACGGTAATGCCCATGCCCACGATAGAACACCAGCTAGCAATTCTACCCATCGGAGCACTCTATCGCGCTCACGACAAAGCTAGAACTACATGTTCAACGCTCCCCCCTTCAAGCCTCTTTCTCATGCAATTCACAATACCCACACAAATGACTTCCAAAACCCATCCTAATATCAATTTTTGCTATTATGGCCTTTTAACCAATTGATACTTTATATGTTAAGTTTACAATGGCATAATTCTCACCATGTTTGGTCTAACGACTGAGGAGTTATGGCCAATGGAACATCACTTGCTCCAAAAGCCTCCTATAGGTTTTAGTTACACTTAAGCACACTTTTGAAGACTATATGTTCCTCAAATCAGCCTGACCATTTCCAACACATTTATAGGCACATCTCTTAGGAACCTAATCCCTTTAGTCTTATTCATTTTAGAGCTATACAATGTAGGCTATAACAGAAACACATCCAATAGATTATTTACCCTCCAAATCCAGTTTTACACTATCAAGCTACTCAAGCTTGAATTCAACTCAATTAGGATATTCACTACTTCCAACTCACACAAAATACCCTGACATACACATACTCTATCGGTCTATCAGTTCCACATAAGATATTCATACACATACAATTTACATGGCATTATCTCAAGTCCCTTAAAAACAGAACAACATTCTTTATTCAACAATTATGGCAATTAACTAACTCATCAGTTCATCATTTCATTTCAATTCAATTCATAACATCACATAATTACAAATTTTCTATTCATTTAAAACACACAATTCAATCATGCACCTCAAAGTTCATATTATATCAAAATAACACACAAAACAGCGTTTCCTAAACCTCACTATCCTTTGCTCTTTTGAGCTCACTTCGCACTTGGTTCTCCCACATTCTCCTATCCTTTATCTTTTCTTGCATCAACCACCACAATTGTAGTCCAATTCCAGAATTGGAACCAAGGATCATTATCCCATGCAAATCAAAAGAAAAGGAGAAGAAGAAGAAGAAGACCAATCTAAGTACTGCATTTACCTTTTAGATAAAAACACCACACATGCAAACACTAATTGACAACAAATTAGCATAAATTTAAAGGATTCTAACTAAAGAAATGAGGAAATGGAAGAAGAAGAGAAGAATCAAGAGAATGGCCAGTCATCACATGCAGAAAATGGGAGTTTCTCTCTCCTTCAAGCTATATATTACATGAACAATGCTAAGGTGGAAAGACCATTTGGTGACACCCAGAATTCCACTACACCAACTCGCACTCATCTTGTTTTACTTAATTAAATCTCACTTACTGTTAATCAAACCAACTTCTAATCTTAATCATGCTCAACTACCAATTTAACCATTTAACTTATTGGGTCCTCAATCCAATTACTCTTTGGTCTAAAATTAGCAAACTAAAAATTAAACTTACTAATTGCCCTAATTATGCCAAATTACTACTGGGGTATAATTCGGGCCATTACATGTTCTTTCTTCTACAAGTTAAATGATTAATACTTTGAACAAGTAATTATGTGTTTGGCATTTATCGAATGTTATTGTGATAACATAACTGCATGGTTTATTATTTTTATTATGTATTTGTATACACAATTATATTAAATGTAATTGAAAATGAATGGTTTCTTATAAATGGAAATGTAATTGTTTATTTAGGCCTGCAATTATCGAGTCGTGGATAGATAGGCATGCCTATAGGGATTCTGAGTGCTGTAGCCTATATTTAGACCACTGTACGGTCCATATATGTGTTAGAATCCTGAATTGGATTCTTCTGGATTATAAATCAGATTTGATCCCTAATGTGTTATTGGATCGCGATAGATCCTAATCTGTTCGAAAATGGATGTACCTTCAGGTACCTATGTGTTTCCACCCGTTATCCAACCCCTTGTAATGCAGGCAATTGATAAGCAATGAATGAATATTTTGGACATTTAAGTATGTGATTTATGAATGTATGTGTATATAACTATTTCTATGTAACGATGTTGTATTGTATGCATATCTACTCTGCTTCTCTAATTCTTTGTATATCATACGCTTGTGATTGCATTGATAACTGCTATGAGCTGTTATCTATTTCATGTCTTTCATCACTAAGCCTTTGCGCTTAGCATGGGTGTTTCATCCATGTAGGTACCGAAGAGATGGTGATTTTGAAGGACACCCCGCATCTCCTGAAGCCAACATAATAGGGGCTCATTATATGTAGGTTCTTGTGGATCATTGTAAGGGAATTTTGTAAATGTAACTTTTGAATGAGTACAACATAGTTTTGGGTTGTAATAGAAAAGATAATTGTACAGGCCTATAACCCTATAATTTTGTAATGAGACTTTTTCTGTTATACTAATATAAAGTATGATGGCTTCAGCATATATGGTTCAAGTTAATAACAAGAAAAATTTTATAATTCAGCTTTTGAAGATTTGAGTGTTTCGATTATAGCTTTTGTTGTGTGGCATCCCTCACTTCCTGTGGTAACCCAATACGTGCGGGTGAAGGGGGTGTAACACCCCATACCTATACGTAGGCGAGCTCATCCCTATAGGAAGTGAGTACCCTTATAGATAAGCGTGTTACCAAACCGAACATACATGCATATCAAAAGCATGAAAAAGACAACAACAAAATAGAGTGAATTAAAACTTTATATCCTAAATCTCATTCATATACATAATGAAATATTAATCATAAAAAGGATACAAAATCAACCTTATATAATTAAAAAAATACTAAACCGAAGGTATTACAAAATCATATACATAGCAAAAAGGCTTTACATCAGAGTATCAAAATACAAATACTAAGCTACAATAAATGTCTCTCTTATGTGTTGGCTCTGATGGATGCGGATCGAACTCCTCAAAAATCTGATCGCTTCCACACCTGCACGGATGAAATACCCGTTAGTGGGGAACACAAAAGAAGAATAACAACTCATAGTGGACGTTAAAGCAATTCACATACATATGGCACATACACATATATGTATAAGAATAACAGACTTATAACAATTTACATTTATAAAATACTTCACAGAATATAAACATTTACATAGCATCACCTTAACAATTGTCATTATTTCTCATTAATATCAAATCAAATATCTGCCTACAAACTCTGAGTAGCGGATAACGAGTGAACACATTAGTACCCGTGCGTACGAACAAAAGCAACTTGTAACACCCCCATCGCCGTCCCCGTTGGAAGGATGCCGACGGACGCGCTACACGACGCTCACATATACAGATATACACATGCACAATGCGGAAGCATACATTCATACATAACATGCATACGGAAATACGGATTAATTAAAAACTTACCTTGACTTACCTTAAGGTACAGACTGAACATGCAATAGTTCACACACATGCAGGCACTAAGCAAAAGCATACACAGAAGCATGCATATAACCATTCAACGGAAGTATAATCGAAATAATAAAACAAAGGAATAATTAAACATAAAGACATACTAACTATTACATCTCCAAAGGAAAACTCAAGATGAAAACATAATTAATTACATATACAATACTACAGAATTACAAAAGCTGAAATACAGAAGCTGAACAAAATACAGATCTAGTAACTCCTACGTGGCCGACCTTGCAGAAGCGCGACTCGAACAGAACCAAACCTGCCACCTGCACGGAAAGGAAATCCGTGCTAAGCGATAAACGCTTAGTGGGGAGAACACACCAGAATATGGACGGCCATTCACAATGGTCGCCAAGGCATAACACATTCAAATGGCAAATGCGGATATTCATAATACATAAATAATCAGACTTGCATACCAAAGGCATTCATTTCAATACTCACAATCGAACCATAACTTCATGTTCAGGATAGACTAAAACAGACACAATACAATACACGTTACAAGCCTCATCATGCTGAACTACATACTAAAACACATGCAATAAACCTACATGGGTATCAAATAATAGCATCTTACCATGCGGAGTCACAAGAGCTATACTCATGCAATAGACATAACTAATTACCCATACATGAACTGACAACCAAACCATCATGTTAAGAATGCTAGCCATTTAACATACTTAGGCATGCCAAACACATACACTAGTCAAATATCCAAAGGATAACATTTAGAGCTTCACAATACCGCTGCGCAACTCTAATATATATTAAGCATCATGCAAAAACACTCTGATAGCGGAGACTAAAGACGTAACCACTTAGTATTACATTCATATCATCATCATGCAGAAAGTACAATAATCATCACATACTTACCATCACAGCTGCTTCGGTTCCCATGCTAATATATATAACAAAACTATGCTGAAGTCATATACTTAAATACATCAATCAAATCATTTCAAAGCAATCAGAAACTTATAACAAGTCACATGACAAGTACGGATAATCATGTTAAATGTAAAGTCATGCTTACTTAAAACAGACATACATTCTGAAACTCATAGTCGCATCCATATACATATAAACTGATTCCTGAAGTCCTTATCAAGCTCAAACGGATATCACAATCAAAGGCTAAAACATAATCCATATACACATGCTCATATAATAAAGCCATACAATCAGTCTTTCATAATCATATTCATTCAGAAAAATCCGATATACATTACATTAATATACTCATTCAGATAATCCATTTATAGCCAAATCAGATCAGAGCAGTTCAGATAAACATTCAAAGAACACCTGCTGACTCTAGGTAGTGGATAATGAGTGTACAGACAGTACTTTCCGGGTACGAGCCGATTACAGACAGTACGTTACGGGTACGAACCGATTAAACCATTATACTTTAACTTTCACAGATATTTTCACAAGGGACCTTAAACAAGATCCAATACAGAAAAGGGTTCGCAAGGAACCAAACGGGGACCTGATCAGGGTCCAAATCATTCAAAGGGCGCTGCAGCTACAGAAGACTCTATTAGGCATGCCTAACTATCCACTTACTTGACTCTAGCAGGTTATGCGTAACCCAATTTACATTTCGAATCGCACAATGCATATATAATCAGCATGCATAAACAGAGAACGGAAGACATTTAAATATTCTCATAAAGTTGGTCACAAATCATACAATTCGCATTGCAAAACATATTACAGTCCATACATTTTAACATTAAACAATGTTCTAAAGCATGCCAAGAATCGGATTAAGAAGCACTACCATGCCAATGATTATCAATATAAAATCTTAATCATGCATTAGGTGAAGATACTAAGCATAAACCATGCATAGTCCAAATTGCATTTAACATAATACAATGAGTTCAAAAGCTAAAGTATACTATCAATCAAAGCTTATACCAGTCATATTCAGGGGTATGCAATAATTCCCTTAATCACATTTTAGCACTACTCATCGAATCAAAGCATGTCAGGAACACATGTGGAGTCATATTATGTTAATGATCAAGAACGTATAATCTGAATCATGGAATGATACAACATTCTTAAACATGGCATGTTATTCTAGGTAAGAATCCGATTAAGGACAGGCATAACATAATGCTGAACACAACTAAAATAGGCTAACCAATCAGATAAGATAGCACACAGTACAGAAAAGAGTCATAAAAGCATTTGAAAGTCATTTTATAATAAACCAGTCACGGGGGAACAAATCAAAACAGAAAAACCATATAGGAGCATATAACAGTATGACATAATTTATTCCGCAGTGAAGACCCATACAGAAGAGATAGGAAATTCATTTTGGTTAACACTGGGCAAAAATCGGAAAAAGGGCTAAAGAGGGGTCGGTCACGAGTCGTGTCACGACTCGTGACTGACCTCAAAGGAGGGTCACGGCGTGACCTAGTGTCACGTCTCGTGACTCTCCTAGAGAATCACGGACGTGACTCTATGTCACGCCTGGCCTCACAGGAGTCACGCCATGACTCTAAGTCACGAGACGTGACTTCCCTCTCACAGAGAGAGGAGTCGCGCTTCGTGTCTTGGAGTCACGCCTTGCCTGGAATCACGTCGTGACTCTAAGTCACGAGACGTGACTTCCTTCTCACAGAAGTCACGCTTCGCAACTGGGAATCACGCCTGCCTTTACCCAAGTCACGTCGTGACTCTCAGTCACGAGACGTGACTTTTCTCTCACAGAGAGAGAGAAACAGTCACGCTTCGCTGGAGTCACGCCTTGCTTTTACCAGAGTCACGCCGTGACTCTAAGTCACGAGACGTGACTCAGCTCTGGAAATGGAAAATTATACAGAAACGCGATTTTCCATTTCCAGCTTACCCAGAATCCCAAAAACTCGATAAAATCATTTTCAATCTGATTCAAAACACATCCAATCACTTCTTACCTTCTGATCGATCTTTGATGCATCAAAAATACAGTAATAGCAACTTAATTCAACAATCAAACTCATGCATAACACATTCAATCCTTTCAAGAACATAAACCCTAAAAATACAGTAAGTTCAAAACCTAAACCCAGTAACTTTAATTCAATTCACATCATGCATTCCTAACACATATAATCACATAATCATGCATATACACATGCCAAATATACCAAATTCTAGAAATGTAAACACATATACATCCTAAGTGAGAATTAGGGCAAAAACACTAAGAAATCCAAATGCAGTAAACAGAGCTCCCAAACCTCAAAATCACGTTCTAAAATCAGGCTTCCAACTTCAAGATCAAACCTCACTCTTTTCCTTGCCTTTGCTTTGCTTCTTCTTACAATCCAAGGCTTGCACAAACACATAAACCACAAATCCTTAGTTCAAACCCTAATTGAAGACAAAACCAGGAAGATGAAGAAGAAGAACAGTAAGTTAAACTCCAACTTACCTCTTCAAGCAAAGCACAAATTCCAAGCCAAATACAACTCCAAGCCAAGGAAAATGAAAGGAAAAGCAAAGAAGGGAGAAGAGAAGAAGAAGAAGAACGTGAGAGGAGGGGGACGAACGGGCTGTGTTCCCTCTTCTCTCTTCCTCTTACTTCTTTTTCTTCTTTCAATGCCCACCAAACAAGCCACTTGGCAACATCTAATTGGACCAAAATATCCACTCAAACTTTCCAAATCAAAGCACCATACTTGAGTCATACACAATTATTTCCAATAACCCACTTATATCCTACTCCCATACACCACAAGCACACACTAGCACTTCTCTTCTTAACACACTTAATTAATTAATTACCATTAAATCCTTATTATCCAAATTCTCATACACAAATTACCGAAATACCCTTCCGATCCCGACTTAGCATGCACAATCCGACTAGGGCTATTTTGGGGTGTGACAACTCTTCCCTCCTAAAAGAATTTCGTCCACGAAATTCACAGCGAAACACTTACATCCACACAACCCAAACAAACAAAATTTACTTAAACAAAACCTTGCAATGTAACTTACCAGAAGAACCTGCGGTCTCCTTCGAATCCTTGTTAGATGCTACAAACTCTGAAGACACTCGAGAATATCTGAGCAAATCCTCCACACCTTTTCTAGCTTGCCCAGCTAGACTCTCACTCATCTTCTTAGGACAACCGGCAATTCGATGTTCCATACTGCCACACCTGAAACAAGCACCTGAAAGCTTCCGACACGGACCACGATGTCGCTTTTGGCAGTGCTGACATACTGACGGTACCCATTTCTTACACTTGTTCCCATGTTGCCTCCGAAATTGTTAACACACTGAAGGTTCTCGAACCCTCTTCCCTGCTGACACTTCACTAACCGATCCTTTTCTCTTCTGAGGACATGCCGCAAAACTTCTTGAGAAGCACGAGGAGCAGTCAATCTATCCAAAATCCGAATCAATCCTTGTACTAATGTCCTATCATCAGAAACACGACCAGAATCTTCAACTGAAAGACGCTCGGAAACATCCAGATCAGCACTAATTCGATTCACACTTTCCGTTGTCTCACCTACATTCTCACTAGGATCAGACTCCATCTAAACATGACACAAAACAAGACGCATCTGCAGTAGGCCACGACACAAAACTGACTCTCATGCAGAGACTCAACACAAAACAAACAACATACCCAGAACCATCAAACCTGGGCTCTGATACCACTAACTGTAACACCCCCATCGCCGTCCCCGTTGGAAGGACGCCGACGGACGCGCTACACGACGCTCACATATACAGATATACACATGCACAATGCGGAAGCATACATTCATACATAACATGCATACGGAAATACGGATTAATTAAAAACTTACCTTGACTTACCTTAAGGTACAGACTGAACATGCAATAGTTCACACACATGCAGGCACTAAGCAAAAGCATACACAGAAGCATGCATATAACCATTCAACGGAAGTATAATCGAAATAATAAAACAAAGGAATAATTAAACATAAAGACATACTAACTATTACATCTCCAAAGGAAAACTCAAGATGAAAACATAATTAATTACATATACAATACTACAGAATTACAAAAGCTGAAATACAGAAGCTGAACAAAATACAGATCTACTAACTCCTACGTGGCCGACCTTGCAGAAGCGCGACTCGAACAGAACCAAACCTGCCACCTGCACGGAAAGGAAATCCGTGCTAAGCGATAAACGCTTAGTGGGGAGAACACACCAGAATATGGACGGCCATTCACAATGGTCGCCAAGGCATAACACATTCAAATGGCAAATGCGGATATTCATAATACATAAATAATCAGACTTGCATACCAAAGGCATTCATTTCAATACTCACAATCGAACCATAACTTCATGTTCAGGATAGACTAAAACAGACACAATACAATACACGTTACAAGCCTCATCATGCTGAACTACATACTAAAACACATGCAATAAACCTACATGGGTATCAAATAATAGCATCTTACCATGCGGAGTCACAAGAGCTATACTCATGCAATAGACATAACTAATTACCCATACATGAACTGACAACCAAACCATCATGTTAAAAATGCTAGCCATTTAACATACTTAGGCATGCCAAACACATACACTAGTCAAATATCCAAAGGATAACATTTAGAGCTTCACAATACCGCTGTGCAACTCTAATATATATTAAGCATCATGCAAAAACACTCTGATAGCGGAGACTGAAGACGTAACCACTTAGTATTACATTCATATCATCATCATGCAGAAAGTACAATAATCATCACATACTTACCATCACAGCTGCTTCGATTCCCATGCTAATATATATAACAAAACTATGCTGAAGTCATATACTTAAATACATCAATCAAATCATTTCAAAGCAATCAGAAACTTATAACAAGTCACATGACAAGTACGGATAATCATGTTAAATGTAAAGTCATGCTTACTTAAAACAGACATACATTCTGAAACTCATAGTCGCATCCATATACATATAAACTGATTCCTGAAGTCCTTATCAAGCTCAAACGGATATCACAATCAAAGGCTAAAACATAATCCATATACACATGCTCATATAATAAAGCCATACAATCAGTCTTTCATAATCATATTCATTCAGAAAAATCCAATATACATTACATTAATATACTCATTCAGATAATCCATTTATAGCCAAATCAGATCAGAGCAGTTCAGATAAACATTCAAAGAACACCTGCTGACTCTAGGTAGTGGATAACGAGTGTACAGACAGTACTTTCCGGGTACGAGCCGATTACAGACAGTATGTTACGGGTACGAACCGATTAAACCATTATACTTTAACTTTCACAGATATTTTCACAAGGGACCTTAAACAAGATCCAATACAGAAAAGGGTTCGCAAGGAACCAAACGGGGACCTGATCAGGGTCCAAATCATTCAAAGGGCGCTGCAGCTACAGAAGACTCTATTAGGCATGCCTAACTATCCACTTACTTGACTCTAGCAGGTTATGCGTAACCCAATTTACATTTCGAATCGCACAATGCATATATAATCAGCATGCATAAACAGAGAACGGAAGACATTTAAATATTCTCATAAAGTTGGTCACAAATCATACAATTCGCATTGCAAAACATATTACAGTCCATACATTTTAACATTAAACAATGTTCTAAAGCATGCCAAGAATCGGATTAAGAAGCACTACCATGCCAAGGATTATCAATATAAAATCTTAATCATGCATTAGGTGAAGATACTAAGCATAAACCATGCATAGTCCAAATTGCATTTAACATAATACAATGAGTTCAAAAGCTAAAGTATACTATCAATCAAAGCTTATACCAGTCATATTCAGGGGTATGCAATAATTCCCTTAATCACATTTTAGCACTACTCATCGAATCAAAGCATGTCAGGAACACATGTGGAGTCATATTATGTTAATGATCAAGAACGTATAATCTGAATCATGGAATGATACAACATTCTTAAACATGGCATGTTATTCTAGGTAAGAATCCGATTAAGGACAGGCATAACATAATGCTGAACACAACTAAAATAGGCTAACCAATCAGATAAGATAGCACACAGTACAGAAAAGAGTCATAAAAGCATTTGAAAGTCATTTTATAATAAACCAGTCACGGGGGAACAAATCAAAACAGAAAAACCATACAGGAGCATATAACAGTATGACATAATTTATTCCGCAGTGAAGACCCATACAGAAGAGATAGGAAATTCATTTTGGTTAACACTGGGCAAAAATCGGAAAAAGGGCTAAAGAGGGGTCGGTCACGAGTCGTATCACGACTCGTGACTGACCTCAAAGGAGGGTCACGGCGTGACCTAGTGTCACGTCTCGTGACTCTCCTAGAGAATCACGGACGTGACTCTATGTCACGCCTGGCCTCACAGGAGTCACGCCGTGACTCTAAGTCACGAGACGTGACTTCCCTCTCACAGAGAGAGGAGTCGCGCTTCGTGTCTTGGAGTCACGCCTTGCCTGGAATCACGTCGTGACTCTAAGTCACGAGACGTGACTTCCTTCTCACAGAAGTCACGCTTCGCAACTGGGAATCACGCCTGCCTTTACCCAAGTCACGTCGTGACTCTCAGTCACGAGACGTGACTTTTCTCTCACAGAGAGAGAGAAACAGTCACGCTTCGCTGGAGTCACGCCTTGCTTTTACCAGAGTCACGCCGTGACTCTAAGTCACGAGACGTGACTCAGCTCTGGAAATGGAAAATTATACAGAAACGCGATTTTCCATTTCCAGCTTACCCAGAATCCCAAAAACTCGATAAAATCATTTTCAATCTGATTCAAAACACATCCAATCACTTCTTACCTTCTGATCGATCTTTGATGCATCAAAAATACAGTAATAGCAACTTAATTCAACAATCAAACTCATGCATAACACATTCAATCCTTTCAAGAACATAAACCCTAAAAATACAGTAAGTTCAAAACCTAAACCCAGTAACTTTAATTCAATTCACATCATGCATTCCTAACACATATAATCACATAATCATGCATATACACATGCCAAATATACCAAATTCTAGAAATGTAAACACATATACATCCTAAGTGAGAATTAGGGCAAAAACACTAAGAAATCCAAATGCAGTAAACAGAGCTCCCAAACCTCAAAATCACGTTCTAAAATCAGGCTTCCAACTTCAAGATCAAACCTCACTCTTTTCCTTGCCTTTGCTTTGCTTCTTCTTACAATCCAAGGCTTGCACAAACACATAAACCACAAATCCTTAGTTCAAACCCTAATTGAAGACAAAACCAGGAAGATGAAGAAGAAGAACAGTAAGTTAAACTCCAACTTACCTCTTCAAGCAAAGCACAAATTCCAAGCCAAATACAACTCCAAGCCAAGGAAAATGAAAGGAAAAGCAAAGAAGGGAGAAGAGAAGAAGAAGAAGAACGTGAGAGGAGGGGGACGAACGGGCTGTGTTCCCTCTTCTCTCTTCCTCTTACTTCTTTTTCTTCTTTCAATGCCCACCAAACAAGCCACTTGGCAACATCTAATTGGACCAAAATATCCACTCAAACTTTCCAAATCAAAGCACCATACTTGAGTCATACACAATTATTTCCAATAACCCACTTATATCCTACTCCCATACACCACAAGCACACACTAGCACTTCTCTTCTTAACACACTTAATTAATTAATTACCATTAAATCCTTATTATCCAAATTCTCATACACAAATTACCGAAATACCCTTCCGATCCCGACTTAGCATGCACAATCCGACTAGGGCTATTTTGGGGTGTGACAACTCTTCCCTCCTAAAAGAATTTCGTCCTCGAAATTCACAGCGAAACACTTACATCCACACAACCCAAACAAACAAAATTTACTTAAACAAAACCTTGCAATGTAACTTACCAGAAGAACCTGCGGTCTCCTTCGAATCCTTGTTAGATGCTACAAACTCTGAAGACACTCGAGAATATCTGAGCAAATCCTCCACACCTTTTCTAGCTTGCCCAGCTAGACTCTCACTCATCTTCTTAGGACAACCGGCAATTCGATGTTCCATACTGCCACACCTGAAACAAGCACCTGAAAGCTTCCGACACGGACCACGATGTCGCTTTTGGCAGTGCTGACATACTGACGGTACCCATTTCTTACACTTGTTCCCATGTTGCCTCCGAAATTGTTAACACACTGAAGGTTCTCGAACCCTCTTCCCTGCTGACACTTCACTAACCGATCCTTTTCTCTTCTGAGGACATGCCGCAAAACTTCTTGAGAAGCACGAGGAGCAGTCAATCTATCCAAAATCCGAATCAATCCTTGTACTAATGTCCTATCATCAGAAACACGACCAGAATCTTCAACTGAAAGACGCTCGGAAACATCCAGATCAGCACTAATTCGATTCACACTTTCCGTTGTCTCACCTACATTCTCACTAGGATCAGACTCCATCTAAACATGACACAAAACAAGACGCATCTGCAGTAGGCCACGACACAAAACTGACTCTCATGCAGAGACTCAACACAAAACAAATAACATACCCAGAACCATCAAACCTGGGCTCTGATACCACTAACTGTAACACCCCCATCGCCGTCCCCGTTGGAAGGACGCCGACGGACGCGCTACACGACGCTCACATATACAGATATACACATGCACAATGCGGAAGCATACATTCATACATAACATGCATACGGAAATACGGATTAATTAAAAACTTACCTTGACTTACCTTAAGGTACAGACTGAACATGCAATAGTTCACACACATGCAGGCACTAAGCAAAAGCATACACAGAAGCATGCATATAACCATTCAACGGAAGTATAATCGAAATAATAAAACAAAGGAATAATTAAACATAAAGACATACTAACTATTACATCTCCAAAGGAAAACTCAAGATGAAAACATAATTAAATACATATACAATACTACAGAATTACAAAAGCTGAAATACAGAAGCTGAACAAAATACAGATCTACTAACTCCTACGTGGCCGACCTTGCAGAAGCGCGACTCGAACAGAACCAAACCTGCCACCTGCACGGAAAGGAAATCCGTGCTAAGCGATAAACGCTTAGTGGGGAGAACACACCAGAATATGGACGGCCATTCACAATGGTCGCCAAGGCATAACACATTCAAATGGCAAATGCGGATATTCATAATACATAAATAATCAGACTTGCATACCAAAGGCATTCATTTCAATACTCACAATCGAACCATAACTTCATGTTCAGGATAGACTAAAACAGACACAATACAATACACGTTACAAGCCTCATCATGCTGAACTACATACTAAAACACATGCAATAAACCTACATGGGTATCAAATAATAGCATCTTACCATGCGGAGTCACAAGAGCTATACTCATGCAATAGACATAACTAATTACCCATACATGAACTGACAACCAAACCATCATGTTAAAAATGCTAGCCATTTAACATACTTAGGCATGCCAAACACATACACTAGTCAAATATCCAAAGGATAACATTTAGAGCTTCACAATACCGCTGTGCAACTCTAATATATATTAAGCATCATGCAAAAACACTCTGATAGCGGAGACTGAAGACGTAACCACTTAGTATTACATTCATATCATCATCATGCAGAAAGTACAATAATCATCACATACTTACCATCACAGCTGCTTCGGTTCCCATGCTAATATATATAACAAAACTATGCTGAAGTCATATACTTAAATACATCAATCAAATCATTTCAAAGCAATCAGAAACTTATAACAAGTCACATGACAAGTACGGATAATCATGTTAAATGTAAAGTCATGCTTACTTAAAACAGACATACATTCTGAAACTCATAGTCGCATCCATATACATATAAACTGATTCCTGAAGTCCTTATCAAACTCAAACGGATATCACAATCAAAGGCTAAAACATAATCCATATACACATGCTCATATAATAAAGCCATACAATCAGTCTTTCATAATCATATTCATTCAGAAAAATCCAATATACATTACATTAATATACTCATTCAGATAATCCATTTATAGCCAAATCAGATCAGAGCAGTTCAGATAAACATTCAAAGAACACCTGCTGACTCTAGGTAGTGGATAACGAGTGTACAGACAGTACTTTCCGGGTACGAGCCGATTACAGACAGTATGTTACGGGTACGAACCGATTAAACCATTATACTTTAACTTTCACAGATATTTTCACAAGGGACCTTAAACAAGATCCAATACAGAAAAGGGTTCGCAAGGAACCAAACGGGGACCTGATCAGGGTCCAAATCATTCAAAGGGCGCTGCAGCTACAGAAGACTCTATTAGGCATGCCTAACTATCCACTTACTTGACTCTAGCAGGTTATGCGTAACCCAATTTACATTTCGAATCGCACAATGCATATATAATCAGCATGCATAAACAGAGAACGGAAGACATTTAAATATTCTCATAAAGTTGGTCACAAATCATACAATTCGCATTGCAAAACATATTACAGTCCATACATTTTAACATTAAACAATGTTCTAAAGCATGCCAAGAATCGGATTAAGAAGCACTACCATGCCAAGGATTATCAATATAAAATCTTAATCATGCATTAGGTGAAGATACTAAGCATAAACCATGCATAGTCCAAATTGCATTTAACATAATACAATGAGTTCAAAAGCTAAAGTATACTATCAATCAAAGCTTATACCAGTCATATTCAGGGGTATGCAATAATTCCCTTAATCACATTTTAGCACTACTCATCGAATCAAAGCATGTCAGGAACACATGTGGAGTCATATTATGTTAATGATCAAGAACGTATAATCTGAATCATGGAATGATACAACATTCTTAAACATGGCATGTTATTCTAGGTAAGAATCCGATTAAGGACAGGCATAACATAATGCTGAACACAACTAAAATAGGCTAACCAATCAGATAAGATAGCACACAGTACAGAAAAGAGTCATAAAAGCATTTGAAAGTCATTTTATAATAAACCAGTCACGGGGGAACAAATCAAAACAGAAAAACCATACAGGAGCATATAACAGTATGACATAATTTATTCCGCAGTGAAGACCCATACAGAAGAGATAGGAAATTCATTTTGGTTAACACTGGGCAAAAATCGGAAAAAGGGCTAAAGAGGGGTCGGTCACGAGTCGTGTCACGACTCGTGACTGACCTCAAAGGAGGGTCACGGCGTGACCTAGTGTCACGTCTCGTGACTCTCCTAGAGAATCACGGACGTGACTCTATGTCACGCCTGGCCTCACAGGAGTCACGCCGTGACTCTAAGTCACGAGACGTGACTTCCCTCTCACAGAGAGAGGAGTCGCGCTTCGTGTCTTGGAGTCACGCCTTGCCTGGAATCACGTCGTGACTCTAAGTCACGAGACGTGACTTCCTTCTCACAGAAGTCACGCTTCGCAACTGGGAATCACGCCTGCCTTTACCCAAGTCACGTCGTGACTCTCAGTCACGAGACGTGACTTTTCTCTCACAGAGAGAGAGAAACAGTCACGCTTCGCTGGAGTCACGCCTTGCTTTTACCAGAGTCACGCCGTGACTCTAAGTCACGAGACGTGACTCAGCTCTGGAAATGGAAAATTATACAGAAACGCGATTTTCCATTTCCAGCTTACCCAGAATCCCAAAAACTCGATAAAATCATTTTCAATCTGATTCAAAACACATCCAATCACTTCTTACCTTCTGATCGATCTTTGATGCATCAAAAATACAGTAATAGCAACTTAATTCAACAATCAAACTCATGCATAACACATTCAATCCTTTCAAGAACATAAACCCTAAAAATACAGTAAGTTCAAAACCTAAACCCAGTAACTTTAATTCAATTCACATCATGCATTCCTAACACATATAATCACATAATCATGCATATACACATGCCAAATATACCAAATTCTAGAAATGTAAACACATATACATCCTAAGTGAGAATTAGGGCAAAAACACTAAGAAATCCAAATGCAGTAAACAGAGCTCCCAAACCTCAAAATCACGTTCTAAAATCAGGCTTCCAACTTCAAGATCAAACCTCACTCTTTTCCTTGCCTTTGCTTTGCTTCTTCTTACAATCCAAGGCTTGCACAAACACATAAACCACAAATCCTTAGTTCAAACCCTAATTGAAGACAAAACCAGGAAGATGAAGAAGAAGAACAGTAAGTTAAACTCCAACTTACCTCTTTAAGCAAAGCACAAATTCCAAGCCAAATACAACTCCAAGCCAAGGAAAATGAAAGGAAAAGCAAAGAAGGGAGAAGAGAAGAAGAAGAAGAACGTGAGAGGAGGGGGACGAACGGGCTGTGTTCCCTCTTCTCTCTTCCTCTTACTTCTTTTTCTTCTTTCAATGCCCACCAAACAAGCCACTTGGCAACATCTAATTGGACCAAAATATCCACTCAAACTTTCCAAATCAAAGCACCATACTTGAGTCATACACAATTATTTCCAATAACCCACTTATATCCTACTCCCATACACCACAAGCACACACTAGCACTTCTCTTCTTAACACACTTAATTAATTAATTACCATTAAATCCTTATTATCCAAATTCTCATACACAAATTACCGAAATACCCTTCCGATCCCGACTTAGCATGCACAATCCGACTAGGGCTATTTTGGGGTGTGACAACTTAGCCTAATGGTAGTGGTATTCTATGAATTAAGGACTTATCCCCAGGTCCTTGGTTCGAATCCCACGGAAGGCAAAAATGCACAAGGGGTGTGTAAAGTTCTGTGAGTAACGCACCGCAGCTCTGTCTGTTCCGTCCTCCTCCGAGCGTAATCGGAGTCGAGTCTGTACTGTGCGGGCTCGGTCGTTACACAACTTCTTTCATTTTATTCTAAAAACATTTTCACATTGGGGATTTTATACAAGATCCAATTGATAAGGATCGCGAGGACCCAAACGGTGACTTGATCAGGGTCCAGAACACAAAGGGGCTGCAACTAACAGAACTCTATAGGCATGCCTATCTATCCACTTACTTGACTCTTGCAGGCTAGGCTTAATTCATATAATGAACCCATATTGAAGCATAAGATAATTTAAACATGGCTACAATTAGGCTATAAGAGTAAGAAACCATGCAAAAGTAATATAAAAATAAACAATATTGAAGAACAGGGGAAGTTGCGCTCGCAACAAAGGCAAAACTTGCCTAATGCCGCACTCGCGTCAGCCACCCGCGCTCATGAGGAACAGATGGAAGGCCTCTATTGCGCTCATGACATCGATCACGCTCGCGATAAAAGGTGAAAAGGACACTATCACGCTTGCACGTGTAGGTGCGCTCGCGACAGTGTTCAGCCCGACAGATGCTCGGTCTACCGAGCTCTTTGTCACGCTGGTGACGAAGACCCTTCTTGACAAAAGTAAGAAGGGCCAAGCTCTATCGCATTCACGATGAGTGTCATGCTTGCGATAGAGTTTTGGGCTCCTGACATAGTGTCATGCTCGCGATAGAGTCGGTTCTGCTTCTGTAGCCGAACTGCAGAAAAACTCTCAAACACAAACCCATCCAAACCTACAATCAACCCATGAAACTTCAATCCGAACATCATCAACCATTCAAAACATATTATTCATCATAAAACCCAAGCTTTATTCTAATAGCAAGCAATTAATTTAACCAAATAAAAAATTCAAATAAATAATTCCCTAACCCAGAAATTTACCCAAACAACATACAAAATCATACCCAAACTCAATTCTACTACCAATATTAACAAACCCAACTTCAATTCATCATCACACACTTCACTTATGCCAACACATACTTTCAAAGCCAAATTTCTAGAAATTTAAGCAAGGTTCAAAATACATAACATGTAAAATCACACAATTCCCAAACCTTAAATTCCTAAGCTCCACAAGCTCAATCTGCAGCACTAGCACCCATTTTCTTTTTCCCTTTCGGATCCTTAGCTGGGATTTCTGATCAAACAACCCAAAGCATACCAAAAGCTCAAAACCCAACATAGCTACAACACACACACACCCCAAACGGGAAACAAAAGGAGAAGAAGAATAAAAAGAAGTAAAAGAAGAAGAATACTTACTCAAACTCTGAAATTTGCCAACACCAACCAAGAATCACATCATATAGGGGAAGAGGATGAGAAAAGAGGAGAAGAAAGGGCGGGCTAGGGCAAAGAAACGGGAGGGAGAGGAGGAACGAGAATCTGTTCTTTCTTTTTTCTCTTATTCTCTTTCAATTTAATCAACTCATCCCATTTTCCTTCTTCTCTCTCCTCCATATGTCATAATTTTAGGATAACTTAGGCAAATTTCTCTTGTACTCCTTCTTGTCTTTCCAACAACACAATTATATTACAATTAAAATATAACATACAAATATGCCCTCAAATAACACATACACACACACTCCAGCTCAAAACTACTAGGGTGAAAATCAGGGTGTTACAAGGAGTGTTATATTTAGTGGTATCAGAGCATAGGTTTAGGGGGTTCTAGATGACCATAGAATAGAAATGGGTATAAAATTGTGTTGGCCTAGAGCGGATGTCCTTATATTTTGTAGTTAGATATGGATCCATCTCATGAAGCGCTGGAGGAGACAACTGAGAGCATGGATTCTAAAGACCAAGGTCCTTCTATTTCAAGTCGAGCTGAACCAGTAGGAGTGGAACCTGATGATCCAGCTTTGCCTTTTGAGGCAATGCTCAAAATATCACATGATATGGCAAGATTTCTTGAACGGATGACTACTCCTAGGTCTCCGATAGATTCGTTGAGGAAATATAGAGCAGAAGATTTCTATGGGACCAGTTTGGATGAATATGACAAGGTTGAGTTTTGGATTGAGAAGGTACAGTGGGTACTTGAAGAGATTAGATGCCCTCCTGAGCAGAGAGTGGGCTACGTAGTATCTCTACTGTAGGGTCCTGCTTATGACTGGTGGAAGTTGGTCCTAAGGCACCCATTGCTACCTAATCTGGTTACTTGGGAATACTTTCTTCAAGAATTTTAGAACAAGTACCTCACAAAAGCTTATCGAGGGGCTAAGTGGAAACAATTCTTGAATCTAAAGCAGAGAGACTTGTCTATAGCTGAGTATGAAAAGGAGTTTAGTGGACTCAGTATGTATGCACCGGCAAGGGTACTTATAGAAGAATTTAGATGTCAACACTTCGAAGAGGGGCTCAATGAGTAGATTAAGGCGTTGCTGATTTCCATGACAACCTTCCAGAGTGTAAGCTATTACCAAATCATGCAAGCAGCCATGAGAATTGAACGATCTGAGGCGATTTTAAGGGATAGAGCCAAAAGAAGAAGTTCCTTTTGAGGTGGTTCTTCTTCTAGAAAGCCCAGAAATTTGCAAGCCACTTCTCAACCTGACTCAATTGCTTATCCAGCTACTATGAGTAGACGACAGGGGTCCTCTGCTGCATCTCGTATAGGTAGAGCAGTAAGTGATCGATGGGATGACGTGCTATAGTGTTCGCATTGTAATAAGCATCATAAGGGAGAGTGTAGGTGGATAACTGGTGGATGTTTCAGATGTCGGAGTACCGAACACTTTTTGGTAAATTGTTTTGAAGCTCAAAATGTGAGTAGAGATCAGCAGGATGTCAGTAGGGATGAGTCTAGTGCACCTCAAACTTCTTGAGGTAAAGGTAGAGGATGAGGTAGAGGTAACAGACCCAGTGATGGGGCAGTGTCTCAGTCGGTGGATCATCTGCCTACAGTGCCAGCTCAAGTCTATGCTATGAAGGCTCGTGAGGATCAGGATGCCTCAAAGGTTATAGTAGGTACATTATGCTCTTTGACATTGTATTACATGCTCTCATTAACCCTGGATCCACACACTCCTATTTATGCTCTAAGAATTTATGTGTTAATTTGCCCCCTACTGACCAGTTAGATTATGATATATGTGTAACTAGTCCCTTGGGACATAGTGTTAGTGTAAATAGAGTGTATAGGACTTGCCCTATCGTGGTCCAAGGTAAAGAGTTCTCTGCGGACTTGATTGAGTTGCCATTCCACGAGTTCAATTTAATTTTGGGTATGGATTGGCTTTGTAAGCATTGGGCGATAGTTGACTTTAGTAAGAGAACAATTGTGTTATGGAGTCTAGATCAACCTGATGTAGTTATGCAGTAGTAGCATCAGTGCTATTAGGTGATGTTGTTTATCGCCACTTATCAGTTACAAACCCATTGGTTGCTAGAGGAGATGCCTTACAGTGCACAGTGATTCGCCTAAGAGAAGGTTATCGCAAAAAGGACCAGAACACTTCACCTAGCTTTTCTGAAGGTTCTGGTTCAAGTGTAAAACGTAGTAGTAGTGTTGTAGCAGGTAACCTTGGTAATAATGTTGAATCTGGCAACCAATGTACAGTACATTGCATAATGGATGCTAACTGGAATAATGCCATTCTATGTCAAACTGTGAGTTCTCATGAAGGGATTCTCTATTATTACTTCTCCCCTCACTATGTTACTTCAGAAAGGAGTCAAATTTGAGTGGTCTGATAGATGTCAAGCTAGTTTTGAACAATTGAAGAGTATGCTTATTGAAGCACCTATACTTACTCAGTTAATATGAGACTGAATTGCTCACATTTAGTCCATGTTTTGTGATTAAAATAATGCTTATTTATAGTTAATTATGTTAGAATTAGGTATTTTTTATGTGTTGTTCTGTGTTTTGTGAAGATAGGAAAAACTGGAGAAAATAATGGAAAAAGGAGCAAAATTGTGAAAGAGAAGATGATTCTATCGTGAGCACGACAGAAGGTGCCAAAGAAGAGGGAATAGAAGAGAGAAAGAGAAGAACCAAAGGAGAAGTCGTGCGCTGTCGCGAGCGTGATGAGATGTAGAGGAAAGTGAAGTGCAGGAAGCGAGAGAGGGTCGTGCTCTGTCATGAGCGCGACAGGCATTGCGATCATGACAGAGAGATCCGTTGGGTAGTTATTTTCAAAAAGTCACTTAAAGAGTCATGCTTTCACACTAACTTGTGCAACCCTTTGAACAAGCTTATCAAGAGACATGACTTTTAGAACATTATATATATTAAATTCAACTGTAATCTAAAAAGAGGGAATTTTTAATTAAGTATTTTTCTTTTGTAAGTTTGAGAGAAAATAATTTCTTTAGTTGAAGTTCTAAGTTAGTTTTTATGTTTTGAAGAGAAGGCCATTGCAAGGGAGAAGATCATACTTTGTGAAGGGAAAAAGGGTTGAGAGATCTCCTTCTTCTATTTCTAATCTTTTACTTCTTCTTTGTAAACATTAAATGAATGTTATTTAAGAAACTTGAATGATATTACTGTTATTTCTATTTCCATGAATGTTAATAGTCTTTGAAAGCAGAATTCTCTATTGGTGTATTTGCATGATCGTTATAAGTTAAAGTAGAGTTGAGAGATTCACTTTATTTTACAACTAATAGAACTTCATTATCAAAACATAACTTGAGAGATCAGTATGTCAAGATAATTGCTATAAGTTGGTAACTAATCTTAGGATATGTAATTAGAATTAACTAGTTCATTAATGAGAGTTAAGGATTAGCATTGTAATTGCATGTTTTAGGCACTCTAGTTCATGGCGAGAGAGTGAATTAGAATATTATTCCAATTAGGCTTGCTGATAAGATTAAAATTATAATTAAAAGATGGAATTAAGTTTCATAATCATTAGTTCTTCATCATCTACATTGTCTTCTATGATCATCATTAACTAGGTTTAATTAATTTGCATGGCACGAGTAGTATAGAATTAACTTACAAATTATTGAACATTGTAAACAAGATAAAATCAAGTAGTAATAGTGAGTGATATTTAATCTACATTCTCTGTGGGATCGACATCTTAACTACTATGACTGATTAACCATGCACTTGTGGAGTTAGCATTTTTAGCACCTAATAAGTTTTTGGCGCCGTTGCTGGGGAACTGTATGATTGAATTTATTGCCATTATAAATCTTGATTTGTGATCTTGGATTACAATACTTAATTAGTTTTGTTTGTCCATTTTATTTTGTTTTTATAGGATTGGATAGTTCAAGTATATGCCTAGTATAAGGAGTTCTCAAAGAGAACTTGAACCATTGAATCCAGAGATAGAAAGATTTCTTTGAAGTAACCGAAAATCCAATAAAAAGAAGAATAAGAATAGGAGGCAATTTATGGCTGAAGAAAAGAATCCACCACGGTTAATGGATTTTGCTACGCCAGCATTGAGCGGGGCGTAAGGCCTACGGTAAATGCAAATTAATTTTAAATTAAGCCATCTTTTTTACAAATGATTCAAAATAGTATTCAATTTTATGGTTTGGCAAATTTCTTAGAAATTTGTGATACCTTTAAAATTAATGGAGTTTCTGCAGATGCAATCAAGCTTAGGCATTTTCCTTTCACATTGAAAGATAAGGCAAAAGCTTGGTTGAATTCACTTGCTAGAGGATTTATTACAACTTAGGACCAATTGGCTCAAGCATTTTTATCTAAATATTTTCCTCTAGCCAAAACTGCAATGATTATTAAAGATATCACTACTTTTGTGCAAAATGACAATGAATCTTTATATGAAGCATGGGAAATATTTAAATAATTGCAAAGAAGTTGTCCACATCATAACCTTCCAAGGGAGTTACTTATGCAAATATTTTATAATGGAGTGAATCCCACAACTATAGGAACAATAGATGCCGCAGCCGGTGGTTCTCTTATGAGAAAAACAACGGAAGCTGCATTTGAGTTGCTTGAGGAGATGTCCATGAACAATTGCATGTGGCCAACCGAAAGAATAAGGGAATCAAATTCTTGTAATGCTAGGGGGTACATTCAATTTATTCGGTGCTAGCATTGCAATCACAAGTTGAGGCTTTAATTCATAAGATTAATAGCCTAGGTATGGGAGAAAGTCAACCAAATGCATGCACCATTTGTGGTCAACAAGGTCATAATAGTGAGTGTGTAATTTGGGAATGGCTAGTACGGAGGAACAAGTGAGATTTATCCAAGGACAAGGGTGTGGGAATCCATATTCAAATACCCATAACCCTGGTAGGAGAAGCCATCCAAATTTTTCATGGGGAAATAGAAGCAATCATAATAGAGGTGTAGGATTTCAACAGCCTCAAACAATCAAAATATAACATACAAATATACCCTAAAACTAACACACACACATGCTAAAAACTACTAGGATGGGAACCGGAGTATTACATAGGTAACCCCTATTAAAACACTTATAACACTGGTTGGAGAAGCCATCGGAATTTCTCATGGGGTAATGGTAACAATCAGAATAGAGGAGGTATAGGATTCCAACAACCTCAAGACCGATTTGGAGCTTTGGAGGTCAAGATGGATAGGTTCTTAAAGGGCATTAATTTGAAATTTAGTTCACAAGAAGAGAACCAAAAGAGGCTAGAGACAAAGTTTGATTAAATCACTAAAAATCATGCCTCATCTATCCATAACGTGAAGGTGCAATTAGGGCAAATTGCTAAGGCATTACCTTCACGATTATAAGGAAATTTACCAAGTAATACGGAGAAAAATCCAAGGGAACATCTTAAGGAAATTAAATTGAGGTCAGGTAAATCTTATATTAATGAATTTGTTTCTACTAACAAGGATGAAGATTTTTAGAAAATTTTTTTTTGAAGGGAGATGAGTCCTCTATCGCGAGCGCGACAGAGGAAAGATCGGCCAACAGATGCAGATTTTCAGAAAAAAAAATTTTTGAAGGGAGATGAGTCTGCGACAGAGGAAAGATCGGCCAACATCGTGAGTGCGATACCCTTTGCGAGCGCACTAGAAGAGAGTTTACCTGCTATCGCGAGCGCGACAGAAGGGGCTACCAAGGCAAATCCTTCAAAAATTTTCCAACCTCATCCACCATTTCCGCAACATCTTAAATAGCAAAATCAAGATAAGCAATTTTAAACTTTTATTGATAAATTGAAGCATTTACATATCAATTTGAATTTTATTGAGGCTATAACTCAAATCCCTAACTATGCAAAGTTTCTTAAAGAGTTAATTTCTAAGAAAAGAAGTTGGGAAGATCTATCTACTATTGAGTTGACTAAAGCATGTAGTTCAGTAATCACTAACAATGTGCCTACTAAGCTTAAAGATAATGGGAGTTTTACTATTCCTTGTACTTTAGGGGAGGTTGAATTTCCTAAGTGTTTATATGATTTAGGGGCTAGTATTAACCTTATACCATTGTCTATCTTTAAGAAATTAGGTTTGGACTATGTCAAACCTACTTCAATGGTCTTGCAATTGGCTAACCAATCAATTACAAAACCATATAGCATAGTAGAAGATGTGCTAGTTAAAGTGGATAAATTCATTTTGCCTACAGATTTTGTGATTTTGGACTTTGCTTATGATGTTAAATGTCCATTGATATTGGGTAGACAATTTATGATAACTGAAAGGGCTTTAGTTGATGTCTATGAAGGAACATTCATTTTAAGAGTGGGGAAGGATAGTGTATAATATCACATGGATAAAGCACTCAAGTACCCCATGGATGAAAATGTGTGCATGAAAAAAAATTGATATCATTGATGCTTGTGTTTTGGAAGTATTGGATGATGCAGGTCAAGAGGAGGTCAATCTTGAGGAAAAAGTTCACGAGGAGGAGGAGATCGAAATGAGGCACCTTTGCCACCTTCCATTGTAAGTCCTCCTAATGTGGAATTGAAAGAATTACCAAGCCATTTGAGGTATGCATTTCTTGGTAACAATAGCACTTTACCTATCATTGTTTCTAATAAGCTCACTAGTAAGCAAGAATCCTTGTTATTAGAGGTTGTTAGAAAGAGGATTAAAATTATAGGATGGCAAATTTTTGTTTGAAGGGAATTAGTCCCAACATTGTCATGTATAGAATTAACATGGACGATGAGTGTCAACCTAAGACTGATAGAAAAGGAAGACTTAATCCCAATTTAAAGGAAGTAGTTAAAAAAGAAGTTATTAAATTGTTAGATGCTGGGATTATCTATCCGATTTCGGATAGTGCATGGGTGAGTCCTATTCATTATGTTCCTAAGAAAGGGGGAATGACTGTAATTAGAAATAAGAATAAATAAGAATGGAGATTTGATTCCTACTAGAACCACCACGGGTTGGAGGGTTTGTATTGACTATACGAAGCTAAATTCAAATACTAGGAAAGATCACTTTCCTTTGCCATTCATTGATTAAATGCTAGAGAGGATAGCTGGCCATTCTCATTATTGCTTTCTAGATGGATTTTCAGGATATTTCCAAATATTCATTTACCCTAGTGATCAAGAAAAGACCACATTTACTTGTGCATATGGGACTTTTGACTATAGAAGGATGCCCTTTGGGCTATGTAATGCACCCGCAACTTTTCAAAGGTGTATGACTTCTATTTTTGGGGATATAATAGAAGAGATCATGGAAGTTTTCATGGATAATTTTTCTGTTTATGGTGATTCATTTGAGTTGTATTTAAGAAATTTTGATAGAGGATTGGCTAGATGTGAGGAGACCAATTTAGTACTTAATTGGGAAAAATGCCACTTCATGGTAGAAGAAGGGATAGTTTTAGGTCATAAGATTTCAAGTAAAAGTATAGAGGTTGATAGAGCAAAAACTGATTTAATAGAGAAGTTACCTCCACCTACTACACTTAAGGGTGTAAGATCCTTTTTAGGTCATGCAGAATTATTTAGAAGGTTTATAAAAGACTTTTCTTTGATTTCTAAGCCTTTAACTAACTTGTTGGTTAAGGATGTATCTTTTGACTTTTCTAATGCATGTATTAATGCTTTTGAGAAATTAAAGAAAGCTCTTGTTAGTGCACCTATAATTACTTCAACAAATTGGAGTTTACCTTTTGAAATCATGTGTGATGCAAGTGACCTTGCTATAGGATGTGTGCTAGGTCAACGTCAAGGTAAACATATGCACGCTATTTATTATGTTAGCCATACATTATCTGCACCTCAATTAAATTACACTACAACTGAAAAGGAAATGTTAGCTATTGTTTTTGCATGTGATAAGTTTAGATCTTACTTGTTAGGGTCTAAAGTTATAATCTATATGGACCATGCAGCCCTTAGGTACTTGTTTGCTAAGAAAGATGCTATGCCTCATCTCATACGTTGGGTTCTTTTGTTACAAGAATTTGACATTGAGATTAGGGATAAAAAGGGTTCTAAAAACTTAGTGGCTGATCACTTGTCAAGATTAAAAAATGATGAAGGACCTTTAGGGGATAGCAATGAAATAAATGAATCTTTTCCGGATGAGTCTTTAATGTCCATTGAACAAGTGCATGTGCCACTATATGCAGATTTTGCTAACTTTCTTGTTGCAGGGATTGTACCTCATGGTTTGACATGGCAACAAAGGAAGAAGTTCTTTAGTGATGTAAGAATTACCTTTGGGAGGAATCCTATTTGTTTAAGATAGGAGGAGATAATGTCATTCGAAGGTGTGTGAGTGAAGATGAATATGTGAAGATTTTGACACATTTGAATTCATCTTTGTATTCAGGCCATAATGGTAGTACAAAAACTGCATCTCGTGTGCTTGAGTGTGATTTCTATTGGCCTTCCCTATTTCATGATGCTAGAAATTTTATAGCCCAATGTGATAGGTGTCAAAGGGTTGGTAATATTGGGAAGATAGATAAGATGCCTTTGATTAGCATTTTAGAAGTAGAGATATTTGATCTGTGGGGGATAGACTTCATGGGTCCTTTTCCTACTTATTTTGGGCAAACCTATATATTGGTTGGGGTAGATTATGTCTCAAAATGGGTTGAAGCTAAGGCAACACCAACCAATGATTCAAAGGTGGTTGTAAAGTTCTTAAAGAAACACTTTTCAAGATTTGGAGTGCCAAGAGCCATAATAAGTGATGGAGGTACGCATTTCATTAATCGCTCTTTTGCTTCATTATTGCATAAATATGGTGTGCATCATGGGGTCACTTGTAACACCCCTTACTCGTATGTGGCCCTCAACACAGTAATATGATTGGAGCACTACGATAAGTAAAGGATACTACCGGACAGAACACTACAGAAACAATATCAAAAACAGAGTTATAATTTTTTTTTTATACACAATACTTTCACATACCAATTCGTATAATACTATTACTATACACATATTATATATAGATCATTTACTAATGAAGCCATAGTTCATAACTTTACAATTAACAATTAAAATTTTATGATACTCCTACAGACTCGTTGGCCTTGACTGCTGCGGAATGTCCCTGGCGACTCTTCTATCTTCAACCTACATGGATGAAACACCCGTGCTAAGCTTAAAACTTAGTAGGGAATACATAAACATAATATAAACGACCACTCATAGTTGTCGTCAACATAACATTCATTTAATACACACTTATAGCAGTTTTCTAACTTTACTTCAATCAATAAGATAGGCATTTCCACATTCATAACATCTAATGGATATTTGAACATACAATCATCGCATACAATCATTTACTCATTAAGTTATTATACATTTACCTAGTCATTTTATTAGCCATACCTTTTTAAAACATTTAACATATTCTATAACCTTTTTTCAATCGGCACTTATTATTTATCATTAATTTTATACATATGCTAGCTTAACTTCATATTTACATACTTATCCATTAGGTCAAAAATTACCATTATGCCTACAAAACTTTTTATTAATTACAATTATATCCATTTTCACACAAATAACATTTTTAAATCACAATTCAACCAATTAAAGCACATATTTACCATATTGCCCCTAAACATTTTACATATTATGATTTTGCCCTTCCTTTTTCTTTTATTTACAATTATGTCATTTTCAATCTTATCTAGTCATTCATATTTCATATTCATATCATTTTAAACTTATTTTATTATTTTTCTTTGCCATTTGCTCCTGTATAAAACTGGCAGACATCTATGACCAGGATAAACGAGACGCGAACCCCTAAAGGCTCGAATAACCTGAAGCATCATGAAAGATCACTTTAGTCTTTAATACATACCAGAGGAATCCCGAGGGACTACCCCTATCTTTAAATACTTTCCAAAATATTTTGACATTAAATACAATGAGGTAGGACTGTCATTGGTCTACCATAAGTGAGACGCCATGCTTACACCCGCGGTCTTATGTCCTTATGGCTAGCCAACATATCCTATACTAGACTTGACTATCAGATTACTACATAGGGCATCATTATTCCATTTTTAATATCTTTAAGTAATCATACAACATTTCATGGAATTTTATCATACTATTCCATTACTTTTCATTTTTATGCCATGTCATGTCATTAATTCATCATGTCATCATGATATACATGGATACACACATGTATACCATTCGGCCAACATGTCAATAATTCACCATAAATTCTTTTTATATCATTTATCATCCATTTAGCATAATTACATGTTGATTAACATAGCCATAATATTAATTCACCTCAAAGCACATCAAAAATCAGGTCTTTCACATTTTAACACGTATCATGCATAATCTAACAGTTATACCATGTTAGTAACATATAACATTCATTTTTCATATAATCTTTGCATATAGAATCTTTAAATGTTTGCATCATAATCTTTCTTACATGTTTATACCTTATTTTTAAGTCTTATAGATGTCTTTTTAACTTATCCATTCCTTGAGAATGCATTGGAACACTTTAGGATCAAAAATATTACATATATCCATGTATAATTTAAGGACAAGTATCATATATTTATTAAAGAATGATTAAATTAATTGCCTATTATTTACCAAGTCAAGAAGGCCAATTCCCACTTCCATTTACAAAGAATTGAGAAAACTATTACAAATGAAACAAAATGGGAGAAGGAGAGGCTGTCACGAGTCGTGCCCAAAGTCATGACTCATGACTATGGCCTGCTGTCACGACTCATGACAATTGTCACGACTAATGAAAGTGCCTAATCGTGCCGAGTCGTGATGATTGTCACGACTCAGGACAGGACTTGCATCAGGGTAGATTCCGGCCCTCTCCTTTTTTGTTCAATATAAAATAGAAAATGGCATTTTCAGCCAAGGTAGTCTTCTTAAAAATGTTTCCCAGGATGATAGCTTTCTAATGGATCTAATTTTAGGTCATTTAGACCACTATGGCTTTGGATATGACCTAACAAACCCATACTGCTCCCATTGAGCCGGTGGAATCCTATTGTCAACTTTAAGCTTAATTTTGAGCAACCTACGTTCTGATTTAGGTCACGTATATTTCTGTCAAATATGTAGATATATGTCTTACCTTTCACATCTAAAATAAATCATGCAAGTTGGAGTTATATAACTCAACTTACACCCAAAATAATACCTAAAGGTCTGACTAATTTTGTATAGAGTTCCCCCTTAAAATTCAACCTTTCCAATTCAATCAATTTCCCAACAATCATTGGCACAGTTTAACTCAATTTCACATGAAATATCCATATACATGTCAAGATAACATTTTAAATATTAAAAGTACTTAAAACACTTTGCTCCTATAAGCTCAATTGATTGCTCATCCATCATCATAATCATCCAAATTTTCTCCTCAAAACACATAACAATAATTAGGGTTCCTAATTACACAATTTGAAATTGTAGAAATTAAAACTCATGAATCACCTTTCCCTTACAAATTCCTCACCCCAAATCACTTGAATTAGCAAAGATCGTCATTCAAATCTTGTGGCTTGGACTAAGAGAGAAGCAATGGCGTTGGAAGAAGAAGAAGAAGGGGAAGAAGAAACGGCTTCGGGTGAGGGAGAGAAGAAAGGAGAATGGGCTGCTAGAAAAATCTGGGCAAGGATACAGATTTTTGGGGCTTTTATAGTGGGTTTTTGGGTTAGTTTAAGGTCCAACGAAGTTGGGCCAACCAATCCAAACTCAAACCACTTTTACGGCTCAATTTGCACTCTTAATTTAATTTTCTCTTTTACCACTCTCAAATTCTCCCAAAATTAATTTCATAATTCATATCATATAAAATCTAGGCTGTACACCAAATTTCACCTCAATCGGAGTCCGTTTTAGGTTCGGTTCACTCAAACCAGTCCGATCAGTAAATTTTCAATGTCCTCGAAAAAGTATATTTTTACTACCAAAAATTCCTACATATCATCTACAGCCAATCTGAAAATTTTCATCAATTTTGGATATCATTTTCTATTTTTAAAGTTTCTGTCAAACTTTCGGTCAACTGAGTACTATTTAAACCGAAAGCATTTATTTTCCCTTACTTTCTAAGCTTAATTCCTCATAAAATGACTCCATGATTCTTAACACATATTAATTAGACTCCAATAATAGTTTGGGGTCAATCGAAAATTATTTCCTGGTTCGGTAATTATTTATTAGTCCGATAACCCAATTTTTCAGTGTCACCAAAAATTAATTTTTCATTACCATATGATTCCACTCATTCATACAAGCGCATCCATATTTTCAAATTATTTTTCTAAGGTCCGTACCATCCTCTACGGTCTGGTCAAACACTCAGTCAAACTAGTTACTATTCATACCGAATCCATGACTTTTTCTTATTTTTGACTTTTGAGGCCATACTTAATATCAATTTCACTCCAAATTTTAACCTCAAACTCATTGTAGCTTATACTTTCCAATAATCAAATGAAATATTTTTTGACTCCTGTAGGTACTATTTATCCTTGTATCACTATTAGCTATTGGGAAAAATTATTCCCGGTTAACCTGGTAATGAGGGCATTACATCACTACTCCTTATCATCCTCAAACTAGTGGTCAAGTAGAGGCTTCCAATAGAGAGCTTAAGTGGATACTAGAAAAAAATAGTTTCTAACTCTAGGAAAGATTGGGCATACAAATTAGATGATACACTTTGGGCATATCGCACTACATTCAAAACGTAAAGCATGCCATTTGCCTGTTGAGTTAGAACATAGAGCCTATTGGGCCATTAGGACTTTGAATTATGACATTAAAGGGGCTAGTGTAAAAAGATGTTTGCAATTGAATGAACTTGATGAATTACGCCTTATGTCTTATGATAATGTAACACTACAAGAAAAATAGCTTTTCCCGACGGAAAATAAGGAATTTCCGTCGGGAAACTAAATTGCCGACGGAAATTCATTCCGTCGGCAATTTAGTCGTAGGCAAATTTCCCGACGGAAAATCAATTTCCGTCGGTAATTTTACCGACGAAATTTTTTTCCGTCGGTAATTCCCGACGGAAATTTAATTTCCGTCGGGAAATTTTACAAATTAAAAAAAAAATTAATAATAACAATACAATTAACATAAATAAATAATAATAATAATAACAATACAAATTATAAATAAATAATAATAATAACAATACAATTAACATAAATAAATAATAATAATAATAACAATACAATTAACATAAATAAATAATAATAATAATAACAATACAAATTATAAATAAATAATAATAATAACAATACAATTAACATAAATAAATAATAATAATAACAATACAAATTATAAATAAATAATAATAATAACAATACAATTAACATAAATAAATAATAATAATAACAATACAAATTATAAATAAATAATAATAATAACAATACAATTAACATAAATAAATAATAATAATAATAATAACAATACAAATTATAAATAAATAATAATAATAACAATACAAATTAACATAATAATAATAACATGTTGAATAATAATAATAATAACTTAATAATAATAATATGTTGAATAATAATAATAACTAAAATTAACACTAATTAACAATAATAATCATAATTATTAATAAATTTAATAATAATAAAGTTTTAAGAAATATAAATTTAAACAATAATTAAAATTTACCAATATTCATCTAACATAAATAAAATAATAATAATATTAATAATAATAATAATTCTTATTATATACCCAATTAACAATAATAATAATAATAATAATAATAATAATAATAATAATAAATAAAAGAGAGGCAGATCTGTACCTGGCACCGGAGGAGGAGGAGAGGTGGTCGGCGGTGGTCGGCGGCGACTGGGCAGAGGGCAGAAACGGGGAGAGGAGAGGGAGGAGAGGGAGGAGAGAGAGAGAGAGAGAGAGAGAGAGAGAAAGAGAGAAGGGAAGGAGGAGCGGGAAAAGAGGGAGGGAGGGGAGGGAGGGTGCGCCGATCGGCGCCGGAGGGAGGGGGAGGGGCGGTGGTCGGCGGCGGCTGGGCAGAGGGAGGAGAGACGGGCCGAGGAGAGGGAGAAGAGAGAAAGAGAGAGAAGAGAGAGAGAGAGAGAAAAAAAGAGGGAAATGAATTTAATTTATCTTTAGCGACGGAAAGCATCTTCCGTCGCTAAAAAAAGAGAGGGAAATGAAATTTAATTTAACTTTAGCGACGGAAAGCATCTTCCGTCGCTAAAAAAAGAGAGGGAAATGAAATTTAATTTAACTTTAGCGACGGAAAGCATAATCCGTCGCTAAAAAGAGAGGGAAATTAAATTTTTTTATCTTTAGCGACGGAAACCATATTCCGTCGCTAAAAATAGCGACGGATTATTCAAACCGTCGCTATTTTTAGCGACGGTTTTTTTAACCGTCGCTAAAAATACAATTAAGTTTTTTTTTTTTATTATTTTCAGCGACGGAAACGAATTTCCGTCGCTATTTTTAGCGACGGTTTATAAAAACCGTCGCAAATATCGGTCGGCAATTTTGGTGGGAAATCTTGGCGCCATTTTTAGCGACGGATTTTATTTTCCGTCGCTATTTACCGACGGAAATTAAATTCCGTCGCTAATAGCGACGGAATTTAATTTCCGTCGCTAATTAGCGACGGACAATAAAATCCGTCGCTATTTAGCGACGGAAATGACTCCGTCGCTAAATTTCCGTCGCTACTTTACCATTTTCTTGTAGTGTAAGAATATATAAGGAAAGATCAAAGAAATGGCATGATGCTCACATTAGATACAAAAGCTTTAAGGTAGGAGACAAAGTTCTTTTGTTTAATTCTAGATTGAAATTTTTTCCTGGAAAGTTGAGATCTAGGTTGAGTAGACCTTTTGAGGTAATACAAGTTTTTGACCATGGTTACTTAGAACTTAAAAATAATAAAGGAGAATTGTTTAAAGCCAATGATCAAAGATGTAAGGTATATTTGGATGGAACTTTTTAAGGTAGAGAGGTCTCAAGTATCTCTTTACAATTGGGTTGAAGGTTATATACACAATTTTTTTTATCTTGTATTTATTGCCTTTTTAAGTTATTTTTGTGTGTTGTTACTTAGATTTCATTTTAGTATTTTGGATTTTAATGTTATTAACACAGTGTATTTCTGTTTTACAGGTACAATTAGTAAGTAAGATTAGTCATATAGTTTAAATATTAAGTTTCTTCTTAAAAAGTAAATTTTTGTTGAGTTCTTCCTCTCTGTCACAAGCGCGATATGCATCGCGAGTGCGACAGAGGAAGGAGGTTGTGTTTGTCGCGAGTGCGATAGAAGAGGGCTTTGATTTTAGAACAGGAAGCTGAATTCGTTTCTATCGCGAGCGCAACAGAACGCGGAGTTTCAAAATTTTTTGAAAATTTGACCTTTGGAACCCCACTTTAACCACCCCCATAAATACTTTTTGATCCCTAACTTCCCATTCCCACTCTCATTTTCAGTTTTCTCCCCATCACCTTCACATTTTCTCTCTATATTTTTCATTCTCTTTGATTTTTCATTTATTGTTCTAGGGTTTTTCTTGTTGTTTCTGTTTTTGTTTCTTCTTGTCCATTTATTTTGGTTCTTTTACTGATATTTGAAAGATGGTTCGTACTAAATCTTTAGCTAATAAAGGAATGAAGGCAACGGGAGAATCTAGTTCGTAAGGCCTTGATTCGCACTCTCTACAATTCAAGTATGATTGCCCTTTTCCACTTTACTCTGATGAAGAAGGTGAGAAATTTCTTTATTTTGCTAAGAAAATGTATGTAGGAATGTGGCATGTAGATCTTTCTTTGTTGAATGATTTGGGCATTACACAAAAATTGAAAAGTATTTGAGGTATATGCAATGGGGGGAATTTGTGCATATAAATTTACCTGTTAGAAAAGATTGGGCTGTAGAATTTTTTGTGACTCTTGAATATGTTGATAAGCGCAAAATCAATTTTAAATTTTGACATCAAGGTAAGGAATATATTTTTGGCTTTGATGAAATGCATGCTTGGTTTGGGTTTCCGCTAAATGGCAAAAGATTTGAGCCTCACATTTTTAATCCCTCTGATGTTTGGAAAAAATTGATAGGGTTAGATCATTTTAATCCTAAAAATTCCACCAATAGGCAATTTAAAGATGATGTTTTATTGTTCTTCCATAAATTTTTATGCCATGCTTTATTTGGTCGTGTGGAGAGTAATAAGGTTCAAACTAAAAACCTCTTTGTTTTAAACCTTTTGCAATCTAAGAAAACCCCTTGTTCAATTGATTTTATTTTTAATAGTCTATATCATGCTTCTATTACTAAAACTAAAACTATAGGTATGGGCCACATGGTGACTGGAATTGTGTTAGGTTGTTTGGGGGACTTAAATAGTTTTGTGATGGATAAACATGAGCATGTTGCCATGATGGATGCCAAATATTTGCAAAATTCTAATGTGTTGACAAGAGGCGATTGGCCTCCCAAGTTTGTTAATCGTCATGTGTAGGGTGAAGGCCAAGGTTTGGACAAGGGCAAAGGTCCTTCGACCTCTACAGCTGCTGCCAATAAAGACGAATCTGATGATGAAGAAGCTGGTGAAGCGGGGGAGTTCGATTCGGACCATGAAGGGGGTAGTAATGCCGTAGGGTGGAGGCAAGTTTTAAATCGTTTGGATGGGGTGGAGGCTGCCAACCAAAGTATGGCAGCAAGAATGGACCTGATGGAGACCACAATGTGCGAGGTGCATAAGAGCCAAAAGAGTTTGAGTCGCAAACTACTTTTTTTCTTCTGCAAGAAGAACGTGGAGTTTACACCATCTCCATCGGATTCCCCAAGTGGGAATTGAGATTTGTTTTCTCCTTCTCTTTTTACTTTTTACTTTTTATGTTTCTTTTTGTTTATTTTGTGTGTTGTGTTTTGCTAGTTTTCCTGTTTAGTGTTCGTTTGTGTTTGATTTTCTTACACAATGAGGACATTGTGTCCTTTAAGTGTAGGGGCATGCATGTTATGTTCGTGTGACTTGTTTGTGTGTTTAGTATAGCTCGTGGATATGCATGAGATGCTAGTTTGAGGCATAGTTTTGCATGTATATATATTGTTAGTATATTTGTGTTATAGGTTTATATGTGTAGATTGTTTATGAGTTTGTTTAATTTTAGAGCTTGTATATTTGATGCCTATTTGGAAATATATACATGCTATAGCTTGAATTTTTATTTAACTTTGACAATTTAACGTACATAGTGAGGGTCATTACTTAGCAAAGCATTTTAATGTAGGTTCTTTTTATGTTGGGTGGGTATCTTTTCACATGTAAAAAAGATTATTTTGGCAAATCATTTCTTAGGGTAGTTTGATCTATAGCCAAGTGAGCTTTTGAAGCCTTTACATTGAAAAATTTTCTTTGTATGAGAGCCTTAATATGTCATATCCTCTAGAATTTATTTTTGGTAAATTTTAAGATTACATTTAGTATGAGATGTGCATGAAACATGATAAGGGCACCTAGATTTAACCAGTTTGGCTTGTTTAAATAACTTACCCTTTTTGACTTTAGGTAGCTAATTTTGAGCCTTTAACCTATTTTTGTTGTGAAGCACTTAATTAGCCTAAATCCTTTGCTAAATAATAGACTACTTCTTTTTGTTACCCTTTTTATGGAGAGAATTAGGATTGCTATATCATTAGAGACACATTTTGTTTAGTGTAAGCATGATGTTAGTTGAATTGTGAGTTGAATTCCCTTATTCTCAAAATCCAATATTAGAAAAAGGCTAGTTTCTAATGAAAAAAAAAAGAAACTAGTAGAAAATATGGCCATTAAGAAGGGAATTAGAATAGTAAGTTAAAATGTAATGAGATCATGCTATGCCTAGATTTTAAGTCTCTTGTGATATGGTGATACTTTTTCTCTATATGTTATGAGCTACTTAAACCAAATTGTCATACCTTAACCTAATCCAAGCTACAACCTTCAATAAGACCTTTTGATTTCATGTACTACCTTATACTAGTAGTGGAGATTTTTACTTATTACAAGCTTATGATATGCAATGGCATATTTAAGGAATGAGTGAAACACTAACCCATAAATATATTGAGTGATTGAAGAATGCAGTTTTTAAATGAGAATTATCTTAGGCAATGTTTTGTACGAAATAGTCTATACATGTGTTAAGATATTTAATTTCTTGAGTTCAAACATTCTTGTGTTTTGCAACTTCATGATTTTCAAAATGTGCATGGTTGTTTAAGTTTAATGGACAATGATATTGTTTGAGAATTTGTATATTTAGACTAATGTATTAAGAGATAAAAGCTATTCCATGTTATTTCCAAATGTTTGTCAAATATAGATACAAGATCCAAAATTGTGTGAATGTTATTTTTTGTATGTGTTTTGTTTGTTCTGTTTGTTATGTTTTGCTTGGGGATAAGCAAAAGTCTAAGTGTGGGGGCTTGATATGAGCCTAAATAGCTTATATTTAGTCCATGTTTTGTGATTAAAATAATATTTATTTTTAGTTAATTGTGTTAGAATTAGGTATGTTTTATGTGTTGTTCTATGTTTTGTGAATATAAGAGAAATTGGAGAAAACACTAGAGAAAGGAGCAAAATTGTGAAAGAGAAGATGATTTTATCGCGAGAACGACAGAAGGTGCCAAAGAAGAGGGAAGAGAAGACAGAAATAGAAGAACCAAAGGAGAAGCCGTGAGCTGTCGCAAGCGCGGCGAGACGCGTAGGAAAGAGAAACAGCCAATGCAGCTGAAGAGCAGGAAGGGAGAGAGGACCATACTCTATCACGAGCGCAATAGGCATCGCAATCGCACCAGAGAGATCCGTTGGGTAGTTATTTTCAAAAAGTCACTTAAAGGGTCATGCTTTCTCACCAACTTGTATAACCCTTTGAAGAAGCTTATCAAGGGACATGACTTTTAGAACATTATATATATTAAATTCAACTGTAATTTAAAAAAAGGGAATTTTTAATTAAGTATTTTTTCTGTAAGTTTGAGAGAAAATAATTTCTTTAGTTGAAGTTCTAAGTTAGTTTTTATGTTTTGAAGAGAAGGCAATTGCAAGGGAGAAGATCATACTTTGTGAAAGGAAAAAGCATTGAGAGATCTCCTTCTTCTATTTCTAATCTTTTACTTCTTTTTTGTAAACATTAAATGAATGTTATTTAAGAAACTTGAATAATATTAATGTTATTTCTATTTCTATAAATGTTAATAGTCTTTGAAAGCAGAATTCTCTATTGGTATATTTGTATGATCGTTATAAGTTAAAGTTGAGTTGAGAGATTCACTTTATCTTGCAACTAATAGAATTTCATTACCAAAACATAACTTGAGAGATCAGTATGTCAAGATAATTGCTAGAAATTGGTAACTAATCTTAGAATATATGTAATTAGAATTAACTAGTTCTTTAATGAGAGTTAAGGATTAGTATTGTAATTGCATATTTTAGGCACTCTAGTTCATGTCAAGAGAGTGAATTAAAATATTATTCCAATTTGGCTTGCTAATAAGATTAAAATTATAATTAAAAGATAGAATCAAGTTTCATAATCATTAGTTCTTCATCATCTACATTGTCTTTTGTGATTATCGTTAACTAGGTTTAATTAATTTGCATGACACGAGTAGTATAGAATTAACTTACAAATTATTGAACATTGTAAACAAGATAAAATCAAGTAGTAATAGTGAGTGATATTTAATCTATAGTCTCTATGGGATCGATACCTTAAGTATTATGAGCGATTAACCGTGCACTTGTGGAGTTAGCGTTTTTAGCACCTAACATCAGCCCAATCCGGGTAAAGAGTATACTATGTATAGTGATTCTTCAAGAATTGGTCTTGGTTGTGTGCTGATGAAGGATGGGAAAGTGATAGCATATCGGTCATGAAAGTTGAAGCCTTATGAGCAAAATTATCCAACTCATGATCTAGAATTGGCTGTAGTTGTCTTTGCTTTGAAGATTTGGCGCCATTATTTATATGGTGAAAAATGCAGAATTTACACAGATCACAAGAGTCTCAAGTATCTCCTTACGTAGAAGGAACTCAATTTGAGGCAGCGTCGATGACTGGAGTTGTTTAAAGACTATGACTGCATTATGGATTATCATCCGAGTAAGGCTAACTTAGTTGTTGATGCCTTAAGCAGGAAATCAGTTTCAGCTTTGATATTGCATGGTAGTAGATGGAGAATAACACCTGATGGAGCTTTGATAGCCTAGTTGAAAGCTAGGCCTAATCTGGATCAGTTGCTAGTCGATGCTCAGAGAGGTGATGCCAAGTTGCAGCAAACACTGTAATCAGTCAGAAATGGAGACAAGACTGACTATTCATTGAATGATCAGGGTGTTATGTATTTTAAAGGTCGATTATGTGTAACACCCCCAACTCCCATACATAGCATATCGAAGGACAAAGAGCTATGGTGAGTGGAGGGTGCTACCAGATAATATCCAGCTACTTACAGTTGTTGGAACAAACACTTGCATAAGCTGTATATACATACATAAACATAAAGGAACAGCGGCGAAAATCATTACAAAATTCATATCATTGTTCTGTTATAAAAACTTAAGCAATACACATGCATTTGAATCTATAGATCATACACAGAAATACTTTATTACTTTTTAACTATAAATACATTACACATACTCGTTATTTATCTAAATCATTTAATTAACCATATTAATAGCTATACCTCATTGGATACCAAAAATACATTTTACTAGTTAGAAAATATTAAATCTTACCAATTCCCATTATTACTAATAAATCCAAAATCATGCAGATTATAGTATCAATGCTTAAGTTGAAACATTTCATTTTATCAAACCTCTTACTTATTCAAAGACTAAACAAAACACTTCAATTTTCAGATTTGGTTCGGGCTTGGAATAATTATTCCAAGCTTTCTACATATCCCTATGATTGGGGAATCAGAACAACGTAGTTCTACAGAAAACCTTTGTACATACATATTCCAAAATAAATTCTAAATCCTTTCTTAAATTCGGTTATCTATATCGTTCTTACCACTTTATTTCCCATTAACTATAAATCAACATGCAATTATCGTATTCTTAGAGAACCAACAAACAATACAAAAGGATTCCTTACCGATATACTTACATTGGTCGTCCAAGCTAAGGTTCAGAAGACAAGCAAATACATAACATACATGTGTTCTCAATTCAACATGTAAACGAATATATATTTATAGAATTCATTCACTAATTATTCAACCATAACAAAAATGCATATCAAATATTTCAATAATTCTTTACAAAGACTTCATACAGACAATCATACCCTTAACCTTTAAACAGATTTATAACATGTATTATCCACATACAAATTCTCATGCAGTCAGTATTCATTCATACACACTTATCATAACAGACATTATTTGTTACATCTCTTTTAATTTAATTGACATTAAAGTCAGGTATAAAAGCATTTTAGGTATCCGAAGATACCACACAATTCCACATGGTGTCCATAATGGATCCAGAACACATGAGTGCGTAAAGCACAAGCTCAGGTGATATATATATATATATATACACACACACACACAATGCTCATTCACATATCTTTTACAAATCATAACAGAACTTATCAATTTATTCACATTCTTTTATTCTTTTAATGGCCTGCTAAGTCAAGAGGATGGATAAGCGTGTAATAGAACACATTGGGGGTACCCGAGGGTACCATCGAAAAGCAATTTCTTATTTTCTCATAAAAATGTTTTCACATTAGGGGATCTTAAACAAGATCCGTACACATTGAGTATCGCGAGGACCCAAACGGGGACCTGATTAGGGTCCAGAACAGAACAAAGGGGCTGCAACTATCAAAACTCTATAGGCATGCCTATCTATCCACTACTGACTCATGCAGGCTAAATTTTCCATATCATTATTGAATTTGTCACGTTTCACTTATATATATATACACATTCCATTAAATACTTGTAACATTCTTCTATGATCACATGCATTCATATATTTGCATATCATATGCACAATTACATTTATCATATTCAAAACTAATCACGTGTAGTTTCATAAATCGAAGTATTCATAAGAACATATTAAACATAATTATATTATTAATCATCATGCATTCATTTAAACTTAACAGATAAGCTTACATTTCATTATACATATACATTTATAACACAATAATAGTAGATCAAATTCTCATATTTCAATAATTACTATGCATGGCAACACATTGAATAATTCACATTTTAAGTCATATATGCATAGCATAAGTGAGAACCCATGCAAAGAAGAAGTTCTTTCAAAAACATTTTGAAACAGAGAGGGGACTGTCGCGATCGCGACCAAAGGTCACGCTCGTGATAGTGGCCAAGCTTGCTCTGTGGACAAGGAACCGAGCACGAGTTGTGCTCAGAGACACGACTCATGAAGGCGAATCATAGAGGCACAAAGTAGGCACGGGCGGGAGAGGAGACTGCCACGAGTTGTGCTTAGCGGCACGAGTCGTGCACCTGTGCACGAGTCGTGCACTTGGTGCATGACTCGTGCACGAGTGCATGGCACCATGTGCATGACTCATGCACGAGTGCATAGCACCATGTGCATGACTCGTGCACTCCCTCTCCGAACTCTCAGCTGGTAGCGAAGAACCCGTCTCTGTTGCAATTCTGGGCAATTTTGAGTTTCTGGGCAATTCTGGGCTCTGTCACGCTTGGAATGGCCTTCTTGTTGCTGAGGAGCACTCTGTCGCGAGCACGACAGAGAGCTCGGTAGGTCAAGCGGTGGTAAGCCGAGCCCCAGTGCGAGCATGCTTCCGAGCGCGAACGCGAAGAGGTACTGCCCGGTCTCTGCCACGAGCGCGAGAAAGCTCGGTATTGTGAGCATCTACCGAGATGTGCTTCGTCGCTAGCGCACCTTCTCGCGAAATCGAGACGGGGTACCCTGCGCTCTGTCGCGAGCACGATGCTCATCGCGATCTCGACAGAGGCCCTTCCTGCCTGCCCTATTTTTCTGAATTATTTCTTCTGGTCCCACTTGTTACAGTTTCTCACTATTGCATGGTACATGGTTTTGCTTATGCCTTGATGATATTTTGTGCTAGCTTTTGTACTAGCAATTAATGATAATGATAGTGTTTTGATTCATGCCTTTGGATAATTTAAAGTATTCTAATTGTGAGTGAGTAGTTGAGCCTAAAGTGTCATAGTTGTGGATAGATAAGCATACTTATAAAGGGATAGTGAGCGCAGCTGCCAGTGTTGACCCCGATTCGGGTCTAGTGATTTCTGTTGACCTCCGTTATGGTCTTAGTGAAAATATTTTGAGACTCCGGTCTCCCTTGCTACCTTCGGGTATAAAAGTTTTTGGAGATTTTGGTCTCCAGTGTAGTGTTCTCGTATCCACCACCACTGAAATTCAGGCTATGGTTTGAAGTGTTTGGCATTTTGCTTAGTGAAGTGTTATGACTATTGAGTAATTCCATATATTGTATTTGCTTTTAGCATGCTATTGTTAAGCTCTATTTTCTCATAGTGATTATAATTCATTTATCTTTGTTCTGCTACTTAGTGAATTCAGTCTGTTGATGCTTGTTTACATATATTTTTGCATGATATTACTGTGTAGTATTCTGTTATCTTTGTTCCTCCCCACTAAGCGTTATCACTTAGCACGGGTTGTTTTCCCGTGTAGGTGGCAGGATTTTGGTTTCGCTCAGTTTGGTATCAAAGCGCTAGTTTAGGCAGTTCTGGTTGTCTTTGATTGTTGAGTGTCGAGTCTTTGCATGCGAGTCAATTTTGTGTCGTGGCCTAATGCAGATGTGTGTTGTGTAGTGTCTAGATGGAGTCCGATCCAAGTGAGAATGTGGGTGAGACAATGGGCAGTGTTAATGCGGTTAGAGTCGAGGAGTCTGCTTTGCAACATCAAATTCTCATATTTCAATAATTACTATGCATGGGAACACATTGAATAATTCACATTTTAAATCATATATGCATAGCATAAGTGAGAACCCATGCAAAGAAGAAGATCTTTCAAAAACATTTTGAAATAGAGAGGGGACTTTCGCGATCGCGACCAAAGGTCGCGCTTATGACAGTGGCCAAGCTTGCTCTACGGACAAGGAACTGAACACAAGTCGTGCTCAGAGACATGACTCGTAAAGGCGAATCATAGAGGAACAAAGCAGGCGCAAGAGGGAGAGGAGACTGCCACGAGTCGTGCTTAGCGGCACGACTCGTGCTCTTAGCGCACGACTCATGCACCAAGTGCACGACTCGTGCACTAGGTGCACGACTCGTGCATAGGTGCATGGCACCACATGCACAAGTGCATGGCACCACATGCACAAGTGCATGGCACCACGTGCACGACTCGTGCACAAGTGCATGGCAAGTGCATGACTCATGCACTCCCTCACCGAACTCTCAGCTGGTAGTGAAGAACCCATCTCTGTCGTGATCGCGACAAGTATCGCGCTAGCGACAGAGTCGCGTTTTCTAGATTCCAGCGAAATTTGCGGAAATTCTTTCTTCCAAAAATCACACCCAAAACTCCCAATCAATTCAAACTTCAACACAACACAAATAGCTCATTCAAAACCTCATAATTAACACAAAACCCAACTTATATACTATTAAACCCAATTAAACCAGGCTATTAACATCATCAAAATCTCTAATTTAACAAAATCAGAAATTTACTACATAACTCAATCCATTGCACCTTTTTGACTCAATAAAACACATTCAAAGCATCTTAACTCATATTATGCAAAACCCATAACATTTAAACATATCTAAATAACTTTAACTCCATAAATTTCTAGAAAACCAAATCAAAATATACATCAAAATAACAAAATCCCTAACCTCAACTCCTTTGCTCTAATAACTCACTTAGATGGTCTTTCTTGCTTCCAAACTCATCCCAAATCTTTCTCATCCAAAATCCTCATCAAAACACATATGAATACACAAAACATAAATTTAGGGTTTAAAAGCTAATCAAAAGAAATCAAGAAAATCAAAACTTAAACTCACCTTTCCTCAATAATTTCCACACTTAATCCTATTGAATCAATCACCTTCATCATCAAAATCTTGGTCTTTGATCTTCAAAGGGAGTGAATGGCATGAAGCAAGAAGAAGAAGATGAAGAAGAGGAGGAGGAGGAAGATCGGGAACTGGAGAGGGGAAAAGCATATTCTCCCCCTCTCTCTTCCTTTTATACTCCTTCTTATCCCTTGCCATTTGTCACATTCCCACTGGTCCAAAAATAGATATTTATGTCAATTCTCCCATCTAGTCCATCAACTCCTTTCTCTTCTTACATTTAGCATCCCTCTATATAATTCTTAACATTGGCCCACAAAATTAATCTTACTCCTTCAATTAAGTCCTAAACTCACACTTCACAATTTTACCATTAATCGTACTTGCCGAAACTTTCACTTAAATTCTTAAATGGTTCATTTGACATACCTAACACTTCAATTTGTATAACTTTGGTCACTACTCATCTCAATATGCACGAATTATTCTAGGATACTTTTTGGGTTGTGACATTATGTGTAGCTAATGACAAAGAATTGAAAAAGAGACTACTACAAGAAGCTCATAATACGCTTTTCCTGATGTATCCTGGAGGTAATAAGATGTATCACGATCTAAAGCAGTTTTGTTAGTGTTCGAGAATGAAGAGAGATGTGGTTGACTATGTGTCCAAGTATCTAACTTGTCAGCAGGTGTAAGCTGAGCACCAAGTTCCTTCGGGTCTACTTAATCCCCTTCCAATTCCACGAGTGGAAATGGGGTAATGTTACAATGGACTTTATAGTGGGTTTTCCAATGACATAGCAGCAGCATGAGTCAATATAGGTAATAGTTGATCGGCTTACTAAGTCAGCGCATTTTATACCGGTTCGATTAGATTACTCCATGGATCGCTTAGTTGAGTTATATGTAAATGAGATTGTTCGGCTGCATGGTATTCCATTGTCCATACTTTCTGATCGAGATCCAAGATTCACTTCAAGATTTTGGAAAAGTTAACAAGCTACTTTTGGTACCTAACTCAATTTCAGTACAACCTTTAATCCTCAGTCAGATGAACAATCAGAGAGAGTTATTCAAGTGTTAGAGCATATGTTACGAGGTTGTGTTTTGGATTATCCAGGAAGTTGGGATAAATACATCTCATTAATATAGTTTGTATACAATAGCAGTCATCAGATGAGCATTGGTAGGGCACCATATGAGGCTTTTTATGGTAGGAAATGTCGAACTGCAGTGTGCTGGAAGAATTGGGTGAGCATAAAGTAATTGGTCCTGATCTTGTGAAAGATATGGAAGAAAAAGTGAGAATGATTCAGCAACGGTTGAAAACTGCAAGTGATCGCAAAAATCTTATGCAGATTTGAAGCAAAAGGATATTGAGCATGAAGTGGGTGATAAGGTTTTTCTAAAAGTATCACCATGGAGAAAAGTACTCCAATTTTGGAAAAAGGGAAAGTTAAGTCCGAGATTCATTGGTCCTTATGAAGTGCTTGAACGGATTGGACCTGTAGCTTATCGGCTAGCTCTACCTTTGGAATTAGCCAAGCTACATGACTTGTTTCATGTGTCGATGCTTCAACGATATCGATCAGATGAATCTCACATTCTGCCAGTGCAAAAGATACAAATCCAATCAGACTTTTCTTTTGATGAGAAATATAAAGCAATCTTGGCTCGGGAAGTGAGACAACTTCGGAACAAGCAGATTCCTTTGGTGAAAGTACTTTGGCAGCACCATGGAATCAAAGAAGCAATATGGAAACCCGAGTCTACAATGAGAGCTCAGTATCCTCAGCTTTTCCTTTCAGGTACAAATTTCGAGGACGAAATTCTTTAAGGAGAGAAGAGTTGTAAGGCCCCGACTTGTACCTTAGTTGTATTGGGTTTTTGCTCAGGGTACAAGAGGGGTCGACTTTGTGCTTTTTGATTGGGTTTTTCATGTTGGGACGTAATTGGAATTAATTGATTTGTTAGAGGTAGTTTCGTCATTTGTCCTTTTTGGACTGGATTGCATTACTTAAGTTTTGTAGTTGGAGCATACTTGAATTAGGTTCATTTGAGGGACTTAAGTATGAGTTTTGATGGGTCAAAGGACCCTTTGGAAATTTGGCTTGTGGACCAATAGAATTGTGCCTTTTGGTGGAGTGGGATTGGATGGTCTTGGGAAGAGATATGCATGACTTTATTAACTCTTGAGTTGGTGCATTTGGGACTGAAGTATTTGGTCACTCTCCTCTCCTATTTCAGCTATCTCTTGTACCTTAAATCCCATCTTTATTCCATTAAAAATTCTGCTAAAGTTTCCTTATAGTCAACAAGTGATTTCAAGTATGTTTTAAGCTTATAGGGGAGTTTTCTTCATCTTTTTCTTCTCCTTCTTCCTTTATGAGGTAACGGTGAGAATTTAGGGAGTTTCGTGGGTTGATGGCTGTGTTTTGATGCTTTGTAGAAGGAAGTGGAGCCAAAACTAAGGGAAGAGAGAAAATTGGTGCTAGTGGAGCCAATTAAAGGATTTTGAACAAGGTAGGAAAAAATTCATTTGGTTGTGTTCCTGATGTGTAAATTTTTGCTTTGAAGCATATGTAAATGATATATATATTTTTGAGTTTCCTTATTGTGGTTAGGTTTGGATTTGTAGCTAATTTGGGGAAGTAGAGTTTCTAGGGCAAACACTGCTCAAATTTTGCCAGACCTCCATTTGATGTTTTCATCATAAGTAGAGTTTTAGAACTCCACATTAGGTGATTTTAGTGCCATTAGGACCATGACTTCAATACCTATAAATATCCTAGAAATGACCATGAGCAAATTCTAGCTTTAAGACCCTTAAAAGTGGCCAAAATAGAGGTCTCTACTTTGGCGTCATTGGAGTAGTATAGGTTGTTTAGATCATATCTATTGTTGTAGAAGTCCAAATGACCTACAATTTATAACATATGAAACTTAACATTCTAGGAAACAATTGTTAAGTAGAGATTTTTGCCTAAAATTGAGGTTTAGACATTGGTTTAGGTTGTACAAAATAGAGTAGGGAAGCAATCCTAAGATTCTGCTTCTGTTTTGCTTATTTTTGGTATGTCACGGTGACAATCAAATCATTGACACCATGACCGATGATGAGAGAAGGCAGAATTGCTTATTTCTAGAGGTTATGGTCACAACCAAATGTAACACCCCAAATACACCCTAGTCGGATCGTGACAAGTTTAGGGTGTAACGGAAACCGAATGTGGTTGAAATAGGGATGAAAGTGTTAAAAAGAACACAACCGTTATTAATTCAAAAGTTTCGGTAAATTGGATAATTATATCATCGTGCCTTAAACGACATGAAGAGAATTATTTTTGGTGATTAAAATGTGTAATGGGATGATGGAAATGATTAATTGCAGTAAAGGACGTGACTGGTTTTATTTGTAAATGATAAAGGTATTTTGGTCATTTTATAATTATGGATTAAATTGAATGAATTAGTTAAATTATATGGGTCAATGTATGAAATAGAGAAGTGGTATGTCAATTGAAGAAAAAAAGGTAAGTTAAGGGATTATAAGATAAGTTTGGCATAAAAATCTTTATGGGACCAATAAAAGGGTGACATGTGGCATTTAGAGGATAAGGATGGATTAATGGCTTTAATTCAGCCTTTGACTATTTGAGGGACATGGCTGGACAGAAAATGAAAGAAAAAAGAAAGAAAGGGGGGCTCCTCTTCTCCTCCTTCTCCACGCCCATTTCCCTTAATTTAAGTCCAAGATGGACTTTCCAAGTTTCAAGAAATTGGATGCAAGATTTGATTGGAAAAGGTAAGTGCTTGGTTTTGCCCTCTTCCTCTCCTCTTCCTTTTAAAAATGAGTAGATTTATGTGTAACCTTAAGAGGAATTCTGAATTTTGGGTTGATTTTGCTGGAGGAAACAAGAGAGCTAAAGAAGGAGTATGAAGGAATAGAAGTTGTGTAGCTATTGGAGCAATTAGAGAGCAAAGGAAAAGAGGTTTGGAAACTCTTTAATTATATATGAATGTGAATATATCCATGTGTTATATAAGTTTCTTGAATGTGTTGATGATGATATATGATGATGGTAGTGAATGTTGGTTTAAATTATTAAATTGTGCATGTGAATAGGGTTTTGGGTAAAAAACTGTGTTAGAACACACTTGACCCTTCTTCGGTTATTAGGCTGTATCTGGAGTTTTGGAACTCCAAATGGTATGAAACCAGTACCGTTTTAAAGCTAATAATATTCCTAATAATGTATTAGAAATATTCTTAAGCTAATTTTAGCTCTAATTGTCCCAAAAGTGGTCATAAAGAAGAGGTATCTTCTCTGGCCGGGTTTAGGTGAGGAGTATAGGTTATTTTGATCATAACTGATAATTTAGGTGTCCAAATGACCTGAAACTTATTCCATATGAAATATATCATCCTAAGGATCATTTGTTAAGAGGAAGTTTGGCCTAAAAATGAGGTTTAGAGGTCGGTTTATGCGGTTTAAGTTTGAAGTGGAAAGCAGTCTTGTGAACTGTCTTCACGAGAAAATTGAAGGGAGCTTCTGTCGCGAGCGCGATAGAACCTGCTTAACAAGTGTTTTTCTTCTTCTTTTGAACCTTTTGGTTGGTAGGAAACCTTGCCTACCTTTACCCCCTTCTAGTTTGTATATTTTGTTATGGTTTCCCTTTCGAAATACACCCGAACTTCATCGGAACCTTATGAGAAATATTCGTCACATGTTTAGAGTTTGTAAAAGACTAAATAAATAGTTATCATTTAGGAATATAAGAGACTAAGGTTGTAAATAAGATCATTGACTAAGGTACTTAAGGATTTAACAAGTCGAACACATTCAATATTAACCTAAATTCTGTTAAGAGATTTGAAGCAAAATTCTATAATCTGTACTTTGAACTTGTAGAACTACGGGGTTATGATTCCCAATTCTTTAGGATACATAGGAAGCTTGGGGTATCCTCCCAAGTCCGAACCAAAGCATAAAAATTATTCAGTTATAAAAGATAATGTATCATCTGAACTTGGTTAATGCCTTAGTGCTTGTTAGAAATAAAGGTGGCATGTGTGAGAAGATTTATAAGCGTTATTGAACTGTTAATGATTTAAGCCTCTTGTAGGCTTATTTATAGTTTAAAAATTTGTATATGATATGAAGTTTGAAGTAAATGATTGTTTTAGATGCGGTATGAACTGAAAATGAAATGAATCTCTAGTATCTCAAATGGTATTTAAATGATTATCTAAATAATGAATGATTCTTAATAACTTGAATAGGCTAAGATACTTATGTTGAAGTTCTCGATTTTAATACATAACTTTGGGAAGTAATGTTTAAGAAATTATTTATGGGCATTATAAGAATGAGTATGTTTTACATGAAGTTATACTTAATCGAAAATTTACATGAGGGTGCTCAAGTATAGTGGCTCCTTTGGGACTTGAATAGTGTGGGCAGAGTGTGAGGCTGGTTCTCTGTCGCGAGCGCGACAGAGAACCAGCCTCACACTCTGCCCACACTATTCAAGTCCAGAGGCCATCTAGTTTTCTGTCACGATCGTGACTAAGGTCGTGAGCGCGACTCTCTTCTATGCTATGAAGGTATGTTCGTTGAACTTTTTGGCATGAATTTTGACTTGTGATTTACATATGACATATTTTATAAAGTAAAATGCGATATACCATGTAAGCTATTGTTGAAATGAATTTTAAGCATGCATTAAAATTAAAATATGATTGTAATTAAAGGTATGAACAATTATAAGGTATTGTATTGTAGGAGTAAATAAGTTAGAAATGATATGACGTTGCTTCTTGGAATTTCTATGCTATATTACGCGGTTAATTGAACAATAAATTGGACAAATAGTGTAGCCTACGATAGTCGAGTCATGGATAGATAGGCATGCCTATGGAGTTTGGTTTGCTGTAGCTTCTGTGATTTGGACCCTGATCATGTCCGCCGACTGGATCTTCGTGATCCTTCTGTATTGGATCCTCGTGATCCTTCTGTACTGGATCTTCGTGATCCTTCTATATCGGATCCTCATGATCCTTCTGTCTTGTATCTTTGTGTTACTCGTTATCCACCCCTTTGACTTAGCAGGCATTAAATGAACGAGAGTATGTGAATTTAACAATAAGTGTGAATTGATAAAGATGTGAAGATTTGTGTAATTATATGCACTCAATAAGAATGTGACCACATAGTACGCTATAACTTATATGTGACATGAATTTGTACTTCGGGTATCTATGTGTTTTGGATCCGGTAAGGATTCTTATGCGAAACTGTGATAACACCTTTGGAAATGTCAACATGAGTTAATGTCACGATTTTGAAATGATATGTATTGTGATGTCTTATATACAGTATATGAACATATGAAATAATGTAACTATTATGCTTCCAAGTATTGATTTATTTTATGAAATTTCTACATTTGATTGTGTCATAAGCAAGATAGGTAAAATGAATCATGGTATTCTGAATAATTGTAAACAAGTGAACAAAGTAATATGTGTAAGATGTGGAAAAGTGTAATAATGCATAAGTGACTTGGTAATGGCGATTTCTTTTTGTTGAGGTAAGTAAATACGTTTGATGACCTCTTTGAAAGCATCTGATTTCTTATAATTGATATGATTATATTCTTGATATTATGCTTTTCTTTGAGGCTGTTATGACGGGCCTTCCCAGTGGCCGTCTATATTTTTGGTGTTTCCCACTAAGCTTTATGCTTAGCATGGATTTTCTTTTAATCCATATAGGTACTATTGATTGGACCGTTCGAGTATCTTTCCGCAGCAGTCCTGGCCAATGCAAGGTTATGAAGAATTTCAGGATAGGATTTGTTTAGGCTTAAGGATGTAGATCAGATTTGCAATTCTAGAATTATAAGTTTTGTAAAACGTTATTGGTTATGTAATTAATGTATCTATAATAATCTCCGAGAAAGTATCTTCCATAATATATTTGTGTAATGAATATATGGTTAACTATAAATGTGTTCTCGTTAATGAAAGAAATTTTATAACTCAGTTTCCAACTTGAAAGTTTATTAATTTTGCACATTTGTGCCAGTAATGCCCTCAATCATCGTTGTGAACCATCAGATCCCGATATGGTTTACTATGTACGAGTAAGGGGTGTTACACCAAATCATTGCCACCATGACCCATGTCCATAGGCTTCTATTTTGCTTATTTTTGAGATGTCACGGTCACAACCAAATGGTTTCCACCGTGGCCCTCCATTGTTTTAGCTATTGAATTGCTTATTGTGTGTTATTTCTTCTACAAGTTAATTGGTTAATACTTTGAAAAGTAATTAACTGTTCGGCATTTATCGAATGTTATGATGATAACATAACTGCATGGTTTATTATTATTGTGTATCTGTATACGCAATTATAAATGTAATTGAAAATGAATGGTTTCTTATAAATGGAATTATAATTGTTTATTTAGGCCTGCAATTATCGAGTCGTGGATAGATAGGCATGCCTATAGGGATTCTGAGTGCTGCATCCTATGTTTAGACCACGGTACGGTCCATATATGTGTTAGGATCCTGAACTGGATTCTTCTAGATTGTGGATAAGATTTGATCCCTAATTTATTTTCGGATCACGTTAGATCCTAATGTGTTCAGAAATTGATGTACCATCGAGTACCTATATGTTTCCAGCTGTTATCCACCCCCTTGTAATGCAGGTAATTGATAAGCAATAAATGAATATTTTAGACCTATAAGTATGTAATTATGAATGTATGTGTATATGACTATTGTTATATGATGATGTTGTATTTTATACATATCTACTCTACTTCTCTAATTCTTTGCATATCGTATGCTTGTGATTGCATTGATAACTGCTATGAGCTATTATCCATTTCATGTGTTTCCTCACTAAGCCTTTGCGCTTAGCACAGGTGTTTCATCCATGTAGGTACCGAAGACACATTTATTTTGAAAGACACCCTGTATCTCCTGAAGCCAACACAATAGGGGGTCGTTATATGTAGGTTCTTGTGTAGTATTGTAAGGGAATTTTGTAAATGTAAATTTTGAATGAGTACAACATAGTTATGGGTTGTAATAGCAAAGATAATTGTACAGGCCTATAATACTTTAATATTGTAATGAGACTTTTTCTATTATAATAATATAAAGTATGATGGCTCCTGCATGTATATCTATATGATTCAAGTTAACAACAAGAAAAATTTTATAATTCGGCTTTTGAAGTTTTGAGTGTTTCGATTATAGCTGTTGTTGTGTGGAATCCCTTACTTGTGGTGGTAACCCACTATGTACGGGTGAAGGGGGTGTTACATTCTTCGCACACCATCATCACAGACACTCCCTCCAGAGGATTGGTTACGCCCTTCTCCTCATATACACACTTAGGGGTTGGATCCCTATATATCTAGGAGGTATCATACGTACAACCGTCCATGTTCTTTGGGGGTATCTACTTTGACAACTCCACCACCGCCACTTGGGCCTAGGATGGAGCAGAGCTAGACTAGTATGGAGGTCCTCATCTAGGCTATACAGAAAGAGATGTTGGCAGCATTGGATGCTCAATTCCAACATATTAATGAGAGGCTCATGGGGATGGAGCAGCGCATAGACTGGAGACTGTAGTGCATGGATTAGCTCATGGATAAGGTACTTCAGTGCTTAGATAGATTTAAGGAGTCTATGAGGGCCTCTCATGCAGTGGGGGCACAACAGGTAGATGAATCCCTACAGGTTATGGATGATTCTACTAGTATAATGAGGCTCTAATTGGAGATGCTAGAGGGACTGGTACTTGGCACATCACAGTCAGTGAGGGATCTAAAAGAGGGTATAGATACCAGATTTATGGATGTGAGCAGTCATATTAGAGACCATGCCCAGACCATCATTACCTTGGGGACGGGTGCTCATGATCTGACAAAGACTATAGGGACTCTTGCTCGCCCTTTCTGAGACGGATAGATTGAGGTAGAGTTGCGAGCACCACGACCATCAGCTCCTAGATCTCCACGAGTGGATATTACTAACCAGTCATCTACCTCTGCGGCACTAGCCACACCATTAGTACACATATCAGATGAGAACGATCCCAAGGAGCCTATGGACTATGCTCCATTATAGCTGATGTTTAGGGAGATTCATTGTCATTTTGATTTGATTTATGTACAAAACAAATATGGCTTGTATGTAAGTGATCTTTATTATACTTTGCATCTTAATGCACCTTGATATGAGGGAGATAAAAGGAATAAGAATAAAAATGATGAATCACAAATAATAAAATGACAGATGATAATAGAGAAACAATTAAAACCCTACAAAAGATAAACTCTCAAATAACTTGTCAAAATAAATTGACACACTGATTAATGGAAATTTCTTTATTTAGGAAACAGCTGAGGCTAGACGCTGCGACAAGCGGTTAGATGCCAAAACCAATTAAAGAATGTCTACACTTTGCAGTCTTGATAACTGAAGTGGGTCAAATTGTAACCCTAGTCTCTAAGACTTAGTATAGAACAAGTAAGGTGTCGAACACTGGGAGCCTTGGAGAAATTTTGTATTAACTAAATAGATACTTAGATGGATAGGCAAATAATATCATAGAAGTTGAAAATGTTTTACTATTCCTAAAATTATTATGAATTACAAATTACTCTAATTAAACTACGTGAACTAATGAGAAATTCAAACAATATATAGTAATGTATATTAGAATTACAAATGAGAATAAATAAAGAAACCATTGACAAACACATAATACATGCAATGATTAGAGAATATGGCCAAAAATCCTTAAAAGCAACTCTCATTGTCAATTGAAGATATTTTCATTTAGAGTCTACAAAAACTCCCATGACATTATAGAGATAAACAAATACCATTAAGTTTTATGCCAATTCTTTAACCCCTTAAAGTGGATTTCTTATCTCCAAGTACTTTCCTAACCTTTAAGTAAATTCAATTGCATTTCCACCAAAATGCCATAATTCTCATTGTGAACATTTGATTAGCAAGTTACATATGGGGATCAAGCATACGTAACACATTCATACTCAATGGAACTTAAATCATTCATGCATTGTAAAAGAATAGAAATGTAGTTCTTAATATTAATTCATCGTCGCAATTATAATACACAAAGATTTAGCCAAAATACATATTATCTAGAAACAAACAATAACAAGAAAATATTCTAATCATCAAGCAAATAATAAGAGAAAAGAGAAAAGAGTTTAGTTGATGAATCTCTTCAATGCTGTTCAGTTAGGTACTTGATGTTAACTAGACCTTTTTGTATTTTTCTTGTTGCTTTCTCTTTGCCTTTTCGTCATAATCTTCTGTATATTTCTCCTGGTCCCTTGGAAGTTACTGACATGAATTTATAGGATCCTTAGCAACCCTTTTAGTGCCTTTTATGAAAAGGTGTAAATGAAAAGGTGGCTTGAAAGGGTGTAATGAAATGACACATCATTGGGGAGGGTGTCGACTCGTGACGGGTGTGCCAACTCAATCTTGAGTCGTCACCTTCATCTTCAATCACGACTTATGACTTTAGTGCTGAGTTGTGACAGGTTCTTTCCTTTTAGTCACGGGTCATCACATCTGTGCTGACTCGTGATGCTTGCTTTCTGTCATGACTAATGACATACATCCCGAGTCGTGATTATAAACATTGGGTCCCGAGGTAATCCAGATCAGGGTTACCCAGTGATGAAATTAAAACCTGTGCACAAGCAAAAAGGTTGGAAGTGGAGGTTTCCTTGTCAAATTTGCTTTTTAGAATTTTTTTTTTATTTTGCATTAGATAAGAGATGTTATGCTACCGGTTTTCCACCGTGCACCATACGTATCCATTGGGTTCCATGGATCAAGCCCACCTAGGAAAGAGACCTCATTACCTCCTATGTGGGCATAATAAGGTTGGAAGGATCTACTTGCTTGTATGTGATTGTGAATGTTGCATAACACATGATCATGCATTGCATATGTCATTCATGTATCATTCTAACAGTTTGATTCTTTTAGCCATCATAGATTCATTTAAGTGGACTAAGTGTTCAAACGGTTGACTAGTAAGGAGAAATCTGTTCTTTGAGTTGTCGAAATTACTGTCTGATTGGGATTCTGAGTCACTTTAAACAACTAGTGAATCCCCTTTAGAATCATCAATGGCAGAAGAAGCCAGAGCTTTGACCACTCAAGACCTTGCTAGAAGACTAGAGGACTTTGAGCGGAGAATATTGGAAATGATTGGTGCCATAGCCGAAAGGATTGCACATCCTCCTGCTGCACCACCACCTATCGCTCCATAACCACTGGTAGTCCCTCCTCGAGGGCAAGTTGAATCGCCTGCTGGCGAGGAGGCTCTTCGTATTGGTAATGCTGCCTGCCAACCTGTTAATGAGTATAGAGCTGCTGTACCCATGGAGCCAAGAAGGGTCAGGATCCCTAATCCCGACGAGGATTTTGTGATGGAGGAGGAAGTTGAGGAGTCAATAGTCCATCAAGCTATGAGGGGCAGAGTACCCAAGGTAGAGGATGAGGCAATGAGAGAAATGAAGCAGCAGATTGAGGCAATCACCCGCTTGTTATCAGCTGGAAAAGGAATCAACCCCAAGGATAAATATTTAGGGGATGAAGAGCTGCTACCTCAAAGGTTCAAGGTGCCTGAACTACCGAAATTCGATGGTACTTCTATAAACACCGGGTCCCGAGATGGCCTAGATCAAGATTACCCAATGATGAAATTAAGTGTGCCTGTTTCAGGCAAAAATGAAAGTTGAAAATGATGATTTCCTTGTCGAATTTGATTTATTAGAAATAAATAAAAATGTATTATAAAAATATTTTAAAAATGTTTTAAAATTTATTTTAAGATAAAAAAAAGTGAGTTTTGGAAGTATTGTGTTTTAGCAAAATTTCTAAAAAAAAAAATTGCGAGTGTCGTGGTGCAGCAGCGCGCAGAAGCGGCTAGCGCGCAGGTGCCGCACTCGAGCGGTGCGCTGGGCATGGCACGCGCTACGTGCGGCGAGGCCGACGAGCGTCACTCGCCCCTGACGCGTGCCCAACGCCCATTTTGGCCGATTTTCCGTTTTTGGTCCAAAAATAAGTGTTTTTCTTATTTTTTTAGAATTTAATTTTAAAAACCTTTTGGATTCTAAACTCTTCAAATTTATCATTTTTTGTGGTTATAGAAATTAAATTGATTGAATTTCTTCATTAAAAATCTGATTTTTTGGGGGAGGTATAAAATCAATTTTTTGGAAGAGAATAGGGGGGATTTTCTTTAGAAAAAATATTTTCTTCTTCTTTCTCTTCAAGAGCAAATTCTATCAATTTTCTAAAGGATTTTCCTAAGTTAATTCTTAAGGCAAAAAGAACAATTTTTGTTCTTGGAAATTTTCTTCCTTTTTATTTAACAATTTTTAACTTGAGACAAATAAATTAATCATTTGTTATTGAGATAAAATTTCTTTTCAATATTTTATTTTTCTAATATCATTCTTGCAAATCAAGACAAGGAGATTAATTAGTTACCTTCATTCATCACATCAAATTTTGAGGGTAAGCATTCTTGGCTCAATTTTTAATTTAATTTTTATTTACAATTAATTAGTCATCATGTAAATTTTTAAATCTTTTGTTGTTTTTTTTATTGTTTGTGGTTTAGTTATGTAATTTGATGTTTATAGTATATTTTATTTTATTCTTGCATATTTAATTTGATTCTTCATCTTTTATTGTTGTTGTTGTTATTATTATTACTATTATTATTATTATTATTTAACATACTTTAACACGTTTTGTTTATTTTATTTCTTGCTATTTTTGCTTGTTTGATTATTCATCTTTCTATTATTATTGTCTATTATTATTATTATTATTATTATTATTATTATTATTATTATTATTATTATTATTATTATTATTATTATTATTATTATTATTATTACTATTGTGATTATTGTTATTATTACTATTACTCTTATTATCATTATCTATTGTTACTACCATTACTAGTATTATTATTATTTTTATTATTCTTATTTATTGCTATAATTTGTTGAATTTTATAATTATTATTTTTATATTTTCATGCATGTTTAATTTTATTGTTATTATTTTATGCTTTTTTATGCATGTTGAATTGTCAATATGATAAGTTGCATATTTTTATTGTGTCATTTAATTGATTTATCATACATGATGCATTTTTATTTGTTTTATTTTAATTTTTTTATGTTGTAGGTTTAAATTTTTTTTTTTTTTTTACTAACATCACTTTTATTTGTGTTTTTTATTTCAATACTCATTTTTAATGTGTGAGTTTTTTTCAATGGCATGTGGGAGCCCATGGAGATTTGAAGATATCATTTGGGAGTTAATTTGTCATTTTTATTATTTTTCATTATTTTGGATTTATTTATTTTATCCTGTAATTTGTAATAAGTTTATTTTTAGGCACGCTAAAAAGAAAATCATAAAAATATTTCTATTAAATTAAGTTGGAACTTTTTCTAATAAAACGGGACCAATGTCCTAATTTTTTACACCTAAATAAACCATCACGTTTAACACATTTTTTTAAAAAGTGTATGCGAGGACCAATGTCCTCATCCTTAATAAATAGCCCATTTTATGTATGATTTGTATTTTATTTACAATAGGGGTTGTATTCCGTCCCTAGTTTTGTTGTAATTTATTGTACTTTTATTTACTTTATTTACCGCTTTCATTATGTGATTGACATGCGCGTTAAATTACTGCATTTGAATTGAATGAGAAATGGGATGAAATGCTAAACTAAAAACTCAATTATAACTTTAATCAAGGTATGAATAAATGGGAAGTCCCAAACTTTCTCTGGTCTTAGGCTCAATGAGGTTAGAGGATCATCTCAATGCTTCATTGAGTTGGGGCCTCCAAAATATCTCTTGTTGCCTCACAAAAGGTCTAACTAGCATTGTCCTAGGCTCCACGAGGCGAGAGGACCATCCTAATGTTCTATTAGAATGGGGTCTCCAAGACACCTCTGGCTTGCCCAAAATGGATATAGCAGCGCTGTATTAGGCTCACTAAGGCTAGACGACCTTTCCCAATGTTCTATTGTGTGGCGACTCCAAGAAACCTCCTTGTTGCCCAAAATAGATGCACTTATAATTTCTTACAAGTTTTATGAACCTCTCTCAATCGCCCTAAAAGCGGGCATTCGGGGCACCCCGGGGTTCGGCGTGCATCACAGTGGCTACTCCATTAGGGAACAATACTCGAGACTTCGCTTCAAAAGTACCTTGGTTAAAATTTACAATTGAGTTTTAGTTTAAAAATTTTCATCCTTTTTCGAAACTACATTGTATCCATGCTAGAGCCTTAGATTATGCTAGTTTGGTCCCTTTTCTAGCCCCGGTACATTCCCAAAGCATGACCCTATGTTCACTCAATGTGGGGAAGTGTTAAAGATAATCACCAGCCCAAGCCTCATACCTTATGGTATATCAAATGGAGACCCAATCGGTTGTTATGCTCATGATGAGCTGGGCCCATTAGCAGGGACCATGCTTGGGTAGCCCTAAAGTATCACTACCTTTGATTAAAGCTCATGTAATTGCAATAGATACTTTCACTAGGTGAAATGTACTATAATCCCATGCTTGCTACGTGGGCCATCATATATTGAACAAAATTAGTAAAATTAAATGATCTTTCATTAAAGGCTTTCCTGCCCCGATGGCCCCATCTTAATTTAATTGAGGTGTTTAAATACATAATGGCCAAAAACCCATATGTATGTACATTAGGTATGAGATGTTATGTTGTCGGCTTTTCACCGTGCACCATACGCATCCAATGGGTTCCTTGGTAACCCTTAGATAAAGCCCACCTAGGAAAGAGACTAGACTACCTCGTGTGTGGGAGAGATAAGGTTGGAAGGATCTATCTGCTTGCATGTTTTTGTCTATGCTGCATCAGCACGACCATGCATTGCATTTCCATCATGCATCATCCTAACAAGGTGTATTCTGCAGCCATCATAGATTCATCCAGGTGGTTTAGAGGTCCTAACGGTCGACTAAGAAGGATTCCACTCTTTGCATTACCAGAGCTAGTGCCAGATCAGAGTTTAGATTCTCTTTCAGAAGGTAGTGAGATATTGTCTTTTGAGTCATCAGCTGAGATAACTATGACTAACTAATCAAGTGGATCTGATGCAACCTGGGCAATGATTGTCGAAGAAGTGGGGAGAAGAATGGAAGAGTTTGAGGCAGAATGATGGCGGTGATGGGCAACCTTGCCACTACCCTAGCTCCACTTGCGAGGCAATAGGCTGCTGCTCCAATTAGGGAGCAAGATGAACAAGTGGCTGTAAGAGAGGATACCCCAACGGTAGTTGATCCACCTGTGGTTGAGCCAAGAGCACCAGAACCAGTTGAGCGCAGAGAAGGCCCTAAATCTGAGATTGACTTATGGGAGGAGCAAGAGTAACAGATGGTAGCAAAGGGAAAGTCGCCCAAGCTGGAGGATGCGATGTGGAAAAAGATGGAGGAGAAGTTTGAAGCCATGATGAGGATGTTGACAGGAGGAAGGGGAATGGACCTTGAGGATCGGGAGCTGGACGGTGATGATTGATCCCTCAGAACTTCAAGATGCCTAACATTCTCAAGTTTGATGGCACTTCTGACCCTGCTGCGCATATCAAGCAGTATTCACTGGTCATGAAGGGAACAACTCTGATAAGGAAGTAAAAGATAGAATATTTTTGCCTGAGTCTCACGGGGGCTTCCATTGACTGGTACCACGGGCTGGACAGAAGGTCCAAGGAAGACTGGGACTTATTGACCGAAGAGTTCCTAAAGCAATATGATTACAGTACCTGAATGGAGGTCACGTTAAAGGATTTGGAGCTGTTACAGCAGAAGGATGGGGAGTCTTTTCTTGAGTACCTCACTCGGTGGAGGAACCGAGATATGAAGATGAAGTGCAAACTTGATACTCTTGATCAGATCCGATTATTCATTTGGAATGCTAGCCCCTACCTAAGAGATGGACTAAAAATGAAAGGGCTGAAGGATTAGGAGTCCTTGAAGGACATTGCTATAGAGGCAGAGGGAGAATATATGGCCAGGGGGGCAAGTAGTGAGGCTTATTCCAAGAATGGCTATACTAATCAAGGGGCAACCAAGTCGGCAAGTTCCAGCAGTGGCAATAGAAGTGGGAAGATAGCTGAGGTGTCGACAACAGGTGTGAGTTAGAGGTATTTCTCAAATTTGGGTCGGCCTTTGTCATGGGTATTAAAGAGATTGGTAAAGGAAGGGAAGTTACAACCCCTGCCACCCAGGCCAGCTAGGACTCAAGGGGAGCCGGGGCATAAAGAGAATGAACACTATGCCTTTCACCAACATACCAAGCATTTGACAGACAATTGCATAAGGCTGAGGCACCAGATTCAGGATCTGATCGATAGTAAGCAGATCACTGATCTTGAATGGAGAGAGAACAAGAAGAAGTCTAACTACAATGCTGTGCCACCGCTTGTCTTTATGATTGGGTCAAGTCTACCCGAGTGGTATGTCTTATAGGACTTATATGGGAATGAATATGTCGCTATCACTCGCCCTGAGGCAAGTGAAAAAGGGATGCCCGTGGTGGCAATAGACTATTGGTCCACTAGTGAGAGTGGAGAAGAAGAAGAAGAGGAAGGAGAAAAGTCTGTTGATCTGTAGGAGTCAAATGGAGAAGGGAAGGAAGTAGGGGCTATGACAAGAAGCGAAAGAGTGATCCCAGAGGCGAAGAAGTCACAGAACCCAGTGCAAGCACCTGCAGAGAAAAAGCCGGAAGAGGATCCCATAGTAAAGCAGTTGAAAAAGACCACGGCTCAAATATCTATTTGGGATCTTTTAAGACAGTCCCCATCCCACAGACAAAAGTTGGTTAAGGCTTTGAGTGAATCTACCGTGGCCACCACAATTTCTCCATCCGAGTTGCTAGATCCTGTTTAAGGGGGATCAGGGGAGAGATTGGTGTTTTTTGACATAGATTTGCCAGCACAGGGCCTCAACCACAACCGGCCACTATACATCAAGGCGCAAATTAATGACAAGCACACTGCTTGTGTTATGGTTGATGATGGTTCATCCATAAATATCTGCCCTTTAGTGGCGCTCCAGGCTTTTGGGCTAAATGAAAACATGCTGAGCAAGTTTGATTTAACCATCACGGCCTATGATAATTCTCGAAGGCAAGCATCGAGAACATTTAGAGCACTAGTCAAGACTGGACCCATTGAAACGGAGGCAGAATTTGTGGTTTTATCTATCCCAGTAAATTTCTCAGCTCTACTTGGAAGGCCATGGTTCCATAAATTGGGAGGAGTGTCATCTACCCTACATCAGATGATCAAGATACCTCATGAAGGAGAGGTGGTAACCATTAAAGCAGCGAGAGAAAACCAAGTGTCTGCCTTGCGGATTTCTAACCAGCCATTTAGTGGCTTTCACATATCAGTGATAGGAGAAGAGCAGGGTTCAGTAGATAGCCCTCAGGTTGTGAATACGATGAAGAAGATGCACATATGATGAAGAAGATGCACTTTCTCCTAGGAGCTGATTTGGATAAAAACTTACAAGGGCTACAGTCTGCTGTCACTACACAAGGCCAGAAAGATCGAAAGTTTTTGGGGTACAAAGGAGAGCGTGGCAAGAAGAAAATGTCAGAGAAGATCCCCCACATTTTAGAGAGTTTTATTCCAGCATCCTCAGTCTGTGCTTACACTAGAGAAGAAGAGCCTCAGTGGGTGGATGGAAAGATCATTCCGGGTTTTGAAATCTTTAATAATGTCTTCGACTGGGAGGTTGGATTTATCAAATCTATAGAAGACTTCTAGGATGAAGAGATTATGACTCAGTGTACTATCTGGGATAAGGATGGGCCCGAGGAGATTATCACTGACCAGCTGTTAGCCACCCGGTTGAAAGGAAAAGCGAAGATAGTAGAGCCAGATTTGAGGATTGAAGATCTGAAGATTTCACCGGGGGTAGTTGAAAAGCCTCCACAAAGCCAAGAAGTCAAGGAACAGTCGACAGAAGATAAAGACAATAGTCTTTTTATGCCAGAACTTTTAGTAATTACAATGTTAATGTTTCTGATTATATTAATGAGATGAATAACTTTGCTTTCTTATGTGATGTTTTTGATGATTTCATTTCTCATGATCATAAACGTGATGCATTCATTTTTTACATTAACTCAACTAGCACGACTGCATTTAATCTCAAAACTTTGGAGACCTAAAGGAAATTTTGATAGCATTAGACATAACTCGTAAGGAGAGATTAAAATTTGGGAGAATTTTGGAAAAATATGAAAAATTCTTTGCCTGGACCTATGAGGACATGTCGGGAATTGATCGAGAAGTCACCAAACATGCCATCCCAACTTACCCAGAGTCTAAACCAGTCAAGCAAAAGCTCAGAAAACTTAGACCAGAATGGGCGCAAAAGGTGAAAGAAGAGATCCATAAGTAGATTGAGGCTAAGTTCCTAATAGTGGTTCAATACCCAACCTGGTTAGCTAATGTAGTTCCTATGGCTAAAAAGGATGGAAAGGTTCGAGTTTGTGTGGACTATCGGGACCTGAACAAAGCCTATCCGAAGGACAATTTCCCTCTGCCTCATATTGATGTGCTGGTAGATAGTATCGCTGCTTGTATAATGTACAGCTTTGTAGATGGGTACGCATGGTACAATCAAATCCTCAACAGGATCGTGGATCGAATCAAGATAGCTTTCATAACTGAATGGGGTACATTTACTTATCGGGTTATGCCTTTTGGATTAAAGAATGCAGGAGCAACCTATCAAAGAATGGCCACCAGAGTTCTCAATGATTTGATCCACAAGGAAGTGGAGGTGTATGTTGACAATATGATGATCAAGTCAACTACTAGGAAGGTCACTTCGAGGCTTTGGAAAATTTCTTTCAAAGGATCAATAAGTACAATTTGTGCCTCAATCCCAAGAAATGCATCTTTGGGGTTAGTTCGGGTAAGCTATTGGGCCATGTGGTAAGCCAGAGAGGAATTGAAGTAGATCCTGATAAGGTCAGAGCCATTAGAGAGATGCTGGTACCTCAGAAAGAAAAGGAAGTTAGAAGTTTCCTGGGAAAACTTCAGTACATTAGCCGATTTATCGCCAAGCTAGCTTCAGTATGTGAGACCATCTTCAAGTTTCTCAGGAAGAATCAGCCAGTGGTGTGGAATAATGATTGTCAATTGGCCTTTAACACTATTAAGGATTATCTCCTAAATCTGCCAGTCTTAAGACCACCACGGCGTGCCAAGCCACTAATCCTATATCTGGCGGTAGAAGATAGTTCAGTGGGCTCCATGATGGCTCAGGAGGATGAATTTGGGGTGGAGTTTGCTGTTTATTACCTTAGCAAGAAATTCCTACCATATAAAGCCAAATATGTTGAAGTGGAAAAGATTTGCTTGGCAGTAATTTGGGCCTTTAAGAAGTTGCGACACTACTTTCACTCCTTCAGTGTACAAGCGGTTGCCAAGCATAACCCGCTCAGGTACCTTCAAGAAGCGTCCTCTCTACTAGGAAAGATGGGAAGATGGTTATTACTATTGCAGGAGTTCAATATCGAATATATCACCAGGAAAACTATTAAGGGAAGAGCTGTAGCGGAGTTCTTAGCTAAACATCCTATTGAGGGAGACCAGTTCGAACACAATTTCCTAGAGACATAGCAGTACAAGGGTGGCAGTTGTTCTTTGATAGGGCAGTTAATAGTTAAGGGGCAGCAGTAAGGATTATTCTCACGACCTCGAATGGTGTAAAGCTGCCATTAGCCAAGAAGTTAAGGTACAAGGCGACCAATAATGAAGCAAAATATGAGGCTTGCATCTTCGGATTGGAAGCACTGCTTGCTCTAGGGGCAAAGACCGCAGAAGTCTTCGAAGATTTGTCCTTAGTAATCCATCAGATCAAAGGGGAATGGTAAGTTAAGGAAGAGAGGTTGTTGCCTTATGTGAAGTACTTGACAATGTTGAGTAGCCAGTTTGATACTTGCACTTTTCATTTCGTCCCTAGGGATGAAAATTAATTAGCTAATGCTCTCGTGATGTTAGTGTCCATGTGGGATAATCCAACGGGGGTTGCTATGAGACTCGTGCTAATTTCTAGCTTAGAAAAGCCTTATTTTGAAGCTGAGCAGGTAATGGATGTTGAGGTCGCCGATGGAAACACTTGGTACTACGACATTCAGAATTTTTTGGAAAGGTCAGTTTTCTAGAGGAAGCCACTGAGAAAGACCAAAGAATGATTAGAAAGTTATCCACACAATTCATCAGCATAGATGGCACTTTGTATAAGAGGCAAGTTGATGGTATCCAATTAAGATATTTGGCGGAGAAAGAAGTGAAAAGAGTTATCGAAAAGGTTCATGCCGGAGTCTGTGGAGCTCACATAAATGGCGTAGCCTTAGCAAAGAAGATCATGCGCCAAGGATTTTATTGGCTCACAATGGATACGGATTGTTCAAAATATGTGAAGCAATGCCAGTTATGCCAGCAGTACGCGAATTTGAGGCATGTGCCAGTTTCAGAGTTACATAATTTGACATCACCATGGCCATTTACAGCATGGGGGATAGATATCGTAGGCGAGATACGTCCCGTAGCTTCTAATTGGCACAGGTTCATCATAGTCGCCATTGATTACTTCACTAAATGGGTCGAAGCTGAATCTTTTAAAAAGGTTGATGCTAGGGACATGGCTAAGTTCATCGAGCGGAATTTGATATGCAGATATGGCCTCCCACACCACATTGTGTCTGATAATGGGGTACAATTCTTAGCGAAAACTAAATAGATGCTTCAGAAATATGGAATCTAGCATCACAAGTCTTCTCCTTACCGACCTCAGGCTAATAGCGTGGTTAAAGCAGCGAACAAGAATGTTAAAAGAATACTGGCCAAGATGGTTCAGAGCTATAAAGACTGGGCAAAAAAGCTACCTTTTGCACTTTGGGGTTATAGAACCACAGTCAGAACTTTTATGGGAGCGATGCCATTCTCTCTGGTATATGGAACTGAAGCAGTTCTGCTAGTTAAAATTGAGCTGAAATCCTTAAGGGTAGTTATGGAAGCGGATGTGTGCTAGTCACTCTTAGGGGGGTTCTAATAACGACCTTCTCTTGTCGCCGCACCGAAAAAAAAAAGAGGCCGTTAGAGATGAAAACCGTGACTAGCTCTCTAAGCAAAAGTTAGGCCGAAGGGCAAGGTGAAAACCAGGAAATAGGCAGTCTGCCCTACAAAAAAATAAAATAAATAAAAGCCGCTGGATTGGGTTGGGTCCATTCCAGACAAAAATTAAGCAAAGGGTTATGTGAAAATCCCCCAAGGGACGCATTTCCCACAAAGAAAAGCTAGTGTGAAAATCCACATGGGACGCACTACCTTTAAAACAATGACTTTTGATGCCTGGAGCGATAAGGCGACTTTACTTTAGATGATCTTCCTTCAGTCAGGTAATGCATAATTCGGGACAAGAGCCGGAATCTTGGGCGTATGATCATTGACCGGGGGGCAAAGATGCACACGAGCCAGTTCTCTCTGAAAGGTTTACGGGTCAGTATCCATAAGCCAAGATGATACCTCTAGATCCTTAGGGGGCATCGTACAAGGCAAGCAGCCAAGACATATCCTCAATGGACCCCTAATCACCTAGGATGTGGTCTATCTATTTTTTCATGCATTCCATACCATTCTTTAGCAAGCATCTGCATAAGACCATTTACACTTGCACACACAATCTTTTGTATATACATTTGTGCCAATGACTTGGCAGGAAAAGGCCAAACTGAAGGGACAGCCTCGGCAAGATGAAGTCAAGATGAAGACCCCACAAGTTGAAATCCTGTGAGCCCTTAGAGGCATTATTTTTAAGTCCTTTTTCCAAGGCATTCTTAGTCTTTTCGGGGCATTATCTATAAATCCTTTCTCCAAGGCATTTTTAGTCTTTTCGGAGCATTATCTTTAACTGCTTCTTCCAAGGTAGTCTTAGTCTCTTGGAGCATTATCCTTCAAAGCATTAAACTTCTTCCAAAATATTCCAAATCCTTTCAATCCACGAGGATGCCTGAACTTTTTGTAGTCTTCTCAGCGACTCGGTGCAATCACTTTGTAGCCTATATAATGGCTCGGTGCTATCTATTTCCTACACTTTTAATAGTCTGGAGCAGACTCGGTGTAGTCCTTTGAGGAGGACATTTCCTGCATTTTGTAGTCTTGTTAATGACTCGACGCATCACCATCTGCGGATGGCACCTGCACTTTTAGTCGTCTGGAGCAGACTCGGTGCAGTCCTTTAAGGAGGACATTTCATACGTTTTGTAGTCTTATCAGTGACTCAACGCATCGCCATCTGCGGATGGCACCTACACTTTTAGTAGTCTGGAGCAGACTCAGTACAGTCCTCGGAGGAGGACATTTCCTGCATTTGGAAGTCTTGTCAGCGACTCGACACATCGCCATCTGCGGAGGCCACCTGTACTTTTAGTAGTCTGGAGCGGACTCGGTATAGTCCTCTGAGGAGGATATTTCCTGCATTTTGTAGTCTTGTCAACGACTCAATGCATTGCCATCTGCGGATGGTACCTGCACTTTTAGTAGTCCGGAGCAGGCTCAGTGTAGTCCTCTGAGGAGGACATTTCCTACATTTGGTAGTCTTGTCAGCGACTCGATGCATCGCTATCTGCAGAGGGTACCTGCACTTTTAGTAGTCTGGAGCAGAATCGGTGCAGTCCTCTGAGGAGGACATTTTCTGCGTTTTGTAGTCCTGTCAGCGAATCGACGCATCGCCATCTGCGGATGGCACCTGCTGTAATACCCTCTAACCACCTGCATAACTTTACTATGATGGCTCTGGAGTGTCACACACAACAACACGTGAACATGAATTAACAATCAGATAAAACTCAGGGTTAATAAATTTTTCTTTCAAAACAACACTCAACTTTATTCTAAAAATTCATGCATTATAATTACAAAACACTTATAGTCTTTATTTATTATTCACTTTACAAAATAATACAATTTCCTTCATATATAAAAACTTAATCCCCTTACACATTACTGACTATAGTTACACATCTTATAATATTACAAATGTTCTATATTTACAGCAGATCCTAATGTGTTGGCCGTTGGTGATGCAGGACAGTCTTCCAAAACACTACCTTCAGATACCTACATGGATAAAACATCCATGCTAAGCGATAACGCTTAGTGGGGAACAGAATACAATATACAATAACATAATTTTCAAGTGTACTCATTAGGCATGATATAAGTACAATAAGGTTTATGACATCTTTCATGCTTCATACTCAAACACATTAAAATTTCATAATTCATCCATATTATTTCATCGCATTAGTGTACGCATTTCTCATTGAACTCACAACGAGCTTATTGATATGTATATACACAAGATTATAATCTCCTAATTATTGATATAAAGATATTTCATCATAATAATAAAAGAATCATAAAATATCCATATTTTAGAATCAACGAATGCACATATATATGCAAATAATCCAAGTACAAATCGTAGTATGACAATCACCTTTTTGTTACACCATCTCATGGCTTTCACATGCTCATTTCAATTGCACACAATAGTTGTCACATAATTTCACATCACTCAATTAGTTCACATATTTATTTTAACCTTGCCTGTAACTCAAAGACACGGATAATGGGTATCGCATTAGTACCGTATCTGTGGATACCTCAGATTCGCATTGGTACCCTAAAGTACAGAAATATAAACAAAATCAATAATTTCGCATTGAAGAATCCAATAAGGATATAAATCGCATTGTGATTCCAGAGGAATCAGACGCAATGGGCTGCAGTACTTAGACACTATAGGCATGCCTATCTATCCACTACTTGACTCGCAGGCTACAAATAAGTCCAGTTATTTCATTATTAGGGAAAGTATAGCATTATAATATCATCCAGATATATCTCATCGCATTGTCCATATACCTTGTTATATACATAACAGTTTCTTCACCATGTCATAAGCATGAAATGATATGCACATATGTAAATTCATTAATATAAATATCATGTATGTATAATCATAATCACATGTCCAAAATAAGATTCAATTCATACATATACTAATTACCATTTAATAGTTGAAGTGCCACTAATTAAGGTTTAAAACAACAACACGTTCAAATAGAATGAAAAAGGATGGAAATCAGAACTTTTAATTTTAAGGACAAAGGGCATTTACACGGCAGTATGACAAAACCTTACCGCCGTGTAAGACACTCTACACGATGGTAAGAACAAATCATACCGCCGTGTAGTATGCCATACACAAATACCTCGAAAACAGAATGCATTTACACGGCGGTATGGCAAAGCCTTACCCTCGTGTAAGATGCTCAACACAGAAAATACCAAAAATAAAATGCATTTCATTAGGCACACATACTCACCTGATTGCCTCACTGTTGGTTTCCATACAAATAAGAATTCATAAGTTCAAAACATTGAATCACATTTATTATTATCATATATAAAATTACTTCTATATCCACATGAACCAATATAATTCCATTAAATATTTTGCTTAGTAATATATTCTAGTAACATCTATACTAATTCACACATTATATAATAGTGCTAGGCAAAAACTTTAATCACACATTTATAGAACGTATAGTCATACTCTCACACATCTCATTCACTCAAATAATAACTATAGTTTCCTCATATAATCAAACCTCATTACACAACTACATATGGTTCATATCCTCATTAAGCAAACTCATTCCATTTGCTATCTTTCACATGTGTATAACTTAATTTCAACTCATTATTATGCATACTTGTTCATACTACACATACTTATATAGATTAAGGCATCAAAATCCTCAAATGTCATTAAACTTGACTCGATTCAATTTCATACAATTACACATCATTACTTCATTAGGTTGCTATAAATATTAATCCTATTCATGTGTATTTTCCAAGTGATAACTATTCATATACTCCTTTCATAATGTTAGAAATGAGTTGGACAAGCTATAAGAACTTATAGTAAAGTTCGGGTGCGATTCCGAAAGGAAAAAGTACAATTTAGGCTGAAAGTTGAGGTCACACGGTGGTAAGATATTCTACACCGCTGTGTAGGGTGCTAAAAATGGGTTTTTATGGGGCAGAATGCTTTTACACGGCGGTGAGAAAATCCTTACCCCTGTGTAAACCCATTCTGCCTCAAAGCACAAGGCAGATACTAGATAGACTTCAGGTCTGAACTTGTGATGCATTTTTCACATAGCTAGAGACATTTTTAGGAAAAACATCCTTCTATACAATTGTTCCCTAGGATGTAAGTTTCCAATGGGACAATTTTCAGGTCATTTAGACATCTAAAACATAAGATATGACCTAAACATTGTATACTGTTCTGATGAACCACAAGAATAGGGATACCTATGTTATGGCAACTCTTTGAGGCAATTAGAGCCAGAATTAGCTCGACCCTATTCTTAGACATCTTTAGGTGTGAATCTTAGGTTTCGGTTTCATTTTAAAGCAACCCAATTAGAGCACTATAACTCGATCTATGGGCAAAAGAGTCATCAAAGGTCAAGAGACACTTACACTAAGACTTACCCTACAGGTACATTTTTCGCACTTCATACACATATGGCATAATTCTCATCTCAATTTGGTTAAAACACAAGGAGTTATGGCCCAAGGAACTCAACATGCTCCAAAAGGCCCTCCTACATAATTAACTACACCTAAATTCACTTTTGCAACTTTTAAGCCCTAAATTCATTATGATCACTTCTAAGACCATTATAAACACATATTATAGGAACCTGATCCCATCATCCCCATTCATTTTTACTGTCATTTAACTTAAGTTATAACACTTATACTTAAAGCAAGTCAAATAGACCTCATCTCAATTTTGCACTTCCAGCTCATTATCTACAAACTAACCTATTTAGTATCATTTATCATCGCACTCATAATACACTTCACTAACTTAATTACTCACATCATGACATAAACACTTTCTTAGTAAAATTCATTCATTTAGGATAAGCACAGCAATTCACAATTTATTTAAAGTTATCAATCTTAGGTCAATAAACTCATAAAATTCATTATCACTCAACATATTCATTTCTTCAATCCATCACAGCATAAAACACAATTTACATACTTAATGTACACAAGCAATCAATTAGCACACACACAAATAATTAGTTCCCAAACCTCTTCTCCTTAGCTCCATGCCCAAGTCACTTGGTACTTAGCTCACCAATTTTGGCCTTCCCCTTTGTCCCTCTTAGGTTCTCCCACTCCAACCAAGACCCATATTTCCAGAAATAAAAGTAAGAATTAAAATCTCACTTGAAACACAAAGCAAGAAAGAAGGATAGAGGAGATTTACGGATAGAAGTTTACTAACCTTCTAGAGTGAAAAAACACACACACACATGCAACTCTTTTATGTTTCTTAATCTAACAGAAACTCACACCTAATATACCAAGGGAAAATGGAGAAATGAAGAAATAGAAGAAGAGAGAATACATAGAAATTCAAGAGAGAAAATTGAAGGGGAAAACGTGTGATAGAGAAGAAGGAAGCAGAAAATAAAAGAGGGGAAAATGGGAAAAAGAGTTGTCGCCCCATGCAGCCAATCCCACACATTCTCTCTCCTTCATGCATTCGCCTATGTGGCACCTTCTCTCTCCCTCATGCACCATCCTATGTGGCCACTACAGAAATTGAACTTAGGCTTCCACTACAAGGCTGAATTTCTAAAGAAATTCTAGCCCTTAGTCCACTAACCCATCTCATGTGAACTAAAGCCCCAATCCTAATTAATCCAAACTGGTCCAAACTAAAATTCTGATATACACAAGCCCAAAAGACACATGCAATTGAAAATCCAGTCCCCCTCTTATAATATTTAGCAATAAACATATTAATCACTTAAATAAATTCATTTATGCAATTGGGTCTGCAATTTCTCAATTACTCTTAAATTCAAATTAGCAAACTCACTATTAAATTTACCTAACTACCCTAGTCAAGCCAACATACTACTAGGGTCGATTTTGGGGTGTTACACCTGCACTTTTAGTAGTCTAGAGCAGACTCGGTGCAATCCTTTGCAGTGGACATTTCCTGCGTTTGGTAGTCTTGTCAGTGACTCGATGCATCGCCATCTGTGGAGGGCACCTACACTTTTAGTAGTCTGGAGCAAACTCGGTGCAGTCCTCTGTAGAGAGCAATTCTCGCATTTTGTAAGTCTGGAACAGACTCGACGCATCGCCATTGGAGGGTGGCACCCAAGCACTTCGTAAGTCTATAGCAGGCTCGGTATAACCCAGAAGCATGACAATCGCTCCACAGTCTAGATCGTGACTTAAAGAGATTATTCTCGTGGCAGCAGGAATGAGGCAGCCTTAGGTATGCGCTTCTTTCCCTTTCCTGAATTTTGGCTCACCTAGGCACCCATGCACTAGCCTCCCCAAAATTGGGGGCAACTGTAGACACCGGGTCTCGAGACGGCCTAAATTAGGATTACCCAATGATGAAATTAAGTGCGCCTATTTTTAGGCAAAAATGAAAGTTGGAAATTATGATTTTCTTGTCGAATTTGATTTATTAGAAATAAATAAAAATGTATTTTAAAAATGTTTTAAAAATTATTTCAAGATAAAAAAAGTGAGTTTTGGAAGTATTGTGTTTTAGCAAAATTAAAAAAAAAAAAAATTGCGAGTGTCGAAGTGCCGCAGCGTGTGCGGCAGAGCGCGCTCGCCCGCACGCTGGGAGATGATCGCGTCGGGCGTGCCGACGGGCATCACTCGCCCCTGACGCGCGCCCGACGCCCATTTTGGCCGGTTTTTTGTTTTTTAGTCCAAAAATAAGTGTTTTCTTATTTTTTTTGGTAGACTTTAATTTTAAAAACCTTTTGGATTCTAAACCCTTTAAATTCATAGTTTTTTGTGGTTATAGAAATTAAATTGATTGAATTTCTTCAATAAAAATCTGAATTTTTAGGAGAGGTATAAAATCATTTTTTTGGAAGAGAATAGGAGGGATTTTCTTTAGAAAAAATATTTTCTTCTTCTTTCTCTTCAAGAGCAAATTCTCTCCAATTTTTAAAGGATTTTCCTAAGTTAATTCTTAAGGCAAAAAGAACAATTTTTGTTCTTAGGAATTTTCTTCCTTTTTATTTAACAAGTTTTATTTTGAGATAAATAAATTAATTATTTATTTTTGAGATAAATTTCTTTTCAATATTTTATTTTTCTAATAGCATTCTTACAAATCAAGATAAGGAGATTAATCACTTACCTTCATTCATCACATCAAATTTTGAGGGTAAGCATTTTTGGCTCAATTTTTAATTTAATATTTATTTACAATTAATTAGTCATCATGTAGATTTTTAAATCTTTTGATATTTTTTTTATTGTTTATGTGGTTTAGTTATGTAATTTGCTGTTCTTAGTATATTTTATTTTATTCTTACATAATTAATTTGATTCTTCATCTTTTGTTGTTGTTGTTGTTGTTGTTGTTGTTGTTATTATTATTATTATTATTATTTAACATGCTTTAACATGTTTTGTTTATTTTATTTCTTGCTATTTTTGCTTGTTTGCTTGTTCATCTTTCTATTATTATTATTATTATTATTATTATTATTATTATTATTATTATTATTATTATTATTATTATTATTATTATTATTATTATTATTATTATTATTATTATCATTATCTATTGTTACTACGATTACTAGTATTATTATTATTTTTATTATTCTTGTTTATTGCTATAATTTGTTGAATTTTATCATTATTATTTTTATGTTTTCATGCATGTTGAATTTTATTGTTATTATTTTATGCTTTTTTATGCATGTTGAATTGTTAATATGATAAGTTGCATATTTTTATTGTGTCATTTAATTGATTTGTCATACATGATGCATTTTTATTTGTTTTATTTTAATTTTTTTATATTGTATGTTAAATTTATTTTTTGTTACTAAAATTACTTTCATTTGTGTTTTTTATTTTAATACTTTTTTTTTATGTGTGAGTTTTTTTCAATGGCAAGTGGGAGCCCATGGAGATTTGAAGATACCATTTGCGAGTTAATTTGTCATTTTATTGTTTTTCATTATTTTGGGTTTATTTATTTTATACTGTAATTTGTAATAAGTTTATTTTTAGGCACGCTAAAAAGAAAATCACAAAAATATTTTTATTAAATTAATTTGAAACTTTTTCTAATAAAATAGGACCAATGTCCTAGTTTTTTATACCTAAATAAACTATCCCTTTTAACACATTTTTTTAAAAAGTGCATGCAAAGACCAATGTCCTCATCCTTAATAAATAGCCCGTTTTATGTATGATTTGTATGTTATTTACAATGGGGGTTGTATTATGCCCCTAGTTTTGTTGTAATTTATTGTACTTTTATTTACTTTATTTACCGCTTTCATTATGTGAGTGACATGCGCGTTAAATTACTGCATTTGAATTGAATAAGAAATGCGATGAAAAGCTAAACTAAAAACTCAATTATAACTTTAATCAAGGTATGAATAAATGGGAAGTCCCGAACCTTCTCTAGTCTTAGGCTCAACGAGGTTAGAGGACCATCTTAATGCTTCATTAGGTTGGAGCCTCCAAAATATCTCTTATTGCCTCAGAAAATGCCCAACTTGCATAGTCCTAGGCTCCACGAAGTGAGAGGACCATCCTAATGTTCTATTCGGGTAGGGTCTCCAACACACCTCTGGCTTGCCCAAAATGGACATAGTAGCGCTGTCTTAGGCTCATTGAGGCTAGACGACCTTTCCCAATGTTCTATTGGGTGGCGACTCCAAGAAACCTCCTTGTTGCCCAAAATAGACGTATTTATAATTTCATACAAGTTTTATGAACCTCTCTCGATCGCCCTAAAAGCGGTCGTTCGGGGTGCCCCGGGGTTCGGCGCACATCACAACTTCAGACCCATCTGCACACATTAAGCAGTATACCCTGGTGATGAAGGGCATAAGTTTACCAAGAAGCAAAAGGTGGAATATTTCTGCCTTAGTCTGATGGGTCCGGTAGTAGACTGGTATCACGAGTTGGACAGAAGATCCAAGGACGACTGGTATCTTTTAACTGAAGAGTTCTTAAAGCACTATGACTGTAGCATGAGAATGGTGGTCACCTTAAAGGACCTCGATCTCTTACAGCAAAGGAATGATGAGTCATTCCATGAACACCTTACCAGATAAAAGAATAGGGTCATGGAGATGAAACGAAAGCCTGACACTGCTGATCAGATCAGGTTATTTATCAGGAACTCCTGCCCTTACTTAAGGGACTTATTCAGCTTTAAAGGGCTCAAAGATTGGGAGTCACTTAAAGACATTGTTGTTGAGGCTGAGGGGGCTTACCTAACTAAGAAAGCAAGTAATGAGAACTTTTCCCGAAGGAACCACGGCAATCAGGGGGCCAATGAGTCAGTAGGGACTAGCAATGGATACCAAAATGGGAACATAGCCAAAATGGGAACATAGCAGAAGTGTCGACCACTAAAGTAAATTAGAGGCATTACTCTAACCTAGGTAGATCCTTATCTTGGGTGTCCGAAAAGACTAATGAAAAAGGAAAAATTACAGCCACTGCTAGTTAGGCCAGCCTTAAATCAAGGCAAACCTGGCCATAAGGTGGATAGATTTTATGCTTTTCACCAGCACACTGGGCACTTAACAGATCAGTGCCAAATTCTGAGGGACCGAATTCAAGATCTCATCGACAACAAGGATATCACTGACCCAGAGAAGAGGGGGAAATGAAGCCTAAAGCCGATGACAGATGAAAGACATTGGTTGCAGTGCCTGCGTCGCTAAGAGTTTTTCTTTAGTAGACATATTTGTCTTTATATTTGAACTTTTCAATAATGGTGTATGTAGTACTGATCAGTTTAAATATATTAATGGTTTTTGCTTATGTTTCTCATGATTTCGCTATACATGATCACAACCATTTACATTAACTTATCAAATATCACTGCATTTAATCTTGGGATTTTGGAAAATCTAAAGGAAATCTTGATAGCATATGATATAACTCCTGAAGAGAGGAAAATTCTGAGAGATAATAATGAAACAGAAAAAAAGAAAAAAAAAAAAGAAAAAGGCCTTTGCTTGGACCTGGAATGACATGCTAAAAATTGACAAAGGCATTGTTGGGATAACGCTGCTTCAATATGTCAACATGACGACGGGCAAAATTTCAAAAGCCATTCCTTTGCCTACTCATAATCTAGGACACATATGATGCGGCCCAACGAAATCAAACTCCGATCATTAAAGGGCCACATCAGAAGCAAGATGAACGAAGCTTCAGTTCTCCCAAGAAAAAACCAGTTTTGTCCTAAACCACCTGAGGCTAACCTGTAACCTAATCTCAACTATTAAAGGGTATTTCAGAAATCGAGCCACCAAATACAATAAAAGGAAAGTACGGGCTTTCACAGTAAAGTTTCAAATAAAGAACTCACTGCCTCAGCCAGTTTGTACAAGGGTGAAGATGAAGCCTTGGGTGCTAAAAAAGAGGCATTGTCAGATGGAGCAGCCATCCCAGATAATAATGATGAAGGTAAATTTAAAACAACCACGTATACATCGACAGACTGAAGGAGGTCATGTAACACCCTCTACCCATACATAGGCAATCCCATCCGATAAGGAGTAAGATGCCGTATGAGTCAAGGCACCACCACGCTCATACAATACAAATCATACGTTCGATCAACATACATTCATAAATATGGGATAATCAAAAACTTTAAGATACATCATGCGAAAGTTGATCATGCATTAATATAATAAAGTACATTACATTACTGTTCTGATCAACTTGCGGATACAAAAGATAATACATATACAAGAGCGAAAGCTACACAAAATACTAATACAGAGAGTTCTATTACAAAAAGAATTATCAAACTATTACAAAAATAAGCCCTACACTAATCCCTTCCGTGTTGGCTTGACTGGCGGCAACTATCCCAGCAAAATAACTTTCGCACCTGCATGGGTAAAAACACCGTGCTAAGCGATAAACGCTTAGTGGGGAAACACACAAGTAAAAATGGACGGCCATTCACAATGGTCGCCAAAGCAAACCACATTCATAATGCTACATGCAGATAATCATAGTATATGAATGTACATTCCAGCATATAAAAGCCACACTTTCAACAACACATGTCCGCATCCTTATACATATACACTGATCAACATAAACATTCGGATATCTCATTCGTATAATCACATCGGGGTAAATAAAGCAAACAGAACACCTGCTGACTCACAATAGTGGATAACGAGTAAACGCATAGCGTACCTTACGGGTACGAATCGAACGCCTAGCGTACTTTACAAGTACGAGTCGAAAACCATTTTATTTTCTCGCATTCAAAACATTTATTCAAAGGGGACCTTAAACAAGATCCGAAACTCATAGGGTTCACGAGGAACCAAACGGGACCTGATCAGGGTCAGAACTGAGGGCTGCAGCTATGAGACTCTATTAGGCATGCCTAACTATCCATTAAATTGACTCTCGCAGGTCGTACATAACACATTTCAAGTTTCAAATTATAGCATATTATTATCATAAGATATTCGTCATGATATACATATAAATAAGCATTTTATACAACATACAGGGGAAAACTCATGAAGAAACCCTTGGAAATTCATTTTAAAAGAAAAGACGAAGTCAACAAATAAGGCAGAATCAGGTTTACTGTCGCGATCGCGACAATTGTCGCGCTCGCGACAGAGGCGAACTCAGCCCAGGTCGCGACCACGGTAATCCTCGCGACCTCGCGGGGGAGCAAAATCAACTCGCTGTCGCGCTCGCGACAGTGAGCTGCCTAGCAGATCCATCGCGCTCGCGATAGAGGCTTGCTCCAAAACATGCGGCAGACAAGCTCTTTGTCGCGCTCGCGACAGGCATCGCGTGCGAGGGCTGCTTTCTCTGGGATCTGTCGCGATCTCGCGACAGTGTCGCGCTCACGACAGAGTCGTGAATTCCAGCCCTTACACGAAAAATCTACAGAAATTCCAAGTTCACAACACCCAAAACTCAAACCATTCAACTCAAATCACTTCTTACCTCAAATTGAGCTTCCCAAACACCAAGAGCAACACAATATAACACATTTCAACCATCAAATCTCATCAATTTAACAATTTACACAATTAACATCTCAAGAATCTTAAAATCTGGAAATTTCAGCTCAACACAATCAACTTCACAATCACTTCAAAAATCCACATTTATGCATAATCATTTATCACAACTAATAACCCATAACATGCATACCAATTTGAGTCCATTTACACAATCAAAATCCATAATTCCATACACATGCACATATGAACACAAGAACATCAAAATGACATAAATTCCCAAACCTTCTCTCTTTAGCTCCAATCTAATGTGCTCCACTAGTTCTAGCCTTCTCCTTGCCTTTCGGGTCACAGGGAGGCTCAACTAACAACAACCCAACAAAACACACAACAAAATAACTCTAGATTAAAAACCCAAACCCAGAAAAATATGAAGAAGATGATGAACCAATTGAAGAAAATGAGCAAATGCAATAGACTTACCTCTAAAATTCTAAAGGATGATTAATTCCTACCAACTAAGCCTTGATTCCAAGCTAGGGTTCTTAGAGGAAGAGAAAGGAAGAAGAAGAGAGTGAGGGGAAAGGGGAAAGGGGAAACGGGAAATGAAAGCAGCCACCGCCCATCCCACTCTTCTCTTTCCTTTTTCTTTTTCTTTTCCTAACCCTACATAAGTGTCACTTCCCTATTAGTGGGATTTGATCACTCACACCCAAAGCACATGCATCACATACACACAAGACTCTCCCAACTAATGCATACCCTACAAATGTGTGAACAAACACACTCTATCACAGTCCAACAAACACATCCTACAAACATATGTGTAAGCATACCCAAGTGCAACCCAACTAATTCACACCCTAACACCACACATGCACCCATATGCTAACAAAACTCTTAAACCATACATTTCTATCCACAATGCCCTTATGACATGCCAAAACTCATACAATGCACATGCACAATCATGGCTCATACTACTAGGGGGCAAACGGGGTGTGATAACTCTCCCCTACTAACAAGAATTTCGTCCTCGAAATTCTGACCTGAACTGAATAAATGCGGATACTGAGCTCTCATCGACTCTTCCGGTTCCCAAGTCGCTTCCTCGACTCCATAGTAATTCCATAATACTTTTACCAATGAAATCTACTTACTCCTTAACTGTCTCACCTCTCGGGCTAAGATGGCTCTCGGTTCCTCATCATATGAAAAATCAGGCTGTACTTGCACATCTTGAACCGACAAAACATGAGAAGGATATGATCTGTACCGACGAAGCATCGAAATATGGAATACATCATGCAACTTCGCCAACTCTATCGGTAAAGCCAATCTATAGGCTACCGGACCAATCTTAGCCAAAACCTCATACGGACCAATAAAACGAGGACTAAGCTTACTCTTCTTTCCAAATCGAAGTACTTTCCTCCAAGGTGAAACTTTAAGGAAAACCTTGTCCCCGATTTCAAACTGCACATCTTTCCTCTTCAGGTTGGCATAAGACTTTTGTCGATCCTTAGCCACCTTTAAATTCCGTTGCACAACTCTGATCTTCTCTTCAATATCTCTAACCAATTTTGGCCCAATGACTAAACGCTCAGATAGCTCCGTCCAACATACCGAAGTCCTACACTGCCGACCATACAAAGCCTCATACGGTGACATACCGATACTCGACTGATAACTGTTGTTGTAGGCAAACTCTATGAGCGACACATATCTGTCCCAACTACCCAGAAAGTCCAAAACACAAGCTCTTAACATATCCTCCATAATCTGAATGACTCGCTCTGACTGACCATCTGTCTGAGGATGGAATGTCGTACTGAAATTCAACTTAGTTCCCAAAGCCTTTTGCAACTCCTTCTAAAACTTAGATGTAAACCTCGGGTCCCGATCCGATACTATGGACAACAGCACTCCATGCAACCAAACTATCTCATCCACATAAATGCTGGCTAACCTGTCCATCGGATATTCCACTCTTACTGGCAAGAAGTGAGCTGATTTCGTAAGCCGATCCACTATCACCCAAACTGAGTCATGCTTCTTTTGAGTTAAAGGCAAACCAGATACAAAGTCCATGGCGATATCCTCCCACTTCCACTCGGGAACGGATAAAGGCGTAAGCATCCCTGAAGGAACTTGATGCTTGGCCTTTACCTGCTGACAAGTCAAACACTTGGACACAAAATCTACAATGTCCCTCTTCATACCGGACCACCAATAGAACTGCTTCATGTCCCGGTACATCTTCTCACTGCCAGGATGCATGGTAAAAACCGTGGTGTGCGCCTTACTCAAAAGCTGTTTCTTTAATTCCTCATGCTCAGGCACACACAAGCGGTTTCTAAACAAAAGCACCCCATCTTGAACACTGAATTCTGACTGCTTACCCAATTTGACCTCTTGCACAACCCGCTGTACCTTCTCATCATCTCTCTGAGCATCCAAAATCTTCTGTCTCAAGGTAGGCTTCACTCTCAACTGAGCAATCAAAGCTCCATCTGTATCCAATCTCCATCTAAAACGCCTCAAAAATAAAGCTGAAACTGACTTCCGACTCAAGGCATCCGCGACTATATTGGCCTTACCCGGATGGTAATCCACTATGCAGTCGTAATCCTTAAACAACTCGAGCCAACGGCGCTGTCTCATGTTCAACTCCTTTTGTGTAAGGAAATACTTCAAACTCTTGTGGTCCGTAAAGATCCTACACTTTTCCACATATAGATAATGGCGCCAAATCTTCAGAGCAAAGATAACAGTTGCTAACTCCAAATCGTGTGTCAGATAATTCCTCTCATGTGGCTTCAACTGCCGAAAAGCATAAGCCACAACCTTACCTTCTTGCATCAAAACACAACCAAGACCGACACCCGAAGCATCACTATACATTACAAAATCCTTACCCGAGATAAGTATAGGAGCCTCGACTAGCAACTTCTTTAACTGATCAAAACAAGCCTGGCACTTATCCGACCACTCAAACCTAATGCCTTTTCTCAACAATCTCGTCATCGGGGCGGCAATCACTGAAAAACCCTTAACAAACCGACGGTAGTAACCTGCCAAACCAAGAAAACTTCTCACTTCCTGAACATTCCTAGGCGCCTTCCAATTAACAATCGCCTCAATCTTAGCCAGATCAACTTGAATACCTTTGGCCGACACAACATGACCCAAAAACTACACTTCTCGAAGCCAAAAATCGCACTTACAAAGCTTGGCAAATAACCGATGCTACCTCAAAACTTTCAAAACTAGCCGAAGGTGTTCCTCATGCTCATTCTCATTCTTGGAATACACTAAAATATCATCTATAAACACCACTACAAACCGATCTAAGTATGGACTAAACACTCTATTCATCAAATCCATGAATGCCACTGGAGCATTGGTCAAAACAAACGGCATCACAAGGAACTCATAGTGGCCATACCGAGTCCGGAATGCAGTCTTAACCACATCCTCATCTTTAACTCACAACTGATAATACCCTGATCGAAGGTCAATCTTTGAAAAGACACCTGCACCCCGAAACTGATCAAACAAATCCTCGACTCTAGGCAAAGGATACTTATTCTTCACTGTGACCTTATTAATTTGCCTATAATGGATACACATCCGCAGAGATCCATCTTTCTTCTTAACAAACAGAACCGGAGCTCCCCATGGAGATATGCTGGGTCGAATGAACCCCTTATCCAATAGCTCTTGTAGTTGAGTCTTGAGTTCCCTTAACTCTACAGGAGCCATCCGATAAGGTGCTTTCGATATGGGAGTGGTACCCGGCATAATCTCTATGGATAACTCGACTTCTCTCTCAGGGAGCAAACCCGGCAACTCACTTGGGAACACATCACTGAACTCCCGCACAATAAGGATGTCCTCAATCCGAATTCGATCCCTCTTAGAATCCAACACAACTGCCAGAAAAGCCTCACAACCCTTCCTAATAAACCTCTTAGCTTGCATGGCAGAAATAACATTGTTCAAAGAACTAGCGCCTAAACCTTTAACAAATACCGAAGACCGATTCTTATCCCGAAGCACAATTGTCTTCCTATGACAGTCAACCAAAGATCGATGCTTACCCAACCAGTCCATACCCAGAATTAAATCAAACTCTCTGAAAGGCAATTCAATCAAATCCGCAGAAAACACAACTCCTTCAACCAGAAGGGGGCAATTCCTATAAACTCTACTCACATTGACACTATGCCCTAATGGGCTGGTCACACATATCTCATAATCTAGCTGATCTACCACATGCAACTTATCAAGAATCTTATCTGTGCACAAGTATAAGTGTGTGGAACCAGGATCAATTAGAGCATACAATTCAGTGTCATGGAGTAGGAATTTACCAGCAATCACATCGAGTGCATCCTGCTCCTCTCTGGCTCTCACAGCATAAGCTCTTGTTGGAACCGGCAACTAACGCTCAACTGTCTCAGATGTAGCACCCTCTCTAGGTCAACCACCTCGACCTCTACCTCGGCCCCTACCACGGTTAGCTTGCGTGGTATTGGAGCCAACTCTACTGGCCTCTCTCTGATCTCCAGATGCCTCATACGATCTCGCACAATTGGCCAAAAAGTGCTCGGTGCTCCCACAACGGAAACACCCACCAGTGAGCCACCTATATTCACCTCTATGCCGCTTGCTACAATGAGAACATTCAGGAAGCATCTCAGTCCTAATACCTGAATTACCTCTACCAGAACCTGACACCGCTGCAGAACCCTGTCTCCTACCTCTAGTGGCCGGACCTGATGATGACTCATCTTGCGGGTTCCTTGATCTCTTACCCAAAGATGAAGAAGATGAACCACCACGAGAAGGATTCCTCCTCAGAGCCCTCTCTCTAAGAACAGTTTCTAACCTCTCAGCCCTAATAGATGCTTCCATAATCTGATAATAATTCACCCCCGGAGTACTCATCAACGAAATCAACATAGCTCCCAAGGACTCATTCAGCCCAGCCTCGAAATGCCTAATCCGGAACTCACTTGTCATAATACCTTCAGGAGCATACCTGGATAACCGGTTAAACTCTTTCTCAAATTCTGAGATAGACATAGTCCTTTGCTTCAAGCTCAGGAACTGTGCCCACCTGGCATCCTTATAAGTCTGAGTCACATACTTGTTAGTAAACTCCCTTACAAAGAAATCCCATGTGACTGGATCTGGTAACTGAGGATGTCTGCAAACCAACTCCCACCATTCAAAAGCGGACCCTTGCAGTAAAGCCACTCACACTCTGCATGCTGATCAAGAGGACACCGGACTTCTCTCAATGTACGCTTCACTTTATCTAGCCATTTTTCAGCCAACTCAGACTCATCTAAACCTGTGCCATAAAAATCTTCAGCACCAGCTCTTCTCAAACTCTCAGTCGGGGCCTTAGGGGCTGTCACTTTCTCTAAGACTCGAGCCACATCCTGAGATAGCTTAAGCATAGCTTCAAAGGGCATGGCTGCAGCCTCAGGCTGGACCCTAGCAGGTTGAGCCGACCCAGAATGCGAAGAATCAGCAGCTTGAGGATTCACGCTCTCGACAGACTCCTCAAGTGACCCTCGAACAGAATTAGAATCCATCTAAACAAATAAAAGGACAACCGCATCAGTCAACACAGTCCTAGACATATACCATGCACATCAGCAAACAACAACAACAACACATCTCCCAGAAACGCCTAAACCTAGGCTTTGATACCAAAAACTGTAACACCCTCTACCCATATGTAGGCGATCCCATCCGATAAGGAGTAAGATGCCGTATGAGTCAAGGTGCCACCATGCTCATACAATACAAATCATACGTTCGATCAACATACATTCATAAATATGGGATAATCAAAAACTTTAAGATACATCATGCGAAAGCTAATCATGCATTAATATAATAAAGTACATTACATTACTGTTATGACCAACTTGCGGATACAAAAGATAATACATATCCAAAATACATATACAAGAGCGGAAGCTACACAAAATACTAATACAGAGAGTTCTATTACAAAAAGAATTATCAAACTATTACAAAAATAAGCCCTACACTAATCCCTTCCGTGTTGGCTTGACTGGCGGCGACTATCCCAGCAAAATAACTTTTGCACCTGCACGGGTAAAAACACTGTGCTAAGCGATAAACGCTTAGTGGGGAAACACACAAGTAAAAATGGACAGCCATTCATAATGGTCATCAAAGCAAACCACATTCATAATGCTACATGCAGATAATCATGGTATATGAATGTACATTCCAGCATATAAAAGCCACACTTTCAACAGCACATGTCCGCATCCTTATACATATACACTGATCAATATAAACATTCGGATAACTCATTCGTATAATCACATTGGGGTAAATAAAGCAAACAGAACACCTGCTGACTCACAATAGTGGATAACGAGTAAACGCATAGCGTACCTTACGGGTACAAATTGAACGCCTAGCGTACTTTATAAGTACGAGTCGAAAACCATTTTATTTTCTCGCATTCAAAACATTTGTACAAAGGGGACCTTAAACAAGATCCGAAATGCATAGGGTTCGCGAGGAACCAAACGGGACCTGATCGGGGTCAGAACTGAGGGCTACAGCTATGAGACTCTATTAGGCATGCCTAACTATCCACTAGACTGACTCTCGTAGGTCGTACATAACACATTTCAAGTTCCAAATTATAGCATATTATTATCATAAGAGATTCGTCATAATATACATATAAATAAGCATTTTATACAACATACAGGGAAAAATCATGAAGAAACCCTTGGAAATTCATTTTAAAAGAAAAGATGAAGTCAACAAATAAGGCAGAATCAGGTCCACTATGCGATCGCGACAATTGTCGCGCTCGCGACAGAGGCGCGCTCGCCCCAGGTCGCGACCACGGTAATCCTCGCGACCTCGCGGGCGAGCAAGATCAACTCGCTGTCACGCTCACGACAGTGAGCTGCCTAGCAGATCCATCGTGCTCGCGCCGAGGGCGCGCTCACGACAGAGGCGTGCGAGGGCTGCTTTCTCTGGGCTCTGTCGCGACCACGCGACAGTGTCGCGCTCTCGACAGAGTCGTGAATTCCAGCCCTTACACGAAAAATCTGCAGAAATTCCAAGTTTACAACACCCAAAACTCAAACCATTCAACTCAAATCACTTCTTACCTCAAATTGAGCTTCCCAAACACCAAGAGCAACACAATATAACACATTTCAACCATCAAATCTCATCAATTTAACAATTTACACAATTAACATCTCAAGAATCTTAAAATCTGGAAATTTTAGCTCAACACAATCAACTTCACAATCACTTCAAAAATCCACATTTATGAATAATCATTTATCACAACTAATAACCCATAACATGCATACCAATTTGAGTCCATTTACACAGTCAAAATCCATAATTCCATACACATGCACATATGAACACAAGAACATCAAAATGACATAAATTCCCAAACCTTCTCTCCTTAGCTCCAATCTAATGAGCTCTACTAGTTCCAGCCTTCTCCTTGCCTTTCGGGTCACGGGGAGGCTCAACTAACAACAACCCAATAAAACACACAACAAAATAACTCTAGATTAAAAACCCAAACCCAGGAAAATATGAAGAAGATGATGAACCAATTGAAGAAAAGAAGAGCAAATGCAATAGACTTACCTCTAAAATTCTAAAGGATGATCAATTCCTACCAACTAAGCCTTGATTCCAAGCTAGGGTTCTTAGAGGAAGAGAAAGGAAGAAGAAGAGAGTGAGGGGAAACGGGAAACGAGAAATGAAAGCAGCCACCGCCCATCCCACTCTTCTCTTTCCTTTTTCTTTTTCTTTTCCTAACCCTACACAAGTGTCACTACCCTATTAGTGGGATTTAATCACTCACACCCAAAGCACATGCATCACATACACACAAGACTCTCCCAACTAATGCATACCCTACAAATGTGTGAACACACACACTCTAGCATAGCCCAATAAACACATCCTACAAACATATGAGTAAGCACACCCAAGTGCAACCCAACTAATTCACACCCTAACACCACACATGCACCCATATGCTAACAAAACTCTTAAAACATACATTTCTACCCACAATGCCCTTATAACATGCCAAAACTCATACAATGCACATGCACAATCATGGCTCATACTACTAGGGGGAAAACGTGGTGTGACAGGTCACATGGCAAAGGCTAAAAAAAAGAAGAAAATAATAATAAATGCCCCACTGGTCGAAAACTGGAAAAAGGCGATCTTGCTAAAATTGGGTGCCCTGCCAAGGTAAAAAAAAAAAAGGGCACCCTGGCAAAAATGAAGGGCTGGGAGAAAATCTTCAATCATTAAAAGCCGAGAGGGCTGATTGATAACAGGAGTTTAATGCTTTCAAGATCCATTCCAAGATTAGATAGGGCCTTGTATTTTTGAGATTAATGCCAAATAATGATCATGTGTAATTAAATTAAACAGAAACATATGCGTTTATGCAATAATATGTTAATATGATCAGAGTAGTTCACTTTGCATACTCAAAGTTGTCTAGTCTTGATATAAAAGTAGCACATTATTACTATTTACCCTCTGCTCCTCTCGCCACTCAAGTGCTTCAGTCGACTCATTCTACTGTCAACTGTAAAGCTAATTCTACAACACCTTCATGAGGATAATCAAGCTCATACAACCACGGTCTAGGATATAAGTACATGTTGATTGCCTTTGGAGGATCTCCAATAATAGCATCAGCCTGTCTTATAATTTACAAAAAAAAAAAGTCGTTAGAGATGAAAACTGTAACTGGCTCTCTAAGCAAAAGTTAGGCCAATTGATAGGGTAAAACCTAAAAATAGGCAGTCTGTCCTTAAAAAAAAGCCGCTGGATTGGGTTGGGTCAATTCCAGGCAAAAATAAGGCACAGGGTTATGTGAAAATCCGGAAAGGACACATTCCCCGCTAAGAAAAGCTAGTGTGAAAATCCATAAGGAATGCAGTACCTTAAGAAAATGACTACAGGTATCAGATGTGAACCTCACAACCCAAAGGTACAAATTCCAAAAGCAATTCCAAAGGGCATCGGTTGAACCACGAATTGCAACTAGCCCGGGTATCGCCTCCAAAATTCACTTAGATGAATTCTTGTCCTGCATTTCTGTATGACCCATACATTTTACGTGCATGCTCACTATTTTTCCTGCATATTTGGCTTTCCATTTTTGCAGTAAGAGAGAATTGATGCGGACACTGACAAAAGCCGACTGGTGACATCAGTCCAAACACCATTTAAAAAAAAAAGAAAAAAGAAAACCAATCAAAGACCTCTTAGGGGGCAAACAACCAAAGACCTCTTAGGGGGCAAACAACCAAAGACCTCTTAGGGGGCAACAATCTAAAGACCTCTTAGGGGGTGACCATCCAAAGACCTCTTAGGGGGCAACCAGCCAAAGACCTCTTAGGGGGCATAATATCAAATCTAAGATGGGTTAGAACGATGACGGCACTGCCACTCTACAGAGGGTTAGCATTATCACGGCACTACCCCTTCAACAAAATATCTGCCATTTGTTAGCACCTTATTTAGCAACGGTATAGTGATTCCGTTGCTAATTTTCATTGCTAAATTTTGGCGCTAAAAATTCCCTCCACTTTTAGCGACGGAAGATAACCAAATATATTTTCATTGCTAAATCTTCAAAGTTTAACCAATTTTAGCAACGGAATCTCATTTCGGTTGCTAAATAGCAACAGAATAGAGTTTTCGTTGCTAATTTATCAACATAATAAATTCTGTTACTATTTTCACTTTTTCTTATAGTGGTAATGACCCGAAATCTACCCTAGTAGCATTTTGTTTAATTAGGGTAATTGGACAAGTTTGATTTAGAGTTAATAATTTTGGATTTAAGTGTAATTGGAAAAGAGGACTTAATTGCATGAAAGAATAAGTTAAGTGACTAAAGTGCATTTGTGCATGATTAATTAAGGGAAAGATTATTTGAGTGCTAAGTTGGATTAGTTTAATCTAATCATGTTTAGAGTTAGTGCATTCTATGTGGCATGTGTTGGCTTTGCCAACTCATCTTCAATATGCAATATAAAGGGTGGTAGAGGCAGAATTTGTCTCATTTTCCACTTCTCTTTGTCCAGCCATTCCCATTCTTCTCTTCTTCTTTTTCTTCTTCTTCTTCTTCTTCCTCCGTTCATCTTCATCTTTAGTCTTTGGTTCATCAATTTATGTTGGTTAATTTTTGTTGGTTGGTTGATAGTAAGATGAGTTGTGTTTTTGGCTAATCAAGGTAAGTTATAGTGTTAGATTGTTCTTCACCTTTCTTCTTCTTTTTCTATGTTGGATTGGAATTGATCTTTTGTCCAATTTTGGAAGTTGGATGTGTATTGTAGTGGAAGAATCAAGAAAAGATAAGGGAAAGGAGAAGATTGGTGAGCCAATTGCTAAGTGAGCTCTTTAGAGCAAAGGAGTTTGAGGTTTGGGAAATTATAGATTGTGTGTTAAATTGATAATTGTTATAATCTGATATGAGTAAATGTATTGTGTGTTGAATTAAAGAGGTGCATTGACTATGTTAATTTGATTGCTATGAGTTTATTGAATAATAAGTATGAAACTCTATTTTGGAAGAACTGGGAATTGGCTGTGTAATTCTTGAGTGAATGAATGTCTATTGAGAAATTGAATGTGTCAAAATGTTCATGGGTGTGTTATGGTTGTTTAGATTAAGTTGGAGAATTGGCTATGTGTAAGCACCGTGTCCCGGAGCGGTCCGGATTAGAGGTTACCCTATGATGAAATCAGTGTCCAAGCCTGAATGGTAGGTTGGATTTAGAGGTTTTAGCCCCGCGTTCCATGAGAAGTGTGGTTTTTATCATTCCTGGGCCGAAGGAGAGAAAAACAGAGGTTTTTTTCGAGTCAAAGGGCTTTTTGTCCTCCACAGACGGCCCGCCCGTCGCTCCGAGTCACCGACGGCTATGGGTATTTTCCGACGCCCGTCGGAAAATCACCGCCCCTGTCAGATTGCCGCCTGGTTTCCCGGAGCACGCAACCCTTCCGACGCCCGTCGGTGGATGTGGCAGGGCCGTCGGACTAATCCTTGTGTCAGAAGGATTCTTCCGACGCCCGCCTCTATACACCGACGCCCGTCGGTCGTGTCTGGCTATAAAAGCTCCGGATTTTCATTTGAAAAGGGTTGGAAAAATTTTTAGAAGAGGAAAATCTGCCCAATTTCAAGCACATTTTCCCTCTCTTCCAAAAACATTTTTTCTAAAAGAACTCTATTGGATCAAGGATCAAATCAATAAAAGGGAACTAAAAGCTAATTAGTTTTCTTTAGATTTTGACTCCAAAATCGATTTTCTGAAGGATTGAAGGTGAAATATCTCATTTTCTCTCTTTAACCCTTCATCTTTTGCTTCTCGTGGAACGCGCGAGGCTCCAACCAATACAAGAATCTTACCTAAAGCAATTATCTGAGGGTAAATATTCCGGATTCCCTCTTCATATTATCTCATATTTATTCCCTATTTTGTGAAACTTGTGAATATTTGTCATTATTTCTTTTACTTTGACTCTCTTTTCTCTTTTTTGAGATAAAACACATTTTGACCTTGAAAAGTTATTTATTTCTCTCTCTATCTTTTCTGTTTTTCTCGAGAACAGTGGTGACCGACGGGTCATCTTTATCACCGACGCCCGTCGGTCACCCACCTACAGACGCCCTTCCTTGAGTGACAAACGGACACCTCGGTTATCTTAACCGACGCCCGTCGGTCAGCTAAGGAAGGCCGTCGGTGGGTTCTGTCTCCACCTTTTAATTTACCTTTTTATCCATTTCAAATCTTTTTGACTTCGTGTATGTTAATTTTATGTATATTAACATCTTTTAACTTTCTATGAGTGTATATTGAATCTCTTGGATAATCCCGAGCTTGAGCGGCTGTCTACCATGTGTGGAGGATTTCGTCCGGTTTAGTTTTTCTTAACCCTTTTGATTTATTTCTCTCGCCTATTTATTCATTAATTATTTTATGCATATGAATAAGCTCTTTTTATCTCGTTGAATGTAAAAATAGATCAACGATTTGTACTCAAATACAAATGAGTTTCGTAAAATGCAAAAGGGTCCAATGCCCTATTTTTATCCAATAAAGATCATCACAAATAAAATATCCCATTTTTGATAATGATGCATGCAAGGACCAAAGTCCTCAAAAATAAGCAATGCCCCGATTTATGTATGCCTCGCACATTTACAAAAGGGAGTTGTATTCTGCTCCTTGTATTATTGTAATTTATCGCTTTTGATATTTATGTTGCTCATTTACCGCTTTCAAAATGTGAATAAATGTGCCTTTTAATTAACCGCATAGTGTGGAGAGAGAGCGAACAAATGATATTAAAATTTGATCATAGCTTAATTGAGGTAGAAATAGATGAGAAATTCCGGACCCAGCTCTGGTCTTTGGGCTCAAGAGGTTAGAGGTTATCCTCCAATATACTTCTTGGGTCACGAGGCTTTAGCGCTAACCCTAGGCTCCTTGGGGTGAGAGGTTTACCTTCTATGATCCCTCTGGTTGGCCCAAAATGGGTACCAAGCGCAGTCTTAGGCTCTCCGAGGCGAGAGTAACTTTCCCAATGTTCTATTGGGTGGCGACTCCATGATACCTCCTTGTTGCCCAACATAGACGCACTTGCGATTCATCGCGAGATGTCAACGGACCCGCAAATGCCCCGATCGCCCACGTGCGGGCGGTCCGAAAGGGCGGCGCTCGGGATCCGGCGCGCGTCACACTATGCCAATTTAGTTGATTTCAAGATTGATAAGCTTGTTAGTGTAAATCTGGTTTTGAGGTCATTTTGACCTATTTGAGTTGTTTGTGTTATAAGATGAGTTTTGCAACTCTAATTTATGTGAGGTTAAATGGATTAGAATCCTAATGTTTGTGCCTATAATTGCTATAGAAATGGTCCTTTTGTTTTGAGGACTCTCAGGTCTTCAAAAGTGCCCATATGTGTAGTTGAAATTCTGTAGGAGAGCCTTTGGAGAAATTGTATTCCCTTGGCCATAACTCCTTGGTTTTAAGTCCAAATGTGTTCAAAATTGTTCCATAAGGAAGTTAGCTCGCATTTGATCATTTAGTTAGAAGGCCATGTTGGCTAAAAATGGTGTTTTGGTTAATTTTATAAGTCATGTATGTGAATATAGGAAAGTGATTGAAAACAGGTATGTGAAGTAGGAGTTTTGAACATAAATTTCATGCACTATTGCGAGCAGGACAGAGGGCTCCATAAGCAAAATTTGTCGGATCATGATATGGTGCAATAAAGAAGTCTTTTGGGTTGTTCTTTCACGTGTGTGACTTCATCCACAAGAGCGACAGAAGGTTATGTGAGGTCTATCGCGAGCGCGACAAGGATCGCGAGCGCGACATAACCAAGATTTAAGAATGCTTGACAAATGTTCTATTTTGTGTGAAATATTGTATTGTCTTATGAATAATTAAGCATATGGAAGCAATAATATGTTAACCCATGCGAACTTATAAAATGAAATGTGGGCTTGTTGATAAGCCATATGTGGGCGCTAGGTGTCAAATGACATGATAATGCTTTATGTGGTTTTGTGGATGTTATAAAATGTGATAATATGAATATTAAATGGATTAATAATTTAGCCTGCAAGTCGGGTCGTGGATAGTTAGGCATTCCTATAAGGTCCTTTGTTACTGTAGCCCTTTGTTTGGAATTCTGGTTGTGGATTCCCCTTTATTTGGAATTTCGGTTGTGGATTCCCCTTTGTATTTGGATTCCGGTTGTGGATCCCTATGTGTTTTATTATATCCTTGGTGTGATCCCTCTGTATAATAGTATCCTCGGGTACCTATGCATTTTAACCCGTTTATCCACTACTTTGTAAATGCAGGCAATATGAGAATAAAGGTAATGAAATAATTAATAAGTAATGTGAATATTATGTGTTATGAGAATATGATGTGATATCTGAATCTAAGAGAATGCAGGCAGAGTAATAAAGGAGTGATGAATTGTTAGCAAAGTAATGTTAATTTCATGTGTTATGAGAACAATATGGGATATTAGAATGTAAGTATATGTGTTGTTAATGTAGTTATATGAATGCATATGTATGATAATTGATACACCATATGGGTGCAATATTATAAAGAATGTACTTAATGATATTCAATGATTGCTTTATATGGATATTGTGTGCTGTTTCCCCACTAAGCGTTATCTCTTAGCATGGGTGTTAATCCGTGTAGGTTATGAAGTGAAGCGCTTTTGAAGGACGGTTCTGCATCTTCTCTAGTCAACACACTAGTGTCCGCATGTTCTAATGGAAAAAGGATTCCAAAATATCTCTTATTACCCAAAATAGACATACATGCGCTGTCTTAGGCTCAGTGAGGCTAGATGATCTTTCCCAATGTTTTATTGGGTGGCTATTCCAAAACAGCTCCTTATTACCCAAAATAGACACCCATGCAATCTTTTGCAAGTTCCATGAACCTCTCTCGAATACCCTAAAAGAGGGTCATTTGGGGCCTCCGGGGTTCGGCGCGCATCACACACACTTCCCACCTTCCAAGCTATAAACACATGCATAACTCCCAACTCATCCAAAAATCATTTCATAAACATTTCAAGGGTCTAAAATCAACTATAAATAAAATCAAATACTAATACCAACCAAAATGATCATCAAGCATTGAGGTTACAAATAAGTACTATACATATACAATCTATAACATGCTCATGATCTTCCACATAATTCAACATGCGACTAAAGAAAACTAATTTAACAACTAATAAAGCTATAGAATCAATTCGAAGCTCATCTAATTTCATACCAAAACATGCATTTAACCAAAACTAACACATAATCTTAAACATGCATCTACTAACATATGACAATCACTATTTCAAACTAATCAACATGCTTCTAAAACAAAGAACTAACAAACAATCCCAAACCTCAAAAATGCTGCTAGAAACTCCCCTTCAAGATCAAACCTTTTTCTTGCCTTTCTCTTTCCTCTTATCAACAGCTTCTTGCATAAACACATACACACCCTTAATCCATTTATCACAACAATCTCAAAACCAAAATCATAGAAATAATAAGAAGATGATGATCCATAAACCATTACCCATACGCACCTTCTCAATAAACCACTTCAAGCCAATCCAATTCAAACTCTAAATAAACCAAATGAAGAAGATGAATTGAGGAGTTCCAATTGCTAAAATGAGGAACAAAGAAATCAAGAGAGGAAAAGAGATGGCCGGTTAGATCACATGCAATGAGTGAGCTATTTATTGCATGTGTAATCCAATGTGGCACTCTCCCCTCTTGACAAGTGTCCCACTAATACCAAACTCCCCAATAACTCCTTTGCAAATATCCCTTTAAATCCCTCCAATCAACTTCTTCTACTTCATTACTATTAATTCCTTTCAATTTCATCCGCAAATACCCATAACTTATACTTATACCGCAATTATCACTATAATTCCTACCAGGGTACTCTTCGGGTCATTACAATTCTCCCCTACTTAAGAAATTCCGTCCTCAAAATTTTCCAAGCTACTAAACATGCGATTATACTTATACTTAACCAATAACTCATACCAAACAAACTTAAGCAATTATAAACTTACTAGAAAGACCCGCTTGCTCATCCATATTCTCTCTAATCATTGCGAAACATCGGGCTGGACCACTTGAAGCAATCGGCTTCTCAACCGTTTCAGATGGTGCTTGCACTAATCTACCTCTTCTTCTTCCACCTCTAGCAGATCCAGTCACTTCCTGGTTGTCTTTAATTCCTTACTGAACCATGCTTTCCTTTAGTTCCGGACAATTGGCCAGCATATCCTCCATGCTGCCACATTTGAAGCAAGCTCCCGTGAGCTTCCTACACGTGCCCCAATGAAATCTCTCACAGTGCTCACACTTTGGCACGGTACTACCCTTACTAGAAGGTGCCAAAACACTTCCTTTCGATGCTGTAACATGACCCGATCCTTGAGAAACCTGCCCATTAGCATCCTCATGGGCTCTCTTACCACTCGGCACACTACTATTAGTTACTTTCCTCTTTTGTTCCTGTGACGCGCACCGAAACCAAGAGGCCCCGAATGACCCGCTTTTAGGTTATTCGAGAGAGGTTCTTAGAACTTGTAAAGATTACAAGGGTGTCTATTTTGGGCAACAAGAAGGTGTTTTGGAGTCGCCACCCAATAAAATATTGGGAAAGGTCGGCTAGCCTCATTGAGCCTAAGACAGCGCATGTGTGTCTATTTTGGGCAATTAGAGATATTTTGGAATCCTCCTTCCAATAGAACATTGCAAAGATTCATCTAATCTTATGAAGCCTAAGACGATGCATATACATCTATTTGGGGCAAGCCAGAGATATTTTAGAATTCCTTTTCTAATGGAACATTGGAAAGGTTCATCTAATCTCGTGGAGCCTAAGACAATGCAACTTGGGCCTATTTTGGGCAACAAGAGATATTTTAGAATTCCCTTCCCAATAGAACATTGAAAAGGTTCATCTAATCTCGTTGAGCCTAAGACGAGAGAGAGTTTGGGACTTCCCATTTATTCATACCTTGGTTAAAGTTATGATTGAGTTTTGAATTTAAAATTTTATTCCATTTTCTCATTCAGTTCAATGCAATACTTAAAGATTAGACCAACCAAGCAATGAAAGCGGATTCCCAATAGAACAATGAAAGGGGATTCTAAAATATCTCCTGTTGCCCAAAATAGACTCATATGCATCGTCATAAGCTTCATGAGGTTAGATGAACCTTTCCAATGTTCTATTGGAATGGAAATTCCAAAATATCTCTTGTTGCCAAAAATAGACATATACGCACTGTCTTAGGCTCAGTGAGGCTAGATGAACTTTGCCAATGTTTATTGGGTGGTGACTTCAAAACACCTCTTGTTTCTCTGCTCTGGATCTGTGATTTGTTTAGAATCAATTAGATCCTGAATTGCACTTCTTAGTGTCTTGTAATTATCTGTAATATATCCGGTGTGCTGATGTTATGCACAGTATTCATCGTCCTTGTGCCCCGGTCATCCTTGGCTTATAGCTGGTATCGGAGTTAAAGGCTGCAACTTCCCCTCCTTCATTAGCCTTTTTAACTCCCATGAGAGAGAATTTCACAAGTTTGAAAAATGTCTCTGACCAACTCCTATGGCTGAGACCTCGGCCGTCTTCCCTACCCTGTTACCATTGCCAGAGCCCACTGATGTACTAGCTCCCTGGTTGCTAATGCCCCTTTTGACATAGGCTTCATTACTCGCTTTCCTTGCCAAGAATTCACTCTCAGACTCTATAGATATGTCCTTTAGAGACCCCCAGTCTTTCAATTCTTTCATCTTCAGCCCATCTTTCAGATACGGGCTAGCATTTCTGATGAAAAGCCTAATCTTATCTGGAGTGTCCGGCTTTCTCTTCATCTCCATTACATGGTTCCTCCATCGGGTAAAGTACTTGTGAAATGACTCCCCTGATTTTTGTTGCAATAGTTCTAAATCTTTCAGAGTTATCTTCATTCTCGTACTGCAGTCGTGCTACCTGAGGAATTCTTTTATCAGCAAATCCCAATCCTCTTTCATTCTCCTATCAAGCCCGTGATACCAGTCAACCGCGAGGCTCGTTAAACTTAGGCAGAAATACTCTATCTTTTGCCATTTTTTCAAGGTTATACCTTTCATTACTAGGGAGTACTATTTTAGCTGTGCTGTTGGATCCGATATACCATTAAATTTTAGGACGTCAGGCTTCTTGAATTTCTAAGGAATCAAATCCTCGCACTCCAACTCTTTGTCTTCGAGATTCATTCCCTTCCTGACTATCAACAAACGAGACATTGCCTCGAATTTCTCGTCTAAATTTTTTCACATTACCTTTGTCGTCTGAGGTGCCTTTCCTCTTACCACCAAGGGTTCCTCATACTCATCTTCCACGGAATTATTTTCCAGTCTGTGGGCTCCGTCCCTTGTAACACCCCTTATCTATACGTAGGGAAGCTCACCCTCTGTAGAGAAGTGAGTGTTCCGATAGGCAAGGGTTGCTACCATGAAAAAATAAAGCATACAGAGTACATTCAATAACACATGCATATCAATACATATTTATATACAGATAACAGAATCGAGGTAACAAAAACTTTCTTTCGCATACACCTCATAAGCCAAATTGAATTGTTAGAACTCATTCATTCATGAACAAAAACATTACATTGCTGAGAAGTTACAAACCATCCTTACAGAAATATATACAACTTACATAACTGTGTACATTTTACAAATTTCATAAGTACAAACTTCCAGTACTACCTATACAAAAATGATTACATTACAAAAGCTTTACATCCAGAGATTACAATTCTCAAAAACTTAATCATCTAACAGAAGCCATCCTATTGTGTTGGCCTCCACTGCTGCGGATCAATCCTCCCAAAATCTCCTAATGCTTCCACACCTGCACGGATGTCATCCGTGCTAAGCACAATGGCTTAGTGGGGAAAATAAGAGATGAATGACCACTCACAGTGGACGTCAATGCAATTCACATGCGCATGGCATTTACATATAATTAAAGTATCATAAACTCAACCATAATTCCATTCATCAACAATAACAGCACTCGTACATTTCATATAATACCATTTCAATAATTCGTATAATTTTCATTACAGAAATATACACATAATTATGCCTACATACTCAATGAAGTGGATAACAGGTGAACGCATAGGTACCCATAGGTACAAACAAATATTTTCTTTCCTTTTCTTTCTTTTTCTTTTAAAATGCATAGGGATCTTAAGCAAGTTCCAAATCACATAGGGATCGCGAGGATCCAAATGCATAGGGACCTGATCAAGGTCCAAGAAATGCATAAGCTGCAGTAAACAGAACCCTATAGGCATGCATATTTATCCATGACATGACGATTGTAGGCTAAATACATAATAATCTCATTTTCATCACATTACAATTTATCATCATTGATCCACATTAGTTGAGTTACAAAATAATGACAATGCTTGGTTCAAAAGAGGCAAATAAAACAAAATCCAAAATCTGAAGAACAGGGTTCACATGGCGATCACAAAATCCTGCCCGCCGTGTAAAACTATAAAAACTGAGTTTTCAAAACGGAAGACATTTACAAGGCGGTATGGAAAATCTCGACCGCCGTGTAAGACATCCCACAAGATGGTCAGGAAAACCTGACCACCATGTAGCATGCTGAGATTAAAATTTTAGAAAATAGAATGCCTTTACACGGCAGTATGGAGAACCTTACCGCCGTGTAAAACATTCCACACGGTGGTTAGGAATACCTGACCATCGTATAACATGCATAAAACCCACAAATGCACACAGAATGCATTTACACGGCAATATGGGTACCCCAACCGCCCTGTAGGATGTCACACAATGGTTAGGATAATCCTAATCGCAGTAAGACCAGACGGACAAGCAAAAATGCACATTCAGAACGCGATCACTTGGCGGTATGGAATTCCTGACCGCTGTGTGGATCAACAAAAACCTAGATTTTTTACTGAAACTCCATTGTTTCCTTTCCCCTTTTCTACCCCAATTCAAACCACAATCACAAACACCATTCAAGCACCATAAAATCAATTCAATTAAGTTCAACCTCACAACATAAACATCTCAAACAAAATAATTCATTTAACTACTCATTTTCATTCAACATCACAAATTTAATCAAAGCACGAACTTCCCAAACCTTAGCTCCTATGCTCCTCAAGCTCAACTTGCAGCAGTACCGCCAACCTTTTCATTCCCTTTTGCCTCCTTAGTTGGAATTTCTGGCCAAACAACCCAACAAAACCAAATGCTCAAAAACCAACACACACCCACCAAACACCACACAACAAGGGAGAAGGAGAGAAGAAGAAGAAGAATAGCACTTACCTAATCAACTCTTGAATTGCCAAAGCCAACCTAAATTACAACAACTTGAGGGGTTGATTTTGGGCAAGAAAGGAGAAGAAGAGAGAGCTAGAACGGGAGAGAGAAGAGTAGAATTCTGCTCTCTCACGTTCTCTATCTTGCTAACAAAGTCATCCTCATCCGCTTTTTCTCTTTCTTTATGCCCACCAGCCACTTGTCATTAATCTAAGGTGGGTTGGCAATTCTCTCTTCTAATCCTCCTTTTCTTCTCAAAACTTACTCAAACCACAATCATTAAAAGCTGTTAAACAATTATACCCTCTAAACTTCTTAAAACATGCAATTTGGCCCACACTTAATATCAATAAAATTGCTCAAAGCTAATAGGGCACGAGTTAGGGCCTCACAACTCTCCCCTCCTTAAAGGAATTTCGTCCTCAAAATTCTTACCTAAGCTAAACAACAGAGGATACTAAATTCGCATGACTGATTCAAGTTCCCAAGTCGCTTCTTCCAAATTGTGATGCCACCATAACACTTTAACCAAGGGAATCTGTTTCTTTCGGAGCTATCTAATCTCTCGAGTCAAAACAGCCTTAGGCTCCTCATCATATGAAAAATTCGGTTGAACATTCACTTTTTGGACAGATAACACATGAGATTCGTCTGATCGGTATCTGCGAAGCATTGATATGTGAAACACATCATGTAGCTTGGCTAACTCTAAAGGCAAAGCTAATTGTTAAGCAACTGGTCCAATCCGTTGCAAAATTTCATATGGCCCAATAAACCTTGGACTCAGCTTTCCCTTTTTACCAAACCGAATAACCTTTCTCCATGGGGACACCTTTAAGAACACCTTATCACCGACCTCATATTCGATATCTTTCCATTTCAAATTTACATAAAACCTCTGTCGATCTCTAGTTGCCTTCAAATTCTACTAAACCAATCTAATCTTCTCCTCCGTATCTCTAACCAAATTCGGACCCACTATAGAGCGTTCACTGAATTCCATCCAACACACTGGGGTCCTACGCTTCCTATCATATAGAGCCTGATATGGTTCCATACCAATGCTTATCTGATGACTATTATTATACTCGAATTCCATCAAAGAAACATACTTGTCTCAATTTCCAAAAAATTCCAGTACACAACCCGGAAGCATATCTTCTAGAATTTGAATAACTCTTTGTGATTGACCGTCGGTCTGAGGATGAAATGTGGTACTGAAGTACAATCGAGTACCTAGTGTAGACTAAAATTCCTTTCAAAACTTCTATGTAAACCTAGGATCCTGATCAGACACAATTGACAAAGGAACTCCATAAAGCAAACCACTTCATTCACATACATTTCTGCCAACCGATCCATAGGGTAATCAAGTCGAACCGGCAAGAAATGAGCCGAGTTGGTAAGCCAATTGACTATCACCCAAACAGAATCATGCTTCTTTTGCGTCAGAGGCAGACCAGATACAAAATCCATCATAACATTGTCCCACTTCTACTGAGGAATAGGCAAAGGATTGAGCAACCTTGACGGAACTTGTTGCTCAGCTTTTACCTGCTGACAGGTTAGACACTTGAAAACAAAGTCCACAACGTTTCTTTTCATACCTGACCACCAATAGAATGATTTCAAATCTTGGTACATCTTGTTACTTCCCGGATGCATAATAAAAATCGTAGTATGTGCCTTTTGCAAAAGCTTTTTTCACTTCACTATCATTTGGCATACACAAATGATTTCTATAATAAAGCACCACATCACTATTTATAGAATAATCAGTCTGTCTATAACTCTTAACCACTTGCAGTGTTTGCTATAACTTAGGGTCATCTTTCTAAGCATCAATAATCAATTGCTTCAGACTAGGCCTAGCTTTCAGCTGGGCAATCAGAGCTCTATCAGAATCAATTCTCCATCCACCATTCTGAAATGCTAGAGCTGAAATAGACTTCCTACTTAACGCATCAACAACCACATTCTCCTTATCGGGATGGTAGTCCACTATATAGTCATAATCCTTGAATAACTCTAACAATCGCCGCTGTCTCAAATTCAACTCTTTTTGGGTGAGCAAATACTTAAAACTCTTATGATCGGTGAAAATCCTTCAAATCTCACCATACAAATAATGACGCCCTATCTTAAGGACAAACACAACCGCCACTAATTCCAAATCATGCATAGGATAGTTCCACTCATGAGGCTTCAACTGCCTAGACGCATACGCTATTACCTTCCCATCCTGCATCATAACATATCTAAGACCAATACCAAAGCATCATTGTACATAGTATACTCGTTACCCGAAATGGGTTTAGTAAGTATAGGAGCCTTGACTAACATTCTCTTTAAGCAGTCGAAACTAGCTTGACACTTATTCATCCATTCAAATTTAGTTCCTTTCCAAAGCAATTTGGTCAAAGGCGAAGCAATTACAAAAAACCCTTTTACAAATTGCCTGTAATAGCCAGCTAACCCCAAAAAGCTTCTCACTTCCGGCACATTACGAGGTGGATTCCAATTCACTATTTCCTCAATCTTAGATGGATCAACTCGGATACCTTCCGAGGACACAATATGACCTAAAAAGGACACCTCCTTAAGCTAAAAGTCACACTTACTGAGCTTTGCAAATAGCTGGTGATCCCTCAAAACCTGAAGCACAACACATAAATGCTCTTCATGCTCGCGTTCATCCTTCGAATATACCAAAATATCATCAAAAAACACAACAAAAAATTGGTCAAGATATGGCCGAAATTCCCTATTCATCAGATCCATAAAAGCTGCTGGCGCATTTGTCAAGCCAAACGGCATTACTAAAAACTCATAGTGGCTATACCTCGTCCTAAAGGCAGTCTTAGAAACATCCACATCCTTCACCCGAAGCTGATAGTAACTAGATCGCAAGTCAATCTTAGAAAAGACTTTGGCTCCTTTCAACTAGTAATAGGTCTTCTATCCTTGGCAATAGATACTTATTCTTTACGGTAATCTTGTTAATCTGTCGATAATCTATGCACATCCTTAAAGTACCATCTTTTTTCTTAACAAACAACACTGGAGCACCCCATGGAGAAACGTTGGGTCTAATAAAGCCCCTGTCTAATAGCTCCTATAATTGCATCTTTAATTCTTTCAATTCTATAGTAGCCATTCGATAATGAGCTTTAGAAATAGGGACAGTACTCGGTAGAATCTCTATAGATAGCTCCACTTCTCTCTTTGGTGGCAGTTCGGGTAACTCTTTAGGAAATACATCCACAAACTCACTTACTACTGAAATCTCTTAAATCTTTACTTGGTCACGCCTAGAGTAAAAAACCGAAGCCAAATAAGCCTCACATCCCTTCCTCAAAATTTGCTTAGCTTGCATAGCCGAAATCACATTATTCAAAGGACTAGAACCCAAACCTCGCACAACTACAAAAGACTAATCATAACCTTTAAGCACAACCATCTTCCTATGACAATCAACCACAGCCAGATGCTTACCCAACCAGTCCATACCCAGAATTAGATCAAATTCATGAAAAGGCAAACTAATCAAATCAACTGGAAACTCTTTTCCTTGCACCACTAAAGGACAATTCTTATATATCCTATTCATATTGACACTATGCCCTAAAGGACTGGTTACACAAATCTTATAATCAACTGATGAGCAATAGGAAAATTAACACATATCTTTTCAGAACATAAATATGAGTGTGTGGAACCAGGGTCTATTAGAACATGCATATTAGTGCTAAAGAGTATAAACATACCAGCAATCACCTCTGGAGAATCACGCTCATCTCGAGCCTTCATCGCATAGGCCCTAGCTGACGCCGCTGGAGGACGGTCCATTGTCTTAGAGGAAGCTCCATCTCTAGGCCGTCCACCATGACCTTGCCCTGTTCCTCTACCACAGCTAGCTTGAGGGGCATTAGATCCCGCTCGACTGACTTCTTTTTGCTCATGAGTATTCTCAGATAATTTAGGGAAATTGGCCAAGAAATGCTCCATGCTACCACATCTAAAGCAACCTCCTGTCAACCAACGGCACTCGCCCCGATTGCGCTTATTACAATGCGAATATTTCGGCATAATATTACCTCTACCACCTGAAGCACCTCTACCAGCACTAGACACTTGAGAAGATCCCTATCTCCTTCCCCTTATAGTAGGGCTATTGGTAGACTCATTCGTAGAATTCACTTGAGGATTCCTTGGTCTCTTCCCTGAAGATGAGCCTCCATGAGAGGGATTTCTCCTTGGAGCCCTTTCTCTCAAAATAGTCTCAGAACGATCCACTCTTATTGCTGCTTGCACGATCTGATAATAACTAACCATTGGAGAGGACATCAAAGAAATCAACATACCCTTAAGGGACTCATTCAGGCCAGCCTCAAAATGCTGACAGCAAAAATCTTCGTTAAAGACACCCGGCGATGCATACTTGCTAAGCCTGCTAAATTCCTTCTCATAATCTGCTACAGACAAAGCCCTCTGCTTGAGATTCAAAAACTGTGTCCATCTAGCTTCTTTGTACTCCTTGGTCATAAACTTATTGTGAAACTCACGCATAAAAAACTACAAGGTAATTTGGTCCGGTAACTGCGGGTGCCTCAAAAACACTTTCCACCAATCATAATCAGAACCCTACAAGAGAGACACAACACAATCAACTTCCCTATCAGGGGGACAATGAATCTCCTCCAAAACTCTTTTCACTTTCTCAATCCTCATCTTTACTTTGTCAGACTCATCCAAACTAGTCTCATAAAAATCTTCGGCTCTAAACTTCCTCATCATCTCAATCGGAGTCCTCGATGCAGTTACCCTTTCCAAAACCCTAGCCATGTCTTTTGATATCTTAAGCATGGCCTCAAAAGGCACGGCTGGAGCCTCAGGTTGCACCCTTGTTGGCTGAGCCGGACCAAAAACCAACGGATCTTGTTCCCGGGGATTCGCATTCGCTACTGAACCCTCACGTGATTCTCGTGCGGGATCTATCTAGCTACAAAACACAAGGACATCCGCATCAGGCCAACACAATTCTAAATGCATTTCTATTCTACAGTCGCCCAGAAAAAACTAAACCTAAGCTTTGATACTAATAAAATTGTAACACCCTTTATTTATATGTAGGGAAGCTCACCCTCTGTAGAGAAGTGAGTGTCCCGATAGGCAAGGGTTGCTACCACGCAGAAACAAAGCATATAGAGTACATTCAATAACATATGCATATCTATACATATTTATATACAGATAATAGAATCGGGGTAACAAAAAATTCTTTCGCATACACCTCATAAGCCAAATTGAATTGTTAGAACTCATTCATTCATGAACAAAAACATATACATTGCTGAGAAGTTACAAACCATCCTTACAGAAATATATACAACTTACATAACTGTGTACATTTTACAAATTTCATAAGTACAAACTTCCAGTACTACCTATACAAAAATGATTAGATTACAAAAGCTTTACATCCAGAGATTACAATTCTCAAAAACTTAATCATATAACAGAAGCCATCCTATTGTGTTGGCCTCCACTGCTGTGAATCAATCCTCCCAAAATCTCCTACTGCTTCCACGCCTGCACGGATGAAACACCTGTACTAAGCCCAATGGCTTAGTGGGGAAAACAAGAGATCAACGACCACTCATAGTGGACGTCAATGCACTACACATGCACATGACATTTAGATATAATTAAAGCATCATAAACTCAACCATAAATTCCATTCATCAATAATAGCATCACTCATACATTTCATATAATCCCATTTCAATAATTGGTATAATTTTCAGGATAGAAACATATGCATAATTACGCCTGCATACTCAATGAAGTGGATATCAAGTGAATGCATAGGTACCCATAGGTACAAACGAATATTTTCTTTTCTTTTCTTTTCTTTTTCTTTTAAAACGCATAGGGATCTTAAGCAGGATCCAAATCACATAGGGATTGCGAGGATCCAAATGCTTAGGGACCTGATCAAGGTTCAAGAAATGCTATGCAGCAAACAGATAGGCATGCCTATCTATCCACAACGTGACCATTGCAGGCTAAATACATAATAATATCATTTTTATCACATAACAATATAACATAACTCATGTGAAACATTACAATTTAATATCATTGATACACATTAGTTGAGTTATTGCAAAATAATGACAATGTTTGGTTCAAAAGAGGCAAATAAAACAAAATTCAAAATCTAAAGAACAGGGTTCACATGGCAGTCACAAAACCCTACCCGCCGTGTAAAACTATAAAAACTGAGTTTTCAAAACATAAGGCATTTACACAGCGGTATGGAAAACCCTGACCACTGTGTAAGACATACCACATAGTTCTTAGAAAAATCTGACCGCCGTGTAGCATGCCAAGATTAAAATTTCTGAAAATATAATGCCTTTACACGGCAGTATGGAGAACCTTACAGTCTTGTAAAACATTCCACATGATGGTTAGGAAAACCTTACCACTGTGCAACATGCACAAAACCCACAAATGCACACATAATGCATTTACACGGCAGTATGGGAACCCCTAACCGCTGTGTAGGATGTCACACGGTGGTTAGGATAATCCTGATCGCCGTGAGACCCAACAGACAAGTAAAAATGCAAATTCATAATGCTATTACATGATGGTGTGGAATTCCTGACTGTCGTGTGGATCAACAAAAACCCTGATTTTTTACTGAAACTCTATTATTTCCTTTCCCCTTTTCTACCCCAATTCAAACCACAATCACAAACACCATTCAAGCACTACAAAATCAAGTCAATTAAGTTCAACCTCACAGCATAAACATCTCAAACACATCAATTCATTTAAGTACTCATTTTCATTCAAAATCACAAATTTCATCAAAGAATAAACTTCCCAAACCTTAGCTCCTATGCTCCTCAAGCTCAAATTGTAGCACCACCGCCAACCTTTTCTTTCTATTTCACCTCCTTAGCTGGAATTTCTGGGCAAATAACCCAACAACACCAAATGCTCAAAAACCAACACACAACCACCAAACACCACATAACAAGGGAGAAAGAGAGAAGAAAAAGAAAAGCACCTACCTAATCAACTCTTGAATTGCCAAAGCCAACCTAAATTGCAGTAACTTGAGGGGATGATTTTAGGCAAGAAAGGAGAAGAAGAGAGAGCTGGAATGGGAGAGAGAAGGGTAGACTTCTGCTCTCTCACGTTCTCTCTCTTGCTAATAAAGTCATCCTCATCCTCTCTTTCTCTTTCTTCATGCCCACCAGCCACTTGTCATTAATCTAAGGTAGATTTGTTGGGTTTTGAGCAAAATAAAATAGATTAACGCAGCGAAAAACAAAACCCAAAACAGGATCCATGCGATCCAATTGATTCAAAAAGAGAGATTAGAATATCGACCTTTTGCTTTGCTTGAAAAATGAACTAACTCTTAGTTATATCGGATTGTAGGCGCTGCTCCAACCACGAACGCCCTCTATCGGTATCCACATGCACGAACCAAACAGACGATCGCAGGGGTGCTAGCTCCCTCTCTTGTGACTGAATAATATGAGATTTTTCTCTATGTTTTTTCTTTCCTTTCTTTCACAAAGGAATGGTGCGGCTAGGGGTTTCTCTTAGTTTTTTTTTGTGAAAAAACAGCAGCCACTCATAAAAACGTAAAATAGGGTTAAGTTACATTAAACATATATATATATATGTATCTATTTAAACCCTAGAGAGAAAAATTAGGATATTATCTCTTATTCAAACTTCAACACAACACAAATCATTCACTCAAAACCTCATAATTAACACAAAACTCAACTTTTATACCATTAAACACAATTAAATCATGCTATTAACATCATCAAAATCTCCAATCAACAAAACCAAAAATTTAATGCATAAACTCATAAATTTCCCAAACCTCAAACTCCTTTGCTCTTATTAGCTTAAATGGTTGCACTTCTTTGCTTCCAAACTCATTCAAGATCTTACTCATCCCAAATACCTCATCAAACAAACACAAATACACAAAATATAAGTCTAGAGTTTTTGCTAAATAAAGGGATCAAGGAAATCAAAACTTAAAACTTACCTTTTCTTGACAAACTCTTCACTTAAATCTCTTGAACTAACAAACTTCATCATCAAAATCTTGGGGCTTTGATCTAAGGTAGAGAAAATGGCATTGAAGCAAGAAGAAGAAGAAGAAGAAGAAGAAGAAGAAGAGGGAGGAGAACGGGAGAAAGAGAGAGGGGAGAGCAGATTTTTCTACCCTCTCTCTCTTTCTCTCTCTTCTTTTATACCCCTTCTTATCCCCTTGCCACATGTCACAATTCCATTGGTCCATAAATAGATATTTATGTCAAATTTCTCTTTCAATCCTTCAACTTTCATAACCTCATACATTTATACTTGTAACTCACTAATCCTTCACATTAGCCCACTCCATTAATTTTATTCTTTCAATCAAATTCTAATTTCATGCTCCACAATTTTTACCATTAACCGTACTTGTTGAAACTTTCACTTAAATTCTTAAATAGTCCATTTGACATACCTAACACTTCAATTTACATAACTTTGATCATCGCTCATCCTCAATATGCACAAATCCTTCTAGGGTACTTTTCGGGTTGTTACACAAAGCGTGATGATCCATATAGCAAGCATAGTATTAAGGTTTATACCACCTAGAGGAAGTATCTATTTTCATTACATGGGCTTTAGTCAGGGTGATGAAATTTTAGGGCTACCCCAACATGATCACTGCCAACGGGTCTAACTCGTCGTGAACATAGCGATCGGTTGGGTCATCATTTGATATACCAAGATGGAACGAGGCTTGGGCTGATGATTATCCTTAACACTTTCCTATATTGAGTGAACATAGGGTCGTGCTTTGGGAATGCACCGATGTGAGAAATAGGGACCAACTAGTGTAGATCTAAGATTCTAATGAGATGCTATGTAGTTCGAAAAGGGATGAAATTTTAGCTTAAAAATTCAGTTATATATTTTAACCAAGGTACTTTCAAAGCAAAGTCTCATAGTCCCAGTGGAGTCGCCACTATGACATGTGTCGAACCCCAAAGGCCCTGAAACTTGCTTTTAGGGTGTACGAGAGAGGTACATAAAACTTGTAAGGAGTACAAGGGTGTCTATTTTGGGCAATAAGTGGTGTTTGGAGTCGCCACCCAATAGAATATTAGGAAAGTTCATCTAGCCTCACTGAAACTAAGACGATGTGTATATGTCTATTTTGGACAACAAGAGATATTTTTGAATTCCTATCCCAATAGAACATTAGGAAGGTTTATCTAACCTCATGAAGCCTAATATGATGTGTATATGTCAATTTTGGGCAATAAGAGATATTTTAGAATTCTCATCCCAATAGAATATTGGGAAGGTTCATCTAACTTCATGAAGCCTAAGACTAGAGAGAGCTCGGGACTTTACTTTTATTTATACCTTAGTTAGAGTTATAAGTGAGGTTTTGAAATTAAAATTCCATTCATTTTCTCATACAATTTAATGCAATTATTAAAGCGCAGTTCAAGCATATAACAAAAGCGGTAAGTAATGTAATAAAAATAAAACAAGTAAGGGTGTGTTAACTTACAATAAAATAAGGGTGGAATACAACCCCAATTTAAAAAACAAAAACAAAAATAGAAACCATGCATAAAATGGGACATTTATTCGAGATGAGGACATTGGTCCTCGCATACATGCTAAAATGATTTTAAATTACATTTTATTGGAGGAAAATCAAGACATTGGTCCCATTTTATTAAGAAAAATCTTATTTTATTCGTAGAACCCATTTGATGCTTTTTACGTTAACAAACTCAAAAAATAACATTCATCATAGCTAAATAAATAAGTCTAAGAAAAACCAGATTGAATAATACTAAAATAGAAGAATGGAAGAGAGTAAACCAAAATGAAGTCGCTTATTTAATTTAAGCCCCCCATTCTATCATCCACACCTCGGAAGTGAAACTCATCAAAACAAAATAACATGTTATAAAACATTAAGATAAAGAATTAAAAGAAAGTAGATGATGAAAATGGTAAAGAAACATTAAATGAAAGAAGAGAGAATTAAAATTGTTGAAAATGAAGATAAAAGGGGTCAAGGACGGCCAGACAACAGAGGGACAACCATAACAAGGGTGACCGATGGGAAGAAGAGGCGCCCCATAATGACCTTTCACTCATTTGAGCGACGGCCGTCGGTAGGGCCTTTAGCCCGTCGGTCATCTCCAGATCTCAAAAAATGAAAAAAAAAACTTATTAAAATCTAAACTTTCACATTTTTAAATCATTATTTCATGCAATAAATTACTAATGAAGCAGAAAAGCGACAAAATGAATTAATTAAAATGGTTAACCCAAAATGTTTATGTAACACCCCAATACCCCTTGGGAGGATATCGGAGTTGCTACGTAACCAAACGCATACAATACAAATCATTTAAATACCATTATTATCTTATAAGCGGAATATTATTATTACACAAGTTAAACATGCATAAACAAACTTAAGTTATCATAATACAAGTTATCATTATCTTACTTATAATACTTTAACATTCTCATTTACAATTCTACACTAATCATATAAAAAATTCATTATAAAATCTATACTGTTCATACAAAAAGAATCTTATACAAAAAGACACATCAAGCTCCAACTCCTAGTGGCCTGGAGATGACATTCTCTAAACCGAACCAGCATACCTACACGGGAAAATACCCATGCTGAGCGATGGCTCAGTGGGGATATACAAAAGCAAATAGACTTCCAACAAAGTCGCAAACAACAAACAATAATTGTCATTTTCACAATAATAATGCTTATCACATTAATATTCATAAGCTTGTACTCTAAAATGAACTTATTAATAGCATATCTATATCATATAAAATAATTGATAGCTTATTCATACAACTCAAATATCTTCATATACATGTACATTTAACATATCGACATGCCTTATCATTAGCATTCATCTCAAACATACACATATTCTCTAACTTAAGCAGCATCATATAGATATGCGAGAAACATCTGAATACTCAAGGTATCGAACATCTAGACACATGCAATGCCACACTAGCAACTGCAACTCTAACCCTTTATAGGCATGCCCATTTATCCACTATTATGTCTAATTCAAGCTTATACATATAAACTCTAATCACTAAGCTATATAATTTACATCATTCAATCACTCTTTTCAAACTATTGCACATCATATATTAACTTTGCAACTATGAATATATATAAATACATACATGTTATTTATCGGTCATGCCAAAACAATGTTAATCTAACATGCTCATGCTCATTCTACTTACTCATATGTTACACACAAAATCTCATCAAGCATATAACTCATATAATCACTTATGTTATCCCACTATAGTTCCCACATGCCTAGTCATTTATAATCCAATGCAATAATACACATATACAAGAACAAATAACTTGCATTCAAGACTTTTAACAGTGTCACGCTCGAGAAAAAACCCAAATATTCCACAGTCGAGCTCGTGGCAGATGCCGCACTCACGACATATTGCCCAATTGCCTTCTGTCGCACCCGCGACAAAGCTCACGCTCGCGACAGAACATAATGCGACAAACCTACCTATGGAGTACTCTGTCGCACTCGTGACAAAGCCTGAACTCTGTGTTCCAACTCCCAAATCACATACCTCTCAAGCACATACCTCTCACAAAATTTCATTTATTCACATGCATGATTTCTAAACCAATCAAAATCATGCCAAATTCACTCCAAAGCTGTAAAACTCATCTTTTGACACAATCAATACTAATTCCATCTAAAAATAAATGGACTTCTCAAGCTATCACATATAAGTAACTTTCTCAGACATAACTTGTAATAAAATATATTCAACATGCAAGTAGTCAAAACTTTATACACCTTCAAGTCATCAAATAGCATCATGCAACTCATCAATAATAACCCATATATAATTTTAACAACTAGAAGAGTTGTTGAACTCTTTCAAGGCCCATGTTTTTCCCCCAATATAACAAACATGCATCTACTAAGAAGGTTAAGCAAAAACAGTCCCAAACCTCAAAATGAAGCTTGATCAATCCATTATCCTTCTTGCTCAAATCTTTTCCTTGCCTTTGTCTTTCCTCTTGTCCAAAACTTCTTGAACAACCAACCAAATATACACTTAATCTAATACTCAAAATAACTCTAAATCAAAATAGAACTAATAGAAGAAGATGACACTTGAACATCTAAACCACACTTGCCTACTCAATTTATCTCTTCAAACTAATCCAAAGTTCAAATCTTTATTCAAATCTAACGAAGAAGAAGCAAGAAATGAAGAAGGAAATGAAGAACAAAGAAAACAAAAAGAGAGAAACAGATGGCCAGAACACATGCAATGAATGGGGCAGATTTGCCTCCACTCATCACTATATATTACATGTAGGACCTTATGTGGCAAGCTCTCCTTAAGCCACTTGTTAACTCTTTGCCACATGTCCCATTCAAAGCCAATATCCCACTTAATCCTTTAGCCAACTCCCTTTTAGTCCCTCAATTCAATTCTTTCTTTTCACAACTTATATTTCTTCTCAATTACATCATCTCTTGTACTATAACTCATACTCATACAATTACGCCCGTACCCTTCCTATACAATTAACACCACAAATAAGGTACAATTTAAGTTATTATTGTTTACCCTCAAAATATTGATATCTAAAAGGCAAAAGTTGTATAGATCCCCCTTGAATTCTATAAGGATTTGTTGACTATTGAATACTATTGAAAACAATTTTCTCTACAAAAATCATTCTATTAAAATAATCGAAAATCTTGGTAAGGTAAATCAAGAAAAGAAAATTGATTTTTCTTTCTCGAATTCATTTTTATTTCTTGAAATAATTTGGAATCTTAAGACGAAAAATCAAGAAAAGAGGATTGATTTCCCTTCCTCGAATTCACTTTTTAATTCCTTTCTTAATAGATTTTAAAAGAAAAATCAAATATAAAGAGAAAACTTTTGTTTATGAAAATTACTTTCTTTCTTTTCAAATGGTTTTCCAAAAAACCAGCACCCCCCTCTTCACCTCCATTAGCCTTCTATTTATAGGCTAATTCTGATTTAGGGATAAAGATAAAAATTAAATATTTATCTTCAAAGATAAAAATTTGAATTTCAAATATCCTTAGAGATAAACATCAAGTTTTATTTATCTTTAAGGATAAATGAAATTCAAATTTTCTTTTTGAAATCAAATATTTCTATTTATCCTTGAAGATAAATATCAAATATTTTATTTATCCATAGAGATAAAGTAACTTTAAATAATCCTTAGATATGAAGTCAAATGTCTTTAGTTTATCCCTGAGGATAAACATTTAAGATTTTGTATTTATCCACAAACAACCAGCAATTCGCCGCCAGGCTCCGACCGAAGGGCGGCCCTCTGTCGAGGGACGAGCATCGGTCAAGGGGACAGTCTCGCCTTCCGAGCAATGGTCACCTGTTCGTGTGATAGGGACGGGTGTCCCTCCAACGTGAACGATGGGCACCCGATTGAAGCGAAAGAAGGACAGGCATCCCTCAAGTGCAAGCGATGAGCACTTGCTCGCGTGAGGGGCGGGCTTCCCTCGGGTGACAAACGGCAAGAGGCCGTCACTCGGAGCATCCAACGGGCATCTAGTTATCCAACGAGCGTCGGTCAACTAAATGAAAATTTTCTTTAAATGAGAATGCTTCTTTCGAAATAAAAGAGAAATAAAATGGATTTTTGGTCACCAATATCCTTAAAATTTGTGAAATTCAAGGGCAAAAGCCTACAACCTCCTCCTTTACCTGTGAAACAGGTACCGATATCTTTATCTTGTAACTCTGATCTGGGCTGTCTCGGGACCCGACGTCTACAATGTGACTTAAAAGATAGATTTTTGGAAATGCGTCAGGCTAATAATGTACGATGTGTTGTGAGTATTCATTGCTGACATATGATCATAATAATGAATAAGAATATGATGAGCATGATAGTGATGTGCACATTATGTGGATTATAAATATATAAGTTTACAATTGTATATGATCAGTATATGATCATAATAATTATTTCTAAATGTGACGAATATGATACGGATATGAATATTATAAGAATGGAACAAATATGTGTATTAGCCTATGTTAGCCGAGTCATGGATAGATAGGCATGCGTATAGGGTCCTTTATTGCTGCAACCTATGTGTTTGGACCCCGATTGGGTCCCTATGCGTTCCTGGATCCCTTTTGGATCCCTATGTGTTTTGGATCCCATTTGGATCCCTATGTGTAATTGTACCCTCGAGTACCTTTGCGTTCAACTCGTTATCCACCTCCTTAGAAATTCAAGCAACCATTGAATAAAAGAATGTTAAATGAGCAACATAACATATAAATTAGCAAGTAAATGCATTTATATGTATGGACTTTAAATACATAATATGGTAAATGTTTGTGTTTTATTAATTATAAATGATTCTTAGATGGTTGTAAAACTTATGTTTTGAAAGCTAATATGAAATAAGCATTTCATATGTAAGTGATATTAATGAGCATTTATTATGGTTGTGTATTTCGTATAGGTGTGCAAAATTGAAGGTGATAACTGGGCTATAAGAATAATAAGATATAGTCTAGGTTTAATGTGTCAAAATTGTATTTATAGCTATCTATCTCATAAATGTGATGAGAATAGAGATGCTATTAATTACAAGAATCTTAACAAATTAATATGATTTATCTCATGTGAATATTCTTTAATAACACATTAATTGTATATATATATATATATATAGCTATTAGTACGAATATAATTTGAAGAGAACCCATGTACGTTGAAAATGTGGGAATATTCTTATATCGTCTTTAAGTGATTGCGATGAAACCCTAAAGATACATGATAAATTAATACCATAGCCTTTGACATTAAGGATATAATTATATGTGTGGGTATCACCTATGCTTATTATTATAATAGCCTATCCTAATGAGTAAGCATGTAGGATTATTATACTGTACAAGTATGTGTTTAATGTATGCTTCTAATTTACTTAAATATTATAATTGGGACTAATTATGTGTAATCATTTGTGTGTATTGTTGACGACCATTGTGAGTGGTTGTTCATATCATGTGGTTTCCCACTAAGCCTTTGTACTTTGCACGGGTGTTTCATCCGTGCAAGTATCGAAGATAGTTGCTTTGTTAGGGACATCCCGCATCCGTCAAGGCCAACAAGTCTGTAGGAGTTTCTTTGAATAGTCTTTGTATTATGTGTGTAATATGAGTATTATGTAAAGAAGCCAGCTTTTGTATTTATATAGTCAATTATAAGTAGTGTATATTTATATACTGATAGTATAAACTTTGTTTAATGTGTTATGCGAAAATTGTTTTGTAATAAAAGAAATTTTATAATTCCGATTTAAGTATTTGTTTCTAAACCTGGTGTGCTTAGTTCTGTAGTGTCATGTGGCATCTTTCGCCTATCATGGTAGTTTACTACGTACGGATAAGAGATGTTACACTACTCCTTTAGAATGCACAAAAATCATCATTCAAGCATTTTAACGAACAAGATGTGTGCATTCTAGCTATCTTTACTAATTCAAAAAATTGTAATTAACACAATGTCAAGCGATGCCACAATCTAAAATTATTGAACAAATTAAATCATTAAATTCACGTAAAGCTTCTTCATTAAGTTTTACATACAAAATAATGCAAAAATTAAGGAAGAACAGAAGAGAAAGATCAAATCTCTTGGTTTGATGAGATAGAATTGCCCTCTAGGATGGGATAATCCCAAAGAGGTCTAAAACGTCTTTTGGTTTGAAACTTGAATTGGGATTTCTTGGGAGAAAACTTCTTAGCTACTTAGCATCCACTATCGCATCATCATAGGATTTCATCAGACAAGAAGTGACTTAAGCCTAAGTGTCTACAGTTTGCCTCCACTTTGATGGGTACTGTAAATACATCCATCTATAGACACCGGGTCCCGAGTCGGTCTAAAATCAGAATTATCTGATGATGAAAATGATACCGGCTCACAGGCAAAAGTGTCGAAAATGATGTTTTCCTTGTCGAGACCCTTGTTATTTTTGAATAAAAATAGACAAATAAATATATATAAATAAAATTAAGTTAAATTAAAAATAAATAAATAAATAGGAAGTATTATTTTTTTATATATCAAAATTTTGATTAAAAAATATTTATATTTAAGAAAGGGAATTAAATTAATTAATTAAAGATAAAGGTTCAAAAAATGTTTAATATTAAGAAAAAGAAAACAAAAGATTTAATTAGAAAAAAAAAACGTAAAAGCAAAAGTTGAAAACGTGAGGACAAAAGCTTGTATTTGGAAATGCAAAACAAAAGTCGGTTTTGGTGGCCATGTGAGAGGGCCGCGTGTGGAGGCCCCCCACACGCAGCCATCATGGGGGCCGTGTGTGGAGGCCCTCCACACGCGGCCTCCATGCCACAGTTTTCCCACTCTTTTGTCGCGTGCTGCAAAATTAATTATTAGGACTGAAAAAAATCAGTGTTTTTCACATTTTGGGTTATTTTGGAGAAATAAAAATTAGAAAGTTAATTTTGTCTTTTTCTATTTTTGCAAAATAGAAAACTAAAAGAGTTTAAGGTCTTTATTTTTTGAGGAGAGCTGTACTTTTATTCAACGAAAAAAGAACTGGGTTCTCTCAACCAAGAACAGCAACCGGAGTTTGACGAAAAAAAAGAAAAATCCTAGGGAAAGTTTTAATTTTTCTTCTTTTTTTAAGAACACTTTCATTTTCTCGGATGACTTGAGTTTGGAAAATTAATTACATTTCTCAATCATCCCACCAAAAAAAATATTTTCTTGAACTAATTTATTTAAAACATTGATTTTCATTTTTTTCGGGTATTTATCACTGAAACTCGACAAGGGGAACGGACACAAACACCGTCTTTCTCCGATCTATAAAATTCTGAGGGTAAACACTTTGGACCCGTTTTCGTTTTATTTTCGTCCATTATCTGCTGCTATTAATGTTGTCTTCTACCATTATCATCAGATTTATTGTTTAACATTCTAATGTTGCTTGCCACTGTTGACATTATTTGGGATTTTAACTTTATTTTTTGTGTTTTTTCCGACTTGATTACAACCATTGTTATTTTGTTATTATTATCATATTATTGTTATCATGCTGTTACCATGGTTTTTATTATTATTATTATTATTATTATTATTATTATTATTATTATTATTATTATTATTATTATTATTTATAATCATCATTATTATTATTATCATTTTATTTATTATTATTTTATGTTTATTTATTTTATGCTTATTATTGTTTATTATTATTATTATTAGGCTACTGCCACCATTGTAGTCATTATTATTATTATTATTATTATTATTATTATTATTATTATTACGATCATATGTTGTTATTATTATTGTTATTTTATTAGTTGTTCACATTATTTTATATTTATATTATTGTTATTATTATTATTGTTATTATTATTATTATTATTTATGTTATATTCATTATTGTTTATTATCATTGTCCATTATTATTATTATTATTATTATTATTATTATTATTATTATTATTATTTTGTTGTGTTGCATCATTATTATTATTGTTATTATCATTATTTATTATTGTGCCCAATATTCATTTTATCTTTACTTGATTAATGTTTTTAAAATTATTACTAATATCCTTAATATTATTTTTCCTGTCTGAGATTTATTTTGAGTCGCATTGTGTGGGAATCCCCGTGACCCCCCGGATGGGTCACGACGCATAGAGGATCATGTCGGTTTCGGTGAGACCTTTCCTTTCCCTCCTCTTTGTGTTGTGCTTGTTTGTGAATAATTATTTTATTTATGCACGCGTGAGATCAAAATCACAAAAATACTTTTACAATTAAATTGGAATTTTTACTAATAAAATTTGGACCAAGGTCCCTCATTTTAGCCAAGCAATGAAAAATACCACAATAAAACGAAGAGTTAATTTTTTCCAAAAATGGGATCACTCATCCCAGTTTTTCAACCCAACAATCAAAACAACTCTTCGAACTGTCACACCCCATTTGCCCCCTAGAAGTTCGAGCCATATTTGTGTATGCATTATGCATGTGTATTTGCATGTCATAAGGGTATTTTGGGTAAATTGCATATTTTGGGGTTTTGCTAGTATGTGGGTGCATATATAATATTAGGGTGTGAATTAGTTGGGTTGCATTTGGGTGTGTTGCTCACATGTTTGTAGGATGTGAGTGAGTGAGTTGTGTTTGTGTGTTTTGCTCACACATTGGTAGGGTGTGCTTAAGTTTGGAGAGTCTTGTGTGTGTTTGATGTGTGTGCTTGTAGGGTGTGAGTTATGAAGACCCACCAATAGTAGTGTGCCATGTGGAAAGGGGAAGGTGTATTATTAAGAAAAGAGAAGAGCAGAAATCTGCTCTCTCATTCCCATTCTCCCCTTCTCTTCTCTTTTGCTTTCCCTTCTACTTCCTCTTCCTCTTCCTCACCTTGGCTCACTCCTTTTCGGTTGGATTATTGGTGGATCTTGATAATTCTAAGAGGTTTATTGGTAAGTTTTGCTACATTTTGTTCTTGTTTTTCTTCTTTCTTCTTCATCTTCATCTTTTCCACGTTTTTGGGTTAGGGTTTAATCTAGGGTTTTTGTTTGTGTGCCCTTGTTGGGTTGTTGTTTAGTTGAGCCTTCTCATGATGCCAAAGGGAAGGAGAAGGTGTCGGGAAGTGGCGCTAAGTGAATAGGAGCTAAGGAGTTTCTGGTTTGGGAGTTTTTGCGATTTATGCATTTTTGTGATTTTTGCTCTTTGGATGAATTTCTGGAAAAATATGGTGTTCTTGATGTTCATTGTAGTTTAAATGTTATGAGTTTTGATTTAGATGTGTTAAGAAGGCTTGAATGTGGCTTAATGAACTCAATTGTGTTCTTGATTGAGATGAATGATGAATAGTGCTGATATTTAGATTATGTAAATTGATGTTGTTATTGGCATGATTTAATTGGAATTTTTAGCATAAATGTTGTGTTTTATGTTGTTAATGATGTTTGGGTTGCTGGATTTGAGGTAAGTTGGTGTTTGAGTTGAGATTTGGAGGTTGGGTGTTGAAAAGGTGAAATTTCTGCAGATTTCCCGTGCAAGAGCTGGAAATCACAACTCTGTCGCAAGCGCGACATTGTTGCGACCTCACGACAGAGCCCGGTGAAAGCAGCTCTCGCACACGTCCGAGCCCTCTATCGAGCGGCATGCTTGGCCATCGACCCGTGCAACGGAGCCTCTGTCGCGAGGGCGACAGAGCGCTCGGCTGCCGATCTGATTTGGGAGATCTTTTATCGTAAGCGCGCTCTTGAGCGCGAGCGCGACAGATCGGGCTGGCAGCTCACTGTCGCGAGCGCGATGACTATCACGAGCGCGACAGTGAGATGTGTTTGACCCTCCGCGAGATCGCGAAGATTGCCGTGAGCGCGACAGTGACCCTCATCATGCCCTGTTTTTCCGATTTTGCCCTCTCTTCTAAAATGAATTTCAAATGGTTTCTTCATGAATTTTTACCTATGTATGCAATATAATATGCTTATTTGTATGTGCAATATTATGAATCTTTCATGATAAATGAGATGCTATGATTTGGAACCTGAATTGTATTACATGACCTGCAAGAGTCAGTCTAGTGGATAGTTAGGCATGCCTAATAGAGTCTCTTAGCTGCAGCCCTCTGTCTCGTTTGGACCCTGATCAAGTCCCATTTGGTTCCTCACGAACCCCTTATGCGTTTTGGATCTTGTTTAAGGTCCCATCTGTAAAATGTTTTGAATGCAATAAATTAAAATGGTTTTTGATTCGTACCCGTAAGGTACGTTATGCGTTCTCTCGTTGTCCACTATTTTGAGTCAGCAGGTATTTGTTTTGTTTTGCTTTGGCATGCTATAAGAATATGATATTCGAATGAGTATATGAATCAACTGTTATCTGAACGTGATCATGAGCTTCTGAAAGTTATGAATGTGACACGATATATGTTTTATATCCATATGTGATCTAAGTGTGTTATATTATGTATGATTATCTGCATGTGCCATATCGTATGTGTTATTTTCAGACGACCATTGTGAATGGCCGTCCACTTTACTGTTGTGTTTCCCCACTAAGCGTTTATCGCTTAGCACGGTATTTTATCCGTGCAGGTGCGAAAGGTGCTGTATTTTGGGAGAGTCGCCGCCAGTCAAGCCAACATATAAGGGATTAGTGTAGGGCTTATTTTTGTAGCAGTTATGATGATTCTTTTTGCAATAGAACTCTCATGTATTAGTTTTTGTCAAGCTTCCGCTATGTATATTTTTGGATATGTAATTATTTTGTATTGGCAATTGATCATAACATTATTATAATGATTTTGTTATATTAATGCATGATCAGTTTTGCTTTCAAAAGTTTTAATTTCTGCTGTAATTCCATATGTTTATGATGTTGAATGTATGATATTGTATCGTCCTGTTTGGTGACACCCCTGCTCGTACGGCTTCCCACTCTAATGTGGATGGGTTCGCCTACGTATGGGTAGGGGGGGTTACATGAACCCTCTTTAAACAAACGCGAAGGAACCAACGTTCCTAAAACAAGTGCGAAGGAACCAACGTTCCTAAACCAAACAAATGCCCCGATTTATGTATGTTTTTCTTCTGTTTGATTTTCTTTATTTGTTTTAGATCTATATTCGTGTATTTTCTTTTGGGACCTTGTAATTAATTTTGGTGCAACATTACTCAATTTCTCATTTGGGATTGTATTCCGCCCCAACATATATTTTCAAGCTTCTTTCATTAGGGGTTGTCTTCTGCCCCTATTCCTCATGTAATTATGTGTTTGATGTGTTGCCGCTTTCTTTTATCGCTTTCATTTACCGCTTTTCTTTATAGCCTTTATTTATTAATCTATTTATTGCTTTTGAATGTCCACGTTGCGCTTTTCAATTGAATGCATCAATCTTGTGAGAGAAGAGATAAAATTTTAAGAAGTTAAAAACTAACTTATAATTAACCAAAACATAAATAAAAGTGAAGTTCCGAACACCAATCTCTGATCTAGACTAATAAGAGGTTAGAGATCTTTTCCCAATTTCTTGTAAATTGGGTGGCGACTCCATGATATCTCAAAGATGCCTAAAAGGGTCGTGAGGCTAGATGATCCTTCCCAATGTTCTATTTGGGAGGAGGTGTCCAAAATGTCTCACGACACCCAAGATCAAAAAGACATGAACCAACCCTTCGAATCCTAAAAGCGGGTTCAATGAGGGCCTTTGCTAGGTTCAGCGCGCGTCACAGCATCTGTGCAAAGGAGTCAATCAAAGTCTGAAGAGACAAGGATGTGTACCTAGATTGTTACCATGTACTTATAAAGGTTTTGACTATCAAATTTGATGACAGTGCCGAGTCCCACTAGATTTTAATTCTAGGTTTGAGTATGCTTCCCCCTCACCATGTGTTTCTTTTCTTTTATCTGTGAAAGGTTGCCTCTAGCTTTAGGTACGCTTTCCCTAATATAGATGGGTCTTTTATCGGGTACATTTTCTCTAATTTGTCTTTCTCCTGGCTTCAGGCACGCTTCCCTGTTGTCCGTTGCTAAATAATAAACCTTAAAAAAAATTGTATTCCAACAAAAGTAACGGAATTATAATTTGATTGCAATTTAGCAACAGAAATTAATTTTCGTTGCTAAAATTGCAACCGAATTTATTTTCCATTGCTAAATAATAAACCTTAAAAAAATTATATTCCAAAAATAGCAACGGAATTATTATTCGGTTGCAATTTAGCAATGGAAATTAATTTCCATTGCTAAAATTGCAACCGAATTTATTTTCCGTTGCTAAATAATAAACCTTAAAAAATTGTATTCCAAAAATAGCAACGGAATTATAATTCCGTTGCAATGTAGCAACAAAAATTAATTTTCGTTGCTAAAATTGCAACCGAATTTATTTTCCGTTACTAAATAATAAACCTTAAAAAAATTGTATTCCAAAAATAGCAACGGAATTATTATTCGGTTGCAATTTAGCAACGGATGGTATTTTTTATGCCAAGAAAGCGAAAAAATTTTGAGAACAAAAATACCAACAGAATTGAATTTCCGTTGCTAAAATAGCAACCGAATATTAATTTCGTTGCTAAAATACCAACTGAAAATCAATTCCGTTGGTATTTTTGGTCATAAGATATGGAATAATTTTGTGAGCTAAAACACCAACGGAAATTTCCATTGCTAAATAGCAACTGAAAATAATTCAGTTGGTATTTTGCAATTTACCCTAGGTATAAATACTGCTTTAGGCATACACACAACACAACAAGAATTCCAATATTCTTAGATTATCCAGGCTTGCTTCCTCATCCGCTATTCTCACCTGTCCTTCTCTCTATTCATTCACGATTGCTTCTCTATAATTCCTTCACTCACTACTCTAAGCTCTTCTTCTCCAACAGAGAGAGCAGCACTCTCCTCACCATTTCCCCTCTTTCTTTTTTCTTCGATTTCTCCTCTTACTTTCTGCACTTCTCACATCGATTAGCTGCTGATCAGGTGATGGCTCTTTTATTTTTTTTATTTTTTTATTTTTTATCGAATAATTTTATTTTTGTTTTTGTTCTTTCGGGTTTTCGTTCATTTGGATTGGTGGTTATTGGGAATTCTACGATTCCGATATTATCTGGTTTCATAATTGGTAGATTGGGTTATTGTTTTCTGATATTAAAATTATATGGCATCTCTTTCAGTTTTAAGTTTTACTGGCAAGATGGCGACTTTTGCCAAACCGGAAAACGCTTTTAAAGTGAGCTGAAGGTGAGTTTTATAATTCCTGGCCCTTTTTTCTCTGCTAGTTGCTAGTAATTCTGTTGTGTGAAAGCTTGTATCCATGATTGGTTCATTTTATCATACACATAGAAAGCATTATTTTTTAATTAAAACAGATACTGCTGCTCTCCAGAAACTGAGAAGGTGAGGGGGCATCTGGTTTTGAATAGCACTATGGCAGCTGGATTAAGAATTCGGTGGAGATTTGTTAGGTCAGGGGATCAAAGTAAAATCCTTCTCGAATATTATTCCTTATAATTTCCTTTTAAAATTCTGTCCTAACTGTTTTTCCTTATCATTTCTTAATTGTTTTCTCTTCATCGCCTAATTGTTCACATTTATGTCAATGGATAAATCAATCTGTCTATCCTTGTCTTTTACATTGGTAAAATAATTGTTGAGGCATCTTTTGAAGTTTAGGCTAGTTTCTTCAATTGTTTGGAAAAATGCCAAAGATAGTGCATTTGGCTTATTTTTGGTCTTCAAAATTTTTACTTACTAGAGGATTTGCATATGACACTCCAGAACTTCCATTTGGTTCCTTCAGTTAATAGAAACATCCTCTATAGTGTCTGTATCCATAAACTTAGGCACTAATCCATAAGAACATTCTATTTATTTTTAAATTTTCTTCAGAAAATATATTATAAATGAATATTGAAAATTTTAATTAAATCATATTATTAATTTGTTTTGCTATTGTCCCTCTTGAGTGCCTCTTCTTTTGTTCATGCAGCTCTTCAATTATTTTGCCCTAATGAAAAGAAAAGGGACTGTAGAATTATTTTCATTTTGTGGATATTTTTTTAATGCATTGATACTTGTAGGTGGGTATTTTAAGGACTTAGTTCTGCTTAGAAACCTGCTGATTTATATATGTTATGTGTGATTTAAGAATGTTGGAATATTTATTTATCAGTCGAGTTACTTGTGGGAAATGCAATCAGTTTGTAATTTATTTGTTTAATCATTCAGATAATCCCTGAATTAACTCTTCAACCTGGCTATTATACTTTTGTATGTCTGTTTATTATGGATTTGGTGCCAAATATTATGCAGTCTATGGATGATTTGCAGTTGTATTGTCAGGTCAAGGATTTGCTACTCAAAGAATAAACCTAGGAGAAATTGAAGTCATCAAGATAACTGAATTTGAGTGTGTTTGGAGCTGCAATCTATTGCGTGGAAAAAATAAAGGATTCACATTTTACAGACCTGTTGGGATTCCAGACAGTTTTTACTGCCTTGGCTACCACTGTCAGTCCAATAACCAGCCCCTGAGGGGTTATGTTCTTGTTGCTCATGATTTCAATGTTGAGAAACCAGAAGTATGTTGTGTCTGTGACCCGAAATCAAACTTTCCAGCTCTGAAAGAGCCCATTTACTACTCATTGGTTTGGAGTACCAATTCAAATGATGATGAAACTGCTGGTTAAAAAAATAAATCTAATTTGTGTTTAAGAGGGTAATTAAGTTAGGAGATTAAATTCCTATTTTGTGGATTAATGGAATAATTTGCAAATGGGAAGAAGTTGGAGGAGACAACCTAATGCAGTGAAATTGGAGTCTTTTTGTAATTTTTATTATAGATTTTTGTATAGCTCTGTATATTTTTGGCACAATTGTAATTCACATTTATCTATTTATGAAATGTTAAGTTATATATTGTTCCGGTTATATTATCAATAAGAAAATTTTCTAGAATTTCATTATGAATCTCATTATGAATTTGGATTATATTTATTTATAAATAAAAAATTTGATTGAAATTTTACTATTTTTGATTTTAAAAATAGCAACGGAAGAGATATTTCGTTGCTATTTTTAGCAATGAAAATATAATTCCATTGCTATTTTTAGCAACGGAAATAGAATTTCGTTGCTAATTTAGTAACAGAAATAGAATTCCGTTAAGTAATATTGACCAATTTATCGAAATATATACTGGTTAAATTTAGCAACGGAAATTAAATTCTGTTGCTAAATTTAGGAACAAAATTTAAATTCCGTTGCTAAATTAAGCATATTTGGTTGCTAAAAAATACCAACCGTCAAAATTGCAACCGAATTTTTTGTTGCTATTTTTCGTTGCTAATTTTGATTAGCAACGGAAATTCAACAAATTTGGTTGCTAATTTTCGTTGCTATTTTCTAATTTTCTTGTAATGGATAATCCCACTTAGGAAAAAAAAGATTATGCCATATGTGTGGGAGAAATAAGGGTGGAAGGATCTTGTATGTGTTTGTCTTTGATGTATACATGCACATATGCATACATGCATCCTGCTTTTAGTTATTCATCACACCGACCCATCTGTGTTGATAGCCATTATAGATCAATCAAGATCAAGTTAGGTTCATGGGCCAAATAGAAGGATAACTCGAACCGAAAACATAACCCACTATAATACAGTAGAAATGTCAGGAGGAGATCAATCTACCGCTATAATCAATAAGGTTGTGTGTGAACACCGGATTCCGAGTCAGACCAGACCAGGGTTACCCATTGATGAAATTAGTGCCTGTTCATAAGAAAAGAGGTTGGAAGTGATGGTTTGTTCGTCAAATTTGCTTTTTTTTTTTTAAATAAAAAAATAAAAAATATATTAAAAAATAAAAATAAAAAAAAAAGGTTGGAAGTGATAGTGTTATAGTCAAAATTGTTTTTAAGAAAAAAGATTAAAATTAAAAAAAATCAGACATTTTCGGCTGCCAGCGCACGAGGGCATGCCTCCCTCGTGGGCTAGGCGAGGGGGCGTCGCTCGACAATGCACAGGCGCGCCCATCGCTCGCTTGCAGCACGCGCGCAGGTAACCTGTCCCTCACCAGAGACGGGTGTCGCTCGCCTCCAAGCTGCCGAAAACTTGTTTTTCTCCCTATATTTAGGATTTTTGGATAAATTTTGATTTTTAATCATTTATTCCGGAATTTTCAAATATAAATTTGAATTTTACACCTAAATAAGGTAGAATTTGATTTAAATACATTCTCTTTTACTTAATTAATTAGGTTTTCTCTTAAAAAACTTAGAAATAGAAAAGAAAGAGAGAGAAATAAGAGACAACCAAAAGAAAAATTCTGATTTTTTTCTTCTTAAAAAAAAATTTGTTCTTCTTCTTCTATTCTTTTACTTCAATAAAATTTTTTCTAAAGATTTTGGATTGAATTTTATTGATGAAAAATTGATTTTAAGACAAAAAAAATATTTTTTTGAACTTAATATTCAATTTTCCCACTTGTTTTTTTTTCTTTTTCAATTAAAAATTTTCAAATATTTTACATTGAATTTTTTGATGAAAAATTGATTTTAAAACAAAAAAAATAATTTTTTGCTCTTGAAATCCGATTTTTTCATTTGATTTTGTAAAAAATAAGATTTTTACAATTATTTCTCTAAAGAGAAAAGTTTTAGATTTTTTTTATTTCTCTAATTTAATTTTTTGCGAATCTAAATGAGAAAATCAATTATCTTCACTCATTATATCAAATCCGAATTTTGAGCGCAAATACTCTAGGCTTGATTTCATATTTTTATTTTTTATTTTTTTTATTGTATTATTTCTTGTTTACAATCAATTAATTACCATGTAGATTTTTAGGTTTATTATTTATTTGTTTGTTTGATGTGACTTTTTTTTTTTATTTTGTTTTCCCTTTTACTTTGTTTTCTTTATTATTTTATTTATTTATTTATCCAATTGTTTATATATTTGTTTTATTTAATTGGATTTCCTATTTTTATTAATATTATTTTTATTGTTGTTGTTGTTGTTTATTTTCTTATGTGTATTAATCTATTAATTTATTTGTTTCATTATGTCATTTAATTTATTTGTCATTCATAATACACTTTATTTTACTTTATTTTTTTTAATTTATTTTTTTTTAATTACTAGCATTAATTTTATTTGTGTTTGTTTTTTTATTTCAAGTCTTTGTTTTTGCTTGTTTGATCACCCATACGAACGAAGGAAGAGATCCAGGAAATTATTTTGGTTGATTTATCATTTTTGTTATTTGTTCTGTTTTCTTTATTTTGCTTTTTATTTATTTTGTCATCTAATTAGTAAAAAAATTATTTATTTTATATACGTTTAATTAAAAATTACAAAAATATTTATATTAAAAAATTTGGGACTTTTTTTAATAAAATGAGACCAATTTCCTAATTTTAGCCAATAAAATATTATTTTCAAATAGAGAATTAACTTTGATAAAATGAGATCATTTATCTCGATTTTTTTAATAATATCTAAACACTACAAGAAAATTAAATTTTAACGATCAAAATTTAACGAAAGGAAAAAAATTTGATCGTAAAAAAATATAAACAACAAAGGCAATTTTATCCACTTGTTAAAATTTAAATTTTATTATTATTTAATGAGTGATTTAATTCTTCACCGGTGGTTATTGCCTTACAAAAGGCAGGACTTCCAAACCATTTACCTCCAAAAATATCTCTCTTCCTCCCTCTCCTTTCCTCCTCCCTCTCTCTCTCTCTCTCTCTCTCAACAAATCTGTTCTGCCTCCTTTGCTCTCCAGCCTCCCCCACTGCCACTGCCGCTCCTATCGCCGCTCGCCACTCCAGCCTCGCCGGTCACTTTTCTCCCCCTCTTTCTCTCTCGTGTTGGATCTGATCCGCCTCCCTCGCGCTTTAACCTTCCCCGCTGCTGCTGCTCTCGCCGTCGCTCATCGCTCTAGGCTCTTCGGTCGCCACTCATTCCTCACCGTGGGCATCGCCACTCCAGAATCGCCGCCGTCTTGCCTCAACACGTAAATCACTTGGATCGCTGTCAAGATATTTTCTAAGGTTGCTTGGCCCGATCCTAAACAGTTCGCTGTAATCATCTACTTTGGGATTTTTCTTCCTTTTTTTTCTTAAAATAAAACATTTCTCCGTTTGTTAGGTTTTCTTTTTATCGATTTTCATTAGTGTTCATCTTTCTGGTAAATAACTTATTGAAGGATGAGGTGTGGGGTGTTGGCAAGTTGAGGCACAAAAGGCTAGCTAATTTAATTGGATACTGCTGTGATGGCGAAGAAAGGCTTCTGGTTGCAGAGTACATGCCAAATGACACCCTTGCGAAGCATATGTTCCACTGTACGTCTTGCTTTTCTGGGGGTTCCTATTTTTTTTATTGATATTTAATCTTTATTCAGATTTCCTGTTCTCATTTTTAGTAGTGATTATTTCAATTTATAGCATTCTAGGATTGCTATTAGGTAGGCAAATAGAGGATCCTATCCTATGATTGAAGTCTGAGGTTGTTTTGTTTTGTTTTTTTCCTGCTTTCTAACCATTTTTCTATTGAATCATGACCATTACTTGAATTTAGAAAAGGCAAATTGAATAGTTAAAAAGAATTAAAATAATGAAGTGCATGCGCACTTTCAGTCTCATAAATTGTACATAAATGAACATAGTAATTCTGAATGTTAAACAAACAAGCATAAGCATTGATCAATGGTTGCTACTGCGTAAGAATCTCTATATATTTTCTCAGTTTTCCTTATTCTTCGTATCTCTCTAAAATCATTCATTTATTTCTTTCTTTTTGAATTTTTTAAATTAAGTTTGGATAAAATCATTCCAGAGATATTGCCCTCACCCTTGGATGCCACTTCTGAGCAACCTACACTCTTCGATGGAACCTTGAAGGCTGTATTTTGCCCTCTCATGTCCATTTGCGCAGCGTGTGTTGATCACAAGGAACTATAAGGTGCCTTAACCTAATTCTTTCCATTATTTTTTCTTTAATTTTAGACTTTTGTTTTTTAATTATGAATTAATTTTCTCTGTTTTAGGGATTACAGGATCAAATTAAGCTAGTTCCTCTAAACCTTCAAAGTTGGCCTGCTGGGTATGCAGAGAGTTTCATCTGCTAATAAAGTCCTCTTTTTGATGTTATGAAGTATTTTGAATATTCTGATGGAAATGCAAAATCGTTGTTGTAGGTGCTAGCTTTGGAACACAATGGAAAAATGATAGTGGAGAGTCTTGATTTGATCAAGTATTTAGATAGCAACTTTGAAGGCCAATCCCTTCTTCCAGATGTAGGATTAAACCTAACCTACCTCTGTTTCTTTTTATGTATTTATTTATCGACATCAGTTTTACCGTTGAATGTCTTTTTATAAACTCTATTTCCAATCTTAATTCTGTGTTTATAAAGGAAATTGGACTGAATGAGTGTTGTAAATTACTGCAGGATCTTGCCAAGAATAATTTTGCGGATGAATTATTTTCCTACACCGATACATTTACCAAAACTATTTTTACTTCTTTTAAGGGAGTTACCATGAAAGAAGCTGGTAATTTCTTAAATTTACTGCAGTTAATAATTAAGGAATTTTCTGTTTAAATATGATAAGAGCTCATTTTATTTAATAATTCGTGTTAGTTGATAGCTGATATGGATCCCTGATACATGAAAAATAATGAATATACATACATATAAAAAGCTTGTAATGGATTATATGGATAGAGTTTTGGCTATCAAATGTGCTACCTAAAATAATAACTTGTTTTAGGTGCTGCTTTTGATTAATTGGAAAATGGTCTTAACAAATTTGACGTTGGCCCATTCTTTACTGGGCTTTTCAGTTTACTGGCCTTTTGGCAGAATGGAGATCCTCGACTTTTATGTTTTGGCTTGATGAAAAATAGCAGGGATGGAAAAAGTTACAGTACAAATCTTGCTTACACTCCTCCTGAGTATCTAAGACACGGTATTTCCATTATCATATTTAAATCTTCTTTGTGGATCTGTAAGTGATGTTTTCTTTCTTATGTGGGTGTATTATATGTATTATTTGCAGTGCAAAAACTGGATTAGGTAATATTTATGTGATATTTCGAATTCGATTTTTATAAAAAAATAAAATTAATGTTAGAATAGCATTTTTGAATTAAATCAGTTGAAATTTATGAACTTCCAGGTATCAATAGAGAGATTTAGACCAATGATAATGGTCTGCTGAATGATAATGGTGTGTTGAATGTACAGTACGTAGGCTTTTAGCTGGAATTTATTTGGCTGGTGTGTTTTTCATTGGGTTTAGACCAAAGTTTGGTGGGTTCTTAGTCAGAAGGGCCTATTATTTAATTTTAAGATTCTCCAGGTACTGTTTCTACTGAGTCTCAAGTTTCTGCCTCTCAATATTTTTCTGCTGCTACTCTGGTTGCACCTCTTTCTGAAGAGTATAAAGATTTATCTAAGATCAAAAAACCAAAAGCTGCTTCAGGTTCTTGTACTCTCTCTAAAAAACCTAAATAAAGTTTGGTCTTTAAGAAATGGGTTGTCAAAACTTCAGTTTGTTCTTGTCTGAACTCGCTGTTGGTTTCTAGCTTTTCTAATTCTGTTCGGAAAAATTTTCCTGTGCAATTTGATATCCGTGGTTGGAATTTGCCTAATCCTCTACGAGTTTGTCCTGCTAGTACTTTGGCCACTGTTCCTTCAAATGGCCCCTATTTTTCTCCAAAATGGCAAAGACGTTCTAAGAAGGCTGTTGCTTCCAGTTGTGCTAATTTGGATAAAAGCATAATTGTCCATCCCAAGTTTTTGCTTCTCCGTTGCAGTATAGAGTCATATATGAATTTAATATTAGCGTGATTTATATGAGAACCTGCTTGTATAATTTGCATCATCAAAGTTGTGAGGTGATTTTAATTGATTTGCATAAAATTATTATGATAATTAGTTATTAATTCTATATGATTTAATTAATATATGTATTCTTATTAATTTGGAGCAAGTTGGTAGTAATTTTTATATCAGATCTTGGCAGTTATTTATTTGTTGTTTTCTTCAATGTTTTCATGATAAGTCTATTAAGTACTCATCATCATTGTGCAAGGCTTATGAGGAAGTAAGAGTGTTTTTTATTGTCTGCATTACACAGCTTAGATGGATGTTGCCCATCTATCCTCAATTGTTTTTATTTTACTGCACATCATGTTTTTGAGGATAGTAAATGTAGGACTAGTAAATGTAGACTTTTTGATTCTTTAGTTCCATCGGTTGCTCTAGTTAGTTCTTTGGACTTGTATTAATGCTTACAAGTTTATTTATATTCATAGTCTCTAAATGCTTATGAAATTGTAGGCTCATGTAACATTTGCTTGTAAGAGAATAGAGACTGCAATTTATCATAATCTTTCAATGTGATTCTACTGTTCTAGGAAATATTATGCTTTTTACGTAGTTCTTGATGCTAAATCCTATTTACTGTTATTGCAAGATTTATGGAACCAATTCTTCCATGCTACCATAGTATGAGCAAAATATTAAGGTAAATGGTATTTCAAATTAAAAATGTTAAATTAATTTGCTACTTGATTTACTGAATTTGTGCATGAGTATTAATTATAAATTTATGTTTTAAATTTTACAGGTCTTTAAAACAATGGACAATGCCGATATAAGTTTCATTATGCATTTTTCTGGAAATTCTTGGGGAATAGAAAATAGTATAGATAGGGGGCTGCTTTTATCAACAAATTTGTACGTGACAAATATAATGTCAAATAATTACGAAATATCGATGCATTTTGTAACTAATATTTTGCAATTCATGAAAATACTATTTATTATAATTTTGGATATATATGTATGTGAATGACGTGTGCAAGTAATATTCAAATAAAATATTTTATTTATTTTGAAAATTTATTATTAATTACCAAATTTCTTTTCAGCGAAGAAAAATTCGATCGCAAAACTGACTTTTTAACAACAGAAAATTCTTTCGTTAAAAGTGAATAAAATTAGCGAAGGAAAAAATTGGTCGCTAAAAAGTATTTTTAACGCTCGGAAATACTTTCATTGAAAGTGAATACAATTAGCGAACGGAAAATTCGGTCGCCAAAAGGTATTTTTAACGACTGGAAATCCTTTCATTGAAAGTTAATACAATTAGCAAAAGAAAAATTCGGTCGCTAAAAATCACTATTCAACGACCGGAAACGTTCCGGTCGTTAAAGACATTAATGACCGTATTCAAAATCCGATCGTCTATACATTTAATGAATGAGCTTTTACCTATCGGAATTTTCGGTCGTTAAAGACTTTCAACGACCGGATTTGGACTATTAACGACCAGATTTTCCTTCATTAAAACTCATTTTTCTTATAGTGAAAAAATAAATTTTCGATTTTTTAAGTTAACATAAAAGAACCAATATTTCTATTCCAAATAAATGTCCCGTTTTATGTATGTTATTTATTTAAAGAATTTTGTTTATTTAATTTTATATTTTGGGGGATTGTATTTTTTGTTCCAATTTTATTTCGTAATTTATTTTGTATTTTAATTATTTTATTTATCACTTTTTCTTTATCTCTTTCTTCCGATGCTTGATGTGCACTTAAATTAATTTGCATCACGTGTGAGAAAAGAGATGAAAAATTAATTGTTAAAAGCTCATTTATAATTTAGTTAAGGCATTAAAAAGAGTGAAGTTCCGAACCACTCTCTAGTTTAGACCTCCGAGATTAGATGAACTTTCCCAATTTTTGTAAATTGGGTGACGACTCTAAAATACCTCAAACGTGCCTAAAGGTTTCATGTGATTAGATAAAATTTTCCAATATTCTATTGCGTATGAATTTAAAAATATCTCATGTTATCTAAGATTTAGACGCGAACCCTTCTCGAACCCTAAAAGCGGGTTCTTCCGAAAATATCATAACAGGTTTCGGTGCACGTCACAGTGGCGACTCCATTGGGGACTTTGAGACTTTACTCGAAAGTATCTTAGTTAAGAAATATAATTGAGCTTTTAAAATTAAATTTCTATCTTTTTTCTAAAAATTACATTGCATCCATACTAGAGTTTTAGAACTAAGCTAAATGGTCCCTTATTTACCCCGGTGCATTCCTGAAGCACGACTCTACGTTCACTCAATGTAGGAAAGTGTTAAGGATAATCATCAGCCCAGCCTCGTACCATTAGGGTATATTAAATGGAGAACCGATTGGTTATTATACTCGTGATGAGCTAGACCCTTTGGTAGGGACTATGCTTGGGTAGACCTAAAGTATCATCACTTTTGACTAAAACTCATGTAATAGCAATAGAAACTTTCACTAGGTGACATGTACCGTAATACTATACTTGCTATGTGGTCCATTATATATTGAACAAAATCTACCAAATTAAATGGTCTTTTATCCAAAGCTTTCATTTTTCGGTGAGCCCACCTTAATTTGATTGAAGTGCTCGAATACATAATGGCCAAAACTCATATAAATGCGTATTAGATAATAGATGTTATACTGTCAGTTTTCCACCATGCACCATATGCGTCCATTGGGTTCCCTGTTAACCCATGGATCAAATCCACATAGGAAAGAGACCGCATTACCTCCTTTGTGGGAGTGATAAGGTTGGAGGAATCTACTTTCTTGTATGTGGTTGTGAATGTCGCATAACACACGATTATGCACTGTATATGTCATTCATGCATCATTCTAACAGTTTGAGTCTTGCAGCCATCATAAATTCATCTAAGTGGACTAGGGGTCCCGACAGTCGGTTAGTAAGGACGAACCTGCTCTTTGAGTTGCCGAAATTAGTTTTTGATTGGGATTCTGAATCACTCTCAATATCAAATGAATCATCCTTACAATCATCAATAGCAGAAGAAGCCAAAGCTTTGACCACTCAAGACCTAGTAAAGAGACTAGCGGACTTTAAGCGGAGGATGTTAGAGATAATGGGCACCATGGCTGAAAGGATTGCTCATCCTCTTGCTGCACAACCACCCATTGCTCCACAGTCACCTATTGCTCCACAACCACGTATTGCTCCACAGCCACCGATAGTCAACACTGGGGGGCAAGTTGAACTGCCTGCTAGTGGAGAGGCTTCTATTATAGGTAATGCTGCCAGCCAACCTATTAATGAGCATAGAGCCGTTGTGCCCATTGATCTAGAAAGGGAAAGGATTCCTAATCCCAATGAGTGTTTTGTGATGGAGGATGGAGTTGAAGAGCCAATAGTCCATCAAGCTGTGAGGGGTAGAGCACCCAGAGTGGAGGATGAAGCAATGAGAGAAATGAAGCAGTAGATCGAGGTAATCACCCACTTGTTATCAGCTGCAAAGGGGATCAATCCCGAGGATATAGATTTAGGGGATGAAGAGCTGCTACCCCAAAGGTTCAAGATGCCTAAGCTGTCAAAGTTCGATGGTACTTCGGACCCATCTGCACACATTAAACAGTATACCCTGGTGATGAAGGGCTCAGGATTGACCAAGAAGTAAAAGGTAGAATATTTCTACCTTAGTCTAGTGGGTCCGATAGTAGATTGGTATCACAGGTTACAAAGAAGGTCCAAGGAGGATTGGGATCTTTTGACTGAAGAGTTCTTAAAGCAGTATGATTGCAGCATGAGAATGGAGGTCACCTTAAAGGACCTCGAACTCTTATAGCAAAGGAATGGTGAGTCATTCCATGAGTACCTTACCAAATGGAGGAATAGGGTCATGGAGATGAAACCAAAGCCTAATACCGCTGACCAGATCAGATTGTTCATCTGAAACTCCTGCCCTTACTTAAGGGACTTACTCAGCTTTAAAGGGCTCAGAGATTGGAAGTCACATAAAGACATTGCTATAGAGGCTGAGAGGGCTTACTTAGCACGGGTTCTTTTCCCGTGTAGGTGGCGGGTTTTCGGTTCGGTTCGAGTTGCGCATCTGCAGGGTTTGCCACTAGGAGTAGAGTTATTTATTTTTTTGTACTCCTCTTGTATTTTCTCTCGTATATGTATTTTGGTTACGTTTATGTAACGGTTATGTAAAACTATCTTTACATAATTTTTCTGATAATGTATATTTTATTTGTGTATTAAGTTGTTTCTTTTGTGTTTTGCATGCCTCCACTCCTGCGTATGTGTGTATATATATATGTTTATAGTCATGTTTCTCCGTAGCGCTCCGGTACCCTTCCAACGGGGGTACTGGGGCGTTACATGGTAAGACGGTAGAGGTAAGCTACAACCTTTGTCATTCAGGCTAGCTATGAATCAAGGACAGTCGTGTCACAGAGGTGATCAGTATTGCGCCTATCATCAGCATATCGGGCATCTGACAGATTATTGCCGAACTTTAAGAAACAAGATCCAAGATCTTATCGACTCCAAACAGATCATGGTTCCTGAGAAGAGAGAGAAGAAGAAGAAGTCAGGCTATAATGCAGTCGTCCCACCCGTGTAAATGATCGGGTCTGGTCTACCCGAGTAGCATATTTTGCAAGAGCTATATGGAGATGATTACGTCGCTATTACCCATCAGGAGACGAGTGAAGAAGGGATTCCCTCAGCGGCAGTAGATTATTGATCCACTAGTGAGAGTGGAGAAAAAGAGAAAGAAAACAAGGAAGATAATTTTTTTCAGATGTTTCATTTTTTTTATTACTCCAAGAGCTTCTTTTTTATGACAATGTTTGCAATGATGGACAATTTTGTTTATTTGTATGATGTTTCTAATAATTTCATTTCACATGATCACGATGCATTCATTTTTGACATTAATTCGAACTAATACAATTGCATTTAATCTCAGAATTTTGGAAAATCTAAAGGAAATTTTGATAGCATATGATATAACTCTCGAAGAGAGAAACATTTTGAGAGATAATAATTAAAAAAAATTAAAAAGTAAAGAAAAGGCCTTTGCCTGGACCTGGAATGACATGCTAAAGATTGACAAGGGCATTGCTAGTACAACGCTGCTTCAATATGGCAACATGACGACGAGCAAAATTTCGAAAGCCATTCTTTTGCTTCTTCTGCATCTAGGATGCATACAGTGCAACCAACCAAAATCAAGCTCCAATCATTAACGAGCTATCTCAGAAGCTAGACTATCAAATTCAAGACGAACAAAACTTTGGGCCTCAAAATGAAAAAGAAAAAAAAAAAGTACAATTTTGTCTTAAAACTACCTAAGGCTAACATGTAACCCAATCTCAACCATTAAAGGGTACTTCAGAAATCGAGCCACTAGAGCCGATAAAAGGAAGGTACAGGCTTTCACAGTCAAGTTCTAAATGGAGAACTCACTACCTCAGCTAGTTTGCACAAGGTTCAAGATGAGGCCTTCGGTGTTAAAAAAAGAGGCATTATCAAAAGGAGCAGTCGTCAAGGCTAATAATAATGAAAGATAATTGAAAGAAACCATGTATACGTCGACAGACTAAAAGAGGTCCCATGGAAAAAGCGAAAAAATATTAAAAAAAGAATAAAAATAAATAAATATCCCGCGGGTCAAAAACAGAAAAAAGACAACCTCGCTAAAATTGGGCGTCCTGCCAGGGGTGAAAATCGAAAAAAGGCATCATGGAAAAAAATTAAGGGCTGAAAGAAAATCTTAGAGAGCTGATTGATAACAAGAGTTTGATGCTCATAAAATCTATCCTGAGATTAAATGAGGTCTTGTATTTTTTGAATTAACGCCAAATAGGGATCATGTGTGATGAAATCAAACTAAAATGTATGCATTTATGCAGTGAAATACTAGTGTAATCAGAACGGTTCATTTTGCATGATCAAAGTTTTCTAGTTCCTACCCTTTGCTTCTCTTGCTACTCAGGTGCTTCAGCTGATTCATCGTGTTATCAACTGTAAAGCTAATCTTACGACATTTTCGTGAGAAAAGTCAAGCTCATACAACCATGCTCTAGGACATAAGTACATGCCAATCACCCTTAATGAATCTCTGATAACAACTTCAACATTTCTTACAATTTGGAAAAAAAAGGGCCGTTAGAGATGCAAACCGTAACTGGCTCTCTGGTGGTAACCTAAAAATAGGTAGTCTATCCTAAAAAAAAAAAAAAAAAAAAAACTGTTGGATTTGATTGGGTCCACTTTAGGCAAAAATAAGGCACAAGGTTATGAGAAAATCCTCAAACAGGGCATTTTCTGCTAAGAAAAATTAGTGTGAAAATCCATAAGGGACGCACTACCTTAAAAAAAACTGGGCTTCTTTTCCAACACCAGGTATGACTGTCAAAAACGGCTCTTCCTGGCCTGACTGGTAGACTGTCCTCTTAGGTGAAGCAAGAAGAACATTAAGAATCATTCCATGGATCAAGATGTTTTAATAGCAGGATCCCTGACTAGAGAATAAGAGTATTCTCATGAAAGAGAAGAGAGAAACTTAAGAATTCATTATAGAACAAAAGGATTTCTTATTTCTTTTTAAAAACTGGTTGATCCTCTAACGAACCAAGGATACATATTTATAGAGTCGGAAGACTCTTATCTTACATCACTGCTTACATAATCAAGCACTTAATTACAGATAAGGAGGAATCTCCTTTATAAAAGCTACTTTTACAAAAGCATAAGAAAACAAAGATACAAAAGATACTTTAATAAAGCTAGAATCTTAAAAAGCTACTTTAATCTTTGTTGCCAGGCTGGATAGGTTCATGAGAAGGGGACATATTCATGTCTTCAGGGTCTGTATCATATTCAGCTATCCAATCGATATCTTCAAGCTTTTCTTTTCCTTTATCAAGATGGGAAAGGAAATCACGAGTGGGATTTGCACTGGTACTTGGATTATCCTTACCCTGTTTGTCTTCATCTTGATCTTTGATGGCCAAATCTTCATAGGGATCTTGGGAGTCTTGGAAAAGTTCATCAAGATAATTGGGACGGAGAGATGATTCTGCTGTATCTAAAACAGGAGGATGCAATGCAGAGTATTCAATATTATTGAGTTCACAGAGCATAGCATGTAAAGCTTTAGTGATAGCAGGAATTTCTAGATCTTTGCTAGAATCAAAAGTTTCCCAATATATAGCTTGAGGTTGATCCCAAATGGTATCCTGAGTAGGGTTCCAAAAATAAGGTCTATGAAAGAAATAGAGAATGACATGTTCTCTGGCAAAGGATTCTTTCATGTTCCAAACTTTAAGATCTTGAATCTTTTTGAGTAATTGCTTTCTCCACCAAGAGAGAGGAGCATACCATTGCAGGAATTGCCAATGAAAAGAACCTTGTTTATCAGGATTGGTTAGTATCTCAAAAAGGCCAATAAGTGGGAATAAAACAGCATGAGTGTATAAAGTAGATAAGCACCATAGAAACCAGAGTTCTTCCTCAAAATAAGGAGAGTCATGAAAACATTTAAAAAGAATAGACCAAGGTTGGTCAGCAACAAAATAGTTTTCATGAGAGGGTATATCTCTTTTTTGGGTGAACAGATGAAGGTAGTGAAACATATGACGGGTTGCAAAGGTTTTGATAGCTGCAGGAGAGGTACGAGGACAATTAGGGGGTATGGAATCTGTCTTGGTAGCAGGAAGGTTTAAACATGGTGGTTGACTTTTCCTAAGACAAGGATGGGGTTTAAAATGTTCAAATGCCATGAGAGAATGAAGAGATGGTTGATGAATGGGAGGCTTTGGTTTAGAGAGTCGAGAAAGATAATCTGGAACTAAGTTCTGGTCTCCTTTTATATGGACAACATCGAATTTGTACTTACTGAACCATTCTGCCCATCGAAGAAGTTGATGATTTGGCACAGACTTCCCTTTGAAGGAAAGAATCTTTGGAAAAGAGGAGCAATCCATGATGACTGTGAATTGGTGGCCAATCAAGTGGAATTCGAATCTTTTGATGCCATACTTTACAGCTAAGATTTCCTTAAAAGTTGAGTGGTAGTGGCATTCTGACTCCTTAAAGTGACCACTGGCATATCCACATATCTGTTTTACTTTGTCTTTTTCTTCCAAAAACATTGCACCCCAATTTTTATCGCTGGCATCAGTCTGGAGAAATCTTTTTCCAGTGGATGGAATATGAAGAGGTGGCAAAGCCTGAGTGACTGCTTTAAGATTTTGGATTGATTGGGAGTGGATTTCTGACCAAGGTGGTGGATGCTTTCTCAAAAGTTGTGTGAGAGGTGTTGACAGGTGGCTAAAATGTGGAACAAAATGTCGGATATAATTTGCAATGCCAAGAAATTGTTGGACTTGCTTTCTGGAAAGGTGATGATCTGGAAAGTTAAGCAATTCCTTAGCAAGGTGTGGCTGCGGCTGATAGGCTTGGTTGGCAAAATGCATGCCAAGAAAATCAATCTCCTTTTGTGCTAAGATCATTTTTGAGGGTGAAAGCATTATTCCGTGTTCTTTTGTGAGTTCAAAGAATTGGTTTAAATGCTGTAGATGAGTAGGAACATCTGGTGAGAATATGAGCACATCATCTATGTAAATGAGAGCAAAGGAAAGGATTGATTTATAAACCCGTATCATAGACTGTTGGAAAATGGATGGTGCCGTCTTGAGGCCAAATGGCATCACAGTCCATTGATAATGGAAGTTAGGAATGCAAAAAGCAGTTTTTGATCTATCTTCAGGAATGATACCAAGTTGCCAAAATCCTGCTTTAAGATCAAACTTGGAAAATATCTGGGCTTTGTGAAGGTATGGGAAAAGTGAAGAGATATTTGGTAAAGGGTATTTATTGTCTTTTAAAAAAGGGTTGAGGGGTGTATAGTCAATAACTAGGCGCTTTTTCCCACGAATTTGCTCAGAGTGTTTGTTTACATAAAAGGCTTGACAAACCCAATCAGATTGGGTAGGCTCAATCAACTTCTGGGCTAACAACTGAGAGCATTCCTTTTGGGCCAGATCAAAATCTTCAGGAGACATTCCTGGATGGGTGGCTTTTGTGGGGTTAATGTCTTCTGACTTTTTAAATGGAAGAGTGATGAAGAATTCAGGCCTAGTCCACAAGGGTTTTGGATGTTTGGCTAGGAAGTCAATGTGGGAGGTTGCACAACAATGGGTTTCAAGTTGGGCTTTTATCTCTTGAAATGGATTTGGGCTAGAAATAGAAAATAGTGAATGGGTTGTGGTGTAAGGTTGAAAATACTTCTTGTGTTTCAATCCATTGGGCTTTATTCGAAGATGTGGTAACTGAAAGAGAGCATCAAAACCAAAGACTAAATCTTTTCCTGGTAGTTCTGAACCATAGACATGGGTCCAAAGGAAACAATCAGGGAAAAGTTGAATCTTTATAGGATGTTTGGTTTTCAGCTTGATCGTAAGGACACCCTGGTTTGCAGCTTGAAAATGTTGGGTGTATGGTTTCCAATAGGATGAAGGAAGTATTTTGGGATTGAGAATAGTATTATGGGCTCCTGTATCAATGAAGGCTATAATGTTAACAGGATGAGCAAATTTATCTGGAAAGATTTTTGCTGGAACAAGAGGGATAGGATGAGTGAATGAGATGGAGTTTGGTGATGGAATAGGAAAAAGGTTAAATGGTTCAATAGTAGAAACATAGGAAATGGTACTTTCAGAGTCTGAGTCAGATTGATCAGATTCAGAATCAGTATACTCAATAGCAAAGAGAGTATATGGATCTGGTTCTTCATCTTCAGAGAAGAGTGATTCAATATCATCATTTTGGATATTCATGGGAGAAGTCTGCTGGATCTGTTGTAGCAGATGTTGGTATTTTTGTTTCTTCTTAGGACAATTTTTTGCAAAATGACCTTTTTGTCCACACACAAAGCATCGATCTCCTTTAGGTTTGAACCTTTTGCGTCTGTAAAATCGAATCTTTTTACGACGGAAAGGAGGACGAGAATTCTTTCCCCATTTTGCTTTGAACTTCTTTTTCCTGTATGTCTTGTAAGGATAACAAGAGCAATCATCTTTAGATGAACATTTGATCTGTAGATCTGGACGTTGACATGCTTTCTTCAGATGTGGATCTTTTCCCTTTTGAAAAATATCCTTAATCATCTGTTGTGATGAGCAGAGTTTATCGAGTGCCATTAAAACTCTTTGATAAAGTTGACCAAGGGAAAGAGAATTGATCTGTATGCCTTGTTCTCTTAGATAAAACATTGTTCTTGTAGAGAGCTGCTCTGGCAATGATGACAAGAATCCCTGTTTCATATTTGGATCATTTGAACCCTTAAGCATATAAAACAGTTTGGACATCTTTTTGTAGTGTTTGTCGAGATCCTTTCTTAGCAAAGAGCAACAACGCATTTTGAAGTAATCATCACGACTTGCATCTTCAAATTTCTGGACATCTCCAACAAACTCAGCATGGATGACTTGAAGAACATAAGCAATAGATTCAGAGTTGATGAATTGAAGCTTAGAGTATTCATCTTTGTTGGTGAACCAGTCTCTAAGTCGACCTGTGAATCTACATTGGAATTCATGAAAAATGTTTCTATAAGTTGTAACACCAGGAGGTCGAGATCTTGCTTTTAAATCAAGCCATGCAAAAAACTCTTGGATTCTATCACGCCATTTGTGTCTGGGAATATCTTCTAAACCAAACCATGGTCCGGTTGATGGTCTGGTATCAGCAGGTAGAGGAATACCTTCAGCAGTAGTATCCATATCCTCATCATCTGGTTCCTCAGCAAACTGAGTAGTAGTACTTTCTGCTGCAGGAGGATCTGCCATGAAAAGAGGAAAGTGCTTTGGATCTAAATCCTCATGATCATCATCATCATCAGAACTATCATCAGAACTAGTGAAACTACTAGTATCATTTTCAGCAATAGATGTGATGGTAGGGAAATCTTGTGAGGCTTTTTGCTTTAAGGTTGTAACAAGCAAATTTGGATTTGAAGGATTTTGGATCATATGGGAAGAAGGTGGCTCAGAGATCATGATACCTTTTTGTTTTGGGTCAGGTAAGGAAACAGGTGGAATGGTAGTTTGAGTCTGTGAGGTTGAGGCAGGTGTTTCTTGGGTAGGTGAAGGAATATGAGATCTTTTGGGTGGAGTAGAAAATTGTTCTCTCATGAATAATTCATGAGCATAACCAAGTGCATTAAGTTCATCCAAAGAAGGTTCTACATAGGGGGGTATCTGTATGGAAGGCTGGTGAGTATAAGGGGTTAAGGTTGACTCATAAAAGGGAAGTGGTGAGTATGGTGATGGTTGATAAGACCGTGGGGGTGATTTCCTTGCCAGATCTCTTTTAATTGTTGCAATCTCTGCTTTCAGTCGAGTTACTTCAGAAGCTTTTTGCTGGAAATGAGCATCATATGTCCGGTGGGTAATAGATGTCATAAGTTGATTATCTAGATCAGCAACTTTATTTTGTAGTTTGGACAAAAGTTGGTAGGTAGCAGCATTCTGATCTGTGATATGTGACTGGAGTGTATTTACTCTGGTAGAAACATGATCAACTTTGTTTTCCAGACGATGTAAAAGCTTATTCTGAGCAAGAGAATTCTCAGATTGCCAATTAAGCACAGCTTCAGCAGGAGAGACTGATCGAGGAGTTCCTTCTGTTGAAATTCCATGGAGGCGAGCAGCCCGGCTATCGCCTCCAGACTCACTTAGATGAATTCTTGTCCTGCATTTTTGCATGACCTTGTCATTTCATGTGCATGCTCACTATTTTTCCTGCATATTTGGCTTTCTAGTTTTACAGTAAGAGAGATTTGATGCAGACACCAGTAAAAGGTGAGTGGCGACATCAGTCCAAACACCAATCCAAAGATCAACCAAAGACCTCTCAGGGGTGCAACCAACCAAAGACCTCTCAGGGCACAACCAGCCTAAGACCTCTCAGGGGGCAATCAACCAAAGACCTCTCAGGGGGCAATTAGCTAAAGACCTCTCAGGGGGCACCACTTCAAATCTCAGAAGGGTTAGCACGATGATGGCACTAATACTCTACGGAGGGTTAGCATGATCACGGCACTACCACTTCAAATCTCAAAAGGGTTAGCACGATGATGGCACTACCACTCTATGGAGGGTTAGCATGATCACGACACTACCACTTCAAATCTCAGAAGGGTTAGTACAATGACGGCACTACCACTTTATGGAGGGTTAGCATGATCACGGTACTTTCACTTCAAATCTCAGAAGGGTTAGCACGATCACGGCACTACCACTCTACGGAGGGTTAGCACGATCGCGACACTACCACTCTACGGAGGGTTAGCAAGTTCGTGGCACTACCACTTCAAATCTCAGAAGGGTTAGTGCGATGTGACACAACCACTCTATGGACGGTTAGCACGATTGTAGCACTACCACTTCAAATCTCTAAAGGGTTAGCACAATGACGACACTACCACTATACGGGTTAGCACGATCACGGCACTACCACTTCAAATCTCAGAAGGGTTAGCACTATGACGGTACTACCACTCTACAGAGGGTTACCATGATCACGGCACTACCACTTCCAATCTTAGAATGGTTAGCATGATGACGGTACTACCACTCCATAGAGGATTAGCACGATCACGGCACTACCACTTCAACAAGGGTCAGCACGATGGCAGCATTACCATTCCATGGAAGGTTAACACGACCACAACACTACCACTTGAACAAGGATTTACACGCTTATGGTAAATACTACATCAATAAGGGTTTACACGATCACTATAACTCGCTTAAAAAAGGATAACATGCCGACAAGCAGGCGATAACTCTTCTAACAACTTAATCCAGTCCAAAAAGATGGCTTTCTCAGGTACATGTCTCTTTCCTTCTTTCTCTGAGTTTTGGCTCACCTAAGCACCCATGCACTAGTTTTCCCAAAACTGGGGGAAACTATAGACACCGGGTCCCGAGACAACCCATGCTAAGGTTACCAAGTGATGAAATTAGCGCCTATTTACAGGTAAAGAGGTTGGAAGTAAAGGTTTTTTCGTCAAATTTGCTTTTTTAAAATAAAAAATATATATTAAAAAAATTAAAATAAAAAAAGAGGTTGGAAGTGATAGTATTACAGTCAAAATTGCTTTTAAGAAAATCAATTAAAATTAAAAAAAAAAATTGGACAATTTTGGTAGGCAGTGCGGCAGGACAGGCCCCCCTCGCACACCAGCACATACAAGCAAGGCGCCACTCGATCGCACACGCGGCGCGCCAGATGCTCGCCTGCAGTGCGCATGCCGGCAGCTTGTCCCTCGCCAAAGAAGGGCAATGCTCACCTCCAAGCTGCCGAAAATGTGTTTTTCTTTATATTTTCCGAATTTTCGGATAAAATTTGACTTTTAATCATTTTTTCGGGGTTTTCAAGGATAAATCCAAATTTTACACCCAAATAAAGGTAAAATTTGAATTAAATACAATCTTTTTTCCTTAATTAATTAGGTTTTCTCTAAAAAACATAGAAATAGAAAAGAAAGAGAGAAAGAAAGACGAGGCAGCCAAAAGAAAAATTCTGATTTTTTTATTCTTCAAAAAAAAATTTGTTCTTCTTCAATTCTTTTTCTTCTTTTACTTCAATAAAATTTCTTCTAAATATTTTACATTAAATTTTATTGATGAAAATTGATTTTGAGATAAAGAAAATAATTTTTTGATCTTAAGATTCAATTTTCTCACTTGTTTTTTTTTTCTTCTTCAATTAAACTTTTTCAAAGATTTTACATTGAATTTTTTGATGAAAAATTGATTTTGAGACAAAAACAAAAATAATTTTTTGCTCATAAAATTTAATTTTTTCATTTGATTTTGTAAAAAATAAAATTTTTACAATTATTTTTCTAAAGAGAAAAGTTTTAGATTTTTTTTTTATTTCCGTAATTTAATTTTTTGCGAATCTAAATAAGGAAATCAATTATCTTCATTCATTCCATCAAATCCCAATTCTGAGCGTAAATACTCTTGGCTGGATCTCATATTTTTATTTTTTATTTTTTTATTGTATTATTTCTTGTTTACAATCAATTAATTACCATGTAGATTTTTAGATCTATTATTTATTTGTTTGTTTGATGTGATTTTTTTATTTTGTTTTCCCTTTTACTTTATTTTCTTTATTATTTTATTCATTTATTTATTCAATTGTTTATATATTTGTTTTATTTAATCTGATTTCCTATTATTATTATTATTATTATTATTATTATTATTGTTGTTGTTGTTGTTGTTGTTGTTATTACTTATGTTCTTATATGTATTAATCTATTAATTTATTTGTTTCATTATGTCATTTAATTTATTTGTTATTCATAATGCATTTTATTTTACTTTATTTATTTTAATTCATTTTTTATTACTTTATATGTTTTAATTGATTTTTTTATTTAATTACTAACATCAATTTTATTTGTGTTTATTTTTTTATTTTAAATTTTTGTTTTTTCTTATTTGAGCACCCATGCAAACGAAGTAGGAGATCTAGGAGATTTATTTTCGTTGATTTATCATTTTTGTTATTTGTACTATTTTTCTTTATTTTGCTTTTTCTTTATTTTGTCATGTAATTAGTAATAAAATTATTTATTTTATGCACGTTTAATTAAAAATTACAAAAATATTTATAATAATAAATTTGGGATTTTTTTCTCATAAAATCATACCAATGTCCTAATTTTAGCCAATAAAATGTCATTTTAAAAGGAGAGTTAATTTTCATAAAATGGGATCACTCATCTCGGTTTTCTCAATAATACCAAAAAAATAACTCTTCGATTTTTTTAAGTGAATATAAAGGAATAAATGTTCATATTCCAAATAAATGTCTCGTTTTATATATGTTATTTATTTAATGATTTTTTATTTAATTTTATATTTTAGGGGATTGTATTTTTTATCCCAATTTTATTTCATAATTTATTTTGTATTTTAATTATTTTATTTATCATTTTTTCTTTATCGCTTTCTTCCAATGATTGATGTGCGCTTAAATTAATTTGCATGACGTGTAAGAAAAGAGATGAAAAATTAATTGTTAAAGGCTCATTTATAATTTAACTAAAGCATTAATAAAAGTGAAGTTCCGAACCACTCTCTAGTATAGACCTCCGAGGTTAGATGAACTTTCTCAATTTTTGTAAATTGGGTTACGACTCCAAAATATCTCAAAAGTGCCTAAAGGTTTCATGGGATAAGATGAGCCTCCCCAATATTTGTTGGGTATGAATTCCAAAATATCCCATGCTACCTAAGATCTAGATGTGAACCCTTCTCGGACCCTAAAAGCGAACATCCGGGAAACATATAGAGGGTTTCGGCGCTCGTCACACTGTGACCAAAAGGTTGGAGGACTTTGAGGCTAGAATAATGGTTACTTTGAATAGTGCTCTTGCTAGGGTTGTACCACACGTTGCTTTGGTTACCCAAGCTTCCACCAGTCAAAGGGTTACTGCTAGAACTACTGTTGGTAAGGCCAAAATAGATAGAATTGGGATAAATGTTCATGATAACCCCGAGTTTGACTTTGATGAGGACGAAAAGGAAGAGTCCTATAAGCCAGATCAGGGAAAAAAAAGGTTATTAAGGCCAAAGGACCCTAATATGAAGAAAGTGGAAGAGAAGTTGGAGGCTATGGCCATTTCTTTAGGAAATGGTATATATGGATCCTAATGACATGTCCCTAGACTTTGAGGAGGCATTGCTCTCTAAGTTCAAAATGTTGGACTTTTCTAAGTTCAATGGTACTTCTAACCCCAAGGCTCATTAGAAGTAGTTTGGTACTGTGATGAGAGAGATTAGGCTATCCAGGAAGCAGAAGGTGGATTTGTTCAGTTTGACCCTAACAGGATGTGCACTGGAGTGGTACTATAACTTAGACAAAAAGGTAAAGGATGAATGGGCCAATATGATTGCAATACAAGTATGGAGGTGATTTTCAAGGATTTAGAGCTTCTAAAGGAGAAACACAATGAATCCTTCCTTAGGTATTTGACCCACTGGAAAGGTTAGATATTAAAAGGAAGAAAAAGTTGGATATGTCTGACCAAATTAGGCTCTACATAAGGAACATGAGCTTATATGTGAAGGAAGAGCTCAAGGCAAAAAGGCTTGTGGACTGAGAGTCCTTAAAAGGTATTGTTATTAATATGGAGGAAGATAATGGATATAGGAAGAGCTATAGTAGCAGTAGCAGCAACAACAACAACAGGAGAGGATTTTTTCTGCTTATAAGAACACAAGATCCTAGGGAAGTAGTAATAATGGTGGAAGGGCTGCTAAAGTGTTTGCCACTATGGAAAGGCGCTATTGGAACTTAGGTAAGGTATTGTCCTGGTGTGATATTTTGTTTTTATATATATATATATATATATAAGGGTAAAAATAAAAGAATAAAAATCAATAATTTTTGATACACAAGATCAGCCTAGACCGCAAGTGCAAGGCATACTTAAAATATGATAATGAAAATGAAAATGATCAGTGTTTCTGATGCACCAGATCACCTTAAGCTGCAAGTGCAGAGTATGCTTAAAATATGAAAATTAAAATACAATCAAGGAAGGGAAAACTCAAAATAACATATGGAAAATGTTATATTTATTTAAAAAGATAAATGCTTAACACATAAGCGATACTTACAAGGTTTTGAAAATATAATGAAAATACAGATTTGGTAAATGGAGATGAACACTCAGCTTAAGATTATAGGTGTACTGAACACATGAGCTTCCTAATATCTAAACTAAATGTGTTTGAGAAACTGGGAATTCTCTTCGAAAAAGTATCTGCCTTCAACTAGGGAGAAGGGGTCCTTTTATGATGAGTCTTCCTTCAATTAAGGGAGCGTTTTTGATACATAAAGTGACTGAATGAGTTGTAAAGCTAGGGCTGTACAATTATGAATCTTGCTACTTCACATGGTTTCAAGATAAGGCCGTCTGAAAGTAGAGAAAAAGCATAATATCTTCACTATTTTCTTTTTGACTCTTTTTTATAGATAGGTTGGGCATTGTACAACATTATTGGATTAAGCCTATTTTTGGAAAAATTAAAATACAAGATATGACAATGATGGGCTAGGCTCATGTTTGATCCGAGGCCTATGGTGGTGGGTAGATACCATAGTAATCATCTTTATTGTCATCACCCAAATCTATAATGGGCTCAGAATTTGAGGATGATCCTACCTTGGAATGGCCTAAAGAAGCTTTTAAAGAAGTGGCCTTGCTTTGAATGAGCTGGGCCATAATCTGGAAGTATTCTTCTTCAGTTTTTGCTACCGCTAGTTGAATCTGGGCAAATGACTTTTGGACCAGAAATTGTGTTGTTGAAGGGTCTGGCTTTAAAAGACCTTGAAACTGTAGCCATTAACTAATAGCTGGTTTTTTAATGGTGTCAGGAATGGAGAACTTCATCCACCATCTGACTTTAAATCTTTTGACGAGGATTGTTTGAACTTCTTACTGTTGGTATTCTAAGTACTAGGTTATAACCTAAGGTAAATAGATTTTTTTTGCAAAAAACATCAAAGAGTGAAATTATTTTTCTCTATCAGAGGGTTTGTAAGAGGTTTTGAAAAGGTTATAGCTTTTCTAAATTTGGGGTCTGAGAATTTCAGGAGAAGCTCCATGTAATTTCCACAATGAGCAAACCAGAAAGGAAGTTTAATTGGCTCCTGTTTAAGGTTGAAATAAAGCAACCAAGTTTGGGTGAAATTTGTGTTTTGAAAAAGGAAAGTATTATACCAAGCCTGTTGGTAATCCCAGTAGGTATAAGACCTGCAATGGTTGTATGTGGTTCTGAAATCAATGAGGAAGTGTTTGGGCTGGTAAAGGTTTTAGCCCCACTCGAGAGGAGAGAGGATTTTGTGAATTTTTCCCGTTGAGTAATTTACTGGGCTAGTTTTTAAGGTTATCTTTAATGGTTATAAAACCCATCAATTCCAAAATTGTCCTGTAATATGGCTGGGTTTTTATTAAATCTCATGGTTTGAAAAGCCAGCCTTTTGGGAAATTTTTTGAAGCGGCCATCTAAAGGTTTGAAGATAAAATCCTTCCTCCATGGTCTAGATATATTGGAAATCGGTTTTAACAAAATATTTCAATTTTAATTTAGATTGTGATAACACAATTTGGGAAACATTTTGAGATAAAAAGACTTTTAAAAATTCCTCTTGCGAAGATTTTAAAGAAACTATTTCGTGATCAAAGGGTTTGATAAGAATTCTATCACAAGATATTTCTTGTGAAGGTTTTGAAACTTTTTTAAAGGGATTTTTTGAAGATGAAATACCTCATCTATTTTTGGAATGGTTTGAAGAACTCAAAATTACATGATATGGACTTAAAGGTTTTTGTTCTGGGCTTCTTCGTCTTCGACAGCTTGGGCCCGAGATTTGATTTACGTAGCAGATGAGGCTGCTACAGGCTTTGACTTTTGTGGTTCGTCCTTTTGGACTACCTTTTCTTTTCCTTTCAATTTTCTTGGCATTTTTAAGTCCTGTTTTGAAGGAACTCTTTAGTCAAAAAATTTGGAATTGAGTTTTGATCTCCTTTGATAAATTTAATTTCAAAATAAAAAATTCTAAGAATAGCATGCCAACTGGAAAAAACCTATTTTGATGCGATGTTTTGAACATCTTTTTTGTAAAACTTCTTTTGTAGATTTACAATCAATGCGAAGTAAAAAATTTTAATAAAGTAAATTGCTTTGAAATTTTGGAATGCACATGACAATTGAAAGAATTTCTTTTTGAATTGTATAGTAATTATTTTAACAATCATTCCAATGTGTAGATGTGAACTGAACTATGCATTCCCTCTTATTCACTTTTTGTTTTAAAATGCCTCCATAACCTAAGTCTGATGCATATGTTTCTACAATCTTAGGTGCTAATGGGTCAGCCAAATGCAGGCATGGGATTTCTCTAACCTATTTCTTAATCTGTTGAACTATCCTCGTATCTTCATCAAACCAAGTTACAAGGTTTTTCTTCAACCTATCACGCAAAGGTTTTCCTAAACGTTGATATTTGGATAGAAATCTAAGACATAGTTCAAACATCCTAGAAACCTCTGAAGTTGGGTTTTGTCTAAAATTTTGTTTGGAAATTTATCAGCAAAGGCTAAAGACCTCTCAATTGGAGTAATTGTCCCTTAAAAAATATAATGTCCTAAGAAATGAATTTTCATTTGAAAAATAGATATTTTTGTTTTTAAAACAACAAGTCCATTTTTCTTAGCCACATAGAAAATTGTCTTGAGGTTTTTGAAATGTTGCTTGATTGATTGTAAAAAGATAATAATATCATCAATGTAAACAACACAAAATTTTGAAAAAGGATTAAATATTTCATTGATTATTCTTTGAAATTCTAAAGGAGCACTTTTTTTAATGCAAACGGCATAACCGTCCACTCATACTGGCCAAAAGGAGCAGTAAAAGAAATTTTATAACGATCTTTTGATTCAATCTATATTTGCCAAAAACCTAATTTCATATCAAATTTTGAGAAAACAAATGTATAATGCGGTTTTTGCAAAAGATCTTTTTTGTCTGGAATCGGGTATCGAATCCATTTCAAAGCCTTATTTAATGGCTTGTAATTAATTACAAGCCTAGGCATGCCTCTTTCTCTTTCAAAGTTTTTGTTAACATAAAAAGTTACACAACTCTAGGGAGACCTGGATTTTATAATTAGACATTTTTGTTCCAAATCTTGAATTTCTTTTTTGCAATGTTCTTCGAGTTCATGATTAACTTGGATTGGTTTAGCTATTATTGGAATTTATTTTTCTAAAAAATCATTTTTATATGGTAGATCAGCCATATGTTATTTCCTATTCCAGAAAGCATTTAAAAAATCTGACCAAATCTCATTTTCAATTTGTTTTTGGAAATCATAAATTTTTTTTTTTACCAAATCATTTTCCAACTGTTTTTGGATTTTGTAAAAGGATACGTCTTGATTGAGAAAACATAATTTTTTTTATTTTTCTTTGATCATGCAATTCAATTCATTTTTGTAAACAGAACAGGCCTTTAAAATATTCAAAATTCCTTGTTTTGGGTTTTTCAATGAAAGGGAAAATAATTTTTCTGTGTTTATTTTGGAAGAAATACCATCATAGTTAATAGAATAGGGAGTAATCATGTTGACAAATGTAGTCCCCAAAATAACAATATGACTAATATTTTCTAACAAAACAAAGGAGTTTTGATCAAGACACTTTCATTTTGAGAAGAAGCTTCTGTTTTGCGTTTAAATCTCATGTCAGAGATATTAGTTTCGACAAGTTTTTCACAGTTTTTTCAGAAAATGTTTTTGGAATGTTACAGCTTTTTAAGCAGTTTAGAACTGCACATATATCAAAAAGAGCAACTTGTTCTAAACTTTGGATTTTAATTTCTATGTCTAGATTTATAGTTTCATTTTCTTCTTTTTCGTCGTTTTCATTTTCACTAAAACTTGAATCTTGTGATAAAAGAGTATGAAAGAGTTTTGAATCATTCTCCTATTTTTGTTTAAGAGTTTTAAGCTCTTGTTTTGCAATTCTAATTTCTTCTTGAAGTGATTGAATTGTTACATGAGTTTTTGCTTTTGTTTTTGTAACTAAGATCTTTGTAAGATCATAAGTACTATTTGGAAGAAGAGAAGATGAAGATATGGAAACTTAAGATAGTTATAAATAAATTCAGAAGGAAAGCTCACCATTTTGCCCGAATTTACAAAAAGGAAGTTTAGCTTAATCTTCTGGGAAATGGATGGAAGGCCATTCTTTTTCTCCTTAAACATCTGAGGTAACCATGATTTAGCCACCCCATAACCCAATCCCATCCACTAAAAGCTACTTCAGAAATCGATTTACCAAAGTCAATAAAAGCGAGGTGCAAGCTTTCACAATCAAATTTCAAATAAAGAGCTCACTATCTCAGCCAGTTTACAAAAAGGGAGGCTAGCTTAATTTTCTAAAAGCCAACCAAAGATAGAGTGACTTGGTGTTCTAGTCTACAAAGATCGAGATGAGACCTTTTGTCCTAAAGAAGCTACTGATAAAAGGGGCAGTTGCTCTAAGCAACAATGATGAAAGCAAATTCCAAGGAACTAGGTGATGTCGACGAACTGAAGAGGTTTTCATGGCAAAGGCAAAATAATAATAATAATAATAATAATAATAATAATAATAATAATAATAATAATAATAATAATAATAATAATAATAATAATACCTCGCAGGTCAAAAATTAAGAAAAATGTGGCCTTGCTAAAATTGGCCACCCCGTCAGGGTGAAAATAAAAAAAATGCACCCTAGGCAAAAATTAGGGGTTGAGTGAAAATATTCAATCAAGAAAATTTGAGAGGCTAATTGATAATAGGAGTTGGATGCACGTAAGGTGTTACTCCCTGAAATTGAATAGAATCTGTGTTTTTGTATTACATGTCTAGTTATGATTACTACTATTATTATGTGGTGCATATAGATAGGAATGCATGCATACACTAGGCATGAACATACAATTAAATGTTAAAAAGAAATCTATGGCATGTATAGGGACACGTGCTGGAGCAAGCTTCAATTCAAGGCAGTAATGGCAACACATCATGCGACAAATACTTCCTCTATTGTTGACCTCATCATGACATTTCCATCAAGACGTTCCGGTTAACAGAAGTACATTGAGGAAGAACCACTTGTTAGTGTCCAGAAGATTATTCTTGGTGAACGTCACAAATAGAATTTAGCATGGGTTAGCAGAAATGAGGTTGCACCACTTTAACCGGATGGAATAGAAAATTTTTTGAAGTGTTATTGGGGACCCAAAAAAACGGCCGTTAAAGATGAAAACCGTAACTGGCTATCTAAGCAAAAATCAAGACGAGAAATAGGGTGAAAACCTAGAAATATGCAGTCGGTCCTATAAAAATAAATAAATAAAAAGCTGCTGAAGCGGGTTGGGTCCATTCCAGTCAAAAGTTGGACGCATTTCTTACTAAGAAAAGTTAGTGTAAAATTCCACAAGGGATGCACTACCTTTAATAAATGACTACCGATACATGGAGCGATAAGGGCGTGGTAAAGAAAATGTCCAAATAGCCTCCCTTTAGACAGACAATATGCAATTTAGGACACAAGGCAGAGTCTTAGGGGGTAAAAGGAAGCACTCTTAATAGCCAGGGGGCATAACTCTCGACAAACATAGGGAGGATTTGGGGGGTAGATCCTAGCGCCATATGGCTCTTAGCAAAGGTGTGCATGTAAGTCGGATCTCCCTGAAGAAATCATAGGTCAAAGTTCCTAAGCTAAAATGACACTTTTGTACGTTCTTGGGGGCATCAGATAGTATATACAGTTTATGGTGGACTAGATTATCTTTAGTCGAAGCATAACCGCAATGGGTTATTTCCCCTAGAAACAATAAGAGAACTCAGAAAAAACTAAAGAGAAAGCACATGAAGAAAGCTTGTTTGCAACCCGTTTGAAAATGGAGTTCTGAAGGGATAGCACCTAGAACTGGATCCCATAATCACCAAAGGCGTGGTCCATACATTTTTGCATGTAGTACACACTCCCACACATAGTTTCTCATGAGCACCTTGTATATATAGCTCCTCACAAATAAATTTGACACGCATATATCTGTATAAGTTCCACACACATAATGCTCTGCATCTATGCTTTGTGTAATTTCATGCACATACCCTACACGCATAGTTTTGTGTATTTGTTTCATACACACACGTGTTTGCACATATTTCATGTACACATTTCACTCACACACATGTCCTCGTACATAACCCTTTGCTTGTGTTTCACGCATATAACTTTGTGTATATATTTCACATATATAATTCCTTATGCACACACAATCTTTTATACATATTCTTGTGCACATAACTTTGAGGGAAAGGTCTGAATAGACCGTCTGCTCAAGAGTGGACCAAGGGATGACTTTAGCTCAACATTGGCATTCACCTACGCTAGACAACTAGATCAAGATAAAATCCCCATGGAAGGGAAGTCATGCAGATCCATGCAAAATGGGGGACGTCCAGAAGAGCGAGCCTATCTGTATGCACAATGCTGGGGGCAATTAGGTAACATCTCTTATGTAAATAGTAATAAAAATCTCAAAAACTCAAAATTAAAACTCACAAAAAAATAAATAATAAATAAAAATAAAAAGGCCTCAAAACACATAGAAAAATTTAACATACACTAAAACTGTACAAATTCAAAATACATTCAAAATGTAAAGATCTAAAATACATTTAACCTTTAAAAATTCAAGATACCTATAGAATGTAAAAATTCTAGAAATTTCAAAATGTAAAAATTCAAGAAATTGAAATACACTCAAAATGTGAAAACACAATAATTAACTCAAAATGTGAAAATACCAAAAATTTACAAACCTAAAAATGCATTAAATATTTAATAAAAAAAAAATTCTTAAGGCAAAAATACAAACTCAAACAAACAAGAACAAAACCCTTACCGGCAATCCAAGCCTCTCAAGAGCATCCAAGCCTTTTAGGAGCCTCTAAGCCCTCTAGAAGAATCCAAGCCTCTCAGTGAGCATAATCATAGATCAAGATGAAATCCATCACCAACTTATCACCAAACCAAAAAAGCAAAGTGGAGATTGCATGTTTTGGTTCCTGATGACCAACAGGCACGCAATGTCGGATTGCTTTTCATGCCAGCTCAACTGCCACAACAAGGAGATAGCCACCTCAAGTACACGTCCCTAACTCTTTATTCTGAACTTTGGCTTACCTAGACACTAGTGTACTAGTTTTTTCAAAGTTGGGGGCAATAGTAGAGACTGGATCCTGAGGTGGTTTCTGATCAGAATTACCCGATGAGGATAATATTGCTCATAAATAGACAAGGAATGAAAGTGCTAAGCTCTCCCCCAGGTTTTATGTTTTTTCTTTAAAAAAAGCATAAAAAAAAAATATTTGCAAAAAAAATGTCTTTTTACAGCTTTACTCTGTGTTTTTCAGTGTTTAAAAATCTTTTTCCAGGGTTTTACTCCTATCCCGCTATTACCGAGGCAAAATGCATGATTTTAAGGGAAAAAGGTGATATAGTGTTGTGTCACACCCTTGAATAATGAGTCAAGGCCCCACCTTGAGTCACTCTCGTGACTTAATGAGTCAAGGGAGTGACTCTCTTAGTTTTTGTCATTTTTTGGCCATCTACAGCTGGTAACAAAAAAAAAAAAATTCTATTTGATCTCATCCAAGCATTTATTACTCATCCTAACGATATTTAAAAGGCATTAAAACATTAATTGGGGGGCTGTCTCTCTCTCATCGTCACGTTTTCTCAATCAACACACACACACTCTCTATTTTCAAAAATTAAAAATAGAGGAAGAAAGGGAAAGAGCCAAAAGCATAGGATCTTTGATCTTGAGTAAACCAAACTGAGGTAATATTCAGAGCCCCAAAGAAATAGATTAATCACTGTTAATTCTAGTTTATAGTATGCATATATATTTAATTAGCTTATTCTTTAATTTTTTGATTACCTTAATTTATTTGATTTAATCTTGTTTCTTGCTTATTCCATGTGTTTTATTGTTGTTTTTACCTATTAATCTATAAAAACCGAATAAAAACATGTAGGAATTAAGTTGGTAAAGTCCATGGAAACGACACTATTCATTGTCTTCTTTCTCTCTCTGTTTCGTTACTTCATATTTTGATTTTGTTATTTCTTTGGATCACTTAATTTAAGCTTGTTAATTCGTTGTTTCTTATTATTTGTGTTTATTTCATTCATTAATCCATAAAAAACACTTAAAATTATGTAAAAATTAAGTAAATAGATTAATTGATTTTTTCTATTCATCATCTTCTTCCTACCTCTGTTTCTTCATTTCCATGTTTGATTTCCTATTTTTTGTGTTTATGCCTCAAATTAAGATTTCTCTGTTTGATCTTGACTTTCAGGTAATCTTTTTACATGAACCACGTTTTATTTTATGATTTTTTTTCTGTTCATCTTCTTCCCTTCTTTTACTGTATTTTTCATCCGTCATGACATAATTTTCAATCTTTGATTTCCCTTTATTAAATTTAGTTTTCTTGCATGAAAATGGGTTTGAATGAGTTTTTAGGAATTTTAATACATTAAAATAACCTTTTTTGCGTTTTACAATCAAAGAAATTGGTTATTTTTCTTCCTCTAGGAGTCGTTCCCAACTTGGAAAGGTGAGTCGGAGCTGAGTCACAGCCTGAGGGCATGACTCGCTGCTGAGTCACGGTCTCAGCTCATGACTCGCCTCTTGACTCATTTTTTTCTGTTGCATGTGACTCGCGCGCTCACAGCCTTCTCTGCTATTCCTCTCGCGAGCCTGTCTTCCTCCTCCTGCGCGCATGCTACATGCTGCTCCTCTCCCTCACATCCTTTGCATGTTTTGCATGGCAATTTAATTGTTTTGGCTACTGTCATTTTTTTGCATGCATTTTAATTCCTTTTTTTCTTTCATCTTGCTTCCTTAGATAATATATATTGCATGTTGTATTTTTTTTTTCTATTTATTGACCTTGTGAATATATATTTTATATGTCATAATAATTTATTTTATTTTCTATTTATATAATATTGTTCATAGTAATTTGTTAAATTTATTTAGTTTGAACTTATTATTATTATTATTATTATTAACGGGGTATAAAAACCCCTTTTCCTTTTCTCTCTTCTTCTCTCCCCTTCTTCTTTCCCCTTTCTCCCCTCTCCTAGGCAGATTCGCTCCCCCTTCACCCCCTCCGCCGTCGTCCGACACCGTGCACCTCCCGGGACCCTGCGACGTTAACCAAGCCGTCTCTCTCTTCTCCGGTGCGCCTTCCTCCGTCCAGTTCCAGAGTTGCTCTAAGACAACAGTGACCGCCATTCGTGGATCTTCCCTGTTGGAATATGTCATGGTATGTGTATGATGATCACGCAGCGGAAAACAAAAAAAATTTGATCATACATGCCAAACAATTCCATGACAAGAATCGGAAACATGCAATTTTAGGGTTTTAATAACTTACAACTTTAGATGCCTTTCAAATTAGATTTGATGATGACCAGCAATTTGGATGATCTTGTCCACCTTAGATGTTCACCACCAATGCCAAGGAACAGCCTTTTTCGCCACTCCTCTCTATTCTCACACACACACTCGCAAAGACGGCTCAAAACCGAAAGTGCTAGCTTACTAAATATGTATTGTGTAATGGAATTAGTTTGAAGCCACAAGACTTGATCTTGTCCTTCTACTATGTGTAAAGAATACTCAAAATCACAAGCAAGCAAAGAAGAATCCTTCTCCTTGTGAATTTCGGCCAAGAAAAATGAGAGAGAGAGAGAGAGTTTCACGCAAAAACCTAGCCACCAAAATTAGGTCTCTTTCTTTCCCATCCGTATACTCATCCTATGGCAAGTCATTCAATTGAATTCTACTACCTTAAGATAGTATATTCAACCTTAAACACTTCCTAGAGATAAGTAACAAATATTAATTTAAACCCTTTTGAATTTAGAGTTCAAATTCGGATTTAATAATCAATTAACTTAATTAACATAATTAACTAATTGATATTAAACCTTATGGGCCGAAATTCTCTCTCATGGACCAAGGTCCATTAGCAATTAAATACCCATTACATATACATTAATTTGACTTAATTAAAAGCCCAAATTAATGCCCAATACATTATTTAAATATTTTAAGCCCAATGCTTTGTGTGCGATCCTATAGGTCCATTTAATATTGGCAATGAATTGAGAATTAATTCAAAGGCTATATATATATTCTCTAGCAAGATATTATAGCATTCCAAATTAAATGAAAATGCAATTGGCATTTAGTGACCTAATGCAATTTTATATAGTCCCTTACCCATAAATATCAGAATTAATATAAGGCATGGAACTAGTCATCCTTATATGTAAGTTAATTCCTTTCTTGATATTCCAGTGACACTGAACTCTCAGATAAATAATGGTTACTCATTATTTCATCTCGGTATGGCCATACACTTCTCAGTTCACTGATCAAGTGGCCGATGATATTTTCTCTCTTATTAAAGAGGGGTAATCCCTTCACTTCTCTCATGCTCTCTAACATGAATCAATGCATACCCAAGCATACCCATACTTGTCACTCAGTTACGAGCACGTTAGGTGTATGTCAAAGTACACAGTAATTCATAAAGAGTTTCATAGAGATTTTAGGTCTAAGAACTCCGATACAAAACTTGCATATGAGGAACATTTATGACTTATACCATGTAGTGTTCTCATGTGTGGATCGTATCCAAATACCATGTTACAAACATGTATCTGTGATCTCTGATTGACACTATTGTCCTTATGATCCGTAAGACAGAACTCAACTAATCAGAGAGAGCATACTAGTCTTAATTCATTTGTTATTCCCATAACAATGACTGACTAGGGATATTTAGAATGAAGTCTCATTTGTTTCAAGGTCTTACAACCATGTGCCTCACACATGATAACTTAAACTGAAACGACATTCTTGGATAGTTCTATCAATTGACATGCACAGGAATACAATGGATAAAACAAATGCCTCATTTATTAACTAAAGTGTTTTATTACAATGTATTGGGGCTAGGGCTTACACTAACAATCTCCCACTAGCACTAGTCCCAATTGGGCATAGCCCTAAGACCGAATGCTCTCAAATGAGCTTCGTGCAGATTTGGACGCAACTGTTTCGTCAAAGGATCTGCTACATTGTCTTCACTTGCTATCTTGCTGACCTTGACGTCCCCACGATCAATGATTTCTCTGATCAGGTGGTACCTCCTGAGTATGTGTTTGGATTTCTGATGTGACCGGGGCTCCTTGGCCTGTGCAATGGCCCCGTTGTTGTCACAATAAATTTCTAATGGATCTAGGATGCTTGGGACCACTCCTAATCCAGAAATGAAATTTCTAATCCAAACAGCCTCTTTTGCAGCCTCACTTGCTGCAATATACTCAGATTCTGTAGTTGAGTCGGCAACGGTCTCTTGCTTTGAGCTTCTCCAGCTGACAGCAGCACCGTTTAAAACAAAAACGAATCCAGATTGCGATCTCGAGTCCTGAGTGCTGGTTTGAAAAGCAGCATCGGCATAGCCTTGTATGACGAGCTCTTCCTGACCACCATACACCAAGAAGTGATCCTTAGTCCTTCGTAGGTACTTTAGAATCCCTTTTACAGCAGACCAGTGCTTTTCACCAGGGTCTTGCTGAAACCTACTGGTTATACTCAGTGCATGAGCAACATCCAACCTAGTACATAACATAGCGTACATGATAGATCCAATAGCAGATGCATATGGGATTCTACTCATGTTGTCCCTTTCCTCTTTGGTTTTAGGGCACTGTTCTTTAGTTAAAGGAACTCCCAAAGCCAAAGGTATGTACCCTTTCTTTGAGTCTCCCATACTAAAACGCTTTAGTACCTTGTCTATGTACTTTTCTTGACTTAGTCCCAATAGCCGATTCGATCTATCTCTGTAGATCCGAATGCCAAGTATTGTCTCAGCTTCACCTAAGTCTTTCATTGAGAAACATTTCCCCAACCATTGCTTAACCTTTTGCAATGTTGGAATGTCATTCCCAATGAGAAGGATGTCGTCCACATATAGGACCAGAAATACTACTATGCTCCCACTAACCTTCTTGTATACACAAGGCTCATCTTCGTTCTTGACGAAGTCAAATTCTTTGACTGCCTCATCAAAACGAAGATTCCAACTTCGGGATGCTTGCTTTAATCCATAAATGGATTTCTGAAGCTTGCAAACCTTCTTAGGATGCTTGGGATTGACAAAACCTTCAGGCTGTGTCATAAACACCTCCTCTAGTAAATTTCCATTGAGGAAAGCAGTTTTGACATCCATTTGCCATATCTCATAATCATGATATGCAGCTATGGCAAGCAAGATCCTAATGGATTTGAGCATGACTACAGGCGAAAAGGTTTCATCATAGTCTACACCATGTGTTTGTCGAAAACCTTTCGCTACTAGTCTACCTTTGTAGGTCTTATCAACTTTGAGTTTAAATAGCCACTTGCATTCAATTACCTTAGCACCTTCTGGTGGATCAACCAAGGCCCAAACCTGGTTATCGTACATTGATTGCATCTCGGATTTCATGGCTTCAAGCCAATTTTTCGAGTCTGGGCTTTCAATAGCTTCTCGGTAGGTAGTAGGATCCTCACGATCTACTAACTCAATAGTGTCACTGTCGGTGATTAGAAAACCATATCTCTCAATCTCCTGACGTACCCTACCGGACCTTCTAGGTACTTGTGCAATGGGTTCTTGTTCCACAATTGGTTGTGAACTTGATCCCATTTCCAACTCATCCTGTATAGGAGTTTGTGGCGATTGAATTTCTCCAAGTTCTACTTTACTCCCACTGTCTTTCTTGAGAAGGAACTCCTTTTCTAAGAAAACAGCCTTGCGAGCAACAAATACTTTGTTCTCGGTTTGTGAGTAAAAGTAGTATCCCTTTGTTTCTTTGGGATAACCCACAAATAAGCAGACAGTGGATTTGGACTCTAGTTTGTCAGATGTTAATTTCTTAACATGTGCTTCACAGCCCCAAATCTTGAGAAATGACATATTGGGTTCTTTCCCAGTCCATACCTTGTATGGTGTCTTTTCAACTGCTTTAGTTGGAATACGGTTTAGTAGAAACGCAGCAGTTTCTAATGCATAGCCCCAAAAAGAGACAGGAAGATTTGCTTGACTCATCATAGATCGAACCATGTCCAATAGAGTTCGATTTCTCCTTTCGGACACACCATTCCATTGTGGTGTTCCAGGAGGAGTGAGCTGTGATATAATACCACACTCCTTTAGATGATAGTCAAACTCTTGGCTTAAATATTCGCCACCTCGATCTGACCGAATGGCTTTTATACTTTTGCCAAGTTGGTTTTCTACTTCGTTTTTAAACACTTTGAATTTCTCAAAAGTTTCAGATTTATGCTTCATTAGATAGACATAGCCATATCTACTGAAGTCATCTGTGAATGTCACGAAGTAGCTAAACCCACCTCTGGCTTGTGTACTTAATGGTCCACATACATCGGTATGTATTAGCTCCAATAAGCCATTAGTTCTCTCACCTTTCTTGTTAAAAGGACTCTTTGTCAATTTTCCATGCAAACATGGCTCGCATGTATCATAAGATTGTAAGTCAAATGACCCAAGCACTCCAGTTTTGTGGAGTCTTGAAATGCGTTTTTCGTTTGCATGTCCTAAACGACAATGCCAGAAGTAAGTAGGGTTTAACTCATTTGATTTAACCCTCTTTGTATTAATGTTGTATATGGACTCTTTGTTTGATAGATCAAGGATATAAAGGCCATTTTGCAACATGGCATTGCCATATGAAATGCCTTGGCGACGAATATGAGCATTGCCATTTTTAATAACAAAATCAAATTCATCCAAATCCAATAATGAAACTGAAATAATGTTTCTGCTCATAGCAGGCACATAATAACAATTTTTCAAAATTAAACAAAGTCCGGAAGGTAAAGTGAGTTGATAGTCGCCTATCTCCATGGCAGCAACTCGTGCTCCATTCCCCACACGGAGGTCCACTTCATTCTTCCCAAGTAACCTCCTATTTCTTAGCCCCTGCACATTTGAACAAATGTGAGAACCACAACCGGTATCTAGTACCCAAGTGGTAGAAATAGAAAGGTTAATTTCAACAACAAAAATACCTGAACTGGACGCCTTGGCTCCATTCTTTTTTTGTTCTTCCTTGAAGAGAGCACAGTTCTTCCTCCAATGCCCTATTTTGTTGCAGTGGAAGCAAGTGCTCTCGCTCTCCTTGAGCTTTTGTGCCTTGGGCTTGGATTGGGCCTGAGGTGCACTCCCATTTGACTTGAGCCGAGTCAGGTCATTCTTGGGTTTTGCCTTTCCCTTTCCCTTTCCCTTAGCGGGTCCCTTCTTAATGCCCCCTTGAACCATCAGTATGGGATTAGTCTTTCGAATGTTTTCTTCAGCATTCTTAAGCATCCCATGAAGCTCAGTAACTGACTTGTTCATCGCATGCATGTTATAATTCATTACAAATGGATCATAATCATCGGCCAATGATCCTAAAATCAAGTCAGTAGCCAATTCCTTTGGTACTTGTACCTCAAGCTTCTCAAGAGTATCAAGATACCCTTTCATCTTGAGTACATGTGTACTAACAGGAGTACCTGCAGCCATCTTACAGGAAATTAAGGCCTTAGTTGTCACAAACCTCTCGTGACGAGCTTGCTCTTGGAACATTTCCTTTAAGTGCACCATGATCGCATACGCCCCTTGGTCCATAAATTGCTTTTGCAAGTCAGGCACCATAGTGGCTAGCATCAAACAGGTCACATCATTGGAGTCGCTCTTCTTGGTCTCAAAAGTTTCCCTTTGAACCGCAGAGGCGTTCCTTGCAGGTTCTTGAGGCAAGGGTGCATCCAAAACATACAATTTTTTCTCTTGCTTAAGAACTATCCTTAAGTTTCGAGACCAGTCTATGAAATTGGTGCCATTCAATTTGTCCTTTTCAAGGACCGATCGCAATGAGAAATTGTTGTTTGAAGATGCCATTTTTCAATCTACAATAAAATTTAGCAAGATTAAATGAGGTCTTATTAATAATCCCACAAACCGAATTAATATCCCTTTAAATAATTCGCGTTAGTGATTTAATGTGGGCCAAGATCCACTTTTCACAACAACCTTATTAGTCAAGCTGAGCTTGTACACCTAACAAGTTAAGTTACATAGGTAGGATAACTCCAATCATGATTCGTACATGACTCTTGGATCAAATGGGCTAACATCTTAAGATGTTATAGCACAAACCCATTTATTAGTTGCCTAGGTCCGGGCATCCCTTTCCATGTTAAGTCCAACCTACATTCACAACTCATGCCTCACAAAGATAATCGGGCGCATCTAGGACTCCTAGTCTACGTTACCGATGATCGATGCCTTGACATGTTTCGAATTAGGAAGGCAACTTTATGACTTACTATTTTAGGGATTCATTTTATTACGGCTTACATGGCATACGCTTTGTCATCCATTCATAGCATGCATATATAAATAATTGCATAAAGTAAAGCGTGACAAACATGGGCCCATAAAACCTACAACTAAGATTCTATACTATTACACAAGAATCTTCTTAGTTGGGCTTCATCTTGATTTACAAAGTCTTCAAGTAAATTCTATTCTAAGAAATAAATGAAACTTTTACAATAATACATAATGGCTCGCAGGCCATAATTAATTACAAAAACCCAGGGCCCATGAATGCACCATGCATATCCATTTATCACACCAAACAAGCAAATTAATATACATAACATTCATGGATCAAACAAAGTCCAATTTTAATTAAATTAGCCAAGCCCATTAATGGAAATTGTGTACTTGAACCTTTAAGAGATGACCCTATGATGGGCCTGGGCCGAGGCCCAATGGACTAAATCCTCTTATTGAATAAGTTCTCTTAAAAGCCCAAAACACAAACTAGTTAGATTTGTGCCATAAATCAACTCTAGTGTTATTTCCAATTTTGCCATTTTTAATTTTATGCCATTCAGCCCATAAACATTAAAAATACATATAATATGTACCAACATGAATTAAAGCATAAAATCATGAAGAACATATATATAAAACATGGCATGCATATAAAAACAAACAACAAAAACTAGTTGTTTAATGCTTATGTGATGCCAAAAATGCACAAACACTTAAATCAATTTTATGAGTCATTTAATAATCTAAATAAGGTCATAAATATTGATTTAACATTCTGTACCAATCTGATCTAAATGTGTTTTTACCATTTTAATCAAATCAAAACAAAACAATGTTGATTAAACATGTAACAAACACAAACTAGTCATGTTTTAAGTGATTTTAAAATTAATCAATTAATTTGTCATGGACCAGAATTAAAACCATATTTAAATAATGTCCAGACCTGATATTTAATATTTTAAAAACACTTACAAACATGCCAAAACCAATTTTACATTTAATATATAAAACTAGTTGTTAAAATTTCAATTAACATGCCTTAATGCACCTAGTTTTAACATTAACATGTACCATCAGGTATACATAATTAAATCTGACCATTAACAGCCCCTAAACAACCTAAGGACAGTATATTAACATGTCATATTAAGTATAATACCTATATAATCAATTAAAATCGTTTTTACACCAAAACAATGCAAAAAACTCAAAACAGAAAATTTCAGCATTGCATGTATTAAAAGTAACGATTTTTAATTAATTATTTCATGCACCTAAAGCACTAAAATAAGCATGTTTAGGCTCTGATACCACTGTTGGAATATGTCATGGTATGTGTATGATGATCACGCAGCGGAAAACAAAAAAAATTTGATCATACATGCCAAACAATTCCATGACAAGAATCGGAAACATGCAATTTTAGGGTTTTAATAACTTACAACTTTAGATGCCTTTCAAATTAGATTTGATGATGACCAGCAATTTGGATGATCTTGTCCACCTTAGATGTTCACCACCAATGCCAAGGAACAGCCTTTTTCGCCACTCCTCTCTATTCTCACACACACACTCGCAAAGACGGCTCAAAACCGAAAGTGCTAGCTTACTAAATATGTATTGTGTAATGGAATTAGTTTGAAGCCACAAGACTTGATCTTGTCCTTCTACTATGTGTAAAGAATACTCAAAATCACAAGCAAGCAAAGAAGAATCCTTCTCCTTGTGAATTTCGGCCAAGAAAAATGAGAGAGAGAGAGAGAGTTTCACGCAAAAACCTAGCCACCAAAATTAGGTCTCTTTCTTTCCCATCCGTATACTCATCCTATGGCAAGTCATTCAATTGAATTCTACTACCTTAAGATAGTATATTCAACCTTAAACACTTCCTAGAGATAAGTAACAAATATTAATTTAAACCCTTTTGAATTTAGAGTTCAAATTCGGATTTAATAATCAATTAACTTAATTAACATAATTAACTAATTGATATTAAACCTTATGGGCCGAAATTCTCTCTCATGGACCAAGGTCCATTAGCAATTAAATACCCATTACATATACATTAATTTGACTTAATTAAAAGCCCAAATTAATGCCCAATACATTATTTAAATATTTTAAGCCCAATGCTTTGTGTGCGATCCTATAGGTCCATTTAATATTGGCAATGAATTGAGAATTAATTCAAAGGCTATATATATATTCTCTAGCAAGATATTATAGCATTCCAAATTAAATGAAAATGCAATTGGCATTTAGTGACCTAATGCAATTTTATATAGTCCCTTACCCATAAATATCAGAATTAATATAAGGCATGGAACTAGTCATCCTTATATGTAAGTTAATTCCTTTCTTGATATTCCAGTGACACTGAACTCTCAGATAAATAATGGTTACTCATTATTTCATCTCGGTATGGCCATACACTTCTCAGTTCACTGATCAAGTGGCCGATGATATTTTCTCTCTTATTAAAGAGGGGTAATCCCTTCACTTCTCTCATGCTCTCTAACATGAATCAATGCATACCCAAGCATACCCATACTTGTCACTCAGTTACGAGCACGTTAGGTGTATGTCAAAGTACACAGTAATTCATAAAGAGTTTCATAGAGATTTTAGGTCTAAGAACTCCGATACAAAACTTGCATATGAGGAACATTTATGACTTATACCATGTAGTGTTCTCATGTGTGGATCGTATCCAAATACCATGTTACAAACATGTATCTATGATCTCTGATTGACACTATTGTCCTTATGATCCGTAAGACAGAACTCAACTAATCAGAGAGAGCATACTAGTCTTAATTCATTTGTTATTCCCATAACAATGACTGACTAGGGATATTTAGAATGAAGTCTCATTTGTTTCAAGGTCTTACAACCATGTGCCTCACACATGATAACTTAAACTGAAACGACATTCTTGGATAGTTCTATCAATTGACATGCACAGGAATACAATGGATAAAACAAATGCCTCATTTATTAACTAAAGTGTTTTATTACAATGTATTGGGGCTAGGGCTTACACTAACATTCCCCGCCGCCGGCGCCGCTCCTTCTCCGACGAGATATTCAAGTAGGTTTTTTTTTTAATAAAAAAATTTTATTTTCTGCATTATTAAATATTTGTATCATTTACAGTGTATTATAATTATTAAATTATTTATAATTATTTTAAATTTAATTGTTTTGAATTGTTTTAAATATTTGTTTTAAATTTCTCTTCTATTTGTTACTACTTGTTTTATAGTTTGTTTCTGTTATTCCTATTTTTTGTGCGTTTTCTTGATTAAGGTTGGGGTGTGATGATTGTCTGGATCTTTCTGCTTTCCCAAATTATAGGAAAATTGAGCTCATATAGCTTATTAACAGTTTCCATAGAATTTAGATTATTCTTAATTTTAAGCATGTGGTCGACGATTTAGCTGACTAAGTTTTCTCTACTATTTTTTCTTTCTCTCTTTATCGGTTTTTACTTTCCTTTTGTTATTCCACCTCTATTTTTTTGGGTTTGCTTGATTGATTTTGGGATATGAAAGTTTAGATGTTTTTGGTTTCTCAAATTAATGGAGTTTTAAGCTCAACTAGCTAATTTATAGTTACCATGGAGTTTAAGTTGTTCTTATTTTTTAGCATTGTGGTATGTGATTAGCTGACTTTGTAATAATTGAATTAGAATGCAGGCAATTATAGCAGGGATGTTAGTGGGCCGTCAGTGATATTGTAGCATAGAAAGTCTCAGGGATACAAAAACTTCAACTTAGACGTCTGCTTCACAAAGTGGCAATTGCCTCTTTACTATCTCATAACCATTCCTTATTTTTGATTTTCTAAGATGAGATTGAATTATGTTAGTGCAGTTCATTCTATAATCTAGAATCTAGACTGTTGCACTGTCATTTCAAAATTGCAACAGACATATATATATATATATATATATATATATATATATATATATATATATATATATATATATATATATATATATATATATATATATATATATATATATATATATATATATATATATATATATATATATATATATATATATATATATATATATATATTCATTGGGGAGGGTATTGCAAGCAAGGAAGAGAAATTGCAATTGATATTATTGAATCCATTGGCTGGTCTAGAAGGATCTAATATTTTTTGCCTCATAAATTTACTTTGTTTTGCCATGCATACTAGAGCATAAACTTGGTATTTAATAATTTGAGTATGTAGTATTTTTTGTGTGTGTATATTTAATTGTAATTGTTAGTATATTGAGTTGTAATTGAGTATGTACATATAATTTTTGTGTATGTATTTATAATTTTGTTGGTTATTGTATGCGTATTTGTTATTAATTTGGTTTTTCTTTTTATATATGTTTAGTGTTTTGTGTATATATATTATATTGTATATTGATAAATTGTTTCTTATATTTATATATTTTTTAAATTGTGGCGTATTGTCAATTTTTTTTATTAAATTTGTTTACATATATTATTTTCGTGTATATATTTTCTATTATGATTGTTATTATGTTGGTATAAACATATTTTATTTTATGGCATGATTGTATAAATTTTTATTTCGTTCATGTTGTCTGTATTGTGTATAATGTTATTATAGTTAAAATATTATTAACTTTGTAGTATAATTGTTATTATATGTAGTGTAGTCTAAATTTGTATTATGTTTAATTTTTTTTAAGTGTGTATTATGTATGTTATTATACCTAAAAGTTAATATTTATAAATTATATTATATTCGTTATTGCATGTACCCGTCACCGCCGCAACCGGTTCCCCATTTAGCTCTCCTGTGTGCCGAATCTCCGCCTGTTACCGGTTGCTTTACCCCAAGGTAAGTTTGTTATGTATTAAAATTAGTTTGTTAATAATACGTATATATTTGAAATAAATTATTTTAATTGGATAATTTATTTGTGTTAATATTTATTGTTCTAGGTATATATATTTCATGACTGTGTAGTAATTTGATTGCAATGACTGTGCAATAATGATACTGTAATAACGTCATATGGTGCCATAGTGTGATGATTAATTTAAATTACAACTAGTTGTATAGGTAAATGTGCTTAGTATTTTCTTTTGGACGCTGTATGACTTGAAAGGATAAATTCACAACTATTGGTGAATTTATCACTTTTATTTGCCTGTTTAAGGTGGATGGGAAAATTTGATATTGCATTGGTTTTGTTATGGAGTTGATATAGGTTGATCTTTTATAGAAGTGTTAAATTTGCTATTATTTAACAGGGAGATAGGGACCCGTATAAGGGAAACTCTGTCCATTTTTCCACAGAATTTTGAGCATTTTAATTGACAAAAGTAAAAGAATTTAAGTATTAATGTAACACCCCTTACGTCCCCATTGGAAGGACGCCGGAGAGTGCTACCGACGCTCACTCACACACATGCGCACATGCACTAAGCGGAAGTATACATTCATACATAAAAACATACGGAGATACAGCGAAAATTAAAACTTTAAAGAAACAATAGCTGAACATACATTAACTCACATACATACATATAATCATTCAGCGGAAGCATAAGGCGAAAGATAAAACGAAGGAATAACTAAAAACTTAATTACAATAAGATCCTTACATAATTAAATACATAAAAAAAAGGCTACAAAATTACAGAATCCAAAATACAGGAGCTGGAACCAAAATAACAATACACTTCTAACTCCTATGTGGCCGACCCTACAGATGCTCGACTCAAACCGAACTAAAACCTGCCACCTACATGGGAAAAGAACCCGTGCTAAGCGATAACGCTTAGTGGGGAGGAACAAAGACAAAAGGACACTAAACCAACAAACATATAACATCATGCAAAAATACATATAAACTCATAGGCAAACACTTACCGGTTCCACCGAAGTCTCAGATATCAGAAGGCGAATCATACGAAGACACAAATGATATATATACAGTTGTCATACCAAAGTACCCATATACCAATAGAAAGCTGATTCACACGCGATGCAACTATCATGGAAAGATGCACATACACGTTAACTGATACCCAAAATACGAAGTTGATGCACTATACTACCATACCATGATGCACACAAATATTATGCAAAGTCACTAGAAGTCAGAACATACAACTATCACGCCATAATACACACACACTAGACGAGAACCGACTGACAAGGTCAAAGCACAACACTTCCACCGCGCTACTCTGATACATATAATATCATGCCAAAAACGTAATCACGTGACAACATGCCAAAGACACCCCAATAGCAGAGACCAAAGAAATTATAACACAACAATACTTCTAAGTCACTACACAATACATATGTTATCACACCATGAAATGTAAATGTATGTCAACATACCGAAATCACTACGATGGCATAAACCAAGGAAACATATATCATAGCACTACCTTCAAAGCATTCAAGAGGTCAAGATCACAATCTTAAACATATCAATTTACATACTTATAACCACAACTGATCCGATTCACATGCTTATATACAATAAAAACATGCTTGAGTCATAAATGTAAATACATTAGTCGAATCACATTCAAAGCATTTTGAAACTTATAACCCATCATATGACAAGGGCGGATAATCGTGTCAGATATAAAATCATGCTTGCATAATAAAGACATACATTCCGAAGCCCATATCCACGTTCATATACATATAAAATGATTCCTCAAATCATTATTATTCTCATTCGGAGGTCACATTCTTATAGTTTTTTCAAATCAAAACAAAACAACAAAGCACCTGCTGACTCATAATAGTGGATAACGAGTGTAAGGACAGTACCTTACGGGTACGAATCGACCAAAGGGTACCTTACGGGTACGAATCGAAATCCATTTAAATTTTATCACATTTAAAATATTTTACTGAAGGGGATCTTAAACAAGATCCAAACACATTAAAAAGGATCGCGAGGATCCGAACACATTAAAAGGGTTCGCGAGAAACTAAACGGGGACCTGATCAGGGTCCAAACGTCCAAAGGTGCTGCAGCTAAAAAGACTCTATTAGGCATGCCTAACTATCCACTAGACTGACTCTCGCAGGTCACGCATAACACAAATCATGTTCCACATCATGGCGCATAATTTAACATATCACAGTCATATAATTAATAACATTGTCCATGCATAATACATCCAATTATATTAATATACTTTATAAAATAGTCCAAGTATAAACCTAAAGGCATCACAAGTTCGGAATTCAAACATTGGAATCACAAAAGAAAACTCAATTTGGAAATCAGGGAGTGTCGAGATCGCGATGACTTGCCCCAGGTCGCGATCACTGCAACCTTCGCAATCTCGCGAGGGAACTATACACATCTCACTGTCGCGCTCGCGATAGTGAGCTGCTAGCCCGATCAGCGCGCTCGTGATAGAGGATCGCCCAATAGATCGGCAGCCGAGCTCTCTGTCGCGCTCGCGACAGAGGCTCCGTTGCACGGCTTGGCAGAGAGCTCGGATGCGTGCGAGGGCTGCTTTCACCGGGCTCTGTCGCGACCTCGCGACAATGTCGCGCTCGCGACAGAGTTGTGAATTCCAGCCCTTACATGAGAAATCTGCAGAAAAAACCCAACTTCACAATACCCAAATCTCAAACCAAACATCAAAACATCTACTTACCTCATCTCCAGCAAGCTACACATCATTGACAACATAAAACACAACATCCATACCAAGAATTCCAAATAAATCATGCCACTGACAATATCCATTTACACAATCTACAATATTAACACTATTCATTATTCATCTCAATCAAAAACACAATTAAGTTCAATAGCTCACATTCAAGGCTTCATGCATCATCTAAATTAAAACCCATAACATTTAAACTATTATGAACATCAAGAACACCATAATTTCCATTCTCAAACATCTATTTATTCTTTCTCAAAACTCTAAACAAGTAATGACTAAGTTTTAAACAGTTACAACGAAGTTCAGATGCATTTCGGAAGCAAAACGTACCAAAATACTCAACCTAAAGGAGGGTAAGGAAGGGCAAGTGCTCAAGCCAACCATGGAGTTCAAAATAAGAGAAAATACCTTCAGCAAGTAGGTTCTATTGCGCTCATGACAAGGGTCGTGCTCGCGACAAAAGGCTCTGCCACTTGCTCTAAAAAAATAGACTAAGATGACTGCTTCCCGGCCCCGACTTGTATTGCCTAAACCAACCTCTAAACCTCATTTTTAGCCAAAACTTCCTTCTTAACAAATCTTTCTTAGGATGTTAAAGTTCAAATGAAACAAATTTTAGGTCAAATGGACTTCTATAACTTCAGATATCAGCTAATAAATCTATACTGTTCAAGTAACCCGACCCAAATAGAGACACTACGGTTTTGGCAAATTTTCAGGATCTTAGAGCAAGAATTTGCTCAAGACTATTTATAATGATTTTAAAGGAATAGAAGTCATGGTTATAATAGCTCAAGAATCACACAATTTATATGTCTAAAAGTATACTTATGACAAAAATAATACACGGAGGTCAGATGAGAACTGAACAGAATTGCCAAAATCACCATAAAACATCAAATTCAAAGAAATTCCCAAACTCATGCATGTCAATACCAACGCTCATATACATTTATCTCAATCAATAACATGGATTACTAACACATTTACCCAAATTAATTCATGCATAAACTCATATCAAAGCACTCAAATTTCTGGAAAGCAAACACAAATACACACTCATGATCTAAGGAGAATTAGGCAATAACAACTCAAACCTCAAATGCAGAAATCAAAGCTCCCAAACCTGGAATTGAAGACCTAAAATCACTCTTCTTCAACCTTCAATCTTCTCCTTGCCCTTATTCTTCTTCTTGCCACCCAAAGCTTGCACAAACAAAAACCCAAAAACTTCTTAATCCAAACCCTAACTCAAATAAAACCAGAAAAAGAAGAAGAAGAACCAGATGTAGGATTAAAACCCAAACACAAACCTCTTTAATCTTGCTCCAAACTCTATCAAAATCACCCACTAACTTGCACAAACTCCAGCCACAAGAAAGACAAGGAGGAAAGGCAGAAATAGAGAAAAGAAAGAGGAAGAGGAGCTGAAAGAGGGAGGAGAACGGGAATGTAGGATTCCTGCATTCTCTCTCCTTCTTTTCCCATTTCTTCTTTTCTTTTATTTATTGCCCACCAACCAAAATCCACTTGGCAAGCTCTCATTGGACCAATAATTCCACTTCCTTGACTTACCAATCCTTAGCACCATACTCCTACCTCACTAGATAATTCTTAAATAGATATTTTCCATCCTTAGTACCATACACACAATCCACTAGATAAAACCACAACAAACACCCTACATCCATACACCACATGCACACCAAATAATTTCCCCCACTTAACTTATTTAATAATTACTTTGCAATTAAGTCCTTATTATCCAATTCCCTCATGCACAAATTACTGAAATACCCTTACATTTTCGACTTGGCATGCGCATTCCGACTAGGGTTGTTACAATTAAATTCAATTTTAGATACAAAAAAGAATCGAATTGGTTTACATTTGATACATGGCTCTTACTGGATCATACTGTGTATTACAATACTTGTGCAAACATATTGTTCATATATTTTATTATATTCATAATTTGGTAAAACTAATTATTAAATAATATGAAGAACTAGGATAGAGATTTGAATTGAAATAAAATATGAAAATTAACACATGATGGTACTAACTATGTACTTATGATTTTTGTGCAACAGTTTAACAATAATGAGTAATATAGATAGAAGTTGGATGTATAAAAGAATAATGCCAGATGGTTACATTAATTTAGAGTTTATTGAAGGAGTTCAATCTTTTATGAATACGCAAGCTCGCAACCCGCATACATGGATGGGTCAAAAATTAGATGTCCTTGCAAAAAGTGCAAACTCAGGTGTTATCTTCCTACAGAGGATGTGCATCTCCATTTGCTGAAAAAGGGATTTGTACCCAATTATTTTGAATGGACAAGGCATGGCGACCTAATAATTTCTAACACGTCTAGAAGTTCAGAATTTGGATCGGGTGTTGTTAAAGCTAAATTTCAAGGGGGGACAGATTATACGACAAGCAATGTTTGTGATACAGAAAATCCCTATGTCCAAATGGTTTTTGAAGCAATCGGGAATTCACTTCAGCACAATTTACGCAATGTCCAAAAAGAACCCAACCCAGCTGCCAAAATTTTTTTTTTTGATCTACTTAATGCAGCTAACCAGGAATTATGGTCAGGCTGTGACAATGTGACATAGTTAGGCTCTATTGCTCGAATTTTGAACATCAAATCTGAAGGTCATATTTCTGATCGTAGTTTAAATGAAATCCTTGCTTAGTATAATGAATCATTGTCGATGGTTGACAGTTTTTATGATATGAAGAAGTTGCTTCGGGGTCTTGGTTTGCCAGTAGAAAAAATTGATTGTCGGCTGGGATGTATGATTTTCTGGGGAGATGACATGGAATTAATGAATTGTAAATTTTGTAATCAACCGAGGTTCAAGCCATAGAATGCTAATAGGAAGCAGAAATTAGTACCATGGAAGAGGATGTATTATTTTCCTATTACTCCAAGACTTCAGAGGCTATATTCGTTCGATGTGACGGCATCTCACATGAGATGGCATAATGAACATGAACAGACGGATGGAGTAATGAGCCATCCATCGGACGCCGTTGCATGGAAACATTTGGACAACATTCACCCCGATTTTGCTGCTGATAGTAGAAATGTGAGGCTGGGTTTAACCATTGATGGTTTTTAGCCTTTTGGGCAATCAAGCCAACAATATTCATCATGGCCAATCATACTAATTCCATATAATTTGCCTCCGTGGATGTGCATGAAAGAGGCTTACATGTTTCTAACAGCAATTGTTCTGGGTCCTAAGAATCCAAAGCAGGGGATTGATGTTTTCCTACAACCATTGATTTCTGAATTACTTCAACTATGGGAATTCGGTGTGCTCACATATGACGTGTCCCTAAAACAAAATTTCATGATGAGAGCAGCGTTGATGTGGACAGTTAGCGATTTTCCTGCATATGCTATGCTGTCAGATTGGAGCACGGCTAGGAAATTAGCTTGCTCATACTATGGCAATGCTTCGGATGCTTTTTATCTTACTAATGGGTGTAAAATATTGTGGTTTGATAATCACAGAAATTGTTTTCCTCCAAATCACCCTTTTAGACGAAATAAACAAAGGTTTCTTAAGAATAAAGTTGTCCACGCCCATCCTCCAACTAATAGATCTGGTGAAGAAATCTTGCAAGAGATTGATGAATTAGGGTTGATGAAAGTAATAGAAGTTGAAGCCAAAGAAGTTAATAGTAGCTCTAGAAACTTTGGCTGGGGAAAACGTAGTATATTTTGGGATTTTCCATATTGGAAGTCAAATATAACACGGCATAATTTAGACGTGATGTATATAGAAAAAAACATTTTCGACAATGTATTCAACACGATAATGAATATTGAAGGGCGGACCAAAGATAATGTAAAATCACGGGCAGATTTAGAATTATACTGCAAAAGAAACAAGTTAGATAGGGATTCTCAAACGGATAAATATCCAAAGACTTGTTATACTTTGGATAAAAGACAAAAGAAAGTTTTATGCGATTGGTTAAGAAGTATAAAGTTCCTAGATGGATATGTTTCATACTTAGCAAGGTGTGTTGATATGAGGAAGTATAAATTGTTCGAAATGAAAAGCCATGATTTCCATGTATTCGTGCAAAGGCTGATGCCCTTTGCTTTCCGTGAATTGTTGCCTCATAAAGTTTGGGAAGCTATAACTGAGTTAAGTTTATTTTTCAAAAACTTGACTTCATTTGAGATAAAAATGGTTGACATGAAAAAATTGGAAATAGAAATTCCAGTAATCCTTTGCAAATTAGAGGGAATTTTTCCTCCCAGCTTCTTTAACATTGTGGAGCATTTACCAATACATTTAGCACATAAGGCGAAACTGGCAGGACCCGTTCAATATAGATGGATGTATCCATTTGAAAGGTAAATCCAAATGGTTGAAATATATATATAAATTTATAATTTGTTAAGTTGTTATTAAAGTGATTAACAATTGCCATGTAGGTATTTGTATCATTTGAAAACAAAAAATGTTAAAAATAAAGCACGAGTAGAAGGTTCAATATGCAATGCATACTTGGTTGAAGAAGCCAGTACAGTTTGTTCTCATTATTTTGAGCCACATGTTAGCACAAGATGCCGAAAGATTCCTCGTAATGACGATGGTGAACAAGTGCAAATGATGGAAATTTAAGTATATTCACATATCCAGGTCGATTACATGGACGTGCAACCAGAAGAATGCTTACAGATAAGGAATTAGAGGCTGCACATGGTTACATCTTACTGAATTGCCAAGAAATTCAACCATTTGTGCAGTAAGTGTAAATGATCGTTTGAAAATGATTATTTATTTATTGCAACGAAAATGGATATATAACTTATATTGTCGTTGGCTATAGTTTATATGAGGAATGATTATGGGAGCTTATGCCACAAATAACACAAAATGATATCAACAAAGAAATCAAAAAACACTTCCATTTATGGTTCAAGACATATGTAAGTTTTGACTTTAAATATACATACAGAACATTTATGAATATTATGTAATGCTGATTAAATAACAATTTACAATTACATTCTGTAGGCGTTAAAACATCTAATTGAAAACAATTTCATATCTGATGTTGCTAAAGGACCATTGCTGACTGTTAAATCTTACCCGGTTTATTTCGTGAATGGATACAAATATCATACACAATCTCATGGTAATAATAGGGAAACTACAAATAGTGGAGTTTGCATTAAGGGTGAATTGATGGATTATTATGGCAAAATTACAGAGATATTGGAAATTGAATACCCTGCTTTGCCAATAAAATGTTGTGTGCTATTTAAGTGTGAATGGTTAGATCCAACACTTAATGTCGGAAGAAAAGTGCAAAGTAGTTATAACTTGGTCGAAATCAATCAAAAAAGAAGATTTCCTAATTTTGAACCTTTTGTGTTGGCCATGCAAGCAATCCAGTTGTATTACCTCCCTTTTTCCAGCCTTAGACGAGATAAGATGGATTGGTTGGCAGTTTGCAAGATAAAACCAAGAGGCATATTTGAAATGAAAGCTGCAAGACAAAATAAATGAATTGAAAGCGAAGCCTTTCAGGAAGAGGAAGTGGAGGGTCATGAAATAACTGAAAGCCTTTTATGCGAGGATAATGAACCTTTGATCAATGTTGATAATGAATTTGTTGATATTGCATCCGACGAGGAATCCAATTCTACATCTAAATTGGAAAGCTAATTTGATTCTAATTATTCGAAAAATGAAGATGATTGTGGTAATGAATTACATCTAAGTGATGATAGCGAATAATTCTTTGCCCACGTGAGTAAAATCCATAATTTTAATATCATTAAGTAATTTATGTTTAATTTAATTCACAAAAAGTAGAAATTTGTATTACTATCACAGATAATAATGAACATGTAATTATCTTACTAATGTCTAATTATGTTTATTAATTTTTTCAGAAAAAAATGAATAATAAGAGGAAGATTGGTACTATGCAACCTCCTAGGGTGAGGGTGCGCTCATCATTATCCGGAGCTATCAGTCAAGGCGAGGGATTATCATCTCCTGCATCTGCACCTCCCCGTATGGGCACGGATTCTTCACCCCTAGTGTATCCATGCCCGGCATCTACTGTTGGTACTTCATCGACAGAAGCGGCTACTTTAGAGAATCCGTCTGAAGCATCGCAGCGATCGCCTAAAACTGTTGGAGGCCCTTTGCTTGGATCGGTTGGGGTTGATGGACGGACGTATATTGTCATTGAAGGACAATAGTGAGTTATCAAATTTTCGTTTTTATGTTTACTATGTAATGCTAAATTCGATCACATAATTACATTTATTTTGTCCATTAGATTTATCCCATCTGGTACATGCTCCCGCTCGATGACTGGTATATTTAAGGAGAGACTTGAATTTAATGGTTTTTTATAGAAAAATATCTCTCAGGAGACAAAAATGTTTTATTTCCAGGAGTTTTAGGTAAATAAATTATTCTAATTATTTCTAATTATTGTACCTTAATTAATATATTATTTAAATTCTAAACATATTTTGCAAATATATACATTATGTTTAACTGTTTTGTTTTTCTTTTTATTCCCTCAGAAAGCTTTTTATTGGAATTCTTCCATCGATCACATAGTCTACGGCATATGGGAGAAACGAGCCCGTGTACGTTACAAGGATATGCTTAATAAGCTGCATGGCAAAGGTGAACGACCAAGGTATATAAATGAAGACATTTGGGCAAATTGAATGCAGTACTGGTCATCATCCGAGTTTAATTCCATCGCCGATCGGAATTCCACAAATAAGAGGGGAGGATCAAAGGGAGCTCGTGTTTCCTTACACACTGAAGGAAAATTATCCCATCGTGAGCATGTTGACAAACTTGTAAGTATTCAAATATCTGACTTTATAAATGTTACTCTTTATTCCATTTTGTACTAGCTAATTAGTGCATTAAGAGTTTATTCACTGCAAATATATTGCAACTCTTGATAATTAGCAAAACGTTTGATTGAATGAAGGAGGATGGGTAAAAAATTGTGTAAGGAGTTTGAAATAGATTTTGATGGTGAATAATATAAATGTAAATGTACTTTCTTGATATTTGAACAGGAGGTTTATTACATATTTAGGGGAAATTCTGCCGAAATTTTATTAAATTATAGACAAGTGTTATTGTGTGAGGAGTTATAATTGTATTTCGTTGGCATTAAAATAGTAATACATATAAGTACTTTTGTGATTATTATACATTAGGTTAGTTCCAAGTTTAAGGAAAATTCTGTCCATTTGTTATTAACCTATAAGTTGTTTATAGGAGGCTACTATGGGCATGACGCCTTATCCTCATGAGTTATTTTTGCACACCCATACGAGAAATCATGACGGTGTGACATTTGTCAGCGATCGAGTTAGACAAGTTCATGTATGTTAATTTTACAATTTATTATTTATTTTGTTATAACTTCTTAGTTTCATTTTACTACAACATAACATTCGCATAATTTTTATTACAGGAGCGAGTAGTAGATAGTCTTCAAAGTCAGCAAGCAAGTGGCGATAATGTGGATCATGCTCGAGTATTTTACGATGCAGCTGGCGGTAGGGACCGCTGTGGATGGGTCTTCGGTTTGGGCTCCTATGCGAATGTTTGCTATTCGGATACCTTCTCATCCTCTACGGCTACGGCTACGGCTAGTAGGCTTGCGGCAACTACTAATGAGGTCATTGAGTTTCGCAGCATGGTCGACATATTAATGAACCGTATTAATAGGTTAGAGGACTTCATTAGCCGAACATTACCCGATGATACGCAAGCACCGTCGGCTGATCATCCACATTCACCTCCAGCTTAGTTAGTATTTTTAAATTTTTCGCGTACGTTTATTTGTAATGTTACTAAATTTTATATATATATATTAATACATTATTAATTACATTTTTTTAAATCTATTTATTGTTTATTTAATACTTGTTTCATTAAGTCAATTTTGAATTTAAAATTATTTATTATGTTATATATTTAAAAAAAAAACCCTTTAACAAATAGAGATAAAAATTTGTTTTTCGTCTCTAAAATTAGAGATGGAAAATAGTTTTTTGTCTCTAAAATTACGTTTCTGTCTCTAAGAATAGAGACGAAAAGTATTTTTCTGTCTCTATTTTTAGAGACGGAAACGTAATTTCCGTCTCTAAAAATAGAGACGGAAATAAACTTTTTCGTCTCTATTTTTAGAGACGGAAACATATTTTTCGTCTCTAATTTTAGAGACAAAAATCAAATTTCTGTCTCTAAAATTAGAGACGGAAAATTTTCGTCTCAAAATTTAGAGATGGAAATCAAATTTCTGTCTCTAAAATTAGAGATGGAAAATTTCCGTCTCTAAATTTAGCAACTGATCAAATAGAAACGGTATCTTTCCGTCTCTAATTCCGTCTCTATTTTGAATTAGAGACGGAATTTCGTTTCTATTTTTCGTCTCTATTTTTCGATTTTTGTGTAGTGATATGCTTAACATAAAAATCACACCAAAATTGTTTCTATTAATTAATTTACTTGTTATCAAAATTGTTTTCTTATACATTAAATTTCCTAACATATGTTGTAGTTGTTTAATATTTATCTTTTTACACTATGCTTATATATAATCCTTAAATCTAATTATATCATTTATTTTATTTATATTATTCATTTAACATAACTTTTTTTATCCTACTACACATGATTATCTTGTTCATATTATTATTATTATTATTATTATTATTATTATTATTATTATTATTATTATTATTATTACTTTTTAAATTCCTTAATTTCATTAATAACCATAATCTTATTAAATTTGCCATTTAGTCCTTATTTTAAGCTAATATTGTCAAAATTATCATTTAATTCTTAAATTTTTCTTTAATTCCAATTTTGCTCTTCAATGCCTCATATTTGCCATTTTGTCGTTTAATTTTATTTTCATCCATAAACCTTTCTTTTTACATCAAAATTTCCTTTTTGGTCCTTGTAAACTTATTTCATGCATATTTCATATTTAGTCCTTGTTTTTAATACTTTTATTTTTTATTTATCAATTTACTTGCTAATTTACTATTTTTACACTTTTAATCCTATTCTTTGCATAATTACAATTTGCTCCATCTAACTCCTAATTCTTTACATGTCTACCATTTCAATTCATTTTCTTTACATTTGCTACATATTTTCTTATTTAATATTATTTTCTTATTTTGCCCCTCCAAATTATTTTTCTTTCACATAATATGGTTCCATGATTTTCTTTATTCATTTCTCACGTAATTATACCATTATCTCATTTAAAACATATATATACTTGACTTTTATCATTATGTACATAATGTATACATGAACTCTAATATATTCAATTTATTCTCAAAAATTCCCATTAAGTTACTACAAGCCTATTATTAACTCTTTTTTCATTTTCTTACTGAAAATCCATTAAAAAATCAAAAATTCTCATAATTTATCCTAGAGTTCCATTCGGCCATACCTATTGTTCTTCCCTCTAATTTCATTTTCTTCCTATTTTTCATGTCATACATCTTATTTCAACCTAATTACCATATTTCTATACTTAAATCACAATATTCATGCATGTTCCTCACTCACACATATATACATACACTTGAACAATTACTAAAAAACGGAAAACATAAGAATTTGTATCCACAAACCTCATTTCTCTTCTTTTCCTAGCTTATTCTTCCTCCTTCTTTCCTTTTCCTTTAGCTTCGCTCACCTCCTCCTTGTCACCTTCATAGGGCCGAATCTTACACATAAGATTTCTCCAAATTATTCTCTTCTATAACTCAAAATATACATAAAACATAAATTTATACCTCAAAATCTACCTAAAAATCAATTAAATTCTTTAAAACTCCATTGAATTCACTTAGTTGAATTCTTGTCCTAAGCCTTTCCTTCACAATTCCATTAACTTCCTTCACTTAAAATAGGTTCTTGAGATTGTTAGAGATGAATTTAGGGCCTTGAAATTTTTTAGGGTATGAGATTTGGTGGGATTAGACGAGAAAATGGATGAAAAATCAAGAAAGGAAGAATGGACGGCCTAGAGGGATGAAGATAATGGTTGAATGTTCATGAAATTTCTGGTTTCTTGGCCTTATATACCCATTCAAATTGGGCCAAATCAGGTCCAATCAATTTGGGTCCAACCAATTTAGGCCCAATTAGTTAATTAATGAATATTTTGGCCCAATTTTTTTTTCTACCACTTCTCTAGCATCATTTCTCATAAAAATATATCCATAATATTCGAAAAATATTTCTTAGACTACACGAATATTTTTGGCTCAATCAGACTCCATTTTTCTGTCCAATAAATTTTCATCAGTCTTATAACTCATTTTTCTGTGTCACCGTAAAATTAATTTTTTAATACCATATAATCCCTCATAATATTTAGAGTGAGTCCATGTATTCGAATAATTTTTCAGAGATCTCTAGTATTATTTTCAGGCTCGGTTAAAATTAGGTCAAACCCTATCACTATTCAAACCGAACCATGACTTATTTTTATTTCTGACTTTTGAGGACTTATTTGAATTCAATTTTGTCTCAAATTACATTTTTAGATTCCTCATAACTTTTACTTTCCAATAGTCAGATAAATATTTTTTGATTTCGGATGATACTATTTACTCTGGTATTACTATTCACGGTTCGAAAAATACTATTCCTGAAAATTAAAATTTTGGGCCATTACACACTCAATGATTGGTTTTATTTAAGCCTATACGGACTCTTCTCTTTTTCCCTAATTAAATTCTCATTTTCCCTTTCCATAAATGTTTCACTTTCTTTTTTGTTTTTTTAAGCTTTCCATGTCTTAGAATTAAGTGTCCACATGTCCCTTTATAAAACAATTAGTTTTCTAGTTATGAATCTTAAATTAAGACAATTAGTGTACACATGTCATCTTTTTGTTATTGTTTTTTATTATAAATAAATAAATGAATTATGTTTCTGCTATTACACTTAGAATTATCTATTTTTCTTTTTTTTTTCTTTTTATATTGTTATTGTCTTTTGATTTTAGTATCTGAACCAATCTTCATTTTCCAGGTTTGTGTTCTTTGACCTAAGTACTTCAAATTTCGACTGAGTGATAGTGTAAATATTATTTGAGTGCCAAATTATGTTAATGAATGCAATATTTTGACTTTATTTTAAGAGTTACACGTGATTTATTTTTAGTTCTTCCAATCGACTTTTTCATTTTTATAGCATGTAACTACTCGTATTTTTAATATGTAAAATGGCACATGTGATTTTATTTTTAGGAGTTGGTTTGATACTTTCTGCATTTCCGTATAAAGGGATTCATAAGCCCAAGAAGAAACTGCACAACATAACATAGCATCTTCTCAAGGGACAATTTTCTAATTAACATTTTTTTTTAAAAAAAATTACAAATTTGGAGTGTGTTGAAAAATATTTGCCGGATTGAAATTTGATCTAAAATCACAGCTGTCGGTTGTATTTTTAGACATTTTATTTTTTTTAAAAAAGTTATAATAGTTTTTTAAAGGTTTTCTTTTTTAATATTGTAGTCGCCAGACTAGCAGTTAACAGCTGCCGCAGTTTTTAAACTTTTTTTTTTAAATTGCACGTAAAATTAATGCAAGTATAAATTTTTTATTTTTGAAATATATTGCTTTGAATGTTTTGTAAAAAAAAATAACAAACCGAATCAATAAAAAAATTATTATATACACTAAATAATTTGCAGGTATTATATTTGTCAATTTATTTCTATATAATTAATTTGTATATGTATTTATGCATATCGTATAGTATAGATAATATAGGCAGCAAATTATTGAAAATTTGACTCTATTCTTAATAAAATATTGGTAATATCATATAAAACTAGGGGATATATCAATATATATATAACCTTTATACTGGAGGTAGAGAATAAAAGTTTGATAAATAGTAGATGGTTTTACTCAACATTAGGCATGACATGTTGCCATGAGCTACTTCCTATATTTGTATAAAATTAGCTGTATGATGTTAACTGTAATGTAATTCTTGTATAGGAAGCAAAAAGTTAGCCTAAGTAATAGTTTTTTCCTATTTTGTTTATCAGCATCTTTGTATAAATTTTTACTTCATACTTGGAATAAGAGGACAGAAAATATTATTCCAATTCTTTACATATTTTATCATGGTATCAGAGCCAAGATCTAAGAATTATACATGGTCTTTGTTTACCTAAACACTAACCTACAGACTCCATAAAACATATCAAGACAAGATGAACCCATCAAATAACTTGGTGGAGGAGGAGCAGACTAGCAAGAATTCTACAGCAACTATCATCAAAGATTTAACAACCAGAATGAATCAAATCTTGGTCCAGAACCAACACTAGACTCATGAAGTAGTGTATGAAACTGCTATTGCACAGATTGGAATCAAACTCAACGGAAGGAACTATGCATTATGGTCTCAGGTGGCTGATATGTATATTACAGGGAAGGACAAACTGGGTTACATAAATGGTGATCTTGCGCAACCTGAATTTACCAATTCAACCTTTAAAAAGTGGCAAATAGAGAATGCTATTGTAAAAGGATGGCTGATCAATTATATGGACCCATAATTAATCAGCAATTTTATTCGATTTCCAGCTATCAAACAGGTATGGGATTAAATTGCTACCACTTATTTTGATGGAACTGATGCATCTCAAGTTTATGATTTGAAGAGACATGTGTCTCGAGTAACACAAGACAAGGGATCCATTGAAAAATACTGCAATACTCTTCAAGGTCTGTGGAGAGAGATTGAGTTTCATCGTCTAAATCTGATGTAGTGTGCAAGAGATATAGAAAAATACAATGCTCTTATTCAGGAAGAAAAAGTTTATATTTTTTAGATGGTTTGGATGACAGATCGACTTAACAAGGCTCGAAGTGATGTATTACAAATGCAACCCTTTCCCATTGTTGAACAAGCTTACGGTCATGTTCGAAGGGAGGATGTGAGCAAACAGTAATGTTAATAGGAGCAGACACTACTACAGCTGCAGTTATGGCATCTAAAGGTGTAAAAATGGGTCAGCAACCACTTAAACTGCATATGGAGAAACCAGGATTGACCTCCTCAAACGGGGTGTAGACACCGTGTCCTGAGTCGAGGATAACATTTATTCAAACATGGGTAGAGAATGAAAGCATTTTGGCTCTCTATGGACTAGGGGAGTCTTTCAGGCAAACTTGATAATTTCTCCAAAAAAAAAATAAAAAATAAAAAAATAAAAAAATGTAAAAATTAAATTAAGATTAGGTTAAATTAATTAACTAATATTGTAGGATAGTAAAAAATTAAAAAGAAAATAAATAGAGTGTTTAATTAAGTAAAATAGGTGATAATAAGTCAAAATAAATTAAAAAGGCTCAAAACTAAGGAGGAAATCAAGGGAGAAAATACATGTGCAAAACCCTAGCCAAATTGGAGTATAAAAAGAAAAAGAGAGAAGGTAAAAAGGGGGGCCGACAAACAAAGAGAGGGCAAGAAAATAGGAAAAGAAGGAGAGACCTGGACAAGGGAAAAGGTAGAAAGAAAATAAAAGAGGCAAAGAAGGGAAGGTAAAACGGACGACAAATCCAGAGAGAGCGAAACAAAGAAAATAGAAAAGAAAGAAAATAGGGAGAGCAGACCAAGAGTGAGGGAGCCAAAACAAAGAAAAATAGAAAAAAAAAGGGAATAGAGAGGGCAGACGGAGGAAGGGAAACAAAAGCCAAAGAGGGACGGGAAAAACACAAAACCAGAAAAAGGGAAAAGGAGAGGGAGAACGCAGGGGCGCTGCCGACCACCCACAGCGATGAACCACCGCATGCGCCATGCCAAATGACCGAGGAGACCCAGACGAATTGGACAATGGCCACCGATCGTCCCCACTCGCTGGCAAAAAGGAGATCGGAGGAGGTGGAGCATCGAGCTTCTAGTGCGATTTTCGGCGAGGCGACACATCCTTCCGGCGCGTGATCGGCGGTGACAAGCTCTTAGCGTAGCGATCTACCCTCCGGCGAAGGTGGTGTCAACCACCGGCGAGCTCCCGGCGGCTCTGGCGAGGCAGCATGTAACACCCCGTTTTCCACCCTAGTAGTTTGAGCCATATTGTATGCAAGTGTGTATGTATATTTTGGCTTGTGTTAATTTCTTTTATTTGAGTTTTATGCATGTTTATTGGGTTTTGTTAGAATGTAGTAGTATGTATGGAGTTAGTGTGTGAGTTAGTGTGGTTAGACTAGGGTATAGTGTAGAAGAGAGTAGTAGGGTGTGAGTGATCAAATCCCACCAACCCCTACTTGACATGTGGCAAGGAAAGAGAAAGAGGGGGTATTAATAGTTAGGAGAAAGAAAATGAGAGAGAGCCAAGTTTCAGCCCTCTCCCATTTCCCCTCTCTCCTGCCCCGTCTCCTCTCTTTCTTTTTCCTCTTTTGTACCCTAGTTTTAGTTCAAATGGGTGTTGGTGGAAATTGATCAACTCAAGAGTTAATTGGTAAGTTTTAGTTGGGTTTTCTTCTTCTTCCTCTTTTCCTTTGATTTTTGTTAGTGTGTGTGTTCTTGAGTTAGGGTTTTGAGTTTTGTGTGCTTTGGGTTGTGTTTGCTCAGAAGTGCCTCCTAGAGACCCTAAGCGTAAAGAGAAGGCAAGTGCAAGTGGAGCCCTTTGATTTGGAGCAAAGGAGATCAAGGCTTGGGAATTTATGATTTTGGGTGTATTATGTGATTATTTGTTTTGATTTGATTTTTCTAGAAAATTATGAGGTCAAAGTTGTTTAAGTTTTTGTAAATGTTATGGGTTTTGATTAATTTGAGTTGGAATGCCTTGATTGTGAATTATTAAACCAAAGTGTGAATTGAATGAGTTTTTGGAGGAAAAATGCTGGTTTGGTAATTCATGGATTTTGATTGTGTTAGTTGCATATTTTAATTGTGATAATTGGTGTAAAACATGGGTTTTATGCTATTCAAGGTGTTTTAGAAGTTTGATTTGAATTGTGATGAAGTTTTGAGTTAACTGGAGGTTTGGGTGGGTTTTTGGAAGTGTTGATTTCTGCAGAATTACTGGAGAACTGGAAAACGCGACTCTGTTGTGAGCACGATGCCTGTCACGAGCGCGATAGAGCTCGGGGATTCCAGCTCTCACGGTAGGCAGAGCTTTGTTCTGTCGAGCTGCAGCACCACGCGTGTTGTCGCGAGCACGACAGAACGTGTAATGCCGAGGTGAGCTAGGCAGCATTGTCGCGAGCACGCGCGAGAGTGCGTGATCGCGATAGCAATTCTTGGCACGTTCTGTCGCAAGCACGACAGAAGCCGATTTGTTCCTTTGCGTGCGAGCGAGGTGCTCAGGGAGCTTTGCCCCTGTCGCGAGCGCGACACCTCCTGTTTTCAAAACTGGATTTCTTTTGTGCTTTCGATATTTATTTTCCGAACTTATGATGTTATTAGACTTATGCTTGGATGATTTTATGAACAATGTGAATATGATTGGATAATTTATGCATGGCCTGCAAGAGTCAAATTAGTGGATAGTTAGGCATGCCTAATAGAGTTAAGTAGCTACAACCCCAATGTGTTCCGGACCATGATCAGGTCCTCGTTTGGATCTTCGCGATCCTCAATGTGTTCAAATCTTGTTTAAGATCCTCCAATGTGAAAATGTTTTGAATGAGAAAAATTAAAGATGTTGCTTTTCGATTGTACCATCGGGTACCCCAATGTGTTCACTCGTTATCTGCTATTGTGAGTCAGCAGGCGTTTTGTTGTGATTATGAGCTTTTGAATATAATTGATAATGATCAAGCTATGATTTAATATATGTGATTATAAGCATGTGCCATCTTGTATGTGTTTTGCCTTAACGACCATTGTGAATGGCCGTTCATATTATTGTGTGTTTTTCCCACTAAGCGTTATCGCTTAACACGGGTGTTTCATCAGTGCAGGTGCGGAAGGAGTCGAGTTTTTGGGAGAGTCTCCGCAGGTCCAGCCAACATAGAAGGATTGAAGTGTTATAGGTTAGTTTTGTATCTAAGTTCTTTTTGTAATATTTTGGGCTCTCTTATTGTATTTATTCTTTTGTAATGCTTCCGCTATGTATTTTTTGGAAGATGGAATTCTTTTATAATATCAGTTATGTACAGAATATTTTGTAATGAACTTTTGATATCAGTGAATGATCTTGGAGCTTTGAAAGTTTTAATTTCCGCTGTAATCTATATATTATGTATTTGTTTTTGTATTTATCATGTTTGGTGACACCCTTACCCGTATGGATTCTCAATCCCTTCGCGGGATGAGTTCTTTTACGTATGGGTAGGGGGTGTTACATAGCAGGTAAGTGGGTTATTTTTTATTTATTTATTAATATTAATATTAATATTAATATTATTATTATTATTATTATTATTATTATTATTATTATTACGTGTTTTAGCTTATTATTATTATTATTATTATTATTATTATTATCATCATCATCATCATTGTGTAATTAATATTATCATTATTATTATTTTATATTATTACTATTATTAATATTTTTAGTTGTTTTATTATTATTATTACTATTATAGTTGTATGTTAATATTATTCTGTCATTATAATTATAATTATTATTGTTATTATTATTACTTGCTATTATTATTAGTATTTGTTTTAGTGTTGTTATTATTATTATTATTATTATTATTATTATTATTATTATTATTATTATTATTATTATTATTATTATTAATGTTGTCATTTTTATTGTTATAATTAATATTATTATGGTGGTTGTTATTATTATTATTGTGTTATTATTATTATTATTATTATTATTATTATTATTATTATGTGATGAATGTTATTTTTACTCTTATCGTTTGTTATCATTATTATTTTTGTTATTAGTGATTATTATAAGTATGTCATTTGTGTCTTATATTTATTAATTTGTTCATTCTGTCAGTTTATTTTATTTCTATTGTATTTGATTAATTATTTTTTTCAATTTATTTCATTCAATTATTTATTTATTTATTTATCATTTAGTTTAATTTAGACTGTTGCTGACCAATATCATTTTTTGTCATGACCGCAACCATGAGGGGTATGTGGCTCGTCTATGGAGCTAGGTGGAGCACGGTCGAGGTGAATAGATTAGGATTTATTATTCGAGACTTGTATTAATTATTGTTTTATTTTCTTTTATTTGCTTGAGGTCTGTAATAATAAAGGCTTTCTCGACCGCACTTAAAAACAACCACCACATAAAATGTTTCTACTAAAATTGAAAATTTATTAATAAAATTGGACCAATGTCCTGGTTTTCATCCCAAAAACGAAAGGTTCTTTTTTTCATCAAAACGAGATCACTTCTTCCTTTTTCATAAAATCGGTTTGAGAACTCTTTACTTTTTTTCTAAAATAAGTAGTTGGGAAACAATGTTCTCATTTAAATGAATATCCGGATTTATGTATGTATTTCATTCTATCACTATTATGGGTTTCGCGTTTATTTTTTGGATGATTGTAATTATATTTTATTTATCGCTTTATTTATTGCTTTTCTATGTGCTTGTAATGCGTCTCAATTTAGTTGTATGAATCGTGTGAGAAGAGAGATAAAATAATTAACTCTAAAAACTCAATCATATAACATTAACCAAAGGTATAAATAAGAATGAGGTCCTGAACTCTCTCTGGTTTTGGCCTCATAAGGTTATAATTTATTTCCCTATGTTTTATTGGGTGGCGACTCCGTGATACCTACCTTATGATACCCAACAGACGCCCTCGTAAGTTGATTGCCAACAATAAAATGGGGCTGGATCCCCGTCCATTCGAAGCGATCAGCTTTCACAAATTTTAATGAACCTCCATCCGGTCTCGGGTCCTAAAAGCGGACTTTCGAGAGCGACCCGGATGCCAGCGGGGTTCGGCGCACGTCGTATTGGCGAATCCGCTGGAGACATAATGAGATTTTTCTCCGAAAGTACTTTTGGTTAATCTAATATAAATAGGTTTAAGATTAAGAAATTTTATCTCTTTTCGGAAAATTGCATTGCATTTCACTAGAGTCTTAGATCTATGTTAGTTTGGACACTCTCTCAGCCTTAGTGCATTCTCGAATCACGACCCTACGTTCACTCAACGTACGAAAGTATTAAGGATAATCACCAGCCCAAAGTTCATACCTTATGGTATTTCAAATGGGGACCTGATTGGTCATTATGCTCGAGATGAGCTAGACCCGTCGGCAGGGACCATTCTTGGGTAGCCCTAAAGTATCATCACCTTTGACCAAAGCCCATATAATGAAAATAGATACTTTCACTAGAGGGGATGGACAATAACACATTGCTTGTGAAGTGGGTTTTTATGTATTGAATAAATCCAAATAAATTTCGATGTTTGCTCATCGAAGGCTTTCATTTCCCGATGGGCGCATTTCGATTTACTTGGATTGTTTAAATACTTCGATTTACTTCGATTGTTTAAATTCATCTGCATGCGCTTTTTAGTAATGAGAGATTGTGCTGCTGGCTTTTCGCAGCACACTATATGCGTCCATTGGATTTCCTGCTAACCCTTGGGCTAATCATGCCTAGGAAAGAGACTGCATGACCTCCTATATGGGAGAAATACGGTTGGGAGGATTTTTTTTTTCTCTTAAAAGTGTGTATTCGTACTGCTTGTGCATCTTTCATGCAGGGGAGATTTGATTAAATTTAAAACAACAGTAAATAAAGCATATGCATATTGTCTCATGTATAATTCTTTCAATACAATAATAAAACATGCGCATCTTATATGTAAAATTTCTTGTATCATAATATGTGAATATAAATGTAACCTGTATTTGTCATGCATGTACATAGCGATGCATGTCGCAACATATACATACTAATATTCATCATGACATCCATAATATCCGCCGTGCACCATAATCATTACATGTAGCATGTATCATGGAAAGTACATATTGACATACATCATAACATGCATAGACAAGCCTCTACCACAAAAAAAATAAAAAAATAAAAAATAAAAATAAAATTTCAATTATGTGTTATAGCATGTACATACGGACATATATCTTAGTATGCTCACATTACATATGTACATAAACATCGTGTGCTAGAACATATACATTTTGCTGCATATCAGCGTGTACATATTAGCATACATCATTAGGCTGGACATTGTACACATTATGCACGGCAGGCATCTCGCACCTTTCATATTATATGCCATATTATGCATATGCTCTATCATGCATGAGTCATGCCATGTACATATGAATCATGGATCATGTATGTTAGTCATTATATATATCATGCAACGCTTTATATATGCATACCATGTGAATACACATATTTTATATACGCCATTCATTTCTTGCAGCCATTTTTATACCGTGCCTTGCGTCGCACACATATGCCACTCACTGTACACATTCATTCTTATACTATGTCCCATGTCATGTGCATTATTTGTATATATTTTGTACTTCTATGTATGTGATTTTTGTCATACCTTACAACTCATCAACAAAAATTATCGTGCTAGATCTTATTCATCTTACATTACATACATGTCCTTATCATGTCTAAGTCATGCCATGTGCACATGCACCATGTATCATGAACATTCTCATGTTGTGTCATATCTTATACTTATGCCTTCATTATACGCTGCTTGCATGCACACAGCGAATTTATGTATGTACATCATCTGTCATGCAGTGTTTACACACCCACTAATAATTTTTTGTATGTGTTTCATGCACACATGTCTTTGCACATATTTCATGTACGCATTTCTATACCATATGTTTTCACACATGTTTCACATACATAGTTCCTTACATGCATTACTAATATGCCCAACACTATTGCATGCATCTTTCCCTATATATGATTCTTAGCACATAGTTCGCACATATTTTACATACAATCCTTTGTATACCTACGCAATTCTAATGTATATAAAGTTTGATAGTGCGAAATTTTTTGTGTTAAGTTGTACCCTAAATGCTGACATGATTGCACCTTATTAAGGTACATTTGATTCAAAGTTTGACTCTGCCTAAGTAGTTCTCAACTATGAATGGCTTTGATCTCAGTTCTAGAAATCTGCATTTCATTCCATTTTGAATTAAGCAAAGGGTAAATATGTTTGGTCTCTGATTGCTGGATCACATGAAAATATTTGACTATACCATGTAATTTCTAAGTTCAGAGCACTTTTGGCCCATTTTGAAAACAAGCCAAAAAAAAAAATAGTTGCAATTAGGGGATTGGATGAAAACTCACTAAGGGCACTAGAACCTTTCTGATTACACATCAAAGCGATCCCTGGATAAGACAGAACTAACAAAGTGATTTAGGCAGCCCTTTTTTGTATAGCTCTCTAAATGACTGTTTCCTACCCTTATTTTGCAATCGCTTGCTAACCCGTTGAGCCTTTATTTTGGTATGCTAAATGCATACCAATTTTATTGTTATACATATCAAAACTACCCTTCGCCTAAAATGATTTTGGCCTCCCCTTAGAAGAATGGCTGCTCTAGTAAGGATGGATGTACATTATGACATTTCTTTGGGCTATCAAAAGTTGCCCTGATAAGGATGGGTCTACACTTCGGGGAAAGAGTTTCAATCATTGACAATTCTTTGGGCTATTAACACTTTGGGAAAAGAGTTTCAATCATTGACAATTTTTTGGGCTATCAAAAATTGCCATGATAAGGATGGGTTTAATCATTGACAAACTCTTTGTGAAATTAGAGACATAAGCTTGAGAAAAAAAAAAAAAAAGAAAAGTGAAAAATAAAGAGAGAAAAAAAAAGAAGAAGAAGTAGAGCTCAAGATAGTACCCCTTGATGAGTTTAAATTGTTATCTTTTTAACTTAATTGTTATTCTGAGCTTGATGAACTAAAGTATTACCAAGTCCAAAACGGAGGAGGTTAGACACCGCATCAATAGGTTGATACCTACACGGCTGGAGCTATACACCGCTTGGTTAGATGCCGAAATGGAAGAGGTTAGACACCGCATCACCAGGTTAGATACCTACATGGCTGGGGTTATACACCGCTTAGTTAGATGCCGCAATGGAGGAGGTTAGACACCGCATCAACAGGTTAATACCTACACGGCTGGGGCAACACACCGCCTGGTTAGATGCCGCAACGGAGGAGGTTAGACACCTCATCGAAAGTCAACATCCTCATTCAGACCAAGAAGACAACTGCCTCAGGTACGCGTCTCTTCTTTTTTTTTTTTGAGTTTTGGCTCACCCAGGTACCCAGGCACTACGTTCCCCAAAACTGGGGGCAACTGTAAACATCGAGCCCTGAGGCAGTAAAAACCAAGGTTACCTGGTGATGAAAATGATGATAGTTCACAGGCAAAATGGTTAGAAGTGATGATTTCTTTGTCGAAACCTTTCTTTTGAAATAAAATAGATAATTATTATTATTTTTTGGGTTTTTTTCTGGGTTTTTGGAGACCTGTTGCTGCGCGATCTGCACGGCGCACACGATATGGCACCTGCTGGCAGCGTGTACCTATGGGTGGCACCCGGAAGCTGCGACACTCGCCTGCGAGGCGCGGTGCCTGCGTGCAGTATACAGCCCCCTATGCAAGGGCGCATGTCGCGCAGGCGACATGCGGCCCCTGCATGGAGGTGTATGTCGCTTGCTGCGCAAGGGCGCATGTCACGCAAGCGACATGCGGACCCCTGCGCAAGTCACGTAGGCGATATGCAGCCCCTACGCGGAGGCGTATGTCGCATAGGTGACATGTGGCCCCCAGCGCAAGGGCACATGTCGCGTCTCCTACCTTCACTAGAACTCCATTTTTTCCAATTTTCTCTGGTTTTTGAATTTGATTTAAATTCAAACTCTCTTTCCGATTTTAAAAAGGATAAATTTGGTTTTAAAGGAGAATTAAGAGTTTTTAACGGGATGAAAGTCTTTCAAAAAAAAGAAAAAAAAACCTAATTTTTGAGGATAATATAAAAAGAAAAGTTAGAGTAGAAAAAGGGAGGCTGTCGGAGAATGGCAGTAAGTTTTCCTAAAGAATTCAAAAGAAGATTTTTCCACAATTATTTCTGGATCCAAAAAAATTAACTCTTTCATTTTAAACTCAATTAACCATCAGATTTCTTTAAAAAGTCAGAGTTTTTACTTCAATTTGAAATCACAGAAAGCTTTGATTCAAAAGTTTTCTTGACTCTGTCTCTTGTACAAGCAATCGACAAGGGACATTATTCCATTTTTGCTGCCAACTTCAACCTCTGAGAGTAAATATCTAGGTTAAAGCCAAATCTTTTTTTTCTATTTTCTGTCATTCTTTGTTCTCTCAATTGTAGGTTGCTGTAAATTTTAATTAGTGCATGTTGTTGTTGTTTGTTGTAATCAGCCTGAATTTAGATTAATTTGATTAATTTTCTCACATGAAGCATGAAATGTAATTTTAATCCGTAACATATATAGATCTAATTTTGTTGCCTTTTTATCTGATTTTAGTTTCTTCTGTTAACTTTCAATCTTATATTTGACTATTGTTTCTTCCGTAGCAATATTATATTTTTTTACCATTATTTTATTTTTTGTGATAATATCTAGGCCTTTTATCCACCGTTTTTTATCTAGTATTACCTTTTGTAATAATCATTAATTTTGTTCTCAATTTCAATTATCTAGTGTATTTGCTTTTTTTATTGCCTATTTATGTTATAATATATTTTGTTTGTTTGCTTTATTTAATTGTTTGTTTATATTATGTTTTATTCATTTGATTTAATTTACTAGCATTTCATTTTATTCTTTGTTTTGTTGTCCATAAAATTTATTCACTTCTACCTTGAGTAATATTTCTAAGCGAGCCGGAGGATCAAGGGATTAAAGACCTTCAGCATTTGGGTTTGCATTTTTAATTGTTGTATTTTCTTTATTTTATTATTTTACGTTGTATGTAAAATGTGTTTTCAATTCGTCCATATTATAGAAAATCATGTTTTTTACAATAATTAAAATTTGGGTTTCTACTAATAAAACGGGACCGATATTCTGGTTTTATCCAATAAAATGTCACTTTCAAAAGGAGAATTAATTTTCATAAAAGGGATCACTCATCCCTGTTTTCTCAATAAATGCCAAAAAATAATTCTCTAATTTTTTAGCTAATAAAAGGAACCAATGTTCCTAAACTCTAATAAATGTCCCGATTTATGTATGATGTATTTCCATTCTCTTGGCGTATTTATTCATTTATTCATTTTGGGCCCTTGTAATTAATTTTGGGGCAAAGTTTTATTCATTTTATTTATTTATTTGTGCTTTTTGTTTTGGGGGATTGTTCTGTCCCATCTTTTTACTTGTGATTTTTTTATTACTTTATTTACTGCCTTCTTTATTACTTTCTGAAATGTTTGAAATGCGCTTTAAATTTATTGCTTGATCGCGTAAGATGAAAGATGGAATTTTGATTGTTAAAAACTCATTTATAACTTAACTTAAGACATTAATAAGAGTGAAGTTCCAAACACCTTCTCTGCTTTAAGACCCCCGAGGTTAGATGACCTTTCCCAGTTTCTTGTAAATTGGGTGGCGACTCCAAAATATCTCAAATGTGGCTAAAGGTTTCATGAGGTTAGATGAACTTCCCAATATTCTTTTAGGTAAGGAATTCCAAAATATCTCATATTATCCAAAATCTAGACACTAACCCTTCTCAGCGGGTCAAGTTCGGGCCGCGCGCGTCACAGTGACCCAAATGGGTTCATCGATGACCCAAAAGGGGTCTACAAGACAGAACAGGGGCTGCAGCATTCGGGATCCCTATAGGAATGCCTATCTATCCACTACCCAATTTAATGCAGACGATTTTAGTAAATTTTACAGTTACAGATAATTCATTTATCCATATTTTCCATTTCATCAAAATTCATGCTTAAAAAGCACATTTAGACATATTGCATATAGACATATTACATAATTGCTATAATAACTACTATATTAGCTCATGTATAACAATATAAAAACTTAGTAAATATCCCTTAATATTGCTAAACATGAGGTATAATAAATTTGATTCAGTTTAAACTTCATTTGATAGCAAAATTCACAAAAAGATTCTAGAAAACAGGGGTCACACGGTGGTCAAATATACCTACCCACCGTGTGGAGTGCCAGAAATTAATCACTGTCAAATAGAATGCTTTCACACGGTGGTTAGGACATCTTACCCACCGTGAGGGTCACCACATGGTGGGAGAAAATCCTGACTACCAGGTGGATCGATAGATTGCTGATTATCTTCAAGTATGGGCATGTTCACACGGAGGTTAGGTTTCCCTGACCACTGTGTGACTATGCTCAGATTTCATCTTCCCAATATGTTATGTAGCTCAAACACACACATCATAAAATTAATCCTCTAAACTCATATTACGCAAATATTTAGCCTTATATAAATCTCAATTAGACTTTTGCAAACAATAATTCCATCAATCTCTATTTCATACCAACTCAAAAACCACAAAACACCATTAAATAAATTTCCCATTTACTCAAAATCATACATAAAGAAGAAAAGAATTCCCAAACCTTCTTTTTCTTCTATACTTTTACTCTTTTTCTTCTTATTCTTTCTCTTTTCTTCCTCCTTTGGTTGTCTCTCCTTTAATTAGCCCATCAATTCCTCATCAATATCACATAATCCATAATCTAAAACTCTAGAAATAAAAGATGAAGAAGATAAATACCCTTTTATACTCACCTTGATTAACTTAATCCACACTTATAATTAATCCCTAACTTGAATCTTACCTTGAGCAAATTTTAATTAAGTTTTGAGTGTTAAAATAAGTGGGAGAGGGGCGGCCTTGGTGAGGGAGGTTGAATGGCTATCTTCTCTCCCTTAGCGGCTGACCTTTATGGCTTTTATAAGCCATGAAGAGAGCTCATCGCAATTCTAGACTTGAGCATGTGTAACTCTATGATTAGTGCAATTCTTTTCTTCTTTTTCTTTTGTTATTTAATCCACTACTTCTACTAATTTCTACATTTGGCTTGAAATTTAAATTAATTTATTCAATTTAACACACATGCTCACTTAATTTACATAATTTAATCCTTAAATGTAGAAATTACTGAACTACCCTCTTCAATTAAATTAATTCCCATTATGTGCATAACACATTAACTTAATTATTCTCATTTGCCAACAAATATATCCAATTATGTTTAAAACAGCTAGGGTATAAGTTGGGGCCTTACAATTCTCTCCCCTTTAAAAGAATTTCATCTTCAAAATTCATACCTGTACCAAATAACCATGGATACTATGCTCTCATAGTTGCTTCAGATTCCCAAGTTGCTTCTTCAACCCCATGGTGTTGCCAAGCACTTTCACTAATGTAATTTGCTTGTTTTGAAGTTATCTTATTTCCCGAGCAAGAATGGCCTTCGGTTCTTCATCATAAGAAAAATCCAGTTGCACCTATATATCTTGGATCAGTACAATATGAGATTCATCTGAACGGCATCTTCAAAGCAAGGATATATGAAATATATCATGGAGCTTAGCCAGTTCTAGAGGGAGAGCTAAACGGTAAGCATCTAGACCAATTCTTTCAAGAATCTCGTAAGGGCCGATAAACCATGGGCAAAACTTGCCTTTCTTTCCAAATCAGAGTACCTTCCGCCGTCTAGATACCTTTAAGAATAATTTGTCCCTGATTTTATACTCAATGTCATTTCTTTTCAAATCATCATACGATTTATGTCGATCACTGACAACTTTTAATTGTTGTTGAATAACCCTAACTTTCTCTTCTGTGTCCTTTATAATATCTGGCCCAGTTACTTTATGCTCATCTAATTTAACCCAATACACCAGAGTTCTATATTTCCTACCATATAATACTTTATAGGGTGCCATGCCAATACTTGTTTGATAATTGTTGTTATAGGCAAATTCCATAAGTGGAATGTACTTATCCCAACTGCCCGAAAATTCTAGCACACATCCCTGCAACATGTCTTCTAGGATTTGTATTACCCTTTCCGACTAACCATAGGTTTGTGGATGAAATGTTATGCTGAAATGAAATTGAGTACCCAAGGTGGACTGTAACTCTTTCCAAAATCTTAATGTAAATCATGGATCTCGATCAGACATAATTAATAATAGAACACTGTGTAACTAAATAATCTTACTTACATATAATTTAGCTAACCGATCTATGGAATAATCAATCCGTATTGTTAGGAAATGGGATGACTTGGTAAGCCTATTAATAATTACCCGCACCGAATCCTGCTTCTTTTGTGTGAGGGGAAGACCAGTCACAAAATCCATAGTGATATTATCCCATTTTCACTATGGAATTAGAATGGGAGTTAGCAAACTAGACGGTACTTAATGTTCATCTTTCAATTGCTAACAAGTAAAACATTTAGTCATATATTTAGCTATGTCATTTTTCATCCCTGGCCACCAATAAAACTGCTTCGAGTTATGGCACATCTTGTTACCTCCAGGATACATAGTAATACAGTATTATGAGCTTCTTGTAGTAACTTCTTTTTCAAGTCTTTATCAGCTGAGACACATAACCTGTTCTTATAATATAAGCTTCCATCATTCATCACTGAATAGTCAGTCTTGTCCCCATCCTTGATTGATTGTATAATTTGTGGTAACTTGGCATCACATTTTCTAGCATCAACTATCAACTGCCTCAATTCATGTTTAGCTTTTAATTGAGGTATCAAAGCTCCATTATGTGCAAATTTTTATCTGTCCCACCATAAGGACAAGGTTGAAATTATCTTCCTGCTTAAGGCATCTGCTACTACATTAGCCTTTCCTGGAAAATAATCAACAATACAATCATAATCTATGAATAATTAAAGCCATCGACGTTGCCTTAAGTTAAGCTCTTTTTATGTTAATAAGTATTTGAGGCTCTTATGATCTGTAAAGATTCTGCATCTTTTACCATACAAGTAGTGTCGCCATATTTTCAATGCAAAAACAATAGAAGCCAACTCTAAGTCATATGTGGGGTAGTTTTGTTGATGAGGTTTCAATTATCTCGATGCATATGCCACTACCTTACCATCTTGCATCAGTACACATCCCCAAATAGTGTACTCTTTACCCAAGGTAGGCTGACTTAACACCGGAGCTCCAATAAATATTTGCTTCAATTGATCAAAACTAGCTTGACACTTATCCATCCATTCAAACTTTATTTCTTTTTGAAGTAACTTAATAAGGGGAGAAGCTATTACTAAAAATCCCTTCACAAATCATTGGTAGTAACCCGCCAAACCTAAGAAACTCCTTACCTCAAATACATTCTGAGCTGGTTTCCAGTTTATAATGGCTTCTATTTTAGCGGGATCAACTCTAATGCCTTCAACAAATACAATATGGCCTAGAAATAAGACTTTCCTAAGCCAAAAGTCACACTTGCTTAACTTTGCATAAAGCTGTTTCTCCCACAAAGTCTATAGGACTATCTGCAAATGTTGTTCATGTTCTTGTTCATCATTGGAATACACCAGAATGTCATCAATGAATACAACCATAAACTAGTCTAGGTAAGGTCAGAATATCTGATTCATCAAGTCCATAAATGCTACCGGTGCATTAGTCAACCTAAATAGCATTACCAAAAACTCATATTGTCCATATCGGGTCCTAAATGCAATCTTCAAGGCATCTTTATTTTTCACCCAAAGTTGATAATATCCCAATCTCAAGTTAATTTTAAAAAAGACATCAGCTCCTTTTAACTAATCAAAGAAATCTTTAATCTGTGGCTGTAATGGCCCAAAATTGCAATTTTTATGAATAGTGATTTTCGAGGCATGAATAGTGACACTGGGGTGAATGGTACCTCCTAGAGTCAAAAAATATTTTATTGGACTATTGAAAAGAGGAGGTCAGCAAGAGTCTGAGGATGAAATTTGAGGTCAAATGGGCCCAAAAAAGTGCTAAAAGGTGGTCAAAGGGTCAGTTTGGGCGTCTGTCGGTGACAGGCAGCCGTTTATAGTGACAGACGGGCATCTGTGGACTATTTCCAGTTCACTTTGACAAGTTTTGACCTCGAGTTTGACCTGGCCATATAAGATGCTATGGATCTCAGAAAAATAATCCAAAAATATGGGAGCGCTTGTACTGATGAGTAGAATCATATGGTATTAAAAAATTAAATTTTTGGTGTTGCTAAAAATTTGGTTATCGAATAGGTAGAGAATTACCGGACCGGTAAACGATCTCTGATTGACCCAAAAATATTTGTAGAGCCTAATGAATATATTTCCAGAATTATGGGAGCATTTTTTACTAATCTTTGAGTTTGAGAAGTGAGAAAAATTAATTTGGGGCAAATAATGGCTAATTAAGGGATTTAGGCTTAAGTTTGGGTTGTCCCAATTAGAAGGCACTAGAATGGCCCATTGGAGGGCCCATAAATAAAGCAAAATATATGTTCCTTTTCTAGATTTTTCCAGCAGCTCTCTCTCCCCTCTCTTTCTCTCTTTGACCGTAGCCTTCTCCTCTTCCTCTCTCTAATGATTTCTTCATTTTTCTTCGATCTTCTCCTTAAATCCAAGCTTTATAATTTGAAGTCAGTCCCTCAAAGTGATTATTGCAGCCCCTAGCTCTCAATTGTGGTGGATTTAGTGGATGAAATCAAGAGATTTTGATTTGGGCAAAAATTCAAGGTAAGAGAAATTATTATTTTTAATTTAGTTCCAGGGCTCAAATGATTATATTAGGATATTTTTAGAGTTATTATGTGGTTTGATTGAAATATTGAAGCAAATATTGCTTGGATTTTCTTGTGAGGGAATTTAGCCAAGATGGAATTTTTGGAGGATGAAGTTTTTTTTCCATGGAATAAGGCTAGGAGTATTAAAGGATTGAAGGTTAGTGGATACAAAATCCTTAATTTTCCATGAATTTTGTATGAATTTATATTTATGTATGTTATGTGTTTATATGTATAATGCATGTATAATTGAAATTAATGTTATAAACATGTAATTAGAGGTTAGAAATAATGATTTAAGTGATTAAAATAGAAAGAGTAATTTTGTGATTGAAAACCTAGGTATGGCCAAAATTAGTTTCAAGGTTTATTAATGTGTATTTTTATGTTTAATGGCATATAAGTTTATACACATGTTAATTAACATGTAATTTAATAGAATAATTGATAAATGGAATAAAATGAAATTTATGTGAAGTAAAGTTACATTGGCCAAATGGTTGTATGTATGGTTTATTGATATATTTTGATAATTTAATGAAATTAATGCCATAAAATGAATGTATAGCTAAAATGGAGTGTACATTAGTTTATTTGAAATTTTTAGATTATTATTAAATTTAAATAAAGATTGATCATGTATTATGAATTAAGTGAAAATGATGGGATGTGTTAAGTTCAAGTAAGGTTATGGCATAATTAGAGTTAGAATAAAGTTATAAGTATCATGAAATGGAAAATTGTGAAAAAGAAATGAAAAGTAATATTGATTTCTTATTAGTAGAATGGTTGGATATGAAAAATAATACTGTTAGTGTGATCTATGCATGAATAATAGAAATTAAGCTTATAAATATGTAGACGGAACTTAAAATGAGAATTAATGTGATTAAAATAGAAGAAATTAATTTGGCTTAAAACTTTTAGCATGGACCAAAAATGTATATAGAGTATATTATGATTTACTTTTATGTTTAATGCCATATAATCATGTAATTATGTTAATTAGCATAGGATTTAGTGGAATGAATGATAAATGGATGGAAAATAAAAATAGAGAATAAGTGGATGTTATGGTCGAATGTATTAATATTGGATCTTGGTGTGTAAAAATCGCTAATTTAATGATTATAGTGCTTAATAATAAAAATAAAGTGTAGGAAAGTGATTTATGTTTGGTTAAGTAAGTGCTAATGATATGATATAATTTGTTGTATAAAGTTATTATTGCAACACGGAGAGTGATTTGGAAATAAATGTATGTATGTGGTCATATGATTATTAGAATTGGTTATTGCCCTTAGTAGTAGTCTGGTGGTCAAATCTAGCTTAGGATATAGTTGGCTAGCCAAAGGGGCACCATACCACGGTACGGGTCATGACGACTCGCTTAACTAGGCCAATGATGGTCTACTAAAACGATTGAAATGTTGAAATGTTGAAATGTCAAATGAAATAAAATGCAAATATTTGGGTGGTCCTTCGGGATCACTCTAAAATATAGTGGACCTATGGGGTCTACATCTCGTGTATCCAGTTTGGAGTTGTCTACCCAATTGATACTAGGGACAAAGAAAGGAAATGGTTTTAAATAAATGAATAAATGACAGTATGAATGATAATTTCTGCATAAAAGTGAAGTGGAAATGATTTAAGTGTGATGAATGAAAAAAAATTGGAAGTAAAATGGTAATTGCATATGTTGTGAATTAAATAAGGGGTAATGATAATAGTGAGGAATTGGAGGATATAACTATAATTTAAAGAAAATGAAGGATCGAATAGTAATTCTATGATAATAATGTTAGTTAAAACACTAAATTGTAATGAACCTTATTAAATAGTAAATTGCATGTCAAACAGTAATTGAGTATATGAAGAATGTTATTGTAATGGCATAATTGTAAATACTCGTAAAAGAAGGGTAAAATTGTAAGTTAAATAAATTGTAGGGACTAAAGTGTAATTTGATCATGTTAGTGTTAAAAGGAAAGTTAATAAGTAATTAGTAAGTAATTAGATTGAGAATATGGTAATTTAATTGGATTAAAAAGAAATTTAAATGAAATTAATAAGTAATGAATGGCAGAGAAGATAAATAAAAATCATGATAATAATAAGTGTTTTATCGAGGAAGTAAGTGTAGCAGGTCATAAGATTTGTATATTTATGTTATATGAATTTTTTTATGGGTAGTTTATAAAGAGTGCCAAATTTGTGTAATGTAATTGAAAATATATGTATGGATATATTATACAAATGTATATGTAAATTATTATAGTATTGGGTGTGCATGGAAGTGATAATTTATTTGGCAAAGCATAAATTATGTATACATGCATGAAATAAAGTATAGAAATAAAGATAAAAGCATTTTTAATGGATAAATACTTAATTAAAATTACTTGAGTAACATAAGAATTTAATGTGCATGGAATTGTGTAAGTATGTATGCATGAATTAGAAGAGTTAATGTATTTATACTTGTAAAAAGAGTATAATCGTATTAGTGTTGAAAGAATTGACTAAATTGTTAAGTTGTGCAGGGATAGAATGAAATGAATAATTGGATAATGAATTAAAGGTAAAGAATATTAATATAGTGGCATAATGGTAACCATAGTAATATAAAAGCAAAACTATAATTTGATGGAAGTTACATGATTAAATGGTAATTTAATGATGATAATATAAATTGAAAGACTAAAATGTAAGTTGGTTGAAAACATGATTAGTAAGTGTAGTGTTAAGAATAAAATGAATTTAACGATTTTAATAAATATAGTAATAGTAATGTTGTATCTTAGTAATGGTAATGGTATTTTAATTGGTAAAGAAAATGTAAGCAACATTATAAAAAGGTTATGATTAGTAAATAGTAGTAATACAAATCACATTAAATAATAATGTTATGGTTAAAGAAGCATCTAATTGTATAGAAATTATAAGCCATGTATGTTGCATGAAATTATTAGTAAGAGAATAGTAAGATGATTGATGATCAGATAGTTAAGTTACCAATTGGAAATGCTTATGGTTATATATGCATGGATTTTCTAAACATGAACATGTTTATGCATGTGGGTGCATGCATGAATTAAATTAGTGGAATATTATGGATTTGTATCCACTACTGGGCATTTTTAATGTTCAACGCATAGTTTGTGTTTGACTGCATGTAGGTATAGATCATGTTTGAAGTGGAGCAAGCAAGCTTGTTAGTTTTGGAAGCTTAGCAAGCAAAGTATTGAGAAAAGTGCATTTTGTTTATGTCTTTAGCATCTATATGTGCAGCATAAGTGGATATAGTTGTAATTTTGGCTGGAAACTATGTATAAGTATTATGAGTAATTGGTGTGTGTATATGGTAAAAGTTATATGGTGCATGCTACGGATAAGACACGCGGAGTGATGTGGTTTGTAGTGTTGTGATTATTGAATGAATTGATTATATTGTTGTGGCTATGTTGGCTTGTGTATTGTTTGATCTTACAGGAGGTTAGTGTTAATGTATAGCCGTTATGCTGTCGAATTTTTGTATCAAATGAATAAGATAACGGTACAGTTATAGGTCGATCGGCAATTAAGATAAGTAAAGGATTAAGTAGTTTTGCAAGTCGGGTTCAAGGAAACAATGAGTAGCAAATGAGGAAAAAAAATTACCTATTTTGACATTGACTAATAGTGGTTGAAGTCAATAAGACATAGTAACTGTGGAGCCTAAGTTGGTCAAATTTTTATACGTTCGGTGTAGTGTGAGAAGGGTGTTACAGTGGAAATGGGTATTTGTTCTTCACTGTTACCTTGTTGATTTGCCAATAATCGATACACATCCGTAGTGTACTATCTTTCTTTTTCACAAAAAGAATGGGTGCACCCTAAGGAGAAACACTAGGTTGAATAAATCCTTTATCCAGGAGTTCCTGTAGTTGTATTTTTAACTCTTTTAATTCTGTCGGTGCCATCCGGTAAGGAGCCCTAGAGATGGGAGCTGTCCCAGGCAAGATTTCAATAGATATATCTACTTCCCTCTGAGGTGGAATGTAATGACCCAAAATGTACCCTAAACGAATTTGCAGGTGTCTAGGGAGTATTGGTGACTAAAAATGTGTAATTGAGTATTTGAAATTGTTAAGTGTAGTCGGGGACGTGATCAGCATTAAGTGAAAAGTTAAGGGTAAATTGGTTATTTAACATCTATGGACTAAATTGCATAAGATTTCAAATTAAGTATGTCAATTTATGAAATAGAAATAATTATATGGTTAATGTAAGATTAATCAGAAGATTGAGGATCAAGGTGGAAATGTACATAAAAATCATAGGAGCACCAATAGGAGTTGGACACCGTGCATTTAAGATAAGTGAAAAGAATTATTAGGGTATAAAGGGAGGAGGTTGGCTGAACAAAAAAAAAAAATTCAGATTTTTCATTCATGTTCTTTCTCACACTACTCTCCTTCTCCCTTAATGTATGTTTAGTCATTCAAATGAGGCAAGCTAAGATTGAAGTACTTTTGGTGAAGAAAGGTAAGTTATAAACTCTCTTCTCCATCATTCCTTCTTCCAAGAATTAAGAATTGAAATTATAAGATGGGAAACAATCTTAACATGAGGTTTTTAATGTTTAAGGTGTGTATGAGTTGAGAGTCTAACTAAGACGAAAGGAAAGGAAAATGAGCCACAAGTGAAGCTTAGAATAAGGAATAAACTCAAATAGGTATAAGAACTATCTCTTGCCTATGATATGTATTATTTGAGTAATTGACATAATATTGATGTTATTTTGATCATATGTGGTGTTTGAGATTTTCTTGTTGTTGTGAAGTTGAGTAGAAGTAAGAAATTGTGCATATGTTTTAGGTGAAACTTTGTCTAAAGTCATCCCTAACCTCATTTCGGTTTTTAGGTTATAAATTGACCTAGGAATCTCCAAATTTGATGATTATAATTTCATTTGAACTATAATGTCTATACCTACAATATCTTAGAAATGACTAAGCTAATTTTGACTCTAAGTGCCTCAAAATTGGCCAAAATAGAAGTGTATCTACTTTGGCTGCGTCATGGGAGCAGGTTTTGTTTCCAAGGCCATTTTTGGAGTTCTAGAATCCAAATTGTGTGAATCAAAATTAAACTAGACATATAGGAGAACAATGTTCCTGAAGAAAGTATAGTTATATTATGTTTCTTTTATTTCTAAAAAAATTTCAAAATTGGAACACAATTTTGTCCCTGAAAGTTGCCTTGAAATAGTCTAGACTTATTTGGCCATATCTCCTGGGATATAGCTCCAAATAATCTAAAATTTTACCAATAGAAAGTTAAGACATAGGGGAACAAAAATCTAGCAGACCATATTTGCTAAAAATATTTTTTACTAGTTGATTTTGGATGTAAAAGTGAGGCTCAGAATCTGCTCCTGAGGCAGACTTGGTACCGAGTTGTGCCGACTCGGCACCAAAGGCTTCTTGTCATGCCCCAATACCCCTTAGAAGGATATAGGGATGCTACGCAACGCTAAACAATACTTAATCACACAAGATCACTAGTTCATTATAGTTTACCACATAGGTTACAAAATTACATATTCCTTTAAATGCTTCAATACATATTTTATTTACACAAAAACTTATAGCAATATCTTTACATCACAATATTAACCTAACTAGAAGACCTCACTTAAGACTTCTCCTAGTGGCCTGCAGATACTCCATGCAAAACTTGAGCTTCACACAACCTACACGGGAGACAAGCACCCATGCTAAGCGATAATGCTTAGTGGGGATGAAAACAAAGCAAGACTAATACAAGCATTCATATAATAACACAAAACAATATAACATGCTTAATTAAACAGAACACTATGAAGTAGTAGTCCATATATTAGTTCACTAACATGCCAACATTCAATAATCCATACTTTACAATAACAATATTCAATACACAATGCCAGCGGAAGGCTTCAATATTATAACCACTATACCTTATAACATAGCATTGGTATCACTCAAAATGGCATCGCTAACACTACCATTAGTCACTGCAAGCACAGTAGTTACCTGATATGCCAATATTAGATAGTTCATTCTTTACATTAGCAATATTTGATAGCTCATACTTTCCAATAACAATCACTAATATTCACTGACTGCGATAAGTTTTGATATCATGGCAAGAGTGCGATGCAACAAAGCATTAATACTACTCAATATAACATGGATGGCACTATCATTACTTAATGATGATACAAACTATAACAATCATAGGTTAAGACAATATTATTACAAATACATGCCAATACCATTTCACTATAGCCTGAATCAATACAGAAGTGGATACGGGTACACTATATACTTGAATATATATTAACACTAGATCACTGGATACCCGTCGGTATCAAACACTAGACACCCGTCGGTGTCAAACACTAGACACCCATCGGTGTCACACTTGCATCTGCGAATCACTAACCCTTTATAAGCATGCTTATCAATCCATGACTCGATTACAGGCTTAACGATTAATTCACAAAGTAATATTCATTTGCATAATAAATGTCATTCGCTTAGTATTGTTCATTCGCATAGTATTATTCATTCACATTGTAAGGTACTCATGTAGTTCCCTAAAGCAATATCATGGTACAAATCATCACGTAGAACAAACTCGCATCATCTAATGTCTTGCATACATACATGGCTTGAGAAACATACTCACATTCCATTATACATTTTCGTACTACACTTATTCACTAGAGTTCACACATTATGATTCTCACAAAGCACTATCAATCTCATAGATGTATACCATAGTATAAGTTAACATACACTAGTACAAGTAGGTTTACATCATGCTCACATTTTCTTATATAGATTCACACTATTGGTTCAATTTAATGCTGTTAGATTTAACAAACTCATCTGCCAAGTATAGACTCCATCATGCTTATTTATAGGCTCAATACAATATAATTCAATCATATATGATCAATATCGCATACCATGACATGTTTAATAATTAAAAAGCATGTATACATTTAATACCTTTATTAAAATACTATGCCATAGCATCATTTACATATAATTTCAATTAACCAACATTCATACACTCATTTCATAATGTTAGACATGAGTTAGACAAGCTATAGGAACTTGCAATGAAGTTCGAGTGCATTTCGGAAAGAAAAACACACAAAATACACAAAACTGGGGAGGGTCATGGTGGCAATGATTTTATTGTGACCGTGAGGTCCAAATACATGCAATTCTACCTTCCTTGGCATTGGTCATGGTGGCAATGAATTGGTTGTCACCGTGACATACCAAAATTTAACAAAACAGAAGCAAAAACTCAAAACTGCTTCACTACTCTATTTTTCTCAGCCTAAACAGACATCTAAACATCAATTTTAGGAAAAAATCCCTCTTAAAAATTGTTCCCTAGGCTGTTAAGTTTCAAATGCAACAAGTTTTAGGTCATTTTGACTTCTAAAACAACAGATATGAATTAAACAATCTATACTGTTCCAATGAACCCGCCAAAGTAGATACACCTCTGTTTTGGCCATTTTTAAGGGTCTTAGAGCTATAATTCGTTCATAGTCATTTTTGGAACTTTTATAGGTGTGGAAGTCAAGGTTCTAATGGAATAATAATCAATTCATTTGGAGTTCTGAAAACTCCATTTATGACCAAAACATCACATGAAGGTTCTAGTGAAATATGAGCAGAGTTTTCCCCTAAAACTTTCCCTAGGCTGTTAAGTTTCAAATGCAACAAGTTTTAGGTCATTTTGACTTCTAAAACAACAGATATGAATTAAACAATCTATACTGTTCCAATGAACCCGCCAAAGTAGATACACCTCTGTTTTGGCCATTTTTAAGGGTCTTAGAGCTATAATTCGTTCATAGTCATTTTTGGAACTTTTATAGGTGTGGAAGTCAAGGTTCTAATGGAATAATAATCAATTCATTTGGAGTTCTGAAAACTCCATTTATGACCAAAACATCACATGAAGGTTCTAGTGAAATATGAGCAGAGTTTTCCCCTAAAACTAGGGTTCATACTCTGGTCATAAACTCATTGCAATTCAATTAACAATTTCTTCACACCTCTCAATTACACATCTCAACTTGTAACATCTATCAATTATCATACAAGTACACATATATATCAAACTAATTAATCATGCATTTTAATCAAAATTAACACAGAATCTAATCCCAAACCTCTTGAAACTCTCTTTCACTTCACTACTCAATTGGTTCTTTTTTCCCTTAGCTTTTCTACTAACTTCTCCAACTTACCATCACATATACATACACAATACAAAGCACAATTAACATCTTGAACTGAAATTTAAACAGAATGAAGAAGAAGGAAAAGAAATACTTGATTCAAACTTACCTTTAGGATATACTACTTGATCCTTCTAATCCATGCAACTCAATTCTTAACAAACAAGTGAAGAAATGAAGGAAAAAAGAGGAGAGACGAAGAACAAAAGGAAAAAAGGAGCAGAAATGGAGAGAAGGGCAGGATCAAAGGGAACAAAGGACAAATTTCTCCACTCACTCTCTTTCCACAACCATTTATATGCATGCTAGTTGGTAGGTGTCAAACTCTTGGCAAGACACAACCTCTCTAATGCAAGATGGAAACCTCAAAGCAAGACACGTGGATCCCACTAGTTCAAGATTAAGGTTAATTAATCTCACATAATTAATCTTAATCCTCCACTTACACTAATCATGCACTATTACACTTTGGTCACTACAATACTTTATTTTCTTGCAATTAAGTCCCTAATTTCTCATTTTCAATTAAATCCAAATCTATAAACCCTAATTAACACTCACTTCATTACACTAATTATGTTCAATAATTCTAGGGTGGTTTTCGGGCCGTTACACTTCTGTCCCAAGTCAGCACAGTAAGCCCCTATAATGGGTCATCACATGGGTGACGACTCGTTACAGCCCCCAAAGCCACCTTGTTTTCTTTTGTTCTTTTTGTGTATTATTTTTGTGTTTAAGATATATAAGTGTATTTTTAATGCATGAATGAAATAAAAGGATATTTATATGACATTTAAACAAATATAAAATAATTAAAAGGAAATAATTAATAATTGAAATACCTTAAAAATTTATATGTGTAAATGTTACATGGAATGAATATTATGTGTCACTTAGATAATATAAGTTTTAAGTATGCATAATTATTATGTGGATTTGAAATATGATATTAGATATAAATTAAATATTGTGTGGGTCAAAGGATACATGAAAATACCATGTCATATTATATTAATTATAAATGATAAATGTAAATGTATATGTACTTAATTAGAGACGAGCTGTACGTATGAATGATTTATTGATGGTATAGTACAGAATACACAAAAATAGTTATATAGCATATGATGATAATAATAAATGAATAAATAATTATATGTTATGAATTTATTAAATGATATTGGACAAGATATGAATGTTATAGGTCATTGATAAGTGGTAATAAGAATTTGATAGGAACTTGAGGCTATGCTTATATAACTATAAAGAAATTATTTATGAATTATATGCGATAAATTGGAAGTGTGTTGATCATTATATGATCATATTATATGTTTGAACATGTGATAAATACAATAATGATACAAAAATTATAAGAATGTGACACGATTATGAGTAATAGCCTACGTTAATCGAGTTGTGGATAGATAGATATGCCTATAGGGTCCTTTATTGCTCCAGTCTATGTGTTCTTAGACCCCGTTTGGGTCTCTGTGCATTTCTGGATCCCGGTTGGATCCCTATGTGTTTATAGATCCCATTTGGATCCTTATGCGTAAATGTTATGGATGTAAATGTACCCACAGGTATCTATTCATTTTAACCCGTTATCTACCTCCTTGGAAATGCAGGGGATAAATGAGCAAAAAAATATTAAGTGAATAACTCGGAGATTATTAATAAATGAATGTGCCCTTATGTATTAACTTTAAATGCATAATATGATAATTGTTTATATAATTAGCAAATGAACGTATTTATATGAATGAACTTTAAAGGTATACTTATGTGATTTGCTAATCTAGAATGACTATTTGATGATTGTATTACTTATGTTGGAAAAGTTGACATGAAAATGTGCACTCTATATGTATAATCTAGTAACAATCAATTGATATATATGTATTACTCTATAAATGTGTTATATGAGCCTAAGATATTAATTATTTTATCTCTAATATATTCAAATTGGTTTATGAATCAAGTTAAGTATTCTAACTTGATTATAAGATAATTGAGGTGTATTGACATTAACACGTACAGATATGCTTATATAGATATGCTTATGATTACAGGAGTCTCACTAAGTAATAAGTTTTACTTCATATGAATATGTCTTGAAGAAAAACATATATATATTAATGTGGATATTTATATATGAATTGGAATGGTAAATTAAGGTAAATGAAGAAAACTAACTCTAAATGGAATACGGGATATAAGAGAGAGATAATGAGGTCTATAAACGTTTAAGGATTCCCTTGGGGTCTTGTGCATTTTTTGTATAGATAATGGTATTAGGCAATTAAGAATTCTGAAAGACATATGATATACGAATAGCATAGTTGTAGACATGATGGATATAATTGTATGTGTATCACCAATGCATATCATTATAAATAGTCTATACTATTAAGGAAGCATATAAGAATATTAAACTTTACAAGTATGTGTTTAATGAATGTTTCTAACTATGTTTAAGTGTATGAACGTGAATAATTATATGTAACCATTTGTGTGTTTTGTAGATGACCACTATGAATGGTTGTCCATATCATGTTTTTCCCCACTAAGATTTTGTGCTTAGCATGGGTATTTAATCCGTGCAGGTATTGAAAATAGTTGCTTTGCCAAGAACATCCCGTATCCGTCAAGGCCAACGAGTCTGTAGGAGTTTCTTAAGTAGACTTTGTGTTATATAATTGTAATGTAAATGAACTCTTCTATTGCAAGTATAAGATTTATGTATACAATGTACTATTGAATTTATAAGTAACTTATGAAAAAAATCATATGTAAAGTGAAATTGTGTATTTTGTTTTATACGTTATGTTCAAGTGGTTTGCCATGTAAGAAATTTTATAATTCTAAATGTAATAATGGATGTAATCGTATACTGTAGTTATCGTGTGGCATCCTTCACCTATCATGGTAGTTTACTACGTACGGGTGTGGCTGGTGGTTGCGACTGCGACGAGTAGTTGCAAGGGGTCATCGGCGGTGGAGGACGATGGTAGCAGTGTAGAACCCATGAAATCGACTCCACCTCCTCTCTTATCTCCCCCTTTTCTTCTTCCTGTTTCTTTTTTTTTTTTCGTGTTTTGCTAAATATCTTTCTTCTTCTTTGTCTTTTTTTTAATTACTTTATTATATTTATTTTAATTTTTTATGGCTAGGATTATTTATCTAGATTTTCTAAGTGCCCAAGAGAACTCTACATAATATCTCCTTTTATATATATATATATATATATATATATATATATATATATATATATATATATATATTTATATATATATATATATATATATATATATATATATATATATATATATTTATATTTATGTGGATGATCCAAAAAACAATTTTATTCTCTAATCCTCTACCCAACACAAATTTCCATTGCTTAAATTTTTGGTTAAATAATAGCCATAATTGATATTATTTAACTTAATTACGCTAGTTAATTTCATTTACAACTTAAATATTTAGTTAGAGTTGACTAGTAACTATTTTTAGGTCAAAAACTAACCATCGTAAATTCTTGGTCTACCGTGATATTATTCACAATGCCAAAATTGTCGAAGTGTTACATTTCCTCTCCTTTTAGAAAATTTCGTACTTATCTTGAACCAAGCGAAAGATGACAAACCCTTATATTATTTTCTTCTAGCTCAATGTGGTCTTCTCGATCCTTAAGTTTCCAACTACACACTTTTACTAGTGGAATCTTTTGTTCCCTACATTGTTAACTTGTTCTATTAATTTATCAATTAGGCTCTCTTAATATTTTTAATTTTTGTTCCCTAGACCTTGCTAGGGTCTCTTGTCCCCGTGAGCTTCGCTTACTGACATGTGCAATAAAAATAAAAATTAATCCCATCCGACATTTTGAATTCCATGTAATCAAAAATCAAATTCTTTTTAGAGTTTCAAAAATTAAAAACTTCTTCAACGTGAACAAAAAATCTAAAGCTAAAATGTTTTTTATTGAATTAGAAAAATTAAAAATAATTAATCAAACAAAGTGAAATAAATAAATAATTTCCATCGAATATTTTGAATTCCCTCTAATAAAAAAATTAACTATCTTTATCATTTTAAAAATCTTTACTTAATACCTCAAATATTTTGAATTTTTTAAAATTAAATAAATTTTCAGTTGATCTTTAAAATTTTAATTTTTCATGTAGAGGGTCCAAAACGTGTCTTATATATATATTGGTTTTTAAAGGGGGCCGAACCCTTAAAAAAAAAAAAACTAAATAATTTATAACTAAATTATTACACGTAACTACTAAATTAAATGTGGCATTATATTGTTATGACACTTGGCATATTATTTTCAAGATTATTTTTTTATAGACAATATATTTTCAGGTTTCTAAATTTTTTAAATATTTTACATTGAATTTATTTAAAAAAAATTCCTGATTAGATCCCTATAATTTAATATGATATATTACGCAATTCCTCATAAAAAGTATGTTAGCACTTATATTTCAATTGCCGTTAATGGCCTCTCATGCTGAAAAAATTCATTCCAGAATTGGTTTTTGGATTTTTAAAATTTTCCATTTTGGATTCTTAAACATTACAAGTTTTTACATTGGGGCTCTTTACAAAAAAAAAAATGATGCAACTTTTAGTTATGGGAGAGTATAGACCGGTTAACCAATTCATTAATATCGATTTTTCAAAATTATGAACCATTAACCAGTCTGTTATATCAGTTTCGATTTTTAGTTTGGCTAACCAATATTTTTCAGTTAACTACGAAAATTTACAACCAACATTTATAAAAAGAAAAATATTAGACAAGATTCAATACAATTTTAAATGTGCAAAGTAATTCAAAATAAAAATCACAAAACAAATATAACATAATAGCCAAAATTCATGCTCAACAAATTAATAGCTAATATTATAAAGTGTATTTGATATTATTGAAAATTATCATGCTTAATTCTACGTCAAAGAAAAATTTTGGATAAAATTGAATGTTAAGACATAGACTCTAAAATATAAGACAATGTAATTAAATGCTATTAAGTAAAATATAGACATCAATATATATAATAAAAAATAATATATATAAAGGTTATTATGTTGCTTTATGAGAATGATATAATTAAAATATAGTTTAAAATATTATATAAATTTTATAAAGTAATAAAAAAAATAAGTTATAAAAATAAAAATATAATTTAAATATACTTTAAAATATTACTTTATGTAATTTTAGAGAGAAATAAAAAAACAAAGAAAAAAGAATTAAAATATTACTTTATATAAGTTTTAGAGAGTAATTAAAAAAAAAAGAAAAAAGAAAAAAATTTTAAGGTATAAAAATAAAAATATAATAAATATGAACCGGTTAACTGGTACCTAAAAATAGAAACCAAAAACACTAAAAATAAAAATTTAAATCGAGTCAATCGAATCGGTTAACTAAAAAAATCAATTCGACTTCGAACCGATTTTTCAATTAACAAAAATTTTGATTTTTTTTTTCTCACCCCTACTTTTAGTGGCGATTAAAATATATGTGTATGTATTAGTTCTATTAATGAGAGACTGTATGTTATGCTATATTAAAGTATAGGGATTTAATGAAAAAAAAATTATAAAGGAATCTAATATAAAATTTTTTAAAAGTTCAATAATACGATTTATTTTTTATTTTCTTATTTTTTTTATTTTCTTTTTGAGATGTACACATGTAACACCGTAATACCCATAAATGGTACGGATATCAGATGTCACAACACTATACTGTTATACGATATAATACACTCGATAGTTCAAAATTTTTTTTTTCAAATCGATAACATTCATGCACAAGTAATACCAACAATACAACAATCCATACGAAAGTCTATTAAAGTTCCATACCTAACATACATACAACTACAAACGTGTTCTTGCATGTTCTTAACTTCATCCATCTCAATCATATACATACCATATCTACGATCCCATTCTTGCCATCTATTACTATCCTAGACCATCAACTGAGTTTTGGCGACTTTTAATCTTCTATCTTCCAAAACCTGCGCATATTAACAATTCTACGTGCTGAACATTAAAATGGCTAGTGGTTGATATATATCCCTAGCTTTCCATCTCTAATAACAAGCATGCACACACAAGCATACATTTTTATATACACTTGACAAACAATAATTCCTTAAAACTTTTACTTAATTTATGACTTAATTCATAACTTACTAGATTCCTTATTACTTAATTATTACTTTGCTTATATCTATTTCCGTTTACTATACTATAGAATTTGATTCCAATTATCTCACTATTTATTATTTACACTATTAACTTTAACGTTTATGTTAATACTTTTACGGACTTTATTTATAGTGTTCACTTTCTTATTTCCTATATGTGTCATTAATACTTTTATTACTGTTTCTAGTCACTATTAATCTTTTCTCATTGTTTACTTGTGATATTACTCTTTAACTTAACTAATTCCCTTATACTTATTTCATCATTCATTTAATTGAAATTTTTGCTAATTGACCTATAACTGTCTAAATTAATATTCATTTATATAAAATTTCGACAGTATAACGGCTATATACTTTATCTACCCTTCTGCAAAACAATCAATATCACAGCCCATCATGGGCACAACAATACGATAATATAAATGTGATCAATTTATTAATCTATCACAACTTTATAGCATTAATTCTTTCCCTGTCGTATAAGTTTATATTTAAGGTTAATCCTTCTATTTACTATTTCAAAATTAACTCTATTATTCTTCCACTAATGTTATCATTATTAATATTACTTTTCTAATAGTTAACATTACTTTATTATTATTATTATTATTATTATTATTGTTGTTGTTGTTGTTGTTGTTGTTGTTGTTGTTGTTTTAGTAATCATATTATTATTTGATATTACTACACTAAATTTGCATATACAATATCTTAAAAGCATTAGGTTCCCTAATTTACATTTATATGGCTTAGCTCATATTAATATTTCCCATACTCATTTATATTACTTTAACATTTTTTTTATTTTTATTTTTTTAGATAAAATTTATTCATTCTTTCATCTTATCTATATATGTATAAATTTTATATTCATGTATCCCTTAAATAATTTTCAATATTCCCTTAACATTATTAACATTTTTTCACTAATTCACTAATTTTACCATTATTTATTTTCTTACGTGAATATTATGATTATTTACAATCTTAATATAAATTTTACTATTATCATTAGTATTCTTATTGCTATTGACACTAATATTTGTATTAATATTACTCTTACTATTACTATTATTGATATTATCATTATTATCTTTACATATTTGATACTACATTCATTATCTAATACATACACTTAATTTCTCTAATTTCAGTTAACATCATATAAGCTTAAATTTCCTTTTAATCCTTTATTAGACAATCACACTATCAATTTATAATTTAATACCTATACTTTCATTTATTTATGGTTATATTCTTATTTGTCTATTAATTATCATTTATCACTACCTAATTATTTTTTTCATATTTAATTCATTCTTCGATAATGTAAGAATTCTATTTAACCTGTACATTTTATTCAACTTTCATGCTTAATTTCTTTTTAATCATTTATTTAATTAATCTCTTTCCCATATTTTATCCCCAAATTTTCACTTTTCCTTAACCATTATACTTATTAATTGTAATTCTTATTAAATTACAATTTAGTCCTTTTCATTAGATATGTTAAGGATTATTACACTTTAATCCTTTCATATTATTTAAATTACAAGTTTGCCCTTTATTTTCACTATAACTTCAATTATGCCTATTCTTATTCACTTTCATATTACTTATCACTTATCATGTAAAATTTTCATTTAGTCCCTAAATGTCATTCTATTATACTAAATTACCTTTTTAGTCTTTATATTACTACCATTTGCTTAATTTACCATTTGGTCACTTATTTCTCATTATTACTATTTTATCTCATTCTTTTACATAATTACCATTTTATCCTTATTCCTTATACATCTTTACAATTTAATCCCTTTTTATTCCATTTCCCTTATTAATACACATTTACTCATTTTATTTCATTTTTATTAATTTGCCCCTAGTATCAATCTGGTAGAAATCTCCGAACCGGATACATAGAACGTGGACCCCACAAGTCCATTACATTTTAGAGTGACCCAAAGGACCACCCGTACACTTTCACTGCAATACACTGTACACTTTATCACTTTAACACGTTTTCACTTTTTCACTTTAGTAGACCGTCATTGGCCTACTGATGCGAGTCGCCATGACTCGCTACCGCTGCATAGGTGTCTTTATGGCTAGCCAAATATATCCTGAGCTAGATTTGTCCACCAGACTACTACTAAGTGCAAAATATACTTTTCATTTTGTATTTATTCACTCATTCATTGTACATTCAATTCTTACAATATTTATCATTCACTTTGCACTATATATATATATATAATCATTCATTTTCCAAATACATACCATGTCTTATTGTTAGCACTTGCATTATCAATCATAATTCACTTTTATTTAAATACTTTAACACACATTTATTCTCATGTATATACATTTACATTCCCATTTACTATTACACTTATCATTATTGTTTATTTCATATCGTATTAGCAATACTATACCATTTTACATTTCCGTATCAATTATCTTAATTCATAATTAATTTAATAATTTACATAAAAGTCCTTTATACTTTATTAATATATTGTATTTTATTTCTTTTTCTGTTCATTTCAAATTTTGATGTTACTAATTATTCATTTACCTTACTTACACTATTATTTTTCTTTAATTACACATATTCAATACTATTCACTGTAGACATAATATATGTCTATATTAAAATTTATCCAATTAAATTCTAAAACCTCCAATGAGTTACTATACACTTAATTCTAATATCTATACTCATTCTAAAATATTATATCCATTAAATTATCAAGCTAATTAATTAATTATTTAATTATTTCATTTGGCCAACATACTTTATATCTACCCTTAATTCCTTTTTCCTCCATTTCACTTCTATGCTAATTATCATTTATCTTTTTCTCCATTTATACTATTACAGTAATGGCCCAAAATTGCCATAGTTGGCATGTAATGACTTGAATACTAGTATAGTAATAATCAATGAATTCTGTAGAACTTATAGTGTGGTTTGGGTGCAAAAGTACTAGTAATTATGCCCTAAAATGTAGTAGGATTATAAGGTTAAACGTGTTTAAGGGAAGGAAGCCCTAGGATGGGTGACCCCCTAAGCACCCATTAAAAAATATGAGTTATCAGGAGTCGGTGGATGAAATTAGGAGTGAAAATAAGGTCAAATAGGTCCCCAAAAGTCAAAAAGAAGAAAAGCCTATAGTTCGGTTCAAATAGTAATAGGTTTGACCGAAACTTTAAAAATAGTAAATGACCTCTAAAAAGTTATCTGAAAGTATAGATAAATTTAGAATAATGTGTAGAACAATTTGGTATTGAAAAAATAATTTTACGGTAATATGGAAACGTTGGTTAATCAAACCGATTCAATTGAACCGGACCAAAAATGGGCCATGGTTGAGATAAAACCAAGGTCAAATGAGCTATTAAGGGAAAAAAGGAAGTTAAGGATGAAAAGTGAATCGAACTGGTTCAATCAGTAAATTGAACCAGTTAGACCAGTTTGATTGCAATCTGACTAGGTTGACCAAAGTTTGACCAGGCTTTAGATGGTGTTACAGAGCTCAAAAAAAATTATATAAAAGCATGGATTTGCTTTAAATGATTTGGAAAATCAAATGGTGATGAAAAATAAATTTTACGGTGAGATAGAAAATTGGGTTATCGGACTGGTAAAAAATTATCAAACCAGAAAACGGTCTCCGATTAAGCTAAAATTTTATATAAAATCTAATTTATATATTTTAATAATTATGAAACTGATTTTGGGAGAAAAAATTTGGTAAGTGATAGAAATAATTTTGGATTGGAAAATGGGTTTAAAAATCTAAATGGGCTTTTGAGTTGGGCTAATTGGTTGAACCAAGCCTAAGCCCACTCAAGACCCCTATATAAGGCTGAAGTATCTCCCAAATTGCAGAAATCTCTTCATCCCTCTCCTCCCTTCTCTTGGCTGAATGGAGTTCTCTCAATTTATCCATGAATTCTTCATTTTTCTCTCCCAAGTTCCACCAAATCAACCTTCCCAAGTAATTTCCAGCCTCTCTTTTCAATGATGGTGGTTTTCAAAGTTCATTTGAAGTGAAAGAAGTGGGAAAAAGTAAGTGACAAAGTTATGTCCCAAAATTGAGGTATGTGTATTTGATATTTTTAATTTGATTCAATAGTCCAAATAGGTAGATTTAAGGGTATAGAGTATGTTTATGTAATTATATTGCAAAAAGGAAGCAAAATAGTCGTGGTTTATTTGGATTGTATATTCGGCCACTTAAGGAAATCAAAGGAGGTGATGGTGTTTCAAGGAGAAAAGGCTAGGAAAGGATGTTTAAGGTGTGAAAAACAAGAAAATACGATTAGTGGATACAATATCCCACTCTTTCCATTGAATATGTATGATTTTGTGTTTTGTTCATATGGTATATATGTGAAATATGCATGCTAAATGATATTAAACCTTATAAACATGTTCAGGGAGGTTAAGATTGATGATTTGAATGCTTAAAACAAGAAGAAATTAAATATATGGTATGGACATAATAGTGACTGAATGGAATACATGGGTATACAAAGGTATACTTTGTGTTTTGATGCAAAATAATGGTGTAGACATGTAAATTAAGATGTAAATTAACTTAAATGATGATAAATGAGTGAAAGAAAAATTTAATGGTAATTATATAGGTTGGGCTGAATGGTTAGTTTAGGTAAAATAATGTGTAATTTGATTATTTATTAAGTATGATAGCATAAAAAGAATATATGGTAAAAATTGAGTACATAATAATTTACTTTGAATTAATTGAATATATTTGAATATTTTAGAGTATAATAATCCATTATGTTTATATTGAAAATTATGATATATGTGGTATTTTAATGAAATTATGACATGAATGATATTAGAATTAATTAAATAATGGAATGAAGATGTTTTAGTGAGAAAAGAATGAATTATATGAGAATTTGTTTGTTGGCTGAATGATATACCCTATTTAATTAATGATATAAATTGAATTAAATTGAGTATTTAATGGAAATTGAAGTAACGGTATAGTTATTTGCCCTTAGTAGTAGCCTAGTGGTCAAATCTAACTCAGGATATAGTTGGCTAGCCATAGAAATACCATACCGCGGTGTGAGTCACGACGACTCACCTCAGTAGGCTAATAATGGCCTACTTGAAATGTTGAAATGTTGAAATGTAAATGAAATTAAATGTAAACGTATGGTGGTCCTTCGGGGTCACTCTAAAATGTTGTGGATCTTTGGGGTCCACGTCCTGTGTATCCGGTTTGAAGATTTCTACCAGATTGATACTAGGGACAAAATGGTAAAAATGAATTAAACTGAGTAAATGAGAGTTAAAATGAGAAACAGATTGATAAAGGACTTAATTGTAAGAAATTACAAAGATTTAGGGATTAAATGGTAAAAATATAAATTTAGTAGTTAATAAGATTACATAAGAGAAAATGTGATATAAATAGGTAAAATGAGTAAATTAATTATTGTATGGACAAAAAATATAATTTAGCATGAAAATAATATTTTAAGGGTTAATTGGTAATTTGTAAGTTAAAAAATGAATTAATTGTAGAAACAAGATTATTTAATGATATTATTATAAATAAATGAAAAGGGAAAGGTAATAAAGTAAATTGAAATAAGAATGAGATTTAGAAATAAAATGATAATTTTACATGCAAGTAATGAAATAAAAGTAAAAAAAAAAGACTAATTAGTGACATAATAATAATTAAGGACTAAACGGTAATTTATATATTAAAATAATGGGATTAATATGAAAATAAAATTAATTAGTGGCATTATTGTAAATAAATAGAACTGGAAGGTGGTAGTGTAATTTAATGAAAGATTAGGGATTAAAATGTAAATTTATAATGATATTGTTAATTAAATGATTAAAATGTGATTAAAAGATAACATAAGAATTAATAGTGTAATTAAATAATAATTAAATGCTTAACTAATAAATAATTATAATTAAGGATTAAATAGAAAATTTACAAGACAAATAAAGAATTAAATGTGAAAAATGGTTAAGTGATGGTATAATTGTAATTATGGATAAATTGGAGAGTGAAACTGTAATTAGAGTAAAGTTAAAGGACTAAAGTGTAATTTGACACGAAAATTGAATAGTAAATGTAAATATAAGTTATAGTGATATTAATAATGAAAATATGTGAATGGAAAGAAATATTATGTGTAGAAAATGAAATAGTGGTAATTTAATTAAAAGGAAGATTAACATGTTTATAAAGATAAATAGATAAATTATGTAATTTAGTTGAGTAAAATAAGTAAAAATAAAATGGCAATTTATAGGCACAATAGCACAAACTTGAAAGCTATTGCCAGTGTAGGGATTTAATTGTAATTGATTAGGATTAAATAGAAAATTTACAAGACAAAGAAAGAATTAAATGTGAAAAATGGTTAAGTGGTGGCATAATTGTAATTATGGATAAATTGGAGAATGAAAACGTAATTAGAGTAAGGTTAAGGAACTAAAGTGTAATTTGACACCAAAATTGAATAGTAAATGTAAATATAAGTTATAGTGATATTAAAAATGAAAATATGCGAATGGAAAGAAATATTATGAAATAGTGGCAATTTAATTAAAAGGCAGATTAACATGTTTATAAAGATAAATAGATATATGAAATTTAATTGAGTCAAATAAGGAAACATAAATAAGTAAAAATAAAATGGCAATTTATAGGCACAATAGAACAAACTTGAAAGCTATTGCCAGTGTAGGGATTTAATTGTAATTGATCATTTTGGAGAAAGAGAATTAGAGAAAATGTTAAGACAAAAAGAAAATGATAATTATAATGAAAATGAAGGGTAAAATTGTAAATTGAATAAAACTAAAGACTGAAATGAAAATCGTCTTTAATATGCCTAATAAAAATGATTAAGTTGTAATTTATTTAGAATTATATATAACAAGTGTAATTGTTAAGGAAAATTGATAATTAGATAGTGAAGTTTAGGAAAAATAATAAATAAAAGTTTAAAGTGTAATTGAGTAAAAAAGGAATGAAAATGTAACACCTAGATTGTAATTTGACCCCGTTACTGTCAAATAAAGAATTAAAGAAATTCGAATGTACGTATAGTATTTAATGGAGATAAGGAAGTTAAGAAATTAGTGAATAATAAATATGGCAAAATGTACACAAAGGTAACAATAGTAGAATATTTTAGGTTAATAATGGGGACAATAATAACATTGAATGTGAAAGAAAAAAATAATGGATGGGTAATGAATTAATGGGTAATGAATTAATAAGAAATACTATTTTAATGTTAGGGAATTATTGATAGTGTGTAAGGAAAATGTTGAAATAGGGTTATGCATATATAATTAGGTTAATAAGAATAAATTAAGTTAATGATAGAAATAATAATTATGACAACTAAAATGATAGACAGTAATAGTGCTAATATTATAACGGTTAAATAAAGCACTGATTTTAAATAATTAAGGTATAATATCATAAAATGAAATAAAGGTTAATGTAATTATTTAGTAAATGACAGTAAAATTAATGTATAAAACTAGGAGGATGATAATGAAAATGAAAAGGATAAAAGTATAACGCTAGCACTAATGTAAATGTTAACGATAATACAAGATAAATTATAGATTGGATGACAAACTAAAATAAATAACTTAATAGAAATAATAATGCCAATATTAATAGTAATAATAATGATAGCAACAGAGAATAACTTCATTAAAAATACTAGAAATGGACATAGAATAGAAAATATATATAAATATATAGATTATGAAATGGGGATAATAATGTTAATAATATTATTAATAGAATTGAAAAAAAAAAGATCACGACTATGTTAGTATTAAAGTTATTGATAATAAAGATAATAGCGATAATGTTAATGATTAATTGACAGTATCAAATATAGATATACGAATCGATAAAATGACAATTGATTATAACAGTAAAGTATAATAAATATTAAACTTGAACATGAACTAATTTAAGGTATTAGAGAAACTAGCATTTGCATATAAAATGGAAATACATATGTGTGTGCTTACTAGTGTGTGTATAAATCTGGAAAATTTGGGATATGTATCCACCACTGACCATTTTAATGCTCAGCACGTAAAGTTTTACTACGCACAGGTTATGAAGCTAGGAAATTTTAAAGTGGCCGAGATTTTGGTGACAGTCGAGAAGAGGAGTGAAAGCAAAGATGAGAAGATAGGCATAGAAAGTATATGACCGAGATGGTTAATAAGGGCTTATGTTTTGTGTGAATGTTAAGTGTAAGTTTTATTCGGAGTTATGTATAAATGGGTATATTGTTATTGTCTATTTATGAGTATCATCGATATTTGAAAGCAAAAAATTGTACCGAACTGTCTAACGTAGTATAATTCGTAACTTTAACATTGATCGGACATGTAAGTTAACCAAATCAACGTACATATAGTACAGTGGTATAAGGGTATTACAATTACCTAAATTAAAAACATCATGTTCCATTGATTTCTCCTAAAACATAATATAATACAAACCTTAATTAGGTTCAATTGAGATCTAAAAATATCTAATTAATTTATATATCTTCCATTTCATCTCTATATTCATTTTCTATCATTACTTTCATTAAATTAATTAAATATACACTAAAATACAACACTAAAGCATTCGGCCAAGGTAATAATTCCACTCCAAAATTTATTCTTTCTTCATTTATCATTTATTCCATTATTTCTTACACTCGATAACATATATCTATAATTATCTTTCATTAAACACTTAATTATACTATACAATACCTTAATATTCCATTCGGTTTCACCTAGGGTTTTATGACTAATTTGTTTCTTTCCATTTTAAAGTCAATTAACATGCTTACACACTTAATTTCAATTTATCATACAAAAACCACACACATGCATACTAAACATACACTAAATCAACAAAATAACAATGGAAAAAAAGAAATATTGTATCCACTGACCTAAATTTCTAGTTCTCCACTCCTTAATCTTCCTTTTTCTTGCCTTAATCCTTTGAAACCATCTTCCTCCATTAATCTTCCTAAAGTGGCCAAATATGTAAACTAATAAAGCCACCATTACTTTACTTCCTTAATTCAATATGATAATATAAATATACTCTACACACCCTAAATTACCTATTTGAACCCATGAATTAAATTAAAAACCTCAAAATCAATTACTTGATTTTTAACACATAATCTTCTCTTCTTGATTTCTTCTCAATTTTCCACTCCAAATGAGCTCTAGAGATACTTATTATTAAGGAGAGGGGCTGAAAATTACTTGGGAAGCTTTAATTTGATGGAATCTAGGAGAGAGAAATGAAGAAATCATGGAAAAATGGAGAGAAAGAGAGAAACGTATGGAGAGAAGAAGAAGAAAAAGAAGAAGAAGAAGAAGGATGAATCTTTAAGAAACTGCGGATTTTTAGGCCTTTTAGTCTCTTTAGATGAGTCCAGAAATAGGTTCAACCAATTGGGCCAATATTTTGCCCCAATTTTATTTCTATCACTTCCCAATCTCAAATCCTCATAAAATTACTTCCATAATTCTCAAAATATATTCATTAGGCTCCAAAAATATTTTCGGGTCAATCGGAGACCGTTTCTCGGTCCAATAATTATTTACCCGTTCGATGCCAAATTTTTAGTGTCACTGTAAAATTAATTTTTCTTTACCCTTTGATTCTTTATATCAATACAAGTGCGTCCATATTTTCGGATTATTTTTCTGAGATTCGTAGCATAAGTTATGATCCGGTCAAACTTGGTCAAAACTAGTGAACAGGCTGATTTTTGTTGATTTGAAGTGACAGATGCTCGTCTCTCATCCAGGGATGCCCTTCTCTTAAAGACAACAGCCTAAAACCAATCTTTACACTTCTTTTCGCATTTCCAATGCCTATTTGACCTTCATTTAACCCTAAATTTCATCATCGGACTTTTGCTGACATACTATATCTAATAATCCAATAAAATATTTTTCGACTCTGAGAGGTATTACTCGCCCTGGTGTCACTATTTACAGCCCAAAATCACTATTCATGAAATTGACCATTTTGAGCCATTACAAGACAAATGACATACATATATGTAGATACAAAATATTTGGTGCAGAAATGAGAAAAGTTAAAAAAATTACTTCCTTTGTCTTAGGTAAGTTGTTACTTTTTTGAAAAAAAAAATTGTCCTTTTTAAAATTCTTTTATAAAATTAAGACAATATTTATTATATATATTTCAATTTTATCTTCTTATGGTATCAACACTACATTAACGTCTCCATTAACTCTTCTCTTTTCATACATTTTCTCTATTTTCATTAAATATAAATAAAATATTATAATATTTTAAAATAATTTTTAATAAATTTAAAAAATTAATAATTATCTTAATATATGTGGAAAAGAAAGAAAAAAAAGCTACAATTTATTAGGATGACGAAAAGAGTTTTTTTTTTTCCTTTTATGGTGCGTATGGTTCTATATGGAAGCAGCAGGGAATGGGCTTAAGCCTCGAAAATGACTCCTTATCCTATTCCATAACTAAATAGCACAAAACGGGGAATAGCAGAAGAATTATATAAGACATAACAATACAATTAAATCCAAATGCAATAGAAGTTAAAAACATATTAAGCAAAATAGAAAATATAGATCAGTTAGAGTTAATGAAACATAGAATATTCAGACAATTAGAACTAGATATTCTAGACACTAAATTATTATTATTGGAAAATAAATTAGAAGAAATAGAAAAGTCAACAAGATATATATAGCTAACAAAATGGAATATAATTAACAATCTCATACATGGAAGAATTAAAAAATATGCAAGGATATACCTATGTTGAACAAATTAAATAATAAATAATAATCTAAAAATCTTAAATCAAAATATGATAAACATGAATCATAAACATTATAGTTTCACTAATGCGTTATATGATGAAGATGATAGATATAGTAGTGGAAGTTTAAGATTACCAATTAATGCATTTATGTAATCTAAATTCGAAAATACGAAAGATAAAATTGAGAAACTGATCTATAAGAAACTGCGGATTTTTAGGCCTTTTAGTCTCTTTAGATGAGTCCAGAAATAGGTTCAACCAATTGGGCCAATATTTTGCCCCAATTTTATTTCTATCACTTCCCAATCTCAAATCCTCATAAAATTACTTCCATAATTCTCAAAATATATTCATTAGGCTCCAAAAATATTTTCGGGTCAATCGGAGACCGTTTCTCGGTCCAATAATTATTTACCCGTTCGATGCCAAATTTTTAGTGTCACTGTAAAATTAATTTTTCTTTACCCTTTGATTCTTCTTATCAATACAAGTGCGTCCATATTTTCGGATTATTTTTCTGAGATTCGTAGCATAAGTTATGATCCGGTCAAACTTGGTCAAAACTAGTGAACAGGCTGATTTTTGTTGATTTGAAGTGACAGATGCTCGTCTCTCATCTAGGGATGCCCTTCTCTTAAAGACAACCGCCTAAAACCAATCTTTACACTTCTTTTCGCATTTCCAATGCCTATTTGACCTTCATTTAACCCTAAATTTCATCATCGGACTTTTGCTGACATACTATATCTAATAATCCAATAAAATATTTTTCGACTCTGAGAGGTATTACTCGCCCTAGTGTCACTATTTACAGCCCAAAATCACTATTCATGAAATTGACCATTTTGAGCCATTACAAGACAAATGACATACATATATGTAGATACAAAATATTTGGTGCAGAAATGAGAAAAGTTAAAAAAATTACTTCCTCTGTCTTAGGTAAGTTGTTACTTTTTTGAAAAAAAAAATTGTCCTTTTTAAAATTCTTTTATAAAATTAAGACAATATTTATTATATATATTTCAATTTTATCTTCTTATGGTATCAACACTACATTAACGTCTCCATTAACTCTTCTCTTTTCATACATTTTCTCTATTTTCATTAAATATAAATAAAATATTATAATATTTTAAAATAATTTTTAATAAATTTAAAAAATTAATAATTATCTTAATATATGTGGAAAAGAAAGAAAAAAAAAGCTACAATTTATTAGGATGACGAAAAGAGTTTTTTTTTTTTTTCCTTTTATGGTGCGTATGGTTCTATATGGAAGCAGCAGGGAATGGGCTTAAGCCTCAAAAATGACTCCTTATCCTATTCCATAACTAAATAGCACAAAACGGGGAATAGCAGAAGAATTATATAAGACATAACAATACAATTAAATCCAAATGCAATAGAAGTTAAAAACATATTAAGCAAAATAGAAAATATAGACCAGTTAGAGTTAATGAAACATAGAATATTCAGACAATTAGAACTAGATATTCTAGACACTAAATTATTATTATTGGAAAATAAATTAGAAGAAATAGAAAAGTCAACAAGATATATATAGCTAACAAAATGGAATATAATTAACAATCTCATACATGGAAGAATTAAAAAATATGCAAGGATATACCTATGTTGAACAAATTAAATAATAAATAATAATCTAAAAGACATGATAAACCAAAGCTTAAGAAATATTACAAACGGAGATTTAAGCCTTTCAATAGAAATAGGTATAATAAAGGAAGATTCTTTAGAAAAAAATAAAAGATTTAGCAAGAAGAACCTTAAGGAGTGTACTTGTTGGATATGTAACACCCCGAAACCACCCTAGTAGAGTAAGCCTTAAGAGTATGTGTGTGTGTGTATGTGGTTAATGTTGAGTATGTGTTATGTTAATTGAATTAAGTTGTTATGTGTGTGTATTGGGTTATGTTCTAGTGTGAAGTGTGTATATGAGAGTAGTGTATGTTAGGAGGCTAGAATTGGGTAAGTTATGGAGGATAAGAGTTGGGTGTGTTTTCCCTCTTGAGAGAGTGACATGTGGCAAGTGAGAGGATAAGTATTAGGAAAAGAGAGAGAGAGACTTCAGCTGGTTTCCTTTCTTCTTCTTCTTATTCCTCTTTCCCGTTACCTTGCTTCTTCTCTTCCTTTCTTCTTGAATTCTTCCCTTTACTGCAAATTCTAGTGAGTTTTTGAGTAGCCTAAGCTGGTGTGGTAAGTGATAAGTGATAACCTTCTTTCTTTTCTTTTGAGGAGTTTTTCTAATGGTGATTTAGGGTTTGAACTTGTTTGGTGTTGTTGGGTTTTGTGGTTCAGAGAATCCTCCTACAGAATCCAAGGGCAAGGAAGTAGCAAGCGGGAGTGGAGCCCCTTGATTGGAGGTTCATTAATTCCAGGTTTGGGAATTTGCTTTGATTTGATGTTTGTGTATGGGTTTTGAAATATGCATGAAATTCTGGAATTTATGATGTGTAAATAGGTTTGTATTGGTAAATATGATATGGGTTTTGAGTTTTGATGAGTTAGGTGGCATAATTATGGAATTATTGAATCAAATATGAAGTTGATTGAACTTTGCTTCATAATTTTCTTGTTTTGGTGATTTTTGAAATCTTGAATTGTGAATTGATGATTTATTTTGGAATTAATTGTGAAAAATATGTTGTTTGATGTTAGTTGTGGTGTTTGGAAGGCTTCATTTGAGGTAAGATGGAGTTAGAAGTGAGGTAAGAAGAAGGGTTGGCCGTCCGACTCGTGCTCCCTTTCTGTGCGTGTGAGTTGTGCATCTCAGCAGGGCGATGGCAGCAGGAGAGGATCAGCACGACACGTGCTGATGAAGCACGACTCGTGCTTATGCAGCACGACTCGTGCTTTCAGCATTTCATGCTCTGAAGCACGACTGGGGTGGAGAGACATCCGACACGAGCCGTGTCCCTCAGCACGACTTGTGTCCGATGCCTTTCTGTCGCGAGCGCGACAAAGACCCCCATTCTGCCCTATTTCCTCATGTACCTAGTTTTCTGAAAATGAATTCTAAATGTCTTTTTCTTATTGTTTGTTATATGACTATATTTATATGAATCATGCATGACAAATTCTATATATTGCGAATTGAAACATGATTTGGTTTATGCATGACCTGTTAGAGTCGAATAAGTGGATAGTTAGGCATGCCTAATAGAGTTACTGTTGCTGCAGCTAGTGTATGATTTGGACCCTGATCAGGTCCCCCGACTGGATCTTCGTGATCCCTATGTACCGAATCTAGGCAAAAATGTCTTTTGGAACAAAATTAAAAGATTGTTTTGATACCCTCGGGTATCTATGTGTTATGAGAATGATGTTAATACCTTCGGGTATCTATGCGTACTCGTTATCCACTGTTTTGATAAAACAGGTGCAATAATGTTATTTGTTATTATATGTGAATTCTGAAATATTGCATATTGGGAATAATATGATTATAACGCTGTTATGCTTTAAGTTAACTTATGAAATCATAACATTTAACTGTGCCATTCGCTTGTGATTATTTATTGACGCCACTGTGAGTGGTCATTGTGCATCTTTGTTTCCCCACTAAGCGGTTTTGCTTAGCACGGGTGTTTTATCCGTGCAGGTGTGGAAGGTTTTGAAGGGTTGAACAGCGGGTTTCGCATCAACAGGGCCAACACGACTAGTGGATAGAAGATTTTATAGTTTAGGCCTTGTAGTCTTTTTGTATGTGTTATAGTTTTGTACTTTTGAAACTATGTAAAGAATATTTTGTAAATCGTTTTGATATTAGTTATATGTAACTATTCAGTTGTGCTGACGCACTTTTGTATCTTTTTGGAATATGTAAACCCACCTTTGTTATATTAATGAAATGCAATATTTTGCTCTATGGCCTATTCTCTAATGAATTATGCAATTTTAATTTATTCATTTGCATATGTAATTGGTGTGCAATGATTGGTTCTGTTTGAGCGTCCGTGGGTGGCAACCCTCATCTATCGGGGACCTTTATCCTCTTTGTTGGGTGAAGTTCTCTACATATAGGTAAGGGGTGTTACAGGATATGTAAAGAAAAAGGCCATTATGAAGATTTACAAGCATTATACATCACATTTACGAGAAATTTTAAAAACTTGTAAACCTACAATTGCATAATTTACTCAAAAGAATAGAATTCATAAGTAAAAGTTTAGAACTTTACTGTAGAATTTTGTTGAACAGTTGTATATCGTCATATTGGATTGTGGTAAACCACCAGTGTCTTTACTTTAAGATACCTCCAAGGTATCCACACAAGAAATAAGGTCTAAGAACCTTCTCAAGGAGCAACAATGGCCAAAATTAGGTTAGAGCCATGTTAACCAAATTCGACTAGAAGTCTTGGTAATATAGTGAAAGAAAGTAGGGTTTGAGGTGTTTTTAAACACTTCATGGTCAGATTAGTCTTATCTCATAATGGATGTACCTCCCAAAGGAGATTAGACCAATCAGATGGGCTTAAGTGACACTTACAGGCCCAACCATCAAGTTTACGCATAGGGCCCTGAAGAACTTGGTCTTGTGCATTTGAATGGGCTCCAAACCCATTAAAACTTTAATTATAGCCTTAAAATATATTAATAAAGCCCCATATCAAATATTAGCTGCATTCAATGCAAAATGGGCTCTAAAGAAAAGTCTCTAACTTATAGAAAGTTATATAAGCAGATTAGGCCTATTGGTTTTTTTTTTTTTTTTTTTTTGCGCATGAAATTTTTTCTCATCTTCTCAAACTCTATATTATTTCTTACCAACTTATCTAATAAGTTTCCATAACATCCCATGTCATGTTCATATATTGATTTTCACCTTAGATCTTTATACTTATATGTGTGTGATGATAACTTCAATTTAGTACTTAGTTTTGATAGTGTTTTCATATGATTTTTGGGTGTTTAGTTATGTTTATTGTCATATTGTGATTACTTTAGGTTAATTTTGTCAATCTTAGTTAAATTAGAATTTTTATGCATTTTTGTTAGCTTTTTGATTGAGTTTGAATTATTTTGCAGGTAATTCTTAGGTACCTCACGGTCACAACCAAAATGGTTGTGACCGTGACATTCAAAAGGGTCAAAAACAGAATTTGGGCATACATACCTCACGGTCACAACCAAAATGGTTGTGACCGTGACATAAATCTTCATCAAGCAGAATACAGGTACGAAGCACCTCACGGTGGTAACCAATCTGGTTGTCACCGTGACATAAGAAATTCCTGGGCAATACCTGAAGTTGAGCACCTCACGATAGTAACAAATCTGGTTGTCACCATGACCACCATCCTGTGCATCCAGCAAAATTGCATCTTCGACAGCCTCACAGTGACAACCATTTAGTTGCCACCGTGACCCATGATGCCTCACAGTGGCAAGCACTTCATTGCCACCGTGACCCCTCGAGATCTATAAAGTTAAATTTTATTTTTGGCTGCGAGAGAGAATTTTTAGGAGTTTTTCAATTAGGGTTTTGAGATCTAGAATTTTTCTAAGCTTTTCTATTGTTCTTAATTAAGGATTCAATATTTTTTCTTTAGATTTAAATTACAAGTTGAGAGAATTACATAAAAACGCTTAGTTAAATTTCTTTTCACAGCAATTTTATTCAAATTTCCATAGTCTTGAGCTATTTTCCATCGAAGATAAGAAGAAGAAGATCGAAGAACGTGGGATTTAATCGGGATTTCCTCCTCAATGAATTTCTGGGTTTATTCTTTCCTTTGTTCTTTTGATTTTGTAATGGATTGTGAGTAGTCTCTAAGTTGTTTGGGGGATCTTTGAATCCCCTACCCATGATGTGAATTCTTAACAACTTTTGAAACTAATTATATGAATGAATGGTTTATTTCGCTGTTTCTTATTGTTAATTTATGGGATTTATTTTCTCAAGTCAATTTCCAGTTTTGATGAATGATTTTTATTCATATATCTTTGTTGGTTGTTGAGTTTGTATGGATTGAATTATGTGAATATATTTTACTCAATTTTTCTATTATGAATGCTGTATCTTGTGGACGACTCCGGATAGGGAATCTATTTGTGCAGGATTTTATGATTTAGAATTAGAGGAGGGAGTGAGATAAATGAGTTTTGGGTTGTTTGGCTCCTGAATGGGAAAGCAAACCGAATTTAGGATTTTAGACCTGTACTTGGGCTAATTGTATGGCTTGCTCCGGATTGGAATGTCGTACAATTAGAGTAGCTGGCTCCGGATTGGGATGCTTGGGTTAAGAGGGTTATCCCGAATTCATTCGTATATGTTTCTTAGATTAAATAAATTCACATTTGGGTACGGGGTGGATTAGTGAACTCGAGCAACGTTTCTTTTATTTTGATATCTCTTACTTGTTAATTCCTTTGCTTTTATTCCATTTTTGCCAAAAATTGCTGTCAGTTTCATTTATCAAATTCTATTTGCATGTTTTGGATATTTAATTCCGTTATTTTTAATTAATAGATAACTCATTCAAATTAATCAATTGGGAATCTTTAGCATATTCTTTAGCATACACTTAATTTTCTTCACTTGCACACACAATCCCTTGGGTACGATAACTCGGAGTCCTAATTACCTCACTTTATTACTTGCCGATTCAGTACACTTACTGAGATCGCGTTAAGTTTTTAGCGCCGTTGCCGGGGATTGGCATTGTTTGTGAGTTTTAATTGTTATTTGTATGTTTTTTTTCTTATTTTATTTTTGATTATTCTTTTCAGGTAATCGTGGTACATGAATAGATTGAGACAAGGGCAAGTCGTACCCTACGATCCTGAAATCGAGAGGACTTTACATTAACATAGGAGAGATAATAGAGAGAATAATATGGAAGATCCTCCTATTGATGTACTTCCTCCCGAGAATGAACAAGTACCGAGGGCATAGGAAGAAATGCCGAGTAGGTATAGGGAAGAGGTACTTAGGCAGAGAACGATAAGGGATAATGCTGTACCAAGATGGACTGAAGATCATAGGACAATTGTGCTACCTAGGGGAGCACAATTTGAGCTTAAACCAGCCACCATCACCATGGTACAGAGGAATCAGTTTTCGGGTTCAGAATTGGAAGATCCTGCATAGCATCCTGATATATTATTAGAGGTTAGTGACACGGTTCAGATTTCGGGTGTCACATCTGATGCAGTGAAGCTGAAATTGTTCCCTTTCACTTTGATTAGAAAAGCAAGGGAATGGCTGCAGATGTTACCAAGCCAATCAATTAGGTCATGGGATTAGTTGCAAGAGAAATTTCTGATGAGATTTTTCCCTCCTACCAAGACTGCAAAAATCCGTAACAATATTATGGGTTTTAACCAGGTGAATGAGGAGCCTTTTTATGAGGCTTGGGAGAGGTTTAGGTGATTATTGAGAAGCTGTCCACACCATGAGATAGTTGTTTATCATCTGATGACAATCTTCTATTCTGCAGTTACACCTCAGACAATATCTCTGTTGGATGCATCATCGGGAGGTTCTTTCATGAATAGGCTGTCGGAAGAAGCTTTCCATTTATTGGATGAGATAGCAGTAAATGATTCTCAATGGGCTACCCCTAGATCAATTTCGAAAAGGCAAGGGATACATAATGCGGATGAAGTGTCAATGCTGAAGGCACAAATAGATTTAATGCAGAAGGAAATGAGTGGATTGAAAGTTCAGAATGTAGCCGCTATTTCTCAAGAGAGTGGGCTGTATGGGCGGGCAGTATGTTCAAGAGGGTGCAGCAATGGGAGATGTAAATGTTGTGGGAGATTACTGAAGAAATGACCCATACAGCAATACATACAATCCGGGTTGGAAGAGTCACCCAAACTTCTCTTGGAAGGATGGACATCAGAATGCTTCATCTTCCCAACCACCGGCGAGAGCTCCCTTCAACCAAAGCCTTCATCACAACCACAACTAGTCATACCAACCTCAAACATCCACTTATTACTAAACTCCCTATCCACCACACCACTAAGGGCGGAGCTTAAACCAGTCACAATCTCAGTCATATCACCCACCGAGGTATCAACCAAGGCCACCTGTACAAGAGAAGAAGCCAAACCTTGAAGATATATTGGCTAGCTTCATGAACAGTCAACAGCAGTTTGTGAATAGCTAGCAACAATTCATAGCTAATCAAGAAGCCAGGTGGAAATCTCAAGAATAATGGAACCGAAATCAAGATGCTTCCATGAGGAATTTAGAAACTCAATTGGGATAGCTTGCAACTTCTATATCTCAAAGACAACCGGGGACTTTTCCTTCGAATGTGGACCAGAATCCTAAGGAAGAGACTAAAGCAATCACATTGAGAAGTGGCAAGGAGGTAATGTAAGGAGAGGACCAAGGTCAAATTTCTTTACCATCATCAGATAAGGAGGAGCCAACACGGAAGGTAAGTAACTCTAACTCTAGGGTAGAGGTTAATGAAAATGCTCCTATAAGTGATAAGGGTAAGAGTCTAGTGAATCCTAAAGTTGAGGATCTTGATACTAATAGATTGCCATTTCCTGCTGTAGCTAGAAAAGAAAAGAAAAATGAGCAGTTGGCTAGGTTACTAGAGATGTTTAAGAAACTGGATATTAATTTACCATTTGCTGAAGCCTTAGCTCACATGCCTAACTATGCAAAATTCATGAAAGAATTATGTTCAAATAAAAAGAAATTAGAAGGGCATGAAACTGTGCAGCTCACAGAAAATTGCAGTACTATAATAATGAACAAGATTCCTGAAAAATTGGAGGATCCAGGTATTTTCACGTTACCCTGTGAAATTGGTGAAAATTTTTATGGAAGTGCTTTATGTGATTTAGGTGATAGTATAAATTTGATGCCATATTCTATTTGTAAGAAACTTAATCTTGGAGAGCTCAAGGAGACAGGAATGAGACTTCAGCTTGCAGATAGGTCGGTGAGGAGACCTAAGGGGGTAATTGAGGATTTGCTAGTGAAAGTGGAGAAATTCATTTTTCCAGTGGATTTTGTGGTGATGGAGATGGAAGAAGATCGTAAGGTACCACTTATTATGGGGAGGCCGTTTTTGAATACAAAAAAGGCTTTGATCGATGTACATGGTCAAACGGTCACCCTAAGGTTCAATGATGAAGAGCTAGTGGTAGACATGAATAAGGCTAAAAAATATCCATCGACTAATATGGAGGAGTCTATTTATTTTGTGGATACAGTGGATGAATGTGTAGAGGAAGTTCAGGAAATTGTGTTGCTAGATGATCCATTGAATGTGAGTTTGATACATTCATTGGAGGATTAAGAATTGGAAGATGAGATAGGGGGAGAAGTGATAGCAGCTATAGAGAAAGAAAGTGAAGAGGAGAAATCACAGCAAGAAGAGCCTAATCCGAAAAAGGGCAATTCAATTTCTGAACTTAAACCCCTTCATTCTCATTTAAAATATGTGTTTTTAGAGAATGAGAAAAAATCGGTAATTATTTCTTCGTTATTGACAGGTAATGAGGAGAAAATATTGCTGGAAGTGCTGAAAAAGCATAAGGGAGCTATTGGATGGGAAACATCGAACTTAAGGGGGATAGATCCAAGTTACTGCACTCACCAGATCCTAATGGAGGAAGAATGCAAACTAGTAGCTGAGCCCTAAAGGAGACTCAACCCAGCCATGCAAGAAGTGGTAAAGAAGGAGGTACTTAAGCTCCTTGATGCAGGTATAATCTATCCTCTATCTGAAAGTAGATGGGTTAGTCCAATACAATGTGTTCCTAAGAAGATGGGGATGACAGGGGTAAAAAATGAGTTAGATGAATTGATTCCAACTCGCACAGTTACGGGGTGGAGAGTCTGTATTGATTACAGAAGACTGAACAATGCCACTAGGAAAGATCATTTCGCATTGCCATTTATTGACCAAATGTTAGAGAGGCTAGCGGGGAATAGGTTTTATTGTTTTTTAGATGGGTACTCGGGATATTTACAAAATCCCATAGCCCTAAAGATCAAGAGAAAACAACCTTTACCTGCCCATATGGCACTTTTGCATATAGGAGAATGCCCATTGGCTTGTGTAATGCACCGGCTACATTTCAGAGGTGTATGATGGCTATTTTTCATGATTTCATAGAGAAATTTATGGAGGCATTTATGGATGATTTTACCATTTATGGGGCAGATTTTGAGAGTTGTTAGAGCATCTTAATTTGGTGCTAGGGAGGTGTGAAAAGACCAACTTAGTATTGAATTGGGAAAAATGTCACTTTATGGTGAGAGAAGGCATAGTACTTGGGCACAAAATTTCTGAGAAAGGGATAGAGGTTGATAAGGCTAAGGTGGAAGTGATAGAAAAATTGCCACCCCCAACTAGTGTCAAGGGTATTAGGAGTTTTTTAGGGCACCCAGGGTTTTACCGCCGATTTATCAAAGATTTTTCGAAAATTGCTAAACCGTTGTCTAATTTGCTAATGAAAGATGCCCCTTTTGATTTTAATAGTGAATGCATGCTAGCTTTTGAGACTTTGAAATAAAGACTTATTTCAGCTCCGGTAATTATATCTCCGGATTGGAATTTGCCTTTTGAATTAATGTGTGATGCTAGTGACTTCGCAGTAGGGTAAGTGCTCAAACAAAGGCGGGATAAAGTGTTTTGTGCAGTTTACTATGCAAGTCATACCTTAACAGGGGCACAGGTTAATTACACCACAACTGAGAAAGAGCTTCTTGCAATTGTATATGCTTTTGAGAAGTTCAGGCCATATTTGCTGGGTACAAAAATTATAGTGTGGTCCGATCATGCAGCTTTGAGACACCTATTTGCTAAGAAGGAGTCCAAACCAAGATTGATTCGATGGGTGCTTCTCTTGCAAGAGTTCAACTTGGAAATCAAAGACAAGAAGGGGGCGAAAAACTTTGTAGCGGAACATTTGTCAAGATTGGAGAATGATCACATTGAGAAAGGGGAGATTTTTAGATTTATTCCCTGATGAACATATTTGTGCTTTATTTTCATGTGAAATTTCTGTTCCTTGGTTCGCTAATGTGGCTAATTTTCTTGCAGGAGGATTTATCCCGAAGGATTTCACATGGCAGCAAAAGAAGAAGCTGAAAGCAAATGCCAAACATTACATTTGGGATGACCCTTATTTATTTCACCTGTGTGCTGATCAAGTGCTGAGAAGGTGTATCTCAGATGAAGAGAAGGGTGAGATCATAACAGCTTGTCATAGCGGAGAAGCTGGTGGACATCACGGGCCGAATAGAACGGTATCGAAAATTCTATCTTCTAGTTTTTATTGGCCTACTATGTTTAAAGATGTTCAATTTTTTGTGAAAACCTGTGATAGATGTCAAAGGTTAGGCAACATTTTTAGAAGGGATGAAATGCCCTTAACCATTATGCTTGAGGTAGAGCTGTTCGATGTGTGGAGAATAGACTTTATGGGACCTTTTTCGGTTTCCTATGGGTTTGAGTATATTTTAGTGGCAGTTGACTATGTGAGTAAATGGGTAGAAGCCTTAGCCACTAGAAATTGTGTTGGCAAAGTTGTGTTAGACTTTTTGAGAAAGAATATATTCACCCGGTATGGAGCCCCTAGAGCGATTATTAGCGATGGTGGTAAACATTTTGTTAACCATCAATTTAAGGCTTTATCAAAAAAATTTGGAGTTAGGCATAAAGTCACCACCCCTTATCATGCTCAAGATAATGGTTAGGCTGAGGTGTCTAACCGGGAATTAAAAGCTATTTTAGAAAAGACGGTCAATGCATCTAGAAAAGATTGGTACCTTAAGCTAGATGAAGCTCTATAGGCTTACAGGACAGCATTCAAGACTCTGATAGGGATGTCTCCCTTTAGGTTGGTTTATGGGAAATCCTATCACCTTCTGGTGGAATTAGAGCATAAGGCTTATTGGGCTACCAAATTTTTGAATTTTGACCTTGAGAGTGTAGGAAAGTGTAGGTCCTTGCAGCTGAATGAGCTAGAGGAGCACCGATTTTGGTCATACGGACATGCCACGAAAGACAAGGAAAATACCAAGAAATGGCATGATCGAAAGTTGGTAAGGAAGGAATTTGTGCCCGGAATGAAAGTGCTTCTCTATGATAGCAGGTTGCGGTTATTTCCTAGAAAGCTGAAATCGCGGTGGAAGGGACCCTATGAAGTTGTGGGAGCTGGCAAATTTGGAGTAGTGACATTGAGGCACCCGAGGGGTGAGAACGAGTTCAAGGTGAACATACATCATGTGAAGCCCTATTTTGAATCAACATATGATGGTGCTTTAGTGATCGTCGCCCTCATGGACCCTTGACGGTATTTAAAAGTCCAGTTGTGGACTTGCTAAATGAAGAACATTTTCTCAAACTTTACTATTTTGTGTTTATTAATCTTTCTTAGGCTGTTAGTGGTGTTTGTTTTTCTAAAATTTGTGTGGTTTAAGGTCTGAGTGTAGCTGTGTTATTGTTGGCAAATTCTTACAGTCTTGTACCTTGAAGTTTGGAGTGATTTATAAAACTTTTGCAAGTTTGCATGGGGTCACAGTGGCAAGATATTTGGTTGTCACCGTGACCATAGGAAATTGCATTCTGGATTCTGGATTGTGAATATGTCACGGTGGCAAGGTTTGTGGTTGTTACCATGACCAGTTGAGGATGGCATTCTGTTTTGGAAAACCTAGTATGTCACGGTGACAATGATTTTGGTTGACACCGTGACCAGCTGGTAAGTTACATTCTGTTTTGATGTTGGAGCATGTCACGGTGGCAATGAAATTCATTGTGACCGTGAGGGGTTGAAGTTTCAATTCTGTTTTGAAATCGTGGCATGTCACGGTGACAATGGATTTGGTTGTCACCGTGACCCTGTGGTGGTTCAATTCTGGATTGAAAATTTCGGGTATGTCACGGTGGCAACCATTTCGTTGTCACCGTGACCCCCACGAAAAACTATTTTAAACTCTTTATCTTTCGTGTTTTATTTCTCACCCTACCACATCTCTGACTCTCAACTTGCATTATATGTTATTCTCTGTTATTTTGTGCTTCACTTCTCTCTTTTAAGCTAAGATTTTTGGGAATCTACAACAAGTAATTTTTCTCTTTCTTTTTCTTTATTTTCTTTATGTTTCTCTCTGCATTTTATTCCCTATTCATGCTTCTTCTCCATTGTTATGTTTTTCAAGCTTGAATTTTATGAATATTTCTTTTTGTCTTCTCTTATTGATCCGATTTCTTGTGGTGAGTGCTATCAATTCCTTCTTCCTTCTCAATTTGCAACTCTATTAATAAACCTAAACGTTTGGGAAGTAGGAAGTTAGGGCTTAGTCTGTGCGTGAATCGAGTTATTAATTTTATTCAAATTCTTGGTTGAAATGGGGAATTGCTAGGCTTTAACTGCTTGTTCTACATTCTAATGCATTTAATTTTAGATTTGGGTTGTTGTTAATATCTGTGGTTTCCAAATTATAGTGAGTTAAATTGCTGCATACCAAGTGTTTGATAAAATGTCTCAATGAACGGTTTTCCTAATTTTGGCATTTCTTGACAATTTGGAGTGCAGAGATTCATTTGCCTTTGTGTTTAATTGAGCTATTTGTTCTCATTGATCATTTTTAACTTCTTTGTCAATTGATGCAACTCTACTAACATTCTAATGAGCATGTGCAAATGTTTATTCTTGGTTAGATTGAACTTCATTACTGCTGCTGGTAGTTAGGGCCATTGATGATTTGTGCTCTTATGATGATGTTGAAATTGATCTTTCATTTTCGTGCAGTGGCCCCTAAGAGAAAGAGTCCAGCTATCGCCTCTAGTTCTACAAGCCAACCATCCAGCCAACCTTCAGTGGATATTTCCAAAGTGCCGACCTGGGTTCCGAGTAGTAAGAAGGCAGCCAAATGTTCATATATTCCGACCACTTATTTGGATTTTGATTTGCTTGGTAAGCTGGGAATAAGGAATGATATTCAAAGACTGATTGCAAACATTGGCTGGGAGAGGTTGTTCACTTATAATGAGAAGGTTCATCCAGAATTAACCAGAGATTTTACGGCAACCGTGACTTGTCGGATCAGCCGAGACCCATCTAGAAATCCTGGAATGGTCTCATTCTTTCTGGAGGGCATAGAATATGAGATTACTTTTGTGAGATTCGCAAAGCTGCTCCGCTTCCCTCCCCTTGCACCGGATTGCTTTGATGACTATGACAAAGATAATGCTTGGGCGACAATTAGAGATACGGTGACAGCAACGACGTATGTGTCAGGCAAGACGAAGGCACACCATCTCGACAGCCATGCCCTGTGGATCATTCATCGTTTTTTCTCATTATCCTTTTAGAGTCATGTGGACTCAGCGGGGCAGGTGAACTTATCGGAGGCATTATTTGTAGCATGAATGGTAAGAAGAGTGAGGATTAATGGTGCTCCTCCTTTGTGGCATAAACTAGAGGAAATGCAATGGAACCCAAAGAAGGTTAAGAAGATTGCACTGGGTGGTTTGGTGACTGTAATTACTAAGGATGTGCATCACCCATTGAGGAAACCCAAACTGTAACAACCAAAAATAGGCCTAGTCGGAATCTGCATAGTAAGTCGGAATATCTTGAGCATATCAATAATTTTAGCAAAAGAAAATTTGGATAATAAGGATTTTATTACAAGGAATTAATTTGTTAAGTTTAGTAGAGGAAATTATATAGTATACATGAGATGTATGGATGTAGGGTACTTTTGTTGTGGGATAATCTAGTAGTATTTATGTATAGTAACTTGGATGAAAAAGTGTTTTATTGGAGATTATATGGTGTGAGTTATGTTTGGTACCTTGGATTGTTAGTCAAAGATGAGGTTTAAGAGCCATTGGTAGAGTGACATGTGTAGTGGTTGGTGGGAGCATTGAATGAGGATTTGAAAGGAGAAGAGAGAGGGAAGGAAAAGAGTAGCTTCCCGTAGAAGCCATAGGGATTTTGCCCTTTCCTTTCCCACGCCTCTCTCTCACTCTCTCATCCCCATTTTCTGCCCTCTCAAGTCTTGCATGTGGGTTTTCTTCCATCTTTGAGTTAGGGTTTTGGTTTTGAAGGCTCAAAAGGTAAGTGGCTGTATTATTTTGGTTTGGGATCTTCTCCATCATCTTCTTCTTCATTTGGATTTGTAATGGTGATATGGTTTTGTTTATCTTGGATTAACTGGGTTTTATTTTGATTTGATTGATGCAAGAAGCTGAAGAAAAGAGAAGGGATAAAGGAAAAAGAAAGTTAGTGGATTAAAGTCAGTGGAAGTTGAGCTCCATTTCAGGTTTGGGAGTTTACTTGGATATATAGGTTTGAGAGTTGATTGAAGTGTTTTGTCCATCTCTTTTGGATCCTGTTCTTGAGTTAAATGCTAATGCTATTTGTGTATGTGTGGTATATGACTTATATGAGTATATAGCTTGTATATATATGATATAGAATGATAGAGTTTTGAGTATGTACATGTGAAATTGTGAGGATTTTTGTATATGAACATGAGTTGGAATTTCTGGGGTTAAATCTCGGTAAATTATATTTTGATATGTGTTAAGGTCCTTTGATTAGGTAAAATGATGTGTGATTTGCGTTATTATGATTGTAAATGTGCTTTGAAGGCCAAAAAGGTATGCTTTTATATGTTTTAGCATGAAAAATGGGTTTGGGTATAATTGGGTATTGATTTTACTTCAATTTCTGTTTTACATTTCTGGAGATTGAGGAAAATCGATTCTGTCGTGAGCGCGACGTCATTGCGAGCGCAACAGAACTGGCTCTTCTCCTTCTCGCGGTGGTTTCCGCTCGGCAGACGTGAAGAAGGTTGTGAGAGGACTGTCACGAGTCGTGACTGAGGATCACGACTCGTGACCCTCCTCTCTTGGAAGTCGCGAGTCGTGAGGGAGAATCACAACTCGTGACTTCCTTTCCTGCAGAGCGTGGGCATCACCAGTCGTGAGGAAGGATCATGACTTGTGAACGTCCCTTCTTCTTGCGAGGCGGGAGGCACTAGCGTCACGAGTCGTAATAGTTTGTGCAACTCGTGACCAGCCTCTTTTCCCCTCACTGTCGCGAGCGCGACTTCCTGTCGCTTGCGCAATAGTGAGGCCTCTCCTGCCCTATTTTAAAAATGAGTTTTAAGCCGTTTTTATATGGGTTTTTATTACACGACACATGATTTGTCTTATTTGGCCCATTATTTGTCAAATTATATGATCTTAGTTAAATTTGTACATGATATATATGTCTTTATCTTGATTAAATACACATGTATACATGGAGTTGTATAATTATACTTGGTTGATTCTCTATTATATGATGATTATTTTAGAACATAATTGAGTTGTTATCTGAGTCTGGTAGTCATAATAGTGGATAGATAAGCGCTTATCCAGGGTTAGAGTGTTAGTGCAGCTGCTATATGTTATTTCTTACATGCGGGCCCCGTTTGGGTCATATAAGATGTTTGAGGCCTCGGTCTCCGATATACCTTCGGGTATACATAATATAAAATGTTTTGAGACTCATGTCTCCATATGCTTGAGATACTTTGTTCTATCAGTATCATTAGTACCCGTATCCACTAATTAGCGAATAATCAGGCTATTACTTGAGTTTATTACATGCGATGGTTATATGAAGCTAATAGCTATATGAAATGAATATATGTTACATGTATATGTATATGCGTTATGACGTGATGAGATGTAATACATGTATTCGAATTTGAATGGTTTATTCTCCCATATTCTTAAGTATAATGAACAATTGTTATATGCCTGAGTAGTATATGTTTTTATGCTTTGTTATTATTAAGTTCTTTTATATGTTATTGCGATTATATGTACATGTATGTGTTGTTCCTCCCCACTAAGCATTATCGCTTAGCACGGGTTCTTTTCCCGTGTAGGTGGCAGGTTCTTTCTTGGAGTCGGACATCTGCAGGTCGGCCACTAGAAGTCTAGAATTGGAGTTATTTTGGGTCTTCCGCTGTATTCTTGTTTATGGAGTATGATTTTGGGAACTGATTTTGGGAAATGTAATTTTGCAAAGGATTATTTTGTATATGTATTTATTTACAAATCCCTTTTTGTAAAATGATATGATAATATTATTATATGTATATGGATTTGTTATATTTTAATTAATTGTACTTGTTTTCTTAACATGTCTTGAGTATATGTATGCGTTTTAGTTATTTGTGCGCATGGCGCCCCGGTATCCTTCCAACGGGGATACCGGGGGGTTACACAAACCGCTTTCCTCCATTGCAGCTATTGATAAGAAGATGCTGAAGAATATGAAGGTCGTAGTGGATGATGAGACAGCTGCAAATGGGTATCGACTGACTACTCGAGAGGAATATTTGCAGCGGATGGAGCGTGGCTTGGGAGGCTTACCACGTGAGCAAGATGATGATCCTGAAGCACCAGCCCCTCCAGCGCCAGAGCCTGAACATTTATCCTCTCAGCAGTACGACGCACCGATAGAGCGCATAGAGTCCATCTCCGCAACGTTGCAATCACAAATGGATCAAGCGCTGCTGGTGTGATAATCCGTATTTTTTTTAAATAATTACTTTTTTTATTAAAAATCTAAATCTTTTAATTATGGATATATATAAATAAAATAAAATAAAATAAAGAGATAATAATAAAAGAAAATCCTCACTTCCCACGTTGGATCCCTTATTCCAATAAAATTGAAATTGCTTTAAAAAAAAAAGAAAGAAAAGAGAACCCAAAACACTAAAACTTCATCATCTCCAACTAAATTACTTCCTTTTTATACCTTGCTGAAATTATTGGATTTCAATTGCTTTTGCCATCTTCATACTTCAGCATTATTGGGATTTCGAAGTTGTTAATTACATTATTTTCAAGTTAGTTAATTTAATCATCTAAATAGTTTATTTATTTATTTTTTTTCTTTCAAAGATGAAAAAGAAACTTTGTCTAAAAAATTAAATCATAGTTACATGATAATATATAATTTACAGTGTGATTTTTTTCCGCACTTAATAGCAAGAAAAAAAAATATCTACAACAATTATTGATTGAATGGGTTAAATTACAGTAAATCTGCAATATTTATTTGTATATGGAAAATTTTGGCCACAAAATATTTTAATACTTCAATAATGTTTGAATTGCCAAACACAGCTATAGACACAACAATCTACAAATTCGGCAGACGACATGCTTTGAGGCTTTGCCAAAAAAAATAGTTACATGATATTATTATTATTATTATTATTATTATTATTATTATTATTATTATTATTATTATTATTATTATTATTATTTTTATCTTTTTACACAAAAATGTCTCTTTTGAAAACTTTAATGCTTTTGTCCTTCACTAAAGATCAATCTAATATTTTTCCTTTTCTTCATAATTCTCGTTTTGACAATTGACAATTTGTATATATATTAATTAAATATTTTAATAATGATTTATTTTATGTAATTTATTAGTTCTCTTCTTTAACTATTATTTTGAACAGTACATATGCCTTTGCCTTACTATATATGTATGTATATATTAATTTCCTTAATTTTTTCTGGTCATAACTTTTCACTTGTTTTTGTACAATATTAAGCAATTCAATATTTATGGATGATAGAGTTGGGATACGCCCATGACTTTATAATGGATTGAGTTACAATCCACATTAAATTGAGTTATTTAATCTGAATAAAATTACCAAATCCTATCTCAGAAAGAGTCTGAGTTAAACTAGAGTTAGGTCTCTAGCTTTTAGGATCTCTATAAATAGAGGTGAGATCCTCATTATTTGGTAACGAGAAAATGTACATGCCGCAAGGCTGCTCGTTCCCACTCACAAGTTTTCCGTCTTAATTTTCAGGGGCATTTAGATTGTGATCTAGCTGCTCTTACCCCGAGTGGGTAAAAGCCGGACCAGTGACCAAAAACAAATGGGATCTTGGTAGATACTTCTGCAACGAGTTTCTGCGCTACAAGAGGTAGGTACCATTATTTAATATTACCTCCGTATAAATTATATTTGTTATAATTTTTTTTCCCATATCCATCATTGGTATCAGAGCCGTTGTTTTTGTGTCCTGGCATGTGGCCAAAAGGATCTAAAATTTTATGTGTAAAATTATTAGATCTGGGATGCAATAACACAACAAAAATTTAATTTTTGTGTGAAAAATATATATGCGTGTATATTTCGGCTCGATTTCGTGTATGTGTACACCGAAACCCGAGGGGACAAACATGAGTGTTCAAAACGGCTAACTAAAAGTCGGGATTTTTGATTTTTGACCACACCATTGGATTCACAGACCTTAAAAACCCCCCATCGGCCGGAATCGGAGGACGAGAATCGATCGGCAAGGCGGCGCGTGGACTATATGCGCCACAACTCGTTCAGCACATGCGCGTGGGCGGTGGCCCACACGTGCGTCGCCACGTGTCAGCAGTATTGTGTCACTGCTGACACGTGGCCCAATGGCCGAGCGCCACGTGGATGGCAGAGGCCATGCCACGTGGTACATGCGGGGGTAGGACACGTGGATGACTGTGGTCATTCCACGTGTCATCATGACGCGTCATACGGGTGACACATGGCCTAACCAAGGAGAGACACATGGACTACTAAGGTGGTGCCACGTGTCATGCCATGTGTTATTAATGACGTGGCATCAATAACACGTGGCATCAATGACACGTGGCCCAATAAGGGGCTGCCACGTGTCAGTTCGAGGTCTGCCACGTGGCAATGCTGATGTGTTATGTGTGACACGTGGTCTAATGAGACACCGCCACATGGACGACACGTGTCATGCCACGTGGCGATGACGTGTACCCGAGTGCCACGTGAGTGCTAGGCGAACCAATAGGAATCGGACACATGGCACGCTGTGGTGTTGACACATGTCTGGTCGAGTGGGAGGCCGCGCGTGTGTCGCGTGAGCGAGTCTACCTCCCTCCTATCGGCGCGTGATGGCGCGTGTGATGTCCTCCGGCTACCATTTCAGCTCCGATTTTTATCTAATAATTTTTTTAAATTATTTTTGTTTTTTTGGTCATGTTTTCAAAATTTTTAATGACCAGAAAATAAATTGTGTAATTTTTGATATTTAAATGTGTTTAATTTCAAAAATAAAATATTAAAAATTGTAGAAAATTATTTTCTGCATTCGATTAATTTTTAAAATATTTTGAAAATTTTTTTGAGGTTCTGTCCTTATTTATTGATTGAAATGCGTTTCAATCATGTGTATTTATACATGAGTGTATAATTTTTTCCTGTAATATGTTACAGAAATGTTAAATAAGGGCACCGATTCTTCCTTAAGAAATGCATAAGTTGTTTTAAGAATTGCAAGAGTGCAATCAATAAGCAAAATGAGAATGCAAATGAAGATTTGAGCTGATGACATTGATGCAATAGTGCATCATAAAGTAAATGTGTTAGAACAAATGCAAGAGTGCATTTGAACTAGTGGTCCAAGTATGAAAATAAAATTTTGGTTCGAGTTACCAAAAGGAAAGTGTTGAGAAGCAACACTAAAATTCTGTGATGGTGTTGAGAAATGGACGGAGCGTGCATTGTCCATGGCTTCATTAATGGACTTATGAGTCGCTTGATGAATTGATTAAATCGGTCAAAGATATAATCCTAATAACTAAAAAGATTTTATGAAATCTGAACTTCAATAATAGTTGACATAAGTGTCAATTTAAGTTGGCGTTTATTTTTGTTAAATAGGATTTATGTTTCCTATTAATATTTAACATGAGTGTCTGATTTTGGGATTATTGGATTTTTGGTTAAATAAATGTGTTTATTTACTTATCATGATGGCATTTAACTTTATAATAAATGAGTTTATTTTAATTGTTAATTGCCTTGCGATATTTTATGAGTAAAATGGTTGCATGCTTATTAAGTAAAGGCTTAATGAAGATCCCCTCATAAGTTTGAGAACTTGATAATCCAATAATTCAAATTTATTATGCATGAAATTTTAACCTATAAGGTTGGACATTAGGACTTAGAGGGTAATTGGATACTATAAGTAGCCTTTTCGAATTTAAGCCTAATAGAAAATTTTACTGGGTTATTATTTCAGGTGCATAATAAATTGCATGTGTTGCCTTATCTCCCTTAAATATGTGCAATGTTGTTCCATTTGAGATCAGAGGATCTTAATGGATACTGCTTCCAAGTAATAATTATGAAATCTGGAATACAAAGATCCAGTATGTGCTTGAAGAGCAAGAGGCTCTTAAATCCTCATATTCGGTTATGGCTTAACTTGAGGATGACACTATAACGCAGCATAAGCAGGATCGGGATGCCTATGTTGCATCACAGCACTAAGCTATTTCGCAAGTATCAAAATGCAATGGATTTGTGGATCGCTTTGCAAGAGAAATTCGGAAATATGACTCTGAATAAGCTCCGATCATTGAAGATCAAATTTGATACATATCAGAAAAGTCTGATTATTCGATGCGAAAACATCTAAGAGAGATGGAAAAGAATAAGTGAGTTTAGTGACTTTAGTCATAAGTGACTGATGAGCAGTAGGTTCAAACTGTTATCCGTTCTTTTCCCAAGAGTTGGTAGCATGTGAAGATGCAACTAACTCACATGGATAAGCATATAGATATTTGAGGATGTCGCTTGTCATTTGAAACTTAAAAGGTACCATCTGATAGTGATTAAGGTTAATGTCATAGTGCATATGGCACAGTCCTATTCTAATAGAATGAGTTCTCATTAGAACAAGATAATAAGCTTCATCAATAGGGTAAAGAAAAGGCTTGAGAGCCTGAAAAGTAAAAGGAATAGAATCACGTAAGGTCCAAAGGCAAAAAGGAGATAAACTTTTTAAGAGTGAAATGTTTCAATTGCCTATAGAAATGACATTATGCAAGAGATGCATTGTGCCTAAAAAGATACATTATTCTGACTCAAGAGTGAGTGAAATTTATGTATCTAGTTCTAAAGTTCATCATTTGTGGATGATAGATTTAGAATCAATGGACCGAGTAACAAAGGATCGAGATACCTTTGTTATGTTATTTAGGTTATGTTCTTGCTTTATTGGAATTTGTTTTCAATTTATATTTTAAGGATGATAGTATATGCTTATGCTTGAATGATTTCAATTATGGTTCTAGTTATATTCTGAATGATTTTATTGTTATGGATGTGGACCATAAGTAGTTGAGTAAAACTATTTTTCCTTTAATTTATTATTTTTCACATAGTTATGAGGACAATGTGAAATTATGGCATGCTATAATAAACCATATTGGACAAAATCGAATGAGTCGGTTAGTCAAAATAGGTTTAATAAGTGATTTAAATAAGTTTGAATTGCCTACATGTGAGCATAGCCTAAAAGGAAAAATTAGTTAGAACATCATTCGGAAAAGGAACTAAAGCCAAGTTTTCATTGCAGTTAGTCCATTCTGACGAATGTGGTCAAATGAATGTGAGGGTAAGGCATGAGGCCTACTATTTCATCACATTTATATATGATTGTACTAGGTATGGTCATATCTATTTGATTTCTCACAAGTCAGAACATCGAGTTGCTTCAAGACTTATATGAGTATAGTTGAGAATCAATTAGATAAAAAGATCAAAGCTTTAAGAACTGACCGAGGTCAGTAATATCATACAGATAAATTTAAAGCTTCATGTAATGAAAAGGATTGAACATCAGTTGTTCATTCCTATAAATCCACAACAAAACAGTGTTGAGGAAAGGAGAAATAAGACTCTCCTATATATGGTTAGATCTATGATGGCAGAGGCATATTTGCCTATCTCCTATTGGGGAGATATTTTATTGACTGCCACATATATTCTGAACTGTATACCCTCCAAATCTGTCACAACCACAACTTATGAGTTGTAAACGGGTCGACAAGCTGACCTAAGCCATTTACAACCTTTGGGTTATAATGTTTACGTCCATGATACCTCAATTTGGTAAATATGAGACCAAGAGGTAAAAGAGTATCTATGTGAGATATTCTAAAGTATCAAAAGGATACATTTTCATGGGTCAGTAAGAAAATGGCATAATAACAGAATTTGAATCACTAGACGTCATATTCTTAAGAGAATGAATTTCCAAAGTTGGGCGAAGTGAATTAAGATTTCACTTTATATTAATTTTAGGAAGAAGAATATCGGGATCACTCCATCCGAGTGGGAGGGATTCAGAGGAAGAATGTTAAGACCCTCATCCTCTAAACGATCCGGATGTTCGAGACCTGATTCGAGTGGGAGTATTCTTGACTCCAGTGGGAGGAAAGAATATAGTATTCCTAACTCTAGTGGGAGTATGGAACATAGTCCCAGTGGAAGCATTATGAATCACGATGAATATATGAGACATGTTTATCAAGATTCAGAACTGCAAAAATCTAAAAGGATAAATGTTTTATGCCGATGATCTAAAATCGAAGGCTTGAACGAAGCCCTTTTAGTTATCCCACAAGACAAGAAAAAGCATAAAAATATTCAAAAGGCTTTTTGATGCCCATCTAAGGAATAATGGATTAAAGCAATAAAAGAAAAAATGACATCTATGAGATCAAATCATGTTTGAGAACTATTTGATCTACTGGAAGGACACAAATTGAGAATAAATGTATTCTCAAAGCAAAGCGAAAGGCTGAAAGAGGTATCGTAAGATATAAGGCTCAGCTAGTCGCTATGGGGTTCATACAATAGGAAGAGATTGACTATGAGTAGACTTTCTCATATGTTGTAAAATTTACGTCCATAAGGTTCATTCTAGCCATAGTGGTGAGTTTGAACGTAGAGCTTCATCAAAAGGATGAAAAGACTGCTTTTCTCAATGGCGAAATGGATGAAACAATCTACACGTTTCATCGAAAAAGGCAGCAGACATAAGGTTTGCTGATTGATGTGTTCAATCTATTGCCTTTAACAGTCTTCAACACAATAGTGCTTGAGACTTCATCATATAATCATGTCGAATGTGTTCAACATGATTAATGAAGATCATTGTGTTTATAGTAAAAGCTCTGAAAATGAATTTATCATTTTGGCATTGTATGCATATGACATACTTAAAGTTGAAAATGATAAATGGTACGTAAATGAAATCAAATATTGGTTATTGTCCAACTTTGAGACAAATGAAATGGGTCATGCATATTACATTCTCGAAGTTAAGATTTCAAGAGATCATTCGAGAAGATTGTTATCTGATTCTTGAGAGAAATATATCAACAAAGACCTTGAGCAATTTAATATGCAAAATTACAAACCCATAGATAACCCCATTGCTAAGAATCAGTTTCTTAGCAAAGATGTGTGTCCCAAGATGCTAGCAAAAAGAACGTATGAGGAACGTTCTATATGCCAGTGCCATGGGTAGTCTTATGTATGCAGTGTTGTATACAAGACATGATATATGCTATGCAGTGAGCATGGTTAATAAATATCAATCTAACCCAGGCAAAGCACATTGGAAGCAATTAAAAAGGTACTTATATATCTTAAAAGTACTGCAGACTATTCTCTCTATTATTAAGAAAGGGATCTACAAATGAGAGAATACAGAAACGTTGATTGGGCAGGAGAAGTGGATGAGAGATAATCCATCTCAGGTTTTATATTCTTGTTTGGCAAGAGTGCCATCTCGTGGAGTAACAAGAATTAAACTTGTGTAGCCCCATCAATAGTGGAAGTTGAATTTGTCACTTCCTCAATTGCAGTACAGGAGACAATTTGGCTGAAATGGTTTGTGAGCCATTTAAGAGTAATTGTCTCAAAGGTATCATTGACAGTCTATAGTGATAGGCAGTCTTTGATAGTTTATAGTAGAGCTAAGCATATCGGCATTAAGTATCAATATAAGAGAGATATTTTTGCACGAAGAGATATGAACTTGCAGTACGTTTCTACGCATGCAGATCCATTGAGTAAATCTATAACGAGAGATGTGTTTTGAGAGACACATTAGATCTCAAGATTTGCGTAGAATTTAATTGGTACTGTTATTATTTATATAATCCCTTAAAGTTATTATTTGCGAATAATAACTAAAGTTCATTGTTGGTAATACATGAGTGTGAATGTTTATGTGTAAACATTTACTGTTATTGATATGAGATTGAGCATGTCGGACAGAGAAGTATCCCACTCACAAGGGTATTTACCTTAGTTTTGTCAATGAGTTGGCAAAAACTAAGATGAGGCGATTTTTGAACATATGAGAATGCTCGAGAGCCTGTTCAAAATAAAAGTGCCGTCTTGCAGAAATTACAAGATGAGTCTTGTTAAGGTGCGAGATAAAGTCATACATAAAGTTGTATGCTTTGGATTGAGATCAAAAATAAGGATTGTATGAAATCCGATGGTCAGTTATATGTAACTACCATGTTCTGTCTAAAAAGCCAGAAGTAGTCTTTAAGTAAGCGGACTAAAGTTGGGTACCTCGGTGCATCCCAACCTTACGCTTTTGTATAGTGTTTGATATACACATTATTGAAATGTGAGACATGCGCTCCTTTAAGGGAAGGAAAGAACACCATAACACATGTTTTATACTGTGAGTGCTTATGTGACCATATGGATGAGAATTTAATAATATTAATGATCTCAACTTTCCCTATTGTGAGACCCTATTTATATTTCGACCCTTAGAACCCTTAACTTATTCCTGAAGTATGGTTCAATGTGGCTAGCTTAGTTAGTTTCCAAGAGGTTCGGGAAAAATTTAAGCCTGGCGGATCTAACTAGAAAAGCGAGTTGGATCATGATGGATGGCATACAGTAAGAGAGAAAGATAGCCTTTGGAGCACTTTCATAATGTTTCGTGGTTCACCGGTATGCCTATTATAGTTTCTATGAGTAGAGACATAATAGTGAACACGAAAATTGTTTTATGAGATCATGAGTTAAAACAATTAATGTGAGAAAGCAATCTAGGGTCAGGCATACATGAAAAGAGGATCTTGTTTTTCGAGACGCTATATATCGCTAACAGGTGTATAGCACTAGTGCTCTTGAGGTATGTTGGTCACACAATCTATCTGCCAGTATAACTGAAGATTAAGACTGGAATACGTTCCGTCATGTGCGAGTGGGAGATGATAGAGTTGGGATACGCCCATGACTCTATAATGGATTGAGTTCCAATCCAGATTAAATTGAGTTATTTAATCTAAATAAAATTACTAAATCCTATCTCAGAAAGAGTTTGAGTTAAACTAGAGTTAGGTCTCTAGCTTTTAGGATCTCTATAATTAGAGGTGAGATCCTCATTATTTGGTAACGAGAAAACATACACGCCGCAAGGCTGCTCGTTCCCACTCACAAGTTTTCTGTCTTAATTTTCAGGGGCATTTAGATTGTGATCTAACTGCTCTTACCTCGAGTGGGTAAAACCCGGACTAGTGACCAAAAACAAACGGGATCTTAGTAGATGCTTCTGCAACGAGATTCTACGCTACAAGAGGTAGGTGCCATTATTTAATGTTAGCTCCGTATAAATTATATTTGTTATAATTTTTTTTCCCATATCCATCAATGGAACTATTTCTTTTAAGAGTAATTGAAAAAAAAAAACACAGTGTATGTAACAAATATCTTTTGAGTAAAAATGTATCTTTGTTCACAAGATATTTCCTATAAACATATAATAGTAAGTCTAGTTATTGTTCTAAATATTTAATTTATCTCTATTCAAATAAATCCTCAAATATTCTATGTTTATAGTTTTAGATTGATTGTTAGTCATTATGACAACTAGAGTGATCGATATATTTCTTCATTATGATTAGGAAACTCCAATACGCCTTCCGTAGAGTGAATAGCTTGCCTTTTGAGTCTTAAACCTTGCTTAATTGGAATTTCACGTGAGTGATAATTACAATACACATCTGTTTTGTAAAAATCGTACACATCTGTTTTGTGAAAATCATCTTTTTAAGTTTTGACTCAAAATATTTTGTTTATTAAGTTTTATTTTGTTATAAATGTTTTAATTTTTTTTATCAAATGAATTTATGCAGCTTATCTCTATGTTAATTTTCTACTAGTACTTATTGATTTTTATTATATTAGTTTATGCGAATTTTACATTTTTATTTATTATGTTGATTTAATTGGTATTTCGATTCGTCTAATTTTACTTAAATTGAATATTGTCTTCTTTACACCTTCAGATTCTGAGAATGGGTTTCTGAATTATTTTCTGTTTGACATTGGTTTTAGCGAATGATTGATTTACTTATGAACTTATCTAAATTTGTATCAAACTTATATGAGCATATCTGTTACCTGCCTTGAAGTTATATTTGTTTTTTGTTGAAATTTATTTAGATTTGTATTAGTGAAAAATTATTTTCAAACCGGTACATGTGATCAGTTATTATCTGTATCTGTATCTGGCTCTATTGAGCAATCGGTTATCTGAATCTGCATCTGTTTCTGCCACAAATATCCCATGTTTAGGAAAGTACATAATTTGTTATCATGCATCATCTGTTATTGACATCTGCATTAGAAGCATTGTATGATATCTGTGGTTGGGACATCTGTTATCTGGCCTTTGGTGGTGTGGAGTATCATCACCCTGTTGAACTGTACCGTGATTTTGATCTGGGGATTCTGCTTACTAGATGATTTATAATATGACCTATTATACCATTTTCGTTGCTAAATATATTTTGTTAAATTATTCTGAACTATGCATGTTCTCAGTCCATTGTGTACTATAGTTATCATTCACTGAGTCACTGTACTCAAACCACGTCGGCCCTACCCTCTTTGTTTTGTAGATTAGTAGTCCTATTCAACTAGTTGCAGCTTTTATCCTCTGTTGGCAAGGACTTTACTTCCTTTTACTATTGGATTTGAATTAGCCAACATTATGTTTTAGTTAGCATGTTAGTGGAATTTTAGAATTTCAAATAATTCCTTTGTATTCTGTAGAGACTTCGTAGTTTAATTTTGGCATGTATTTGGAACTTTAAGATTGGACTTTGAACTTTAGCACTTTTGCTTTTTGAGGACTTTCAACAAATTGAATAATTTATATAGTTTTGATAGTACGGTAAGGCTAGCATGAACTATTATTTAGGTAGTTTATGCGCCGGTCATGACTAAATTTGGGTCGTGATAGCTGGGACTTACTTCATTGACTACGCGCTTTAATGCGCAATTTCCTCCACTGCCACCTCTAGAGAGTTGAATAGGGAGACATACTATCCTATGTTTTTATTTTAATTTTGTTTTGTAATTATTTGACTTGCTGAGGACAGCAAGGTATTAAGTGTGGGGTAGGAGGAGTAACTCCAACATCTTAATATGTAAATAATAGCTATTTATTTTATTTTATTTTATTTGCATGTTATATGTTTTATTTATTTTTATTCACATATTTTATTTTGTTTGAGTACTTAATTGTTGTTATCTGAATTTTCCTATTTTAGCTTAGTTTGCCTCTAGATATTCCTGATGTGAATGGTTTGAACTTTAAGTTGTGAATGGATTATCTTAAAAACTGATTTTAGCAAGAGAGTAGTTGTATGTTTTAGCGGCAATATAATCTCAATTAGTCATATATTTTGTGAATTCCTATCTTTTGTGCACTATAGGCTTGGTTGTGAAGAAACTTGGAAAAAAAAAACTAGTGTGTGAAAGCTTTTGAGTGAAGGAATTTTAGGATAGTTAGAACCTTCCTCATCACCCTTCGAAACGATATAACAACTCAAGCAAGTTTAGGACATGACCAATGCAATTTTTTTTCTTTGGTAACCACTTTAAATGACTTTTGATCTACCTATATGTGAAATTTTCCATTATTAGCCCTGTTGAGCCAATTTGGTATGCTAAAAGCGTACTATACAATTTTTGTTGTTACACTCTTATTTTACCATTTAACCTAAATGCTTTTGCCTATCCTTTCGAATATTTGGCTACTCTAGGATTGGGTTGGGATAACATTGAAAATTGAATAAGGGTATTTACTATAAAAATAGTGTGGGTGTGAGAAAAAAATTGTGAAACTTTGGGGTGCTATCTAGTATTGTGTTAAATCTTCCTTTAATAGAGTCAAGTTTGTTATTTGAAATTAGAGGTTTAGGGTATCTCGTTGTGTAAAAAAAAAGAAGAAGAAGATTTTGATGAGTATGTTGATCATTGTTTTGAATTTTGAGTTAGTCAGTTGTAGAAAAATTCAAGTGTGGGGTACCCTTTATTAGAAGAAGTTGTGTTCACATTCATAGATGATGAGGTTTGAGAAAAAAAATCATTAGGGAATTTCTTCTCCTCATTCTCTTATGGTTTAATGTTTCTCATTTTGGGAAGTTTAGAAGAGTTTTGACAGCTGTGGGTGAATTGAAAGTAGGTCATGATAAAATTTTGTTCAGATTGTGTAGTGGTAATTGTAGGTAGAGTGGCTGACTCTTTGTTCGATTTCCTTAACTTTTCTTGTTAGCCAATTCCCTAACCTAACATTTTAGCCTTGGAATAAGTCCTAGTGATCCTTTTCTTGACTTGAGTTGTTTGGTGGAGATGACCGTTATGGTTCCGGTGCTAAAGGAGAGGCTTATGGTTATCCTGAGTTTTAAGTACAAAACCAGTTTGCAAATTATTTGCTAATTAATTTTCTTTGCTAAATTGCTGGGATGCGCTAGTTGTTTTGTTTTTGAATTTAGTACTTAGTTTTGATAGTGTTTTCGTATGATTTTTGGGTGTTTAGTTGTGTTTATTATCATGTTGTGATTACTTTAGGTTAATTTTGTCAATCTTAGTTAAATTAGAATTTTTATGCATTTTTGTTAGCTTTTTGATTGAGTTTGAATTGTATGCAGGTAATTCTTAGGTACCTCACGGTCACAACCAAAATGGTTGTGACCGTGACATTTAAAAGGGTCAAAAACAGAATCTGGGCATACATACCTCACGGTCACAACCAAAAAGGTTGTGACCGTGACATAAATTTTCATCAGGCAGAATACAGGTAGGAAGCACCTCACAGTGGCAACCAATCTGGTTGTCACCGTGACCACCATCATGTGCATCCAGCAGAATCTCATCTTCGACAGCCTCACGGTGACAACCATTTGGTTGCCACCGTGACCCATGATGCCTCACGGTGGCAAGCCCTTCATTGCCACCATGACCCCTCGAGATCTATACAGTTAAATTTTATATTTTGCTGCGGGAGAGAATTTTTAGGAGTTTTTCAATTAGGGTTTTGAGATCTGGAATTTTTCTAAGCTTTTCTATTGTTCTTAATTAAGGATTCAATATTTTTTCTTTAGATTTAAATTACAAGTTGAGAGAATTACATAAAAATGCTTAGTTAAATTTCTTAGTCTTGAGCTATTTTCCATCGAAGATAAGAAGAAGAAGATTGAAGAACGTGGGATTCAATTGGGATTTCCTCCTCAACGAATTTCTGGGTTTATTCTTTCCTTTGTTCTTTTGATTTTGTAATGGATTGTGAGTAGTCTCTTAGTTGTTTGGGGGATCTTTGAATCTCCTACCCATGATGTGAATTCTGAACATTTTTTGAAACTAATTATATGAATGAATGGTTTATTTCGCTGTTTCTTATTGTTAATTTATGGGATTTATTTTCTCAAGTCAATTTCCAATTTTGATGAATGATTTTTATTCATATATCTTTGTTGGTTGTTGAGTTTGTATGGATTGAATTCTGTGAATATATTTTACTCAATTTTTCTATTATGAATGTTGTATCTTGTGGACAACTCCGGATAGGGAATCTATTTGTGTAGGATTTTATGATTTAAAATTAGAGGAGGGAGTGAGATAAATGAGTTTTGGGTTGTTTTGCTCCGGAATGGGAAAGCAAACCGAATTTAGTATTTTAGACCCGTGCTTAGGCTAATTGTATGGCTTGCTCCGGATTAGGATGTCCTGCAATTAGAGTAGCTGGCTCCGGTTTGGGATGCTTGGGTTAAGAGGGTTATCCCGAATTCATTCGTATATGTTTCTTAGATTAAATAAATTCACATTTGGGTACGGGGTGGATGAGTGAACCCGAGCAACGTTTCTTTTATTTCAATTTCTCTTACTTGTTAATTCCTTTGCTTTTATTCCATTTTTGCCAAAAATTACTGTCAGTTTCATTTATCAAATTCTATTTGCATGTTTTGGATATTTAATTCCGTTATTTTTAATTAATAGATAACTCATTTAAATCAATCAATTGGGAATTCTTTAGCATACACTTGATTTTCTTCACTTGCACACACAATCCCTTGGGTACGATAACTCGGGGTCCTAATTACCTCATTTTATTATTTACCGATTCAGTACACTTGCTGAGATCGCGTCATGTGACACTTTAGGTTTCCTATGCATGTTGGCAATACAAAATGTAACTAAGAGTCCTAGTTGAACTGGAACTCTTATGATTTAAAATCTTTTAAACCATTTTATCAATTCTCAATCGATATTCACCATACATTATTTTACAAGTGATGACAGGCTTCTAGTTAAGCATCATGACTACCTAAATGGCATGAATTTCAGTAGGGGTTGATTTTACCCATGGTCACTTAACTTATGCCAAATTATGCAAAAATAAAAAAAGAGTTTTTTCTTTTAAAAAAGTCACTGAACTTAAAAATTTATGCACAAAAATAACATAAACCAGTTTCCGGGTGATGACCCTGGCCGAAAAGTCCAGTTGGCACACTATGTCAGTAATTTTTGCACACGTGGACATACTTTTTATTCCACTTCATCAGCTAACATGTCACTTTTGACACGTGTCAATTTTCTATCTGTCTAATTGGTAGCTAACATGTCAAAAATGATGTGTCAACTAATGACGTGGAATAAACAATGTGTCCACGTGTGTACAACTTACTGACATGGCGTTCCGGTTGGACTTTCCGGCAACGGTAATAACTAAAAACCGGTCATAGTTATTTTTATGCATAAAAGTTTTAAGTTCAATGACTTTTCTGAAAGAAAAAATTCTTTTGTTATTTTTACGTAATTTTGGCGTAAGTTAAGTGACCATGAGTGAAATTAACCCATTTCAGTAGTTTCCACTTTTACCCTTCCATATCAAGTTTCCATGCAATCACTCCTTTCACAATTCTTCTAATCTCATTCATGAATTGAATATGGACATGTATCAATTCATTCATGAACTTATTGTATTCTCATGCTTTTATGTTTATTCCCAAAATGCCCTTGTGAATCTCATTCACCTTGCATTCCATCTTGGCTAAGGTTTTCTTAACAAATATGTATAGAAATACATGAGATAGAAATCCCCACTATAACTAGGGTCATGAATCTTTTATTGATCACTCAATTACCTTCAAGTAGTTCATACTATACCCAGTCTCTGAGCTATGTATATCCCTTCAAGGAGTAAAAGCATATGAGTACCTCGGTGATCTCAAGTCCAAGGATACTTGCATAATTGATATGATGAGATACTTCATTAATATAGTACAAGTATCCATATAAAGTTTCTCATGATAGGTCTCCAATGTACTTGTTCTTCTAATAAGCATCCATATGTTAACTTTGATCATCTTAATGATCATAGACAATGAGAACTACTACTTGAACTATTCAAGAAGTTTAACATATGTTAGTCTATCCGTATTAACAATGTCATGTCTCATTAATACTATGACTAGGGATAATTTAGGTATTAATACATTTGCATACAATAGATATCTCATGTTATGAACCCTTCATGATTACCTTTGTACTATGTTCATATACTAAGGACTACATCTATAGTTTATGTCATATGTATGCAAATGTTAATATACAAAAGCATGCACTAAAGAATGTAAAATGCCTTATTATTATTCATAAAGAATGTTTATACATGGATAAAAACTGTAACACCCCTTACTACCTAACAAAACTTAACTGAAATATAGAAAACTTGCAGAGGGGTATCACAATAACAGAACTAAACATACAAAAATCACAAAATATATATCTAAACATGTTTAAATTTTCAACTAGATGACATAACTTATTTGTACAAATTTAAGTAAGAAAATACTTATTATTTAGTTACATAATTATAGACTATATATATATATATATATATATATATATATATATATATATATATATATATATATATATATATCATAAAGGTATTGTTTTACAATCTTCTTATATAAGAGGACTCTTCAAAACATATTAACGCAATTATACCAAAAGAAATTTACATCGAATAATATCCTTCTAGATCCTATGCATATGTTGACCCGTAACCTTGCGGAGAAACCTTACAACGGAACTATCACCAGCACCTACATGAATTAAAAGAAAATTTGTGTTAAGCATAAAGCTTAGTGGGGATTATACATGATTAAGGATGACCCTCACAGGAATCGGCAAAGCAAACATACTAATGCTGAAATATGACAGATAATAATAAACATTTTATAACAACAACTTGAAAATACTTTCATGTTATCTTACTTTTATCATGTATCAAAATTCTATCAAACCCAATACATAAATCAGATATCAGCTCGTATATAGGTAATCTAGATTATCAAGCTATCACCAATTGTGATAGAAAATCAGATTCATATAAATAAGAGAACTTTATGGTTAACACAGTACGCAAACTTACATGAATAACTCTTAAATTGAGAATTTAAAATAAACATAAATCCATACACCATAATCAATTCGATATATTGCATTATCATTTAGGTACCTAAAAGCCCGTGGGTTTATATGTTCTAACTTTAATATAATTTTAGTTATTATTTGTATTTGTTGCATATTACTTTACTATCACTTTTGTTTGTTCATGAAACCAGGTTTATACTAACTCAGTTCCTTTACCGCATTTTCTTTTTAATTAAATTATCGATTATAGCTAAGTTCCAACTCATCTTCATCGGGTAACTATTAGTAAATTCAACACATAATAATACAATTAAGGTTTGTTTATATTAAAGAAAATAATCATGCGGGGTTGGTTATTCCTGTTTTCCTTTTTATTTTTCCTATCATCAAGTGTTTCCTAACTCCTTACTATAAATAACTACACATACAATTCTTTGTTTTATGCTTATCCATGACAAACATAAATAGTTCAACAAATATTTTCAATTAACTTTCTCTATATGTTAATATAAGTATTCCTATTTTATATTTTCTATCTTGTTTTTGTTACCATTATAGCATTATTTATTTCATTAAATTATTAATTACCATTAAATATGCTGTCCAAATCAGCAGATAAATCATGCAGTATTTAGTTTATAAATATACTTTTTTCTGCAATTTAACTAATCTTACCAGTATAATATTCATGATTATTTCATTCATGATTCAAGTTAAAGTTATAATCACATGATTATTCCTTTTTAATTGTATATCGAGATAAATGTCATAACAAAAGTTATGTCATCTACCTATACATAGGTTATACATCTCAATTCTTAATTCATTCCATCATTACAAGTATTCTAAACATTTAATACAACTTACTCATTTACATCACTTTTAGATAGACAGAAAACATGTCATCATATACTTAGTTCAATGCACTTCTCATATTTTAGATTAACACATTTTTGAAAACATAACATCATGGTATGAATAGCATATCGCATAACAGAACATATATTAGATTTCATATGCATAAACGTTAATATATATATATCAAGTGACAGTAATCATAAAATGATAATAAATATAACATTACTCCCATATTTAACTCGCGTACCATATGATCATGTAATATTCTGGTGTGACGCGCGCCGAACCCGATCATGTCCCGGCGGCCCACTTTTAGCGCCTGAGAGGGGTTCGCATTTTAGATCTTAGGTAACATGAGATATTTTAGAATCCCTTCCCAATAGAACATTGGGGAAGTTCATCTAATCCTATGAAACCTAGAGCACCTTTGAGGTATTTTGGAGTTGCCACCAAATTTACAAGAAATTGAAAAAGTTCGTCTAACCTCGGGGTCTAAACCAGAGAGTAGTTCGGAACTTTACTCTTATTAATATCTTGGTTAATTATAAATGAATTTTTGATATTAAATTTCCATCTCTCTCACACGTCATGCATTAAAATTAACACGTATATCAAGTATCGAAAAAATGATAAAATAATAAAGTAAATTACAAAATAAAATAAAAGATAAAATTGATACAAAAATACAATCCCCCAAAGTGAAACTAATACAATGTGAAAAAAATTCATACACAAAGCGAGGTATTATTTAAAATTGAAAAATTGGTTCCTTCATGCACACTAAAAAATTCCCGCCCCTCGCAGGCAGGAACAAGGCAGGAGCAAAAGAACACACTTTTTCTCCAAAATTCTCAACAAAAATGCAATTTTATTTAGTTTTACTTGATTCTATATCATATTCACAAAAAAAAATCTAAATTAACTTAAATCATAAATAAAAAAAACAACCAATCCAATAAATTGATCACATAAAATATCCAAAATTTATGAACAAACGGAAGAATAAGAGATAAAAAATATAAAATTATGCAATTGAGCTTAGAAATTTACCCTTATAATTATTCAATCTGAAAACTAAAAATATGAATTGATTTCCTTGTCAATAAAATTGAAGAAAAAAATGAATTCTCTTTTTCTTTCCCTCAAATAAAATCCCATATCCTTTTTTTTCGAAGAACTCCCTTCTTTTTCAGAACTCCTCTTTTTCTCTTTCCAAAATCCCCCCCCCTCTTTTAGGAAGAAATCACTCTCATTAAATTCAAAACTTTTAATTTTGAAATGAAAAAAAATGGTTTTGACACTCAAAATCCCCGAAAAAATATTAGAATTCAATTTAGAAATGAATTCTATTAATTTCGGGGAGTAGAAATGCCAGAAATGGGAGAGGGACGACAAGGGGCAGCCTCTCAGCGAGGGGTGACCTACGTAGGCACCCGCCCCTCGCGAGAGGTGCCCTCGCAGCATGCACTGCACGCGCGAGAAGGGCAGCCTCGAGCAGCGTGCTCCTCGAGAGGGACGGCCTCTCGTGAGGGGCGGCCTGATCACGCCAGTACTAACACCAATTTGTTTTTTATAAAAAGGACTTGACAAGGAAACAACACTTCCCACCTTTTTGCCTATGAATAGGTATTAATTTCATCACTGGGAAACCCTGATCTGGGCTGTCTCGGGACCCGGTGTTTACAGTTGCCTCCAGTTTTGTGTAAGCTAGTGCAAGGGTGCCTAGGTGTGCCAAAACTCAGAGAAAAGGAAAGAGACGCGTACCTAAGGCTGCCGCCCTCCCACTGTGCTCACGAAGCCGTTGTGGGTTTGGCTAATGCCAGTTTATTGACGTGTTACATCCCCGCTGAGATAATGTCAAACAAATGCCCCCCCTAAAGAGCTAGCCACTCCTTGGAAAACAGTGTTGTGATCTGTATTTTGAATATTATCCTTTCGGATTGCACCGAATCTTTTTTAGACTTACGAAGTGCTTACATTCTTGAGTCTCACTAAACCGTTACCTCGACCATGCAGTGATTGTTATCCTCTTAGATTGCACCGAGTCTCTTCTAGACTTACGAAGTGCAGATGTCACCCTATTGGGTTGCACCGAGACATTTCCAAACTTACCAAGTGCAGATATCATCCTCTTGGATCGTACCGAGTCATTTCTAGACTTATAAAGCGTAGATATCATCCTCTTGGATAGTATCGAGTCATTTCTAGATTTATAAAGTACGGGTATCATCCTTTTGGATCGCACCGAGTCATTTTTAGACTTACAAAGTGCAGAAAATATCCTCTCGTACTATACCGAGTCATTTTTAGACTTACAAAGTGCAAATAGCATCCTCAAATCAGCTTTGGCATCTAACTAATTATCATAGTATTTAGCCTCAGCTGTTTCCTGAATAAAGAAACTTTCATTAATCAATATGTCAAGTTATTTTGATGAGTTATTTGAGAGTTTATATTTTGTATGGTTTTATTTGATTCTCTATTATCATCCGTCATTTTATTATTTGTGATTCATTTTTTCTCTTTATTTTTATTTTTTTCACCCATCTCATATTAAAGTGCATTAAAAAAAACATGCAAAGTATAATAAAGGTCATCTATATATAAATATTATTTTTGTATATAAATCAAATCAAAATAACAATAAATTTCCCTGAATATCAGCCAAATGGATCATAGTTGGTGGGCTCCTCGAGATCCTCCTCATCTAATATATATATACTACAGGTATGCCTGGAGCTGCAGAGGTAGATGGCTAGTTAGTAATATCCACTGGTGGAGACCTAGGAGCTAATGGTCATGGTGTTCGCAACTCCACCTCTATCTGTTTATCTAGGAACGGGCGAGAAAGACCCCCTATAGTCACGGCTAGATCACGAACACCTGTCCCCATGGTTGACATGGTCATAGTGTGATCTCTAATATGACCGGTCATGTCTGTAAGTCTCGCATCCACACCCTCCTGTAGATGCCTTATTGACTAGGCTGCGCCCTGTCCCGATCCCTCGACCATCTCCAACCAGAGCCTTATTATATCAATAAACTCATCCACCATCTAGAGGGATTGATCCACTCGGTGTGCTACAGCTGTATGGGAGGCTCTCATGGACTCCTCAAGTCTGTCCTGGCACTGCCGCATCTCCTCCATGAGCCGCTCCATGCACTGTAGTCTCCCATCCATGGCCTGTAGTCTCCCATCCATGCGCTGCTCCATAGCTTGTAGTCTCCCATCCCTACACTGCTCCATAACCATCAGCCTCTCATTAGAACACTCGAACTGAGCATCCAATGATACCAAAATCTCCCTCTGCATGGCTTGGACTTGGATCTCCATACTCGCCTAGCTCTGCTCCATCCTAGGCCGAGGTGGTAGTGGCGGAGCTGCCAAAGTAGATGCCCCGAAGAATCTAGATGGCTATAGGGATGATACCTCCTAGATGTTTGAGAATCTAACCATCAAGTATGCATATGAGAAAGAGGACGCACCTGGTCCTCTGGGGGAAATGGCTGTGATAATGGCATGCGGAGAAACTCCTCCAGTTCTATGTCCACATCTACACCATCCGGCGGTGTGTGAGGCTCTTCCCCCTCTTGCTATAGATGAGGATGCTCCTCGTCTGGCTGAGGCTGTGGATGCTCCTCCTCAGCCTGAGGCTAATCCTCGGTTGGTGCTATAGCTATAAGCGAAGGTAAATAACACATCTGTCGGGTCTCGTCTATGGTAAGTAGTCTATACTCTCCTAACTGGTCAGGCAATTGCTCAATCATGCCCATGTATCTGGCAAGGGCCCAGTCAACAAATATATCTCTATCCAAGGGTGGGCCAAACGTGCTATGGTCGTGGCCTAAGCGTAGTAGAAATTTGGTGACTATCCCACTTATACATATCTGAGCCGTAGTCCCCCGACTCTGTCTAACTAAACCGAACACAATCTTGTGGCTAATGTTGAGCGGTGTCCCTGTTACCATGGCCCATAGACTCCAAATCTTTATGGCATTGATTACGCTAGGGCTACCAACTCGACCCAGATAGCTGCTAGCCAAAACCCTCTGAATATATCTATACACCTATGAAGCTAATAGGGTACTCTTGGCGGTGCTATGGTCATAATGGGCCCCTGGTACTGTGATCATCTCCCATCGGTGAGCCAAAATAGCCCTATCTGGTACCTGTACCTGGTCTCCAGTTGGAAAACCCATAATCTGTGCAAAATTTTGGTGACTCATCATACGCCCTATGTCTCAGACACAAAATGATAAAACCTAAGGATCTAAATCTAGTCTGGAGAACCCCCCGTGCTGAAGCATAGCCAGGAATTCTCTAGTAACCTCGAGGTATGTAAGGTAGGCCAATGTAAGAAAATCAGTCCAACCTATAGCTGCGAACAACATGCTGACCTCCTCCAATAGGCCCATCTGCTCTAAGAATGTTCGAGACAGAAATTTACTGGACAAAAACTGTGAGTGACATAATGCATTAAACCTCCGTCTATGCGCACCAGTCATCCATTCTGGAGATGGAATATCTTTTGATTCCCGAGGTGGAACGCGTTGTAGAGGCATCCTAAAAAAATTCAAACAGTTAGTACATTCACATATACAATGCTTTAATTAACATTTGCTAAAATACACAAATAAATCACAAGCTAGCACCTTATTATTTACAATATTTACACAGTGTAACTATACAATTATCTTTACAATCTTAAAAAATTGGGCAGCATTTCAGCTAAAATGTGCCTAACCTCCTGCATGCAAAAACATATTTAAACAGGCCATAGGCCCCAGCAATAAATTCAACATAAATTATAATCATGCAATGTCTAAAATTATGCTACAAATTAAAAATTACAATCAAAAATTTGTTCATTATTCTACAAAAATCAAAATTATTAATATTCCTGCTCTATATTATTTTTTACATGTTTATATTCCAAGAATTTTTTTCTCTTTTTCATTTCATGTTATTCACGTTATTTTCGCGTTGACAGTGTCTGCCAGCCCCATGCACATGTAATTGTTTCCACCAAATCTCTATATTTTATCATACATTTACTTAAAACATATTTTTAACACAAAAGTACACAAAATAAAGTAGTTAAAGGAAAGAAAATACACTGAAAACTAACCTGGCAGTCGAAATGGCCACTAAAAAAACTGAAGAAAAACTTGAAAAAGATTATACCACTGTGTAGACAATTAAATAAAGATCGCGTTGATGTAAACGGTGGACAAATTGGAGCACAAATAAGGGAGATATAGGTGAAAAACCAAAGAAAAACGTGAGAAAAAGAAAATAGAAAAATAAGGAAAGGAAAAAATAAGGGGTGGCCTAGAGGAGGGGTTTTATACCCTCCTCTGAGGAGCGGCCAGCCCGGGCCTCGGTGGCCGAGGCCCGGGCTGACGTCATCAGTCCGCCCCTCCTTTTGTTTTTTCAAATTGAATTTTTTTTACTACATGAAAATTCGGAACTGGTCTTTCATGCGACGTTGACACCCAATTTTTTTTCAAAAAAAATTTAAAAAAACAAATGTACAAGGGTAAATTATGCGCGTGAAAATGCATGAGCCATGCAAAATGCAGGAGATAGATTCACCCAAGCAGCTTCCAATTCAAGGGGCGGCCAGGGTGGCCCTCACTCGGCGGGATAGTATTCATCATGGACTAACCTCATCCTCGGTGATTTAGATGGAGACCATTCTCAGTCTGAATGCTCTCTGCATCGATCCTGCCACTTTCATGACTTGAAATCCCTTATTAATCTGGGTAGCATTTGTTATTATTTTAAAAGTAGTACGCCCCTTGTGGGTTTTCACACTAGCTTTTCTTGTTGGGAAATACGTCCTTTTCGGATTTTCGCATATCCCTGTGCTTGATTTTTGCCTTGAGCGGACCCAACCCATTCCAGGACAGACTGCCTGTTTTCAGGTTTTCACCCTGCCCCTTAGCTTAATTTTTTCTTAGAGAGCTAGTTACGGTTTTCATCTCTAACAACTTTTCTTCTCTTTTATTTCTTTTATTTTAGGACAGATTGCCTGTGAAGACTACAATCCCAAGAATAGAAGATTGCAACTTCGCCACCTCTACTGAGTACTAGAGATTTGTACTTAGCCCTAAGGACAATAGGTCCCATTGGCTAAGATACTTGGCTGGCGAAGACAATTAGAGAATAGTCATTTGATAAATAAATGATGCATTTCTTCTTATAACAGAACTAAAAAATAATGAGAATGCAATCTAAGTTCTTTTATTCATTGCAAAATCGTGTACATTCTATATGATTTCATCATACATGATCCTCAATTGACAAAAAAGTACAAGACTACGCTTAATCTCGGGGTAGATCTTATAAGCATCAAACTCCTGTTATCAGTCGGCCCTTTTGGGTTTTCTTGATTGAACATTTTCTCTTGGCCCTTAATTTTTGGCCAGGGTGCCTTTTTTTCGGTTTTCACCCTGACAGGGCGCCTAATTTTAGTAAGGTCGCCTTTTTTCATTTTTCGACCCGCGGGGCATTTATTCTCTTCTTTTGATTTTTATTGGTCTTTAGCCATAGAATCTTTTTAGTTTATCGACATTGACAGGTTTTTTAAACTCATTCCCATCGCTTTCTGCTAAAATCACTGCTCCCTTTGTTAATAACTTTTTCAGCACGAACGGACGGCCTTCCCAGGTTGGCCTGAACTTTCCTCGGATATCTGCCACCCCCGGCCTCATCATCTTGAAGACTAAATCCCTTTCTTTCAATGGGTGCTTTCGTACCTTCTTGCCAAACGATCGAGCTAATCTCTTCTAATAAACCTGATTGTGATAATAAACTCGCAACCTATCCTCATCCAATAGATTCAATTGCAGTAATCATTGTTGTGCCCATTCTGCCTCTGGAATCTCGGCTTCCATGACCACTTTTAAAGATCTTAGCTATATTTCAACTGGCAAAACTGCTTCAATTCCATATACCAAAGAAAATGGTGTTGCTCCCGTAGAGGTTCTGATGGTGTTTCTATAACCCCAGAGTGCAAAAGTTAGCTTTTCTGCCCAGTCTTTATAGCTATGTACCATCTTGGCCAGTATTCTTTTGGCATTCTTATTTGCTACCTCAACTGCCCCATTAGCTTGAGGTCGGTAAGGGGAAGACTTGTGGTGTTGGATTTCATATTTTTGAAGCATCTGTTGAGTTTCAGCCAAGAATTATACCCCATTATCCAATAAAATGTCATGCGGGAGGCCATATCTGCATATCAAATTTCGCTCGATGAACTTTGCCATATCCCCGGCATCAACCTTCTTGAAAGATTCAGATTTGACCCATTTAGTGAAGTAATCGATGGCAACTATAATAAACTTGTGCCCATTAGAAGTTGTAGGACATATCTCGCCTATGATATCTATTCCCCAAGCTGCAAATGGCCATGGAGACGTCAAGTTATACAGCTCTAAAATCGACACATGTCTCAAGTCCGCGTATTACTGGCATAACTGGTATTACTTCACATATTTTGAACAATCCGTACCCATCGTGAGCCAATAGAATCCTTGGTGCATGATCTTCTTTGCTAAAATTAAGCCATTCATGTGAGCTTTACAGACTCCGACATGAAACTCCTCCATAACCCTTTCAGCCTCTTTCTTAGCCAAACATCTTAATTGGATACCGTTAGCTTGCCTCTTATACAATGTACCATCTACACTGATAAATTGAGTGGATAACTTTTGGTTAATTCTTTGGTCCTTCTCGGTGGCTTTTTCTAGAAAAACCGACCTTTCCAAATAATTTTAAATATCGTAGTACCAAGAGTTTCTATCAGCAACCTCAACATCCATCACCTGCTCGATTTTAAAATAAGGTTTTTCCGAACTAGAGATCAGAACGGGTCTCATAACAACCCCTGTCGGATTATTCCACATGGATACGAACGTCATGAGAGCATCAGCCAATTGGTTCTCATCCCTAGGGACAAAGTGAAAGTGCAAGTCTCAAACTAGCTACTCAACATTCTCAAGTACTTCACATAGGGCAATAGCCTTTCTTCTTTAACTGACCACTCCCCTCTGATCTGATGGATTACTAAAGATGCATCTCCAAAGACTTTCGTGGTCTTTACCCCTAGAGCTAGCAGTGCTTCCAACCTGAAAATGCAAGCTTCATATTCAGCTTCATTATTGGTAGCCTTGTACCTTAAATTTTTGGCTAATGGTAGATTATCACTATCCGGGCTCGTAAGAATAATCCCTGCTCCTGCCCCTTTGCCATTAACTGCCCCATCAAAGAATACCTGCCACCCTTGCACTGCTATAGACACGACATCCTCACCTAGAAAATTGTATTCGAACTGGTCTCCTTCAATAGGATATTCAGTTAAGAATTCAGCTACAGCCCTTCTCTTGATGGTTTTCCTAGTGATGTATTCTATATCGAACTCTTGTAATAATAACAACCATCTTTCCATTTTTCCTAGTAAAGAGGGCGCTTCCTGAAGGTACCTGAGCGGGTTATGTTTGGCGACCGCCTGTACACTGAAGGAATGAAAGTAGTGTCTCAACTTTTTAGAGGCCTAGATTACTACTAAGCAAATCTTTTCAACATTTTTTATATGGCAGTAATTTCTTACTAAGATAATAAATAGTAAACTCCACTCCAAACTCATCCTCTTGAGCCATCATGGCACCCACTGAACTGTCTTCTATTGTTAGATATAGGATTAGAGGTTTAGCAGGATGCGGTGGTCTTAAGACTGGCAAATTTAAGAGATAATCCCTAATAGTATCAAAAGCCACTTGACAATCACTATTCCACACAACTAGTTGATTCTTCCTGAGAAGCTTGAAGATCGGCTCACATACCGAAGCTACCTTGGTAATAAATCGGCTGATGTATTGAAGCTTTCCGAGGAAACTTCTAACTTCCTTCTCTTTCTGAGGCACTGGCATCTCTCTAATTGCTCTGGCCTTATCAGGATCCACTTTAATTCCTATCTGACTTACCACATGGCCTAACAGCTTACCCGAGGTAACTCTGAAAATACATTTCTTGGTATTGAGACGCAGATTGTACATGTTGATCCTTTGAAAGAACCTTTCTAAAGTCTTGAAGTGACCTTCTCTGGTAATTGATCTGATCATCATGTCGTCTACATACACCTCCACTTCCTTGTGGATCAAGTCATCGAGAATCTTAGTGGCCATTCTTTGTTATGTTGCCCCTGCATTCTTTAACCCGAAAGGCATAACCCGGTAAGCAAATGTACCCCATTTAGTGATGAAAGCTATCTTAATTCAATCTACGATCTTATTGAGGATTTGGTTGTAGCCTACATACCCGTCTATAAAATTGTACATCATGCAAGCAGCCGTACTATCCACTAGCACATCAATATGAAGCAAAGGAAGTCATCTTTTGGGAAAACTTTGTTTAGATCTCGATAATCAACACATGCTCGAACCCTTCCATCCTTTTTAGCCACAGGAACTACATTAGCCAACCAGATCAGGTATTGAACCTCTATTATAAACTTAGCCTCAATCTACTTATGGATCTCTTCTTTCACCTTTTGTGCCGATTCTAGCCCAAGTCTTCTGAGCTTTTACTTGACTGGTTTACACTCTAGGTAAGTTAGAATGGTATGTTCAGTGACGTCTCGGTCAATTCCTAGCATGTCCTTATAGGTCCAGACAAAGACTTTTTCATATTTTTTCAAAATTCTCTCAAATTTTAACCTCTCTTCGGGAGTTATATCTGATGCTATCAAAATTTCCTTTGGGTTCTCCAAAGTTTCGAGATTTAATGCAGTTGTACTAGTTGAGTTAATGTCAAAAATGAATGCATCATGTTTATGATCATGTGAAATGAAATCATTAGAAACATCACACAAGTAAGCAAAGTTATTCATCTCATTAATATAATTAAAATCATAAACAATGTCATTATTGAAAAGTTATGGAATAAAAAGATTATCTATATGACTACTGTCTTCACGCTCTGCCGACGCCAATGTCGCAGCCGACTGTTCATTGGCTTTTTGGCTTTGTAGAGGTTTTTCAGCTACCTCCGATGAAATCCTCAGGTCTTAAATCTTCAAATCTAGCTCTGTTGCTTCAACCACCATTTTCTCTTTTCCCTTCAATCTAGTGGCTAGCAGCTTGTCAGTAATAATCTCCTCTGGCCCATCCCTGTCCCAGATACTACATTGAGGCATGATCTCTTCATCCCAGAAGCCCTCTACGAATTTGATAACTCTAATGTCCCAGTTGAAGACGCCATTGAAGATTTTGAACCCCTGGTATAATCTTTCCACCAACCCACTGAGCCTCTGCTTCTCCAGTATAAGCACAAACTGAGGATACGGGAATGAAACTCTCTGAAATGGATCTTATCTAGCATCTTCTTCTTGCCACGCTCACCTTTATAACCCAAACCCTTCCGATCCTTCTGTCCCTTTGTAGTGACAACCGACTATAGCCCTTGCAAATTCTTACCTAAACCAGCCCTTGGGAGGAAGTGCATCTTCTTCATCATACTCACTACTTGAGGGCTATTAGCTGAACCTCGCTTTTCTCCAATCATAGATATGTGGAAACCATTGAACGGCTGGTTAGAGATCCCCAAGGTAGACACTTGGTTTTCTCTTGCAACTTTAATAGTCACCACTTCCCCTTCATGTGGTATCTTGATCATCTAGTGCAAGGTAGACGGCACTCCTCCTAACTTGTGGAACCATGGCCTTCCGAGTAAAGCTAAAAAGTTCACTGGGATGGGTAAGACGATAAATTCTACCTCCGTTTCAATCGGCCCAGTCTTACACTACAAGAAAAATCTCTTTAACGAAGGGAAATTCGGTCGTTAAAAGTTAAAATTTGGTCGTTAAAAACCTTTAACGACCGAAAAATCCGGTCGGTAAAAGCCCTTCGTTAAAGGTATAGACGACGGATATTAAATCCGGTCGTTAATGTTTTTAACAACCGAAATGTTTTCGGTCATTGAATAGTAATTTTTAGCGATCGGATTTTCTGTTCACTAATTATATTCACTTTTAACGAAGGGATTTTCGGTTGTTAAAAATATATTTTAGCGACCGAATTCCCTTCGTTAATTATATTCACTTTCAACGAAAGGATTTTTGATCGTTAAAGATACCTTTTAGGGATTGAATTTTTCCTTCATTAATTATATTCACTTTTCAACCTTTCCTGTCGTTAAAAATACTATTTTACTGATTAGATTTTCCATTTGCTAATTTTATTCGCTTTCCACGAAGGAATTTTTAGTCGTTGAAGATACTTTTTACCATTTTATAATATTACATGTACAGTACATATCATTCACATATATTTTATACAAAAATATAATAAACTCTTTTCATATATTGAAAAAGAAAAGTTACAAAGTCTAGTAATATTTACAAAGTATAAAAACTATCAATGACAAGTTCAAGAAAATAACTCCTCTCTGTACTAATTTATATTCAAACGATTTTTGAGAAAAATGTGAAAAATAAACCTCCTAACTTCGCTGTCCAAAATTTTAAAGACATGCAAAATGTATAACAAAAGCTAAAATTAATATTCACGGGTACAAACAAAAATATCAATAATAGAAAGAGAGAGAGATAGAGAGCGAGTTAGCTACTTCAAAAATACAATAGCATACATCAAAACAGCCAGCCTTGCATCACATAAATTTGTTTCAAGCTGAAATAAATATCTGGTAACCGGTAGATGAGAAACACAACAAAAATTTTGTTATAGTCTTATTTTGTGGATCATGAAAGATATATGATTAGGTTATTCTCATCTTTAAATATCTTGGATCTCATCTTTCCATATGTTTATATCAAAGACTGAAAAATGGAATTGACAAGGATATAGGCATTCTTTAAACAACACATTATATTGGCAGTTAATTGCAGTGCTCACATCAATAGACACTCACGAAGATATAACTAAACTAAGCAATAAAGTCAAATATATAAATAAACAGATTAAAGAACCCAACATTATATCAGGAAGAATAGAGGCAAAGTAATGTAAGATTTTTAGAAACAAGCTAAGTTAAGAAAAAGATAAGGTTTAGCTTATTATGAAATCCTATCCTATTTGATAGGACAGCTCATGCAAACCAAATCAAGAATAAGAATACAGATACACAAATGCATACAAATAAAAGCAAGAGATACCTTTGGGATTCATGATATTTTTCCAGCAAAGCAAGCTTAGAAACAGCAGGAATTTATTGAAAGCTAGTTTTAGAGGCTTAGTAGAACTAGCAAAATTTCTTCCACAGCCTATTTCAATGAGGACATCAGAAATTAAATAAAAAGAAATTTAGTAACCAAATGGTAGGTACTTATATCTGTCTACAAGGTAAACCTGAGAACTAGAAATTTTTGAACATGATAGTTTCGCATATCCACAAGTGGCAGATGCAATATCTAGACTTAGCATGGAAACACCCAAATCTTTTCAAGGAAGGAAAAAAAAAAGGGAAAAGCCTATTAGAGTCTAAAGCAAAAATATTCATATGTAGGGTAAAACTATACAGAAACACAAGCTTATTGTTTATATCTCTACTTGTTTCATTAGAAAAACAAAGAAAAAAATACAGAATTTTATAAAAGAAATAGTCACCTGGGCAGACGGACGATTTTCATCCTAGATGAGAAAACTGAAATTGACAGTATTTCCCCCTAGCCACATGAAAACTTATAGTGAATCAAGCAAAACAATTGGTAAAAGGACAGCTTGGAGATGCATACACACACGTGCACAATATGCTATGAGTAAATAATAAAGACAGACCTTATTAGCTCCTGTGGTATCATCCACATAGAACTCCAAGATAACATCATTTTCCCTTACAGTTGCATTTGTGCAACATCTGTCAAAGATAACTCAAATACTTGCTTCGAACCAGTCATAAATGTAAGCATAGATCCTGAAAATAGGAAAAAGAAAAAAAGAAGTTACCAAGAAAGGATTAAGGACACAATAATAAATGTAAAATAAGAGGTTCTACCAATCATAGATGCTAGCCAACCATAACAAAGAGCAATGGTTCTAAGAAATTAAAAAAGAATCCATCTGGATTTGCCCCAAAAACTCATAGGGGATGAGTTTACCAACCATTTAAATCAACCTCTCCCCAATTGCAGCCACTAATTGAAAGCCACTTCTCTTCTACCGTAATTCTGCAATTACTTTGAAAAAAATTGGTCATTGCCTAAAATAAAAAAACATGTATACATAAGTTCAATGAGCATGCCAAAGACTTAGAGAAAGTAAAAAGATTTAAATAAAAAAGTCTCACTGAATCTATAATTGAAAAGGAACATGTTATATGCCCAATAGTATCATTTTAATGGTGTTTGAATCAAAAATGCATTATAGATTAAGCAGTTCAATCATCTTTTTAATAGCAAATTAATGCACAAAACAATCATAATACATATTCTAGATGAGGACTAAAGAAAAACAATATGCACAAATTAAAGTGAAACATTTGTTGTTCAAATATCAATATGGCAGTAATCAGCATAAGTTAATTATCTTAAGCTTTGAAACTTAAAAAAAAAAAGAGATTGATATGTAGCCAAATCATTTGTCAGATATAGGCGGTTGACATAGATTTATTATTTGATGAAACAAAAAATTCATATGTCTATGGATCTTGCAGCATATATTGTATTTATTTCATCTTTGAAACATTGCCACTGATGAGCATAAAAGAAATTGAATCTAGAAATTTCAGTCGGAAAGGAAAACTAAGCAGAAAATAATTATCCAAAGCAAAAACCAACAATAACATATCTAAATATGATTTCTTACGAACTAATAGAGGAGGTAAATTGAAGCAAATTAGAGCGATCGATTAAGAAGAAAGAACAAACCTTTTCATCTTGATGGAGAGCGATCCAGACATGAAGCTAGAACAAGCTCTGATGGCAACCAAGTAAAATAAAATGAAAGAAACAGCAAAGTTGCAGGGCACTAGAAAACAGGGAGTGCCTGAAGAGAAAATACAGCTCATCAAACCAAGCATAATTTTCTCCAATACTCAATCAAGTGAATAAAAAGTTACAGCACATCAAACCCACACTAAAAACCAGGACATCTCTTGATATAGGTATTTAGATATAATCACAAAATAGACTCTGCACTGCCTTTCAGTTACTCTAAACTTTTCACACATTTCAATATATATGTGCAAGCTCAAGATTTTATTTGCTAGAAAAACTAAAGATTCATGATAATGTTTGTATCCAGATTCCATATTTATTCTACAAAAGATTTAAAGACTTGTGAAAACTAAGTCCTTGCTCCTTTGATAAAATCAAGTCATCAAACTTAACATAGAGGACACACCTTAGCCATGGGACAACAGCCCCAAAAAGACATGGTGACAGTAATTTCAATTCATGATATAATGGCAACAGGTAAGCATTATATGACACTAGAAGATAAAACCATTAGCACTGCCATATTAGCATATAATTGCCACTAAAGTATACATTGAATAACATGATGAAGAGCACTGAAAAATTATCTAAAAAAAAAAGGAGAGCACTGAAACATAAAATTAATGCAGACAACAAGCTTAAATGCAGAAAATGCCAACTTGTTACAGCAACATATATGGTCAGAAGATCCAATCAAGCGTTGAACAGGGGCAGAATCATAATGTCACATTTTGGGGCCCAAAAGACATTAAGTATATGAATGAAATGTTGATACAAATATGTGGGTGAAAACCATTTCTCAATTTAGCATCAATATTCAGTTTTTAACATGTTAATGAAATCTCATAGCCACAGGCATATATATATGCATGCGAATTGGAAGATATATTTAAATGCATTCATACTTACTGTATCCCATTACAGTTGGTACATACAAACATCTAGAAATTGAATCATTTTTTAAATATGAAGATCCTTAAGTTTTCAAATTTTACATGAACAAGAATTTCACTAATATAACCACATATCTCAAACACCCACATACACAATATCTAACTTGTGTGATTTTGAATGGGCAATAACCAGAACCACATATGCCACAAGACAAAAACAAAAATAAACAATTTAAAACTACAATTAGATTTTGATCAATCACATCGATCAAATAAACTAAAAGATAAGAGCATCATATATTAATCCAGTGATGCCAATAACATGGAGTCGAGCAACAGGAGCCTAATGTCAAATTCTCTAAACAAGAGAATTACATCACAACAGCCAGAAAATCCCAGATTATCCATAGCATTTACACAGAGCATAAACTATAATATGTTTTATTTTCAACATATCTGAGCGTAAATGTGATCACTTAGCAAGCATGTTTTGTTGAGCTTGATTCATCAATATATTTTCATAGTCAAATCCAAAGAAAAAAACAGTATACACAGCTTCTATCCCAAACTTATTCTCCTTTTAAATACGATCACGAAAAAAAATAAAAAAGAAAGAAACAATCTTGATTGAGAAGATAACAAATTCAGAATATTAAAACCTGAGATTTGGAGCCAGCAACAAGAAGATTATCAGTGGAACCTCCAAAAAGCAAAGCTAAAAATCTCTTCTTCGCTACTTATAGATGAAACCTGAGAATTTATGCAAAACCAGCAAGTAGCAGATATGGTTTTGAAATGAAAAAAAATCAAAATATCAAAAAGACCCGAAAAATTTAGCAGGGGTTAACTTTCAAAGAAATGAGAACCAAATAAAACCAAATTGCTTAACCATTTTACTTGATCACAAAGAAGAAAACATAATCAATTTAGATGATCACCTGAGAATGCGATGCGATGGAGAGAAAATGACAAGGTTGGAAATGGTTGGAGAAGTGATTATTGACTCTAGTGGAATTGAATCAACGATTCAACGAGAAGAAGATTAGAAATAAAGAGATATTCAACTGGTAATAAAAGAGAAATAAGGTTTTTTCAATTTCTCACCTGTAATCACCAATTGCACAGCGCCCTACCGATTGAACCAGCAAAAATTAAATCTAGATCTTGCAAAACCAAGAAAATTGTAGCAGCTATGACATAAACCAAGCGAGATCGAGAGCAACCAGGTTTCTACTACTACCATTTCTATTAGGTTTAGTTTAGTTTAGGTTTGGAAGATAGAAAAGGGATTGCCTTTTTTGCAGACAGAAAAAGGGTTCGCATGTTTTTACTGTTTCTTCATCTTTTGGGTTAGGGATTTTTTTGCTCTTTTTTGTATTTGTATTGTAATTTTGTGTTTTATTTTTATCAAATAATGGAAAATTATTTTGGAGGTAAAGCATCTTAAGGTCCCGCCAATTTTTTCAAGGTAATAACCACTGGAATTTTAGTTTTTCAACGACCGAATTTAAAACCGTCGTTATATATCAATAAAATTTAAGAACTAACGACCGGATTATTTTCCCTTCGCTATTTGTATATTTTAATGACCGGATTTTTATCCCTTCGCTAAATTTTGGTCGTTAAAAATCAATTTTCTTGTAGTGTTAACCAGCGCTTTGAAAGTTCCTGACGCTTATCTCCGAGAGTTACCATAGGCTGTAATGGTCAAATCAGACTTGCTCAGCATACTTTCATCCATCCCGAAAGACTGAAGTGCAACTAAAGGGTAGACATTTATGGACAAGCCATCATCAACCATAACACAAGCGGTGTGCTTATTGTTAATCTGTGCCTTGATATACAATGGTCGATTGTGATTGCAGGCTTCAGCTGGTAAGTCAGCATCAGAATATACCAAACTCTCTCTTCATCCCCCCTTAACAAGGTCTAGTAACTCAGATAGAGAAATTGTGGTGGCCACAGCAAACTCACACAAGGTCTCAACAAAGTTCTGCCTGTGTGAAGGGGACTGTCTCAAAAGGTCCCAAATTGATATATGAGCCGTGGTCTTTTTTAGCTGCTTCATTATGGGGTTCTCTTCCATCTCCCTTTCCATAGAGATTTGTACTGAATCCTGTGATTTCTTGACTTCTGGAACCACTCTCCCACTTCTTGTTACTGCCCCAACTCTCTTTCCCTCTTCATCCGAATCCCACGGATCCACAAATTTTCCTCCTTTCTCCTCTTCTTCATCTTATTCTCCACTCTCACTAATGGACCAATAATCTATCGTCGCCACGGGAATCTGAGGCGAGTGATAGCAATGTACTCATTACCATACAAGTTTTGCAATACAAACCACTCAGGTAGACTCAGCCCAATCATAAAGACAGGTGGTAGCACGGCATTGTAACTGGACTTCTTCTTACTCTCCCTCTATTCAGGATCCGTGATCTGCTTACTATCGATCAAATCCTGAATTTGGTGTCTTAGTCTTGTGCAATGGTTTGTCCAGTATGCCGATGGAACGCACAATATTCATTATCTTTGTGCCTCAGCTGCCCTTGGGTTTTGGCTGGCTTGGGTGGTAAAGGTTGTAACTTCCCTTCCTTTACCAGTCTTTTCAATACCCATGACAAAGGTCAACCCAAATTCGAAAAGTACCTCTGGTTCACACTTGTAGCAAACACCTCAGCTGTCTTTCCAATCCTGCTACCACTATTGGAGCCTGCCAACTTATTTGCCTCCTGGCTGTTATAGCCCTTTTTGACAAAAATTTCACTGCTTGCGCTCTTTGCCATGTACTCACTCTCTGCTTTTATGGTGATATCTTTTAAAGACTCCCAATCCTTCAGCCCTTTCATTTTTAATCCATCCCTCAGGTATGGACTGGCATTCCTAATGAACGACCGGATCTGATCAGGAATATCAGGTTTACGCTTCATCTCTATAACCCCATTCCTCCACCGAGTGAGATACTTGTGAAAAGACTCCCCGAACTTCTATTGTAGCAACTCTAGATCCTTCGGTGTGATCTCTATCCTAGTACTGCAATCATACTGCCTTAGGAACTCTTCAGTCAACAAGTCCCAATCTTCTTTGGACCTTCTGTCCAACCCGTGGTACTAAGCAATTGCAGCCCCTATGAGACTCAAGTAGAAGTACTCTATTTTCTACTTCGTAGTTAGAGTCATCCCCTTCATTACCAGTGAGTATTGTTTATTATGAGCCGCATGGTCAGAAGTGCCGTCAAACCTAGAGATGTCGGGCATCTTAAAGTTCTGAGGGATCAGATCGTCACCATCTAACTCCCTATCTTCAGGGTTTATTCCCCTTCCCACAGTCAACATCCTTGTCATGGCCTCAAACTTCTCCTCCATTTTTCTCCACATTGCCTCCTCCAGCTTGGGTGACTTGCCCTTTATTACCACCGGCTCCTCTTGCTCCTCTTCCCATAAGTCACTCTTAGGTTTAGGAGCTTTTGTGCACTCTACATGTGCTGGCACTCTGGATCCTACTGTAGGTGGGTCAACTGCCGCAAGGGGATCCTCTCTAATAGGCCCTTGTTCATCTTGCCCCCCAATCGGAGCAGTGGGTTGTTGCCCAGCAAGTGGCGCTAAAGTGGCAATAAGATTTCCCATCATTTTGGCCTCAAATTCTTCCATTCTCCTTCCCACTTCTTCAGCAATCATTGCACGGGTTGCATCAAATTCTCTTGATGGGTTAGCCATACTTGTTTCTGCTGACGATTCTGAAGAAAATATTTCGCTACTGTTTGAAAGCGAATCTAAACCCCGATCTAACACTAGTTCCAGTAGTTCGAAGAGTGGAATCCTTCTTAGCCGACCGTTGGGACCTCTAAACCACCTGGACGAATCTATGATGGCTGCAGAATACACCTTGTTAGGATAATACATGATCAAAATACAATGCATGGCCATGCTAATGCAGCATAAACAAACACATGCAAGCAAATATATCCTTCAAACCTTGTCTCTCCCACACATGACGCAGTGTGGTCTCTTTCCTAGGTGGGTTTTATCCAAGGGTCAATGAAGAACCCAATGGACGCATAAAGGTGCATGGCGAAAAACCGGCAGCATAACACCTCTTATCTAATGTACATACATATGGGTTTTGACCCTTATGTATTTAAACACTTCAATTAAATTAAGATGGGCCCATCAGGGCTTGAATGTAACACCCTTAATCTATACGTATACTATTGACTCAACGATCACTGTGCAATTACCATGATTGATGAAAATTGTCACATAACCTTAACGGAATTACGGGTAAAATTTTCTCTTTTATCCTTATTACTCAACTTGAGTTTCTTCAAGAAAACATTTTCACTAGACATGCATAATCATAAATAAATATAATACATCCAAAGCAATCAGTTTGTATACATGCCACTATATATATATATATATATATATATATATATATTCTTAATACCCATAAACTCTTAATACATGCCAATACTAAAATATACAAAAACATCTTCATCAATTTTCTCCTGTACGCTCCCAAATTCTCCTTGTATGCTAGCTCCGCTCCTTAAGCTCCTATACCTACACGCAATCAAATGAACTATGTACTAAGCATTATTTATGCCCAGTGGTGGATACATATCCTAGATTTTCCATAATTAATTTCATACATGCATGCATAATTTACACACACTACTTTTATTCATTAACATGCACATTATTCATTATATAATTTAATTTCTTACTTCACATTATCTATATCACATTTATATCATAACTTACATTTACTATAATTAATTATGCATTAATGTCCATACAAACAATTTCATAATTTATCATTTAATAAGCATACAACTTAAATAAATTATTTTTATTAGTTAATTTATCATAATTTTCTATATCAAATATTACTATACATATACATAACATTTATTTTTATCCCTACTTATTTTTATTTCCTTCATTAAAATCATCATCATCATCATCATCATCATCATCATCATCATTATTATTATTATTATTATTATTATTATTATTATTATTATTATTAGTCACATATAATAATTCTAATTATTCCTTAACATTATATTTACGCTTAAATCTTACTTATGGTTAATTTCATTTTAAATCCTTTAATTAACATTACTATTATCATTTTACAATTTAGTCCCTACATTTTTACTAATTACCATATTACCCTTCATTTTTTTTTATTTACAATAACCCCACTACTTAAATTTTTATTCTTACATTTTTTTCATTATTCGACATATAATTTACCATTTAGTTCTTAAAATACTATTTTCAAGTCAAATTACATTTTAATCCTTATATCTTCATTAAATTACGGTTTTGCCATTTAACTTCACTATATTTACAATTATGCCATTAGTTATCCTTATTCCATACTTAATTTATTACTTAACATGTAAAATTACCATTTGCTTGTTAAACTATATTTTATGCGTAATTTCACATTTAATCCATGTCCATTCATCTTATTACTTCTTAAACCCATTAATTACTTAATATACATATATTACATTATTTTGACTCACTATTAAACATATTTATAATTATACCCCTAATACTTTTAAATCCTTACAATTTAGTCCTTATCTACTTTATTTCTCTTATTATTTCATTATTTATTCATTTTAATTTATTTTTCCTTATTTTCCCCTATTAGCAAACCAATAAAAATCACTAAATCGGATATACGGGATAGAGAGCCATAAGAGATAGTGACCACTAGGTAGCACTAACTCTGGAGCCATAAGAGTAAATAATCACTAAGGATTACTACTCTGGGAGCCATAAGAGTAAATGACCGCTGGGGATCATTACTCTGGGTTATGAAATAATCCGTCAATTCCTTAAGCCATAATGCACTACAAGCAAACAAGGTTTTCCCGACGAAAAATAAGGAATTTTCATCGGTAAACCACATTGCCGATGAAAATTTATTCCGTCGGCATATTAATCGTAGGCAAAATTCTCGATAAAAATATTTTCGTCGGCAAAAATACCGACGAAAATTAAAATTCCATCGATAAAATTCCGTTGGCAAAAATACCGACGAAAATTGAATTTTCATCGGTAAAATTACCGACAGAATTGCCATTTTCGTCAAAAAATATACCAACGAAAATGGCAATTCCATTGGTAATTTTACCGATGGACTTTTAATTTTCGTCGGTATTTTTCAAAAAAATTTTAAATTATTATTTTTTAGTTATTTCTTACATCCTATAAATTTAACCTGTAATAATTTCAGAATAATGAAAAAAATTAGATAATATCTAAATTTTAATATCCGAAAATAATCTAATATAATAATTATACTAATCATGAAGTTATTAATTATTTAACAAGGTCATAATAGTTATATATATCTGTTATAAAATCCTAGCTAAGCTGATGGCGGCGGCGACGGCGGCGGCTGACGTGAGCGATCAAACTACTGCGATGATAACTCAACCATACCCTTCAAATTAGCCATCTCATTGTATAGCTCAGATATGAAGTCGAGTAATTGTTGCCACCGAGCTTTTGAGTCTTGCCACCGAGCTGGTGATTGTTGCAATTCAGATCTCAGCTAATATATAGTATTTTGAAGTTCAAGTACTTCGCTGGAGGCAGACCGTCATAAAACTAATCCGTGTTATAACATTGCAACTAAAAGCAAGAGAAAAATGAAAATCATACAATGGACCAATCAGTAAATAAGGTTAGTGATTACATACAAATCAAATCAAACTGCAAATAATACTAAAATTCATCCAAATGAGCATTTCTCAGTATGATTCATAAGAAGCAAATAATCTACTAATACTGTTGAAACTAAATCATCTTATGGCTTGAAACTTATTTTATTACCATGTTGAAGATTCTATCTAGCTAATATATGAAGTGCAGAGCAGAGGAAGCCTAGATAATTCGAATGACTGCATCAGTACAAGATGAAACTATGAAACTTATTTAACGAATGCTTAAAGCATCACAGTGGTGAAGTTTGAAGTTCAAATAGCAGAAAGATGAAGACGAGAATAAAATGACGAGACTTACTTGCCATATGTGTATGGGGCCAAGAAAACCCGTGTACTCCTCTTCAGATCTGAAAAGCACAAATTTGAGCCAATTGAGGATGCCTTTCCCCTGCTTTTTCTTCTGCAATTTGATGTCAGCAAGATTGAAGCCCCAATTTGAAACTTGAAGAACAGCTTCCTGTATGAAGGGTTTTGCGTCACCCTGTCGGATGGACTCTTCCACATCTTGCTGCCAGAATTCTTCATAGATTGGGTCCTCTCAGTACTCGACAGAATTGCAAGATACACAGTAGGAAAAAATTAAATATTTGAAATTTAATTTGAGAACTGATAGTTTCTAAGAAGCTAATATACTTGTAAAGATTTTCCAACCTGCAAATCGAGAAGAAAGAAAAGCATGAGGAGCTATCATTGAAAACCTAGCTTTTTTAACTAGTACACCGGCGAGCAAGAGACGAGGAAAGACCAGCGACGAGGGCGAGAGGCGAGTGGCGACGGCGGCAAACTGACAGCCGGAGAGGGAGACGGGGCATGAAGCAGCGGTAGCTGCGAGACTGGATCTGTGAAGGCAGGGTGGGGGCCAGCGGCGGCGAAGGAGCTGACGGCAGCGGCATGGGGGGAAACGCCGGATCTGGCGCCTGGTGGCTCTCGTCGTGGGGGGGGGAGAGGGTGTGGGAGGCCGCGGGGACGCGTGAGGCAGAGGAGTCGAGAATCGATTATGCGTGGTTTAGGGTAAGAAAAGAAGAAAGGAAAATGAATTAAAAATCGAATTAGGCTTGCATTTGGCAACGGAATACTAATTCCGTTGCTACGTTTGCAACCGATATATTATTCGGTTCCGTTTGCAACCGATATATTATTCGGTTGTTATTTTAGAATACAATTTTTTTTAAAATTTATTATTCAGCAAAGTTTATTATTTAGCAACCGAATATTAATTCGGTTGCAAATTTAGTAACGAAAATTAATTTTTGTTGTTAAATTATAATCGAATAATAATTCGGTTGCTATTTTAGAATACAATTTTTTTTAAGATTTATTATTTAGCAACTGAATATTTATTCGGTTGAAATTTTAGCAACGAAAATTAATTTCCGTTGCTAAATTGCAACCGAATAATAATTCGGTTGCTATTTTAGAATACAATTTTTTTTAAGATTTATTATCTAGCAACAGAATAATAATTCGGTTGCTATTTTAGAATACAATTTTTTTAAGGTTTATTATTTAGCAACCGAATAATAATTTGATTGCTACTTTAGAATACAATTTGTTTTAAAAGCAAATTTAGCAACCGATTATTATTCGGTTGCAATTTTAGCAACGGAAATTAATTTCCGTTGCTAAATTGCAACCGATTAATAATTCGGTTGCTATTTTAGAATACAATATTTTTTAAGTTTATTATTTAGCAACCGAATACTAATTCGGTTGCAATTTTAGCAACGGAAAATAATTTCCGTGGCTAAATTGCAACCGAATTGTAATTCGGTTGCTATTTTAGATTATAATTTTTTAAGGTTTATTATTTAGCAACGAAAATTATAACCTTAAAAAATTATAATCTAAAATAGCAACCGAATTACAATTCGGTTGCAATTTAGCAACGGAAATTATTTTCCGTTGCTAAAATTGCAACCGAATAATAATTCGGTTGCTATTTCTCGTTCCAATTTTTTTTTAGCAACGGTATATTGACTCCGTTGCTAATTTTCGTAGCTAAATTTTGTGTCACACCCCATAAGTGGCCTAATCGGAATTTGGTAATTTTAAATGGATAATTAAGGGTAATTGGGTAATTTACTAATGAAAGAGGATTATATTGTAAGGAAATAAAAGATTTGTATGGCAGATTTTACTTTAGTGATTAAAGTGTAATTGTTAAAGGACCTAATTGAAGATTCGGAGGATCTGATAGTAAAGAGGAATAAGTGATTTGTGTTTCATGTGCATGTGTGCCAGGTGGAGAGCAGGGTGTGTGCACGTGGTGAGGGAAAGGAGAAAACTGAGAAAGTTCTGTTAGTTGGAAACAAAAGACTGAAATTCTCTCTTTTCTGATTTTCTCTCTCACGAAAACCACAAGCTGCTCGATTATTTTCTTCATTTGCTGTTCTTTCTATCACTTGCATGTACATGTCCATCTGTTAAGAGTTAGGGTTATAAGCATTGAAGGAACTGCAGGGTAAGTAGCTACTGGTTTCTATTTGGATTCTCGTTCTTCATCTTTTCTGGGATTATTCTGAGTTATATAGTGGTTTCCTTGGGTTAATAGTATTTCGGTTTATTGTTGGTTCATGCAAGCTATAGAAGACCGAAGGAAAGATAAAGGGAAAGATAAGATTGTAGATTGAAGAAGAAATACAGTGGACATTTGGGCTTCAGTACAGGTTTGGGAGTGTCTGCCTTTCTCAATTTTGGATCCTATTTGAGTTAGTTGTTAAAGTTATTTGTTTGATTCTGTCTATGTGTATGCATGAGAAATATAAGATGAATACATGATTTAGTTAGAAAAGAGTAACATGAGTTGGTAAATGAGATGAGTGTACATGAAATTGAATGAGAAATCCTGATATGTTGACATTCTGGTTTCACCTCTGTTTGAATAGTAATAATATGTCTTTTTCATTATAATTGCTGTAATTGTGCCCAGAGGACTTGAAGGTACGTCTTAGCATGATTTTTTGCATGAAAAATGGTTTTAGATAAATGGGGATTTGAGTTTTGGGTGGTACTCTGTTTTCACGATTCTTCTGGTTTTAAGAGTTTTTGGAAATTTTGAAGGCTTTGTGAGGAAGAAGAAGAAGCTGTGAGAGGAAGATCACGTGACGTGATGGCACATCACGCCGTGACCTCCCTCTGTGGGAAGTCACGTGGCGTGGTGAAGCATCACGCCTCGCGACCTCGCCTATTTCCCCGCGTGATTCCGTGACTTCTTCCCCTCTCCTCACAGGCGTCACGAGACGTGACTGATGGTCACGCCGTGACTGCCTTGCTCCTCTGCCTGGTGCTCGCGTGAAGCCTGCGTCACGCGACGTGATGAATGGTCACGGCGTGACCAGCCTTTCCCTGCTGCCTGTTTTATTAAAAATGAAGTTTAACTTCTGATTTCAAGAATTTTTGCACTACATGACAAATATTTGATTTAAAATCTGTATTGTGTTTTAATAATTGCTTAATATTGGGTTTTGTATACATGATTAATAATTAATACACATGATTTACATGTTTATAATTTATTTAACACGGACTTTTTCAATATGAGCTATTTGTTCTTATTACCTCCTGTAGTTAATATTTATATGTTTAAATGTTTCTGAATTTGATTATTATACAAGTATACATGATTTATAAGCTAGTATTTATTGAAATTCTCATGATTTGTTATATGATTTTGAGTTGTGTTTTTAGCCTGAATAGTGATAGTAGTGGATAAGTAAGCGCTTACTTAGGTCAGAGTGTGTGTGCAGCTGCTATATGATAAAACGATATATGCGGATCCGTTTGGATCCTTATTTCGACCATGTTGGTCTATATGGAAATAAAGCGAGACCTCGGTCTCTATATGAAAATACATGTTTGAGACTCATGTCTCTATATGCTTGGGATACTGTGTTCTATCAGTATCCAATTGACCGTATCCACTTCTAGAGAGTATTTTGAGACTAGTCAGGCTATGAGTTTAAATGTGTTGCATATGTTGAGATGCATTGTTGATATGATTACAAGTATAAAGTGCACATGAATTCTTGCCTAGTTTTATATCGCACCTTGAATCTGTATACTTAAAATGATGTGAATTATGATTTGAACACTTAATTGCTTGTATTGTATACATATCTATGCATGTCAAGTAAGTATTTGGAAATATGTTTACATGTAATTTTGATGCTTTGATTTTTGAATCATTAGATTATTATTGTATATGCATATTGTCCATTTGTTTTGTTCCTCCCCACTAAGCGTTATCGCTTAGCACGGGCTCTTTTCCTGTGCAGGTGGCGAGTTTGGATTCAGAGTCAGATATCTGCGGGTTGGCCACTAGGAGTCTTTTTGATTGAAGTTATTCGAAGTCTTCCGCTGTAATTTTGTATATGGCTTGTGTATAGCAAAGTAACTTTTTTGTAAAGGAACAAGTATTATTTTTGTATATGTATTTGCTTACGAGCCTCTTTTTGTAAAACGATATTGATATATGTTACATGTAAACAGGTTTTATTATTAAATGATTAAAAGTTTCTTTACATTCCATTTGGTTTTTGTTTATATATGTGTATATGGATTTGTTTATATGTGTTTGCCCGCGTGGCACTCCGGTATCCTTCCAACGGGGATGGCGGGGTGTTACATTTTGGCGCTAAAAATTCCCTCCATTTTTAGCGACGGAAGATAACCAAATATATTTCCATTGCTAAATCTATAAAATTAAACCAATTTTAGCAACGGAAACGCATTTCCGTTGCTATTTAGCAACGAAATCAATTCGGTTGCTATTTTTCCGTTGCTATTTTCACATTTTCTTTTAGTGATCACTATTCTATTACTGTAAAAAATTCCTAAAAATTATTTTAAGCCTTTACATAACTCACATTACACCATTTTAACCTCATTTACTACTTTTAAAAATTAAGTCAAAGTCTGGTCAAATCCTGGTTCAATTGAACCGAACCAAAGGCCAACTTCAGCTTAACTTTCGAAGACCCAAATGACCTCATTTTCACTCCAAATTTTACCGCTAGGCTTCTGATAGTCCACAGATCAATTCTACCAAATAAAAATTTTTCAGTAACTGCTGTTAATTTCGGTTATATAGTTACCCTGAGATAATCCATCCCGAAATTACTATACCTCGAGCACACTTAACTTTTTAACTCTACTATAACTGAAGATACGCAAGCCATCACTCTATACAAGAGTCACATCACAGACTCAATAGAATTCACCGAATACTACTAACCCGGTAATTAGGTCATTACAATTCTCCCCCACTAAAAGAAAATTTCGTCCTTAAAATTTTAAGAAATTATAAGTGTAGTTTTTGAAATTTACCTTGAGTCGATGGAGTTGCTGTAGACATCTGCATCGATGGACAATTGTTCTGCAGATATTCCTTAGATCTAAATTTGAAGCATGCTCTAGTTAACAATCTACACTCTCCCAGATGCTTCTTCCTACAGTGATCACATTCTGGATACTTTTCCCATTTTGTACTTTTAGGTGTATTGGCTGCAGAAGTGACTGGAGCACTAACCTTTGCAGTAGATTTTTTACTCTGAGCTGGTACGACAATTCCTTGTACTTGAGATGGAGATGCCTTGGTTTTCTTATCCTGTCTAGTTATAGAACTTGATTGTTCTGACTTTCTTTTCTTTTGGAACTTTGATTTTCTACTTATTTTATCTGCCTGAATAGTTTCTACCTTTTCGGCTGCTTCTACTAAAGATCACATATCTATATGCTTTTGAGCACCAATAATCTGTCTAATCTTATTGTGCAAGCCCCATTCAAATCTCTGACATAACCTTTCTTCAGTCAACGGATAATCATCTAAATAGGTACTCAAATGTTCAAACTCCCACCCATATTTAGCCACAGTCTTATTTCCCTGTTCAAGCCTCTAAAAGGCATCTTGCATAGCAGCCTTATATTCTGTCCCTATATACTTTTTCTCAAATTGCTTCAAAAAGAAATCCCAGGTTAACTGATCAGCAGGAGTATGTTTACAAACTGAATCCCACCATATAAATGCGAGGCCCTGCAACAATGCAACTGTCCCATCCAATATCTCTTCAGGAGGACTGTGGGTAATCTCATAAAGTCGCTTTATTTTAAATAGCCGTTCTTCGGCTTGTACGGGAGTCAAAGGATCTCGGCCATAAAAGTCTTCTTGTAACACCCCGATACCCCCGTTGGAAGGATACCGGAGCGCCACGCGCACGAACTCATATACAAACTCAAATACATAAACATATACTCAAATAAGTTAAGAAAACAAATACATTTAATCAAAAGATAACAAATCCATATATATAACCATATAGTTTTTACAAAAGGGATTTGTAAAAGATAAATATATACATATACAACATAATTCTTTTACAAAAATTACATTTCCAAAATTAAAACTCCAATACAAAAATACAGCGGAAGACAAAATAAACTCCATTAAAAGACTTCTAGTGGCCGACCTGCAGATGTCCGACTCTAAAATGAACCTGCCACCTACACGGGAAAAGAGCCCGTCCTAAGCGATAACGCTTAGTGGGGAGAAACAACACATGCATGTACATATAATTGACATAAACATATATATAAGCTTAATAATAACAAAAGCATATAAACATATGCTACTCATGCTTATAACAAGTATTCATCATACACGTGTATATCGGAAAGTAACCATTCATATCCAAGTAGTAAATATTCATATATTAATCTCATATAACAACCTCAAGAAATAGCCTGATTACTCTCTAACTAGTGGATACGGGTACTAATGATACTGAGAGGACACAATATCCTAAGCATATGGAGACATGAGTCTCAAAGCATGTATAAACATGTATACTCGAAGGTATACCGGAGACCGAAGTCTCAAATCTTATAAACCCAAACGGGGTCAACATATAACTTGTAATATGTAACATATAGCAGCTGCACTCACACTCTAACCCTGGATAAGCGCTTATCTATCTACTACTAAGACTATCAGGCTCAAATAACAATTTAATCATGATCTAAAATAATTATCATATAATAGAGAATATATCAAGTAATTATTATACAATTTCACGTATACATATATATTTACTATTTTTGAAGACATTTAAATCATATACAAATCCTATTAAGAACATATCATTTATCAATTAATAGGCCATAAAAGACAAATCATGTGTCATGTAATGAAAACCCATGTAAAAGAAGCTTGTGAAATTTATTTTCAAAACAGGGCAGGAAAGGCGTCGTTGTCGCGCTTGCGACAAGAAGTCGCGCTCGTGACAGTGAGAGGAAAAGAGAGGCCGGTCAAGAGTCGCACATGCTGTCGCGACTCGTGAGGCTAGCGTCTCACAGAAAAGGGGCAGTCACGAGTCGTGATCCTCACTCATGACTCGTGACTGCCAGGAGAAGAGGGCACGAGTCGTGATCCTCGCTCACTACTCGTGTCCTTCTCACCCACAACCTCACATGTCGCGAGGCATCTTCACGACTCGTGAAGATGCCAGGCACAAATTGCAGAGTCGTGCTGCCTCCTCATGACTTGGACAGAACATCTCAGCGCTGCGCGAGAAGGTGAATTTCATGATTCTGTCGTGATCGCGACAAGCGTCGCGCTCGCGACAGCATCGCGTTCTTCAAATTCTCAGCAGAACACACAAAACCCAGAGTTTAACAAAATCAAAACCCATTTTACCCAACATCATATATCATGCTAAATCACATAGAAGCGTACCTCCAGTGCCTCCAATCATGCTTATAACAATTGTAACTCAATTTACACAACAATTACACAAATCACAACAATATATATTAAGGTTGCATAAACCCAGAAATTCATCTCATATTCATATATGTTCATTCAAAATAGACATGTAAACACCTATAACTCTATCATCTCAACTCATAAACCCAAATCTATTAACACATACTTTTACATATATCAAAACACACAATAACAAATAATTACATATCAACTCAAGATCCAAAGAGAAATGGACAACCACTCTTAAATATACACAGCCAAATAAAAACTCCCAAACCTGGAAATGGAGCTCTAGCCACTAGCTTCAAAATCCAATCTTTCCTTTCCCTTTATCCTTCCCCCTCTCTTCAGATTCTTGCAAGCAACCAACCAAAACAAACCCAATTAACCCATGCAATCAAAACCATACAACCCAATATCAGACCCTTGGAAACAGAAGAAAAAGAAGAACCTCAAACCAAATAACACAGCCACTTACCTCTTGGATCTCTTCAAATCTAAAAACCCTAGCTCAAGCATCAAAGGACAACACATACAAAGGAAGAGAGCAGAAATGGAGAAGAGAAAGAGCAAGATAACGTGAGAATGCAAGGGAGAGGGTAAAATCAAATAGCTTCCACGAGAAGCTAAAATTTCGTGCTCCTACGCGCGCGCTGCCGAAGTAGCACGCATCTGCCGGCGCGCGCAGTGCCCCACTGGGGCGCATCTCACTGCAGGCGTGTGTGCCCATTTGCGCGCTCGGGCAGCGCCGCAGGCGCGTGTACCCATTTGCGCTCGCGCTGCTCCTCCCTCACGCGGGCACTTTTGCCTGCCTAGCCTGCGTTTTCTGCGATTTTCTCAGTCTATTTTTTTTACAATTCTCTTTTCATGTTTTTATGATAATTTGGATCAACTAAAAAGAAAGCTTCTTCTGTCTCTTTCCATTTTGAGACAAGGTAAAAATCAAAAGGGGAGCTGCTCTCTCATTGGAGGGGGACGACAATATTATTGAAAAAGAGTTTTTTGAGTTTGCTCTCTAGTTTTCTCTCAAGCAAGCCTCTTATTTCTTCTTCAAAAAAATTCTGAAGCTTTTTTCCAAGTGTTAATCTTTTCTCCTCTAGAAAACATTTCATCTTGGGTTTGATTTGAGCAAGAGAAATTAATTTTCTTTGCTTATTCATTCCAACAAAAATATTTTATTGAGCTAATTTATCTAAAAACATAGATTTTTATATTTTTCTTCAGGTATTTATCACCGTAAATTCGACAAGGAAGACGGATCAAGACACCGTTTCTTCCAATCTATAAATTCTGAGGGTAAACATATTTGGACCCGTCCTCATTTATTTTTGTATATCATTGATTGTTGTTATTATTATTATTTTCATGCTACTATCATTTATAATTTATTCCTAGCATTTTAATGTGATTTTAGTACTGTTGATGTGTTATTTATTGTTTTAGTTTGATTTCTTTGTGATTCCCATTGCCATTATTCTCCTTCTCTTTATTATTATTATTATTATTATTATTATTATTATTATGATGATGATGATGTGTCCTACACCACTATTATTATTATTAGCATTTTATATTGTTATCATCATATTATGTTGTTGCTATTATTATTTCATGTTTATTCACTGTTGACATTATTATTATTATTATTATTATTATTAGCATTTTATATTGTTATCATCATATTATGTTGTTGCTATTATTATTCCATGTTTATTCACTGTTGACATTATTATTATTATTATTATTATTATTATTATTATTATTATTATTATTATTATTATTATTATTATTATTATTATTATTATTATTATTATTATTATTATTATTATTATTATTATTATTATTATTATTTTATGGTATTGTTATTATTAGTAGCATTAGGGTGTTATTATTATTATAATTATTATTATTATTGTTGTTGTTGTTGTTTTAATTGTTAATGTTATTATTATTATTATGTTGTCATTATTATCATCATACTACTACTACTACTACTACTACTACTACTATTATTATTATTATTATTATTATTATTATTATTATTATTATTATTATTATTATTATTATTATTATTATTATCATTTGATTGTCACCATTATGCCATGATTATGTATTGTTATTGTCACCATTATGCCATGATTATGTATTGTTATTGTCACCATAACTTTATTGTTATCATTATCTTGCTCTTTATTTGATTAATTTTTACAATCATTACTAATATTTTAATATTATTTTTCTGTCTGAGATTTATTGTGATTTGCATTATGTAAGTGTTCCCGTGACCCCCCGAATGGGTCACCACGCGTGGAGGAACACTTCAGTTTGGTGAGATCTTTTCAACTCCCTTTCATGTGTTTTGTGTTTGTTTATAAATATTTGTTTTATTTATTCACGCGTGGGATAAAAAATTACGAAAATATTTGTACAATTAAATTGGGTTTTCATTAATAAAATTGGAACCGATGTCCTTCATCTTAGCCAAATAATGGAAAATATCACAACTAAAATGAAGAGTTAGTTTTCTTCAAAAATGGGATCACTCATCCCGATTTTTCAACTCAACAACCAAATGACTCTTCGAGCCCTCTTCGAATAAACATGAAGGAACCAATGTTCCGATCCAAAATGAATATCCCAATTTATGTATTCTTTCCTCGTCTTTGATTTTATTTGATTATTTTAAAGTTCAGGTTCATTTCTTTTTGGGCTCTTGTAATTAATTTTGGGGAAATATTATTTAATTTTGGGGATTGTATTCCGTCCTCATTTATGTTTTTAACCTCCTTTTATTGGGGTTGTATTTCGCCCCTATTTCTCTTATAATTGTGTGTTTGGTGTGTTTATCGCTTCTTTTATCGCTTTCCTTAGTTACTTTATTACTGTTGTCTTTATCGCTTTTCTTTATTCTCTTTACGTGCTTTTAATGTGCCTTTAATTTAAATGCATTGATCGTGTGAGATGAGAGGTAGAATTTTAGGGAGTTAAAAACTCATTTGTAATTAACCAAAGCATGAATAAGAGGAGAGTTCCGAACACCAATCTCTGGTCTTGACCAATAAGAGGTCAGAGACCTTTCCCAATTCCTCGTGAATTGGGTGGCGACTCCATGATATCTCAAAAGGTGACCAAATGTGCCATGGGGCTAGATGTTCCTTTCCAATATTCTAATGGGAAGGAAGCGTCCAAAATGTCTCATGGCGCCCATGATCAAAAAGACGCAAACCAGTCCCTCGAATCCTTAAAGCGGATTCGGTGAGGGCCCTTGCTGGGTTTAGCGCGCGTCACAGTGGCGACTCCACTAGGGACTTGTTTGAGACTTCGCTTTGAAAATGCTTTGGTTAAAATATAATTGGGTTTTTAAAACTTAAAATTCTATCTCTTTTCTAAAAATTGCATTGTATTTTAGAGCCTTAATATTATGTTAGTCGGTCCCCTATTTACCTTGGTGCGTTCCTAAAATACGACCCTACTTTCACTCATTGTAGGGAAGTGTTAAGGATAATCACCAGCCCAAGTCTCGTACCATTAAAGGTATATCAAATGGAGACCCGATCAGTCGCTATACTCGTGATGAGCTAGACCCATCGACGGGGACCATGCTTGGGTAGACCTAAAATAATACTACCTCGACCAAAACTCATGTAATGGCAAATAGAAACTTTCACTAGGTGAAATGTACCATAATACTATGCTTGCTACTTGGGCTATCATGTATCGAACAAAATTAATCAAATTGAATGGTCTTTATTAAGGGCTTTTATGCCCCATTGGGCCCATTTTGATTTAGTTGAATCGTTCAAATACATAATGGCCAAATACCCATATGTGTGTACATTAGGCAAGAGATGTTATGCTGCCGGTTTTTCTGCCGTGCACCATATGCGTCCAAGGGGTTCACTGTTAACCCTCGGATGAAGCCCACCTAAGAAAGAGACTATATTTACCTCATGTGCTGGAGAAATAAGGTCGGAAGGATCTATCTGCTTGCATACATTTGTCTATGCTGCATCAGCACGACCATGCATTGCACTTCAATCATTCATCATCCTAACGAAGGTGTTTTGCAGCCATCATAGATTCATCCAGGTGGTCTAGAGGTCCTGACGATCGACTAAGAAAAGTTTTCCCAGAGCTAGTGTTAGACCAGAGTTCAGAGTTATCGATAGAGATGAGGATGTCGGATCCATCAAGCGGTTTTGATGCAATAAGGGCAATAATTGCAGAAGAAGTAAGGAGAAGGTTGGAGGAATGTGAGGCCAGAATGATGGCAATGATGGGTAACCTTGCCACTACATTAGCCCCACCTGCCGGGCGACAAACTGCTGCTCCAATTAGGGAGCAAGAGGAACAAAGGGCGATTAGAGAGGATGCCCCGGCAGTAGTTGATCCTCCTGCAGTTGAGCCAAGGGCATCAGCACCTGTTGAACGTAGGGAAGGCCCTAAGTCTAAAGTTGACGTGTGGGAGGAGCCAAAGGAGCTGGTGGTGGTAAAAGGGAAGTTGCCAAAGCTAGAGGATGCAATGTGGAGGAAGATGGAAGAAAGATTCGAAGCCATGTCGAAGATGTTGAAGGTAGGGGGAGGAATGAACCCCGAGGATTGGGAGCTAGACAATGATGAGTTAGTTCCTCAGAATTTCAAAATGCCTGACGTTCCCAAGTTCGACGGCACTGCCGATCCCACTGCGCACATAAAGCAGTACTCACTAGTGATAAAGGGTACTACCCTAATAAAGAGGCAAAAGGTCGAGTACTTTTGTCTCAATTTAACTGGCTCAATAGTGGATTGGTATCATAGGTTGGACTGAAGAACAAAAGAAGATTGGGATTTGTTGACAGAAGAATTTCTTAGACAGTACGACTGTAGAACAAGGATGGAGGTAACTCTAAAGGATTTGGAACTATTATAGCAAAAGGCGGGAGAGTCTTTTCACGAACACCTCACCCGATAGAGGAACAGAGTCATGGAAATAAAATGCAAACCTGACACCTCGGACCAAATTCGACTGTTCATTCGGAATGCTAGTCCTTATCTGAGAGAGGGACTAAAGATGAAGGGGTTAAGAGACCGGGAGTCTCTAAAGGACATTGCGATAGAGGCTGAGGGAGAGTACCTTATGAGGAAGGCAAGCGGTGAGGGCTATGCCAAGAGAGGTTATGCTAACTAGGGGGTAAACAAGTCAGCAGGCTCCAGCAGCAGCATTAGAAGTGGGAAGACGGCTGAGGTATCGGCAACAGGTGTCGGTCAGAGGTACTTCTCAAACTTGGGTCGGCCTCTATCCTGGGTATTGAACCGATTGATGAAAGAGGGAAAGCTAACCTAGGCCAGCCAAAACCCAAGGACATCCGAGGCACAAAGAGCATGAATATTGTGCCTCTCACCAACATACCGTACATCTGACGGATAATTGTCTAACGCTGAGGCACTAGATTCAAGATCTCATCGACAGCAAATAGATTTCCAATCCTGAGAAGAGGGAAAAGAAAAAGACGGCCGGGTACAATGCTATTCCCCCACCTGTTTTCATGATAGGTTCAAGCCTACCAGAATGGTACGTGTTAAGGGACCTTTACGGTAATGATTATGTGGCTATCATCCGCCCCGAGCAAGAGGTTAGTGGGGAGAAGCCCCAGGTTAGCATGATAGAATGTTGGGACTCAACCAGTGAAAGTGAGACCGAAGGAGCCGATGAGCCGGAGGAGGTGTGGAACTTTGGGGGTGAAGAGGAGGTACAAGAAGTACAGGCTATAACCCGCAGTGGAAGAGTAGTCCCAGAAGTGGAAGGGTCGCAGGACCCAGTGCAAGCACCAGCGGAAAGGGAGCCGGAAGAAAACACTATAGTCAAACAGTTGAAAAAGATCGCGGCTCAAATGTCTATATGGGACCTTCTGAGACAGTCTCCTTCCCACAGATAGAAGCTGGTAGAGGCTTTGAGTGAATCCACTGTGGCCACCACAATCTCTCCGTCTGAGCTGCTAGATCTTATGAAAGGAGGATCAGGAGAGAAGTTAGTATACTCTGATACTGACTTACCAGTCGAGGGCTGCAATCACAACCGGCCGCTGTACATCAAGGCGCAAGTAAATGGCAAGCACACCGTATGCATCATGGTTGATGATGGATCATCTATAAATGTTTGTCCACTGGTGGCACTGCAGGCTTTTAGGCTTGATGAGAGCATGCTCAGTAGGTCTGATCTAACTATCACAGCATATGATAATTCTCGAAGACAAGCGTCAGGGAAGAGCTTTGGTTAAGACTAGGCCTGTAGAGATGGAAGCAGAGTTTGTGGTTTTGTCCATCCCAGCAAATTTCTCAGCCTTATTAGGGAGGCTGTGGTTCCATAAATTAGGGGGAGTGCCATCCACACTACACCAGATGATCATAATACCACATGAAGGGGAGGTGGTAACCATCAGAGCAGCTAGAGAAAACCAGGTGTCCACCTCAGGGATTGCGAACCAGCCATTTAGTGGTTTCCATGTATCAGTGATTGGGGAAGAGCAAGGTTCAGTGGGCAGCTCTCAAGCAGTGAATATGATGAAAAAAATGCATTTTCTCCCGGGAGCTAGTCTGGGTAAACATTCGCAAGGACTGCAGTCAACCATCACTACACGAGGCCAGAAGGATTGAAAGGGTCTGGGGTCCAAAAGTGAGTGTGGCAAGGAGAAGGAAGTGTCAAAGGAGATCCCTCACATTTCCAAGAGTTTCATTCCAGCCTCCTCATTTTACGCCTATGCTGGAGAGGAAGAGCCCCAGTGGGTAGATGGGACGATTGTACCAGGCTTTGAAATCTTTAACGATGTCTTCGACTGGGAAGTTGGAGTAATCAAATCTGCAAAGGATTTCTGGGATGAAGAGGTGATGACACAGTATAATGTCTGGGACGGGGATGAGCCCGAGGAGGTGGTCACAGAGAAGCTGTTAGCTACCCGACTAAAGGGGAAGGAGAAGATAATAGAGACAAATGTGGAGATTGGAGGTCTGAAGATTTTATCAGGGCCAGCTGAAGAGCCTCCAGCAAGCCAAGAAGTCGAAGCATAGTCGGCTACAACATCAGCGCCAGTAGGCGATGAAGACAATAGTGTTTTAGATACTCTTTTTATGCCTGAACTGTTTAATGATGATAATGTTAATGTTGCTAATTATGTTAATGAAATGAACAATTTTGCTTATTTGTGTGGTGTTTCTGATGATTTCATCTCTTATGATCATGAACATGATGGATTCATTTTTTATATTAATTCAACTAGCATGACTGCATTTAATCTTGAAACTTTGGAAAACCCAAAGAGAATTTTGATAGCATCAGATGTAACTCCCGAGGAGAGAATAAAATTTGAGAGAATTTTAAGAAAATATGAAAAGGTCTTTGCCTGGACTTATGAGGACATGCCCGGAATTGATCGAGATATTGCAGAACATGCCATCCCAACTTACCCAGAGTCTAGACCGGTCAAGCAAAAACTCGAGAGACTTAGGCCAAAATGGGCGCAAAAGGTAAAAGAAGAGATCCACAAGCAGATTGAGGCTAAGTTTCTGGTAGAAGTTAAGTACCCGACCTGGTTAGCCAATGTTGTCCCAGTAGCCAAAAAGGACGGTAAGGTACGTGTATGTGTGGACTACCGAGACCTAAACAAAGCCTGCCCAAAAGACGATTTCCCTTTACCCCATATCGATGTGCTGGTGGATAGTGCAGCTGCCTGTATCATGTACAGTTTTGTAGATGGGTATACGGGTTACAATCAAATACTCAACAAGATTGTGGATCTGATCAAGACAGCTTTCATTATAGAATGGGGTACATTTGCCTATTGAGTTATGCCTTTTGGATTGAAAAATGCTGGGGCAACTTATCAGTGAATGGAGACAAAGATTCTGAATGACCTGATTCACAAAGAGGTAGAGGTGTATATTGACGATATGATGATCAAGTCAGCTACTAGGGAAGGTCACTTTGAGGCTTTGGAAAAGTTCTTTCAACAGATTGATAAGTATAACTTGCGCCTCAATCCCAAGAATTGTATCTTTGGAGTCACCTCAGGTAAGCTGCTGGGCCATATGGTAAGTCAAAGAGGAATCAAAATAGACCCTGATAAGGTTAAGGCTATCAAAGAGATGCCAGCGCCCCAAAAAGAAAAAGAAGTTAGGAGCTTCCTGGGAAAGCTTCAGTACATTAGCCGGTTCATCGCCAAGCTAGCTTCAGTATGTGAGCCTATCTTCAAACTTCTTCGAAAGAATCAGTCAGTTCGGTGGAATGACGACTGCCAGAAAGCTTTTGATGTCATTAAGAATTACCTTCTGCATCCCCCAGTTCTACGGCCGCCACGACCTGTTAAACCGTTGATCCTTTACCTAGCAATAGAGGAGAATTCTATAGGTGCCATGATGGCCTAAGAGGATGAGTTCGGGATTGAATTTGAGGTTTACTACCTCAGCAAGAAATTCCTTCCTTATAAAGCCAAGTACGTCGAGGTGGAAAAGATTTGTCTGGCCATAATTTGGGCTTCAAAGAAATTGAGACATTATTTCCATTCCTATAAGGTGCAAGCAGTCGCCAAACAAAACCCCCTTTGATACCTTCAGGAGACACCGTCGTTGCTAGGGAAAATGGGAAGGTGGCTAATACTATTATAGGAATTTGATGTGGAGTACGTCATAAGAAAGACCATTAAGGGTCGAGCAGTTGCAGAATTTCTCGCCGAACACCCCATTAAGGGAGACCAGTTCAAATATAATTTCCCAAATGAGGATATCATGGCCATAGCAGTGCAAGGGTGGCAGATGTTCTTTGATGGGGCAGTTAACAAAAAAGGGGTAGGAGCAGGGATCATCCTCATAACCCCGGATGGTGAGAAGCTGCCATTGGCCAAGAAGTTGAGATATAAGGCGACCAATAACGAGGCAGAATATGAAGCTTGCATTTTTGGATTGGAAGCATTGCTGGCTTTGGGGGCAAAAACCGCAGAAGTTTTGGAGATTCATCTTTGGTAATTCACCAAATCAAAGGGGAATGGTCAGTTAAGGAAGAGAGATTGTTGCCCTATATGAAGCACTTGAAAATTTTGAGTAACCAGTTCGAGACTTGCACTTTCCACTTCGTCCCTAGAGATGAAAATCAGTTGGCTGATGCTCTCGCAACATTGGTATCCATGTGGGATAATCCAACAGGGATTGCTATAAGGCCCATCCTGATTTCTAGTGCGGAAAAGCCTTGCTTCAAAACTGAGCAAATAATGGATGTCGAGGCCATCGATGGAAAACCTTGGTATTATGATATTCAAAATTACTTAGAAAAAATCAGTTTTTCCAGAGGAAGCCACTTAAAAGGACCAAAGGATGATTAGAAAATTGTCCTCCCAATTTATCAGTGTAAATGGGGATTTGTATAAGAGGCAAGCGGACGGTACCCAAATAAGGTGCTTGGCAGAGAAAGAAGCCGAAAGGGTTATGGAAGAGGTTCATGCTGGTATTTATGGGACCCACATGAATGGCCTGGCTTTAGCAAAGAAAATCATGCGTCAATTTATTGGCTCACAATGGATGCTGATTGTTCGAAATACGTGAAGGAGTGCCAGTTATGCCAGCAATATGCAAATTTGAGGCATGTGCCGGTTTTAAAGCTACATAATCTGACTTCTCCATGGCCGTTTGCAGCCTGGGGAATTGATATCATTGGGGAGATACATCCCACAGCCTCCAACGGACATAGATTCATTGTAGTTGCTATCGACTATTTTACCAAATGGGTAGAGGCTGAATCTTTCAAGAAGGTCGATGCTAGGGATATGGCCAGATTCATTGAGAGGAACCTAATATGCAGATATGGTCTCCCGCATTATGTTGTGTCTGACAATGGGGTCTAGTTTATGGCTAAAACTAAGCAAATGCTTCAGAAGTACGGAATCCAGCACCACAAGTCTTCCCCCTATCGCCCTCAGGCTAATAGCGCAGTTGAAGCAGCGAATAAAAATTTTAAAAGAATATTGGCCAAGATGGTCCAAAGCTATAAAGACTGGGCAGAGAAGCTGCCATTTGCACTTTGGGGCTATAGAACTATGGTCAGAACCTCTACAGGGGCAACGCCATTCTCTCTGGTATACGAAACCAAAGCAGTTTTACCGGTTAAAATTGAGCTAAAGTCGCTAAGGGTAGCTATGGAAGCCGAGATCCCAGAGACAGAATGGACGCAACAGCGACTATTGTAACTGAATCTATTGGATGAGGATAGGTTGCGGGCATACTACCATAATCAGGTTTATCAGAAAAGGCTAGCCCGATCCTTCGGTAAGAAGGTCTGAAAGCACCCACTGAAGGAAGGGGACTTGGTCTTTAAGATAATGAGGCTTGGAGTGCCAGACATACGGGAGAAATTTAGGCCAACCTGGGAAGGTCCGTTCGTGTTAAAGAAGTTACTGACCAAGGGGGCAACGATCTTAACAGATAGCGATGGGAACAAATTCAGAGAATCGATCAACGTCAACAGGCTAAAGAGATTCCATGGCTAAAGACCAAAATAAAAAGAAGAGAATAAATGCCCCGCGGGTTGAAAACCGGAAAAAGGCGGCCTTACTAAAATTGGGCACCCTGTCAGGGTGAAAATCGAAAAAAGGGCATGTTGGGCAAAAATTAAGGGCCGAGAGAAAATGATCAATCGAGAAAACCCGAGAGGGCCGATTGATAACAGGAGTTCGATGCTTATAAGATTTACTCCGAGATTAGGTATGGTCTTGTGCTTTTGGATTCTTGTTAAATGAGGGTCATGTATGATGAAATCATATAGAAATGTACACAAATTTTACAATGAATAAAGGAGTTCAGTTTGCATTTTCATTAATTTTTAGTTCCGTCTTAAAATGAAATCTATCGTTTATCTAATAACTATTATCTAATTGTCTCCGTTAAAAAGCGTCTGAATAGATATGCACTGATCACCCTCAGTAGGAGTTCCCATAATGACCTTCTCTTATAAAAAAAAAAGAGGCCGCTAGAGATGAAAACCGTGATTGGCGCTCTAAGCAAAAATTAGGCCAAGGGACAGGGTGAAAACCTAGGAACAGGCAGTCTGTCCTACACAAAAAAAAATATATGTGAAAAATAAAAGCCGCTGGATTGGGTTGGGTCCATTCCAGGCAAAAAATAAGGCACATGGTTATGTGAAAATCCAAAAAGGACGCATTGTCCGCTAAGAAAAGCTAGTGTGAAAATCCATAAGGGACGCACTACCTTTAAAATAATGACTCTCAATGCCCGGAGCAATAAGGCGACGTTACTACAGATAATCTCCCTTCAGCGGATGGCGTATAATGCAGGACATGAGTCAGAATCCTGGGGGGTAGAGACGCATGCCTAACAGATTGATCAGAACAGGTTTTGGGTCAGAATCCCTAAAGCTAAGATAAACTCTTCTGGATCCTCGGGGGCACGGTGGAGCAGCCAAGCCGCATCCTTAATAGACCCTTGACCGCCTAGGACGTAGTCTATCCATTTTTGCAAACATCTACATCTCATGACATACATGCGATTTCTTGTATATACTTATGTGCACATAATTTTGTAGGAAATATCTAGGTGAAAACCAGTTCAGAAGAACACCCCCGCACTTTGTAAGTTTGGAGCAGACTCGGTGCAGCTCCAGAGAGCAAATCCTCGTGTTTTGTAAGTCTGGAGCAGACTCGGTGCAGCTCAAGAGAGCAAATCCTTGTGTTTTGTAAGTCTGGAGTAGACTCAGCGCACCACCACCCTCGTACTTTGTAAGTCTGGAGCAGACTCGGTGCGGTTCAAGAGAGCAAATTCTCGCGTTTTGTAAGTCTGGAGCAGACTCAGCGCACCACTACCCTCGCACTTTGTAAGTCTGGAGCAGACTCGGTGCAGCTCAAGAGAGAAATCCTCGTGTTTTGTAAGTCTAGAGCAAACTCGGCACACCACTACCCTCGCATTTTGTAAATCTGGAGCAGACTTGATGCAGCTCAAGAGAGCAATCCTCACGCTTTGTAAGTTTGGAGCAGACTCGGCGCACCACCACCCTCGCACTTTGTAAGTCTGGAGCAAACTCGGTGCAGCTCAAGAGAGCAACCCTCGCGTTTTGTAAGTCTGGAGCAGACTTGGCGCACCACCACCCTCGCACTTTGTAAGTCTGGAGCAGACTCGGTGCAGCTCAGGAGAGCAATACTCGCATTTTGTAAGTTTGGAGCAGACTCGACGCATCACCATTAGAAGATGAAACCCTCGTACTTTGTAAGTCTGGAGCAGACTCGGTGAGCTCAGAAGAGCAACTCTCGCGTTTTTTAAGTCTGGAGCAGGCTCGACGCATCACCCAGAAGTATGAAAATCGTTCCTCAGTCTATACGGTGACCTAAGGAGATGACTTCATCAGCATGACCGAGAAGACAACTGCCTCAGGTACGCGCTTCTTTCCTTTCTTTTCTGAATTTTGGCTCACCCAGACACCTAAGTTCTAGGTTCCCCAAAATTGAGGGCAACTGTAGACATCGGGTCCCGAGGCGGTCCAAGATCAGAATTATCCAATGATGAAAAGGATAATTGCCACCAGTAAGGTGTCGGGAATGATGTCTTCCGTGTCGAAAGCTCCCTTTGTTCCCCTAAAAACTTCGATTTAAAATTCGCAACGTTTTTTTTGGTTTTTGTTTGTTTATTTTCACTTTCATTTTTACTCTCATCTTTATTTTTATTTTCTATTTTTATTTTTTTTCATTTTTTTTAATTTTTTTATTTTATTTTGGTCCGCATGTCGAGCGAACGGGTCGCGCCAGCGCAGGAGCCGCGTGCGCGCACAGTGCGGAGGCACAGCGCGCCGGCGAGCACTGCCGAAGCAGTGCGCGCAGCGCCCTGTTGGGTCACATCTCCCAGCGGGAGCGCGCGCCCCACTGGGGTGCGTCTCTCTGCAGGCACACGCACCCATTGGCGCGCGCGCTGCTCCTCCCTCACGCGGGCACTTTTGCCCGCCCAGCCTGCGTTTTCTGCGATTTTGTTAGTCTGTTTTTTTTTACAGTTCTGTTTTCACGTTTTTATGATAATTTGGATCAACTAAAAAGAAAGCTTCTTCTTTCTCTTTCCATTTTTAGACAAGGCAAAAATCAAAAGGGGAGCTGCTCTCTCATTGGAGGGGGACGGCAATATTATTGAAAAAGGGTTTTTTGAGTTTGCTCTCTAGTTTTCTCTCAAGCAAGCCTCTTATTTCTACTTCAAAAAAATTCTAAAGCTTTTTTCCAAGTGTTAATCTTTTCTCCTCTAGAAAACATTTCATCTTGGGTTTGATTTGAGCAAGAGAAATTATTTTTTTTCTCTTATTCATTCCAACAAAAATATTTTATTGAGCTAATTTATCTAAAAACATAGATTTTTATATTTTTTTTCGGGTATTTGTCACCGTAAATTCGACAAGGAGGACGGATCAAGACACCGTTTCTTCCGATCTATAAATTCTAAGGGTAGACATTTTTGGACCCGTCCTCATTTATTTTTGTATATCATTTATTGTTGTTATCATTATTATTTTCATGCTACTATCATTTATAATTTATTCCTAGCATTTTAATGTGATTTTAGTACTGTTGATGTGTTGTTTATTATTTTAGTTTGATTTCTTTGTGATTCCCATTGCCATTATTCTCCTTCTCTTTATTATTATTATTATTATTATTATTATTACTATTATGTGTCCTACACCACTATTATTATTATTACCATTTTATATTGTTATCATCATATTATATTGTTGCTATTATTATTCCATGTTTATTCCATTTTATATTATCATCATCATCATCATCATCATCATCATCATCATCATCATCATCATCATCATTATTATTATTATTATTATTATTATTATTATTATTATTATTATTATTATTATTATTATTATTATTATTATTATTATTATTATTATTATTATTTTATGGTATTGTTATTATTAGTAGCATTAGGGCGTTATTATTATTATTATTGTTTTAATTGTTAATGCTATTATTATTATTATGTTGTCATTATTATCATCATGCTGCTACTACTACTATTATTATTATTATTATTATTATTATTATTATTATTATTATTATTATTATTATTATTATTGTTATCATTTGATTGTCACCATTATGCCACCATAACTTTATTGTTATCATTATCTTGCTCTTTATTTGATTAATTTTTAGAATCATTACTAATATCTTAATATTATTTTTCTGTTTGAGATTTATTGTGATTTGCATTATGTGAGTGTTTCTGTGACCCCCCGGATAGGTCACCACGCGTGGAGGAACACTTCGGTTTGGTGAGATCTTTTCAACCCCCTTTCATGTGTTTTGTGTTTGTTTGTAAATATTTGATTTATTTATTCACGCATGGGATAAAAAATCACGCAAATATTTGTACAATTAAATTGGGTTTTCATTAATAAAATTGGGACCAATGTCCCTCATCTTAGCCAAATAATGGAAAATATCACAACTAAAACGAAGAGTTAGTTTTCTTAAAAAATGGGATCACTTATCCCGGTTTTCCAACTCAACAACCAAATGACTCTTAGAACCCTCTTCGAATAAACATGAAGGAACCAATGTTCCGATCCAAAATGAATATCCCGATTTACGTATGTTTTCCTCGTCTTTGATTTTATTTGATTGTTTTAAAGTTCAAGTTCATTTCTTTTTGGGTCCTTGTAATTAATTTTGGGGCAATATTATTTAATTTTGGGGATTGTATTTCGTCCCCATTTATGTTTATAACCTCCTTTTATTGGGGTTGTATTCCGCCCCTATTTCTCTTGTAATTGTGTGCTTGGTGTGTTTATGGCTTTCTTTTATCGCTTTCCTTAGTTACTTTATTACCGCTTTCTTTATCGCTTTTCTTTATTCTCTTTACGTGCTTTTAATGTGCATTTAATTTAAATGCATTGATCGTGTGAGATGAGAGGTAGAATTTTAGGGAGTTAAAAACTCATTTGTAATTAACCAAAGCATGAATAAGAGGGGAGTTCCGAACACCAATCTCTAGTCTTGACCAATAAGAGGTTAGAGACCTTTCCCAATTCCTCGTGAATTGGGTGGCGACTCCATGATACCTCAAAAGGTGCCCAAAGGTGTCGTGGGGCTAAATGTTCCTTTCCAATGTTCTATTGGGAAGGAAGCGTCCAAAATGTCTCATGGTGCCCATGATCAAAAAGACGCGAACTAGTCTCTTGAATCCTTAAAGCGGATTTGGTGAGGGTCCTTACTGGGTTCGGCGCGCGTCACACCCGCTAACCACTTACATCCCAAAACAAAATCCGAACTCAAATATAATTTAACAAGTCAACACTTGCCGGAAGGACCTGCAGCCTCTAGAGTATGCTCTCTAATCATCGCATAGACTCTAGCCGGAACATACTCTCCCGTAGTCCCTGGCCGATGCATGATTTCCGATGGCATCTGAGGAGCTCTGCTTCTATCCCGATTGCTTCTGGTTGCATTTGATTTACCTCCACCCACTTTACTTTCTTGTTGGATGTTATTCTCTTGCCTATCGGGGCAATTAGCAAACCGATGCTCCATGCTTCCACATTTGAAACATGCACCTGTGATCTTGCGACATGTACCCCAATGGTGTCTTTGACAATGCTCACACTCCGGTGCTCTATTTCCTCTATTTGCGGGCGGTGCTACACTTCCCACCTCAGAAGGCACTTGAGCAGTCCCTCTAGTTCCTTGTTCACTTAGGGCACCCTTTGACTTCTTATTACTAGCCACTCCACCATCCGGTGCTCTCCTCTTCTGTTCTATTCATTGCTTTGCCATCTCGGATTCTTCCAACTTTATCGCTGCAGCCACTAACTGATAGTATCCAACCGGATGCATAACTGCCATAGCTGACAATGGACCTCTAATGACTTCTCTTAATCCACCCTAAAAATGCTGGCACTTAAAGTCTTCCGTCAACAGCGGTTCGGGCACATACTTGTACAACCGGCTAAACTCTTTCTCGTAGTCGCTGATCGACAAATTCCTCTGCTTCAAATTGATAAATTCATTCCACTTTGCCTCCCGATAGGCCTTGGTCACATATTTCTGCTCAAATTCTTTCACGAAAAACTCCCATGTCAATTCAGCTGGTCTCTGGGGATTGAAAAGCACAAGCTTCCACCAATCATATGCTGATCCTTGTAAAAGCAATACAGCACAAGTAACTCGTTGATGCGGAGGGCAAGCTATCTCTTGTAGAATCCGATCAATTCTCTTCAACCAGAATTCCGCCACATCCGATTCGTCCAAAGAGGTTCCATGGAATTCTTCTACTCCCCTTTTCCATATAAGCTTAGAAGGAGCCTTAGGAGCAGTCAATTTGTCTACCACTTGAAGCAAACCTTGCACTAATGCCGGATCAAAACCCTGACCTTCTACTGGTGCACGCTCACATGCAGGTCTATCTTATCCAACCGGATTAACACTTTCCATCGTGTCGCCCATATACTCACTTGGATCCGACTCCATCTAGACACTACACAAAACAACATCTGCATTAGGCCACAACTCTAGATAGACTCTCATGCATAGACTCCATACTCAAACAATCACATAGAACTAGAACCGACTAAACCGGCGCTCTGATACAAAGCTGTAATACCCCGATACCCCCATTGGAAGGATACCGGAGCGCCACGCGCACGAACTCATATACAAACTCAAATACATAAACATATACTCAAATAAGTTAAGAAAACAAATACATTTAATCAAAAGATAACAAATCCATATATATAACCATATAGTTTTTACAAAAGGGAGTTGTAAAAGATAAACATATACATATACAAAATAATTCTTTTACAAAAATTACATTTCTAAAAATTAAAACTCCAATACAAAAATACAACGGAAGACAAAATAAACTCCATTAAAAGACATCTAGTGGCCGACCTGTAGATGTCCGACTCCAAAATGAACCTGCCACCTACACGGGAAAAGAGCCCGTGCTAAGCGATAATGCTTAGTGGGGAGGAACAACACACGCATGTACATATAATTGCAATAAACATATATATAAGCTTAATAATAACAAAAGCATATAAGCATATGCTACTCATGCTTATAACAAGTATTTATCATACACATGTATATCAGAAAGTAACCATTCATATCCAAGTAGTCAATATTCATATATTAATCTCATATAACAACCTCAATAAATAGCCTGATTACTCTCTAACTAGTGGATACGGGTACTAATGATACTGATAGGACACAGTATCCTAAGCATATGGAGACATGAGTCTCAAATCATGTATAAACATGTATACCCGAAGGTATACCGGAAACTGAAGTCTCAAATCTTATAAACCCAAACGGGGTCAACATATAACTTGTAATATGTAACATATAACAGCTGCACTCACACTCTAATCCTGGATAAGCGCTTATCTATCCACTACTATGACTATCAAGCTCAAATAACAATTCAATCATGATCTAAAATAATTATCATATAATAGAGAATATATCAAGTAATTATTATACAATTTCACATATACATATATATTTACCATTTTTGAAGACATATAAATAATATACAAATCCTATTAAGAACATATCATTTATCAATTAATAGGCCATAAAAGACAAATCATGTGTCATGTAATGAAAACCCATGTAAAAGAAGCTTGTGAAATTCATTTTCAAAACAGGGCAGGAAAGGCGTCACTATCGCGAAGGAAAAGAGAGGCCGGTCATGAGTCGAACATGCTGTCGTGACTTGTGACGCTAGCGTCTCGCAGAAAAGGGGCGGTCACGAGTTATGATCCTCACTCACAACTCGTGACTGCTAGGAGAAGAGGGCACGAGTCGTGATCCTCGCTCACGACTTGTGTCCTTCTCACCCACAGCCTCACGTTTCGTGAGGCATCTTCACGAGGCACAAACTGCCGAGTCGTGCTTCCTCCTCATGACTCAGAAAGAACATCTCAGCGCTGCGCGAGAAGGTGAATTTCGTGATTCTATCGCTATCGTGACAAGTGTCGCGCTCGTGACAACATCTCGTTCTTCAAATTCTCAGCAGAACACGCAAAACCCAGAGTTTAACAAAATCAAAACCCATTTTATCCAGCATCATATATCATGCTAAATCACATAGAAACGTACCTCCAATGCCTCCAATCATGCTTATAACAATTGTAACTCAATTTACACAACAATTACACAAATCACAACAACATATATTAAGGTTGCATAAATCCAGAAATTTATCTCATATTCATATATGTTCATTCAAAATAGACATGCAAACACCTATAACTCTATCATCTCAACTCATAAACCCAAATCTATGAACACATACTTTTACATATATCAAAACACACAATAACAAATAATTACATATCAACTCAAGATCCAAAGAGAAATGGACAACTATTCTTAAATATACACAGCCAAATACAAACTCCCAAACCTGGAAATGGAGCTCTAGCCACTAGCTTCAAAATCCAATCTTTCCTTTCCCTTTATCCTTCCTCCTCTCTTCAGATTCTTGCAAGCAACCAACCAAAACAAACCCAATTAACCCATGCAATCAAAACCATATAACCCAATATCAGACCCTTGGAAATAGAAGAAAAAACCAAATAACACAGCCACTTACCTCTTAGATCTCTTCAAATGTCAAAACCCTAGCTCAAGCATCAAAGGACAGCACATACAAAGGAAGAGAGAAGAAATTGAGAAGAGAAAGAGCAAGATAACGTGAGAATGCAAGGGAGAGGGCAAAATCAAATAGCTTCCACGGGAAGCTAAAATTTCTACCTTCCCTCTCTCTACTCCTTTCAAATCCCCATTAATGCACTCACCCACTTATCAACATGTCACTCATTCATTGGACCTCTTTTTCATCTTTCTTGACTTTTGCTTCAAGTGCTTGTAAATTCTCTTATAAATCCTTGGCAAATTACATATCACTCACTAATAACAATTCTTTCATTAAATACTTTAAATAACTCTTCAATTAAGTCCTTAATTCACTTGTATAAAATACCAAAATATTCTTTTAATAATCCAATTACACTTACAATTTCTACTAGGCCATTTTTGGGATGTGACACTTCTACTCCCAATCTTTTTAATTGCTCCAGTATGGATTTCTTTTTAGGTGGAACAGGTTGTTGTATTTGAGATTATGGCTGGGCTAGCTGTCCCAGTTGAGCTTGCAGCCGGTGTTGTATATAGTCAGCCATCATATTCAGGAAGTCCGACTGTGGTGGTACAGGTGGTGGAGCAGTTTGCGGCTGTGAAGCCTCCGCTCGCCCAGCACTAATAGAAGCTTCACTTCCAGTTTCACCCTCTTGTTGACCTTGATTAGATGCCATCACTTACTATAAAACAAGGAGCAAGCATACATTAATCCAATAATATCTACATTCATCCTTTGGCATGTATATGCATTAAACCCACTCCGATCTTAGGACGTCTAAACCTTTGTTCTGATACCAATAAAATTATAACACCCTTAATCTATACGTATACTATTGACTTAACGATCACTGTGCAATTACCATGATTGATGAAAATCATCACATAACCTTAATGGAATTACGGGTAAAATTTTCACTTTTATCCTTATTACTCAACTTGGGTTTCTTCAAGAAAACATTTTCACTAGACATGCATAATCATAAATAAATATAATACATCCATATCAATTAGTTTGTATACATGCCACAATATATATATATATATATATATATATATATATATATATATATATATATATATATATATATATATTCTTAATATCCATAAACTCTTAATACATGCCAATACATGCCATATACAAAAACATCTTCATCAATTTTCTCTTGTACGCTCCCAAAATTCTCCTTGTATGCTTGCTCTGCTCCTTAAGCTCCTATACCTACACGCAGTCAAATGAAATATATGCTGAGCATTATTTATGCCCAGTGGTGGATACATATCCTAAATTTTCTCCAATTAATTTCATACACACATGCATAATTTACACACACTACTTTTATTCATTAACATGCACATTATTCATTATATAATTTAATTTCTTACTTCGCATTATCTATTTCACATTTATATCATAACTTATATTTACTATAATTAATTATGCATTAATGTCCATGCAAACAATTTCATATTTTATCATTTAATAAGCATTTAAATCAATTATTCTTATTAGTTAATTTATCATAATATTCTATATCAAATATTACTATACATATACATATAAATAACATTTATTTTTATCCCTACTTATTTTTATTTCCTTCATTAAAATCCTTATTATTATTATTATTATTATTATTATTATTATTATTATTATTATTATTATTATTATTATTATTCTATAGTAATATCATACTATTATTATTATTATTATTATTATTATTACTAACATATAATAATTCTAATTATTCCTTAGCATTATATTTATGCTTAAATCTTACTTATGGTTAATTTCATTTTAAATCCTTTAATAAACATTACTATTATCATTTTATAATTTAGTCCCTATATTTTTACTAATTACCATAGTACCCTTCATTTTTTTTTATTTACAATAAACCTACTACTTAAATTTTTATTCTTACATTTCTTTCATTATTCGACATACAATTTACCATTTAGTCCTTAAAATACTATTTTTAAGTCAAATAACATTTTAATCCTTATATTTTCATTAAATTACAGTTTGGCATTTAACTTCACTATATTTACAATTATGCCATTAGTTATCCTTATTCCATACTTAATTTATTACTTAACATGTAAAATTACCGTTTGCTCCCTAAACTATATTTTATGCGCAATTTCACATTTAATCCATGTCTGTTCATCTTATTACTTTTTAAACCCATTAATTGCTTAATATACATATATTACATTATTTTCACTCACTATTAAACATATTTACAATTATACCCCTAATACTTTTAAATCCTTGCAATTTAGTCCTTATCTACTTTATTTCTCTTATTATTTCATTATTTATTCATTTCAATCTATTTTTCCTTATTTTTCCCTATTAGCAATCCGGTAGAAATCCCTAAGCCGGATATACGGGACAGAGAGTCATAAGAGATAGTGACCACTAGGGATCACTAACTCTGGAGCTATAAGAGTAAATAATCACTGAGGATTACTATTTTGGGAGCTATAAGAGTAAATGACTGTTGGGGATCATTACTCATGGTTATGAAATAATCCGTCAATTACTTAAGCCATAATGGCATAGTGCCATAAATAGTAGACCGCCATTGGCCTACACATACGAGTCATTTTGACTCGAACCGCGGTATAAAAGTCCCTATGGCTAGCCAACTATATCCTGTACTAGTGATTCTTTACTAGTATACTTCAATAAATTAACATAATATACATAAATACACCTTATATACCTATTTCGCCAAGCCTAATCATTTACACTCAAATTTATTTTTCTACTAATTAACACCTGTTAAATTTTATTTCATACAAATTAATATGAATATACAAATATTTATTATAAATCATCAAAATATACCTATATAATACTAAAGCATGCATTCGACCAACCTTGAAATTTTCATACAAACCTAATTTCCTTCATTTTATCATCTCATTAATTTAGTTACATGAAAATTAGCTTGAATACACATTTAAATATCATTAAACCTTAAATTAATCCATGTTAAACTTAGGAAACCCATTCGGCCAACATTAGATTTCTTCCTACAATCTTATTCTTTCACCATTTATCTTTCAAATCATCATTTTTCATAGCCACAAACATGTGTATATCCTTAGATTTAATTATACATGCATAGTTCACACAATTTTATCATATACATAAACTTAAAACTAAATAAAATTTATGGAAAATAAAGGATATTGTATCCACTAACCTTGAAATCTTGTTCTACACCTCTCAAGCTTCCTTGTCCTTAATTTTAACCTTTGAAAACTTTTCTCTTGCTTTAGATCCTATATAGGCTGAATATACCATCATAGAAAATCATCATTTTTATGCTTTATTTTTCCAATATAACATCATATTCATACTCTACAACCCTTAATCTACCCATATGAACCTTTAGATTGAATTATAGAATTAATTTCACTTACCTCAATTTGACACCTTAACATAAAAGTCTTGGTTTTTCCCACTTCAATCACTCTAAATGGACTCCAAACACCATCACTATGTTATAGAGGAGCTGGAATTTGCTTAGGAGGCTAAGATTTAGGGTGAGATCGATGAAGAGAAGATGGAAGAAAAATGGAGGAAAAGATGAGAACTTCAATTCGGCCAAGATAGGAGAAGGGAGAGGCGGTGGCAGATGGATTTCTCTACAGAAATCAAGCTTTGTGTGGCCTTATATAGGCTGAGTTTGAACCGAATCGGTCCAACCAAAGTGGTCTAACCGATTTGAACCAAAATTTTGGTTTTTAGGCCAATTTTCACTGTTTCATGGTATCTATAAGTTCCTCAACTTATTTTCACTCCTAACCAATTCCATAATTCTTATAATATGAAAAATAGCTTCCTTGCAAAATTTTAGCTCAAGCATAGTCTGTTTGGGGCCTGATTCACTTAAACCGGTCCAATTCAATATTGTTCGGTTCTACCATAATTCACTAATCTATTACTATCAAAAATTCATAAAAATTATTTTAAGCCTTTACACAACCCACATTACACCATTTTAACCTCATTTATTATTTTTAAAAATAATGTCAAAGTCTGGTCAAACACTGGTTCAATTAAACCGAACCAGAGGCCAACTTCAGCTTTAACTTCCGGAGACCCAAATGACCTCATTTTAACTCTAAATTTTACCACTAGACTTCTGATAGTTCACAGATCAATTCTGTCAAATAAAAATTTTTCGGTAACTGCTGCCAATTTCGGCTGTATAGTTACCCCGAGATCACCCATCTCGGTATTACTATACCTCGAGCACGCTTAACTTTTTAACTCTACTGTAACTGAAGATACTCAAGCCATCACTTTATACCAGAGTCACATTACAGACTCAATGGAATTCACTAAATACTACTAACCCATTATTTAGGCCATTACAATGAAAGCCTTTGATGAATGTCCATTCAGTTTAGTTGATTTTGTTTAATATATAATGGCCCATATAGCAAGCATGGTATTACGGTACATTTCACCTAGGGAAAGTATCTATTGCCATTATATGAGTTTTGATCAAAGGTGATGATACTTTAGGGCTACCCAAGCATGATACCTGCTAACGGGTCTAACTCATCATGAGCATAACGACCAATCGGATCTCCATTTGATATACCAAAAGGTACAAGGCTTGGGCTGGTGATTATCCTTAACACTTCCCCACATTGAGTGAATGTAGGGTTATACTTCGAGAATGCACCGGGGTAAGAATAAGGACCATCTAGCATAATTCTAAGACTCTAGCATGGATACAATGCAAATTTTTTAGAAAAGAGATTGAGTTTTAATTCATAACCCAATTATATCATTAACTAAAACAGTTTCGAAGCAAAATTTCAAAGTTCCCCAGTGGAGTCGCCACTGTGACGCACGCCGAACCCGATCATATCCCGGCGGCCCGCTTTTAGGGCTTGAGAGGGTTCGCATCTTAGATCTTAGGTAACATAAGATATTTTGGAATCCATTTCCAATAGAACATTGTAAAAGTTCATCTAATCCCATGAAACTTAGAGGTACTTTTGAGGTATTTTAGAATTGTCACCCAATTTACAAGAAATTGGAAAAGTTCGTCTAACCTCGTGGTCTAAACCAGAGAGTAGTTCGGAACTTTACTCTTATTAATATCTTGGTTAATTATAAATTTTGATATTAAATTTTCATCTCTCTCTAACACGTCATACAATAAAATTAACGCGCATATCAAGTATCGAAAAAAACGATAAAATAATAAAATAAATTACAAAATAAAATAAAAGGTAAAATTGATAAAAAAATACAATCCCCCAAAATGAAACTAATACAACGTAAATAAAATTCATACACAAAGCAGGGTATTATTTAAAATAGGAACATTGGTTCCTTCAAGCATACTAAAAAATTAAAGAGTTATCTTTAAGAAAATCGGGATGAGTGATCCCATTTTGAGGAAAATTAACTTTTCTTTTTAAAATGGAGATTTTATTGGTTAGAAATTGGGACATTGGTCCCATTTTATTAAAAAAAATCCAATTTGTTTAATAAAATGTTTTTCTGTGATTTTCTTTTTAACTAAATTTATTACAAATTATATAATAAAATAAATAATGACAAATAATTTAAAAAAATGACAAATTCAACCAAAAGAGTGACTTCGAATCTCCATGGATCCCCATTTGCCATTGAAAATGCTAAAAAAAAAAAGAATTGTAGACAATAAAAATTAATATTAGAAAATAAATCTAAAAAAACAATTAATCAACAAAATAATAAAAATAAACATTATCACATAAAATAATAAAAGATAAACATGATAAAATAAAATTAAAATCACACTCAAAAACATACCACGCAAAATATGGATTGAAACACACCAAAACCAGATGAAAACAGTTAAAAAGTGCATAAAAGAAAAAAATGAAGGTGAGGGGCGGCCTAGCCACGAAGGGCAGGCAGGCCGCCTCTCATCTTCTTCCCGCCCCTTGCGGGCAGGAACAAGGCCGGAGCAAAACAACGCACTTTTTTTCTAAAATCCTCAACAAAAATACAATTTTATTTAGTTTTACTTGATTTTATATCATATTCACAAAAAAAAAATATTCTAAACTAACTTAAATCATAAACAAAGAAACAACCAATCCAAAACATTGATCACACAAAATATCCAAAATTTATGAACAAATGGAAGAATAAGCGATAAAAAAATATAAAATTATGCAATTGAGCTTAGAAATTTACCCTCATAATTATTCAATCTGAAAACTAAAAATGCGAATTGATTTCCTTGTCAATAAAATTGAAAAAAAAATGAATTTTCTTTTTCTTTCCCTCAAACAAAATCCCAGATCGTTTTTTTCGAAGAACTCCCTTTTTTTTCAGAACTCCTCTTTTTCTCTTTCCAAAATCCCCCCCCCCCCTCCCAGGAAGAAATCACTCTCATTAAATTCAAAACTTTTAATTTTGAAACAAAAAAAAAAATCGGTTTTGACACTTAAAATCCTCGAAAAAACGTTAGAATTAAATTTAGAAATGAATTCTATTAATTTCAGGGAGTAGAAACGCCAGAAACGGGAGAGAGATAACGAGGGGTGGCTTCTCAGTGAGGGGCGCCCTTGCAGCGTGAGCTGCGCGCGCGAGAGGGGCAGCCCCTCGCTAAGGGGCGACCTCGCTCAATGCGCTCCTCGTAGGGAGCGGCCTCGCACGGCTTGCCCCTCTCGAGGGGCAGCCTCGCGTAGCGCAGAGTGCTGGCGCGCCCCCTGATGACGTCAGCACCCACACCAATTGTTTTTTGTTTTTTACAGAAAGGACTTGTCAAGGAAACATCACTTCTCACCTTTTCGCCTTTGAACATGTATTAATTTCATAATTGGGTAACCCTGATCTGGGCTAACTCGGGACCCTATATTTACACCTGGTTATCAAATATACCATATTATCAAACATAGCAGTATTCACATATTTCAATCATATACCACATACTCATATCACTATTTAGAATACAGATTATCAGAGTCATATAATCATATGTGATACATATATAGATATCCAGATACTGATTTTCAAAATACACTCATTTCCAGTTCAGATATCAAAATCATACAACCATGTTTCATATACAACTCACTCATACAAATAAGTGTTGTCTGCCTTCCTAAAGGTATGGATAATGGGGAATAAATCAAGCATCCCCGAAGGGAAGAAACAAGTATCCCCGCAGGGAAGTTACAAGCATCCCCAAAGGGAAGATATCATAATAAGTTGTTCTCGAAGGAATGTATTGTATATAAATAGTCAAGCATCCCCGAAGGGAAGAAACAAGTACCAACTTCTCAAGCCCCATATAATCATGCCTATCCATCCACAACCTAGACTGACTAGTAGGCTCTCTAATAGATCAGAATTTCATATAATCATGTATTTAACAATAATAATTTCATATGATTTCTGAGTTACAAATACAGACTTTATTGATATAATATCATCCATTTATTAAATAATACTTAAAGCTTGAATCAGAATTTATTTTGATAATATTTCACTCTTTCATCACATATAATTGTTATTTTCATGTAACTTAATAATATATCAATATTGTTTAATCATTAATTACATATCGTATAAATTCACGTATAATTAGATATGAAAAAATGAACAAATATCATGAGCTATATATGTTGAAATTGAGTATCACATCGTGGTCAGGAATTCCTGACCACTATGTAAAATAGCATGAAAATAGAATGAAAAAATAAAAGCTATTTACACGATGGGAAAAATATTTTACACGGCGGGCAAGTCATACCACACGGCGGGTAGAAAACTTTGACCACCATGTAAAACAACTCCAAGGCAAAAATAATCAATCCAGAATGCTTTTACACGATGGGCAGAAAATCCTGACTGTTGTGTGAAGCCAAAAATAAGCAAATCAAGGCATCTAGAATACGATAACACGGCGGGCAGAAGATCCTGACCGCCATGTAACTGGAAGAATGTAGAATTCAACATCTGCAGAATTCCAAATCCAATTTTACTAATAAAGTTCTATTCTTAACTTACATTCCCAATTTCACTCTCTTCAATATACTTGCTAAAAAACATATAAAGTTCATCATAGTATTCAACTCATATTAATTAAGCTCTTCTTTATAGAATTATATCAGATAAATCCTAATATACTCTAATGCAAAAACTGAATATTTGAAGTCATTCTCAGTATGCTTAGTTAACTCAAATGCATAAACAACTATTCATTTTTTTCTCCAATCATACATAAACTTATATCGAAAGGAAAATCTAATTACTAGAATTCAGGTTCATATGAACTTCTATAATCTACGTAATTAAACTAGCAAGAATCTTTCCATAATTTAAAATAGAGATACACTTAACTATTCCATAATCCATTTTATACATACTACTCATCTTTAAATATCCTTTTTAGACTTCATGCATCTCTTGTTAACAACCAATTTATTCACAAATGTATATTATCAAATATACTGAATCCCAAACTTGAATTACGGCTCTTTCTTCTCCAACTTACTCCATCGTTGCCTTCTCTTTCCCCTTATTCTTCTTTTTAATTCCTTTTGCAATGGAACTAGAATTACAGATCTTCAATTAACAAGTTTTATGCTCCTTAATTCCCTTAATTTTATTTTCGTGAGAGACAAATAAAGGAGGTAAAGATGATTTCCAGCTCTTCCTGCTCAAAACCACCGAGAATAGCCACTTTACAAATGTTAACATTTTGATAGGTGTCATTCACAGATTTTACATGCTCACATATATATATATATATATATATATATATATATATATATATATATATATATATATATATATATATATATGCCTTGGTTAATCTCTTTCTTAGTCCTTCAACCTATTTATAACCATATTTGGCTTACACTTAGCTTTTCCCATGTACCATAGAAATAAATCCTTTCTTAGAGAGATCCCTACTGAACCTCTTTAGTACCTTATCTATGTACGTTGATTGTAAAAGAACTAGCATCCTATTAGATCTATCTCTATTGATCTTGACTCCTAGAATGTAGGATGCTTTTCTAAGATCTTTCATGGAGAATTGTCTAGATAAATAAATCTCGACTGACTGAAGGATGGAAACATCATTTCCCATGATTAGTATGTCACCCACATACCGAACAAGGAAAACTGTTGCACTCCCATTGACCTTCTTATATACCAAAGACTCATCCTCATTCTAAGAGAAACAAAAATCTTTGATTATGTTATTCAATTGGATGTTTTAGCTCCTGGATGCTTGCTTCAATCCATAAATGGATCTTTGAAGCTTGTATACCTTTTCACCATCTTTGGATATAAATCTCTTAGGTTGTATTACATACACATCCTCAGTCAGATTTTCATTAAGGAAAGTTGTATTCACATCCATCTGCCATATCTCATAATCATAATGAGTAGCAATGGAAAAAAGTATTCTTATGGACTTAAGCATTACCACAAGGAAAAAGGTTTCACCAAAGTCAATACCTTCTCTTTAACAATACCCTTTAGCCATAAGGTGAGCTTCATAGGTAACCATATTACCTTTCATGTCGGTCTTTTTCTTAAAGACCCAATTGCATCCTATAGCTTTTATCCCTTTAGGTGAATAAACCAAAGTCCATACTTTATTATCGTACACGGAGTCCATTTCAGACTTTATAGCCTTAAGCTATAGATCAGATTTTGAACTGTTCAGAACCTTTTTATAGCTAGTAGGCTCATTGTCTTCCACTACATATACATTTTTGTCTTCATCTATGAGAAACCAATATCTCTCAAGGACTAAATGCACTCTAGCAAATCTTCTAGGAGCTTGTATACTAGTAGGTTCGACTGTAATCTCATCTTTATGAGTTACAGTCTTAGGGTCAATCGATTGATCAGCCTCTAGTTGTGGATCTTGAACTTCTTCAAGTTCAACTCTACTCCTACTATCTTCATTTTAGAGAAACTCTTTCTTTAGAAGGATAGCTGTGATGCACGCGAACCCCGCTCGGCATTCGGGTTGCTCTCGAAAGTCCACTTTTAGGACCCGAAATCAGATGGAGGTTCAATAAAATTCGTGAAAGCTGGTCGCTAATGGACAGGGATTCACCCCGATTCCATTGTTAGCAATCAACCTACGAGTGCGTCTATTGGGTATCACAAGGTAGGTATCATGGAGTCACCACCCAATAAAACATTGAAAAATAAATTCTAACCTTGTGAGGCCAAAACCAGAGAGAGTTCGGGACCTCACTCTTATTTATACCTTTGGTTAATGTTATATAAATGAGTTTTTAGAGTCAATTATTTTATTTCTCCTCTCACATGATCATGCAATAAAATTAAAATGCATTTCAAGTATTTTTGGAAAGCAGTAAAGAAAGCAATAAGAAAGAAATAAATAAATTATAAGTAAAAAATAAGACAGAACAATCCCACAAATAAAAAAGCATAAATAAATAAATGAATAAAATTGTCCTAAAATTAATTACAAGGGCCCAAAAAATAAATAGTACATAAAAAAAGAATAAAATAAAATACATAATACATAAATTGGGACATTTATCAGATTTTAGAAACATTGGTTCCCTTGTGTTAATATAAAAAATCTGAGAGTTAAAAATAATAGGGATAATTGGATCCCATTTTATGAGAATTAACTCCCTTTTGAAAATAATAGTTTATTGGCTAAAACCATGACATTGGTCCTATTTTATTAATAAAAATCTCAATTTTTATTATTGTAAAAAAACATGAGTTTCTCTAAAAAAAATGCATCTAAATACTATTTTGCATAAAACATACAAAATAATAAAATAACGAAAATACAGAAATTAAAATGCAAACCAAACTTTGAATGCTCCTAATCTCTTAATTCTCCATCTTGCCCAGGAACATTAGTCAAAGTGAAATAAATAAGTTTAGTGGACAATAAAATCAAGAATAAAAAAACAATGTTAGCAAATTAAATCAAATGTGCAGAATATGATATAAGAGAAATAAGTAATTAAATGAAGCAAATACAATAAATAATTCTAATTGAGAAAAATATTTATGATTACGGAAAAATAATTTTTGATAAAAAATACAGGAAATTAACAAAGTGGATTAATGACCAACAGTAGAATCAAATGAAAAAAAATAAAATTAATGCTAGATGTTCAACTTATATTCCATGCATCATCTCAGTAAATTGATTAGATTAATCTATGTCCATGTTGATTATAACAAACAGCAACAAATAAACTAATAGTGGTTTACAGTAATTACAATGGAGAAAACAAATGAACGACTTAAACCAAAGAAAAAGAGAGAGAGGATTGGCTCTAACCCTTGAATTTACCCTTTGAGGTTTGATTCTGGCTGCAAAAGAAGAAAGGATTGATTTCCTCGTCGATTGCTTGAAAAAAAAATAAAGAAAACTTGGATTAAAGCTTTCTCTCACTAAAACTGAAGTTCAAAACTTTATTTTTTAAAAATAACATATGATGGGAATTGAACCTTAAACACAAAAAATTAATTTCTTTGGCTCTGAAACAATTTTTAGAATTTTCGAAAAACCTTCTTAGCTCTCAAAAATCTTATTTTTCAGAATTTGTTGCGTGCCGTTCTAATGCTCTCTCTTCCTGTGGTGTTCTAACTTTTTCTTTTTATATGATCTTCAAAAAATTAGGTTTTAGGAGTTTTTTCTTTTTAATCCCACTAAAATAAAATCCCTAATTATCCTTTAAAAATCAAGTTTTATCCTTTTGAAAATAAAAAAAAAATAATTTGACATTAATTCAAATTTTAACTCAAAACCACAAAAATTCATGAAAAAATGAAGAAGTCCCGACAAGGTAGGAGATGCACGAGGTGCGGCCCTTGCGCTGGAGGCCGTGCCTCACAGGCGCGAGGCGCGGGTACACCCCACATACAAGAGGTACGGCCTTGCGCTGGAGGCCATGCCTCATGCTACGCGAGGTGCGACCTCACCCAAGAGGCCGTGCCTCACTGGCGCAAGGTACGGCCTTACGCTGGGAGGCCGCGCCTCGTGCACTGGAGGCTGCTCCTTCATAGGCACGAGGTGCGGCCTCGCACTAGAGGCAGTGCCTTGCACTACGTGAGGTGCAGCCTCGCGTAGGAGGCCACCCCTTGCCTGCACAAGGTGCATCCCCGCATGCCATGCGTTGCACGAGGCGAGGCCTTGCGTGCGGTGCCTCACGAGCCTGCACGCAGGCACCACGCCTCACACGCACTGCCAACAGGCACCGTGCTTCGTGCATGCCATACAGGCCACGCCACGGCAGGCCATCGAAAACCCTAAAAACCAAAATAAAAATAATTAAAAAAATTATTTTAAAAATAAGGGTTTCGACAAGGAAATCATCACTTCTAACCTTTTTGCCTGTGAACAAGCATCATTTTCATCACTGGGTAACCTTGGTCTTGGCTACCTCAGGACCCGGTGTCTACAGTTGCCCCCAGTTTTGGGGAACATAGTTCATGGATTCCTAGGTGAGCCAAAACTCAAAGAAAGGAGGAAGAGACACGTACCTGAGGCAGCTGTCTTTCCGGTCTGAATGAAGTTGTTGGGGATAGTTATCATCAACTTGTCGACATGTTAACCCTCGTCATTTTGGTGTCAAAGCTGCACGTTGTCAAGCTTCTGCCATTGCGGTTCGTAACTGACCTATTTATGTGGTCTCTAACCTCCTTCATTGCGGTATCTAACCCGTGCAATGTATAGCCCTATCCGTGTCGATATCTAACCTATTAATGCGGTGTCTAACCTCCTTCGTTGTGGCACCTAACCTGTATGGTGTATAGCCCTAGCCGTGTCGATATCTAACCTGTTGATGTGGTGTCTAACCTTCTTCATTGTAGCATTTAACCTGTGCAGTGTATAGCCCCAACAATGTCGGTATCTAATCTGTTATTGTGGTAGTGCCGTGGTCGTGCTAACCTTTCATAGAATAGTAGTGCCGCCATCATGCTAACCCTTTTGAGATTTGAAGTGGTGCCCTCTGAGAGCTCTTTGGTTGATTGCCCCCTGAGAGGTCTTTGGTTAATTGCCACCTGAGAGGTCTTTGGTTAATTGTTTGGACTAGTGCCTGTAAGAGGACTTTAGAGATTTACCTCTTAAGAGGACTTAGGGATTTGAACCTTTGTAGTCTTCATCTTGGTATGATTGTCCAGCACGGGTGAGTGCCCATGTTGTGTTGAAGTTGTCCTCGACCCGTTTTCATGTGTGTGGTCTTTATTTGGACTTTTCCTACAAAGTTATGTGCACAGGAATATGTACAAAAGACTGTGTGTGGATGTGAAAAGTTATATGCAGATGTTTGCAAAAGAATTGTATGACATGAAATGCATGCAAAAATGAATAGATCGTGTCTTGAGTGGTTAAGGGTCCATCAAGGGTACAGTTTAGCCGCTCAACATTGTTTGATGCCCCCCCCAAAGACCTAGAAGAGTGTCGCCTTGACTTAAGAATTATGACCCATAATCTTTTCAAAGAGAGTCGACTCGTGCGTACCTTTGCCCCCCAGTCAATGAGCATTTTGCCCCCAAACTTTAACTTGTTGTAGACACCGGGTCCCAAGGCAGTCCAAGATCAAGGTTACCCAATGATCAAAATAAGGACCGATTTGTCGACAATAAATTGAGAATCGATCATTCCCCTTGTCAAGTTCTTATATCTCTACCAAAATACTTTTAGATTGTATTTACTTATATTTGTTTTGGCTTTTGTTTAATTTGTTATTATCTATTTTCTCTTTTATTTTAATTTTTGGTTTGTTTTTTGTGAGGGTCAATTTTTTGGGTTCGCATGTGGGAGGTACGAGGCCGCCCAGGCAGGCACTGCCCGCACCTAGCGCACGTGAGGCACACCAAGCGGGCGCTGCCCGTGCCTGACATGTGCGAGGTACACCCAAGCGAGCGCTACCCGCACGTGGGGCACACGATGTGCGGCCACCCACTCACGGGCAGGCTCCCTCCTGTCCCTTTTCCACCTGCGAAATCTGATTTTTCAAAAATTTTGGCAACTGTTTCTTTAAAGTTTCAGGGGTTTTTTAGGGGAGAGGCATGGAAAGGGGGTTTTGTCCTTTCTCTTTTTGAGAACAACAGGGACAATAAAGGAGAAGGAAAATAAAATAAAAGAGAGGTTTTTAGAAAAAAAAAAAGAGAAAATGGGAGAGAGTGTTCTTGAGATAAAAAAATCTTTGAGTTTTTGAAATCTCTTCCTTTTAATTTTCTTGAACCCAGAAAAATATATGGAGTTTGAATTTAGCTTGAGATAGGAAAATTCATTTGTAAAGAACCAATTGAGAAGTCAGGTATGACTATCCAAATGAACGGCTCTCCTGGCCAACTGGTGGACTTGTCCTTTTAGACAACACAACACAACTTCCTTACAGACCTAAGAGATAGATAACAGGATCAAGAAAGATGATGAATACGAGTATTTTAATGAAGAGAGAAAGAGAGAACTTTAGAAACTCATTGGAGAAGACAAACAAAAGATTATTTTTATTTTATTTTTTTAAAGCTTGATCCCCTTATAGAACCAGAGTACATACTTATAGAGCCTGAAGGCTCTTATATAAGGCTTACATCATTACAAGATAAGAAGGAATCTCCTGTTACAAAAGCTACTTTACAAAAGCAAACTAAAGTAAGATAAGAAGGAATATACTTTTACAAAGATACTTTATTAAAGCCATTTTTCCGAAAAGATACTTTACTAAAGATACTTTATTAAAGTATTGTTTAGTCCTTGTTGTGATGATGAATGGCCTCATGAGAAGGGGACATGTTCATATCATCTGGATTATCTGGATATGCATCTCCTTTGGATTATGCTCTTGTGGATTGTGCGGGGTCCAATCAAAGTTGTCCAGATCATCAAATTTGTCTTTGTGTGATGGCTTATAATACAAGAAAGAAAGGAGATCTTGAGTGGTACTGGTGCATTCATCATGATCGATGTTTAGATCAAATTATGGATCCTGAGAATCCTAAAATAGTGAATCAAGATAATTGGGTCTCTGTGATGACTCAGCAGTGTCATAAGCTGGTGGATGCAAAAAAGATATTTCAATGTTATTAAGTTCACAGAGCATGGAGTGGAGAGCAGATTTGACAGCAGGATTCTGTAGTTGGTCAGGGTTTTCAAATGTTTCCTAATGGAAGGCCTGGGGTTGTTCCCATATGGAATTTTGAGATGGATTCCTAATGTATGGCCTATGGAAGAAGTAAATCACTGTATAATTTCTCGCCTGAGTTTCAGACCTTAGCCATAGCTAGAGAGATTGAATTTTTGATAGAAATGGTTGACGCCACCAGGAAAGAGGGGCGTACCATTCAAGGAACTGCTAATGAAACGATGATTTCTTGGCTGGATCAATGAGGATTTCATATATATCAACAAGGGGAAATATAACAGCTTGGGTATAAAGTACTGAAAGACACTAGAGGAACCAGAGTTGTTCCTCATAACATGGAGAGTCATGAAAGATCTTAAAAAGGATGAACCATGGCTGATCAATAAGGAAATAATTTTCTTTTAGTGAGACATCTCTCTTTTGTGTAAAAAGATGAAGGTAATGAAACAGGTGACAGGTGGCAAACAGTTTAATGGTTGCAGGAGAGGTAAGAGGGCAATGTGGAGGAGTGGAGTCTTTCTTAGTGGCTAGGAGGTTTAGGCAAGGGTGTTGGCTTTTTCTGGGATTAGGGTGAGGCTTGTATTTTTCCATAATGTAGACTAGAGGTAGTTTAACAATGGAAGAGATAGGTTTTGATCTTGGTAGTTTGGAGAGGCAGTATGGGATTAAGTTCTTATCTCCTTTTATATGCTCAACTTGAAAGTCATACTTATTAAACCATTCAGCCATCTGAGAAATTGGTGATTTGGAACAAACTTCCCTTTGAAGGAAAGCATCTTAGGAAAAGACGAGCAGTCCATGACAACTGTAAAGTTGTGCCCAATGAGATGAAATTCGAATCTTTTGATACCATACTTTACTATTAAGATTTCCTTAAAAGTAGAGTGATAATGGCATTCCGATTCTTTAAATTGGCCACTAGTATATCCACAAATAATTTGGATTTTGTTTTTTTCTTTCAAAAGGACCGCACCCTAATATTCATCACTAGCATTTGTCTGGAGAAATCTTTTGCCAGTAGAGGGAATATGGAGAGGTGGCAATCTTTTAGTGACTGCTTTCATTTTTTGGATTGATTGGGAGCGAGTGGTAGACCATGGTGGAGGTTTCTTTTTCAAAAGTTGGGTTAATGGTCTTGATAGGTGGCTAAAATGAGGGATGAATTGATGGATGTAATTGGCAATTCCTAAGAACTGTTGGATCTGCTTTTGAGGTAAATGGCTATCTAGAAATGTGGGAAGTTCTTTGGCTAAATGAGGTTGTGGCTAGTAGGTTCCATTAGCAAAATACATCCCTAAGAAATCAATCTCTTTTTTTCCAAGAAACATTTTAGATGGTGATAACATGATTCCGTGTTCCTTTGTGAGATCAAGAAAAGTTTGTAAATGATGCTAATGAGAAGGAACATTTGGAGAGAAAATTAGGACATCATCAATGTAGATGAGGGCAAATGAGAGGATTGATTTATAGATCCTGATCATTATCTGTTGAAAGATGGAGGGTGCTATTTTTAGCCCGAATGGCATGACAGTCCATTGATAGTGAAAATTGGGGATACAAAAAGCTGTTTTAGGGCGGTCTTGTAGAAGGATACCAAGTTGCCAAAATCCAGCTTTTAGATCAAACTTGGAAAAAAGCCGGGCATTATGAAGGGAATGGGTAACTGGTAAATTGCATCAAAGCCTAAAATAAGATCTTTACTAGGTAGATCAGCTCCAAGGGCATGTATCCAAACAAAACAGTCAGGAAACAGTTGGATCTTTACAGGTTGTTTGGTTTTCAGTTTGATGATGAGGATACCTTGATTTGCTGCTTGGAATTGTTAATTCCAAGGCTTCCAGAAAGAAGCAGGAAGAACCTTTGGGTTGAGGATGGTGTTATGTGCCCCAGTATCAATGAAGGCAATTATATTGATGGGGTTAGCAAATTTATCAAGGAAAACCTTTGCTGGGACTAAAGGAATAGGATGAGTGGAAAAAATGGTTTTGTTAATTTCTGGGTTAGGTAAGGACAATGGTTTTAGAGCAGCAATATTAGTCATTGAGTCATCTTCAGAGTCTTCATCTGAAAAATCAGAGTCAGAGTACTGAACTACAAAGAGGGTATAAGGATCTGCTTCATCGTCAACAGAAAAGAGTGATTCGACATCATCATCTTGGATATTAATGGGAGAGGCTTGTTGAACTTGTTGAATCAGTTTCTAAGACCTTCTTCTATTTGGGCATGATTTGGCAAAATGTCCCTTTTGACCACAAATAAAACACCGATCTCCCTTTGGTTTAAATCTTTTTCAGCGAAAGAATTGAACCTTTCTCTTTTTGTAAGGAAAATGGCACCGATTAGATTTCTTAGGAAATTTGGAGTATTTGTGAGGTTGACAGGAACAATCCTTCTTGGGGTAACATTTGATCTCCAAATCTGGTCTTTTGCAGGCTGCTTTGAGTTGTGGATCTTTTCCCTTTGTGAGTGTATCTTTGATTAACTTTTGAGAAGTGCACAGATGATCAAGTGCTATGAGTACTCTCTGATAAATCTGGCCAAGGGAAAGAGAATTGAGCTACACTCCTTGCTCTCGAAAGAAGTACATAGTACTAGCAGCTAATTATTCTGGAATGGAAGACAAAAAGCCTTGCTTAAGATTAGGATCGTTTGCACCATTAAACATGTAAAAAACTTTTGACATCCTTTTGTAGTTTTTGTCTAGATCCTTTCTTAAAAGTGAACAATACTTCATTCGGAAGTAATCATCGCGAGCAGCTTCATCAAAGTTAATTGTATTGCTAATGAATTAAGAATGAATTTTTTGCAAGACATAAGCTATTGATTCACAATGAAATAACTGTAACTTTGAGTATTCATCTAACCATACAAACTAATCTCGTAGTCTGCCTGTAAAACGAGAAGAGAATTCAATAAATATTGGTTCAAGCTGTGTCACATCAGGTCTTCTACTTGAAGTTTAAGCCAAGCAAAGAATTACTGAATACGATTAGGGATATCTTCAAGATAAAACCAAGGCCCATTTATTGGCCTGGGGATTTGAATGGATGGACTTTCAACTTATTCTTTAGGTTCATCAGTTTGATATTACTAAGTGGTAGTGCTTTCAGCTAGAGGATCTGCCATGAAAATAGGAAAATACTTTGGAGCCTGATCTGCAGAACTATAATCATTGTCAAATACTTTGAACTCTCACTGTATTTATTCTTTTGTTCAGCTTCCGCCTTGTAATTTTGAAAGATGTAATTATTTTGTAATATCAAAACAGTTTTGTAATGAATATTATTATTGCATCTATGAATGAATGATCATTTTGTTTACAAGTTTTAATTTTGATGTATTTTTGTATGTATATTATATGTGGATGTATGTTTATTGTATCATTTTGTTTGGTGACACCCCGACTCGTATGGCTTCTCACTCCCTTGTGGATGGGTTCGCCTACGTATGGGTAGGGGGTGTTACAGAAATTAGGATAAAAGGTGAACACCACTGTGCCAGCATTCAAAGAGGTTTGGACTGTGCTAATAATAACTTGAGAATAATTCAAATATCGAGTATCAAGAAGAGCAATTTGTGCAAAGACAGGAAGGCCTTTGCGTCCATGATAAGTAACTGCAATTCGAATAGCTCCAAAGTGAATATGGGTTAAACCTTGGTGAATCCAGTTAGGAATGGATTCAGAAGGAACCTCAATAGATATGAATTGTTCTTTACTAGTAGCCTTGATTGGATGTTGGCTAAAGGAAGAGGACTGAACATACTCTTTTGCATGGGATCGAGGATGCTTCACAAGAGTTTTGATATTGGAAAGAACATTAGATTTGGGTGACTTTGTAAAAGCATCATAGGGATTCAAGAAAAGAAGATGGGAGTCTTGGATTTTCTGAGAATCATCCAAGAAGTTTAATTCATAAAGGTAGTTGAGCTTTTGAGTTGTTTTAGGTTTAAGGGAAAAATAAGATCTGGAAGAGGAAGTTCTGGATAAAGATAAACTAGACATAGACATGGGAATATGGTTTCTCTCTCATCAAAATACTTTAAACATCAACTAACAAGGCTCTGATATCAATTATCCTCAGGGCTGTGAGTTTTTGAGTTATTTCGAATATATTTTAAACTTTAACAAGGGGAGTTGGATTCAAACATGTTGCTCTGTATCATCAAAATCTTAGAGTAAAGATTCTTGGATCCATTTTCATTATTTCGTTTCATTTTATTTGTCATTATTGTTGTTAATATTGTTGTCTTTACTGTTAACGTTGCCTCTATTTTTGCTACTATTATTATTATTATGATTATCATTTATTCTTATTATTATTCTTAATATTATTATCATTATTGTTAATGTTATCTTTATTGTTTTGTCATGATTATTATTATTATACTTTATTACTCTTATTATTATTGTTAACGCCATTGTTTTTACTGTTAACATTATTATTATTATTATTATTATTATTATTATTATTATTATTATTATTATTATTATTATTATTGTTGATGTTGTTGTTGTTGTTGTCGTTGCCGTTGTTGTTATTATTATTACCACCGTTGCTATTGTTGTCGTTATTGTTAATATTATCATTATTATTACTAGTGTTTTTATTGTCATCATCAGTATGTTCGTGGGGTGTTATTGCATGGTTTTCTTATGACTATTATTGTTATTATCATACTCTTGCATGATTATTTTGTTAATTTCCTTTTCCATACGAGTTGTTTGCATATTTAAATCAATGTGTTTAGCATGACCCATTTTACTTGCTACTTGTGTGTTAAAGTTATTTCATGTTCCCCTTATTTTTATGCTTATTTGGTTGATTTCAGAATTATTATTAATTTTTCTATTGTTGTTTTTGTTGTATGGGTGAAATGTGACGTTTACTTGTTGAGCGTCGTCGTAATCAAATGGATGGGTCACGGCACATAGGAGACTATGTTAATTGGGTGAGACCCTACCAACCCTTTACTTGTTTGTGTAATTGTATTTATTTTCAAATCAAATAGTTTTATTTTGTACGCGTGTAGGATAAAAAATCACGAAAATATTTTTATAACTAAATTGGGATTTTTACTAATAAATTGGAACCAATATCCTCGATTTTAGCCAAGGAATGCAAAATGTCACGAATTAAAACTAAGAGTTAAATTTTCTAAAAGTGGGATCACTCATCCCTGTTTTCAAGCTAATAGCCGAAATAACTCTTCGATCCCTCTTTAAGTGAGCATGAAGGAACTAATGTTCCTAAACCGAATAAATATCCCGATTTATGCATGTCTCCTCTTTTGTTTAATTTTGCTTAATTGTTTAGATTTATGTTATATATCTTATGGACCCTTGTAATTAATTATTTTTGGGACAATTTTGTTTAGCTTTCTTTTATTTGGGGATTGTATTCTGTCCCAATTTCTATTTTAATTTTGTTTAGCTTTTCTTTTCAATTGGGGGATTGTATTTGTCCCAATTTTTCCTTTGTAAATGGAGTGGCTTTGGGTGTTTACTGCTTTAATTACTGCTTTATTTATAGCTTTCATTTACCGCTTTCTTGATGCTTGAAGTGCACCTTTAATAAATTGCATTAGCTGTGTGAGATGAGAGATGGAATTTTCTAATCTAAAAACTCATTTATAATCAACCAAGGCATAAATAAGAGTGGAGTTTCGAACCACTCTCTGGTTTAGACCGTAGAGGTTAGATGACCTTTTCCAATTTCTTGTAAATTGGGTGGCAGCTCCAAAATATCTCAAAGGTGCCTAAAGGTTTCATGAGGCTAGATGAACTTTCCCAATGTTCTGTTGGGTGGGGATCCCAAAATGTCTCATGGTACCCAAGATCAAATGACGTGAACCAATCCCTCGGGCCCTAAAAAGGGGCCTTTAAGAGGGGCTTCCCAGTTCGGCTCGCGTCACAGTGGCGACTACACTAGGGACTTTGTGACTTTGCTCTGAAAGTGTCTTGGTTAAAATGCATAATTGAGTTTTTAAAACTTAAATTCCATCTCTCTTCTAAAATTTTATTGCATCATGCTAGAGCTTTAGAATTACACTAGTTTGTACCCTTATTCTTCCCCGGTGCGTTCCCGAAGCACGACCCTATGTTCACTCAATGTGGGAAAGTGTTAAAGATAATCACCAGCCCAAGCCTAGTCCCTCTTGGTATTTCAAATGGAGATCCGATCGGTCGTTATGCTCGCGATGAGCTAAACCCATTGGCAGGAACCATGCTTGGGTAGCCCTAAAGTAACATCACCCTAACCAAAGCTCATGTAATAGCAATAGCTACTTCCCCTAGGTGAAATGAACCATAATACAATGCTTGTGATGTGGGCCATCATGTATTAAACAAACTCCAATGAATTAAGTGGTCTTCTATCAAGGGCTTTCATACCCCAATAGGTTCACCTTAATTTAATTAAAGTATTTAAATACATGATGGCCGAAACGTATGCGCATATTTGAGAGATGTTGTGCTTCCAATTTTTTACCATGCACCATACGCATCCATTGGGTTCCCCGGTTGACCCATAGATTAAGCCCACCTAGGAAGAGACCAATTAACCTCGTGTGCAGGAGTTAAAAGGTTGGAAAGATCTACTTGCTTGTATGTGGTTGTGAAGTGCTGCACAACTCACGATCATGCATCGTATATGTCATTCATACATCATTCTGACAAGGTGAGCTATGCAGCCATCATAGATTTGTCCGGGTGGTCTAGGGATCCCAGTGGATGGCTAATCAGAAATCCTATCTTCAAGTTGCCAAGAAGGGTATCAGTTTGGGGGTTCAGATTCACTTTCAGAGGGCATTGAGACTTTGTCTTCAGACTTTTTAGCAGAATTTAGTGTAGTTGATCCTTCGAGAGAGATGGAGACGATATGCACTTTGATTGCTGAGGAAGTAAGAAGGAGATTGGAGGAATTTGAGAATAAGGTAATCGCCATGGTGGGGAATTTGACTGCAGTAATGGCCCAGCTTGCTGGGCAGCCACTAGTTGCTCCTGCAGTGGGACAAGAGAGACCAGGTTCGGTTAGAGAGGATCCTCCGGGGACTCTACGCCCACCAGTGACTAAGCTTAGGGATGCTCCAGAGCCTAAAAGGGTTGTACAACTTGACGATGACTTCTTTGAGGAGGGCCTAGAGAATTCAGCCCTAGTGAGGGGTGAGACGCCTAAAGTTGAGGAGGCAATGTGGAAAAAGATAGATGGGAGGTTTGAAAAGTTTGAAGCTCGAACGACGACTATTATGGGGAATTTGGTCGCCACCCGCCGGGCAGCAGCCTATTGCTCCTACCATGCCCCAAAAAGAGTATGATCCAACTAAGAAAGTATGTATACCACCCAGTGAGTCTAGAGGACAGTCGCCTGGTGCTATGTCATCTGAGCAAAATGGCAAAGGGTATACTTCAGAAAATGCGTTTCTGGCAGTGACACGAGGCCTAAAAAGAAGGATGGATGTCCTTGAATAAGAAATTTCAAAGTCCAAACTTGTAACTACCCTGGCCGTTCATAAGAGGGTTTCCATGGACTTAGAAATGAAAAGTTGACCGTATAGGTGTGACAGCTGTGTTGGCACTCGAGGGACAGAAGAAGTATTGGTGACTAGAATAGCCCAGAAACATTATTTTAACATAGACAGGCCTTTGCCTCAAGCATTAGAGAGGAATATACGACCAGGGTTGGCTAGGCCAGCTAGAGATAAAGGGCAACTGAAGTGTCATTAGCACGCAAGATATCTGAGGGACGGTGGCCAAACCATGAAAGGTCGAGTCTAGAATCCTATTACTAGCAAATAACTGGTGATCCTTGAAGGAGAGAGCAATGTCATTGGAGGAGATAATTAGGAGAACTCGAGTCTCGGTGATAACAGTGTGAGAGATGTTGGAGCAACCAAGATTTCAACTATTGGAGCTACTCAAGGCTACTATACCATTTGGGATAAGCCTTTATCTGAGCACCTTTTTCAGTTCATCAATAGGAGGAAGTTACAGCCGAAGCCTGTAAAACCTGCTAGGAGCCAGGGGCGTCCTAGTCATCGAGTGGATCAGTAATGTACCTACCATCAGCATACTGGGCATGAGACTGATAGGTGCCGAACTCTGAGGAAACAAGTCCAATATCTAATTGATGAGGAGCTAAGAGGTGGGGAAGATGGCTCCTGAGGATGATAATGAACCATTGGCCAAAGCACCTGTACAAGTGGAAACAGGAAGAAGATAGCTATTTAGATATTCTTTTTATTCTGGAACTATTTGATAATGATATTTTAATTCTAGTTTTTATTAAATGAAATGAATGGTTTTTGCTTATTTGTGTGATATTTCTCGTGATTTCACTGTGCGTAATCATGATCACGACTCATTCATATTTGGCATTGATTCAACTGATGTTATTCCATTTAATCTCGGAGACTTTGGAGAACCCAAAGAAAATCTTGATAGCATCTGATGTTACTCCTAAGGAGAGATTAAAATTTGAGAGAAAAAAAAGGAAAAGTGTGAAAAAGTCTTTGCCTGGACCTATGAAGACATGCTGGGAGATAATCGTGAAGTCACCAAACACATTATGCCGGCATATCACGATCATGGACCAGTCATGCAGAAGCTCAAAAGACTCAGGCCAGAAGGTGCAGAAAAGGTTAAAAGGAGAGATCCACAAGCAGAAACGGGGCCAAATTTCTTATCGAAGTGCAACACCCGACTGGGTTGGTCAACGTTGGTCCCAATGGTTAAGAAGAGAAGTGCGTGTATGTGTAAACTATTACGATTTGAACAAAGCCTGTCCAAATAAATAAAAGGGGACGAAAAAATAATGCAAAAAAAAATACAAAAAAAAAAGGAAGGAAAAGAATTAATATGTAGATCTGGCCGAAAACTGTTGATATGGGGCAAAGGAAAGTCATCCTAGGGGCAAGCTTTGTTCAAATCTCGTTGATCTACACATACCTGTACTTTGCCATTCTTTTTGGCTACTGAAAAGGACCAAGAGACTGATTCACAAGCTATTTACCCAGTTCACCAGTGTAGATGGTGTGCAGTACAAGAGGTAAGCTGATGGTATACAGTTAAGATGCTTAGACGAGAAGAAGGCCAAGAAGGTTATGGAGGAGACCCATGATGGGGTCTGCGGATCTCATATGAATGGCCTAGCACTGGCAAAGAAAATCATGAGACAGAGGTTCTATTGACTTGCAATGGATACGGATTGCTCGAGCTTGGGGAATAGACATCTTAGGGGAAGTGCGCCCTACGGCCTCCAACGGACATATGTTCACCATAGTTGCCATCGTCTACCTCACCAAGTGGATAGAAATCGGGTCCTTCAGGAGAGTCGACGCTCGGGGTATGGATAAGTTTATCGAAAGGAATCCGATATGTCGATTTGGTCTCCCGCGCCACGTAGGGTTCAAGGACGAGGGGCAGTTTATGGCGAAAGCTAGGGAGTTGCTCCAGAGGTATGGCATTTTGCACCACAAGCCCTCTCTATACTGCCCTTAAGCCAATGGGGCAGTAGAGGCTGCTAATAAGAATGTCAAGAAGATCTTGGTCAAGATGGTTCGAAACTACAAGGATTGGGCAGAGAAACGGCCTTTTGCACTTTGGGGCTAGAGAACTACCATCGAAACCTCTACAAGAGTCACGCTTTATTCCTTGATATATGGGGCGGAAGCAGTACTGCCTGTCGAAGTAGAGCTCAAATCTTTAAGGGCAGTCATGGAAGCCCAGATTCTAGAAGCCGATTGGGCGCAGCAACGGCTATAGCAGTTAAACATGTAAGATGAGAACAGGTTGTGGGATTATTATCATAGTCAGATCTAACAGAAAACACTTTGCTCGATCATTTGGGAAAAAAAGTAAGAAAGCACCCACTAAAATAGGGAGATTTAGTCTTTAAGCAAATGAGTCCGAATGTGCCAGACGGATGAGGTAAATTCAGGCCAGCGTATGAAGGCCCATTCATTCTTGAGAAGTTGTTGCCCAAGGGAGCAGCGATTCCAACAGACAGTAATGGAAAAGAGTTTGAAGAACCAGTTAGCATCGACTGCAACAACCCGATTTGGCCCTAGTAGAATTTCAGAATTTTTGTTCGGGAATTCAAGAGTTTGTATGTATAAGAGAATGTATTTGAGTAAGTGACTTGTGTGTGGGTTCTGTCGCGAGCACGACAGAATGCTTCACGTGAAGCCTATTTGAGTTGGATTATTTGATGTGTATCGGACACATGGCGGCGTAGGGGTTTGATAAGTGGCATTGTAGGAGGCTGACACATGGCTACAAGGGAGTGTGACACTTGGCATTGGACCTTTTGTTTTAAGTAAATGAATGTATTTATGAAGGGTAAGTGGCATTTATGTGCTTTGGTGGACATTGACTAAGGGTAATGAGTTTTGGATAAAGATGGACCAACTGCTCACTTTCTTCTCACATTGGTTTGGCTTTTGGGTTTTGTTATTTCTTTCTTTTTCCTTTGATTATCTGTCGTTCTCTTCCCTTGCTCTTGCTTTTGTTCCTTTCTTCTTCCTTTGGTCTGTTTTAAGAGAATTCCTTGAATTGGTTTAAAGAGTATAAGTCAAGGGTTGAGTTTGGTTCTTAAGAAGACGGTAAGTAGCATGTTTTTAACATTGGCCTTCTTGTTTTGTTTAATTTCTGTTTTTGATTTAAAGTGAAGTCTATGGATTAAGTGTTATATTGGTTGATTTGTGCATGAAAGCTGTGGATAAGAAGTTAGACAAAGGCAAAGAGAAGATCGGAACGAGTAGAGAGCTGTGATCAAGCTCCAAGAGGTTGGGATCGTGTGTGATGTGGTTAGATGCATGTTTGAGCTATTATTATACTTGATTGTTTGATTGATACATGATTGTATGATTGAGATGTTATATGCGATTAAGTGCAAATTGATTGATTTAAAAGTTTAACATGTGTATATATGTGTGTTAATGATGCTAGATGAATTGTCATATAGTTTTTGACTATAAAAGAGAAACCCTAAACTTTTGGAAAACTCTGGTCATGTTTTCAACTAACCTCCGTGTGATGTTTTGTTCATAAGTGGAGTTTAACAACTCCAAATTGAGTTATTGTTATTCTGTTAGAATTAAGACTTCTATGCCTATAAATTACTCAGAAATGACCTTGAACAAATTCTTGCTCTAAGACCCTGAAAATTGTCCAAAACAGAGGTGTCTCTACCTTGGCCGGTTCATTTGACCAGTTCAGATTATTTAGATCATATCTGATGTTATAGATGTCTAATTTACCTGAATATTGTCCCATTTGAAATTTAACATCCTAAGGAACAATTGTTAAGAAGAAATTTTTTCCTAAAAATGAGGTTTAGATGTTGGTTTAGGCTGTACAAAATATAGTAGTGAAGCAGTCCAGAGTTTTTGCTTCTGTTTTGCTATTTTGCTATTTAGGGTATGTCACGGTGACAACTAATTGGTTACCACCGTGACCAATGCCCAGACAAGGCAGAATCGAATGTTTTTGGACCTCACGGTCACAACCTTGTGGTTGCCACCGTGACCATCCCCTGATTTGCATATTTTGAGTGTTTTTCTTCCCGAAATGCACCCGAACTTCATGGTAAGTTCCTATAGCTTGTCCAACTCATTTCTAACCTTATGAAATGAGTATATGAGTGGTTGTCAATGGAAATTATAGGTAATTTAAAGCTTGGCATAAGAGTCTAATAATGGAAATTAAATGTATCCTTGCTTTTCAATTGTTGAACATGACCTGGCGTGTGATATCGATCATGTATGATTGAGGTATGATATAATGCTTGGGTGATTGTAGTGCATATGATATGGTATGATTGAATTATAATGTGTGAAGTCTATGAACATGTAAAATGGATTGTGCATTTGATTAATTAGTAATGTAGAGTGCAAAGATTCGTTGGTATTATATCGCTACATGTGAGTATATGTATAGAGTATATGTATGCACATGGTTGCTCAGTTAATAGTGTATAGTGCTTGGAATGAACATTAGAATACATGCAATGTATATGATTCAGTTGTAGAGTCTTTATGGCAAGCCTGAATAGTCATAGTAGTGGATAGATAAGCATGCTTATAAAGGGTTAGAGTGCGGCTGCTACAGTGACCTTAATTGGTCTATCGACGAATACCAAGAGTATTCATTTTGAGTTAAGTCTCTAGAGTTTGATACTGTTTATCAGTATTTAAAGTAAAGTACCCGTATCCACAATTGTTGAGAATTTAGGCTACTTTATGTTTTGTAGTGTTTCTCAGGCTACTGTGTGGTCTGTAGTGTACAAGAAGTGTAGTAGAGATTTTCATATGTTTAGAGATTCATATAGATCTACATGAAAGTAGCATGACATGATATTAATATTAATTTGCCATATTGCTTGGATATTTGCATGTGGAACTTATTAGAGTGAATGTTATTCTGCATATAAATGAGTTAAAGCCTGATGGTATCTGCTTACAAGAACGTGTATACGATTATGTGTATATGATATGATTAGTGATATGCGTGTGATATAATTGTGACTTCGTTCGAAGTCTATTATGTCTGTTTATCCCCACTAAGCATTATCGCTTAGCACGGATGTTTATTTCCGTGTAGGTTTACAGGTTCGAATCAGAGAACGGGCATCTGCGGGTCAAGGCCACTAGTAGTTTTGTTTTGATCTCTTTTTGTATAAGATAGAAATAGAGTTTATGATGTTTTGAGTAACATCATTATGTAGATAGAAAGTACAATGTGTATATGCAAATGTTAACTGTTTGGTATAAGTACCGAAGATGTATATGTATAAAGCTTCTATAATATGTACAGTTTATATATATGCTATAAGAGCAGTTTGTTTGAGCCCAAGTTATTTCTATTTATATATTTTATCGCTTCTGCTATTGTGTATGCATGTGTACAAGTATGTGTGTGTTTGGCTTGTGGCGCTCCGATATCCCTTACCGGGGTATGGGGTTGTTACATTTAGTGGTATCAGAGCATAGGTTAGAGGTTCTGGTCTATAAGATGTAGAGTATAGGTTAAATGTCAGAGTTTGTTTAGAGTTGTGGCCTAATGCAGATGTCGTTTTGTGTAGTGTATAGATGGAGTTAGATTCGAGTGGAAAGATTAGTGAGATGTCGGATATAGTGAGTAATATGAATTTATATGGTTAGTAAGGATTTGAGGTGACACTCTGTATTCCTGTTAGCTATCTCCTTGAATCATTTGAACATAAGCATAGTGAAACATAGGGATGGGAAAAATGCATTACCACAGCTTGCATCGCATCTTTTCGCATACATAAATCATTACATAGCCATTCCATCTGCATCCCTCATTTGTATGTGAGAAAGCATCATTGTATGCGCTTCATTGGGAAAAGCTGACAGGATATACATCGAGTGACTGGTGCTTAGAAGAAGTGTATGGATTAGAGTGCAGTGCGTTAAGCAAAGTGTGAAGTGTGTACGATTTAATAGCTGTATGGTATAAGTGATAGCGATTTGGAGATTTGTTTAAGGATTTACCTGTGTAAGTAACTAGCGAGGAAATTTCGAGGACGAAATTTCTTAAGGGGGAGAGATTTATAATAACCCGATTTGGCCCTAGTAGAATTTCAGAATTTTTGTTCGGGAATTCAAGAGTTTGTGTGTATAAGAGAGTGTATTTGAGTAAGTGGCTTGTTTGTGGGTTCTGTCGCAAGCGCGACAGCATCGCGGCCGTGACAGAATGCTTCACGTGAAGCCTATTTGAGTTGGATTATTTAATGCATATCGGACATGTGGCGGCGTAGGGGTTTGACAAGTGGCATTATAGGAGGCTGACACATGGCTACAAGGGAGTGTGACACTTGGCATTGGACCTTTTATTTTAAGTAAATGAATGTATTTATGAAGGGTAAGTGGCATTTATGTGCTTTGGTGGACTTTAACTAAGGGTAATGAGTTATGGATAAAGATGGACCAGCTGCTCACTTTCTTCTCACGTTGGTTTGGCTTTTGGGTTTTGTTATTTCTTTCTTTTTCCTTTGATTTTTTGCCGTTCTCTTCCCTTGCTCTTGCTTTCGTTCCTTTCTTCTTCCCTTGGTCTATTTTGAGAGAATTCCTTGAATTGGTTTGAAGAGTATAAGTCAAGGGTTGAGTTTGGTTCTTAATAAGAAGGTAAGTAGCATGTTTTTAACATTGGCCTTCTTCTTTTGTTTAATTTCTGTTTTTGATTTAAAGTGAAGTCTATGGAATAAGTGTTATATTGGTTGATTTGTGCATGAAAGCTGTGGATAAGAAGTTGGATAAAGGCAAAGAGAATATCGGAACGAGTAGAGAGCTGTGATCAAGCTCCTAGAGGTTGGGATCGTGTGTGATGTGGTTAGATGCATGTTTGAGCTGTTATTATACTTGATTGTTTGATTGATACATAATTTTATGATTGAGATGTTATATGCGATTAAGTGCAAATTGATAGATTTCAAAGTTTAACATGTGTATATATGTGAGTTGATGATGCTAGATGAATTGTCATATAGTTTTTGACTATAAAAGAGAAACCCTAAACTTTTGGAAAACTCTGCTCATGTTTTCAGCTGACCTCCATGTGATGTTTTGTTCATAAGTGGAGTTTAACAACTCCAAATTGAGTGATTGTTGTTCTCTTAGAATCACGACTTCTATGCCTATAAATTTCTCAGAAACGACCTTGAGAAAATTCTTGCTCTAGGACCCTGAAAATTTTCCAAAATAGCGGTGTCTCTACCTTGGCCGGTTCATTTGACCAGTTCAGATTATTTAGATCATATCTGATGTTATAGATGTCCAATTTACCTGAATATTTTCCCATTTGAAATTTAACATCCTAAAGAACAATTGTTAAGAAGAGATTTTTGCCTAAAAATGAGGTTTAGATATTGGTTTAGGCTGTACAAAATAGAGTAGTAAAGCAGTCCTGAGTTTTCGCTTCTGTTTTGCTATTTAGGGTATGTCACGGTGACAACCAATTGGTTACCACCGTGACCAATGCCCAGACAAGGCAGAATCGAATGTTTTTAGACCTCACGGTCACAACCAAGTGGTTGCCACCATGACCATCCCCTGATTTGCATACTTTAAGTGTTTTTCTTCCCGAAATGCACCCGAATTTCATGGTAAGTTCCTATAGCTTGTCCAACTCATTTCTAACCTTATGAAATGAGTATATGAGTGGTTGTTAATGGAAATTGTAGGTAATTTAAAGCTTGGCATAAGAGTCTAATAAGGAAATTAAATGTATCCTTGCTTTTCAATTGTTGAAGATGACCTGGCGTGTGATATCGATCATGTATGATTGAGGTATGATATAATGCTTGGGTGATTGTAGTGCATATGATATGGTATGATTGAATCATAATGTGTGAAGTCTATGAACATGTAAAATGGATTGTGCATTTGATTAATTAGTAATGTAGAGTGCAAAGATTCGTTGGTATTATATCGGTACATGTGAGTATATGTATAGAGTATATGTATGCACATGGTTGCTCAGTTAATAGTGTATAGTGCTTGGAATGAACATTAGAATACATGCAATGTATATGATTCAGTTGTAGAGTCTTTATGGCAAGCCTGAATAGTCATAGTAGTGGATAGATAAGCATGCTTATAAAGGGTTAGAGTGCGGCTGCTACAGTGACCTTAATTGGTCTATCGACGAATACCAAGAGTATTCATTTTGAGTTAAGTCTATAGAGTTTGATACTGTTTATCAGTATTTAAAGTAAAGTACCCGTATCCACAATTGTTGAGAATTCAGGCTACTTTATGTTTTGTAGTGTTTCTCAGGCTACTGTGTGGTCTGTAGTGTACAAGAAGTGTAGTAGAGATTTTCATATGTATAGAGATTCATATAGATCTACATGAATGTAGCATGACATGATATTAATATTATTTTGTCATATTGCTTTGATATTTGCATGTGGAACTTATTAGAGTGAATGCAATTCTGCATATGAATGAGTTAAAGCCCGATGGTATCTGCGTACAAGAACGTGTATATGATTATATGTATATGACATGATTAGTTATATGCGTGTGATATAATTGTGACTTCGTTCGAAGTCTATTATGTCTGTTTATCCCCACTAAGCGTTATCGCTTAGCACGGATGTTTATTTCCGTATAGGTTTACAGGTTCGAATCAGTGAGCGGGCATCTGCGGGTCAAGGCCACTAGCAGTTTTGTTTTGATCTCTTTTTGTATAAGATAGAAATAGAGTTTATGATGTTTTGAGTAACATCATTATGTCGATAGAAAGTACAGTGTTTATATGCAAATGTTAACTATTTAGTATATGTACCGAAGATGTATATGTATAAAGCTTCTGTAATATGTACAGTTTATATATATGCTATAAGAGCAGTTTGTTTAAGCCCAAGTTATTTCTTTTTATTTATGTTATCACTTTCGCTATTGTGTATGCATGTGTACGAGTATGTGTGTGTTTGGCTTGTGGCACCTCGATATCCCTTGCCGAGGGTATGGGGGTGTTACATTTAGTGGTATCAGAGCATAGGTTAGAGGTTCTGGTCTATAAGATGTAGAGTATAGGTTAAATGTCAGAGTTTGTTTAGAGTTGTGGCCTAATGCAGATGTTATTTTGTGTAGTGTATAGATGGCGTTAGATTCGAGTGGAAAGATTAGTGAGATGTCGGATATAGTGAGTAATATGAATTTATATGGTTAGTAAGGATTTGAGGTGACACTCTGTATTCCTGTCAGCTATCTCCTTGAATCATTTGAACATAAGCATAGTGAAATATGGGGATGGGAAAAATGCATTACCACAGCTTGCATCGCATTTTCGCATCTTTTCGCATACATAAATCATTACATAGCCATTCCATCCACATCCCTCATTTGTATGTTAAAATGCATCATTGTATGCGCTTCATTAGGAAAAGCTGACAGGATATACATCGAATGACTGGTGCTTAGAAGAAGTGTATGGATTAGAGTGCAGTGCGTTAAGGAAAGTGTGAAGTGTGTACGATTTGATAGCTGTATGGTATAAGTGATAGCGATTTGGAGATTTGTTTAAGGATTTACCTGTGTAAGTGACTAGCGGGGAAATTTCGAGGACGAAATTTCTTAAGGGGGAGAGATTTGTAACAACCCGATTTGGCCCTAGTAGAATTTCAAAATTTTTGTTCGGGAATTCATGAGTTTGTGTGTATAAGAGAGTGTATTTGAGTAAGTGGCTTGTGTGTGGGTTCTGTCGGGAGCACGATAGCATCGCGGCCATGACTGAATGCTTCATGTGAAGCCTATTTGAGTTGGATTATTTGATGTGTATCGGACACGTGGCGGCGTAGGGGTTTGACAAGTGGCATTGTAGGAGGCTGACACATGGCTACAAGGGAGTGTGACACTTGGCATTGAACCTTTTGTTTTAAGTAAATGAATGTATTTATGAAGGGTAAGTGGCATTTATGTGCTTTGGTGGACTTTGACTAAGGGTAATGAGTTTTGGATAAAGATGGACCAGCTGCTCACTTTCTTCTCACATTGGTTTGGCTTTTGGGTTTTGTTATTTTTTTCTTTTTCCTTTGATTTTTCGTCGTTCTCTTCCCTTGCTCTTGCTTTTGTTCCTTTCTTCTTCCTTTGGTCTGTTTTGAGAGAATTCTTTGAATTGGTTTGAAGAGTATAAGTCAAGGGTTGAGTTTGGTTCTTAAGAAGAAGGTAAGTAGCATGTTTTTAACATTGGCCTTCTTCTTTTGTTTAATTTCTATTTTTGATTTAAAGTGAAGTCTATGGATTAAGTGTTATATTGGTTGATTTGTGCATGAAAGCTGTGGATAAAAAGTTGGACAAAGGCAAAGAGAAGATCGGAACGAATAGAGAGCTGTGATCAAGCTCCTAGAGGTTGGGATCGTGTGTGATGTGGTTAGATGCATGTTTGAGTTGTTATTATACTTGATTGTTTGATTGATACATGATTGTATGATTGAGATGTTATATGCAATTAAGTGCAAATTGATAGATTTCAAAGTTTAACATGTGTATATATGTGTGTTGATGATGCTAGATGAATCGTCATATAGTTTTTGACTATAAAAGAGAAACCCTAAACTTTTGGAAAACTCTGGTCATGTTTTCAGCTGACCTCCATGTGATATTTTGTTCATAAGTGGAGTTGAACAACTCCAAATTTAATGATTATTGTTTTGTTAGAATTGTCATATAGTTCAGAAGTGTCTCTACCTCGGCCGGTTCATTTGACCAGTTCAGATTATTTAGATCATATCTGATGTTATAGATGTCCAATTTACCTGAAAATTTTCCCATTTGAATATTAACATCCTAAAGAACAATTGTTAAGAAGATATGTTTTCCTAAAAATGAGGTTTAGATATTGGTTTAGGCTATACAAAATAGAGTAGTGAAGCAGTATTGAGTTTTCGCTTCTGTTTTGCTATTTAGGGTATGTCCCGGTGACAACCAATTGGTTATCACCGTGACCAATGACCAGACAAGGCAGAATCAAATGCTTTTTGACCTCACAGTCACAACCAAGTGGTTGCTACCATGACCATCCCCTAATTTGCATATTTTGAGTGTTTTTCTTCCCGAAATGCACCCGAACTTCATAGTAAGTTCCTATACCTTGTCCAACTCATTTCTAACCTTATGAAATGAGTATATGAGTGGTTGTCAATGGAAATTATAGGTAATTTAAAGCTTGGCATAAGAGTCTAATAACGAAAATTAAATGTATCCTTGCTTTTCAATTGTTGAACATGACTTGGCGTGTGATATCGATCATATATGATTGAGGTATGATATAATGCTTGGGTGATTGTAGTGCATATGATATGTTATGATTGAATCATAATGTGTGAAGTCTATGAACATGTAAAATGGATTGTGCATTTGATTAATTAGTAATGTAGAGTGCAAAGATTCGTTGGTATTATATCGCTACATGTGAGTATATGTATAGAGTATATGTATGCACATGGTTGCTCAGTTAATAGTGTATAGTGCTTGGAATGAACATTAGAATACATGCAATGTATATGATTCAGTTGTAGAGTCTTTATGGCAAGCCTGAATAGTCACAGTAATGGATAGATAAGCATGCTTAGAAAGGGTTAGAGTGCAGCTGCTACAGTGACCTTAATTGGTCTATCGGCGAATACCCAGAGTATTCATTTTGAGTTAAGTCTCTAGAGTTTGATACTGTTTATTAGTATTTAAAGTAAAGTACCCGTATCTACAATTGTTGAGAATTCAGGCTACTTTATGTTTTGTAGTGTTTCTCAGGCTACTGTGTGGTCTGTAGTGTACAAGAAGTGTAGTAGAGATTTTCATATGTATAGAAATTCATATAGATCTACATGAATGTAGCATGACATGATATTAATATTATTTTGCCATATTGCTTGGATATTTGCATGTGGAACTTATTAGAGTGAATGTTATTCTGCATATGAATGAGCTAAAGCGTGATGGTATCTGCTTACAAGAACGTTTATATGATTATGTGTATATGACATGATTAGTGATATGCGTGTGATATAATTGTGACTTCGTCTGAAGTCTATTATGTCTGTTTATCCCCACTAAGCGTTATCGCTTAGCACGGATGTTTATTTCCGTGTAGGTTTACAAGTTCGAATCGGTGAACGGGCATCTGTGGGTCAAGGCCACTAGGAGTTTTGTTTTGATCTCTTTTTGTATAAGATAGAAATAGAGTTTATGATGGTTTGAGTAACATCATTATGTAGATAGAAAGTACAGTGTTTATATGTAAATGTTAACTATTTGGTATATGTACCGAAGATGTATATGTATAAAGCTTCTATAATATGTACAATTTATATATATTCTATAAGAGCAGTTTGTTTGAGACCAAGTCATTTCTATTTATTTATTTTATCGCTTCCGCTATTGTGTATGCATGTGTACGAGTATGTGTGTGTTTGGCTTATGGCGCCCCGATATCCCTTATCGGTGGTATGGGGGTGTTACATCGACAGACTCAAGAAGTTCCATGGATAAAGACTAAAAATCAAAAGAAGATAATAAATGCCCCGTGAGTCAAAAATCGAAAAAAGGCAGCCTTTCTAAAAATGGGCGCCTCGTCAGGATGAAAACCGAAAAAAAGGCATCCTGAGCAAAAATTAGAGGCTTGAGTGAAAATGTCCAATCAAGAAAATGCTTACAAGATCCACTCTGAGATTAGGTGTAGTTTTACATTTTGAATCTATGTTAGATAATGATCATGTATAGAGAAATCATACTGAAATGTACACAATTTTGCAGAAAGATATAAAATAAAGGCAATTAGACTCATGTGTTCATTATCTTCTAGTTCATTTATAAAAAGAAAAACATCATTCATTATTGAATGCATCTAATCTAAATAACTATACTCTGCTCTCGCCGGCCAAGCACTTAATTCGATGTGTCCTATTATCAATCGCTGGACTGGGCACCCATATCTTGTATGCACTAGTAGAAGCAAAGGGGAAATCTTCGATTAGTTGTATGACAGCCTTTATAGGCAGCTAGGTCCAGAGGCCATGGTACTTGGAGGTGAAAGTCGAATATAAGAAGCCATCTGGAAAGGATAGGAGGGGCCTCACAACATCTTGAATTCCATCTGAACTATTGGACACAGCGAGCAATGATATAGAAGGTAGCCTGATAGAGCCCGCGCAATGAGACACACCCTAAAGAACCATCCGGAGTCACAGCAGAAAAAGTGGGGATCAGGGGCATATGAAGCTGATATCCTCGTCTGCCGCTTCGCCCAATCTGGTAACATCTTCCTCGGGAGAGGCAAAGGGATACGACCGCGGTCTAGGGAAGAAGATGTCTCAATGGGTAGCTGCTGATCGCTCTATGAAGGGGGCTCTAATAGTTGCCTCGACTTTTCTTGCAGCTATACCCTTCACAAAAAAAAGGGCTGTTAGAGATCAAAACCGTGACTGGCTCTCTAAGCAAAATTAGGCCAGAGGGCAGGGTGAAAACCTAGAAATAGGCAGTCTGCCTTACAAAAAAAATATAAATGGATAAAAGCCAATGGAGTGGGTTGGATCCATTCCAGGCAAAAGTTAGGCACAGGGTTATGTAAAAATCCGGAAAGGACGCATTTCCCGCTAAGAAAAGCTAGTGTGAAAATCCACAAGGGATGCACTACCTTAAGAAAATGACTAAAGGTATCAGATGAGAACCTCATAATCCCAAAAGGCACGAAATTCAAAAGCAATTCCAAAGGGCATCGGTCCTACCGCAAATTGCAACCAGCCCGGCTATCGCCTCTAAAACTCACTTAGATGAATTCTTGTCTTGCATTTTTGTATGACACATACATTTCATGTGCATGCTCACTATTTTTCCTATGTATCTAGCTTTAAAGTTTTGCAGTAAGAGAGATTCGATACGGACACCAAAAAAAGGAGAGTGATGACATCGATCAAAACACCAATCCAAACAATCAACCAAAGACCTCTCAGGGGGCAATCAACCAAAGACCTCTCAGGGGGCACCACTTCAGAAGCGTTAGCACGATGATAGCACTACCACTCCATGGAGGGTTAGCACGATCATGGCACTATCGCTTCAAATCTCAGAATGGTTAGCACGATGGCAGCACTACCATTCTACGGAAGGTTAGCACGACCATAACACCACCACTTCAGAAGGGTTAGCACGATAACAGCACTACCACTCCACGGAGGGTTAGTACGATCACGGCACTACCGCTTCAAATTTCAGAAGGGTTAGCACGATAGCAGCACTACCATTCTACGGAAGGTTAGCACTACCACTTCAGAAGGGTTAGTACGATGACGACACTATCACTCCACAGAGGGTTAGCACGATCACGGCACTACCGCTTCAAATCTTAGAAGGGTTAGCACGATGGCGCCACTACCATTTTACGAAAGGTTAGCAAGACCACGGTACTACCACTTCAGAAGGGTTAGCACGATGACGGCACTACCACTCCACGGAGGGTTAGCACGATCACGACACTACTGCTTCAAATCTCAGAAGGGTTAGCACGATGGCGGCACTACCATTCTATGAAAGGTTAGCACGACCATGGCACTACCACTCCACGGAGGGTTAGCACGATCACAGCACTACCACTTCAACAAAAGACAACACGCCGACAACATGGCGACAACCACCCCAACAACATCATCCAGTCTGGAAAGACGGCTACCTCAGGTACATGTCTCTTTCCTTCTTTTCTCTGAATTTTGGCTCACCTAGGCACCCATGCACTAGTTTTCCAAAAATTGGGGGCAACTGTAGACACCGGGTCCCGAGGCAGTCCAAGATCAGGATTACCCAATGAAGAAAATAAGGACCGATTTGTCGGCAATAAAGTGAGAATCAATCATTCCCCTTGTCAAGTTCTTATATCTCTACCAAAATACTTTTGGATTGTATTTACTTATATTTATTTTTGTTTTTGTTTAATTTATTATTATCTATTTTCTCTTTTATTTTATTTTTTGGTTTTTTTTATGAGGGTCAGTTTTTTGGGGTTCGCATGCGGGAGGCATGAGGGCACCCAGGCAGGCACTGCCCGTGCCTAGCGTACACCAGGCATGCCAGGCAGGCATTGCCCGCGCCTGACGCGCTTGAGGCATACCCAGTCGGGGCGCTACCCACGCTTGGCGTGCACGAGGCATGCCCAACGGGCGCTGCCTGCGCCTGGCGTGCCCGAGGCACGCCCAAGCTGGCGCTACTTGCACGTGAGGCGCACGACGTGCGGCCACCCACTCGTGGGCAGGCTCCCTCCTGTCCCTTTTCCACCTACGAAATATGATTTTTCAGTAATTTTGGGAACTGTTTCTTTCAAGTTTTAGGGTTTTTGGGGGAGAGGCATGGAAGGGGTTTTGTCCTTTCCTTTTTTGAGAAGAACAGGGAAAATAAAGGAGAAGGAAAAGAAAAGAAAAGAGAGGTTTTTAGAAAAAAAAAATAGAAAAAACGGGAGAGAGTGTTCTTGAGAGAAAAAAATCTTTGAGTTTTTAAAATCTCTTCCTTTTAATTTTCTTGAACCCAGAAAAATATTTGGAGTTTGAGCTTAGCTTGAGATAGGGAAATCCATTCCCTTACCTTGGGTTTATTATCAAACAACAAAATAAAAATAAAAATCATTTTTTTTCGTTTGAGTTTTTGAGTTATTTCGAATCTGTTTTAAACTTTAATAAGGGGAGTTGGATTCAAACATCTTGCTTCTATATCATCAAAATCTGAGGGTAAAGATTTTTGGATCCATTTTCATCATTTCGTTTCATTTTGTTTGTCATTATTGTTGTTAATATTGTTGTCTTTATTGTTAACGTTGCCTCCATTTTTTCTACTATTATTATTATTATGATTATCATTTATTCTTATTATTATTCTTAATATTATTATCATTACTGTTAATTTTATCTTTATTGTTTTGACATAATTATTATTTTTATTTATTACTCTTATTATTATGGTTAACGCCATTTTTTTTACTGTTAACATTATTATTATTATTATTATTATTATTATTATTATTATTATTATTGTTGTTGTTGTTGTTGTTGTTGTCGTCGTCGTTGTTACCACCGTTGTTGTTGTTGTCATTATTGTTAATATTATCATTATTATTACTAGTGTTTTTATTGTCATCATCAGTATGTTCGTGTGGTGTTATTGCATGGTTTTCTTATCACTATTATTATTATTATTATTATTATCATACACTTGCATGATTATTTTGTTAATTTCCTTTTGCATATGAGTTGTTTGCATATTTAAATCAATGTGTTTAGCATGACCCATTTTACTTGTTACTTGTGTGTTAATGTTATTTCATGTTCCCCTTATTTTCATGCTTATTTGGTTGATTTCAGAATTATTACTAATTTTTTTATTGTTGTTTTTGTTGTATGGGTGAAATGTGATGTTTTCTTGTTGAGCGTCGTCGTGAACAAATGGAGGGGTCACGGCACATAGGAGACTATGTCAATTGGGTGAGACCCTACCAACCCTTTACTTGTTTGTGTAATTGTATTTATTTGCAAATCAAATAGTTTTATTTTGTACGCGTGTAGGATAAAAAATCATGAAAATATTTTTATAACTAACTTGGGTATTTTACTAATAAATTGGAACCAATGTCCTCGATTTTAGCCAAGGAATGCAAAATATCACGAATTAAAACGAAGAGTTAAATTTTCTAAAAATGGGATCACTCATCCCGATTTTCAAGCCAATAGCTGAAATAACTCTTCGATCACTTTTTAACTGAGCATGAAGGAACCAATATTCCTAAACCTAATAAATACCTCGATTTATGCATGTCTCCTCTTTTGTTTAATTTTGCTTAGTTGTTTAGATTTATGTTATATATCTTGTTGGCCCTTATAATTAATTATTTTTGGGACACTTTTATTTAGCTTTCTTTCATTTGGGGATTGTATTCTGTCCCAATTTCTATTTTAATTTTGTTTAGCTTTTCTTTTCATTTGAGGGATTGTATTTGTCCCAATTTCTCCTTTGTAAATGGCGTGACTTTGTGTGTTTACCGCTTTATTTATTTCTTTATTTATAGCTTTCATTTACCGCTTTCTCGATGCTTGAAATACGTCTTTCATAAATTACATTAGCCGTGTGAAATGAGAGATGGAATTTTTTGGTCTAAAAACTCATTTATAATTAATCAAGGCATAAATAATAGTGGAGTTCCGAACCACTCTCTGGTTTAGACCATAAAGGTTAGATGACCTTTTCCAATTTCTTTTAAATTTGATGGCAACTCAAAAATACCTCAAAGGTGCCTCTAATTATCCTTTAAAAATCAAGTTTTATCCTTTTGAAAATCGAAAAAAAGATTTTGAGTTTAATTCAAATTTTAACTCAAAACCACGAAAATCTAGGAAAAAATGAAGAAGTCCCGGCGAAGTAGGAGACGCACGAGGTGTGACCCTCGCACTGGAGGCCGTGCCTCACAGGTGCGAAGTGTGGCCTCGCGCTGGGAGGCCGCGCTTCACAGGCGCGAGGCGCGGGCGCACCCCGCATATGTGAGGTATGGCCTCGCGCTAAAGGCTGTGCCTCACGCTACGCGTGGTGCGGCCTCGCGCATGAGGCCATGCCTCACGGGCGAGAGGTGCAGCCTCGCGCGCACGAGGTGAGGCAGCAAGCTGGGAGGCCGCACCTGGCGCGCAGGAGGCCTCGCCTTCATAGGCACGAGCCGTGGGTACACCCCGTATGCGCGAGGTGCAGCCTCACGCTGGAGGCCGTGCCTCCTACTACGCAAGGTGCAGCCTCGCGCAGGAGGTTTCCCCTTGCCTGCACGAGGTGCGGCCCTATAGGCCATGCATTACGTGAGGTGAGGCCTTACGCCTAGCGCATCTCGAGCCTATACGCAGGCGCAACACAGGCATTGCATTTCGCGCACGCCATGCAGGCCATTCAGCGGCAGGCCATCGAAAACCCTAAAAACCAAAATAAAAATAATTAAAAAAAATTATTTTAAAAAGAAGGGTTTCGACAAGGAAATCATCACTTCTAACCTTTTTGCTTGTGAAAAAGCATCATTTTTATCATTTGGTAACCTTGATCTGGGCTGCCTCAGGACCCGGTGTCTACAATAGCACGCCTTGAAATAAGCACCTTTTGTTCCAAGGTATGATAAAAATTGTTTCTAAGTGATTTCTTTAGATAACCCATAAATAAGCATTTGTCAGACTTCACTTCTAGCTTGTCTGACATTGTCCTCTTTATAGAAGTAGGACAACCCCATACTTTCAGATGAAAGAGCATAGGTTTCTTGTAAAACGCCCATCGTCGCCTCCGTTGGAGGGGCGCCGGCGGGCGCGCTACCCGACGCTCACTCACACACATGCACACATACACTAAGCGGAAGCATACATTCATACATAACATACATACGAAAATATAGCGGAAATTTAAAACTTTAAAGAAACAATAGCTGAACATGCAATAACTCACATACATACATATAATCATTCAGCGGAAGCATAAGGCGAAGGTAAAACGAAGGATTAACTTAATACATAAATATAATAACATTTACATAACCCAAAATAATATCTAAAACCTTACAGATACATAAGACTACAGAAATAACAAAAATCCAAAATACAGGAGCTGATCACATAACAAAACTTCTAACTTCTACGTGGCCGACCTTGCAGATGCACGACTCGAACAGAACCAAACCTGCCACCTGCACGGGAAGGAAATCCGTGCTAAGCGATAAACACTTAGTGGGGAGAACACACAAGAAACATGGACGGCCATTCACAATGGTCGCCAAGGCATAACACATTCACAATGGCTAATGCGAACATTCATAACACATATATAATCAGACTTGCATAGTAAAGGCATTAATTCAAAAACTCATATCCATAACCAGATACTTACGGAGGAAAAAGGCCAAACCAGACATAATACAATACATGATACAAGTATCATCATGCAGAACTACATACAATATCACATGCATATACCTACCAAGGTATCAAATATCAGTACCTTACCGTGCGAAGTCACATGAGATTTACACATGAAATTGTCATAACCAAGTACCTATGCATTAACTGAAAACCCATTCAAATGCGACACAAATACCATATAATAACGTACCCAACTATCATGCTAAGAACACTATCTATCTAAACATACTTTGTCATGCCATACATACACACTAGCCAAAACCCAAGGGACAACATCCAAAGCACCACACTTCCGTTGCGCAACTCTAATACATAAAATATCATGCTAGAAACCCTCCAATAGACGAGACCGAAGACATAATCACATTCATAACATCACCATGCGGAAAGTACAGTTAAATCTTACATACTCACCGTCACAACTAATCTGATTCACATGCTTATATACAATAAAACCATGCTTGAGTCACATACGTAAATACATTATTCGAATTACATTCAAAGCATTCTAAAACTTATAACACATCACATGACAAGTGCGGATAATGGTGTCAGATATAAAATCATGCTTGCATAACAAAGACATACATTCCGAAGCTCATACCCAAGTTCATATACGTATGGACTTATTCCTCAAATCCTTCTCATGCTCATTCGGATGTCACATTCATATAGTTATTTTAAAGCAAAACAAAAAAACAAAGCACCTGCTGACTCACAATAGTGGATAACGAGTATACTATCACCACCTTACGGGTGCAAATCGAATACTATCATATAATTTTATTCAAAACATTTTCTGAAGGGGATCTTAAACAAGATCGAAACACATTAAAAAGGATCGCGAGGATCCGAGCACATAAAAGGGTTCGCGAGGAACCAAACGGGGGACCTGATTAGGGTCCAAACATTCAAAGGGCTGCAGCTAAGAGACTCTATTAGGCATGCCTAACTATCCACTGAACTGACTCTAGCAGGTCATGCGTAAAAGAATTCACGTTTCGAATCACATAATGCATAAGCCAGAGTACAATAGACATATAAATATGTTCATAAAATCAGTCATGCATCATACAATTCATATTGCAAAGCGTATAATTTAACATATTACCTTCATATAATTCATAATCCATGCATAATACATTCAATTATATTAATATACTTCATAAAATAGTCCAAGTATAAACCTAAAGGCATCACAAGTTTGGAATTCAAACATTGAAATCACAAAAGAAAACTCAATTTTGGAAACAAAGGAGTGTTGCGATCGCGACGGCTGTCCGCTCGCGACAGAGGCGATTTGCCCCAGGTCGCGATCATGGCAACCTTCGCGATCTCACGAGGGAACTAGGGCATCTCGCTATCGCGCTCGCGACAGTGAGCTGCCACCCCAAACAATTCGGCAACCGAGCTCTCTGTCGTGCTCGCGACATGTGTCGCGCTCGCGACAGAGGCTCTGCTGCACGGCTCGGCGGAGAGCTCAGACGCGTACGAGGGCTGCTTTCACCGGGTTCTATCGCGACCTCGCGACAAAGTCGGGAATTTCAACCCTTGCTCAGAAATCTGCAGAAAATTCCCTCTTCACGACACCCAATTCTTAAACCAACATCGAAACATCAACTTACCTCACCTCCAGGAAGCCACACATCATTGACAACATAAACACAACATCCACACCAAGAATTCCGAATAAATCATGCCACAAACAATATCCATTTACACAATCTATAATGCCAACACTATTTGCCATTCATCTCAATCACACCCATGGTAATATGCATTCATATACATATGGTACATCATACTTAGGTTACTCATGAGACCAACACATATTAGTACTCATCCATATGCCATCCTTCACAGAGTTATATCTATTATTATTTACTAGTTAAATCACCAATCTTAATCATACGCATAAGTTTTCCCAAAGACAACTACTTATATAGTCATTTAATTTACCTAAACATGCATAATAGGCTGAGGGGAAGGGTAGGGGATTGATCCGGGACAACCAAGGGCTCAAAAATGAAGAAATAAAGGCTAATACAAGATTTTCTATCGCGAAATCGCGACCCTGTCGCGATCGCGACAGAGGCACACCTCAGGTACCAACAAAAATTGCTTTACGCCCCAGACTTGTGTTGCCTAAACCAACCTCTAACCCTCAGTTTTAGCCAAAACTTCCTTCTTAACAAATGTTCCCTAGGATGTTAAAGTTCCAATGAAACAAATTGCAGGTAAAAAGAACATCTATAACTCTAGTTATGATCTCCACAACCCACACTGGTCAAACAACCCGACACAAAAAGAGACACTATAGCTTTATCCAAATTTCAGGGTTTTAGGGAAAGAATTTGCCCAAGGCTATTTCTAAGACTCTTAAAGACATGGCAGTCATGGTTCTAATGGCTTAAGAATCATACGATTAAGAGATTGACAACTATACTTATCACAAAAACAGTGGGCAGAGGTCAGATGAAAAACTTAACAGAGTTTACCCAATCATGCATCTTCACTTTCAATTCTCACATACCTTCAATTTAATCCTTATCATGCATTACTACCACATTCATCAAAACAAATACATTCATATACACATGCCAAGGCACTCAATTTCCAGAATTTAAAACAACACAAACACTTCCACAACCTAAGTGAGAATTAAGGCAAAGACAACCTAAGAATTTAAATGCAGAAATCAAAGCTCCCAAACCTCTTTGAAGCACAACCCAGCTGATCTTCACTCCTCAATCTTCTCTTTGCCTTTAATCTTCTTCTCGCCACCCAAAGCTTGCACAAACAAATCCAGAAAATCCTTAATCCAAACCCCAACTCACAATCAATCAAAACCAAAAGAAGAAGAAAGAGAACCATAAACCCAAACACATACCTCTTAATCTTGCTCCAATCTCAATTAAAATCACCCAAGCATGCACAAATCCCAGCCAAACAAAAGAGATGAAGCAGAAAATGAGTAAGGAAGAAGAGCAAAAGAAAACAAAGAGAAGGAGAGAGGAGAGAACGGGAAAGGCAAGGCAAAAATCTGCCCTTTCCTCTCTCTTTTATTTTTCCCTTATTCTTCTTTCTTTGCATTTAATGCTCACCAACCAAAATCCACATGGCAATCTCCTATAGGTCGAAGAAAACCCACTTTTGACTTATTCCTCCTTGCACCATACACAACACACACACAATCATCTCTTACAATAATATCTCCAAGGCACCATACTCCACTCACACCATAACATTTCTTAAAAACCCACTTACATCCTACTTCCATACACCACAAGCACACCATAAAATTCCTCCACTAAACTTATTTAATTATTTCCTTTGCAATTAAATCCTTATTATCCAATCTTCCTCAAGCATAAATTACTGAAATACCCTTCCGTTCCCGACTTCGCATGCAAATTCCGACTAGACCTGTTTTGGGTTGTTACATTTCTTATTATTCCACATATCATATGGAGTAACATCAATCAATTTACTTGGAACTCTATTTAATGCATAAATAGTTGTTGCCAGTGCATAACCCTAAAACGAATTGGGCAAGTCTGCAACAGTCATCATGGATCAAACTATATCTAATAATGATTGATTTCTCCTTTCAGATACACCATTATGTTGTGGTGTATATGGAGGAGTCCATTGAGATAATATCCCATTATCTTTAAGATAACTCTAAAACTCTTGGCTTAAATATTCTCCATTTGGATCTGATCTCAGTGTTTTAATACTTTTTCTAAGTTGTTTCTCTACTTTATTTTTGAATTCTTTGAACATTTCAAAAGTTTCTGACTTAAACTTCATAAGCTAAATATATCCATATATGGAATAGTCATCTATGAAGTTTATGAAGTATAGATAACCTCCTATAGCATGTGTGGATATTGGACAACATACATATGAATGTATGAGTTCTAAAGTTTCACTAGCCTATACCTCTTTACCACTAAAGGTACTTTAGTCATTTTTCCCAATAAATAAGGATCACATGTTTCAAATGACTCATATTAAAATGAAGCTAAGTCACCAAATTTATGTAACTTAGACATGTGTGTTTCATTTATATGGCTTAAACAACAATGCCATAGGAAGTTATTTTCAGAATATCTTTCTTTGATGTTTTGGCATTTATATTAATGATTTTCTTATTTGATAAACACTTGAAGTTAAAGCATCTCCTTACTTTAAAATTGATCTTTCAATTCTTCCTCTAGTGATAAACTCTTGTCACAAAGGTAGTAAGTCCTTTTGGTGTTAGTCTTAATAAAATTCATGCCATTTTTTTTCTTTATTCCATCTTGGGCCTTGACTTACTTATTCTTTTTCTTAGAAGACTTATTCTTTATTGAAGAAGTCTAATCAATCGCCATGATTTCTTTGTGATTCTCATAAATAGAAAACTTAACAGTCTTGGTGTAAGTTCACTAATTAAGGCAATATGGTGGCATTCTTCCTCATACAATAGATAAACACAAATTATGAATAACTATAAGGAAGAAGTCAAAGAATTAAGTCTACACTTAATTCATTACTTATTACTAAACTTAAAAGGTAAACCTCCCAATATACAGCCTAACACCTTCAGCCTATTTTGTATAACTGAAGTGCACTTCAACATCTTAGAATGGAATAACAACTTATACATCTTATATCAACCCATTCAAGATTGTTTAGGGAATAACTCTTATATGTTTGATGATAGTATGAGCATCAATACGTTAATGTTATTTTTGAAGTTTTAGAGATATTGAAGTAACCATGATCCATGTTGCCCAATCTCTATCTCCATAATATTTCACAAATGCCTTATGATCTTTATCAGAGGCAATATTTACTAGAGTATATGGAATTTGTAACGACCCAAAATACACCCTAATAGTAGCAAGGCATGGTTAGGGTATAATGGAAAATGAATGTGCACGTTTAAGCAACGGAAGTGTCAAAAAGGACATAACCGTCATTAATTTGAAAGTTTCGACAAGTACGGCCAATTGAAAATTTTTGAAGTATGATATATGTGATTGAAATAAAAAAAATATAGCGAGTTAATAAATGAAATGGATATTTATTATATGCCAATGTCTAACTAAAGGAAACATTAAGGACTTAAATGTTATTTTAGAAAGCAACCAATAGAAGTAAGACTTGTGTTTTATTTTGGGCCATAAATGCATGATTTATATTGATGGAGAGAGGGGAAGCAGCCTGTAACACCCCGAAATAACCCTAGAAGAATGACAGAATTTTTGTTCAAGAAAGAGTAGTGTTGCGAGTGTGAGTCCTGTCGTGAGCGCGACAAGCGTCGTGGGCGCGACAGAGTCCTTCGGTGATAGGGTTATTAAATTGGCCTTTTAAGTAGTAGCTTTGTAGGAGAATGACACATGGCTTTGTAGGGAAGTGACAAGTGGCAATAGATTAACCCATGGTAAGAGTGATTAAGAGTTAAAGAAAGGAGATTAGGATTAATTAAAAGGGAATAAGAAGATAACTATGCATTTAAGTGGTAGATGGCATTTATTACTATAGTAATTGTTCGATTGACTTAGACTATCTGCTTCTTTCTTCTTCTTTCACGTGAGTTTCTTTCTTTTCCTTAGCCCTGCTCTTTCTTTCGTTCCTTCTTCTTCTTCTTTACACTGTTTTGAGTGATTCATTTGGGTTGGCTTTGAGAGGGACTAGTAGAGCTTGATTAGGTCTCCTAAGAAGGTAAGTAATGCTTTTTAGTTAGTATTGGTCTTCTTCTTGTATTTTATTTCTGTTTTTGATTTAAAGTAAGAGAGAAGAGTAACTTTGGTATTTTGAATGGTTTGTATATGGAAGCTGTGGACAAGAGGCCCAATAAAGGCAAAGAGAAGGTCGGAGCCGAGTAGAGAGCGCGGTTCAACGTCCTAGAGGTAGGGATCGTGTGCGGTTTCCTATTTGTGCCTGTGTTGTGACTTTGAATGTGTTAATAGAGATTTAGTTGTATAAAGAAATGTACTTGGAGCTTAAATTAGCTCAATTGCTTTTTAAGTGTGTGTGAAATCATTTTGATTGCTTGTAGTGTTTCAATGTCTAAAGTGATTGTGTGATTTGAGTGAAAACTTAGTTGTGAGCATGATTTATAGGGAAATTACATGTTGAAAGAGGAGTGGTTGCATGTGAAAATAAAAGAGTTGGTTTGGGTTTTGTTTGAGTTTAAATATATGTGGTTTTGCCCTTGGAATTGGGGAATACGCTTCTGTCGCGAGCGCGACACAAGTAGCGATCGCGACAGAATCGCGTCTTTCATTTCCGCAAGAAGCGAGTTGGAAATTTGATTTTTAGAGTTGTGAGGAGAGAGTCATGAGACGTGAGGGTAGGTCACGACTCGTGACCCTTGGGCAAGCCTCGCGACGAGGCGTGAGATGGCATCACGTCTCGCAATGCCTCTCTCAGTTGCTGTGAGAGATCGTCACGAGACGCGATGAGCAGTCACGCCGTGTGACCTTCCTCCGGCGAGGCGTGAGATGGCATCACAATCCGTGATGTCCTCTCTCTATTGTGAGGATCCTGTCATGAGACGTGATGGGCAGTCACGTCTCGTGACCCCTTCCTTCCTGGCGGGCGTGAAGCGAAGCAGATCGTCACGAGCCGCAATCGCGTGTGCGCCTCGTGACGGTCCTGTTTCCTTAAGCTACTGTCGCGAGTGCGACACAAGTCGCGATCGCGACAGTGAGTTGTTTTCCGTCTGTTTTGTCTTGTTTTCGTCTTTTGTTCCTGTTTTAAGTTATTAAAAGTCTAAATGAGTCTTGCATGTTATCATTTAGCCTGTGTTTGGTTTAAATCATCTTTTAAATCTCTTATATGATTAATAACCTTAAATATGCTTGATTATTAAAGGCTATACAGGAATTAAATGTATTTGAATTATAGTAAATGAGTTGATATCAGTGTACAGTATATGAGTTGCTTTCGAGCCTGATTACCGTTTTAGTGGATAGATAAGCATGCTTATAAAGGGCTAGAGTGCAGCTGCTAGAGTTGGCCTTAATTGTGCCCAGAGTTCGGAATACCTCGAGTATTCCATAGAGTTTGAGTTAATTCTCCACATGTAAGATACTGTAAACAGTATCCAGAGTTACCCGTATCCACCATGAAAGGAATTCAGGCTTATTGTTATTGTTAGTGTATAGTGAACATGAAATGATCATATGTAGTGTTATAAGTAAATGTTTAAAGTATATGAGATGAATGCTACAGGATAGTTATATGTACTAGCACATGTTTATATGAATTAGAATCCATGATTTACATGAGTGTGAAAATACATGCATGTGTGCTTTGACTAATATATGTGAGATATATATATAGATAATTTATTTTGAGACTTCGAAAGAAGTCCCTTGCATTGTTTTCATCCCCACTAAGCGTTATCGCTTAGCACGGATGTTTGTTTCCGTGTAGGTTGACAGGTGCGGATCAGTGAAAGCGTTCATCTGCAAGTGAGGGCCACTAGGAAGTTTTGCTATACCCTTTTTGTATAAGATAAAGTTAGAGTTGGTGATGTTTTGAGTAACATCATTATGTACATAGGAAGTATAGTATAGTTGACATGTAAAAGTTAACTGTTATACATATGTATATCAAAAAATGAACAAGTATAAGTATAAAGCTTTTGGTAATATGTATAGTTTACATGTATAGTAAAAGTAATTTTGTTTGGGCCCAACTTATTTCTAATTGTTTGTTACTATCGCTTCCGCTAATGCATGTACATGTATACGTAAGTGTCCGCGTAGCGCCCCGATATTCCTTACCGGGGGTATGGGGGTGTTACACAGCCGGCCACTTTTGGCTGGAAATTCAGCCAACTTTTCTGAATTTCCTCTCCTCATTTCATAATATTTGAAGGATGTAAAAAGGGTTAAGTGGATCAAGTGAGATTTGGGAGCAAATAAGGTGGGCAAAGTGATTTGTATTCTCTTCTTTTCTTTCTTATGGTTTTATAGAGGTAAGATTATATATTGATATGAGTTTGTGGATGGATTTCATGAAAGAAGTCATTGGGAGCAAGGAAAAGGGAAAAAAGCAAAGGAAGAGAGCAATTGGAAGCAAAGCAAGCTCGAAGGAAAAGGGAGCAATTTGAGGTTTGGAAACTATGTTTATTTTATGTGTAATTAATGATAAGGCATGTAATTGAAGATGTGTATGTTTGGTATATGTTGACTTGAGTTTAATTGAAATTGTCGTTATTGTGGAATGATAGTTTTGGGCATGTAGAGTTTGTAGGGGAAACTCTGCAAAAATTTTATTAGACCTTTGGTGACTGTTTTGGTCATCCAAATTACATAATTCAAGTTGGGTTAGAATGATATCTCCTTGTATATCGTTCCAAATTGAGTAAAATTGGTACCATATGAAATTTAAGCCATAGAGAAGCAACAGTTTAGAAGACCATTTTGGATCTGTCCTGTGCAGAGTGGGGCAGAATGGGTTTACACAGCGGTAAGGGATTCCTAACCACTGTGTAAAAGCATTCTGTCACATAAAACCCATTTTCATCACCCCACACGGTGGTTAAGAATGTCTTACCACCGTGTGACCTCAATTTTCAACTTAAATTGTACTTTTTCTTCCCGAATTGAACCCAAACTTCATCGGAAGTTCCTCAAACTTGTTCGATGCATGTTTATTCATATAAAATGAATATATAGGTATGATTAATATATATATATATATATATATATATGTATATATATATATATATATATATATATGTATATGCATGTATATATATGTATATAATCACATGAAATCATTGGGATGAATAAATATATGATATGGATAAAGAAATTATATGTGTGTATTGATTTAGATGAGTTTTCTTCACCAAACCGAACCCAAATTTCAGTGGAACCTCCTTGAATCTATCCGATAAATGGTTAAGGTTATGTAGTAAATGTATACATGATTATCCTATGAAGATGAGTGTAACTATGGTTATAAGTGCAATATTATATAAATGCAATTAAATGTTAAGTAATTATTCGTAATAATTGAAAATGACTTGATATGCTTTATTAGCCTTTCAGAAGGAAGTTATAAGAGATTTGCATGTGAAGTTATACATAGTATTTGTAAAAGTTATGTGATGGTTTGCATAATGAATACATGTATAAGTGAGTCTTATACGTGAATATGAAATACGACATAAAATAGCAATATGAATTATTGTAAATATGAAAGACTAGGTAAGAATATAATAAATGATTGTGTAATGTAAAGGTTAAGTATGGATTGATGTTATTATGACTGAAATGTGAAAGTATGTGATTAATGTAAGAATATCTATTATTTAGTATTGAATATCACCAAATGCTCTTTGTTAATTATGTAATATAAGTTTATAAGTGATAAGAAAAATTTAATAGCATGGAACTATTCTGTGTTTGATTATCAAACATTGAAGTGTTGCATGATAAGTGTATAAGATGAATGTGAAAGGGAAATGGTCATTATGCGATAAATAATTGAATTTAGTAAATATGTGTAAATGTGATGAATTCGATAATGATATGAATAGTTATCCTGCAAATATCGAGTCGTGGATAGATAGGCATGCCTATAGGGTTCTGTTGCTGCAGCCTATGCGTTTTCTGGATCCTGATCAAATTTCTATATGTTCTGGACTCCGATCAAGTCCCTATGCATTTGGATTCCTTTGAATCCCTATGTGTTTGGATCTTGCCTAAGATCCTTATGCAATTTTTAAAAGAAAAAGAAAATATTTTTTTTGTACCTACGGGTACCTATGCGTTCACCTGTTTATTCACTACATTGAATATACAGGCATAATTATGTGTATAAAAGCTATTTTGAGCATTGAAATGTGATATGATATTGATATGTGATGAATGGGGAAGTGTAAAGGTATGGAAAAGATGGACTGCTGCGAATCAAAAGTTATGCGAAGTTGTGTTAATTTATGATGTATGTATAATGTAATATAGTAAGGCAAACCGATAAGGAAATGGCGTTGAGTATTTATTTTGGAAAAAGTGAATTGATAATACATGTAAAGTTATGTATACTTGGATGACTATTGTTAATGATCACTTATAAGGAAACTGGTAGTATATTACACATTTGCTACGTTAAGATTGAGTATGAATAGAACCATGAATTTTAATATTGTAACATGATAAGTATTGTATATCGACACTAATGTGTGTGCTGATGAAATGACAACTCTGAAACACTGAAAGTACCTATGTGCTCAACTCTGGGTGTAAGTGTAAAGTTACTATTTGTATGAGATTCTATTAAACTAAAATGTATCTTTTGAATTGTTTATATGTGATATATTGTTAACGATGTGCTCCAGTGTGGTAAATGTATGCATTAATTAAACAAGTGGATATGTGAGGTATGGGTAAATGCTGTTGTGAATTCCTTTGGTTTACTTGATCAATTATAAATTATATTTTTGGGTGAATGCAGTCAAGCGTGAGCTCCATTCCCATCTAGTCAGGTATTCATGGAATGACTCGTCACTCCTTTGCTGTAAGAGCTCGAGGTCCTTTAAGGTGACATCCATTCTCGTGCTGCAGTCATACTGCTTTAAGAACTCCTCAGTCAAAAAATCCCAATCATCCTTGGACCTTCTGTCCAACCCGTGATACCAGTTTATAGCCGAACCCACCAGGCTAAGGCAGAAATATCCCACCTTCTGCTTCTTGGTCAACCCTGTGCCCTTCATCACCAGGGTATATTGCTTAATGTGTGCAGATGGGTCCGAAGTACCATCGAACTTTGATAGCTCAGGCATCTTGAACCTTTGTGGCAATAGCTCTTTATCCCCCAAATCTCTACTCGGGGTTGATCCCCCTTCCAGCTGATAACAAGCGGGTGATCACCTCAATCTGTTGTCTCATTCTTCTCATTGCCTCATCTTTCACCCTAGGTAATCTACCTCTCACGGCTTAAGGTGCTATTGGCTCTTTATCTCTATCCTCAATCACAAAATCCTCATCGGGATCAGGGATCATTTCCCTTATTGGCTTAATGGGCGCAACAGTTCTATGCTCATTAACAGGTTAGCAGGCAGCAGTATTGACGAGAGGGGCCTCCCCGCCAGCAGGCGGTTCAACTTGCCCCTGATGAGGGACTACCAGTGGTTGTGGAGCAATAAGTGGTTGTGCAACAAGAGGATGTGCAATCCTTTCGGCCATGGCGCCCATCATCTCCAACATCCTTCGCTCAAAGTCCTCTAATCTCCTTGCTAGGTCTTGAGTGGTCAAAGCCGCGGTTTCTTCTACCATTGCTGATTCTAAGGATGATTTGCTAGCTGTTAAGAGTGACTCAGAATCCTAATCAGACACCAATTCTGGCAACTCAAAGAGCAGGTTTGTCCTTACCAGCCGACCGTCGGGACCCTTAGTCCACTTAAATGAATCTATGATGGCTGTAAGACTCAAATTGTTAGAATGATGCATGAATGGCATATATGATGCATGATCGTGTGTTATGCGATATTCACAATCACATACAAGCAAGTAGATCCTTCCAACCTTATCACTCCCACACAGGAGGTAATGCAGTCTCTTTCCTAAATGGGCTTGATCCATGGGTTAACGGGAAATCCCAATGGACGTGTATGGGCACGGTGGAAAACCGACAGCATAATATCTCTTATCTAATATGCATACTATAAATTTTGGCATTTATGTATTAAAACACTCCAACTAAATTAAGATGGGCTCACCGGGGCACAAAAGCCTTTGATAAAAAACCATTTAATTTGATTGATTTTGTTCAATATATAATGAGCCACATAGCAAGCACAGTATTACGGTACATTTCACCTAAGGGAAGTATCTATTGCCATTACATGAGCTTTAGTCAAAGGTGATGATACTTTAGAGCTACCCAAGCATTGTTCCTACCAATTGGTCTAGCTCATCATAAGCATAACGACCAATTGGGTCTCCATTTGATATACCAAAAGGTACAAAGCTTGGGCTGGTGATTATCCTTGACACTTCTCTACATTGAGTGAACGTAGGATAGCGCTTCAGGAACGCACCGGGGTAAGAATAGGGACCATCTAGCATAGATATAAGGCTCTAGTATGGAAGTAATGCAATTTTTTCGAAAAGAGATAGAATTTTATTTTGTAAAACCCAATTATATCATTAACCAAAACACTTTCGAAGCAAAGTCTCAAAGTCCCCAGCGGAGTCGCCACTGTGATGCATGCACAACCCGATCGGCCTCGAAAGCCCACTCTTAGGGCCCGAGAGTGTTCGCGTCTTGATCTTGGTCAACATGAGATATTTTGGAATCCCTACCCAATAGAATATTGGGGAACTTCATCTAATCGCATGAAACCTTTAAGCACCTTTGAGGTATTTTGGAGTTGCCACCCAATTTACAAGAAATTGGGAAAGTTGGTCTAACCTCGAGGGTTTAAACCAGAGAGCAGTTCAGAACTTCACTTTTATTAATATCTTCGTTAATTATAAATGAGTTTTTAATTATTAAATTTCCATCTCTCATCTCACACGGTCATGCATTTAATATAAAGCGCAAATTAAAATTACGGGAAAGTAGTAAAGAAAAGAGATAAAATAAATAAATTACAAAATAAATTACAAAATAAAATTGGGACAAAAATACAATCCCCCAAAATATTAAAATAAATGACAAAATCAAATAAATAAATAAGCATACATAAATCGGGACATTTATTCGAAATAGGAACATTGGTTCTTCATGCATACTTAAAAAAATGAAGAGTTATTTTTAAGTGTTATTAAGGAAGTCGAGATGAGTGATCCCATTTTGAGAAAAACTAACTCTTCTTTTTAAAAGTGAGATTTTATTGGTTAAAAATTAGGATATTCATCCCACTTTATTAGAAAAAACCCAATTTGTTATTAAATATTTTTTGTGATTTTCTTTTTAACGTGCATAAAATAAACTAAATTTATTATAAATTACATAGTAAAATAAATAAAAAATAAAGTAACTAAAAAATAATAAAAATGACAAAAATAATAAATCAAACCAAAAGAAGCCTCCTCGATCTCCCAATTTGCTCATGGGAATGCCCAAACAAGGAAAAAATAAATATTGTAGATAAAATAAAATAAAAAAATTAAATTAATATTAGTAAATAAATCTAAAAATTAATTAAATCAACTAAAACAATAAAAAATAAATATTATCATATAAAATAATAAAAATAAATAAACATTAGCAAAATAATATTAAAATCATGCAAAAAAATACATACCACATGAATATGGATTGAAAAGGATCGAAAACGGGACAAAACGGATCAAGAATCACAAAAGGACAAAATGTTAGTTGAGGGGCGGCCTAGCCACAAGGGGCAGGCAGGCCGCCCCTCACCTCATTCCCGCCCCTCAAGGGGAGGAAGGAGACAGGGACGTTTCTTCTCTCTTGATTTGTTCTCTATCAAATTTCCACAAAAAATAATACTATTTCATGTGATTTTACATATTATAACAAGATTTTCATGCAAGAAAAATCAAAATAACATCGAAATATGCCAAATCAAAGCATAAAAAAATCAAGAAAACACACATTAAAAACTTATAATCAAGCAACAATAGTGGAAAAATAAATAGAAATTATAATTGAGCCCAGAAATTTACCCTCATAATTATCGATCTGAAAAGCAAGAACGTGAATTGATTTTTTTGTCAACAATATACGAAAATCAAATTAAAAAATAAAAGAAAACTCAAGTTTTGTCTCTCTAAAAACTCAAGAAATTTTGAATCAGAGAACAATTTTACAATTCTCAAGAAAAGAGAATTGATTTCTCTATCTCAAGTGTTATGTTTAGATCAAAAGCAAAATAGATTTCTCCAGAAAAATCTTGAAAAAAAAACGTATTCTATCTCTCAAAAATTTTCCAAAAAATCAAATCCCAAGTTCTTGCCCCTTCTCTCTCTAAAATAATCCATTTTTTTATCCCTCTCCCCTAAAATCCAATTTTTGAAGCAATTAAATCAATTAAATTCCCATCTTTAATTTTGAAACGGAAAAAAGCTTTAAAATCCCTGACAAAATGGATTAAAAATTAAAAAAACACAAAAAAAAACGCATTTCGGTCGAAAACTGTGCCTAGAGGGCCGCTGGCGGCCAGGCGCGCGCGCCCTTGCAGGCTGAGCCCAGTACCGGCACGCGAGGGGCGCCTACCCTTGCGTGCCGGCGGTCGCAAGCCTCTAAAAATATTTTTTTAAAATAATTTTGACAAAAAACTATCAATTCCAACCTTCTTTTTTATTTTTAATTTTTAATATATATATATTTTTTATTATTTTTATTTTTATTTCTAAAAAAATTGACAAAAAAAACCATTACTTCCAATCTCGTTGTCTGTGAACAGGTGCTAATTTTATCATTGGATAACCCTGGTCTGGGCTACTTTAGGACCCGGTGTCTACAACAGTGATGACAAATGGTGCACCAATAGTGGGTCTGACTGGTGGGTTTGCATGCCTGATTTCTGCAGTTTGGGCTCTTTATGGCTAAACAGATGGTAATTTTGGGGGCATTATAAAAAGGTGGGAGTTCGTGGTCAGTTATCTTAGATTGGAAAGGCTAGCTTATGCCTTCATATGGGACATATGTTTTTATATAATCTTCCAGCCTTGGTTGATAGGTGACAATTTCAAAACATTCAGAAAAGCAAGGTTGACTTAGTAAAATATCTTAGATTTGTTCCAGTAATTGGTTTGGTGGCCTATCTTCTCTGTTTGAATCTTGAAGAGGAACTATAGCTGTGACGCCCGTTACCCGCAACTGGTACTGATATCGGATGTCACTACACTGCTGTCTAATCGATACTTATGACAAATGCAGTAAAATAAAAAGTTTTCTTTAACTTATTAACTTATAACATCATTTAAACATACTTCATAACATTTATCATATTAACAATATACAGTACATAATAAATCCTCACATGTCACATTTACATGCCACTAACATTATGCCGATTAACTTAACTATCTTATTTACTATTCCATCAATAAAAATTGGGCAGCATAACATCTATAACATTAACTACCTAAACCATGCAATTCAAACGATAACTCAGCCCAACTCAGTAGCACAACAATTATAACTTATTACACATTTCAGTCCAATGCATGTAAACCAATTCAATACAATAATTGCCATCATTACATCTAACTAATTCACTAACATATAGCATTCATATACATTCTACTAACAATAAGCATAATGTAATAGCCCGCCCGAATACTGGTATAAAATTGATCAGTAAGCTCTGTAGGGTTTATAGTGTAAATTATAGATGAAAATATCAGTAATTGGGTCTTAAAAGACAGTAAAGAAGAAAGGTTAAACGTGCTCAGTCCAAGGAAGCCCCTAATGGGTGTCCTCCCGGGAAGCCTGTAGAAAAAAATATTTTAGTTGACTATTGGAAAGTACAAGTTATAAGGAGTCTGATAGTATAATTTGGAGTGAAAATGAGATCAAATAGGTCCCCAAAAATCAAACAGAAGAAAAGCCTCTAATTCGATTCAAATAGTAACTAGATTTGACCAAAATTTGACTGAGCCTTTAAAGTTAGTAAATGACTTCTAAAAAGTTATCTGAAGGCATAGTTAGACTCAGAATAGTGTGTAGAACAGTTTGGTAGTGAAAAAGTAATTTTATGGTGACACTGGAAAAAATGGACGAATCGAACCGGCTCAATTTAACCAGATCGGAAAAGGACTCTGAATGAAATGAAACGAAGGTTAAATGAGTTATTAAGAGTAAAATTAAGGTCAAAAATGAAAAGTGAACCGAACCGGTTTGACCAGTAAACCGGACCGATCGGACTAGTTCACTTTGGTTTGACTAGTTTGACAAAGGTTTGACCAAGACTTTAGAAATAGCAAATAATCTCCAAAATTTGTAGGAAGTTCCAGAATTATTATAAATAATATTTAGAATTTATTGACATTGAAAAATAGATTTTACGGTGCGACAGAAAATTGAGTTATCGGACTAGTAAGAAATTATCGGACTGGGAAACGGTTTCAGATTGAGCTGAAATTTTATGTGGAGGCTAAATTATGTATTTTAAGAATTATGGAATTAGTTTTGAGTGAAATTAAATTTGGGAAGTGAGGAAAATTATTTTTGGTTGAAAAATGGGTTTAAATTACTTAAATAAGGCTTTGGGTTTGGCTCATGGCTTGCCTCATTAGGAGAGGCTATATAAAGGCTCAAATATCATATTTCTCTAGAAAAATTAGCATAATTCCAGCAGCTCCTCTTCCTCCTCTCTTAGCCAAATTGTTCCCTCTTTCTTTTTACCAAATTTAATCTTTCATCCAATTCTCTCTCTAAATCCAAGCTTCCTAAGTAAAGTTCAGCCTCTCTATCACATGGTAGTAGCCTCTAATCTTCATTTGAGGTGATTAAAGTGAAAAAAATCAAGGGTTCAAGGTTATGTCTCAAAAATGAGGTAAGTGATTTAGAGTTTTATAATTTGATTTAAAGGTTCCAATAGGTATTTTAAGGTATGTAAAGTATGTTTATGATGTCATATTGAATTTAGAAGCAAAAAAAGTGATAGTTTTGTATCCTTGAAGATTCGGCCACTTAAGGAAATTTTATGGAGAAAGATGTTTCAAAAGATTAAGGCATGGATAAGGGAGCTCTAAGCATGGAAAGTAAGGATCTAAGGTTAGTCGATACAATATCCTTCTTCTTCCATTGAAATAGTATGATTTTAGGTTATGTTCACATTATATGTATGTGATTTATGCATGTACAATTGAATCAAACCTTATAAACATGTTTAGGAGGGTTAATGACTATAGTGATTCAGTAAATAATAGAGTGTCCGAATATAAATTGTAATTAAGTACATAAGTTGAAGAAAAAGGAAAGGAATCCTAAAGTTATAAATATAGATAAAATAATAAAAAGGATTGTTAATGGAATTGATTATAAATTGTCAGACTGAATGTAATGTTACAATTGTTAAGATTATTAGTGCACATAATAAATATACTGATAATAGAAATGAAAAGGGTAAAATAATTGATAAAGAATAGTTACAGAAACAAAAGCAAATGGATACATTTATAAGATAATTACAAAATTGTCATTACAACTGGTCCTTAGATTAACAGACGGAACGTAATGATAATATATTGTAAGAGTTAACATTGTAAATGATAGTGATATTGATAATAGCAATAATAATGATAAATATGATTGTAGTGATAATGACAAAGGTAAAAGATAAATGATTACAGTAAAAATATGTCATAAACTGTCTAAAAAGACTAAAAAATTAATGTTCCCATAATCAGAATAAAGAGGAATGTTTGTGTGTACATGTATGTTGTATTAGTGTGAAAAATTTAGGATATGTATCCACCACTAGGCATTTTAATGCTCAGCGCATAGAGTGTTACTGCGTCCAAGTTATAGTAGATTTAATGTGGCCGAAGATGTAGTGACCATCGGACAAAGTATTCGACAACAAGGATAAATGGATTGGCATAGCATGTATATGATTGTAGTAGAGAGAAGCAATGAATTATGGTATAAGTGTTTGAACTGTATATTAGAGTACTGTTATGTTTCTTGTATATGTAAGATTGTGATTATTGTTGTAAAAAAAAAATTCTACAGAACTATCGAGTGCATTGTAGTGTTTGTCAGTGCAGTGCTGTGACATCCGGTATCCGTATCATTTACGGGTATAAGGGTGTTATACATAATATTTTTATCTTCAATCCACGGGTCCAAACTGGTCTCAAAGCTAGTACTCTGTCTGCTCCACAAACACCTTTCTCGGTACCTACACGTAGTCAAATAAACTACGTACTTAGCATCAAATATGCTCAGTGGTGATGCGGATTCACCATCAGAACTATCAACCATTAAAGACCCTTTGAAGATGCCAAGTGGTCCAATCACAAGAGGGCGAGCTAAGAAGCTGAAAATGGCTATGACAGCCTATGTACAAGGCTTTGTTACTCAAGAGCTACATGAAAATGCCTTTGAGAAGTGTCAAAGAGAACTTGAAGGAGGCATTTATAAAGTACTTAGCCTTTTGGAAGCTTGTAATGGAATTGGGCCAACTTAATTCATTTTTGGGTTTTATATAACTTGGGCTTTAATTGTACAAGTCATGTGCTTCATTCAAAAAGTCACATGACTCATTTAAGTTGTAAAGTTGGGCTAGACGTTCTGGGTTTTCTTTAAATGGGTTTATTTTAGCTTGTTGGGTTTTAGTTAGTCTTTTTTCTTTTCTTTTGGGCTTGAAAAATTCGGCCAACTCTTTTAATTATTATTCGGTTTTGTTTTAAGTTATGCTTAGCCTTTGTAAATGGGCTTATTTGATAGGTTAAGCCCATGGAAATTCGGCCTACCTTAGTTAAAGGACTTATTAGGGTTTTCTTTAGGTTATTTGTTACTTAAGGTTAGCCACCCTATAAATAGGATATGTTATGTTAATAATATCATATTTGAATGATATTCTCTTCGGCATAGCCGAATTTCTTTGCTTAGATTGAGAGTAGATTGCTTTCTTTTCTATTGCATGAAGAATTTGATTAACTTATTGTAAGCACCGTGTCCCAAGGCAGTCCAGATCAGAGATTACCTGATGAAGAAACCAATGCCTGGTTCCGAATAGATGGATGGAATTCAGAGATCTCGGTCCTTTGAGTTCACAAGAATTAAAGGTTTTTATTTGCGCTAGAAAGAAGCGGAAAATCGAGAGATTTTTGACTTAAATTTTGAGTTTTCTTCCACAGACGGTCAGACCGTCGGTCGCGGGGCATCCGTCGGTCATAGCGGTAGCTCGTCTCACTCGCCACGAGGGATAGGCTGTCTGTGAGTTTACTGACGGACATGTGTCCAAACTAGCGAACACGTGTCCGTTGGCATGTGCCCGTCTATAGGTCAGGCGCCCGTCGGTTAAATCCTATTTCCTGGTGGAAATAGGATTTAACCGACGCCCGTCAATTCACCTCCGATGCCCATCTGTCATGTTTTTCTATAAAAAAAAAAATCTCCCATGTTTTTTTTTTGTTGGTTGGAAAAATTCTCATTTACTCATATATAGAAAAATCCGATTTTCACTCCAAAAGGGTTCAATAAATCTCTTTCTTTGGTTCTGTTTTCTTCTCGTGAAACGCGTGGGACCAAATCCAATCGAACTTTCATCCAAAAAGGTAAAATCCGAGGGTAAATATCCTGGACACGCATTTTGTTTAATTTATTTAGTTATTTTTTATTTTTTTTCTTAATCTTACTTGATTTTATTATTTATTATTTTATAACTTTATCTTGATTTTTGGTTAATTTTCGATTTCTTTTGATGCTAACATAGTCTATTGTTTTGTGAAATGCTATTTTCTTGTTTTTTTTGGCGAGTTGAACATGAGACAACGGTCGCCGTTCGCACCCCGGGAGAACCCCTTTTGGTTTGATTCTGTAACTTCATTCTTTTGTTTATTTATTTATTTGTTTGTTTATTCTTAGTTTTCATTATGTATAGATTATTTTATCTCGCGCGAATAAAAATAAACAAATGTTTTATAGTAATTAATTTGGATTTTTTAACAAAACCAAGGACCAATGTCCTATTTTTCTTATCCAATGAATTCATCACCGAATATTATTTTCATAATAATCAAAGTTAAGGACCAATGTCCTTATAATTAATTCCCCGGTTTTATGTATGGTTTGCACTTCTAAAATGAGAGTTGTATTCCGCTCCTAGTGTTATTGTATTTTATTTTAAATGTCTTCCTTTATTTTATTTATTTATCGCTTTCACCATGAATGATTGCGCGTTTTAATTAAATTGCATTGTGTGGAGAGAAAGCGAATTAATAAACTCAAAATTTAATTGTAAAATTAATCAAGGTAGAAATAAATGAGAAGTCTCGAACCCATCTCTGGTCTTTGGGCTCAACGAGGCGAGAGACCCATTCCAATGGGATCTCCAAGACACCTCTTGTGTCTCGTTAAAAGACCTAATTAAAAATCCTAGGCTCCAAGGGAGAGAGGTTCATCCTCTAAGACCCCTTTTGGTTTGCCCAAAATGGATACATGGGCTGTCTTAGGCTCTCCGAGGTTAGAGGAACTTTCCCAAGGTTTTATTGGGTGGCGACTCTATGAAACCTCTTTGTTGCCCAAAATAGACGCACTTGCAATTCATCACAAGTTGTAAACGAACCTCACTTGCCCGATCGCCCTCAAGCGGGCGGTCAAGGGGCACCCTCGAGGTTCAGCGCACGTCATAGTGGCGTCTCCACTGGGAACTGGTTCGAGACTTTGATTTGAAAATACTTTGATTAAAATTTATAATTAAGTTTTAGTTTATAAATTCGCTTTCTCTCAAATTTGCATTACATTTAATTAGAGCCTTAGATTATGTTAGTTTGATCCCTCTATCAGCCCCGGTGCATTCCCGAAGCACGACCCTATGTTCACTCAATGTAGGAAAGTGTTAAGGATAACCACCAGCCCAAGCCTCATACCAAATGGTATATCAAATGGTGACCCAATCAGTCGTTATGCTCATGATGAGCTAGACCCGTTGGCAGGGACCATGCTTGGGTAACCCTAAAGTAACACCACCCTTGACTAAGGCTCATGTAATGGCCATAGATACTTCCCTTAGGTGATATGAACCGTAATATTGTGCCTGCTGTATGGATCCTTATGTATGGGATGAGCCCAAATATCTTGTTTGGTTACCTAGCCAAAGGCTTTCATGCCCCAGTAGGGCCATGTCAATGTATTCATAAAGATCGTTTTCCATGCGCTTGTGCATTAGTTTAGGGGTGTTATGCTGCCAGTTTTTCACTGTGCACCATGCGCGTCCATTGGGTTCCCTATTGACCCATGGGCTAATCCCACCTAGGAAAGAGACCGCATGACCGCGTGTGTGGGAGCAATAAGGTTGGAAGGACCTATGTGCTTGCATGTGATTTGTGGGTGTTGCATATCACGATCATGCATTTCATTGCATTCATGCATCATTCTAACCCCTTTTATTTCCAGCCATTATAGATCTGCCTAGGTGGGCAAGAGGTCCCGGGGGACGGTTGATTCGAAATACTGTGCCTGAGCTGCCAGAAATGGGAAGCCTTTCAAAGATTCCTTCAGAAAGTAGTAGTACTACTTCAGAGATGTCGAATTCACCAAAGGGGAATGATGCCACACAGGCAATGATTGCGGAAGAAGTGGGACGCCGGTTCGAGGATTTTGAGAATCGCATGATGAGTATGATGGCTGTTATGGCCCAGTGGATGGCCCCGCAGAATCCACCACCTCCTCCGGTAAAAAGCAATGAGATGGAAGAGCTCAAAGTAAATCCAACAGAAGAAAGCCACCCTCCACCAGTTCACATTAGAGCTACAACTTTGGGGGTTCAGAGAGGAAAGCAAGTTCTGGGTTTGGATGAGGATTCAGATGAAGATCGCGAAGAGCACATGTCATAGAAAGGAACGGTCCCCCAAACCGAGGAGCCTGTATGGAAAAAGCTGGAAGAGAAATTCGAGGCAATGGCTAGGACTCTGACGAAAGGTCAAGGGATGAGTCCGAAAGATAAAGAGTTGGATGGAGATGACCCTATCCCAATGAACTTCAAGATGCCAAATGTTCCAAAATTTGGTGGTACTTCTGATCCCGCAGCACACATTAAGCAGTACTCCTTAGTAATGAAGGGTACCACTTTGACAAGGAGACAGAAGGTCGAATATTTTTGTTTGAGCTTGACTGGTCCAGCGATGGATTGGTACCATGGTTTAGATCGCCGGACTAAGGAGGATTGGGACTTATTGACGGAAGAATTCCTGAGGCAGTATGATTGTAGTACGAGGATGGAAGTGACCCTGAAGGATTTAGAGTTACTGCAACAGAAGGCGGGTGAGTCCTTTCATGAATATTTAACCCGTTGGAGGAACCGGGTAATGGAAATGAAGAGGAAGCCCAACACTCAGGATCAAATTCTTCTATTCATTAAAAACGCGAGCCCGTATCTGAGAGACGGATTAAAGATGAAAGGATTGAGAGATTGGGAGTCCTTGAAGGATATAGCCATCGAAGCAGAAGGAGAGTATCTGGCTCGGAAGGCAAGTGGCGAGAATTATGCTAAGAGAGGGAGCCACCCTCAGGGGGCAAGTAGGCCAGCAGTTTCCAGTGGTAGCGTAAGGAACACAGTCGAGGTGTCAGTCGCAAATGCAACCACAAGACGATTTTTGAATTTGGGGAGATCCTTATCATGGGTGTTGAGGAGGTTGATGAAAGAAGGGAAATTGCAGCCGTTACCGCCTAGGCCTGCCAGGACTCAGGGGATGTCGGGTCACAAAGATAATGAATATTGTGATTACCATCAGCACACAGGACATTTGACTGATAATTGCAAAGCTTTGAGGCATGCCATTCAGGATTTAATCGATTCATAGAAAATTACAGACCCTGAGAACAGGGAAGGCCAGAAGAAAGCTGGGTATAACAAGGTGCCCCCGCCTGTGTTCATGATAGGGTCTAGCCTGCCGGAAGGGTTTGTTCTGAAAGAGTTATACGAAAGCAATGCAAAGACTGTTAGCATAAACCTCGGTGAGAGGAGTGAAAAAGTGATGCCTGCTGCAGCAATTAATTGCTGGTCCACTAGTGAGAGTGGAAGTGATGATGAAAAGGGTGTTGAGTTTCCAGACCTATGGGGGTTCAGATGAGGAAGGATCAGAAGAGAAGAAAGGCAAGAAGAAAGTGGGAGCTGTAACTCGCAGTGGAAGGGTAGTGCCGGAAGTAGCCAGGCCCCTGGAGCCATTGGAAGGCCAAGAAGGAAAAGAGAAGGAGCCAGTGGGCGATCAGATAGTGAAACAACTGCAGAAGATACTAGCACAAATTTCTATTTGGGATCTTTTGAGGCAGTCCCCATCCCATAGGCAGAGATTGGTAGAGGCCTTATGTCAGACGACTGTGGCTACAACAATTTCGCCCACCGAGCTGCTGGAGGTAGTAAAAGGAGGGGCCAGAGAGGATGTGGTGTTTACAAACGCGGATTTGCCAGTAAAGGGTCGTAACCACAATCGCCCTTTATATATTCGGGCTCAAGTCAATCAGAAGCACACATCTTGCGTGATGGTGGATGATGGCTCATCAATCAATGTATGCCCACAGGTGGCAATGGCAGCTTTTGGCATAACGGAAGATACGTTAGCTAAGTCTGATTTGACCATCACAGCATATGACAATTCTCGCAGGCATGCTTCGGGAACTTTCAGAGCGATGGTCAGAATGGGGCCAATAGAAACTGAGGTGGAGTTTGTTGTTTTGCCTATCCCCGCTAATTTTTCAGTTTTGTTAGGAAGGCCGTGGTTTCATAAACTGGGAGGTGTTCCTTCTACACTTCACCAAATGGTCAAGATACCACAGGAAGGGCAAGTGGTGACCATCAAGGCTGTGAGGGAGAATCAGGTGTCTATACTTGAGATAGCAAGACAGCCTTTTAATGGGTTCCATGTAGCTGTGATCAATGAGGAAGAGTCGATAGATGATAGCCCTCAGGTGTTAGCCATGATGAAGAAAATGTCCTTCCTTCCAGGTGCTGGGTTAGGCAGGAATTCCCAAGGATTGCCAGGAGTCATTGCTACCAAGGGTCAGAAAGATAGAAGAGGGCTAGGATATGAAGGTGAAATAAAAAGAGGGGCGAGGCCAACGAAGAAGATTCCTCATATTTGGGAAAGTTTTATGCCTGCGGCAGCAGTTTGTGCGTACATCGGAGAAGCCGAGCCTCAATGGGTCAATGGAAAGTTTATGCCAGGTTTTGAAGTATTTAACGACGTCTATGATTGGGATGTTGGGATGATCAAGTCAGCTGAGAACTTTTGGGATGAGGAGGTCTTGACCAACAAAGCTATCTGGACAGAGAAGAGCCCGAGGAGGTTGTGACTGAGGCCATGGTAGCCTCTCACTTTAAGGGAAAAGCAAAGACAGAAGAAATAGTTCAAGGGGTGGGCGAAGAGCCTCCGTTCTACTCGACTGATGCAGGACCGTCGGCAAAAGCAGATCCGGCAAGGGAAGAGGAGGAAGCTGGTTTAGATTGTCTTTTCATTCCCGAACTTTTTGATGATGTAAATGACAGTTTTAATTTTATCAATGAAATGAATGATTTTGCTTACTTGTGTGATGTTTTTGATAATTTCGACATGCATAATCATGATCATATTCCATCTATATTTGATATTGATTCTTCTGATGCAAATCCATTTAATCTTGGAACCTCAGAAAACCCGAAAGAAATTTTAATAGCATCAAATGTGACTCCTGAGGAAAGAGAAAAATTTGAGAGAATGTTAAAAAAGTATGAAAAAGTCTTTGCCTGGACCTACGAAGACATGCTAGGGATCGATCGAAACATCGCAGAACATGCCATTCCGGCATACCTAGATCATAAACCTGTGAAGCCAAAGCTAAGAAGGCTCAGACCAGAATGGGTAGATAAGGTGAAGGAGGAGATCCGGCAACAGATCGAAGCCAAGTTTCTGATTGAGGTGCAGTATCCCACGTGGTTAGCCAATGTTGTCCCTGTGGCCAAGAAGAATGGAAAGGTGAGAGTATGCATGGACTACCGAGATTTGAACAAGGCATGTCCAAAGGATGATTTCCCCTTACCCCATATTGATGTGCTGATAGATAGTGCCGCCAATTGCGCGATGTATAGCTTTGGGGACGGTTATGCTGGTTACAATCAGATCCTCAACAAGATAATTGATCGGATCAAAACGGCTTTCATCACAGAGTGGGGGACATATGCTTGCAGGGTGATGCCTTTTGGTTTGAAGAATGCAGGGGCTACCTATCAAATGATGACAACTAAGATTTTAAGTGACTTGATCCATAAGGAAGTGGAGGTATACGTAGATGACATGATGATCAAGTCAGCCACCAGGGAGAGCCATTTTGAAGCATTAGAAAAGTTCTTCACCAGAATAGACAAGTACAACCTGAGATTAAATCCTAAGAAGTGTATTTTCGGGGTCACATCAGGAAAGCTGTTGGGACATGTAGTTAGCCAGAGAGGGATTGAGATTGACTCGGATAAAGTGAAAGCCATCAGAGAAATGCCAGTGCCTCAGAAGGAGAAAGACGTAAGGAGTTTCTTGGGCAAATTACAGTATGTCAGTAGGTTCATTGCCAAGTTGACTTCGATTTGTGAGCCGATCTTCAAGCTCCTTAAGAAGAATCAGCCTGTGATATGGAATGAAGATTGTCAAAAGGCCTTTGATACCATCAGGGAATACCTGTTAAATCTGCACGTTCTAAGGCCACCGCAGCCAAACAAGCCCTTAATTCTGTATTTGGACGTAGAAGATAGCTCTATAGGTGCCATGATGGCTCATGAGGATGAGTTCGGAGTGGAGTTTGCGATTTATTATCTCAGTAAAAAGTTCCTTGCCTATGAGATCAAATATGCGAAAGTGGAAAATATTTGTCTCGCTGTCATTTAGGCATCTAGAAAGTTGAGGCATTACTTCCATTCTTATAAGGTTCAAGCGGTGGCAAAGCAGGATCCCCTAAGGTATTTGTAGGAAACGCCGTCATTGCTCGGGAAAATGGGAAGATGGTTGTTGTTGTTACAAGAATTTGATATGGAGTATATCACTCGGAAAACCATCAAGGGGCGTGCAGTGGCTGAATTTCTGGTAGAGCACCCGATTCAAGGAGACTCATATCAGTTCAACTTCCCAGATGAGGACGTCGGGGCAATTGCGGTTCAGGGATGGCAGTTGCACTTTGATGGAGCCGTGAACAATAAGGGAGCAGGAGTAGGAGTTATTTTGACAACCCCAGAAAATGAGAAACTCCCCCTGGCCAAGAAACTGAGGTTCAAGGCTACCAATAATGAGGCTGAATATGAAGCATGCGTGTTTGGATTGGAAGCACTATTAGCCTTGGGGGCAAAGAACGTTGAGGTGTTTGGGGACTCTGCCCTGGTAATTAATCAAATTCGAGGCGAATGGGCTATTAAAGAAGAAAGACTGATGCCTTATGTCAAGCACTTGAAGAATCTGGGCGATCAATTTGAAATGTGCGCGTTTCATTTTATCCCAAGGGACGAAAACCAGCTGGCTGACGCGCTCGCTACTTTGGTATCAATATGGGACAATCCAAAAGGGGTAGTCATGAGGCCAATTTTGATTTCTAGCTCGGATAGACCTAGTTTTGAGGCACAGTCAGTAACAGAAATAGATGTGGCAGATGGGAAGCCGTAGTATTACGATATCATGAACTATCTAGAAAATGCGACCTTTCCAAAGGAAGCTACAGAGAAAGACCAGAGATTGATTCGTAGGTTGTCAACTCAATTCATATCCATAAACGGAGTGTTGTACAAGCGACAGGCTGATGGGATACAATTGAGATGTCTGGGCGAAAAAGAGGCTAAGAAGGTAATAAAGAAACCCATGTCGGTGTCTGTGGAGCCCATATGAATGGCTTGATGTTAGCCAAGAAAATCATGAGGCAGGGATTTTACTGGCTCACTATGGACAATGATTGCTCAAAGTATGTGAAGAGCTGCCAGCTGTGCCAGCAGTACGCAGATTTGAGACACCTGCCTATGTCAGAATTACACAGTTTAACATCACCGTGGCCATTTGCCACTTGGGGGATTGATATTATTGGAGAGATCCAACCCACAGCCTCCAACAGACACAGATACATTATAGTCGCAATTGACTACTTCACCAAGTGGGTAGAAGTAGAGTCCTTCAGAAAGGTGGATGCGCGGGATATGGCATAATTCATTGAGAGAAACTTGATTTGTAGATATGGCCTTCCGCATCACGTGGTGTCCGATAACGGGGTCCAATTCATGGGAGAAATGAAGAAGTTGCTTCAGAAGTACAGTATCGAGCATCATAAGTCATCTCCATATCGCCCTCAGGCTAATGGTGCAGTCGATGCTGCTAACAAGAATGTCAAAAAGATTCTGGCTAAGATGGTGCAGAGTTATAAAGACTGGGCGGAGAAATTGCCTTTCGCACTTTAGGGTTATAGGACGGTAGTCAGGACGTCTACGGGAGCTACGCCATATTCCTTGGTGTATGGGACAGAGGCGATCCTGCCAGTTGAAATAGAGCTCAAGTCGTTAAGGGTAATTATGGAAGCTCAAATCCCAGAAGCTGAGTGGATACAGCATCGGCTGTTGCATTTGAACACGTTGGATGAAGGTAGACTAAGAGCCTATTGCCATAACCAGGTATACCAGAAAAGACTGGCCAGGACGTTTGGGAACAAGGTCAGGAAGCACCCACTGAAGGAGGGAGATTTGGTATTCAAGCAAATGAGACCAGGTGCGCCAGACATCCGAGGAAAGTTCAGACTGACATGGGAAGGACCTTTTATCCTCAAGAAGTTATTGTCGAAAGGAGCAGCGATTTTGGCAGACGGTGATGGCAATGAGTTCAAAGAGCCGGTCAATATTGACAAGCTGAAAAGATTCTATGGCTAAGACCCAAATCAAAAGAAGAGAATAAATTCCCCGCGGGTCGAAAACCGAAAAAAAGGCGGCCTTGTTAAAATTGGGTGCATCGACAGGGTGAAAACCGAAAAACGGGCCCACCTTGCTCAGCTTGGAGAGCGGGATAGAGCTATGATAGAGAGGCTTGAGAAGCAGTAGGGTATGATCCAGGAGCAGGCCAGGGTCATAGACCAGTTGAGGCAGGAGCATACTGGGCTCCTTGAGCAGATGGCACAGCAGCAGGAGAGGTTGATGGATCAGTTGAGACAGGAGGTGAGGACCTCTCAGGATAAGGTAGCCCAGGGGATAGATATGACGCTCCAGATGATACAGGAGTCGTTGGATGCCCTCAGATCCATGGTACACGGAGTAGATGGAGCCGTCCATCCTATGACCCAGTACATCAGGGAGTTTCGTCAGCAGACAGAGCAGAGGTTGGACCGTATGGGGACCGCCTCCAGTGATCAGACTCATCAGCTAAGCAGAGCTTTCAGAGAGTTGGGAGAGGTTGTCAGAGATAGCCTGCGGTTCATGACCACATGTGCGCAGCCCTTCTTAGATGGGCATGCTCGGGTGCAGTTCCAGTCACAGGTCAGAGCACAGGCATCTCAGTCGCCTGGACCGACAGATCCCGCTAGTCATCTGCCTCAGAGGTCGGGCCCTCGGCATCTCCAGCGTAGCCCCAGGCAGTCCATATATCAGATGATGAGGATCCAGAAGAGGAGCCCTCAGACTATCCACCTCTTTAGTTTTCAGGGAGCTTGACTGTTATCTCTCTTGTATTCATTTTTGTTATTATTATATTTGCATATTCATTGTACAAAAATTATTTTCCTTTAGTAGAGAAACATTTGTTGTCAGATTTATGTGTTATTTTCCATATCTATCATCTTTGTTTCATTTCGTGTTAAAGCCGAATGACTGCATAATGAAATGAAAAACAAAACAACAAAAAGAATGAAAAATAAGGAAGTGATAAAAAGTAATAGATGACATCATAAAGACATTCACAAATTTGTTAAGCAAGTCAAATTGACATATAAGTTAACCAAAGAGATTCTTTGCACAAAGGAACACTGTTTAACGATGATTCAAGAACGGACATCAACTACAATGAAAGATAAACGAATGGGATGCTACAACCTTCAAGATCAGAATCAGACCAGCCACCGTGCAGACCCAAACGAGGTTAGCGGGGCACCAGCAATAGAACAGATCGCAAATAGAGGATAAAGTTAGAGACACTTCACCTCACATCGCGCAGGCCGAGATGAGGCTAGCGGGACAGACCAGCCACCATGCAGACCGAGACGAGGTTAGCGGGGCACCAGCGATAGAACAGATCGCAACAAAGGATGGAGTTAGAGACACTTCACCTCGCTCCGTGCCAGGTCGAGACGAGACCTGCCAGGGGAACACCCCGAAGGTAAGGATTGCTCCAGGTACGCTTTTCTTCCCTTCTTTCTCTAAATTTTCGCTCACTTAGGCACTTGTTCACTAGCCTCCCCAAAATTGGGGGCAATTGTAAGCACCGTGTCCCAAGGCAGTCCAGATTAGAGATTACCCGATGAAGAAACCAATGCCTGGTTTCCAATAGATGGATGGAATTCGGAGATGTTGGTCCTTTGAGTTCACGAGAATTAAAGGTTTTTGTTTGCGCTAGAAAGAAGCGGGAAATCGGGAGATTTTTGACTTAAATTTTGAGTTTTCTTCCACAGACGGTCAGACCGTCAATCGCGGGGCATCCATCGGTCATAGCGGCAGCCCGTCTCACTCGCCACGAGGGACGGGCCGTCTGTGAGTTTACCGATGGACACATGTTCGAACTAGCGAACACGTGTCCGTTGGCATGTGCCCGTCGGTAGGTCAGGCGCCCGTCGGTTAAATCCTGTTTCCTAGTGGAAATAGGATTTAACCGACGCCCGTCGATTAGCCTCCGACTCCCGTCGGTCATGTTTTTCTATAAAAAGAAAAATCTCCCATGTTTTTTTTTTGTTGGTTGGAAAAATTCTCATTTACTCATATATAGAAAAATCCGATTTTCACTCCAAAAGGGTTCAACAAATCTCTTTCTTTGGTTCTGTTTTCTTCTCGTGAAACGCGTGGGACCAAATCCAACCGAACTTTTATCCAAAAAGGTAAAATCCGAAGGTAAATATCCTGGACACGCATTTTGTTTAATTTATTTAGTTATTTTTTATTTTTTTTCTTAATCTTACTTGATTTTATTATTTATTATTTTATAATTTTATCTTGATTTTTGGTTAATTTTGGATTTCTTTTGATGCTAACATAGTCTATTGTTTTGTGAAATGCTATTTTCTTGTTTTTTTTGGCGAGTTGAACTCGAGACAACGGTCGCCGTTCGCACCCCAGGAGAACCCCTTTTGGTTTGATTCTGTAACTTCGTTCTTTTGTTTATTTATTTATTTGTTTGTTTATTCTTAGTTTTCATTATGTATAGATTATTTTATCTCGCGCAAATAAAAATAAACAAATGTTTTATAGTAATTAATTTGGATTTTTTAACAAAACCAAGGACCAATGTCCTATTTTTCTTATCCAATGAATTCATCACCGAAAATTGTTTTCATAATAATCAAAGTTAAGGACCAATGTCCTCATAATTAATTCCCCGGTTTTATGTATGGTTTGCACTTCTAAAATGGGAGTTGTATTCTGCTCCTAGTGTTATTGTATTTTATTTTAAATGTATTTCTTTATTTTATTTATTTATCGTTTTCACCATGAATGATTGCGCCTTTTAATTAAATTGCATTGTGTGGAGAGAAAGCGAATTAATAAACTCAAAATTTAATTGTAAAATTAATCAAGGTAGAAATAGATGAGAAGTCCCGAACCCATCTCTTGTCTTTGGGCTCAACGAGGCAAGAGACCCATTCTAATGGGATCTCCAAGACACCTCTTGTGTCTCGCCAAAAGACCTAATTAAAAATCCTAGGCTCCAAGGGAGAGAGGTTCATCCTCCAAGACACCTTTTGGTTTGCCCAAAATGGGTACATGCTTTGTCATAGGCTCTCCGAGGCGAGAGGAACTTTCCCAATGTTTTATTGGGTGGTGACTCCATGAAACCTCTTTGTTGCCCAAAATAGACGCACTTGCAATTCATCGCAAGTTGTAAACGAACCTCACTTGCCCGATTGCCCTCAAGCGGGCGGTCAAGGGGCACCCTCGGGGTTCGGCGCGCATCACACTTATCAATTATTTGATTGTGGCATTTTTTAGGTTCTTATTTCCCGATTATTTGCGTTTCCATTCACAATTTGTTTGGGGGTTCAATAGGGAGGGTGTTTATCTGATTTGCTTTGCTATCCATCTTGTATGTGTGGGTTTGTAGCTCGTTAGCTATTGGGTTCCACATCATTTGGTATCAGAGCCAAAGTTAAGGTAAATTCCTATTTATCTTAGTATTAGGTTTGTGTTTTCTTTTCTTTGGATTCTTTATGTTTATGCCAAATTAGTAGTGATAAGTTCTGATTTGTGTGCCTTTGTTTGTTAAATTTAACCTTTGTCTTACCTTTTGCCGTAAAATGTTGTTTCTGCCATAACTTTTGACTAGAGTGTTCGATTCTTTATTATAAGATATTGTCAGAAAGGGAATTTCAAGATCTACAATCATTATTAGGCTTTGCCCTATGTAACCACCCTTTTCGGACCTAAAAACGACATTCAAACCTCCATTTTTCACTTTGAAGTTTTTGTGTTTTGAGAAAGGGCTCTAGAAACCGAATTTGAACTTTGATCACCTTGGGCTTGGACATGACGCCTAGTAGTCTTTAGTTTTAATTGTTATTTCCTTCATATTAAAAAAAATGTGAAAGAAAAGAACATAGAAGAAATAGAGAAAAGAAGAGAAATAAGGAAGAAATTTGCTTGTGGAGTAAATAAAAATTGCGTGTGGATTTGATTGTGGAGCATACATATATAGCAAAAGGGAAAATCCAAATCCTTTAATAGGTGGGAAAGCTAATCCTAATTGCTTGAGGATTAGGGCAGCAATTAATCCTTTTCTAAACACAAGTAGGAATCCTTTAAGTAGTAGGAAAAATTAATCCTTATTGCTTTGGGTTTAGGTTTTCAAAATCCTAATCTATATCAGAATTGGAATTATAATCCTAATCCTACTTAACCAAGGATTTATTTTGCAATCATTGAACCACCATTTGTGCTATCCATTTTTTATCCATTTGTGCTGCCATTTTGATATCATTTGTTATCCATTTGAGCTGCCATTTTGATATCATTTCTTATCCATTTAAGCTGCCATTTTGATAGCATTTCTTATCCATTTGAGCTGCCATTTTTGTATCATTTCTTATCCATTTGAGCTGCCATTTTATCATTTCTTATCCATTTATTCCACCATTTTTGGAATCATTTTTTATCATTTGTGTTACTATTTTGGTGACATTTTACCATCATTTTTTAATTCATTTGCCACCATTTTGTTACCATTTTGCCATCATTTTTCTACCATTTTGCTATCTTTTGCCATCCTTTTTACCATTTTGCACACAATTTGATACATTAATCAAGCTTGTTGCAGCATTCAGCCTAGTGATACTTTTGGATCAAAATTGAATTATTTTGCATGCAACCTACTTCATTTAGTTTAATTAGGTCTTTTTGTTGATTTCTTGCTTTATTGGGTAGAATAACTAGGTTCTATATTTGGTTTACTTTGTAGTGAATCAAATTCATACATTTTATCCAAATTGTCATTTTTCTTGATTCTAGTTGCTTATTTTTTTTTTTAAGCTTGCTTTTGTTCCTTTTACATTGTTAGAGTATCTTTGCTTGTCTAATACTCTAATTTGGATATAATCAAGTGGTATGCCAGTCTTGTCCGTATACCACCTCCATTTTATTTAGTGTCATCTTTTTTAGCTTTGAGCTTTCTTTTTATAGTTAGTTTCTTATTTCGTTGCTTTCTAAAACGTACTCAAATTCTTGGTTTGTGAATTGAATTCTGAAGTGCAATTTAAAAGTTGCAATTAAAGTGGAAAAAGGCAAGAGTGTGCGAGTACATTAAGAGGGTAAAAACACATGAGGGAGTGTGTGAGGCTATTATCTAACATCTGTTTGCATATTTTTAAATCATAATAGAAGAAAAGAAAAAAAAAGGGAGCAACTCTTGAGGAGGTAGTGTTCTCCATTCAAGCTATGCATAGTACATTTGATAAATTCATGAGAGATATAGGGAATATGAATGATAGATTGGAAAGGCTAGAATTGGGTTCAACTAGTACATCTAGGAGAACAACAAGGAGGGGTAGGTGGACTAATGAAAATATAAGGGCTGGCCTGGAAGATTTAGATGAGGAAGAGACTAGTGGGAGAATAGACGGGAATTTAGGTAACATTAAGCTTAAGATTCCTCCATTTAAAGTTAGAAATAATGCTGAAGAGTACCTAGAATGGGAAAGGAAGGTTGAAATGATCTTTGATTGTAATAAGTATTCTGAGGAGAAGAAAGTGAAGATAGCAGCTGTAGAGTTTACGGATTATGCTTTATTTTGGTGGGATCAATTGAACATGGGTAGAAGGAAAATAGGTAGACGACCTATTAGTAGTTGGGAGGATATGAAGGAGGCCATGAGGAAACAATTTGTGCCATCACACTACTTTAGGGAGTTACATCAAAGGTTGCATAGGTTAGTTCAAGGGGGTAGGTCAGTAGAGGACTATCATAAGGAAATGGAAATGTGCATGGTTAGAGCTAACATTGAGGAGGATAAAGAGGTAACCATGGCTTGGTTTCTAGGTGGGTTAAATAAGGAGATTGCTGATGTTATAGAGCTTCATAGGTATAATTCAATGGAGGAAATGTTGAGTATGGCAATGAAGATTGAAAAATAAAAGAAGAGTAGGAGCTTCAACCGAACCAGCAACAACTCAAGGGATAGTTTGGGATCTAGATGGACCAAAGGGGAGGATAGAAAAGACTTTAGGGGATCCAAACCTTATGGGGCAGATTCGGGTTCCAAAGATGCAAGGGCTGTCCAATCACCATCCAAAGTTGTAAAAGGTAACCCTAATACTCCAACTCCTTGTAGAGAAATTAAATGTTTCAAATGTTTGGGAAAGGGACATATGGCATGAGATTGTCCAAGTAGAAGGGTTATAATTGCTAGGGATAATGGGGAACTTACTTCTGAATCCGAATATAGTGAGGATGAGATGCCACCTTTAGAGAATTATAGTGATTGTGATAGTGATGGGGAGTTATTAGTTGCTGAAAATGGGAAGTCCTTAGTAGCCAGGCATGCTTTAAACTTGAATATTAAGGAAGAAAGCCTCGAGCAAAGGGAGAACATATTTCACACCAAGTGTTTAGTTAAGGGGAGAGTGTGCACTGTTATTATTGATGGTGGTAGTTGCACTAACGTAGCTAGTGTGAATAAGGTTGATAAGCTGAATTTAGTGTGTGAAAGACATCCTAGACCTTATAAGTTACAATGGTTAAATGATAGTGGAGAGGTCAAGGTCACAAGGCAAGTGAGGGTGCCATTTTCTATTGGTCGGTATAAGGATGAGGTAGTTTGTGATGTAGTACCTATGCAGGCCAGCCACTTACTTTTGGGGAGGCTATGGCAATTTGATAGACATGTTTTGCATAATGGGTACACTAACCGTTACACATTTTCTTATGAAGGTACAAAGGTTACATTAGCACCATTATCACCTCAAGAAGTATTTGAAGACCAAAAGAAACTAGCTGAGAAGGGGAAAGAGGCTTTGGCCAAGAGAGAAGAGGGGAGTGGGGCTACGCCCCAAAGTGAAATTAAGAGAGAAAAAGAAAGGAAAGGGGGAAAAGAGGCCAGAAAAGAAACAAAACAAATAAATGGCTCATTGGTGAGTGAAAACAAGAAAGGTGGGAGGCAAAAACAAAATTTTTATATAAGGGCAAGAGAGGTTAGGAGAGCTTTAGCAATAGGGCAGCCATTGATCCTTGTAACTTACAAAGAGATTTTGTTTTCTGACACTGACATTGACCATGAATCTTTGCCTTCTAGTTTCGTGTCTTTGTTGCAGGACTATTCAGATGTTTTTCCTGATGAGCTTCCAAATGGTATACCACCTTTGAGAGGGATAAAACATCAAATATATTTGGTGTCTGGATCAACCATTCCCAACCGACCTGCCTATAGGAGCAATCCTTTGGAGACTAAGGAAATGCAAAGGCAAGTGGAGGAACTCATGGAGAAGGATTGGTTAGAGAGAGTATGAGTCCGTGTGCAGTACCCATACTTTTGGTGCCTAAGAAGGATGGAACTTGGAGAATGTGTGTTGACTGTCGTGGAGTTAATAAAATCACTGTAAAGTATAAACATCCTATCCCTAGGCTTGATGATATGTTAGATGAGTTATGTGGTGTTGTTTATTTTACTAAGATTGATTTAATGAGTGGATATCATCAAACAAGAATGAAACCTGGTGATGAATGGAAAACAGCTTTTAAGACTAAGTATGGATTGTATGAATGGTTAGTCATGCCATTTGGGCTATCTACTGCCCCTAGCACTTTTATGAGACTTATGAACCATGTTTTGTGTGCATACTTAGGGAAGTTTGTTGTTGTCTATTTTGATGATATACTCATTTATAGCAAGTCTTATAAGGAACATCTTGAGCATGTTAAGTTGGTATTGCAAACTTTAAGGCATAAACAGTTGTATGCTAAACTTAAGAAATGCACATTTTGTATAGATAGACTAGTGTTTCTTGGTTTTGTGGTGAGTGCACAGGGAATTAAAGTGGATGAGGAGAAAGTGAAAGCAATAAAGGAATGGCCAACGCCTAAGTCCATTTCGAATGTGAGGAGCTTCCATGGTTTGGCAAGCTTCTATAGGAGATTTGTGCAGGATTTCTCTACCATTGCTGCACCACTTACAGAAATAATCAAGAAAGAAGTTGGGTTTAAGTGGGGAGAAGCACAGCAAAAGGCTTTTGAAAATTTGAAAGGGAAATTGTGTTATGCTCCTATTTTATCTTTGCCTAATTTTGATAAGACTTTTGAAATTGAATGTGATGCTTCTGGTGTAGGTATTGGGGCTATTCTAATGCAAGAAAGGAAACCAGTAGCATGTTTTAGTGAGAAGCTTAATGGAGCCCAACTCAATTATTCAACCTATGACAAGGAGCTTTATGTCTTAGTGAGAGCCTTGGACATGTGGCAACAATATCTCTTACCTAGGGAGTTTGTCATCCATACTGATCATGAATCCCTCAAACATTTGAAGGGACAAGGTAAGTTGAACAAAAGGCATGCTAAATGGATTGAATTTATTGAAACGTTTCCCTATGTTATTCAATATAAGCATGGAAAAGAAAATGTTGTTGCTGATGCATTATCAAGAAGATATGCTTTGATTTCTACACTTAGTTCTAAGTTGTTAGGATTTGAGCATATTAAGGAATTATATGATGGTGATTCTGATTTTGGTAATGTATATAATGCATGTGAATATAAAGCCTTAGATAAATTCTATAGACATGATAGATTTTTATTTAAGGGCCTCAGGCTTTGTTTGCCTAAATGTTCTATGCGTGACTTGCTTGTATTAGAATCTCATTGTGGGGGATTGATGGGACATTTTGGGGTGCATAAGACCTATGACATGTTGAATGAGCATTTCTTTTGGCCTCACATGCAAAAAGATGTGGAAAAGGTGTGTAATGCATGTGTTGCATGTAAACAAGCTAAGTCTAAATCTATACCTCATGGATTGTATATGCCTTTACCCGTACCTAATTCTCCTTGGACTGACATTTTCATGGATTTTGTGCTTGGTTTGCCTAGGACAAAATGTGGTAGGGATAATATCTTTGTTGTGGTAGATAGGTTTAGTAAAATGGCTCATTTCATTGCATGTCATAAGTGTGAGGATGCTGTTCATATTGCTGATCTGTTCTTTAAGGAAGTTGTCCGTTTGCATGGTATTCCACACACCATAGTTTCAAATAGGGATACAAAGTTCCTTTCACATTTTTGGCGTGTTTTATGGGGTAAGTTAGGAACAAAGTTGCTATTTTCTACTACTTGTCACCCTCAAGCAGATGGACAAACAGAAGTTATGAATAGGACTTTGGGAACTTTATTACGTGCTATAGTGGGTAAGAATCTTAAAACTTGGGAGAATTGTTTGCCATTTATTGAATTTGCTTATAATATGAATATACATTCTTCCACTGGTTTTTGCGCCATTTGAACTTGTTTATGGTTTTAACCCACTAACTATGCTTGATCTTTGTACTTTGCATTTACATGAGCTTTCAAGTTTGGATGGTAGTAGGAAGGCAGAATTGGTGAAATCCTTGCATGAGAAAGCAAGGGCAAGTATCAAGAAGAAAAATAAGCAATATGCGGATCGATCTAATAGGGGAAGGAAGCAAGTGGTGTTTGCCCCTGGAGATTGGGTTTGGGTGCATTTCAGAAAAGAGAGGTTTCCAAACCAAAGGAAGAGCAAGTTGGATGCTCGTGGTGATGGTCCTTTTCAAGTCTTGGAGCGCATCAACGATAATGCATACAAAATAGACTTGCCAGGTGAGTGTGTGTTTCTGCTACATTTAATGTTTCTGACCTTTCTCCTTTTGATGTGGATTCAGATTTGAGGATAAATTTTTTTTGAGGAGGGAGGGAATGATGCGGATTCACCATCAAAACCATCAACCATTAAAGACCCTTTGAAGATGCCAAGTGGTCCAATCACAACAGGGCGAGCTAGGAAGCTGAAGATGGCTATGACAGCCTATGTACAAGGCTTTGTTACTCAAGAGATACATGAAGATACCTTTGAGAAGTGTCAAAGAGAACTTGAAGGAGGCATTTATAAAGTACTTAGCCTTTTGCAAGCTTGTAATGGAATTGAGCCAATTTAATTCATTTTTGGGTTTTATATAACTTGGGCTTTAATTGTACAAGTCATGTGCTTCATTTAAAAAGTCACATGACTCATTTAAATTGTAAAGTTGGGCTAGACATTCTGGGTTTTCTTTAAATGGGTTTATTTTAGCTTGTTGGGTTTTAGTTAGTCTTTTTTTTTTCTTTTGGGCTTGAAAAATCCGGCCAACTCTTTTAATTATTATTGGGTTTTGTTTTAAGTTATGTTTAGGCTTTGTAAATGGGCTTATTTGATAGCTTAATCCCTTGGAAATTCGGCCTACCTTAGTTAAAGGCCTTAATTAGGGTTTTCTTCAGGTTATTTGTTACTTAGCGTTAGCCACCCTATAAATAGGATATGCTATGTTAAAAATTTCAGATTTGAATGATATTCTCTTTGGCATAGCCGAATTTCTTTGCTTAGATTGAGAGTGGATTGCTTTCTTTTCTATTGCATGAAGAATTTTATTAACTTATCAATTGTTTGATTGTGGCATTTTTCAGGTTCTTATTTCCCGATTATTTGCGTTTCCATTCACAATTTGTTTGGGGGTTCAATGGGGAGGGTGTTTATCTGATTTGCTTTACTATCCATCTTATATGTATGGGTTTGTACCTCGTTAGCTATTGGGTTCCGCATCAAGTGGTGATTACAAATCTAACAATTTCCAAATCTACTTATGCACATACATGCACAAACATGCTATACTTAACTATTTTCTTAAGTTCATTTAATTCACTCAGTTAGTGCCTTTTTCCACTATAATTTGATCCCTAACTTATTCAATGCTTATCGAATTACTCTTTCATTTAACTAAATTACTATTTTTCCACTTGTTTGCATTTATTCACAATTATCACTCTTATTTACTTAATGACATCTAAATTTCCATGTAATCCTCAAACTTTAATTTCAGTACTTATTAGCTTATCACTTCACTCATTTACTCACATATCACTATTTTTTTTTCATTCTTACACTCACACTATTCTTGGTACACTTCTCTACATTTGACATGCCAATTTACTTTTTAGTCCCTGACTTATCACTTTCATGTTCAGTTTTCATATTAGTTCATATTACATTTTTACATTGCATTTAAATTCATTAATCATTCATTTGATCATTTTTATTCATTTGATCATTTTTATTCATTTAACCTATCATTTCATATACAAATTACGGTTTAGTCCCTATTTTATCAATTTCAGGACAAATTATATTTTTGCCCTTCTTTTAACTTTATTTTCGAAATTGCCGCTAATTCACTTCTCTTTTCATTTTAAATCATTATTTAGCTTACAAATTACATCTTAGTCCTTGAATTATCATTTTCATGGCAAATTACATTTTAGTCCTTCAACTTTGAATTCTTTACATAATTGTCATTTTAATTTCACATTTCACTTACATGTCACTTATTTGCTTATTTTTTCATATAATTACTGTTTTGCCCCTATCTTTTTATTAAATTACGATATTGCCCTTCATTCAACGTTCAATTACAATTTTGTCCTTTATTTTCTATATTTTCATGTTTGTTCACTTCTTAGCTTATAATTTGTCGATTAGTCTCACAACTAATTGTTTTTACAGTAAATTACGTTTTGGTCCTTAAACTTTCTATCTTCTTTCATATAAGCCCTTTTTCATTTAAATTTTCATGTTCACTATACTTTTTGCATTTCCAAGTCATTTTCACCATTATGACCCATTTGACTTCTGATTTGGGTAAATTATCATTTTGACCCTAAACTTTTCATTTTTTTTCATTTAGGTCCTTCTGCATTTAAATTCGCATTTTCATTTTACTTTTGACCTAATCAAACCATTTTACTATTATATCATATTACTTTTGATAGAATCATGTCATTTTACAATTCTGCTTGCTACACTTAGCCTTTTTACATTGTGTCTTTACATATTTTGCTTTTTTTCATTATACGTTTTGCATACTATGTCATGTTACATTACGGCTTTACATGTTATACTTTTACATAGTAGGCTTTTACATTATCTCTTTTAACGTTTTATCATTTTACATTTTATCACTTTACTTTATATCATATTACATTTGATCATTTTACTTTTTACACTTTCAAATCATTTTACAATCACACCCCTAACACAATCTCGGCAACAAATCTGCAAACTGGATATACGGGACATGGACTCCAAGGGTCCACTGCATTGCACTAGGGAATGACCCCGAAGGATCACTCCATCATGTAACATATGACGTATAACGTATGACTAAGGCTATGAGAGACCATCGTGAATCTATCATAGTAAAGTAAGTCGTTATGGCTTGCATCGCGGTATGGGTGTCCCTATGGCTAGCCAAACATATCCGGAATTAGATTAAACCGCTAGACCACTAAGGGCAAAACTTTCCAAAAGACTTTCAAATCCATTTTTTTTATGCTTAACACTTCCATTTTCCGTATAACATATGACGTATCACATATAACTTATCAATGCATTATCATACATTAACATTTATACTTACGTTTTACGTTTCATTTTCATTTTAGTCACCAATTACACAACATTTTCATCAATATTGCACATTTCATATTATATACTTATTTTAGATAATAAGTATACTGGATACAGTAAGTGGCCCTAAAATCATTTCAAGCCACCTTCATTCTTTTCTTGTTATTTCAATTTTAATTCACTAGTTAGTCATCAATTTTACCATTTATACACATTTCATGAACTATTTCATTATACTTCATCATTTTCACTTTAAGAGTATTATAACTTTATGTTCAAAAGTATTCACATATCTTTCATAAATTCTAAATAAATTTATGGACACTTCTTTTCAGGTTTAAATTCATTTTAGGTCATTACTCTTCAAATATACTCAAGAGATACCCTAGTGTACACTAGGGTACCATTAGGCCAAGGTGATCACTTTACCTTGCAAATTCTTTTAGTTTTATTTTAGCATTCTAATTATCATTTTAAAGGTTCTTAATCACTTTCCTAAGCTTATACTCAATTAAGTTTGCATTTAACATAAATTTCACTTAAGTCAATCATTCTATTTTCATGTATTTCTTTACATTTAACCCTCCATTTCACTTTTAAATCACTCATTTATTCATTTTACATTTCATATGACATATATACCATATAATCCATCATATTCTTCTATTTAAGCCATTCGGCCATCATAAAGTTTTTCTTCAACATTTTATTTTTCATCCAATTATCACTCATTTCACTAGATTCAACCTCAGTTCATATATGTATACCATTTAATTTCATGAAATCACTAGGTATACCTTAAATATTCCTAAGTATACCATTATGTCACATTATGTCTAACACTTGCACATAGTTTTCTTTCACTTTAATCACTCTAATTAGTTTAGTTACCCTCCCTAAGCTCAATTATCACTTCAATTTCAATTATACATGCAAATCACATATAGTCACCATATAAACATAATATCAGACCCTAATTTTTCAAAAAAAATTCATGGATTAGGTAATCACAAACCTTATATCCATGCTATAGCCTTCATAAGCTCCTCAATCTTGGTCCTTAACCTTTGAAAAGCCATTTTCCCCTTAAATCCTCATTGGTGGCCGAATTTGCACAACAACAAAACACTCATCAATTTACTTCTTTTGATCACATATAACCTTATAAACATACTCTAGACATCCTAGAGTACTCATAGAAACCATTAATTCAATTTAAAACACTTAAATTTCCTTACCTCCATTTTGAGACATAATCTTTGATCCGTATTTTTCCTTGCTTTTAATCAATAAAATGGATACTAGAGGTTGCTATAGTCTTATAGAGGGGCTGAATTAACTTTAGGATGCTTGAATCAAGCAAGGAATCAAGCAAGAATTGAAGGAGATTGAGAGAAAGAGGAGAGGAATGACTTCGGCCAAGGGAGAGAAAGAAGAAGGCAGAAGAGATAAGGACTACACACCTAAAATTTCTGCCATCAACTGTTTTTATAGTGGCCCAAAATGGTCCAACCTATAAAGCCCAATTACACTTTAGGCCCAATATGTAATTTTTCTATGGTTTTCTCAATTTTCAACTCCAAATCTTTTCAAATTTGATTTCATAATTTATATCATGTGAAAACTAGGCTGTACAAAAAATTTTACCTCAATCAGAGTCCATTTTCGGTCTGGTTCAATCAAATCGGTCTAGTTAGCAAATTTCCAGTGTTCTCAAAAAATTTCCTTTTCAATACCAAAAAATTCTAGACATAATTTAGAGTCAATTTGAAAATTTTCATCAAATTTGGACATCATTTACTATTTTTAAAGTCTCAGTCAAACCGAGTACTATTCAAACCGGAATCATATCTTTTTCCTTACTTCCTAAGGTCAATTCTTCATAAAAATGACTCCATAATTCTTAAAATATATTCATTAGACTCCAATAATATTTTGGGGTCAATCCGAAATCATTTTTCGGTCTGGTATTTATTTACCAGTTCGATAACTCAATTTTTCATTGTCACCAAAAATTAATTTTTTCATTACCATATGATTCTATTCATCTATACGAGTACGTCCATATTTTCAGATCATTTTTCTAAGGTCCGTAGCATATTCTACGGTCTGGTCAAACTCACAGTCAACCTAGTTACTATTCACACTGAACCCGTTACTTTTTCTTATTTCTGACTTTTAGAGGCCTATTTGACCTATGTTTCACTCCAAATTTCAAACTTGAACTCGTTGTGACTTATACTTTACACTAGTCAAATAAAATATTTTTCGCCTTTAGGAGATACTATTCACTCCGGTGTCACTATTCACTATCGAAAAATACTATTTCCGGCTAACCCGGTATTGGAGCCATTACAATGGCTATATGCAGTTTTTTAACATATTCAATACAATGTTGTTCTCTTCAAACCAATTTAGATGCTATGTCTGTAAAATTGAAAGACTTTTGCATCTCAATTTCTATTCTAAATCAAATTTACTGATATATGTATTGAGCGAGATGAAATGCTTCACAATTTTATTGTTATAATTTTTATTTTAATTAATATATTTTTAATTATATTATTTTTGTCAATTATAATTTTTATACTATTAATGATTCTATCATTTAAAAATTAAAAAAATAAAAATATTCCATAAGTTTAATGACGAAAACTTTAATTTCGTCGCTAATTTTGCAAAAGAATAAGCATTTTCGTCGTTAAATTTTGCGACGGAAAGTCAGTTTCCGTTGCTAATATTAGCGACGAAAACTGTATTTCTGTCGCTAATTTTTTCGACGAAAACTTTAATTCTATCGCAAAATTTAGCGACAAAATTAAATTTTCCATATCTAAATTTTGCAGCGAAAATATTCCGTCTGTAAATTTAGCAACGACCTTGATAGTGATGGAATTCTCTGTCGCTAAATTCCATCAGTAATCTGGATTAGTGACAGAATTATGTCAGTAATTTTCGTCGCTAATCCGTGTTTTTCTTATAGTGATCCCAATGCTACAAAAAGCATTGGTTCTCCTCCTATTAACAGAAGGCTATATGTTTTAATATTAAATGAAGGGTTTGTTCTTTTTAGGTCTCATCATTCATGGTTAGCATGCATTGCCATTAGAGGTGGCAAGTTGGGCGGGTTGGGCGGGTTTGGGTTGGGTCACTAATGGGCGGGTCATAAATGGGCGGGTCACAAATGGGCCAAAAAGTATGGGTCACAAATGGGCCAAATATCCAAATGGGTTGGGCGGGTTGGGTCAACCCATGGGCTAAAAACTCTTTGAATATACAAAAAATTTATAATAATACGCAAATGAGTCGGGTGGTCCAAACGGACTGATTTTGGTCCAAACAGATTGAGTGGCCCAAATGGGCCGCTTGATATCCAAACGGGCCGAGATGTAATTTGATATTTTTAATTCATTTTTAATAAAACATTATTTTCTATATAATAAAGGAATATTAAAGTGACTAATTTAAAATAATTTGGCCCAAATGGATTGAGTGGCCCAAATGGGCTGCTTGAGGCCCGAACGGGCCGAAATGTGATTTGATCCATTTAATCCATTTTTAATGAAAAATAATTTTCGATATAATAAAATGATATTAAAGTGACTAATGTAAAATAATTTGGCCCAAATGGGCTGCTTGAGGTCCAAGTGGATCGAAATGTAATTTGACCCATTTAACCCATTTAATACAAATAGCAAGTAATTGTTCATTTCAAAATATTAATCTTACAAAAATATCGTATATACAAATAGTAAGAAATAAGCGTTTTCCGATCACTACACACTTTGATTTTATTTTGAAAATTTAATATCTTTTCCCATGTGATATTGACAGTCATCCTTAGCTGTAATATAAATACAGAAAATGTACAGTCATAGAATCTTTTCCAATCTAGTAGGTTCCAACCAATTATTCTTTTTCTTACTTCATTCTCTCTTCTTTTCTTTGTTTTGTTGTGATGCCACACTAAATGATACGTCAATTCCTCACCTATACATGTTATTGTTGCTTTTTGTTTTGTTTGATTCTTTGGGGTTGTCAATGGACGCTGCAACTCACTGATTCTTTTCCGTTTCTTTCTTGTTTTTGGATAAAATAGCCATGTGTTTCAGGGTGGGTATCAACATTATGCATTATAACATTCAGAATTCTGTATCATTGCACTTGCAATTCACCAATTTAGTTGATAGGGCTGGGAACAAATAATTTTGCAAAATCTTGGAAATCTTGAACTACGTACATTGTGATTGGTAGTCCATTTCATCACAGCAGAGAGCATATATGAACTTACTAATATATTCTTCAGGTACATGAACACTAGACAAGTATAAATAACCTTAAGATTAAACATGCTACAAAAATTGGAACCACTGGTTTAATCGAATGCAAACTAAATTGCTGCTCAAATAGCCACTGCATGCTAAGGTCATATGCACAACTAACAATCAGAGATTTCACGTTTACAACCTTCGGAGCAAGTCGAGCAGTATCCATCATGCGGATATTAACATATCCACTTTCCTAGCAAAGGGAAAAAGTATAACTGCTTGAATGGTCTCAATTAAGAGTTAACACTGGACTTCCAATCTCGCCTGATTATAATTAACAGAACTAACATATAACATCATTTGCACTTTTTCTGAAAGATTAGCAGAAGCCCCTACTGAAAGATTAGCAGAAGATCCACAATCTATCAAATAGTTGTCTTTATGATCATATCCAGATGAAATGCATATTAAACACAGTATTTAAGAAACCCAGATGAGAAATCCAGAATTCAACATGACCAGAGAATGAAAAAGACGAACTTGAAAAGAACCCGGATTAAAAAAAAATTCAAATACAGTAGAGGATATGACGCAGAAACAATTTCCATCTACAGCGTTTGAATGTGAAAACTATCATGAACACACATCTCTTTCTCTCTCTAAATAATCCGTAATTAAGAACTCTGAATACTAGATGGTTTCTCAAAAAATTCTATGACAAACTTGTTTAATCCTCTTGATAAAAATTTTAATTACCATAAAGTGAATAGCATATCACATCGACAGACAACTGTTTCTGTAAGTGAGCTAATCTTACCAAGAGATTCAGTGATTTATCGGGCAAGATAGAGAGGCGGCGAACAAGAGAGAGAGAGGCAGCGAGCACGAGAGAGAGATAGGCGGCGAGGATGGCAGCGGCAGGGCGGCGAGGATGGCAGCGGCAGAGCGGCGATGATTATACAGTGGAGAGGGAGAGAGGAGGCGAAGGTGGAGAGCGACAGATCGAGAGAGATATAGGGCCAGAGACTGGAAGGGGAAGAGTGAGGCCCGTTGGGCATTAGGGGGCAGACCCAAACGGGCCTTATTTTATACGGGCTTATTTTATACGGGCTTAAATGGGTATGTTTTTAATTGGGTTGGGTTTGGGTCTTATTTTCTTGGGCGGGTTGGGTGTGTTTTTTGGGTCTGGGCCAAATTTGCCACCTCTAATTGCCATGCATATGCATATTCATTAATCTAATTAATCATAAATATTTTACTCTTAAATACATGAGCTTGTTATAGACTTTCTGCTTTAGTTTCCTCGAGCCAAGAAGGAAACCAGGTCAAACCCTAAGTAGAATGCATGAATAATAAAACCAAAAGAAAGTAAGAATATTACAAAATCTTCCTATTTCTTAGTCTAATCCTATGTAATATAATTACATAACCAAAAAAGAATTTTACAAGATAAACAGGCCAAACATGAAAGTCCTTATAGGCCAAACTAAACCATGCATATGCTCAATATCATTGGCCATAAGTCCATAACTAACTCAACATGCCAAGACATACATCCTATCATATATCTAATGCATGGACGAAATTAGGTTTTATTTAATATAACTAGTGTATGTTTCAACTCTTTGAAACATGGTTCTTTGTATATGCTATGTCTTAAGTTACTAAATGTTCTAACTTAATTAAGATAATCAAATTATCCTAATTAGAACCATATTAGGAAAATTTTCCATTTTAGAAACTATTTCAAATTTGAAAACTTTTTAACTACTTCAAAAATCAGTTTCTCGAAAGTGCTGCTTAGCTTGTTTTGTTTTCAATTATTAATCTCATTAATAATCAATTACCAAATTTAATTATTTAATCTCATTAATTAAATGAATAGGTCTTAATTCCAACAATTAAATTGATTTTAAATCAATTTCAAATCAAAAAGTCAAATGACCTAAAAACTAGGTCAAACTTAATACCCTTTATAGGCTATCTAGCTTATTTAGCAAGTCCTTAAACACTTTAATTAAACTTGTAAATAATCAATATTGTGAATTCAAGTTAGCTAATTGGGCCCACCAACTCATTGCTAATAAAATATAAAATTGAAATTTATCGTATTCGGCTTGGAGCACTAAATTTTAGCTATATGAATTGACTTCATTAAGCATCAAATTTAATGACTTTAAATTCAGAAAACACCTTTTAATATCTTATATTAATGTGTGTTACTTGCTGGAAATGGCCCAAAAACAAACCTAATTCGGCCTACCTAAAAATCGTAAGTAGCCGAATTGGGGTAGTCTTTTGTTTACCTCAATTAAATCATTTTTTTATTTTAATTTTATGTTTTGAAAAATACCTAGTTATATTAGGGCTTTCAAAACACATGTAGTTAATTTTTCATGGAAAAATTAAAATGATAAAAATTGATTTAGGGCCTAAATTTTCTCTTAATAGCGCAAAACCCTTGAATGGCCTTGGGGGGCCTCTTTTCAAAGTTCTACTTGTGTTTTCATGGCATTACTTAAGATTAATCCATACATTAAACAATATATGATATAATACATACTTTTAACAATTAAAAACATGAACTTTACAAGGCATATACATTAAAAACCGAAATTTACACCATAAACACTAAAATAATCAAAATTGAACAAATATTCAATTCTTTTGACATAGCCAAGGCTTTGATATCATTGTAGGTTTACAAGCATCATACATTACATATAAGAGTGGAAATTTAAAAACTTGGAAACATATAATTACATGATCTAGTTAAAAGAATTGAATTCCTAAGCTGAAGTTCATAATTTTTCTGTAGGATATTGAGTTCCTAATCATGAACCCTTCATGATTACCTTTGTACTATTTTCATATACCACGGACTACGTTCTATAGTTTAAGTCATATGTATCCAAATGTTAATATACAAAAGCACTAAAGAACATAAAAAATGCCTTATTGATATTCATAAAGAATGTTTATATATGGATAATAATTCTAATTTACACGGTGTAACACCCCCACACCCCCTGGGAGGATATAGGGGTGCCACGCGAATACTTACGTACACATGTACATAAACATACCTTAGCGGAACCAATAGCATTATACACATCCATATAAGAATAATAAAATAAAATAATACTACACTAGGGCCCAACATGTATGTCATATTAACTACACATATATATACATATTTATCTTTATACATGTTCATACTACAACCTGTTTTCATTTAACTTTACATATACATCTACATGTGATTACTATGCTCATTTCTGTACATATACATTTACATAATGATGTTACTCAAAACATCATAAACTCTATTTCTATCTTATACAAAAAGAGATCATACAAAACTCCTAGGGGCCTTATCCCGCAGATGCGCGCTCTCACTGAGTCCAAACCTGTAAACCTACATGGAAACAAACATCCATGCTAAGCAATAACGCTTAGTGGGGATGAAAATAATGCAAAGGACTTCTTTACGAAGTCACAAATAAATTACACTATTCCCATAACAATAATCAAATAATTCATGCATATAACTTTCCCACTTGTACAGATCATTTATTCAAATATACAATAATCATGTGTCCACATTCATATAAACATATACTTGTATATAAAACTGTCATGTACTTGAAACATTACTCTCATGTGTGGTACATTCATTCAGAGCAATACTTTTAAATCTTTCCATGTTTACTATACAATATTAATAAGCCTGAATTCCTTTCATGGTGGATACGGGTAACTCTGGATACTGTTTACAGTATCTTACATGTAGAGACTTAACACAAACTCTATTGAATACACAGGGTATTCAAGCTATAGGCACAATTAAGGCCAACTCTAGCAGCTGCACTCTAGCCCATAATAAGTATGCTTATTTATCCACTATAACGGTAATCCAGCTCAATAAGCAACTCAATTATACTCTATACCAATGCCAAACCATAGATTATAATTCAGATATATGCATCAATTCAAAGATGTTCAATTCATGTATAAACTTTATCAATCATGCTCATTTAACTGGTATTAACCATGCAAGAGATGTAAAAGAAAATTTTAAACCAAACACAAACCAAATGGTGATATACAAACCTCACCTAGCCACATATCAACTCAAAACAGAAACAACAGATTAAAATAGAAACAACAGAGAAGGAGAGGACATGAGCACGACTCGTGCGTGCTCCTTGAGCACGACTCGTGCTCATTGAGCACGTGTAGTGCTCAATTTCTCCTTCCCCTAGAGCACTCTTCAGCTCCCACTTCCCTCTCTCTGTGAGCACGTCTCGTGCTCCTTGAGCACATCTCGTGCTCCCACTTTTCTCTCTCTCCGTGTCGTGCTACACAACACGACTCGGATAACGCTAAATGTTCTGAAGAACGTGTTTCTGTCGTGATCGCGACTTAAGTCGCGCTCGCGACAGAATCACTTCCTTCCCTCAAAACACGTCATTGTCCCTCATTTCCAAAACCCAAACCAACTCCATCACTTCCACCTGCAATAGACTCCTCTTTTAGCATACAAATGCCCTATAAATCATACTCATGACTAGAATTACACACAAATTACACAAATCAACTACAATTTCTTAGACACTGCAAGCAATCGAAATGAATTTACACTAAAAAGCAATTGAGCTAGTTTAAGCTCCACGTGCATTTCTTAATTCAAATATGTCTCTATCAAACATTTAAATCAACAACACACACAAAAATAATAAAATTGCACACTATCCCAACCTCTAGACAGCTCGATCTCTGTGCTCTATTCGGCTCCAATCTTTTCTTTACCCTTGTCAAATCTCTTGTCCACAGCTTTCATGCATAACAAGACCAAAACACTTGGGTTAGCCCTCTTTCACTTTAAATCAAAAACAGAAACCAAGTAGAAGAAGAAGACCAGTACTAATAGAAATCAAACCACTTACCTCTTCAGCACCCAACTTAAACCTTAACTCACTCTCTTCAAACCAATCCAAGTATTTCACTTAAGGAGCATGTCAAATGAAGAAGGAAAGGAGCAAAAGCAGGAAGGAATGGCAAGGCAAGAAAGAACGGCAGAAAGCCAAAGAGAAAAGAAGGAACAAAAGGCCAAATGATCCAAGGCAAAGCAAAACCAACGTGAGAAAAGAAGAGGAGCAGCTGGTCAATGTTAATCCCAAAATTAACTATGCTCATAAATGCCACCTATTTAATTAAATACATGTTTATCCCCTTTTTCCACTTATCTCTTTTTAATTTATGTAAAACACACAAATTCTTACCACTTGTCACCCTCCTACAATGCCAAATGTCAACACCCTCAATGCCACATGTTGAAATTCCATTTTAGTCAACCTACCATGGGAGAGTGCTGTCGCGCTCGCGACAGGACTCCCACGCTCACTATTTTTTTTTTCAAACCAAAAACTCTGTAATTCTACTATGGCCACTTCGGGGTGTTACACACGGGCTTTAGGGCATATCACTAACATATTGTGCAAATGAATGTCTTAAAAAGGAAAACAAGAGAATCATAAAGCTTATAGAATTTATGAATAGTTAGTAGAACAAAATTACGATCCCATAAAATATAGTGATATATCAGAAAATGAAAGTATATATGAAATAGAGTCTCAATATAGTTTTAAAGAATTAAGTTTGAAATATGAAACCGAAAGTGAAAAAGAATGAGTTATAAAAATGAAATCAAGAAATAGTAGATATTAATAACATATTTAGCTATGATCAATCTTTTGATGAGGTGTTATATAGACAATTAAATAATCATAAATTAAATATAAAAGTTGAAAATATATTTAAACAGCAGTGGTTTAATAAATTCTATATGCAACTTTAGATAGCTAAACATTATGAATCGGCTATATATATATATCAAACAAAGGGGAATACAATAATATCTCTAATAAATAAAGATGAAATTAATAAAGAATTAGCCAAATTACCAAATAAAAATAGATATAAAAATTTATATTTAGGAGCAATTCAGAATATAATAAAAGTCCATTTTAGGCAAGAAATAGATAGTCTAATACAATTATTTTATATGAATGATCGAATAATAAATGAACCAGTTAATGCTCTTCTACGAGCAGTATTAGGAAATTTAGTATATAAAAAATTAAAATTTACATTAATACCTGATTTTTCAGTAACTATACAAGATAAAAATATAGACAAAGCTTTAAACCAATATCACAAATTACATAAAATGGAAATGGCCAATGGATCTAAGGCATTTTCTATCACATATAGAACTATATATGCATTTACTACAAGTCATCCTAAGAAAGTACAAAAAGATAATATAAAACTACAAGTAGAGAAAAAAGATACGTTCTTAAACCCAGTAGAATATATCCCACCTAGACAATTAACACCAACAAGGATGACCATGTTAACAAAATCGACAATGGATCTTAGATATAGAAATAAAAACATAGGGCTTACACCTAGAATTAGGCATATAGATAATAAATTGTTAATAGCAGCAAGAGAATCATCTAAAGAATAACCTATACCTCAATTTAAAAATGAACTAATAATTATAAATGAGCAAGGAAGAATATATTCTCAAGCAAGAAAGAGTATAGATCTAAAATCATCTTTGAAAGCAATGTTATATACAAACTGAATTAGATATAGGAGGAGAATGGAAAGTATTAAAAACTTTAATAGATATAGGAGCAGCTAAAAGTTATATAAATGAAAGTTTAGTTTCATTTTTCTCAAAATATAATCTAGCAGAAAATTATGAATTTTTAGACTATTAAGGCAATAGACACACAATAACTAAATATGTAAAAATTAATTTAGCATTAACATATATACATAAATGGAGAAATGGTTATATTGCCAATAGAAATAAATATGGATACCACATATATCTACACAAATACCTATTTTACTAGGATTAGTTTTTTTGGAATATATAGCAGCATATAGTTTAATAGATGATTATGCCACATTTACTTATAATGGAAGTCAATACAAAATTAAAAGATATAAAGACTAGTCCATTAAATATTTATATAAATCTTGAAATCATATATAAAGATTATAATATAAATCATGCATTTCTAGATACCGTATGAGTTATTAGTTCAGCACAACCATATACATTTTTGGATGAATTATGGAAACATACTGATGATTATAGACTAGGCATTAATATCTAAAGAAAAACAAATAAATATGATGTTATTATAGAAAATGTAAAGATCCAAGTATAATCATATCTATTACAAATATCTAGATTATATCAATCTAAAAATCATGAAAGTGATATTTTATTAAGAAATGATCAGTTAAGAAATTATTACCTTATAATTATAGGACATCATTATGTTAGATTAACTACAACATGTAAATATAGAATAATTTGTCCTAGGATAGAATAAGCATATAAATGGAAATATTCTCCATTGTTACATCGTGCAGCGAACCATGATGAGAATGAGGGTTAATTTCACTGATGGTCATCGAACTTATACAAAAACTATGCAAAAGTAACTAAATATTTTTTTCTTTCAAAAAAGTCATTGAATTTAAAACCATTATACATAAAAGTCATTATGAACGGATTTCGGTGTTGACGCTCACCGAAAAATCTAACTGACAGCCCATGTGCACACGCAAACTTAAAACAATTTCACTGATAATCATCGAACTTATACCAAAATTACGTAAAAGTAACTAAATAATTTTTTTCTTTCAAAAAAGTTATTGAACTTAAAACCATTATACACAAAAGTCATTATGAACAGATTCTGGCTAGATTTTCCGGTGAGAGTCAACGAGGGTCAACACCAGAATCCGTTCATAATGACTTTTGTGTATAATGGTTTTAAGATCAATGACTTTTTTGAAAGAAAAAAATTATTTAGTTACTTTTGCGTAATTTTGGTATAAGTTCGATGACAATCAGTGAAATCAACCCTAAAAATGATATACAAAAAGAATCAGTTTGAGCATGTATAACAAAAAATGAAGAAAAAATAGAAATCTCAAAAGAAATAGAATATCCATTAGAATAATGTATAAGAAACCTTCCTATAGAGAAATAGGAGAAAAATAAAATTTATGTCGAAATAAAATTAAAACATGACAAACAATAAGAAGTAAAATGATGTGGTATAGTAAAGAAGAGGGTCAATTTTACTCATGGTCACTCAACTTATCACTTATCGCGCAAAAGTAACCGACTTTTTTTTTCTTACTTAAATGTCACTGAACTTTTAACATTATTGCACAAAAGTCATGTTGACCGGAATCCTGCGACGACCCTTGCCAGATTGATGACTTTTTTGCAAAAATGTTAAAAGTTCAGTAACATTTAAGTTGAAAAAAAAAGTTAATTACTTTTGCGAGATAAATGATAAATCTAGTGACCGTGAGTGAAATTAATTTAAATGTAGCATTTGTTGAACTTATCAATCCGGCAAGAGTCGTCGCCGGATTCCGGTCAACATGACTTTTGTGCAATAATGTTAAAAGTTCAGTGACATTTAAGTAAGAAAAAAAAAGTCGGTTACTTTTGCGCGATAAGTGATAAGTTGAGTGACCATGGGTGAAATCAACCCTAAAGAAGATGAAGAAGAATTTGAAATTCAAATAAAAGAATTGTTAGAAAAATAATTGATTAGGGAAAGTAATAGTTCATACAATAGTTTAGCATTTATGGTAAGAAACCATGCATAATTAAAAGAAAAAAAGAGGGCTAGAATGGTAATAAATTACAAAAAGTTATAAGACAACAGAATATGACGAATATCTAATACTCCATTGAGAAATACTAATGCATAGTAAAAAGGGAAAAACTTGGTATTAAAATTTGATTATAAATTAGGATTTTGGCAAATAAAGATGCATCCTAATAGTATAAAATATATTGCATTTAGTAAACTTAGAGGTCAATATGAATGGTTACTAATGCCATTTGAATTATGTAATGCCCCTCAAAAATTCCAAAGAAAAAAGGATAATGTATTCAAAGATTTAAGACATTTTTACTTAATTTATATAGATGATGCAATAATATTTGGTGAAACTTTTGAGGAACATTTTAGTCATGTTAAACAGATTTTATTAAGATGTTTTAAGTATGGAATAATGTTATCAAAAGAAAAAGCAGAAATAGCAAAAAGAAGAATAGAATTTCTAGGATTTACAATTTCAAAAGGAGAAGTAGAATTATAACCTCATATAGCTGAAGCTTTATTAGAATTTTCAGATCAATTAGAAAATAGAAAAACGGTACAATAATTTTTAGGACATGTAGCATATGCTAGTGACTTTATACATGAGTGCACAAAAAAAAGGTTTAATTTCACCAATGGTCACTGAACTTATACTCAAATAACACTAATATATTAAAAGAATTTTTGTTCTCATAAAAATCATTAAACTTAAAACATGTTTACAGAAAAATCACTTTAATCGTTTTTCAACGATTTTTTTCGCCAAAAAATCCAACCGGCACGTACACTCAGCACCTAATGTATAAATAGCTTGACACGTGGTATATCTTGTGAAAAAAATGACATGTAAGTATGCCACACGGCAAACTGACTTGTCGAAATATCTATGCGACATGGCACATGGCATGCTCATATATCATTTTTTCCATGTGGTATGACACGTGTCAAGCCATGTGTGCACGGGAATGCTAAGTGTACGCGCCGGCTGGACTTTTCGGCGAAATAATCGTCAGAAAACGATTAAAGTGATTTTTCTGTAAATATGTTTTAAGTTCGATGATTTTTATGAAAACAAAAATTCTTATATTATATTAGTGTTATTTGAGTAAAAGTTCAGTGACCATAGATGAAATTAACTCCAAAAAAAAGGGCACTACTTCAAGCAAATATAAGAGGAAATAATCCTTGAAAATGGATAGAGGAAGATACTAAAGTAGTAAAAGAAATAAAAGAATAATGTAGAAATCTACCCAAGCTCCCTTTACCAGGAGAAAATGAAGAGGTAAGATTAGAAACAGACGCTTCAAATAATTATTGGGGAGTTATTTTAAAAAGTAAAGATGCTTCAGGAACATTTACAAATACAAAAAAGAATTACCATAGTAATGAAAAGGAATTATTAGCAGTAAAATATGAAATAGAAAAATTTGAAATGATTTTATTACCTAAAAGATTTACTATAAAAACAGAAAATACAGGGACATTTTTTTTAATAATGTTTTTTTAAAAAAAATATTATAGAAATGGGGTGTGTCAGAAATTATTTGCGGGATTGGGGTTAATTGTAAAAACGCAACAACTTGTTGTGTTTTCAGAAGTGGGTCCCACGAGCTGTCACACCCCAAATCGGGCCTAGTCGGATTTGGCAAGTTAAGTCGAATAAGTGATGAATATTTCGGTAATTTGTGTATGTAGAATTTGGATGATAAGGACCTAATTGAAAAGATAATTAAAGTTTGTAAGGATATAATTATGCAAGTGAGTAAAGTGTAAATTTGTCAAAGGATTAAAGAGTATTAAAGCAAGATATTTTGGTTGGAGCCAACAGGAGGCTGCCATGTGTCTTGGCAGGTGGGCAATTAGTGGGAAAAGAAGAAAAAGAAAAAGAATGAGAGGGAGGAGCAGATCGCGTTCTGCTCTCTCCTCTCCTCTTCCTTGCTCTTCTTTCTTTTCGTTTCCCGTTTCTTGTTCTCCCTTCCTTGACTGTGTGTGAATTGGTGTCTTGATAGAGCTTGAAGATTTCTTGAAGAGGTAAGTTGGGTTAGGGTTTCCTGCATATTTTTCTTCTTCCTCTTCTCCTGGTTTTGCTATTTTGAGTTAGGGTTTTTGGAAGAGTAATTTGGGGGTTTTGGTTTGTGCAAGCTTTGGATTGCAAGAGGAAGCTTAAGGGCAAGGAGATGATGGAGGATTGAAGTTTGAAGTGTGGGTGTGAAGCTAAGGATTCCAGGTTTGGGACTTGTTTTAAAAATCTTGTTTGAGAATTTAAGTTACTGAAATTTTAGGGTTTTTGTTCTTGAGAAACTTGAATGTGGTTATGCTTGATTTTGGTTGTTTTGATTTCTGAATTAAGTTGTATTTATGTTGTTTATGCTGTTTGGGACATCTTCTGGAAGGTATGATGAGATTTGCATGGTTTTAATTCAGTTCTGAAATTGATTTTTGAGTCCTGGGAATTCTAGAAAATGGAAACTCGTGATACTGTTCCCGTTTATCTGTGTTTGTCGCGTGACTAGCCAAAAAGAGAGGCCAGTCATGAGTCGTGACTCTCAGTCATGACTCATGACCAGCCAGAGAGGCCAGTCACGAGTGGTGACTGCCAGTCACAACTCGTGACCAGCCAAAAGAGAGAAGCCAGTCACGAGACGTGACTCTCAGTCACGACTCGTGACCAGTCAGAGAGGCCAGTCACGAGTGGTGACTGCCAGTCACAACTCGTGACCAGCCAAAAGAGAGAAGCCAGTCACGACTCGTGACCGGCCAGAGAAGGCAGTCACGGGTGGTGACTGCCAGTCACGACCCGTGACCAGCCAAAAGAGAGAAGCCAGTCACGAGGCATGACTCCCAGTCACGACTCGTGACCAGTGAGAGGAAAGGGGCAAGTCACGACCCGTGACCAGCAAAGGAAGAAGCCAGTCACGAGGCGTGACTCCCAGTCACAACTCGTGACCAGCCAGGTGGAGGAGGCCAGTCACGACTCGTGACCGGCCAACCTTGTTGGTCACCCCGTTCGGCCTATTTTTCTGAAATTTCTCGGTTTTAAACAAAAATGAATTTCGTATCTTGTCCAAATGGACTTATACTACTGTATAATACATGTCATGCTATTATATGCCTTTATATGAGTAATACCTCGATCTCTTCAAATGAAGTGTATTTTGTATCACTCCATATTTATGATTATGCATCGTGAAGTATTGGCATAATATGGTCCCGCAATTAATTCTGATATATTTTAGGATATTGAATAGTGCTAGAGTGTGTTGATTGAATTATATTGCATGCTTCATAATATGAATTGTATGAGGTATGATTGATATTATGAATATATGTGTTTGTCTTTTAGACTCCGGATTATGCATGATGACATACTTGTGTGTATATATATATATATAGATATATATACATTTTGTTAATCGACACATGACTTGGATGATGCACGTGGGCAATGTGAACTTATTTATATGCCTATTATACTCAGTATTGTGCATGATAAACTATGACATGTGATTTGAAACATCCTGTCGCTTATGTATGACCTGCAAGAGTCAGTCTAGTGGATAGTTAGGCATGCCTAATAGAGTCTTTAGCTGCAGCCCTCAGTTCAGTTTGGACCCCGATCAGGTCCCCCGTTAGGTTCCTCGCGAACCCCTCAGTATTAGGATCTTGTTTAAGATCCCCTCAGTAAAAATATTGTATTTTGATAAAAATGAAATGACTTTTGCTTTGTACCTGTGAGGTACCCTCAGTAATCGATTCATACCCGTAAGGTACCCTCAGCACACTCGTTATCCACTATTTTGAGTCAGTAGGTACTCTATTTGTTTTGTCTCATATGAACAAGAGAATGTGATATGCGAATGAGCATAACTCTGGACATGTGAATCAGCTATGTACTCAAATGTGATTATGAAACTCTGAATGGGTGGAATGTGACTTAAACAGGTGAATTGAGCATATTTATCTGTATATATATACATATATATATATATATATATATGCATATCATATGGTGAATGTATTTGTATGCTATCAGTTATAGATATAAGTACTGGAATTAAAAATGTGCATAACTGTGACCTTAATCTTTCAAATGCCATGAGTATATTTTATCATTTTATTCTTATGAGAACGTGAATCCGACTAGTTAGGCTATCAGCATACGAAATAATATGTTTACGAATGTGAGCTTAAATTACGGATTGATATGGTTAATTAGTATGTATATGAGTGTGATTCTGTACTGTTAATTATTATGGTAGCATGTGAATTAGTATGCATGATAAGGAAATCTGGACTATTGAATGATTACATATGTATTATCTGGGGTACAATGCATGTGGATCGGCTTCGGTAAGTATATGTGCATTAATGGATGATGATGAGGCAAGTTTGAGTGTTTAAGAATCTGATCTTGAGCGTGTGTATGCTCTGAATGTAATATTTTGCTATATGTTCCTTTGGTCTCAACTGTTGTAGTATCTTCGGCATGTTGTCATGTGTCTATGAGTATGGTCATGATAATTGCACGTATAAATGTCATGCCACTATGAACGGTAAGGTGCTGACGTTCGATACCCTGGTAAGTATATGCATGTGGAATTGTATGTAGTTCTGCATGATGATACTTGTATCGTGTATGGTGTTTTGTCTGCTTCGGCTTATTTTCGATATAAGTATATGAATATGAATGTGAGTTTGTGACGGAATGCCTTTCTATGCAAGCCTGATTATATATGTGTTATGAATGTCCGTTTTTGCCATTGTGAATGTGTTATGCCTCGACGACCATTGTGAATGGTCGTCCATATTGCTTGTGTGTTCTCCCCACTAAGCGTTTATCGCTTAGCACGGGTTCTTTTCCCGTGCAGGTGGCAGGTTTGGTTCTGTTCGAGTCACGCATCTGCAAGGTCGGCCACATAGGAGTTAAAAGTTTTGTATTTTGTTCAGCTTCTGTATTTTGGATCTTGTATTTCTATAACCTTTTGTATATGTAATTATATTGCAATCATTTTGATGTAATATTTTCTGATGAAGTATGCGTTAAAATGCTTATGTATTAAGTTATTTCTCGGTTTTATTATTCGCCTTATGCTTCCGCTGATTGAAAGAGTGTATGTGTGTGTGTATGTGCTTATGCTTCCATGTAGTGTGTGCGAGTGTGTGAGTTAATGCATGACCAGCTTTTGCCTGCAAGATAAGTTTTTAATTAACCTGCATTTATGCATGTATGATTATGTATGAATGTATGCTTCCGCATAGTGTATGTGTGCATGTTTGTGAGTGAGCATCGGTAGCACTCTCCGGCGTCCTTCCAACGGGGACGTAGGGGGTGTTACACGGGCTGCGTCAGATGACAATCTGAAAATGCAATCAGAGGCTGCGTTTTTAGACCTGAAAATGCAACAATCTGTTGCATTTTCAGACCTGAAGACGCAGCCTCTCATTGCGTTTTCAGGTCTGACAACACAGCCTTTTGTTGCGTTTTCATACGCAATGTTTGAAATAAATGTGATCTCATTTCTTCTCCTGCTTGCATTTATTCAGTCACCAACTCAAAAATATTAGTTGCAAATTATTTTTTGGAAATCAATAGCAAAATTGTTGGAGAATTTTATTTGAAACGGTAAGATTTAGATTTATTTGTTAGCAATTTAATTATTATTTATGTTGTATTCACATTTAATTTTATATTTGTTTGTTTAATTGAAAATAGAAATTAGTCGGGAGGCAACGACTTGCGAAAAAAACAAGTGAAATAGCTATTAAAGTGAGGTAATGTATCAATTTAAATATATTTTGTTTGTAGTTGTTTACGGTAAAATAAATGTTAATAGATATTTATTGTTATTAGTATAATATAGCTTTAAATTTAGTTTTACGTAATTGTCATTATTGATTTTTAGTATAATTTACATAATATATTGTTTTATTTAAAAAACCTGTTTGTTGAGATTCAGAAAAAGGAAACGATGAAAGTAATATTAGTTTACGTGTAATTTACGTATTGTAAGTTGTATACTGAATTTGAAAAGTAATATTAGTTAAAGGTAAATCGAAAAAAATCGACAACTACAAATTTTGTATGCATATAAATTTTTTTAAATTTGCAGTGTTATTATTTGCAACGGATATCATTTATAATTTAATATATACTATTATTTGTGCTATAATTATTATAACGTATTTATATGTTTTTTTTTATGTAGAAGCGGAAACTATTTGAAAATTATCAAGTCAAGGAAAACGAGGTGAAACCAGTTATTGAAGTCAAGTATTATAGAAATTTTAATATTTTTAAATTTCATCATATATTAATTTATTAGTTTACTTTAAATGAGAAATAAAGGTTGAAAATATAATTATTTCTTAATTGTAAATTTATTAATTTTAATCTATTTAATACAATTTAAAAATAATAATTCTAAATTTTTGTTGAATAATCTAAATAGAAGAAATGTACAATTATAAAAAATGAAATAAATATTATGTTAGCAAATAATATATTAGGTATAAATATTGTGTAATAATATTATGTAATTTACGTATTTGCGATAATAAAGTTAAAAAATAATTTTTAATTATAGCGTATTTTGTAATCATAATATTTGTATTGTATTACATGAAATAGTTAAATATTAATTTATGAATTTATCATAAAATTGTTGACAAATAGTTGTGGAAAAATATCAAAATATTGTTTTTGACTGATAGGGACTAGAAAAATGTCATCATATACGGAATTATATTTGCACACTGGAAGAGAAATTGGTTATGGAGCGTCAGGTTTTCAATATGACATATCCGGTCCGAATGCTACTACCAGGAGATTAAGACTTAAAAATAAGCCTACTTTTGCTGAATTGGTTCATAAAATTCACGTGAAATTGGGTTTAGGTAGGAACGATATGGTTTTTAGAATTATATATAAGAGACCAATGTTCAATGGAGGATCATTATGTTGGACGTCGGTGGATGTAGTAGAAGATGATGACATAGACGCAATATATGAAAATTTAAGAAGATACGAAGGTTATAACTTGGTGGAATTAATCATTGTAATAGCAGAGGGTGATGCAGGTGGTAATCCAGGGGGCAGTCTACATTTGCATTGTAACACCCCGCCATCCCCGTTGAAAGGATGCCGGAGTGCCACGCGGGCAAACACATATAAACGAATCCATATAGACATGTATAAACAAAAACCAATGAGATGTAAAGAAACTTTTAATCATATAACAGTAAATCCTTTTTACATATAACATATATCAATATCGTTTTACAAAAAGAGGCTCGTAAGCAAATACATATACAAAAAATAATATTTGTTCCTTTACAAATGATTTACTTTGCTATACACAAGCCATATACAAAAATTACAGCGGAAGACTTCAAATAACTTCATTCAAAAAATGACTCCTAGTGGCCGACCTGCAGATATCTGACTTCAAATCCAAACTCGCCACCTGCACGGGAAAAGAGCCCGTGCTAAGCGATAACGCTTAGTGGGGAGGAACAAAACAAACGAACAATATGCATATATAATATTTATACATTACAAGCAATCAAGTATTCAATTCATAATTCTCATCATTCTAAGAATACAGATTCAAGGTGTGATATAATGCTATGCAAGAATTCATGTACATCATATACTTATAATCATGTCAAAAATGCATCTCAACATATGCAACACATTTAAACATATAGCCTGATAAATCTAAAATATTCTCTAGAAGTGGATACGGTCAAATGGATACTGATAGAACACAGTACCCCAAGCATATAGAGACACGAGTCTCAAACATGTATTTTTCATATAGAGACCGAAGTCTCGCATTTAAATCCATATAGACCAAACATGGTCGAAACAAGGATCCAAACGGACCCACGTATAGCGTTTTATCATATAGCAGCTGCACACACACACTGACCTAAGTAAGCGCTTACCTATCCACTACTATGACTATTCAGGCTTAAAACTCAACTCAACAATTCAAGCACCAATATCAATATTAAATACAACTAAATGCAAATACATATTTCACGTGTACAAGTGTCTAGATCAAAATCAGAAACATTTAAATATATCCAGTATCAATTATTGAAGGCAGAAGTACAAACAGTTCACATTCAAGTCAAGTTATGTTCATGTAAAATATAAACTAGTAAATTATGTACATTAATTATTTAATCAAGTATACAACTCAATATTAAACAATTATTAATTACAATTCAGATATTAAACCCAAACATTTGTTATGTAGTGCAAAAACTCTTGAAACCAGAAGTTAAAACTTCAATTTAGAAAAACAGGGCAGCAGGTAGAGGCCGGTCACGCCGTGACCATTCGTCACGTCTCGTGACGCTGGTTACTCGCAAGCGCCACGCAGAGGAGCAGGCAGTCACGGCGTGACCATCAGTCACGTCTCGTGACGCCTGAGAGGAGAGGAAGAGAGGTCACGAGATGAAATCTCGTGACACGCAGGAGACAGGCGAAGTCGCGAGGCGTGATGCTCCATCACGTCGCGACTTCCCAAAGGGAGGGAGGTCACGGCGTGATGCTTCATCACGCCACGTGACTTCCCAAAGGAGGGAGGTCACGGCGTGATGCCCCATCACGTCACGTGATCTTCCTCTCACAGACTTCTTCTTCTCCAAACTTCTCAGAATTCCAGAAAACGTAAAAAAAACCAGAAAGAAATCGTAAAAACAGAGTGTAACTCAAAACTCAAATCCCAATTTGTCTAAATCCAATTTTCATGCAAAAATCATGCTAACACGTACCTTTAAGTCTTCTGGGCACAATCACAGAAATTTTAACACAATTAACACATTTTCACAATCAAACCAGAGGCAATGACAGAACATCAACTTCCCAGGAATCCACATTCAAACTCATACATATTCATCTTCTTATAAAACTCACATTACTCTTTTCTACAGGAATCATGTATACACAATACATATTTCATGCATTTCGATATACAAACACACAGAAACCACGTTCATATCAAAACAGCAAACAGGGTCAAAACACAATAAAGGACAGACACTCCCAAACCTGAAATGAAGTCCCAAAAATGCCCACTGAACTCTTCAATCCACAATCTTATCTTTTCCCTTATCCTTCCTTCTGTCTTCTATAGCTTGCATGAACCAACAAATAAACCGAAATACTATTAACCCAAGAAACCACTATATAACTCAGAATAATCTCAGAAAAAGATGAAGAACGAGAACCCAAATAAAAACTGACAGCCACTTACCTACTGAAGCTTCAAAGCTCAAAACCTTAGCTCACAATAAATGAATCACGCATGCAAGAAAGAGAAAGAACAGAAAATGGAGGGAAGGGATGGCTAAAGTGAGAGAGAGCAAAAGAGAGAAACCTCACGTCTTTTATTTTCCAGAACTAAAACATTCAGACCTCTCTTTTCTCTCACCCACATGCACAACTCACCCTCCACTTGGCACACATGCACATGAATCACGATCCACTAATCCACTTAATCCTCTTTTACAATTTGATCCAAACAATATTACTAATAAGTCCTTGACAATTACCTTTTACTCACCAAACTAAAATCTGCAATTTAAATCTTTTATTTCTCTGCAATTTAATCCTCATTCACTAGTAAATTACCCAATTGCCCTTAAATGTCCAATTAGAATTGCCAATTTCCGATTAGGCCACTTATGGGGTGTGACAACTCTCTCCCCCTTAAGAAAATTTCGTCCTTGAAATTTCCTTGCTTATCCAAACACAACTCAAATACCAAAACCGAATCGAAACAAAACTTAACATATAGACACTTACCCGAAGGTCCTGCAGCAACAATCACATTCTCAGCAGTCATAGCATATGCCCGATGCCTAGTATGATCTTCTGTAGCACCAGGTCGTTGCACCGTCTCAGATGGTGCTCTCGGAGCTCTACTTGCATCCCGATTGCTTTGGATGACATTAGACCTTTTACTCTCTTGCTGATTCTGGTCCACTTGTCGATCAGGGCAAAATGCAAACCGATGTTCCATACTTCCACACTTGAAACATGCCCCGGTAATCTTACGACACGTACCCCAATGGTACCTATGACAATGCTCACACTCCGGTGCTCGGTTTCCCTTGCTAGCATGCGGTGCCACACTTCCAACTTCTGAAGGCACCTGAACAAACCCTCTATTTCCTTGCTCAATTGGAGCACCCTTAGATTTCTTAGTACTCGCAACTCCCCCTTCTGGTGCTCTCCTCTTCTGTGCCATCTTCTGTTTAATCTCCTCAGATTCCTCTAACTTCATTGCTGCAGCCACAAGCTGATAATACCCCACTGGTTGCAAGACTACCATTGCAGACAAAGGACCTCTGTACACCTCACGAAGTCCCTCAAAAAAATGTCTACATCTGAACTCACCAGTCAACAACTGCTCAGGCACATACTTACTCAACCTATTGAACTCCTTGTCATACTCACTAACAGTCATTCCCCGCTGCTTCAAACTGATAAACACTCTCCACTTCGCTTCTTGGTATGCCTTCGTTATATACTTTTGCTCAAACTCTTGCTTGAAATATTCCCATGTCAACTCAGCTGGCCGCTGAGGATTCCTCATCATAAGCTCCCACCAATCATAGGCTGGTCCTTGGAGCAACGACACTGCACATGAAGCTCTCTGATCTGCGGGACATCTAATCTCTTGCAGAATTCTACCTACTCTCTTGAGCCAAAACTCAGCCACATCTGACTCATCTAAGGCAGTCCCATGAAAATCCTCTGCTCCTCTTTTTCTTAACAATTCAATTGGAGCCTTAGGAGCAGTCAACCTATCAACCACTTGCAGTAACCCTTGCACTAATGCTGGATCAAAACCAACTCCTCTATTTGCTCCCATAGCTGGTACAGGTTCCTGTGCAGGCCTATCCTGTCTCACTGGATCACCTCCTCTGATCGGACTATCTCTACGACCCATATAGACACTGTCCATCGTGGCGCCCATATACTCACTTGGATCCGACTCCATACAAACACTACAAAACACAAGACATCTGCATTAGGCCACTATACAAAACTAACTCTCATGCATAGACTCGACTCTACACTCAAACAATCACAACATAACCCAGAACCACCAAACCTGGGCTCTGATACCAAGCTGTAACACCCCGCCATCCCCGTTAGAAGGATGCCGGAGTGCCACGCGGGCAAACACATATAAAAGAATCCATATAGACATGTATAAACAAAAACCAATGAGATGTAAAGAAACTTTTAATCATATAACAGTAAATCCTTTTTACATATAACATATATCAATATCGTTTTACAAAAAGAGGCTCGTAAGCAAATACATATACAAAAAATAATATTTGTTCCTTTACAAATGATTTACTTTGCTATACACAAGCCATATACAAAAATTACAGCGGAAGACTTCAAATAACTTCATTCAAAAAAGGACTCCTAGTGGCCGACCTGCAGATATCTGACTTCAAATCCAAACTCGCCACCTGCACGGGAAAAGAGCCCGTGCTAAGCGATAACGCTTAGTGGGGAGGAACAAAACAAACGAACAATATGCATATATAATATTTATACATTACAAGCAATCAAGTATTCAATTCATAATTCTCATCATTCTAAGAATACAGATTCAAGGTGTGATATAAAGCTATGCAAGAATTCATGTACATCATATACTTGTAATCATGTCAAAAATGCATCTCAACATATGCAACACATTTAAACATATAGCCTGATAAATCTAAAATATTCTCTAGAAGTGGATACGGTCAAATGGATACTGATAGAACACAGTACCCCAAGCATATAGAGACACGAGTCTCAAACATGTATTTTTCATATAGAGACCGAAGTCTCGCATTTAAATCCATATAGACCAAACATGGTCGAAACAAGGATCCAAACGGACCCACGTATAGCGTTTTATCATATAGCAGCTGCACACACACACTGACCTAAGTAAGCGCTTACCTATCCACTACTATGACTATTCAGGCTTAAAACTCAACTCAACAATTCAAGCACCAATATCAATATTAACTACAACTAAATGCAAATGCATATTTCACGTGTACAAGTGTCTAGATCAAAATCAGAAACATTTAAATATATCCAGTATCAATTATTGAAGGCAGAAGTACAAACAGTTCACATTCAAGTCAAGTTATGTTCATGTAAAATATAAACTAGTAAATTATGTACATTAATTATTTAATCAAGTATACAACTCAATGTTAAACAATTATTAATTACAATTCAGATATTAAACCCAAACATTTGTTATGTAGTGCAAAAACTCTTGAAACCAGAAGTTAAAACTTCAATTTAGAAAAACAGGGCAGCAGGTAGAGGCCGGTCACGCCGTGACCATTCGTCACGTCTCGTGACGCTGGTTACTCGCAAGCGCCACGCAGAGGAGCAGGCAGTCACGGCGTGACCATCAGTCACGTCTCGTGACGCCTGAGAGGAGAGGAAGAGAGGTCACGAGATGAAATCTCGTGACACGCAGGAGACAGGCGAAGTCGCGAGGCGTGATGCTCCATCACGTCGCGACTTCCCAAAGGGAGGGAGGTCACGGCGTGATGCTTCATCACGCCACGTGACTTCCCAAAGGAGGGAGGTCACGGCGTGATGCCCCATCACGTCACGTGATCTTCCTCTCACAGACTTCTTCTTCTCCAAACTTCTCAGAATTCCAGAAAACGTAAAAAAAACCAGAAAGAAATCATAAAAACAGAGTGTAACTCAAAACTCAAATCCCAATTTGTCTAAATCCAATTTTCATGCAAAAATCATGCTAACACGTACCTTTAAGTCTTCTGGGCACAATCACAGAAATTTTAACACAATTAACACATTTTCACAATCAAACCAGAGGCAATGACAGAACATCAACTTCCCAGGAATCCACATTCAAACTCATACATATTCATCTTCTTATAAAACTCACATTACTCTTTTCTACAGGAATCATGTATACACAATACATATTTCATGCATTTCGATATACAAACACACAGAAACCACGTTCATATCAAAACAGCAAACAGGGTCAAAACACAATAAAGGACAGACACTCCCAAACCTGAAATGAAGTCCCAAAAATGCCCACTGAACTCTTCAATCCACAATCTTATCTTTTCCCTTATCCTTCCTTCTGTCTTCTATAGCTTGCATGAACCAACAAATAAACCGAAATACTATTAACCCAAGAAACCACTATATAACTCAGAATAATCTCAGAAAAAGATGAAGAACGAGAACCCAAATAAAAACTGACAGCCACTTACCTACTGAAGCTTCAAAGCTCAAAACCTTAGCTCACAATAAATGAATCACGCATGCAAGAAAGAGAAAGAACAGAAAATGGAGGGAAGGGATGGCTAAAGTGAGAGAGAGCAAAAGAGAGAAACCTCACGTCTTTTATTTTCCAGAACTAAAACATTCAGACCTCTCTTTTCTCTCACCCACATGCACAACTCACCCTCCACTTGGCACACATGCACATGAATCACGATCCACTAATCCACTTAATCCTCTTTTACAATTTGATCCAAACAATATTACTAATAAGTCCTTGACAATTACCTTTTACTCACCAAACTAAAATCTGCCATTTAAATCTTTTATTTCTCTGCAATTTAATCCTCATTCACTAGTAAATTACCCAATTGCCCTTAAATGTCCAATTAGAATTGCCAATTTCCGATTAGGCCACTTATGGGGTGTGACATGCATGATAACGATTATGAAATGGCAAATGAAGGGGTGCAAGAGGAAAATAATGAGGTACCTCAACAATTATGTGTGAATGACGTAGGTCCTAGTCAGCCAAGGCAGTCTGTTAGTCGACAAGACAATGAAAGATTCTCTCAATTTGATGGCGGTGCAATGCAAAATATTGAGGTCAGTCGATAACAACCATCATATATCCAAGAAAGAGATCGTCATCCCAGTGAAGCACGACACTCCAGCGGTCGACGAGATGGTAATTTGTTAACTAGGGCGGCATCTGTCGGAGCAGGGCATGATTATCAACCCACATCAATTAGCCCAATTCCTGCTGCCTCTTCAAGTCAGCCGAGGCGATCATTGAGTCGAAAGGTTGGTAATTTTCTTAGTAGGTCAATTTTTGGCACAAGATCTGGAAGTCGTTCTGGAGACAAAAAATTTATTTAGGGAACTGGTATGGAGCGCAGTACAGGAATTGAATAGGACAATCAACGACATTCTGTTTCTCGCACCCCAGATGCTAGACATAGAAGTTCAATCTCACATGTCCCAGATATGGGGCGCAGAAGTTCAGTTTCACAGATACAAGATATCAATCAACGTCATTCGATTTCCCAGATTGCAGATATTACTCCTAGTCAACCTTGGTTGTCCGTGTGTAGACAAGATGGTGATTTACTCGGAGATCGTATTTCTGGTAACTCTGGAAATTTGGTGGAAAATGACGGCACATTTTGCAACCCCACTAGTGTTAATGTTGAAAATGAACCGTTGATTAATTTGAGCGACGAGGATGATGATGCCGTGTTCTCACTGAGCCATGATTATGTTTCGCCTAATGATGATGCAGAGGCCGAATATGCTAATATTCTAGTGGAAAGTGCTAGCTCTGAATCTGGAGATGGTGATGATTCTGATAATACTCAAGACGTTAGTCCATTAGCATCAATGCATCCAAGCGGTGATATAAGCCCAGTCAATTTCATGTTTCAATCTGAGCACTATACAGATATGGACTTTGATGCATCCCAGGTTGATGTGTCGGAAGGAGTTCGATATCATACGTGGGATGGTTGCTCGGAATTGTCGACTGGGTTGGTTTTTACTAGCAAGGATGAAGTGAAATCTTGTGTGAAAAAGTACTCAATCATGAAAAATGCTGACTTCAGAGTAATTGAATCGAAGCCAAACTACTGGGTGGTAAGGTGCGCACAGTCTGATAGTGGGTGCAGGTGGAGGTTAAGAGCAATAAAAAAGGGAGTAAGCTCGTTATGGGTAATCACAAGATTTCAAGGACCACATTCATGTCCAGGTGGTAATATTTCAATGGATCACAGGCAACTGGGATCAAAAATTATTCAGAATTGCATACTGGGCATGGTCAGTAAGAAGCCCACCCTTCCAGTCGATGTTATAATTGCTGCTATTAAACAGCAATTTAAGTTTGATGTATCGTACACTAAGGCATGTTACGGGAAAATGAAAGCTATCGAGTCCATATTTGGCAATTATGTTGAGTCATTTGAGAGATTGCCAGGTTTTTTACTTGCTTTGCAAGAATATAATGCGGGATCTGTTTATGAGTTTGTGCTACAAGAAACCGCATATGCAAATGTAAAGCAGTTTCAACGGGTATTTTGGAGCTTTAAACCAGCCATTGATGGTTTTGCTCACTGCAAGCCGATTCTCTTGATTGATGGAACATTTTTGACTGGCAAATTCCAACAGACACTGCTGATTGCCAGCTCAGTCAATGGTAATGACATGTTGTTCCCAGTTGCATTCCTAGTTGTGGAATCAGAGAACAAATCAAGCTGGGCATGGTTTATGTTTATGATTCGAAAGCATGTAACTGTACGTGTCGGCCTAACAGTTATATCAGACAGACAGGCTGGTATAATGTCAGTGTTTCGAGACGAAAGAAGTGGATGGAAGGAACCTCTCAGCTTCCACAGGTTTTGCTTGCGCCATTTCGTAAGTAATTACAACACCCACCACAAGAATCCTACAATTAAAGATTTACTGTACAAGGCTGGTAAGCAAACCCATCCATGAAACTATTTATTAAAATTTCTTTACTAAGTGACTAATATTAATGTTTTATTGTAGGCGCACAATTTGAAAAGCGTAAGTTTCAGGAGAAAAGGGACCAAATCAAAGATCTTGACCAAGATTCCTATAATTGGGCGATGAGGATATCTTTGGACAAATGGACATTATCCGAGGATGGTATCGCTATGGTCACACCACGACGAACATTGCAGAAAGTGTTAATAGTGCCCTTAAAGGAGTACGTATGATGCCGATCACTGCAATTGTTGAGCATACTTTTGCGAGGTTGGTCAAGTACTACGAGCAGAGGAGGGGTTTTTACACGACTAAAATGGCACAGGGTTTGATGCGGAACCCAATAGCTATCGAGCTACAAACCCACACATACAATTCGAATAGCAAACCAAATCAGATAAACACCCTCCCTATTGAACCCCCAAACAACTTGTGAATGGAAACGCAAATAATCGGGAATTAAAGAACCTGAAAAACGCCACAATCAAATAATTGATAAGTTAATCAAATTCTTCATGCAATAGAAAAGAAAAGCAAGCAAATCTCACAAATCTAATCTATTAGAATTTTGGCAAAACCAAGAAAAGAGGATAGCCTCCATTGTTTAATAATTCCAATCTCCTTTACAAATTCGTTTTTGAGGAGTATTTATATTCCTTTAAGCTAATAAAAACCCTAATTAATCAAATAGGCCTTTAAACATGGGCCTTACACCAAGATAACTAAAGCCCACACTAATTAACTTAAAATACAGCCCAAAAAGCCTAAAAAGAACTAATTAAATGAGCCCAAGCTAATTAAAGCCCATCTCACGTAAATAAACCCAAAAGAATAAGTTAAGGCCTAATATATTACAAATAATCAAATAAAAGCCTAAACTAAAAGCCCAAACAAAACAGCCCATTAAGTCCATTAATTGCCACATGTATTACACATGTAATGTGTCACATGATGTGCACATGCATATGGCACATGCATAGCACATGACATGGCACATGTCTAGCACATGTCAAAGCACATGGATGGCACATGTCTAGCACATGTCAAAGCACATGGATGGCACATGTCTAGCACATGTCAAAGCACATGGATGGCACATGTCAAGGTCACATGATTTGCACAAGCCTCTCTTCAAAGTCTCTTTTTGATTCGGCTTCTTCATAGCTACAGTAAACCACCTTTAAGCCTTCTTGAACTTCCCCAAATTTAATCTCCATAAATCCAAACTTGCAATGTTTATAATCTTGCAATGTTGACCCCCCTGTGCACGCATCATTCCCTCCCTCTTTAGAAAAGATTCGTCCTCGAATCTTTGTCTTGTTCAAGTTGGGAATTGGCACTTCTATAATAAATTCATCTTCATATAACATCTTCTGAACAGGTGGAAATAAAACGAATGCTTCTTCAGCAAAGAACTCATCATGTTCCTGCAAGTTAACATAAACATTAGGAAAAACATGGTTATTCAATGCATACTTTTTGTTCTGATCATGGTTCTTTTCTTCCTCCATGTTCAACTCAACCTCCTTAGGCACTACAGGATCTATCATAACATGCTGATCTTCATTCTCAACTACACAAGCATCTTCCTTTTTACAATCTTTTTCCATTTCACTCAAGGCAATAACATCTTCATTTACACTTATTCCTTCCTCACTCAGAACCTCATTGTCATATAAATCTATAGTATCCCCTTCAGCTTCGCAAATAATTTCTTCGATAATAACTTCCTCTTCTTTCTTTCTTTCCTCTTGTTTCATATACGTACTTAGTAGTCCAGAAAGTTGTTTAAACTGTAATTCCATATTTTTAAAATCTTCATTTTTGCACCAGTTTGAACAACTCTTGTTGTTGGAATTTGAGAATGTCCTTACTACCCTCCTTTGTTTCTGTTGCCTCTCCACCTTAATGGCAATGTTTACTAAGTCCTCCATTTTTCCATAATGTTGCAATTCAACTACATCCGCAATTTCTTTATTCAAACCTCGTAGAAACCAAGCCATTATTACCTCTTCCTCCTCTTCTATGTTAGCTTTGATCAATAGCATCTCCATCTCCTTGTGATAATCTTTTACTGATCTAGCTCCTTGCACTAGCATATGCAACCTCTGATGTAACTCCCTAAAGTAGTGTGAAGGCACAAATCTTTTCCTCATGGCCTCTTTCATATCCTCCCAACTACTAATAGGACGTCTCCTCATCTTCCTTCTGCCCATATTCAATTGATCCCACCAAAACAAAGCATAGTCAGTGAATTCTACAGCTGCAATCTTCACTTTCTTTTCCTCTGAGTACCTGTTACAATCAAAAATCATCTCAACCTTTCTTTCCCACTCCAAATACTCTTCAGCATTGTTTTGGCCTTTAAATGGAGGAATCTTGAGCTTGATGTTGCCCAAATTTCCATCTATCTTTGCACTAGTTTCCTCTTCCTCTTCATCATCAAAATCATGCTCCCCATGTCCTTGAATAATTCGGCCTCTCCTTGCTGCCCTTCTAGGTGCATTAGATATACTCCCTTCGAGCCTCTCTTCCATTCCATCCATTCTAAGAGACAGCTTTTGCATCTCACTAATGAAAGCTTGATATACCATCTTGTTATCTGGTACATGATCTTCATCTTGGGATATTCCCTTCCCACTAATTTCTTCAGTCATGATGTATTACCTGCAAAAATTGTTAGATAAAAACCTCACAAGCACTCCCTCATGTGTTTACACTCAAAGAATGTCACTCCTCTCGTGTTTCACACAATTAAGGCTTTTACCCTCTTAATGTCCTCACACTCTCTTGCCTTTTACCACTCAAGCTTGCAACTTTAAAATTGCACTACAGAATTCAATCCACAAATCAAGAATCTTGAGCACGTTTAAGAAGGCAAAGAAAATAAGCACTAACAATAAAAAAGTAGCTCAAAACTAGAAAAGAAGACACTAGACACAATGGAGGTGATACACGGTTAAGAGTGGTGTACCACTTGATTATATCCAAATTAGAGTATTAGAACAAGCAAAGATACTCTAACAGTGTAAAGGAACAAAAGCAAGCTTAAACAAAGAAATAAGCAATAAGAATCAAGAAAAATGACAATTTTGGACAAAATATATGAATTTGATTCACTACAAAGTAAACCAAATATAGAACCTAGATATTCTACCCAGCAAAGCAAAAAATCAACAAAAAGACAAAACTGAACTAAATAAAGTAGTTTGCATGCAAGACAATTCAATTTAGAGCCACAATAATGAATAGGCCGAATGGTGTATCAAGCTCTAATTAATGTGTGAAGTTGTGTGCAAAATGATGGCAAAATGGTAAAAAAAATGATGGCAAAATGATATCGAAATGATGGCAAAATGGTAGAAAAATGATGGTAAAATGATATCAAAATGATGGCAAAATGGTATAAAAATGATGGTAAAATGATATCAAAATGGTGGCAAAATGGTAGCAAAATGATGGTAAAATGATACCAAAATGATGTAAAAATGACAGCAAAATGGTACCAAAATGTTACCAAAAATGGATAGCAAATGATAGGAAAATGTTACCAAAAAATGATAAACAAATGGTAGAACAAATGAATCCTTATCCGAATTGGATAATAATAATCAAAGGTGGTTTAGGATTAAGTTTTCCTATTCCCAAAACAGATAGGATTAATTTTTTTCCTATTACTTAAAGGATTCCTATCTCTATTTAGAAAAAAATTAATTGCTGCCCCTAATCCTCAAGCACTTAGGATTAAGTTTTTCCACCTATTAATGGATTTGGATTTTTCCTTTTGCTATAAATATACTCCCTTGGCCAAATCTACTCCCTACCCTTTTCTCCTCCTCTATTCTTTCTTTCACATTTTTTTTTTCTTTTTTTCTTTTCTCTATTTCTTCTATTCTTTTCTTTTGTATGTTTTTCTTTCTTTTCTTCTTGCTGTTTATTTTTTTTTAATAAATTTCAGCAATCAAATCAAAACAAACTCCTACAAGGTTTGGATTTCTAAACCCAAAGATGTTCTACTTCTTTTTTTTTCTCCTTTTTTTTATAATTTCAGCAAACAAACTATAACTTCTACTCCCAAAATTCAGATCTCAAGGCAAGGATAATCAATGTTTCGGTTCAAGGAAAAAATCAGAATCTCAAGGCAAAAAAAAGTAAATAAAACAAAGGCTAAGAAAAGGCTAATTTAACACACACAAAAAAAACACAAAAATCAGAAACTTGATGAAACCAAATTCGGCACAAACATAAAAAAATCAAGAAAAAGAAAACACAACCCTAACACTAAGATAAATAGGAATTTACCTTACTTGGCTCTGATACCAAATGATGCGGAACCCAATAGCTATCGAGCTACAAACCCACACATACAATTCGAATAACAAACCAAATCAGATAAACACCCTCCCTATTGAACCCCCAAACAACTTGTGAATGGAAACGCAAATAATCGGGAATTAAAGAACCTGAAAAATGCCACAATCAAATAATTGATAAGTTAATCAAATTCTTCATGCAATAGAAAAGAAAAGCAAGCAAATCTCACAAATCTAATCTATTAGAATTTTGGCAAAGCCAATAAAAGAGGATAGCCTCCATTGTTTAATAATTTCAATCTCCTTTACAAATTCGTTTTTTAGGAGTATTTATATTCCTTTAAGCTAATAAAAACCCTAATTAATCAAATAGGCCTTTAAACATGGGCCTTACACCAAGATAACTAAAGCCCACACTAATTAACTTAAAATACAACCCAAAAAGCCTAAAAAGAACTAATTAAATGAGCCCAAGCTAATTAAAACCCATCTCACGTAAATAAACCCAAAAGAATAAGTTAAGGCCTAATATATTACAAATAATCAAATAAAAGCCTAAACTAAAAGCCCAAACAAAACAGCCCATTAAGTCCATTAATTGCCACATGTATTGCACATGTAATGTGTCACATGATGTGCACATGTAATGTGTCACATGATGTGCACATGCATATGGCACATGCATAGCACATGACATGGCACTTGTCTAGCACATGTCAAAGCACATGGATAGCACATGTCAAGGTCACATGATTTGCACATGCCTCTCTTCAAAGTCTCTTTTTGATTCGGCTTCTTCATAGCTACAGTAAACCACCTTTAAGCCTTCTTGAACTTCCCCAAATTTAATCTCCATAAATCCAAACTTGCAATGTTTATAATCTTGCAATGTTGACCCCCCTGTGCACGCATCAGGGTTTACTCTTCACTCCAAGATGCATTGAAGCTATGCAAGAGCAAGCTAACATTGCTCGAGCGCATATTGTTATCAGCTATGATAGTCGCTTCAAATTGTTCAGTGTCATTGATCGTAGAGCATCGGAACATAATACTGCACCAGACACCTACATATTGAGTCTCGAAAGGCGAGAATGTGAGTGCGGTAGGTTTCAAGGAACAAAAATGCCATGTTCACATGCCATCGCAGCCTGCATGAGTAGAAATCTAGAAATGTTTCAATTTGTAGATAAGTGTTACAGCATTACAGAAGCACTGAAATGTTATGATGGCCATTTTTGACCTATGGCACATAGAGCCTACTGGCCTCATTATAATGGCCCCAGAATTAAACCTGATATGCAATTAGTGAGGAAGAAAGGTCGGCCACGAACAAGTCGCATACGCAACGAGATGGATACTCGTGAATGGGGTAATGTGACTCGTTGCAGCAGGTGTGGAAATGTAGGGCACAATAAAAAGACATGCAGAAGTGCAGCTGGCTCATCCAGTCAATATTGTAGGGATTGAAATTCTCTTCATTGTAAAAATTTGATGTTACATATTTCATGATATGTTAAGTGTGTTTTTTATGTTTTGATTACATATATGCAAGTTCGCATCAGTGTGCAGATTTGATATTAACCAATTGCAAATTATCATCATCGTCTAGATTTGGTATTAAACATTTAATGCTAATATTAAGTTTACTTTAAATGTGGTGCCCAAAAAGGTAAGCAAATTCTCAGAATATGATATAAAAAAATTTACATACACCAAATATTACATACAAGAAGGATAACGTACACAAAAAAAGAGTATAATAAAGATTACATACAATAAAAAGTATGAATCAATCAAAATCTCCTATTATGCGATGATGTGCTATGTGATTGAGAATGGGGATCCGCCTGATAAGGGTTTGGATTTTGGGGTAATGTCGATTCCTCATTATAACCACCACTATATAGGGGTTGATCGGCCAAAAGCATGGTTCCAACAACATCAGGACCGCCAAATAGTTCGTTAAAGAAATCATCTTGTGGAACCGACTGGCTACTCTGGCCATAAATGTTGTATGGTGGTACTTCATCAGATAAGCTCACATTTAAATCAACATTAATTCTAGATGGTCCGGCTTCAAAGTCATAGCATGTTGAAGGAACACCGGCATCTGTGAAAAATTGTTGTTGGTCGACTGGAGGCATACTGAAGGAACTGGAGTTACCTTCAAAATTAAAGGGCCATTGCAAAGGCTGAGGGACAGGGTGTAGTCCAGGATGCATAGGAATAGGTGCCACTGTTGAACGTCTCTCTGACATGCCTCGCCTACTACATCTAGTTTGACGAAAATCTTCATATGGTATTGATAATGGTGGAATCTCAGCCGCATCAGGAACAGGCTGGCGTGGATAATCAGTAGATGTCCGGTCAAATGCACCAACGGCACCTAAAATGCCCTCTGATGTCAATCGAATAGTAAGCCCTTCATTAGATACCTCCACAATGTTACTGTGGTATATGCGCTCCGCACCATCGACCTACATGAAAAAAAAAATAAGTTATTTAAAACTCATTAATAAAAGTGTTCATATCTTTGAAACTTAAAATCATACAGATGCTCCCATTGACTCTCCGAGCGGGGTAATCCACCATCTTGTCCGCGATATGTACCATTGCATATATTGCAATCTCAGATGTAACGGCGCATTGATAACAGGTCCGGTTACTACCCGAATGTGTCGATTAAGCCATTCAAAAATGAAATTTAAAAATTTCGATTCCCAGTTCTGATCAGTATGGCCCCTCAAATCGATGGAATGCACTGAATCATTATTCTGTGGAGCGTATGGAATCGGTTGATCCATCCCAAATTGCCTTAAACATCTATCGGGTGCCACTCAATAATATGAAAACATACCAGTGGCACTACAGATCTCCAACACGCATGTCCACTTGTACAAAAATGTGGCAATAAGTGCATTACATTCCTGTACGGCTCCCATTCGATCTACAAAAAAATATAGCATTCAGTTAGTTAATATATTCAGTTAACACAACAAAAAAATAAATTTTAATTTACAAATACAACCAAAATCAAAATACGTACCTGATCATAGCGCTGCATGTCTAAATCCTCGTGGTATTTTTGTACATCTTTATTATTATTATTTCTTAAGTTCAACGGGGATCGCCACCTAAAACACATAAAAAAATTAGGTTATTAGCAAATTTATGGTAATAAATATTACTAACGATATTCAACCATAGAATATATTAAATAAATTTTACCTATATCCGTAAGGTCTGCTCTGATCTAATACAAATTGTGAATAAAGGGCGGCCGAAATTGATTAAATCTCTCCCACGCCCACATTTGTATTAATTGGTGATAACCACCAAGACCGTTCGCCCTAGGTCGAGTCGCACGAAACAACTCTCTGTACAGCCAGGCCAAGACGGCTGATCCCCAACTATACTCACTGGCTTGGGCTAAATCCTCTAACAATGGGAGCCACATCAAATGTATGAAATTATTTGTTGTGCCTGGACATAGTAGTCCACCAATACAGCGTAATATCCAAGCACGTGCAAAGCACTGAATATGGTATTCCGTTGCCCCAGCAGGTAAATGACTGAAATTCTGACTTAACCACGTCAGTTTAATTTTAAGTCCTCTAATGGCATCCTCTGGGGGAACTTGGCCCAACAACCGACCACATAGATTCGGCCAATCATGCTGAAAGTGCCCCGTCACAGCACGTCCTTCGACAGGTAGCCCGGTCAGTATCTGTATATCCTCCAGTGTTATTGTAGTCTCACCAACAAGAAGGTGGAATGTATCCGGTCTCCATCTCTCGACAAGAGCAGTCATTAAATCCATATTAACATTCATCACACCGATTTGCGAAACACCATAAAATCCTACTAATCTCAGGTACGGTGTGTTCAACCTAAAAATAAATAAATTATCAGACAAATATATATAATACTAAATTTGTCAAATGACACAAGAACTAATTATGTACTGGCAAAACACTTACAGTTCCGGCCCATACTGCATCAGCTCGATGCTTGCCACTCAAGGTGAGTAGGTCATCAGCGTATGGTCCCGGATTCATGAATTCTTCATTTCTTAAATTTTCCATTACTTACTAACCTAAGTGCACATAGATAACAACATGTGTTACATTTGCATATTTAAAACATACATTTTCATAATCATAATAATAAACAAAAAATTCCTATCATTAAAATATATTCATCAAATAATATCAAAATAAAATTAATATATCAATTTTTTTTTAAAACGTATTTGTTATCATCATAGGTTCATATTTTCATAATATTTAAATAGTTTTCATTCTATAATGAATAAATATGAATATCAATAATATGTAAAAAAAAAAATTAAATTTTCAATTCAAACGAATTACATTCATATCATTTTAATATTATATTTTATCACACCATTTCATTTAATTTGTACCTAATACTAGATAAATAGATAAATAATCAAACAAAAAATATTAAGTCAACACTAAATGCATGGCATTTTAATTTCTGCTAAAACTACATTTTTCATTTCACATTATTCTAATATGTAAGATTAAAAAATAATGTATATAACCAAATAATAATAAAACGGTATAACTTACTTTTGTTTTTTTCGTCTTTACAATAAATCGTTAGAAATAACCTGCAATTTATAATGTAACAGAGTTAAATATTTTTACAATTACAATAATAAAATACAATAATTTTTATTATTATCAATTTTTACGACTGAATTATATATTATTTTATCGATACCCTTAAAACTTTTATACTCAAATTTTTTTCGGAAAAAAAAACAAAAATTTAACAACTACATAGAAATTTTGGATAATAATTTTTTAGTGCACTGAAAAAAATAAATTTTTTTTTTTGTTGGAAGGATAGAAATATAGAGAATATTTTTTTCACGAACTAAAACAAATAAATTATGCTGGAACGAAGTAAATAAAGACAATATTAGTTTGCGTAATAAAATGAATCAAAGAAATTGAACAGAAGGAAACACAGAAAATTTATTTTTGCTGAGAGGGAGTAAAAACCGAAGGAAACACAGAAAATTTGTTTTTGCTGAGAGGGAGTAAAAACCGAAGGAATGCAACAGCTGAATTTGGGGTTTAAATACCCCAAATTCAACACACAACATGTAACACCTCCATCGCCGCCCCCGTTGGAAGGACGCCGACGGGCGCGCTACCCGACGCTCACTCACACAGATATGCACATGCACAATGCGGAAGCATACATTCATACATAATATACATACGAAAATACGGGTTAATTAAAAACTTGACTTAACTTGTGGGCACAGACTGATCATACAATAACTCACACACACGCAGGCACTAAGCGGAAGCATAAAGCGAAAGATAAAACAAAGGAAACTTAACATAAAACATACTAACGTTTACATTTCCCAAAAGAAATCTCAAGATTAATACATATAATTACTTAAATACAATAATACCGAAATACAAGAAAAACTGAAGTGCAGAAGCTGAACAAAATACAAAACTTCTAACTTCAACGTGGCCGACCTTGCAGATGCGTGACTCGAACAGAACCAAACCTGCTACCTGCACGGAAAGGAAATTCGTGCTAAGCGATAAACGCTTAGTGGGGAGAACACACAAGAGTATAGACGGCCATTCACAATGGTCGCCAAGGCATAACACATTCACAATGGCAAATGCAACATTCAGAATACATATGTAATCAGGCTTGCATGATAAGGCATTAATTCGAAACTCATAACCATAACCATATACTTATGTCAAGAATAAACCAAAACAGACATGATACACTACACGATACAAGTATCATTATGCAGAGCCACTTATAAAATCACATGCATATACCTACAATGGTATCAAATATCAGTACCTTACCGTGCGAAGTCGCATGAGATCTCCACATGCAATTGTCATAACCAAGTACCCATGCATGAACTGACAATCCAATCAAATGCGACACAATTACCATATGATAACACACCCAATTCTCATGTTAAGAATACTAGCTATCTAACATACTATGACATGCCATGCACACACTAGCCGAAAACCAAAGGACAACATCCAAAGCACCACATTCCCGCTGCGCAACTCTAATATAAAATATCATGCTGAAAACACTCTAATAGCGGAGGCCGAAGACATAATCATATAACATCACATTCATATCACCACCATGCAGAAAGTACAGTTAAATCTTACATACTTACAGCCACCGCAGCTTCGGTTCACATGCTTATATATAACAAAACCATGCATGAGTCACATACATAAATACATTAGTCGATCACATTCAAGCATTCTGAAACTTATAACACAACACATGACAAATGCGGATAATAGTGATAAGTATCCAATCATGCTTACAATATAAACACATACATTCCGAAGTTCAAATCTACTTTCATATACATATAAACTGGTTCCTCAAATCATTATCGTGCTCATTCGGATATCACATTCTTATAGTTATTTCAAAATAAAACAAATCAACAAAGCACCTGCTGACTCACAATAGTGGATAACGAGTGAACAGATTAGTACCTTACGGGTACAAATCGGCCAAAGGGTACCTTACGGGTACGAATCGAAAACCATTTCATAAAAACATTTCACTGAAGGGGGATCTTAAACAAGATCCAAAAACATTAAAAAGGATCGCGATGATCCGCACATATAAAGGGTTCGCGAGGAACCAAACGGGGGACCTGATCAGGGTCCAAACGTCCAAAGGGCTGCAGCTAACGGAACTCTATTAGGCATGCCTAACTATCCACTTACTTAACTCTAGCAGGTCATGCATAAAACAATTCACGTTTCAAATCGCACAACGCATAAATATATATATATATATACATCATGCATAAACCAGAGTACGATAGACATATAAACATGCTCATAAGGTCGGTCATATATCATACAATTCCTATTGCAAAACATAATACACTCAATACACTTTAACATTAAACAATGTTCTAAAGCATGTCAAAATTAGGTATGGAAGCACTACCATGCCAATGATTATTAATACAAAATCCTAATCATGCGGTAGGTTAGGATAACTAAGTATAAATCATGCATAATCCAAAATTACATTTAAGCATAACACATTGAGCTCAGAGGCTAAAGCATAATAATGCATTCAGACGTCAACCATATTATTCAAATAAATTTGGCATAACATACTATCAATCATACCTCATACAATTCATATTCTGAAGCATGCAATAGATCAATCAATCACATTCTAGCACTACTCAATATACTAAAGCGTGTCAGGAATACATGTGGAATCATATTATGCCAATGATTAAAAATGCATAATCTTAGTCGTGGAATGATACAATATACTCTTAAGCATGGCATGTTATTCTTAGAGGAGGATCTGATCAAGGATATGCATAACATATTGCTAATCACAAGTAAACTAGGATAATCATTCATATAAACAAGATAATATAGCACACAGTAGGGGAAAACGCCATAAAAGCATTTGAAAGTCATTTTATAAGAAAACTAGTCACTTGGGGAACAAGACAAAACGAAAAAGGCCATATAAGAACATATAGAAGTATGACATGAATCATACAGCAGTATAAGTCCATACAGAAGAGATAGGAAATTCATTTTGGTTGAAACTGGGCTAAATCAGAAAAATGGGGCTGAAGGGGGTCGGTCACGAGCCATGTCACGACTCGTGACTGGCCTCAAAGGAGGGTCACGAGTCGTGACATAGTGTCATGCCTCGTGACACGCAAGGGAGTCACGGGACGTGACTCTAAGTCACGCCTCGTGACACACAAGAGAGTCACGAGCCGTGACTCTAAGTCACGAGTCGTGACTTGCCCCACACAGGGCAGTCACGCTTCGCGACTGGGAGTCACGCCTCGCGACTGGGAGTCACGCCTCGCGACTGCTTCCAACCCACCGAGAAGTCACGCGCCGAGTCACGTGCCGTGACTGGGAGGCAGAGTCACGTACCGTGACTGAGAGTCACGACTCATGACTTGTCTCTCTCAGGAAGTCATGACACACGCTTGAAACGGAAATTCCACCAGAATCGTGATTTCCCGTTCCCAGCATGCCCAGAATTCAAAGAACTCGACAAAATCATTTTCAATTTGATTCAAAACACTACCAATCTCTTCTTACCTTCCAATCGATCTTCCAAGCATCAAAAATACAGTAACACCAACTTAATTCAACAATCAAAACAAACAGAATCATGCATAAACACATTCAATTTCTTCAAGAACATAAACCCTAAAAATTACAGTAAGTTCAAAACCCAAACTCAGTACCTTCAATTCAATCTTCACATGTATTACTAACACATCAACCCATATAAATCATGTATATACACATTTCCAAAACACACCAAAATTCCAGAAATCAAACAATGTAAACACATTTACAATCTAAGTGAGAAATAGGGCAGAGACATTCAATTAATTCTCAAACTGAAATTGAAGAACACAGAGCTCCCAAACATTGCATGCATTCAAAACACACTCCCAAACCTGGAATTGAAGATCCAAAAATCACACTTCCAGCTTCAATCCTCAATCCTAAACTTGTCCTTAACCTTCTTCTTGCAATCCAAAGCTTGCACAAACAAGAAACCCACAAAATCCTTAGTTCAAACCCTAACTGAGGCAAAACCAGTAGAAGAAGAAGAAGAAGAAGAACAGCACGTTAAACTCCAACTTACCTCTTCAAGCAAAACACAAGCTCCACCAAGACACCCAAACACGCACACAACCAAGGAAGGGGAGACAAGGAACGAGAAAAAGGAAAAATAGAAAGAAAACAAGGAGGAGAAGAGAGAGCAGAAAACGTGATCTGCCCTTCTCCCTCATTCTTTGTCTCTTTTTCTCATTTTTCCATTAATTGTCCACCTACCAAGCCCACTTGGCAACTCCCAATTGGACCACAAAACCCACTTAAACTTTCCAAACCAAAGCACCACACACTCACATGCACCCAATCCTTTCTTGAATAAATATCTCATGCCAAGGTACCAAACTCACACTTCACTAAATAAATGCCACAACCAAAACACCCTACAACCGAATACCACATGCACACTCAAACATTTCTCTTCTTAACATACTTAATTAATTATTTACCAATAAGTCCTTATTATCCAAAATTTCTCATGCACAAATTACTGAAATACCCTTGCATTCCCGACTTAGCATGCACATTCCGACCAGGGCTATTTTGGGGTGTGACACAACAGTCCGGTCAACTTGATGTGACCGGACCTGACATCTGAAGACGCAACACTGTGCTACGTCACTACAAAAAAAAAAAAGGAAATTAGCGACGGCCATTTCCGTCGCTAATTTAAGAAATTCCGTCGCTAATTTATTTTAGCGACAAAACGACTAACTGTCGTAAATAGCGCCGTCGCAAAAAATTTGCGACTAAAAGCTTAAATAGTCGCTAAAAATAGCGACGACAAAAATAGTCGCTAAATATAAAAAATTCCGTCGCTAAATAATCCTGACAAAATGTTAAAAATTTATTAGCGACGAAAATTTCAGTCGCTGTTCCGTCGCAAAAATATTAAATTTTTTATTTTTTATTTTTTTAATTTAATTTATTATTATTATTACACCCAAAATTTAATTTATATAAATAATAATTATACAATATTATTAACAATACTATTAATTTAAAAAATATATAATATTATACAAATATATTAAATTATACAATTAAAAGTGCAAATGATCGGTTCGATTTTGAACCGAACCAAATAAACTGAAAATTAAACTTATATTCAACAAAATAAAACCATTTAAATAAATTGAAAGAAAAATTACATAAATTTTTCATATTATGTTCCTAATAAATACTAAGCAAAATTACATTAAAAATAAATACAACATAAAATTTGATTAATAATACATTGTGATTTCGTAACTTGATTGATCTCGAACTGAGAATTTGAGTCTCATCTTGAATAAAAGCCTAAAATCAAAAAAAATAAAAATAAAAATAAGCAATTCCAATACCAATTTATCAAATACAAGATACTCTTTTCAATAATAAAAATAATACAACAATAATAAGCCGATTTAATGTATAAGCCGGATTAACATTAGAATATTAAAATTTCCTACTTAAAATTATAAATTACTTCAAATGTACTAACAAATTCTACCGAAATTTCAACAAAATTTCCTCTACAATATTGCCTAACCCCTGTAAAAAAAAATCTTTTAACACTTCTAAATATCCGCACATTTAATCACCATACCCCAATCAAACCAAAGGTTGTCCAAATTTCATCATTTAATATTCAGAAGAGAAACATTCTTAAGTAACCTAAGGCAGTGATATCCAAATTTTATCACCAAGTCATCAGAAGAAATGCACTATTATATTTATAAAACTTAAGCACCAAAAGATTAAATAGAAAGGAATTCATATCAAATATAAGAAGTAGCTTACTTTGGAGAAAAAAGAGCATCATTAAAAGATTAAAAGGTAAATTGGAAAAGCATAACACTAACAAGTACTAACAAAATCCATCTAATGAAAGTACTGACCCCTCTGGAATAGCATACAATAAGACTTCAGAACAGTCAATTCCTCTAAGATACTCAGAGAAGCCATCCTGTAGTTAACAGCAAACACTACTTAGACAACTAATTATTCTGTCAAAAGAAATTTACTTATAAAATCAAAAGTAAGGCAATATCACAAGAACACGATTTTGACAATCACCAAGAAATAAAATCAGCTCGTAAACTTTTTCAAAATGGATACTTAAAGGGGAATGGAGGGAATAGCAATAAGCATATAATAGGAGCTTAGGACAATAGTTATGCATAAGAACATGCATTAATTCAATATCACAATAGCAAATTCATCAAATGATTAATAGTTAGATGAAAAAGTCATTTATAGATTAATAGTTAGATGTGTCAATCCTATACATATAAAGACTGGATAGCTAGAATCAGTTTCATAATTTTAAGTTGAAACTAAAAATATCTAGGATTACGATCCTAGCAAATCAAATTAGAAAAAGCAGTAAAAGCATACTTCCTTTTACTAGAATATTCATTTGTTGCTAAAACTACTCATTGATTATCCAATCCAGCAAAAACCGTATACTCACCACCAAGCGGATTCTTCCAAAAATATAAATCAAACCTAAAGAATTAAAACAACAAAAAACTACAGATAATCAGTGATATGAACCTGTCACTTGTTAAAAAATTAAATACGAAATAGAACAAAACATAAAATGAACCATTTCGCATGAGTAAAAAAAGAACTAACTACCAAAACTGGATTCTTTTTTTTCTATCTATTTTCTTAGCAACCAAACAATAAACAAACAAACAAATAAAAAGCTCACACAGCATGCTCTTGATGCTTACCGGCTTTCTAGTAAGCATAAGCCATGGTGAACTGATAAAGATCCATTATCAGAGGCGTAACCACAGATAGCGAATTAGGTTCTGAAATAACAGATAAGGAAAAAATTTGAGTTCAAAGAATTAATTTAGAGTATGATTTAGACAGAATTTAATGATTTAGAAGAGCATGTCAAAGTTCGGATCAAAATAATTCAATTACAGAGAGCGAGAACTTACAATCTTTGCCACCGCAGATGACACTTCTGGTTAGATGATACATGACGGAACTGGTTCAGGTTCAGCTGCTCAACGAAAAGAGATCTGGACGGAGTCGCCGGTGAGTAAGAGACGAGGAACAAGTAGCGATGGCGACGGGCCATGGCGGCGAACTGACAGAGTGCGAGGGAGACGGTGCGCGAGGCAGCAGCAACGGCGAGATCGGATCTGCAACGGCGGGGTGGGGGTGAGCGGTGGCGGGGTGGAGAGGCGACACCGGATCTGGCGTCTGGTGGCTCGCGAGGGAGAGGACGTGCGATGGAGGGGGCGGCACTGGTGAAGGTTGCCCCTTCCTCTCTGAGCGCGGTCCCTCTCTCTCTCGTTTTCTATCTTCACTCTTTCCTGCTGTAGGGTTAATTAAAATCAACACTTAACTATTTTCGGATCTAAATTTAATATTCAATAAATTTTTTTCTACAAGATTTTTTTTTTTTATCTATATATATATATACATACATATATTAATTTAATCAAAGTTATGAATTCAAAAACCGAAAATAATATCAACACATATTTCTTAATAAATTTTTTTATTAATATTAATTTAATTTTACCCATCTAATTAATATTTTCATTAAATTTTTAAATAATTGATTAATAAAAAATTTATTTTACATAAATTAAAAATAAAATCCATAATATAAAATGATTACAAGCTAAAAAAATACAATGAAAAAATTTATTTTAATTTATGAAAGTACTAAAAAAATTTTAAAATTTTGTTTACAATTATTTTAATTATATAATTTCAAGATTAAATATTAATTTTATGGAGATTAATTAAATGACTGAATTCTAATATAATTTAATTTCTAACTCAAAAATATTAAAAATAATTAATAACCATAAGCATGTGTGTATATTTTTATTATTATAATATTTAGTAAAATCAATAATCAAAATTTTAAATTTTTTAAAAATTTACAATTTTGTTAGCGATGGATTGTTTGTCGCTATTCCGTCGCTAAATTATCACTAATTTTCTGCATAATTAATAAATTTGAAAACTTTTTAGCAACGGAATAATCCGTCGCTATTTAGTCGGTAAATTTGCATGTCGCTAATCCGTCGCTAATACGTAGCTAATTAGCGACTAAAAATTTCAGTCGCTAAATTCCGTCACAAAAAAATGGCGCCACCTGTTGCCGCCAAAAATTAGCGACGGTTTCTTTATTGCCATCGCTAAAACTGAAAAAATTAATTTTTACGACTAAATCTCTAAATAGTCGCTAATTAGCGACAAAAATTTTTTCGTCGCTAATTTGTGTTTTTTTTGTATTGCGTCTTCATATGTCTGAAACCCATGTGACCGTTGTCTCATGGGTGTTTGAAAACGCAGCCAGTGGCTGTGTTTTCAGACACAACGGGCGTCAGAGTCAGTTTGACTCTGACGCAATGACGCAGGCACGTGCTGCGTCTTCGAAAACTATCCCAACCCCACAAATAATATCTGACACACTCTATTTTTATAATTTTTAAAAAAAAAACATTATTAAAAAAAATTCCCCCAAAATACACCGGTCAAGTCATTTATTGCAAAACAATTATAATGGTAAATTAACTTAGAAAAGGAAAATGCATTGGCAGGAATATTTTGCTAATTTCAAATTTGATATAGAATATATTTCAGGAAAAGAAAATGTATTAGCAGATTTATTAAGTCGACCTAAAAGCAATATATAGAATGTTTGTACTGACTATTATCTCGTAGGAATAATATGGAAAAGAGTTCGGAAAGCATATCTCAAATGGAATTTATTCGAAAATGTATGTCTTGGATCCAAGTTTTGGAATGAGATGAAACAACAAATGGAAAATCTATAAAAATATATATCTCATTCTCTAGAAATAGATAATGAGATAAATCAACTATCTATGAACTATGTACAAGCTGTCTGCAAATAGCCTGTGAAAGATCTAATAATGAGCACCAGCTCAAGCAATTCTAGCTCGCAAAAAATTACTATTCTTGGAACTATAGCTAAGAAGGAACTAGAAGACGATACATCCAAACATATATTGATGAAAAGAATTGTACAATATTTAGACCATATTGATCGTTTTGATCATCCTTCAACATCAGTTCAAATACCTATGGAGAAACTCAGTTCAAGACTAATAACTCCAAACGATTTATTTGAAAATTTATCACTAAAAGTTCATGGGTTGATGATAAAAGATCCAAAATCAATGTCTCTGAACAGAAGAAGCAATAAGAGAAGATTTTCTCAAAGCACTTCAATATTTAGCCAAATTTACTAATGTAGTTGAGATAGGTACAATCACAGTGAATGGAAAATATAACAAAGCAATCATAAGGAAAGGAGCAAATCTAAGGACGGTCCAGAAATTATATCGCTTTGGATTAATCCACACTATTTATTTTGGAGAAGATCTAGAGGAGGTTAAATATTTATCAGACATAATTAGTTTACAAGTTGAAATGTTTAGAAGTATTACTAAGGCAATTGAAGTCTATATTAGAAGCATTCCTGAATGGGATGATAAAAATAATACATAACTTAGTGCCGAAATATTTATTAAGATGAGAACTAACAAGCAGGAATTTATTCTAGATGAACAGAGGACATTTTCCTTTCTACCTATAATTCTAAAAAAAAAATTACCAGAAAAGAGAATGAAAAATGTGGAGACACTTGTAAGGGGATTAAAGGAGATTTTAAATGATGACAAAAGATACTATACAAGTTATCCAAAAGGAGTGCTGATCACCAATCTAGCTGGCAAATGGCACCAAAAATATCAACTAGAAGGTTATCTTTAAGGAAACTTGGACGGGAGAATACTGATGAGAAAAGCTACATAACAGCTATTCGACAGGTACATAAAGAGAACCTATAGTATAATTAAAAGAGGAAAGGACAGAACCTAGTAGAGCTAGACCCCCTCTGAAAAAGAAAAAGACCAGCAATTCAAAATGTACCACAAAATGATAAGGTAAGGAGTGATGTGATAGAGGAGGGTTAAACCTCTGTAAAAACCCACTTTGTATTGAGAAGAGGCACGACTTGGCTTACAACTTATCTTTTTGCTTTGCTTACTGCCTATCCTGCTCTTTCTTGTAATTTCAGTTCATAAATAAAATTTATTAAATTTTAAATCCACTTCCATTCTTTCTGAGTAGCCTAAATATTTAACATTTAGATCCAACAAGAAATATAGGAAACTAAGTACAATAGATAAAGAGGATTATATTACTCAGAATCCTTTAAAAAATTTTCTATTCTAGGAATATTCATGAAGCGTTTTCTATTGCTTACTGAAAATATTTTTAGTAGGAACTCTTAATATTACTAGGCCCATGTTTGAGTTTGATAGAGTTGGAATACGCCCATGACTCTATAAACGATTGAGTTCCTATCAAGATTAAATGGAGTTATTTAATCTAAATTAAATTACCAAATATTATCTCAGAAAGAGTCTGAGTTAAACTAGAGTTAGGTCTCTAGCCATTAGGACCTCTATAAATAGAGGTGAGGTTCTCATAATTTGGTAACGAGAAAACGTATACGCCGTAAGGCTGCTCGTTCCCACTCATAGTTTTCTGTCTTATTTTCAGGGGCATTTAGATTGTGATCTAGCTGCTCTTACCCCGAGTGGGTAAAAGCCAGACCAGTGACCAAAACAAACGAGATCTTGGTAGATGCTTCCGCAACTAGTTTCTGCGCTACAAGAGGTAGGTACATTTATTTAATGTTACCTCCGCATGTTAATTATATATGTATAATTTTCCCTTCATTGGTTTCAGAGCCTGGTTTTTGCGTCCTGGCATGTGGCTAAGCAGATCTAAAATTTTATGTGTAAAATTATTAGATCTGGGATGCATATAACACAACAAAAATTTGTTTTTTGTGTGAAAAATATATATGCGTGTATATTTCGGCTCGATTTCGTGTATGTGTACACCGAAACCCGAGGGGACGAACATGAGTGTTCTAAACGGCTAACTAGAAGTCGGGATTTTTTATTTTTGACCTCACCATTGGATTCACAGACCCAGAAAACCCCCCACCGGCCGGAACAGGAGAGTCAGAAACGGTCGGCAAGGCGGCACGTGGAACACACGCGCTCCAACTCGTTCGGCGCGTGCGTGTGGGCAGTGGCCCACACACACGTGCCATGTGTCAGCAATATTGTGTCACTGCTGATATGTGGCCCAATGGCCGAGCGCCACGTGGATGGCAGAGGCCATGCCACGTGGCACAACGTGGGGCGGACACGTGGGCAAATTAGAGGACGACACGTGGCTGACCGAGGTCGTGCCACGTGTCATGATGACGTGTCATACAGCTGACACGTGGCCCAACCAAGGAGTGACACGTGGACCAATGAGGCGGTGCCACGTGTTATGCCATGTGTTATTGATGACGTGGCATCAATGACACGTGGCCCAATCAGGGGTTGCCACGTGTCAGACCGAGGTCTGCCATGTGGCAATGCTGACGTGTCATGCGTGACACGTGGACCAATGAGACACCGCCACGTGGCACCAGTTGGACCAATTGCTTTCAGACACATGGCGTGACTGGATGAAGACACGTGGCACGCTGTGGCTGTGACACGTGTCTGGTCGAGTGGGAGGCCGCGCGTGGGGCGCGTGAAGGCGCGTGGGCGCGTCAATCTCCCTCTGGTCGGCGCGTGTGGGAGCGTGCGGTGTCTTCCGACCACCATTTCAACTCTGATTTTTGTCAAATAATTTTTTAAAAAATTATTTCTAATTTTTTGGTCATATTTTCAAAATTTTTTAATGACCAGAAAATTAATTTTGTAATTCTTGAAATTTAAATGTGTTTAATTTCAAAATAAAATATTAAAATTTGTAGAAAATGTGTTTTCTGCTTTCGAAAATTTTTAAAAATATTTTGAAAATTTTTTTGAGGTTCTGTCCTTATTTATTGATTGAAATACGTTTTAATCATGTGTATTTATACATGAGTGTATAATTTTTTCCTGTAATATGTTACAGAAATGTTAAATAAGGGCACCAGTTCTTCCTTTAGAAACGCATAAGTTGCTTTGAGAATTGAAAGAATGCAATCAATAAGCAACATGATAATGCAAAGGAAGATTTGAGCTGATAACATTGATGCAATAGTGCATCATAAAATACATGTGTGAGAACAAATGCAAGAGTGCATTTGAACTGGTGGTCCAAGTATGAAAATAAAATTTTGGTTTGAGTTACCAAAAGAAAAGTGTTGAGAAGTAACACTAAAATTCTGTGATGGTGTTGAGAAAAGGACGGAATGTGCATTGTCCATGGTTTCATCAATGGACTTATGAGTCGCTTGATGAAGTATAAAATTGGTCAGAAAAATAATCCTAATAACTAAAAGATTTAATGAAATCTGGACTTCAATAATAGTTGACATAAGTGTCAATTTGAGTTGGCATTTGTTTAAAATAGGATTTATATTTCCTATTAATATTTGACATGAGTGTCTTATTTTGGGATTATTGGATTTTTGGTTAAATAAATGTGTTTATTTACTTATCATGATGGCATTTAACTTTATAATAAATGAGTTTATTTTAATTGTTAATTGCCTTGCGATATTTTATGAGTAAAATTATTGCATGCTTATTAAGTAAAGGCTTAATAAAGATCCCCTCATAAGTTTAAAAACTTGATAATCCAATAATTCAGATTTATTATACATGAAATCTTAACCTATAAAGTTGGACATTAGAACTTAGAAGGTAATTGGTACTCTAAGTATACTTTTCGAATTTGAGTCTAATAGAAAATTTTACTAGGTTATTATTTCAGGTGTATAATAAATTGCATGTGTTGCCTTATCTCCCGTAAATATGTGCAATATTGTTCCATTTGAGATCAGAGGATCTTAATGGATAATGCTTCCAAGTCAATTGTCGCCCTTAATATAGATATTAAGATGAATGTTGACAATTATGAAATCTGGAATACAAAGATCCAGTATGTGCTTAAAGAGTAAGAGGCTCTTAAATCCTCAAGTTCGGTTATGGTTGAACCTGAGGATGACACTATAACCCAGCATAAGCAGGACCGGAATGCCTATGTTGCATCACATCACTAAGCAATTTCGCAAGTATCAAAATGCAATAGATCTGTGGATCGGTTTGCAGGAGAAATTCAAAGATACGACTCTGAATAAGCTCCGATCATTGACGATCAAATTTGATATATATCAGAAAAGTCTGGTTATTCGATGCGAAAATATCTAAGAAATATGGAAAAGATAAAGTGAGCTTAGTGAACTTAGTCATAAGTGACTGATGAGCAGTAAGGTCCAAACCGTTATCCATTCTTTACCCAAGAGTTGGTAGCATGTGAGGATGCAACTAACTCACATAAATAAGCAAGAAGACATTTGAGGATGTCACTTGTTATTTGAAGCTTAAAAGGGGCCGTCTGACAGTGATTAAGGTCAATGTCATATGGTATAGTCCTGTCCTAATAGAATGAGTTCTCATTAGAATAAGAGAATAAGCTTCATCAATAGGGATAAAGAAAAGGCTTGAGAGCCTGAAAAGTAAAAGGAATAGAATCATGAAAGGTCCAAAGGCAAATGGGTGGTAAACAATTCAAGAGTGAAATGTTTCAATTGCCTAAAAGGATACTATGCAAAGAGACTGCATTGTATCTTTAAAAGATACACTATTCTGACTCAAGAGTGAGTGGAATTTATGTATCTAGTTCTGAATTTCATTATTCGTGGGTGATAAATTTAGAACCAATGGACCGGATAACAAGGGATCGAGATACCTTTGTTATGAAATTTAGGTTATGTTCTTACTTATTGAAATTTGTTTTCAATTTATTTTTGAGGATAACAGTGTATACTTATGCTTGAATGATTTTATTGTTATGGATGTGGACCATAACTATTTGAGTAAAACTAATTTTTCCTTTAATAGATTCTTATTCTTCACATAGTTATGAGGACAATGTGAAATTATGGCATGCTAAATTAAACCATATTGGACAAAACCGAATGAGTCGGTTAGTCAAAGAAGGTTTAGTAGGCGATTTAAATAAGGTTGAACTACCTACATGTAAGCATTGCCTAAAAGAAAAAACTAGTTAGAAAATCATTCGAATAAGGAACCAAAGCGAATTTCCATTGCAGTTAGTTCATTCTGACGAATGTGGTCAAATGAATGTAAGGGCAAGGCATGGTGCCTACTATTTTATCATATTAATATATGACTATACTAGGTATGGTCATGTCTATTTGAATTCTCACAAGTCAGAAGCATTGTGTTGCTTCACGACTTATATGAGTATAGCTGAGAATCAATTAGATAAAAGGATCAAAACTTTAAGAACTGACAGAGGTCAGTAATATCTTAGAGATAAACTTAAAGTTTCATGTGATGAAAAAGGATTGAATATCAGTTGTTCATTCCTTGAAATCCACAACAAAACGGTGTTGAGGAAAGGAGAAATAAGACTCTCCTACATATGGTTAGATCTATGATGGCAGAGGCAAATTTGCTTATCTCCTATCGGGGAGATACTTTATTGACTGCCACATATGTTTTGAACTGCATGCCCTCCAAATCTGTCATTACCACAACTTATGAGTTGTGAACTGGTCGACAAGTTGACCTAAGCCATTTATAACTTTTGGGTTATAATGCTTACGTCCATGATACCTCAATTTGGTAAATTTGAGACCAAGAGGCAGAAGAGTATCTATGTGAGATATTCTGAAGTATCAAAAGGATACATTTTCATGGGTGAGTAAGAAAATGGCACAGTGACGGAATTTGAATCACTAGACGTCATATTCTTAAGAGAATACATTTTCTAAGTTGGGCGAAGTGAATTGAGATTTCACTTTCTATTAATTTCAGGTAGAGGAACGATCAGGATCACTCCATCCGAGTGGGAGGGAGTTAGAGGAAGAAGGTTAAGACCTTCATCCTCCAAAATATCCGAATGTTCGAGACCTGATTCGAATGGGAGCATTCTTGACTCCAGTGGGAGGAAAGAATATAGTATTCCTAACTCCAGTGGGAGTATGGAACATGATCCCAGTGGGAGCATTGTGAATCACGATAAATATATGAGACATGTTTATCAAGATTCAGAACTGCAAAAATCTAAAAGGATAAGTGTTTCATGCCGACAATTTAAAATTGAAGGCCTGAACGAAGCCCTTTTGGTTATCCCACAAGACTAGAAAGAGCATAAAACCTATTCAAAAATGCTTTTTCATGCCCATCTAAGAAAAAAAATGGACTAAAGTAATAGAAGAAAAATTGGCATCCATGAGATCAAACCATGTTTGAGAACTATTTGATCTACTGGAAGGACACAAATTGAGAATAAATGTATTCTCAAAACAAAGCGAAAGGCTGATAGAGGTATTGAAAGATATAAGGCTCAGCTAGTCGCTATGGGGTTCATACAATAGGAAGAGATTGACTATGAGTTGACTTTCTCATCTGTTGTAAAATTTACGTCCTTGAGGTTTATTCTAGCCATAGTGGCAAGTTTGAACGTAGAGCTTCATCAAAAGGATGAAAAGACTACTTTTCTCAATGGAGAAATGGATGAAACAATCTACACGTTTCATCGAAAAAGGCAGCAAACATAAGGTTTACTGATTGATGTGTTCAATCTATTGCCTTAAACAGTCTTCAACACAATAGTGCTTGAGACTTCATCATATAATCATGCCGAATGTGTTCAACATGATTGATGAAGATCATTGTGTTTATAGTAAAAGCTCTAAAAATGAATTCATCATTTTGGCATTGTATGTAGACGACATACTTAAAGCCGAAAATGATAAATGGTACGTAAATAAAATCAAAGATTGGTTATCGTCCAACTTTGAGACAAAGAATATGAGTTGTGCATATTACATTCTTGAAGTTAAGATTTCAAGAGATCATTCAAGAAGATTGTTGTCTATTTCTTAAGAGAAATATATCAACAAAGACCTTGAGCGATTTAATATGCAAAAAAAAAAAATGCAAACTCATAGATTACCCCATTGCCAAGAATCAGTTTCTTAGCAAAAATGTGTGTCCTATGAGGTCAGAAAAATTGAACATATGAGGAGCGTTCTATAAATAACAGTGCCATGGGTAGTCTTATGTATGCAGTGTTGTATACAAGACATGATATATACTATGCAGTGAGCATGGCAAATAGATATCAATCTAACCCAGGCAAAGCACATTGGAAGAAATTGAAAGGATACATATATACCTTAAAGGTACTGCAGCCTATTCTCTCTGTTATTAAGAAAATGATCTGCATTGAGAGAATACAAAGATGTTGATTTGGTAGGAGATGTGGATGAGAGGAAATCCGCCTTAGGTTTATATTCTTGTTTGGCAAGAGTGCCATCTCGAGGAGTAACAAGAATTAAACCCGTGAAGCCCTATCAATAGTGGAAGTTGAATTTGTCACTTCCTCAATTGCAGTACAGGAGACAGTTTGGCTAAAATGGTTTGTGAGCCATTTAAGAGTAACTGTCTTAGAGGTATTAATGACAGTCTTTAGTGACAGTCAGTCGTTGATAGCTTATAGTGGAGCTAAGCATATCGACATTAAGTATCGAGAGATATTGTTGCACGAGGAGAAGTGAATTTACGGTACATTTCTACGCATGCAGATCCGTTGAGTAAATCTGTAATGAGAGATGTGTTTTGAGAAACACATTAGATCTCGAGGTTTGCGTAGAATTTAATTGGTACTGTTATACTTTATGTAATCCCTTAACGTTATTATTTGTGAATAATATCCAAAGTTCATTGTTGGCAATACATGAGTGTGAATGTTTATGTGTAAACATTTACTGTTATTAATATGAGATTGAGCATGTTGGACAGAGAAGTAGCCCACTCACAAGGGTGTTTACCTTAGTTTTGTCAATGAGTTGACAAAGACTAAGATGAGGCGATTTTTGAACATATGAGAATGCTCGAGAGCCTGTTCAAAATAAAAGTGCCGTCTCACAGAAATTATAAGATGTGTCTTATTAAGGTGCGAGATAAAGACATACATAAAGTTGTATGCTTTGGATTGAGATCCAAATAAGGATTGTACGAAATCCGATGGTAAGTTAAATGTAACTACCATATTCTGTCTAAAAAGCCAGAAGTAGTCCTTAAGTAAGCGGACTAAAGTTGGGTGCTTCGGTGTATCGCAACCTTACGCTTCTGTATGGTGTTTTGATATACACATTGTTGAAATGTGAGACATGCGCTCCTTTAAGGGAAGGAAAGAACACCATAACACATGTTTTATACCGTGTGTGCTTATGTGACCACAGGGATGGGAATTTAATAATATTATTGATCTCAACTTTCCCTATTGTGAGACCCTATTTATATTTCGACCCTTAGAACCCTTAACTTATCCCTGAAGTATGGTTCAATGTGGCTAGCTTAGTTAGTTTCCAAGAGGTCCGGGAAAAATTTAGGCCTGGCGGATCTAACTAGAAAAGTGAGTTGAATCATGATGGATGGCATACAGTAAGAGGGGAAGATAGCCTTCTGATCACTTTCATAAGGTTTCGTGGTTCACTGACCGGTCTATTATAGTTTCTATGAGTAGAAATATAATAGTGAACACGAAAATTGTTTTATGAGATCATGAGTTAAAACAGTGAATGTGAGAAGGCAATCTAGGGTTAGGCATACGTGAAGAAGAGGATCTTGTTTTCCGAGACGCTATATATCCCTAACAGGTGTATAGCACTAATGCTCTCGAGGTATGCTGGTCACACAATCTATTTGCCAGTATAACTGAAGATTAAGACTGGAATGCGTTCCGTCATGTGCGAGTGGGAGATGATAGAGTTGGGATACGCCCATGACTCTATAAAGGATTGAGTTCCTATCAAGATTAAATGGAGTTATTTAATCTAAATTAAATTACCAAATATTATCTCAGAAAGAGTCTGAGTTAAACTAGAGTTAGGTCTCTAGCCATTAGGACCTCTATAAATAGAGGTGAGGTCCTCATAATTTTGTAACGAGAAAACGTATACGCCGCAAGGCTGCTCGTTCCCACTCACAGTTTTCTGTCTTATTTTCAGGGGCATTTAGATTGTGATCTAGCTGCTCTTACCCCGAGTGGGTAAAAGCCAGACCAGTGACCAAAACAAACGAGATCTTGGTAGACGCTTCCGCAACTAGTTTCTGCGCTACAAGAGGTAGGTACATTTATTTAATGTTACATCCGCATGTTAATTATATATGTATAATTTTCCCTTCAGAGTTCAAAGGGCAGAAGGTATTGAAGTTGGCGCACTCAAATCAACCATGAAGGTCTTTGTCCAAGGGTAAATTGTAACACCCCAAATCGGGCCTAGTCGAAATCGGAAAGTTAAGTAAGTTAAGTGAAGGGTATTTTGGTAATTTATGCATGAGTAATATGGATAATAAGGATTTAATTGCTAAGAAATTAACTAAATAAGTTTAGTGAATGAATTATCTAGTGGAACATGTGTATGGTATGTAGGAAGTGATTGGATAAGATTGTGACACTTGGGTTTGTAGGATGATGACAAGTGGTTTATAAGGAATTGTTAGAGTGTGCTTGAAGTGTATGGAAGTAGGGTATAAGTGGATTTTAGGAAATGATTTGGTGTGACTCTAGTGTGGTACCTTGAAGATTTTTATTTAAGAAATGGTTGTATGTTGAGTGAGTATGGTGCAAGGAATGACTAAGTCAAAGGTGGTTTGTGTGCCCAATGGGAGCTTGCCATGTGGAGAGTTAGGTGGGAGCATTTAGTGTGATGTGGGTATAGGAAAGAGGAAAAGCAGATTTCTTGTTCTTATTCCCGTTGCCCTCTCTTCCTCCTCATTTTCTATTTTTCTTTTCCTCTCCTCCCCGTTTCTTGCTCACTCTCTTGGTTTGAGTGAATTAGAAGTGATTTGGTGGAGCTTAAGAAGTAGGATTGAAGAGGTAAGTTGTGGTTTTAGGGTTCTTATGTTTAAGTTCTTTTCTTTTTCTAGTTTTGTTTAAGTTATGGTTTAAATTAAGTATTGTGGGTTTGTTTGTGCAAGTGATTGATGTTAAGAAGAAGCAAAATAAAGGAAAAGAGAAGATTTAAAGCTTGAAGAGAACCGCTATTGTGCAACAAGAGGTTTGGGAGTTTGATTCCTACTTTTGAGTTTTAATTTGTCTATGCTCTAAATTCTTTTTGGATTATGAATATCCATTGGTATATGATTTCCAGTAAATTGAGTGTTTTGATATGAGTTTTATGCATATATTGGTTTAGATAAATTTATTAGTAATGCATGATGTTGATTAAATTGAAGGTGCGTGAGAATTGGAAGTGAAAGGCTTGATTAGGTAAACTCTGTTTAGTTCTCATCTGACCCCTGTACAACGTTTTTGTCATAAATGGAGTTTTAGAATTCTAAACCATGCGATTCTTGCGCCATTAGAATCATTACTTCCATATCTATAAATGTCTTAGAAATAGCCTCGGGCCAATTCTTGCTTTAAGACCCTGAATTTTTGATAACATCGTAGTGCCTCTTTTTGTATCGGGTTGTGTGACCAGTATAGTTTGTGGAGGTCATATCTGGAGTTATAGATGTCCAATTGACCTGAAACTTGTTTTATTTGAAATTTAAGACGTAGGTGAACATTTGTTAAGAAGAACACTTTTCCTAAAAATGAGGTTTAGAGGTCTGTTTTCACGATGCTAGTTAGTAGTAAAAAGCAGTCTGTTAAGGTTGCTGAGGCGAGCCTCTGTCGCGAGCGCGACAAGGATCGCGACCTCGCGACAGAAAAGTATGTTTTGAGCCTTTTCTTCTCTATTTTTGAGTCTAGGATTGACCCGGATCAATCCCGTGCCTTTCCCATCAGTTATTATGCATGTTTAGGGTAATGAAATGGCTATATAAGTAATTATCGTCGGCAAAAATTTAGGAGTATGCTTAAGATTGATGATTTAACTAGTAATCAATAATAGATATAACTCCATGAAGGTTGTTTATTGATGAGTGCTATTATGTATTGATCTCATGAATAACCTAAGCATAATGTACCATATGTATGAATGATGAATGGTAAATAGTATTGACATTATAGATTATATAAATGGATATTATTTGTGGCATGTTTTATCGAAATTATTGATATGAATATTGGATTTATGTTGTTAATGATGTGTGGCTTGCTGGAGATGAGGTAAGAGACCTTGGGATGTGTTTCGTGTGTTTGTGGATGAGTTGAGGAAGGAAAGATTTTGCAAAATTCTGCAGATTTTTGGAATCATGACTCTGTCGCGATCGCGACACTGTCGCGAGCGCGACAGAGACCGATGATTTGATGCTGTGCCGTCGCGAGCACGCGATGCTGTCGCGAGCCCGCGATAGCAATAGCTTGTCTGCTCTCTGTCGCGAGCGCGACAGTCGTCGCGCGACAGAGCATATTGTTGGGCTGTGCTATCGCGAGCACGTGACTTGTCGCGACCCCGCGATAGCAATGCTTGCCCTCTGTCGCGAGCGCGACAGAGCCGGGCCCTTCTCTCCTTCCCACAATCGCGAAGTCCGTCGCGCGCGCGCAGCGAAGAGACTATAGTCTCTGTCGCGAGCGCGACAGGGATCGCGAGCGCGACAGATATGTTGTGTTGAATGAGTTTTCTTTGATGATTCCAATGTTTGAATTCCGAACTTGTGATGCCTTTAGGTTTATTCTTTGACTATTGTATGAAGTATGTTAATATAATTGAATGTATTATGTATAATTATACTTCTGATCTTTTCTAAGATTATCATGTTATGTTCAAAGTGTAAATTGTATGATGCATGTTTGACTTTATGAACTTATTCATATGTCTCAACTATTGCTGATTATGTACAATGATATAAAGTATGTGATTTGAAATATGATTTGTATTATGCATGACCTGCGAGAGTCAGTCTAGTGGATAGTTAGGCATGCCTAATAGAGTCTTTGTAGCTGCAGCGCCCTTTGAACGATTTGGACCCTGATCAGGTCCCACGACTGGTTCCTCGCGAACCCCTATCAGTACGGATCCTCGCGATCCTTTTTAATGTGGTTGGATCGGGTTAAGATCCCTCATCAGTAAAAATGCTTTTGTGACAAAATAAAATGATTTTCGATTAGTACCCGTAAGGTACTCTCTGGCCGACTTGTACCCGTAAGGTACTAATCAGTTCACTCGTTATCCACTATTATGAGTCAGCAGGTATTTTGATGGTTTGTTTTATTCTGTTTTGAAATAGCCGTCAGAATGCGATATCTGAATGAGCAAGAATCAGTTTATGTGTATATGAATATGACCACGGGCTTCAGAAGATAAATCTGTATTTAGTAAACATGACTTTTCAGTTAACATGATTATCCGTACTTGGCATGTGATTTGTTATTAGTTTCTGAATGCTTTGAAATGATTCGATCGATGTATTTATGTATATGAGTTAAGCATGGTTTTATTGTGTACAAGCATGTGAATCAGATCGGTTGTGAGGGTAAGTATATAAGATGTAATCGTACTTTCTGTATGGTTTTGATATGAATGTGAAGTGATGTGATTATGCCTTCAGTCTCCATTATGGGAGTGTTTACAGCATGATATGCTATGTATTAGAGTTGCGCAGCAGAAGTGTGGTGTTTTGGATGTTTTCTTGGGTATGTGGCTCAGCATGATAACACTGGTGTCGTGTTTTGGGTTATGACTGTTTTAGCCCATTCCTGATATATGTATATGATTATATGTGTGAGTTTCCGAATGAATGCCTTTATTATGCAAGTCTGTTTAGATGTGTGTTTTGAATATCCGCAATTGCCATTTGAATGTATTTTGCCTCGACGACCATTGTAAATGGCCGTCCATATTATTATGTTTGTTTTCCCCACTAAGCGTTATCGCTTAGCACGGGCTCTTTTCCCCGTGCAGGTGGCATGTTTTCTTTTGTTCGAGTCGCGCATCTGCAGAGTCGGCCACATAGAAGCTAGAAGTTTTGTATCTTGTTCAGCTTTTGTAATTTAGAATCTTTGTATATCTGTGTTATATGTATAAGTAATAATATGTAAAGAGAACGATGTAATATTTCAGACTCCTATTGTATGATTGTAAAATTGTAGATGTGTATGTTTTCATTTAAAATATGCGCGTTTATGAATATGTATGTTCAGATTTTTGCTCCATAAAAGTTTTAATTCTTTCATAATTATATACGCTTTGTATCGTTTCTTTTCGGTAACATACCTACTCGTACGGTTTCCTACTTCCTTGCGGATGGGTTCGCCTACGTATGAGTTGGGGTGTTACATTTAGTGGTATCAGAGCACAAGATTCTGGTTGCCTTGTTTGTTTGAGTATTGGGTCTTTGTATGTTACTTGTTATGTGTCGAGTCTTTGTTTGAGAGTCAGTTTTGTGTCGTGGCCTAATGCAGATGTGTTTTGTCTTGTGTGTGTTTAATGGTTAGATGGAGTCTGACCCTAGTGAGAAGGTGGGCGAGACGACAGATAGTGTGAATCCAGTTAGTGTTGATCAGAGTGTTTCCGAGCATCCTCTGGCTAGGGATTTTGGTTTTGTTTCTGACGATAGGGCTCTAGTGCGAGGATTGATTCAGATTTTGGATAGATTAACTACCCCTCGCGTTCCTCAGGATTTTGTTCGGGAGAGACCTCAGAAAAGAAAAGTTTTGGGCAGTGAAGGGTCGGCAGGGAAAAGAATTCGAGAAATTCCGGTATGTCACTTTTGTCAGAAGCAACATTGGGGTCTTTGTCGGAAGCTCACTGGAGCTTGCTTCCGATGTGGCAGCAAAGCCCATCAGCTTGCTAATTGTCCGAAGTCAAGGGAGAATTTAGCTAGGCAAGCTAGGAAAGATATGGAGGAATTGCTTAGAACCACTCGTGGGCCAACAAGGTTTATTGAGCACCGTAGTGTAGTGACAGAGCCTGTAGAACCTTCGGGTAAGTTTTGTTTTGAGGTGTTCGAGTAAATTGTTTAGTAATCGGAGGTAGAAGGGTATTTGGATTCCATAAGGTTTTGGTAGTACTCTATATACCTGTCAGCTATCTCCAGAAAAGTATTTGAATAAAAGCATATTACATCATGGGGATGGGACTAAAGGCATCATTACAGCATTACTTGCATTTCCTCAGCATCATTCTGCATACATGAGCCATCACATTTTCATTGCATCATCATCCCTTTGACCATACATGAAAAACGTTTGTATATGTGTTTTGATTGAGAGAAAGCTGACAGGGTGTACGTGTACTATTTTCTATTAGGAACAAGAGTAGTAGTGATAAGTATAAGCAAGTAAGTGGATAGAATTGCTAACTTCTGTATAAGATGATTAAATAATAAGTACTGTAAGATTTATGTGATAGTTTAAAAAGTGAAAATCAAATTGTGACTAGTGATACCAGTAATCTAGGAGGAAATGTTATAGTCATTTTGATCAAGGAAAGAGTATAGTGAATGTGTGAACGATTCTGTATTTAAAAGACGAGAGGTGTTATGAGGAAGGAGTTAAGTGAAAAGATTGACATGATAGAGATAGAATGCAAATGATCTGTAACTCAAAATTATGGAGATGTTTATTTAGTGAGAAGGATTTCTACTATATGTCCTGATACTAGTAAAAATGACTTGGATAGTACAATGTTAGTGTGTGAATGTTAGTAATAAATATTTTAAAATTCCGACACTCGGATATATGTGAATTTCGAGGACGGAATTCTTTTAAGGAGGGTAGATTTGTAACACCCCAAATCGGGCCTAGTCGGAATCGGAAAGTTAAGTCAGTTAAGTGAAGGGTATTTTGGTAATTTATGCATGAGTAATATGGATAATAAGGATTTAATTGCTAAGAAATTAACTAAATAAGTTTAGTGAATGAATTATCTAGTGGAACATGTGTATGGTATGTAGGAAGTGATTGGATAAGATTGTGACACTTGGGTTTGTAGGATGATGACAAGTGGTTTATAAGGAATTGTTAGAGTGTGCTTGAAGTGTATGGAAGTAGGGTATAAGTGGATTTTAGGAAATGATTTGGTGTGACTCTAGTGTGGTACCTTGAAGATTTTTATTTAAGAAATGGTTGTATGTTGAGTGAGTATGGTGCAAGGAATGACTAAGTCAAAGGTGGTTTGTGTGCCCAATGGGAGCTTGCCATGTGGAGAGTTAGGTGGGAGCATTTAGTGTGATGTGGGTATAGGAAAGAGGAAAAGCAGATTTCTTGTTCTTGTTCCCGTTGCCCTCTCTTCCTCCTCATTTTCTATTTTTCTTTTCCTCTCCTCCCCGTTTCTTGCTCACTCTCTTGGTTTGAGTGAATTAGAAGTGATTTGGTGGAGCTTAAGAAGTAGGATTGAAGAGGTAAGTTGTGGTTTTAGGGTTCTTATGTTTAAGTTCTTTTCTTTTTCTAGTTTTGTTTAAGTTATGGTTTAAATTAAGTATTGTGGGTTTGTTTGTGCAAGTGATTGATGTTAAGAAGAAGCAAAGTAAAGGAAAAGAGAAGATTTTAAGCTTGAAGAGAACCGCTATTGTGCAACAAGAGGTTTGGGAGTTTGATTCCTACTTTTGAGTTTTAATTTGTCTATGCTCTAAATTCTTTTTGGATTATGAATATCCATTGGTATATGATTTCCAGTAAATTGAGTGTTTTGATATGAGTTTTATGCATGTATTGGTTTAGATAAATTTATTAGTAATGCATGATGTTGATTAAATTGAAGGTGTGTGAGAATTGGAAGTGAAAGGCTTGATTAGGTAAACTCTGTTTAGTTCTCATCTGACCCCTGTACAACGTTTTTGTCATAAATGGAGTTTTAGAATTCTAAACCATGCGATTCTTGTGCCATTAGAATCATTACTTCCATATCTGTAAATGTCTTAGAAATAGCCTCGGGCCAATTCTTGCTTTAAGACCCTGAATGTTTGATAACATCATAGTGCCTCTTTTTGTATCGGGTTGTGTGACCAGTATAGTTTGTGGAGGTCATATCTGGAGTTATAGATGTCCAATTGACCTGAAACTTGTTTCATTTGAAATTTAAGACGTAGGTGAACATTTGTTAAGAAGAACTATTTTCCTAAAAATGAGGTTTAGAGGTCGGTTTTCACGATGCTAGTTAGTAGTAAAAAGCAGTCTGTTAAGGTTGCTGAGGCGAGCCTCTGTCGCGAGCGCGACAAGGGTCGCGACCTCGCGACAGAAAAGTATGTTTTGAGCCTTTTCTTCTCTATTTTTGAGTCTAGGATTGACCCGGATCAATCTCGTGCCTTTCCCATCAGTTATTATGTATGTTTAGGGTAATGAAATGGCTATATAAGTAATTATCGTCGGGAAAAATTTAGGAGTATGCTTAAGATTGATGATTTAACTAGTAATCAATAATAGATATAACTCCATGAAGGTTGTTTATTGATGAGTGCTATTATGTATTGATCTCATGAATAACCTAAGCATGATGTACCATATGTATGAATGATGAATGGTAAATAGTATTGACATTATAGATTATATAAATGGATATTATTTGTGGCATGTTTTATCGAAATTATTGATATGAATATTGGATTTATGTTGTTAATGATGTGTGGCTTGCTGGAGATGAGGTAAGAGACCTTGGGATGTGTTTCGTGTGTTTGTGGATGAGTTGAGGAAGGAAAGATTTTGCAAAATTCTGCAGATTTTCGGAATCATGACTCTGTCGCGAGCGCGACAGAGACCGATGATTTGATGCTGTGCCGTCGCGAGCACGCGATGCTGTCGCGAGCCCGCGATAGCAATAGCTTGTCTGCTCTCTGTCGCGAGCACGACAGTCGTCGCGATCGCGACAGAGCATATTGTTGGGTTGTGCTATCGCGAGCACGTGACTTGTCGCGACCCCACGATAGCAATGCTTGCCCTCTGTCGCGATCGCGATAACATCGCGAGCGCGACAGAGCCGGGCCCTTCTCTCCTTCCCACGATCGCGAAGTCCGTCGCGCGTGCGCAGCGAAGAGACTATAGTCTCTGTCGCGAGCGCGACAGGGATCGCGAGCGCGACAGATATGTTGTGTTGAATGAGTTTTCTTTGATGATTCCAATGTTTGAATTCCGAACTTGTGATGCCTTTAGGTTTATTCTTTGACTATTGTATGAAGTATGTTAATATAATTGAATGTATTATGTATAATTATACTTCTGATCTTTTCTAAGATTATCATGTTATGTTTAAAGTGTAAATTGTATGATGCATGTTTGACTTTATGAACTTATTCATATGTCTCAACTATTGCTGATTATGTACAATGATATAAAGTATGTGATTTGAAATATGATTTGTATTATGCATGACCTGCGAGAGTCAGTCTAGTGGATAGTTAGGCATGCCTAATAGAGTCTTTGTAGCTGCAGCGCCCTTTGAACGATTTGGACCCTGATCAGGTCCCACGACTGGTTCCTCGCGAACCCCTATCAGTACGGATCCTCGCGATCCTTTTTAATGTGGTTGGATCGGGTTAAGATCCCTCATCAGTAAAAATGCTTTTGTGACAAAATAAAATGATTTTCGATTAGTACCCGTAAGGTACTCTCTGGCCGACTTGTACCCGTAAGGTACTAATCAGTTCACTCGTTATCCACTATTATGAGTCAGCAGGTATTTTGATGGTTTGTTTTATTCTGTTTTGAAATAGCCGTCAGAATGCGATATCTGAATGAGCAAGAATCAGTTTATGTGTATATGAATATGACCACGAGCTTCAGAAGATAAATCTGTATTTAGTAAACATGACTTTTCAGTTAACATGATTATCCGTACTTGGCATGTGATTTGTTATTAGTTTCTGAATGCTTTGAAATGATTCGATCGATGTATTTATGTATATGATTTAAGCATGGTTTTATTGTGTACAAGCATGTGAATCAGATCGGTTGTGAGGGTAAGTATATAAGATGTAATCGTACTTTCTGTATGGTTTTGATATGAATGTGAAGTGATGTGATTATGCCTTCAGTCTCCGTTATGGGAGTGTTTACAGCATGATATGCTATGTATTAGAGTTGCGCAGCAGAAGTGTGGTGTTTTAGATGTTTTCTTGGGTATGTGGCTCAGCATGATAACACTGGTGTCGTGTTTTGGGTTATGACTGTTTTAGCCCATTCCTAATATATGTATATGATTATATGTGTGAGTTTCCGAATGAATGCCTTTATTATGCAAGTCTGTTTAGATATGTGTTTTGAATATCCGCAATTGCCATTTGAATGTATTTTGCCTCGACGACCATTGTAAATGGCCGTCCATATTATTATGTTTGTTTTCCCCACTAAGCGTTATCGCTTAGCACGAGCTCTTTTCCCCGTGCAGGTGGCAGGTTTTCTTTTGTTCGAGTCGCGCATCTGCAGAGTCGGCCACATAGAAGCTAGAAGTTTTGTATCTTGTTCAGCTTTTGTAATTTAGAATCTTTGTATATCTGTGTTATATGTATAAGTAATAATATGTAAAGAGAACGATGTAATATTTCAGACTCCTATTGTATGATTGTAAAATTGTAGATGTGTATGTTTTCATTTAAAATATGCGCGTTTATGAATATGTATGTTCAGATTTTTGCTCCATAAAAGTTTTAATTCTTTCATAATTATATACGCTTTGTATCGTTTCTGTTCGGTAACATACCTACTCGTACGGTTTCCTACTTCCTTGCGGATGGGTTCGCCTACGTATGAGTTGGGGTGTTACATAAATAGTTAGCAAAAATTGTTGCTAACTAGATTCGAGAAGCAGAAAAGGAAGCATATTGGACCAAAGATAGAAAAATTTATAAGGTATTCCTGAAATCCTAATTCCTGTTTATTTATGGTATTAGTTTTCAATTCTATTTCTTGAATTGATGCATATGCTAAAGAAAAGGTGAAAAGAAAGAATATTTCAAAAAATGAATTGTTCAGATTTTGAACCAAATGATGTTTTAATAATTATGGAATTATTAAAAAATTTAAATTGTGTTTCCGTGTATCGCGTTAGTACCATAATTTTGCAATTTTGCATTTCTGTCCATTGCGTTTGCTGGTATTAGAGCTATGATTCTAATGAAAAAATAAAATGCTAAAATGCTAAGTAGAGGTGAGCAACGGTCAATTCGGTTTAATAACCGAACCGAAATAACCGAAAATCAATTTATTAAAATTTAGACAAATCAAAATTATGTAATAACCGAACTCAAACCGAACCAATATATTTAATTAGTTCGGTTAACCAAAAAAATCGAAATTCCAAAATTATAATTAAAAAAATTATCTAAAAATTATATAAAATTATGAATTATAAAATTAAAATCAAAAAATCCAAATCAAAAAATATAAATATATTTAATTTGAATTCAAACCCCTTAAATTGAATTAAAAAATACAAAAATAAAGTTTATTTTTGTAAAAACTAAAAAAAAAATAACATATATTAATAATTATTCGGTCGGTTCGATTTTTTCGGTTTTTACCTTTCAAAACTAAATCGAAATAACCGAAATTGACTTATTTTTGAAACCGAATTCGAACCAAAAAATTGAAACAAGTTAAAAAACTAGGTCAGTTTGGTTCGATTTTTCGCTTTAAACCGAAATTTGGTCACCCCTAATTCTAAGTTTAATTTTAAGAGAAATTTGTGATAAAATTCATAAAATATGAGGTAATAGAAAAAATAAGATATTATAAAGATAGAATGAGAGACATGAAAAATGAATGTATAATTATAGAATTAAATGATATGGTAGATGGATATAGATTATCTAGGGTGCAATAAATAAGAGCAGAATTAATGGAGATAAAAGACAATTTAGAAAATGATCTAAAAAATATTACAAATGAAATAAATAATTTTAGTATAAAATTACGAGAAAATTAAATGAATCAGGAACATAAAGCAGTTAAAAGAAAAATTAGAGATACATTTAATTGAAAGAGAAAATCATATAGAATATTTTAAGAGGAATTAATTACCTAAAATTTATAAATATACCGAATAGTACTATTAAAATATTAGAATATGACCTTGAGTATAGTCAAAAAGAACTACAAAGAATATTATATTTTAAGGATAATATTTAAAATATTTTAAAAAATAAAAATTATAATTCAGATATTAACCAAATAAAAATATTGGATAATTTTGATACAAAATTTTGGAATAAATTTCCATAAATAAAAAAGATGAGTATCATAGAAAAATTCGGACAAAATGAAAATTTATTAGATTTAAATAATATAGAAAATGTAGATCTAATAATAAAAGAAATAGATGAGCAATTAAGAGTTTTATATGAAAGTAAATTAATATACGGAACTCAAAAAACTTTAGTAAAAACACAAAAGACGTGGACTCTAATGAAAAATATAAGAACCACATTAATTAACATAAAAATAAATATCTAATTGATAAAGTACAAGATGTCTTTATCGAGAAAAAAGAAGGAGAGTTAGTTGGCTTATAACGGTAGACCCGATCGGATGAGCGAATCCTGCAAAAAAAAGTGCCCGGTCGGACCAGACGTAAGCACTCCGAAACTTAAGTTAGTAACTTTAGAGAGAGAATACTTAGAGGTAGAATTTCGGAGATTCAATACCTGGTGCCACTGTTGGTTGGGTTATTTATAAGAGATAGTTGTGGTGCACTTAAGTGCCTGGGATGTGATAACTGGCAGTCAGAGTAGGTGTGCGGCGAAATGACAGGGAGCAACTGATGGGCATGGGCGCTGCCTTGTGTCAGATGGCTGATGGGACTGACGGTCACATTAGCCGATCGGGCGTGTGCGCTGCATAGGAGTTCACGCCTGCTACTCTCTGCTATTGGGCCTTGCCAATGGACTGGGCCGACTGGATGAGCCTTTATGCAAATGATATTTGCAGGGTTATCACTTGTCCCCCCTCAAACTGGTCCGATCGGGCGTAGATTTGCCTTGAGGTGCCCCGTTCGGGGAGTGCCCGCTTTGAACTGTTCCGATCAGGGGACATACGTTGGCGGAATTTTTGAATTTTGCACGGCGCCTTTTCTAAAGAGGGGCGCCTGCTTGCATAGCTGTCTTCATTCAATGCTGCACGTGCTCCGAAGGTGGCGCTTCGTTCTTCGTACAGCCATTATGCTTTTAGGACACGTGGCATACTGCTAGTGGTAGACGGTTGGCGTGCCCCAGAAGTTTTGCCTATAAATAGGGCAATTCCTGTGCAGTTTTCTCTTCACTTTTGCAATCCCTAACGAAACTCTGCCAAAATTTTTTCTCGCTCTCTTTGAGTTCCAGCAAGTCTCTTTTGCATCTTTCCGAAAATTTTCCAAGTTACCCATTATCAAGTAAGTACCTCCTTCACACTTCTCTCAGATTTCTCCTTGTTTTTGATTTTTTATCTGCATTCATTCCCTTTAGAAGTTAGGGATTTGCATTTCTTCCTTCTTTTCTCTGTCAAAAATGGCTTCCAGTAGCAGCCATTCAATAGATAGAAGATTCATAGAGGAATATAGGGGTAAGTCACCAGTTGAGCACTGTTCCCGACTGAGGCCTAGAGAGGTGGCTGAGATTCCTGCCAAGTATGATTTTCCCAACGACATTTTTGTGATGCCGTGCCCCGATTCCATGGCGGTGACAGAGGGGCCATTTGGAAAAGACCAGAACGAGTGGTTCGTCTGTCCTTTGTGGAGTTTGGATGCAGGAATGCGTTTCCCTTTCGGTGCATTGGAGATTGCTGTGTTGAAGGGTTATGGCATCACCCCCAACCAACTGCATCCAAACGGGTAGAGAACAGTGGCCTGCTTCAAAATTTTATGCATCCTGGAGGGAGTCGCCTCGACTCTTGATCTCTTCACCCATTTTTTCTACATCTCGTGTCGGAGCGACGGAACGGAATGTTTTTTCACCAGCCGACTGAGAAAGAAACTCATCAACGTCCCCACTTCCATGAAAGGATATAAAGAGAGATATTTTCTGGTAGGAAGGGTTGGCGGATTTGAGGCGAGCCTTGCTCGATCGGGAGAGGCCAACATTCTAAAGGACCAGGCCACAGGATAGTCCATGTATGAGGCTGACGTTGAGAAGTTGATGGATGCTGTGGCTAGGAAGGGGGGGCCTTATGAGTCCAAGCAACTATCGGGGACGCTACATGGGTCCTCCAACCCTGAAGCTGCTGAAAACGTCCAACGTGAGCACTAGGATCGGAGTAGAGGGGATAACATAAATTGTTATTCATGCATTGCATTTGCATTAAATATATTTATATATATATATATATATTTTTTTTTTTTGAGAAAACTTATCTTGTTCGTGTTCGTTGCAGCTGCGATAGCTGGTGGGAACGACCTGTCACAAGAGCTAGGCCAGCGGGCTATTTCTAAGAGGGAAGCCGATCGGAAGGCCAGGGAGGAGAATAGGAGGCGGAAGATCCTGCCTGCTTCAGAGGTACACTAGTTGCGGTGGGGTTCGAAGGGTGCCTCCTCTACCACTGCCTCTCCTGCGACTGTAGCTGCTGCCACTGTCTCAGCCACTCATCCCTCAGTGCCTCAACCGCATGTAGAGGATCAGCCACCTCATAGGCGACGATTGGTGTTGGGAGACGAGTCAGAGGAGGAAGAAGTGCTTGGAGCCGTCTGTCTTCCCGATATTAAAACTTTGAGGGAGATGGCACAGGGAAAAGCGGCACAATTAGACGAGGTTGCACAAAAACAGGCTGAGGAAAATGACAGGAAGAAGGTCGCTAACGTGGTGGCTGAGGTGGCGGCCAGGGGGAAAGCCGTTGTGCAGGACGAGCCACCTCGGCGAGTTGACAGGCGTCCCGTGCCTTTGAGGGAGTTCTTGAAGGAGAACTTTGGCAGCGGTTGGACTCTCAGCAAGGTAGCTGGTTATATCTGCCGTGGTATCCTTCTGGATAGTGACCACTAGGACATCGGGGACCCTAGTTCGCTCTCCCGAGAGTGTGCCCTGATTAACAACCAAGTGATGGAGGTGAAACTTGGCTGCTCTATCTTTTGCTGCCCGGGAATTAATGATGTCCCATTGTGCTAAACCCCCTTTTTCCTTTTTCGTTTACAAGTGGCCAGGAGGACCAAACGCATGTACGGCATGGCCAACATTTGGAAACGGAGGCCAGAGGATGCCGCTAAGGCGAGCGCTGAGGATGTTGCCCACTACGATGCCGCTCGAAAAGAGGATCATGCTCTTCGCTCTGAGGTGGCAGACTTGAAGAAACAGTCTTTTGTTTTTCAGTCTGAGGCATTGGCGGCGAAGAAGGAGGCCGATCGACGTGCTCAGGAGCTGAAGGCTCGGTAAGGCGAGGTCGACCGGCTGAAGGGGAACATCGCCCTCCTCGCTGCCGATAGTGCTCAGTGTCGAAGGTTCGAAGAGCAGGCGACCAGATTAGACTCTGAGTGCCGAGACCTGAGCACTGAGAACGCCAAACTCAAGGAAGAGAGGGGTCAAGCCTTAGCAGAGTGCGAGAAGCTGCGCGCTGAGCGGGAGTCGCTGAAGGCGTCTTTGGAGGACAAGAAAACCTCCTGGAAGAAGAAACTTGAAAAGGAGCTTGCCTTTCAGAAGGAGCAGCTTCTGGATCAGTTGGGGGAAGCCCAAGGGAAGCTGCTTTCCCGTCTTATTTATGAGGCTGGGAGGCGCTTTCCCGAGGCTGATCTAGAATGGATGGAGGATCCAACGGCTTTGCCCGATCTGCCATCCAGTGATGATGAAGACGATGCTCCTAGAGGGGAAGTTACTGAGAGAGCTTCTGGGGAAGATCCTTCGTCAACCGAGGTTCGTCAAGACACATCCCTTGGAGCCGAAGCTAGGGCGCCTCCACTGGCTGGGCCTGTCTCCGAAGGGGTAGCCGAGCCTTCTCATCCTGCCTCCGACTCTTCTCAGGCTGCCGCCGAGCCAAACGCGGGGCCAACTGCCGATCCTCCTGGTAATGTAGAAGTTATAAATATAGAGACTTAGTGTAGAAACCGGGTCCTGAGGCAGCCCAGACCGAAGTTATCTGATGATGAAAGTGATGCCTATTTACGGGCGAATGGAGAATGAAAGTGACGATTTTCTCGAAAAAATATAATATATATAATATATAATAGTAATAAAGTATTTTTTTTTTCATTTTTCTTTATTTAAAAATATTTTTATATCTTATTTAAAAATAAAAATATATATTACTTTCTTTGTTCCTAAAAAAAAAAAAATAATAGTATATATTATTTTTGTGTGTTTTTGGGCCCTAATGCATCAAGGCCCATCTCACTCTTGTGAGATGGGGCCTCATATTTGTGAGGTCCATATCACATGAGTGAGAGGCAGCCTTGCTGCCTAAGGCCCGTTTTCTTTGGTGTGGATCTCCCACATGTGTGCTTCTCTTCTTCAGGATCTCTCTTCCTAGTTTTCGAGAGGTTAGGTGAAGAAGTATGGGTTTATGTGATGGATTTGGTAAGAAAGTAAGCTAATCTGTCAATGGCATTGAATGAGAGTGAAAGACAGAGAGTGGAACGGTGACTTGAAAGAAAAGATATAATATAGAGAGAAAAAAATCGAAAGGGAGGAGGAGGAGAGAGCTGGAAAAATAGACTCTAGGGAGCGTTTTTAGAGCAGAAAGGAAGAGTGTTCCAAGATTTTGAAGAGTTCTTGTTTGATTTTCTTAAAAGTAATTTCCATAAAAAACTCTCTTGGAATTTCTGTTTTCAACTTCATTTTCAAAAAAAAAAAAAAAACAAAGAGGATAACCAGAAGCTGTTCATTTGCTGATCAAGGAATCAAGTATCTGAGGGTAAATATTCACTAGCCATTCTCATTATTTTCCTTTCTTTTCCATTTTCTTTATTTATGTTTGCTTCTTCTTCTTCGTTTTATTGAACCAGTGAGCATTGTTCCATTGTATATATTGTATATATATTTTCACTTAGTCTCTTTGACCTGTTGATTGTTTGTTCATTGCTTTTATGATCATGTAAGCATGTTTTTGGTGTTCATTATGCACGTGTAGTGGTTTGTTATCACGCTTGTTAGTCAGCCATCATCTCCTCTGTTCACCTCTATTTTTCTGGTTATCTAACAGTGATTGTGTCTTTGCTTGTTCTTAGTCGTTTGATCGTTTCTATTGCGTCTGTTCTTGCTCGCTTTGTGATTGCCCAGTCAGATTTTGTGTCTTCCCTTCAGTCTGCTGTCATCTTCCTTAGTTCAGCAGGCCAGAATCCTTTCTCCCCCTGTTCTTCGATCAGCGAGCACGACTCGTGCAGTAGGTGCATGAGTCGTGCTCGCCTTGCACGACTCGTGCAAGCTGAGCACGGGTCATGCTCGGTTGGTCCATCTCCCCTCTGTTCTTCGCGCTTCCCCACTTCATCCGATCACCTGATTGTGAGTGCATGCGACCTGGTCCAAGTTAACTCCTTTTGTTCATGTTTTGGTTATCATTTAATTTGTTTAGTTTACTAGTTTTACTGTTTTTTATTCATATGCTGGTTTGTATTTTAAATCGTTTTAAATGGCTGGTTTGTCATTATCTATTTTCTGATTTACTATGTTTTATCCCTGTTTTCGCATGCCATATGATTCAAGTTTGATGTTTTAACGTTTTGAAATCAAAAATCTGCATTTTTCCAGTGTTTTTCATGGAACAAGGTCTGCCTTGGCGTGACAGAGTGAAAACACAGTTGTGCCTTCGTAAGAAGCACAGCTGTGCTTCTGCTTTGTCTGAAAAACACAGCTGTGCTCCTTTGAAAGCACAGCTCACAGCTGTGTTTTTTTTGTTTAGTCCCGCTCCACTGTTTTCCTTCTTCGCGTGTTGCCCGTCTTGGCGTTGTGGAAGCACAGCTGTGCTTCACAAGAAAGCACAGCTGTGCTTTCTCCATCTCTCATTTTTTCTTCTCTTTCGATTTTTTTTTCGCTGCTCGTTGTCTCTTTGTGGAAACACAGCTGTGCTCCCTTTCCTTCATCGTTTTTATTTCCATTTTATTCCTTTGCATTTTATCTTTTGCCTCATTTATTTTCACCTCTTGTTAATACATATATTTTATAATTAATTGTTCCTATTTAATCAATTGTCCATATTTAATTGGTTTATTTATTTGTCATTTAATTGACTTATTATTTGTTCTTAATTATTTATCTTATTCAATTAACTTCAGTTAATTAATTTATTTGTTCATTTTAATTACTTAATTTATTTCACTAACATCCTATTTTATTTTGTTTTTTTATTTGCCTCCAAAAATTATTTATTTGTGCGAGTTACACACTTGAGCTCGGGTTAGAGGTTCGGGAGATTAGAAGCCATCCAATTTAGGGTTTGCATTTTGAATTTTGTATTTTTTCTTTATTATATTATTTTTATGCGTTACATGTAAAATATATTTTGTTAATTGCCCGTATCATAGAAAATCACGTCTTTTAATAATTAATAACTTGTGATTTTTTTAATATATTGGACCAATGTCCTATTTTAACCAATAAAACCCCACTTTCAAAAGGAGAATTAAATTTTCATAAAATGAGATCACTCATCCCAGTTTTTTTCCAATCAATATCCCAAAAATAATTCTCCAATTTTCTAATGAATAAAAAGGAACCAATGTTCCTAAAAGTCATAACCCGATTTATGTATGTTGTATTTTAACCCTTTTTATGTGTTTATTTATTTATTCATTCATTTATTTATTTACTTTGTTTATTTATTTGAGGGATTGTTTTGTCCCATTTTACTACTATTTATTTATTGGGGGATTGTTCTGTCCCATTTTCTTTTTTTGTAATTTATTTATTTATTTATCGCTTTATTTATCGTTTTTTAATGTGAATGAATGCGCTTTAATTTATTGCATTAACACGTGAGATGAGAGATGGAATTTAAATTTCTTAAAAACTCATTTATAGACTTAAGTTATTAATAAGAGTGAAGTTCCGAACACCTTCTCTGGTTTAGACCAATAGAGGTTAGAGATTTTTTCCAATTTCTTGCAAATTGGGTGGCGACTCCAAAATAACTCAAGAGGTGCCTAAAAGCGTTGTGGGTCTAGATGATCCTTTCCAATGTTCTATTGGAAAGGAGGCATCCAAAATGACTCATGATGCCCAAGATCATAAAAGACGCAAACCAATTCCTCGAATCCTAAAAGCGGATTCAATGAGGGCCTTGCTGGTTCGGCGCGCATCACACTTAGCGTAGGAACTTAGATCAGTTTTTTCTTGTGTTCTTTGTTTTTTGTATTAACTTTTGTAAATTGTATAGCAGATTTTTTCCTCAATAAATTGCCATTTTTGTGTGAACTACAGATTTTTATAAGCATAACTTGTCACAGTCAATAACTTGTAAAATTGCATAAAATTTGCTAATATGATTAGGTTAAATAATCACGACTACTTCCTGAATTGGAATAATTTCTCAAGTCTAGTGACCGATTTGCCAAATTTGGTTTGGGATGCACGATTAGTCGGCCATCTGGAACGACTCTTCAGTTAGACTTAGAATCAAGCGAATAGTTTCGTTCGTCAAGTTAGTGTTTGATTTGCATTCCGGTTCGTGACCATTGCACAACACTTATCTTGGGAGAAATGTTTACCTTAATCTAACCACAATTCTCACATCTTGGATTCAGGATGGGCGTCGAATCTAGCGAATTAGTCAGTGCAAGCGGGGCGTGTTCCGTATTTTCGGATCGGAAGTATAGCCGATCCTAACGGACGGGATCGACATAAGGTTCGTGGTTCCCGTATCTTCGGATTGGGATGTTCGTCGATCCTAATGGTCGAACTGTCGAGCGCTTGTCCTTTTTCGCATCTTGGGATCGGGAGTTGCATCGATCCTAACCGTTGGACTGTTTTCAGGGAAATGGATTCTAACTTTTGCATTTTTGGCTCGGGATGAACGTCGAGCCTAGCATATAAGTTGTACCATGCATGCTATACAAAAGGATGAAAAAGAACTTCTTTACACAGAGATGAAAAGGAAGCTCTTTATTGATTGAATATCATTGGATCCGAATACATTGTTACAAGTGGTACTTTTTGAGTACTTCAACATTCCAGCTCCGGGGATGTCTTGCCCTTCTAGTGTTTTGAGCCTGTACGTGCTCGGGCTTAAGACTTTGGAGACCTCATAAGGCCCTTCCCAGTTTGGCATTAGCTTCCCAACTCCTGCATTACCCAAGCTTATGTCTGCCTTTCTAAGTACTAGGTCGTCCACATTGAAAACTCTAGACTTCACCTTAGTGTTTTGGTATTTGGCGATCCTTTGCTTGTAGGCGGCGATTTTGACATATATAGGCATCCTCCCTCCTTTCTTCTAACAGATCTAGTTCTTGGCACCTTTCTTGGATGTTCATCTGCTCGGAATAGAATGTTGATCTATAGAATGGGAGGCCGACCTCTATGGGTATCATTATTTCGGAGCCGTAGACAAGAGAGAATGGCGTTTGATGAGTGCCTGTCCTTGGTGAAGTTCTGTAAGACCACAGGACACTCTGCAGTTCTTCAGTCCAGTTGGCTTTCGCCTCACCCAGCCATTTCTTCAACCCTTCCAGAATAGTCCAGTTGGAGACCTCCGTCATTCCGTTGCTTTGAGGGTGAGTGACTGAGGTGAATCTCAAATAGATGTTTAGGCCTTAGAAAAAATCTCTGAAGATGGAGCTGTCGAACTGCTTGCCATTATCTGTAATGAAAACGTTAGGTAAGCCATACCTACAGATGATGTTCCTCCACACAAAGTTCTTGGCCTTCTCTGTCGTGATCGTTGCCAGAGGCTTTGCTTTGATCCATTTGGAGAAGTGGTCAACTGGCATGATGAGAAACTTCATCTGCCTTTTTGCTTGGGAAAAGGTCCCAGAATATCCAATCCCCACTGATCAAACGGCCACGCGACCCCGATCGGCTATTGGTCTGCTCCGTGCTGTCTTAAGACCCTTCCATGAACTTGACATTGCGGACATCTCCTTACTTTCTTCTGAGCGTCTCTGAAAATGCTTGGCTAGAAGTACCCTATTTGGAGTACCTTCCTTACCATGGCTCTGCTAGCTTCATGTGCCCCACAGATGCCTTCATGAACCTCCTTGAGGATGTAATCTCCCTCTTCTTCCGTCACGCACTTAAGCCAGGGATGGCTGAAAGCTTTTTTGTACAGATCACCGTTAATTATGGACTAGTTAAGGGATTTGCGAGATACCTTTCGAGCTTCGATTTTATCCTCCGGCAGCTGTCCTGTCTGCAGGTACTGCTTGATCGGTCTCATCCAGGTTTCTTACCCTTGATCAATCTCCATCATTTCTGGCTCGTCCAAGGAGGTGGAGGTTTGGTCGATGACAGTGATATTTTCTTCTATTATTCCTTGCTCGAAAGCAGACATTTTTGCCAGCTGATCGGCTTTAAATGTTTGATCTCTCGGCACCTTCTGGAGGTTCCATTCTAATCCAGATTCTTCAAGTATTTTGATAGCGGCCTTCACCTTTTCCAAATACTGGATCATGCTGGCTTCTCTGGCTTTGAAGGTGCCCAAGACTTGGCTTGTCACGAGCTGAGAGTCGCTTTTAATGGTCACTGACTCCGGCCGGATGGCATGAAGCAGTCTCAATCCTTGAAGAAGCACCTCGTACTCTGCCACGTAATTAGAGGCTTTAAAATTAAGCTTTATTGCATACCTTATTGTAATGCCCTAGGGGCCCGTTATTACGATGCCCACGCCTCCTCGAGTGTCGTTTGCTGCGCCGTCCACTATCATTTCCCAACTTGGGCGTTTGGGCTGACCTTGGGGTTCTTTACCAGCGAATTCAGCAACAAAATCTGCCAAAGCTTGAGCCTTTATTGCTGTTTTAGGCTCATACCTCACATCCCATGACTGTAGCTTGATCGCCCATCCCACCATTTTGCATTCCAGATATGGGATCTGAAGAATTCTTCTGATTGGATGACCCGACCAGACTACTATTGTGTACGCCTCGAAGTATTGTCTTAACTTTCTTGTGCACATCATAAGGGTAATGATGAGTTGCTCGATCGGTCCTTTCTTTAAGTCCGCACCTCTGAGTACTTGGCTGACGTAGTACACAGGCAGTTGTTGGGTCCCTTCTTCTCTTACCAAGACATCTGCAATGGCTTCACCAGAGGTGGATAAATAAAGGTACAAGTTTTCACTTGGTACTGGTCAGCTGAGAAGTGGCGGGTTGGTGAGGAATTTCTTTAACTCTTCAAAGGCCTGCTGGCAGTCTTCCCCCCAACTGAAGGTCTCACTCTTCCTTAGCCTCTTGAAGAAAGAAGTGAATTGCTTGGCTGAGGAGGAGATGAATCGTCCTAGGGCAGTGATTCTCCCATTCAGCTTTTGGACGTCTTTTATGCTCCTAGGGGGTTGCATCTCGAGGATGGCTTTTATTTTCTCCAGATTAGCTTCGATCGCCCTCTGAGGAACCATGAAGCCCAAAACTTTCCTGAGGGCACTCCGAAGACGCACTTTTCGAATTGAGTTTCATCCGGAATTTATTTAATGTGCAAAAAACTTTGGCCAGATCGGCAGGATGTTCTTTAGGGCTCCTGCTTTTAACGATCATGTCAACCACGTATACCTCCACATTCTGCCCAATCTGGTCTTTAAAAATTTTATTCATGAGATGTTGATACATGACACCAGCATTCTTTAGACCGAATGGCATCACCTTGTAGCAAAAGGTTCCGTCGTCTGTGATGAAACTGGTCTTCTCCTGATTTGCAAGCCACATCAGGATTTGGTGGTAACCAACGTACGCATCGAGGAGGGAGTATATGGCATGGCCTATAGTGGCGTCTACCAATTGGTCTATACTCGGCAGGGGGTAGCTGTCTTTGGGACATGCTTTATTGAGATCTGTGAAGTCCACGCACATCCGCAGCTTCCCTAACTTCTTTTTTACTAGGACCACGTTGGCGAGCCACTCGGGATAGTCTACCTCTCGGATTGTTCCGGTCATTCGTAGCCTATCCACCTCCTCAGATATGAATTTCCTTCGATCAGACACATGCCTCCAAAGCCTTTGCCTGACCGGGGGATGAGTTGGGTCCACATTGAATTTGTGAGTGATCACTTTTGGATCTATGCCAGGAATATCCTCTGGCTTCCAGGCAAAGGACGCTTGATTTATCATCAAGACCTGCATGATAGCGTCTTCTGTTTCTGTATCCATGATGGTCTTGACTTGAACGTTTTTTCCTTTTGACAGCGCCCTTGTCTTCACCTCTTCAGCAGGGTCCATTCTTGGCCTCTCCACCTGCTCAGACCGCTCCATACCTGGCTCTACGATCATGGCCTCCCTTTGCTGCTTTATCATGGTGACGTACACTTCGTGTGATGCCCTTTGATCGCCTCTTAGGATGGCGACTCCCCCTTTGGTTGGGATTTTCATCACCATGTACCGTACGCTGGTGACAGCTCCGGTTTGAAAAAGCAGTAGCCTGCCGAAAATAGCATTATAGGCAAAAGTCATGTCAATCACCATAAATGTTACCTTGCAAGCATAAGCGATTGCCTCTTGGCCTAGTTCGACGGATCCCACCACCGGGATAGTAGCATTGCCGAGCCCGATCAGTGGTGTGGCGTTCGGTTTTAACTCTTCGATCGGGAGTCCCATAGCTCGGTAGGCCTGAAGGGTAAGCACGTTGACAGCACTGCCGTTGTCCACCAAGATTCTTTTAACATTGAAATTGTTAATCCGAGCTCTTACAACGAGAGCGTCTTCATATGGAAACATGACGTCTCGTGCGTCTTCGCTGAATATGGTGACTGAGGCCAGCTGTTCGGCCTGGTGAGAGAGGTAAACACCCTTTCCCTTTCTCTTCCTAGAGAGGTCCTCTCCATAGGATGCTCCTCCGGTGATCACATTTATTACCCCCGACGTACGGCCTGTGCGGGTCGGCGTTCCTCGGGTTTTCATGCTCATCATCATCGTCTGAGCCAAAATCATCCCTCCGAGGCTTCGGCTGTCTACAGGGACTCTCCCCTTTAGCCGGACCTATGAATTTTCTGAGGGACCCCCTCTGTATCAGTTTTTAAATCTCCTTTTTTAGCGAGGTACACTCGTCAATCAGGTGACCGACGTCTCTGTGAAACTCGTAATATTTCTTGGGGTCCCTTACAATTCTGCTCCTCTTGGACAGCTTCCTGGGCCAGTTGACCTTGCTGTGCTTTTCTTTGATCCACATTAGTACTGTAGCCGGGTTGGCATTGAGTGGAGTGAAGGTTTTGACCAGGCGATCGTCCGAGCTTTCAGCCCTGCCCCATCCGGATTCCTTCCTTTTGCCCAAATTCCTGGAAGTTACAGCTCGATCTGGGCTTCTTGCTGTCCGTTCGGATCCAGAAGCTCTATTGAATGAGCGACCGTCTGGGTGCTGTAGCCGATCCATTACATTGGTCATTCTTCCCCTACTGAACCTTAGGGCATCATCCAGTTGGATGTGCTGCCTAGCCCTCTCCATTAGATTGGCAAAGCTGGTTGGGTGTCTTGTTGTTATTGATTCAAACAAAGGGCGGTCAGTGGTGGTCCCAGCTAAGGCGGTTGTCGCCATCTCAATATTGACATTCCTCACTTCAGACACGGTAGCTTGAAACCTATCGATGTAGTCTCAAAGACTTTCATCGGACCTCTGATAGAGATTGCACAGGTCGCTCACCGATTTTGGTGCACGCGTCTGCATGATGAACCTTGTGGTGAACAACTCCTTGAGTTGTTTGAAGGAGGTGATTGATTCCTGTGGCAGCTCATGGAACCAATTAAGAGCGTCTCCTCCTAAGGTGGTGGGGAAGATTCTGCAGGCTACCCTCTCGTCATAGGTGTAGACCTGCACTTTAGTCAGATATTCTGCTAAATGAGTGGTGGGATCAATTTTACCTGTGTATTTGTCCATCACCACATCTCTCCACCTGGGAGGTAGCTCAGATTCTGTGATCTCCCTATAAAATGGGGAGGCAGTATTCCTGCATGTATTCCCCTCAAATGTGCCTTTCTTAGGAGCGGAGAAGCCGAACTGCCTGAATTTCTGTTTAAACCATTGGTCTTCCTTGCTCATGGCGGTGGCGGTAGACTCGCCTTTGGCCTTTCTTGAGTGGCTGCGATTTGGGGTGCACAAAAAAGACAGATCATCCCCTATGGAGGGGGTGGAAGACCTGCTGGGGTAGTAGGGGGAGTCCCTACTTGTGGACATTGTTCTCTTCCCTTTATCATACCTTCCTGGGGTCCTAATGACGCCCCTTCGACTATCTTGAGCTTATGGCTCATTGATAGAGATCCCCTTGCTTCTTCTCCGTCTGAAGTCTTCGTCCATGAGGTAGTCCTCATGGGCTCTTTCAGAGGTTCTTGGCATCTTGCCTTTTTTGAGTGTTTGGACGATGCTCTTAGTGAAGTCACTAAGAAGAGCACGCATGTCCTTAACGGTGACAGGGGTATTTTTCGGTTGCCTTAGGATGGCATCGTCGAATTCGGGAAGAAGGTTGGTCCTGGTTGGGGACCTGGGAGGTCTCTCCCTTCTCTGTGAGGTCCCTGATCTGGTGCGACTGCTGCCGTCGCGATCGTGTTCTCTGGAGGATGCGCTCTCGTTAGATCTTGAGTTGGCCATGGCTCTCAATGAAAGCACCAAATGATAAAGTACAAGATGTCTTTATCGAAAAGAAAGAAGGAGATCTAGTTGGCTTGTAGCGGTAGACCCGATCGGATAAGCGAATCCTGCAAGAGAAAGTGCCCGGTCAGACCAGGCGTAAGCACTCCGAAACTTAAGTTAATAGCTTTAGAGAGAGAATGCTTAGAGATAGAATTTCAGAAATTCAATAGCTAGTGCCATTGTTGGTTGTGTTATTTATAAGAGGTAGTTGAGATGCACTTGAGTGCCTGTGATGTGATAACTGGCAGTCAGAGTAGGTGTGCGGCAAAGTGACAGGGAGCAATTGATGGGCATGGGCGCTGTCTTGTGTCAGACGGCTGATGGGACTGGCGGTTATATCAGCCGATCGGACGTGTGCGCTGCCTAGAAGTTCACGCCTGCTACTCTCTGCTATTGGGCCTTGCGCCTTGGCAATGTACTGGACCGACTGAATGAGTTTTTATGCAAATGGTATTTGTAGGATTATCACTAATTAAAAACTAAAATAAAAGAAAAAGAGTATAATTGAAAGAAGAGAAACTTCAGCAGATGTATAAAAGAAAATTTAAAAGCTAAAAAAGTTACAAAAGGGCATTTTTCACCCTTAAGAAAGATAAATTTAATGGCGCATATTTGCGCCATAAGAGACAGGTTGATGGCAAAAGTGCACCTTATCCCAACCCAAAACAGTCGCAGCCAATTCACCGTGCAAAAGATTGGAGACTCAGCTATCAGTTTCATGGCTATGGCTTCCTCTTCTCTTCAACTTCTAAAACAAAATTCTTGCCCCACATACCCTCACCTGTCTAACAATTCTCGAATTTGCCCTCCTCGTCTTCGCTTTTCCTCTCTCCGGTTTCCATCCACGATTCGAGCCTCTTCAGCAGTTGCTACTGAACCAGTACAAATACCAGCAAAATCTTTCTCTTATACTGTTTTCCTTTTTTTTAGTTGATTGTATTTTTCCTTTCATGTTTTTCCCTGGTTGGTTGAATAAATTGAGTTCTGAAAAAGGTTTAGCTGCATATTCTAGAGATTCAGAATGTTTGATTGCTGAGAAAACTAGAATTCAGAATTTTTAGTTTTTTCTGGGTTAATCACCTATTTTCCGATCTAATGGAAAATCTAAAAATTCTTACAGTTTTAGGTCTAACCTTCAGTTCACAACTTCACATTTTAAATTAAAGAATCTATTCATAATCCTTTGCAAATACGCTATATTTTAACGTGGAACTCACTTAATGTTTCAGTATATTTCGTTAATTTGGATTTGTGGATGAACTTCTTGAACTGATATGTTATACTCTTAAATATTTACGATTTCTAACTTTGTAGTTAAAATTGAAAATGGGTGTAAGGTTGGGATAAATTTATAAATTAACTTTTATTTTTTTGCACCCAATTTTCAATTTCTTGCTTTATAGGTAGGTGTTTATCATTGAATTATCGCATATTTATTCGACTTTGGGCTTAGAATATTCATAAATATAATATAATATTCCTGGCAGCATGAGCTTTTGGGTTGAGGCGTGAACAGTTTTTCTAGGACCACATAAACATCTCTAGCATTGTAGAAATTTGTTGGTGTGATACTAAGTACAATTAGCATATTTGATCAATTTCCTTATTTTAGTATGCATTGGATTTCATAAGAATTTCTACTCTCAGCAGAGTCAGACTTTCGAGGTTGACCCTTTTGCATGCCCAGTATGTTATGAGCCACTCATAAGAAAAGGCCCCAGAGGTTTTAATTTGTAAGTATGGATTTTCATTGGTATTAAACCACTATTTCCCTCTTTCACTTTTGTTCTAGAGGCTGAAATACTGGCTCTGAATCCTTCAGGTCGGCAATCTACCGCTCAGGGTTCAAGTGTGAGAAATGCAACAAAACGTACTCTAGCAAAGATAACTATGTGGATCTTACAGTTACAGCTGGAATGAAGGAATATAGTGAAGTCAAACCTGTTGGGACTGAGCTATTCCGGTATATATGGTTTTATGTGCATAATCTTATAATTTAACATTTGGTACTTCTTGGATAAATTTGAAATCCTCATATGCTAATACATGTGTTTCATGCCTTACTCTTGAATGAAACCTCATATAATATGACTCTTAGAATAACATATGTATCATGCCTCAAGAAATATCTTTCAAATCTCAGTTTTCTGTTACTCAAGAGGAATAGATGGTTATTTTATTGCCAAAGACTATTTCTGATATGATGAATAGGTTACATTCTATGATGTTGCTGACTGGTTGATAATAACTGTCTTATCTTAGTTGTTGAACTTGTTAGGAGTCCAGTTGTCTCATTCTTGTATGAACGAGGATGGCGTCAAAATTTTAATCTACGTGGCTTTCCTGGTCCTGATGAAGAGGTAATCCTTCCTTGCTGGTTTTACAATTCAAACTAATTGAGTTTATGGGTAAGAATGTCATAGTCATTGAGAAAATGATATTTGATAAAAACTTCTATACTTGGGTATTAATCAAATCTATGAATAAAGTCACACTAAGTGGAAATAAAGGCATTTCCTTATGAGGAAATTAATTAAATATTAAGTTTTTGCTGTCTTTTCCTTCTGCAGCATGCTTCTAATTTTATGATACTATGACAACTTGGTAAATAGTTTGTCATGATTGCAGTTCAAACTGGCTCAGGAATACTTTAAACCAGCAGAAGGTGGTCTCCTAGTAGATATTAGCTGTGGCAGTGGATTGTTTTCCAGAAAATTTGCCAAATCGAGGGGCTATTCTAAAGTCATTGCACTAGATTTTTCCGAAAACATGCTTCGCCAATGTTATGACTTCATTAAGCAAGACAAGACTATCCTTAATGCGTAAGCCTCATTTGCATCCAAAAGAAAAATTGTTTTCATCCTTTGGAGGTGAGAACTTGTATTCTTTCAATTCCCAGGAATCTTGCTCTTGTTCGAGCAGATGTTTCAAGACTTCCCTTCCCATCAGGTACAGTTGATGCTGTTCATGCTGGTGCTGCCTTGCATTGCTGGCCATCTCCATCAATTGCGGTACGTAACCTTTTTCCCTTTGAATTTCTTCTACCTGTTTGGCCTATATGAATTCATATTGCGCAAAATTGTAAATTCTTTGTAATTTGGAAAAGATTATAGTATGTTTCACTTTATCCTTGTCTAATCCATTATGTCAATTTGATGTTCTCATCCAGATGGTAGTTGGTTTTGCCCTTTGTGATATCCACATGGAGGCATCTTATGTAATCTGTATGTTTATAGGAGTATGTGTTGCTTGTGGAAGGGAAAAAAAAAAAAAGAAAAAGAACGATAAATGGTCCTGTCATGATGAGGAAGTTCAAATATGATCTTGGCCCCCTTCCTCTAATTAACAGTTCATTTGGTAACTGCATTTTTCTCTTCCTTTCTAACAATTGAAATAAACTTCTTTGAAGAGGATTGGGCCAAAATGCTGGAGATGTGTTATTACACCAAAAGTAGAACCTACAAGCATACAAAGTTCATTACGATGTTTCTTTGAGTTGTCATATAAACACAAAATACTGAGGATAAAATAGTCTTGCAACATAACTGCCAAAATGGGATGCAAGTACACATATGGTATGGTGTGATGTTCTCGGGTTATGGATCTGGTAATTGGGTGACTATAGACACTATTAATACACCCTGCTAACAAAATATAGTAATTAGGAACACTAATCCTGCTGCTGTAAGCATATGTAGCAACATATGGTGAGCAGTGCGTGGCCTTGGAGACCTCAGCAATAAGTAAGTTGGAGCCAGTTGTTAAGTATAAATGTAGAGGTCAGGGGCATTAGAGTAATTGCAGAAATGCTGGTTGAAATTCTGTTATTTTCTATGATTACGTGGAGGACAAAACAGTTGGTTTGCTTGCTGTATCTGGCAGAGCAGTGAGCTAAGGCAGAGAGAATGCATGCTTTCTTGTCCTTTTGTACAGCTCACTATATCTTACTTTTTCTTTTATGTAACGGTATCTCCTAGAGGGGACCATTATGATCAATACAAAGAATATTTCTCCACCCCTCTCTTTCCCTCTTTCTCTCTCTTCTCTAAGCTTCTATTTTGTCTTCTCCTTCTGCAATGTATCTTCTTCTTCTACCATTCTGGGTTATCCAGAACTATTTCCCTATTAGAGACTAAGTCAGGATTTATTCCGGACAACTGGTATCAGAGCTTGCTCTCGATGTAAATATATTGTAATGATCTTGTTAATCAGTGAAATTGTCTTCTCATGTTAGATTGCTGAAATCTGTCGTGTATTACGAAGTGGTGGAGTCTTTGTTGGGACAACCTTTCTTCGATATAGTGCAAGCACTTCCTGGGTAGAACGGCCTTTCCGAGAGGTAATATTCCTCTTTATAAAACCTTTCTTGTTGATCAATTCTAGATGTTATCTTATCTATGCATTGCAGCCTTCGCATTAATTTATGCTTGAATTGTACTTATGAATGCAAGTGTTGGCTCATTTGAAATACACACATTGCCCAACCTGACAGTTTTAACTAATTAACAAGGCTGCAACCATGAAAATGTTCGTCCAAATGTCATATTAACTTGTTAGAAGATATAAATCTCCACAAAACTCCTATTATTAATTTTATTTTTCAAAAAAAGGCCACCCCATTGCAAGATGGATGTGTTTTCACTATTTGACTTTAATATTTCTCATGAAGTTGTAGCAGCAAAAGGTAATAAGGTGCTGGTCTGTTAAACTTTTTCTCAACCTTCTATGGAAAAAAAAAGGGTCAACCTTAAAATGCTTGTGTCATGGAAAGGCAAGATGTGAAAGCTATATAATTTACATGGCCTATCTATGCTTATGGTAGGTTAATTGCCATTAAGTCATGACTAAAGGTGTTATCGTATGGCAGTGGTTTCTGGGCGTTACGAGGAATTATAACTACTTCATCGAGGAGGAGATTGAACACCTGTGTTCATCATGTGGTCTTACAAACTACCAAAGTAAAGTTCAGCAATCCTTCATTATGTTTTCTGCAGAGAAGTCTTGAGGATAGGGTTAGGTCATTTAGACTTAAATTCTATCTATTATTGTGTGGATCATGTTAACTTAAGGCTACATCTCAATTTTGATTATAATCAAATCTTGTATAAATTTTGTAAAAATTTTATTTTTTTGTTTATATTTCAGCTCAAACTCCACTAAATTGTGCAAGATCAAAGAAAGGATGCAAAGCATCTGCATAAAGGACTTAGAGTTGTTAAACTCTGTTGGAAGTTAGGGTATTAATTTTGTAAAATCTTTTGAGCAGTTTTATATACATGTTCATGTTTCTTAAAAGTCATTACTTGCACAAAAATAATTTTCACATGCATTAAAATGGTGTTCTGATTGTAAACAGAAAAAGTATTCTGTTTGAAAGTAGAAAAGGTGTTTTATCATAAAAAGCAAAAATACTTTAAAAAGTTTTTTTATAAATGATTTTCTAGTACTTGTCAAACATTCTTTTAAAATAGCTATTAAAATATACTTTGAAAAGATATGCAGAAAGTTTTCTAGAAAATGGTTTGAAAAAGTCTTCTGTTTGGTCGCAGCAAAACAGTTAGACAGAAAAGCAAACTTGTTTTCACTGAAAAATAAAATAACGGCTAGTTTTTTAAAATTAACCAATCTGTCTTCCTTCTAACGGCTATATTCTGATCTCTAATGGTTATAATGAGTTTTTGCTTATAAAATGAAGTTTTTGGTTTTAAAGACGTTAGAGAAGTTGGAAAATATTTATATTTCTTGAGATTCAAGTTTTCATTTTATTCAAATTATTTTTCATATTTTACACTTTATTCATTATCATTATTCTCAATTAGATTATAGTATTTTTGTTGTAATTTTTGTGCGAGTTATTTTTATAAAAAATTGTAAGAAAAGGTTGACTAAAACTTTAGAAAATTCTAATAAGTGTTTAAATCTTTTACTTGAAAAAAAGATTGTGGGTAGAAAATATACTAGGTTTGTATATTGGCTTTAACTCTTACCTATTGAAAAGAATTGTTAGTGGAGAGATAAACTCAATACGGTATCTTGGAGAGTAGATGTAGGCAGTTAGGCCGAATCACTATAAATCATTTGTGTTGATCTATTTCTTCTTCCCTCTTCTCTGTTCTGTTTCTAAAAGATTTCAATTATTCTGTTCTTACAAAATTTTGTGTTAATTCAAAAGAAATCTTTAAAACCGTTTATGTTATCTACCATTGATTTAAGTCATGACTAAAGGTGTTATCGTATGGCAGTGGTTTCTGGGCGTTACGAGGAATTATAACTACTTCATCGACGAGGAGATTGAACACCTGTGTTCATCATGTGGTCTTACAAACTACCAAAGTAAAGTTCAGCAATCCTTCATTATGTTTTCTGCAGAGAAGTCTTGAGGATAGGGTTAGGTCATTTAGACTTAAATTCTATCTATTATTGTGTGGATCATTTTAACTTAAGGCTACATTTAAATTTTGATTATAATCAAATCTTGTATAAATTTTGTAAAAATTTTATTTTTTTTTATATTTCAGCTCAAACTCCACTAAATTGTGCAAGATCAAAGAAAGGATGCAAAGCATATGCATAAAGGACTTAGAGTTGTTAAACTCTATTGGAAGTTAGGGTATTAATTTTGTAAAATCTTTTGAGCAGTTTTATATACATGTTCATGTTTCTTAAAAGTCATTCCTTGCACAAAAATAATTTTCACATGCATTAAAATGGTGTTCTGATTGTAAACAGAAAAAGTATTCTGTTGAAAGTAGAAAAGGTGTTTTACCATAAAAAGAAAAAATACTTTAAAAAGTTTTTTTATAAATGATTTTCTAGTACTTGTCAAACATTCTTTTAAAATAGCTATTAAAATGTACTTTGGAAAGATAAGCAGAAAGTTTTCTAGAAAATGGTTTGAAAAAGTCTTCTGTTTTGTCGCAGTAAAATAGTTAGACAGAAAAGCAGACTTGTTTTCACTGAAAAATAAAATAACGGCTAGTTTTTTAAAATTAACCAATCTGTCTTCCTTCTAACGGCTATATTCTGATCTCTAATGGTTATAATGAGTTTTTGCCTATAAATTGAAGTTTTTGGTTTCAAAGACGTTAGAGAAATTGGAAAATATTTATATTTCTTGAGATTCAAGTTTTCATTTTATTCAAATTATTTTTCATATTTTACACTTCATTCATTATCATTCTTCTCAATTAGATTATAGTATTTTTGTTGTAATTTTTGTGTGAGGTATTTTTATAAAAAATTGTAAGAAAAGGTTGGCTAAAACTTTAGAAAATTCTAATAAGTGTTTAAATCTTTTACTTGAAAAAAAGATTGTGGGTAGAAAATATACTAGGTTTGTATATTGGCTTTAACTCTTACCTATTGAAAAGAGTTGTTAGTGGAGAGATAAGCTCAATACGGTATCTTGGAGAGTAGATGTAGGCAGTTAGGCCGAATCATTATAAATCATTTGTGTTGATATATTTCTTCTCCCCTCTTCTCTGTTCTGTTTCTAAAAGATTTCAATTATTCTGTTCTTACAAAATTTTGTGTTAATTCAAAAGAAATCTTTAAAACCATTTCTGTTATCTAACATTGATTTATTGCAAGGTTTAAATCTGTTTAACAAGGGATTTATTGCATATTCTATTAAGCATCACATTTTGCATTCATCCATTGCATATCTATCTATTATGCTCAAACCAAAAAACTCCGCCAGAACACTTCCGTTCTGTTCTGTAAGAAATTGAGTTAAAATTTCAAAACATCCAATTCACCCCCCCTATCCTTGTGTGTCATCGGGACCAACATATCATATTCATAGTTGTTTTCGTTTATAATATATTTATATACATCAATTGTATACATAAACATTTATATGCAAAGACCATGACAGATGGGAAGTTTAACTGTTAATTATAAAAAGGATCACACTTATTGTCCGATGTGCCAAAAATTGATTGTTTAAACATTATTAAGAAAAATATATAAAATATATCTGCAGTATTCAAGAGCTAGTTTTTCTGTTTGTCCTACCATGTTTAGAAAAATGCAAGTTTTTGCCACAATAGGTAGACACTATAGTTTTAGCTGTCCTAATTCGTTTGCCGATGATAACATTCTTTGAGACGGGGTTTAATCCAAAATGGACATTGAAGGCTTGGTGTAATTACAGAATCAAGGTTTCAAGAAAAAAAAATATTTAAAAAATTATTTTCAAGAAAACCCTTTTACTTTGATTTTTTATATAATTTTATAATTTTAATATTTCTTATTTAAAAATGTAGAATAGATAAAAAAAATAAAATGCTTAAAATATCTAAAAATTAGGAAAATCTCTATTTAGTTTTATTCTATTCTTTACATCCAAGATTATGTCTCGGATCATTAGAGATAAACATCTAAAGATGAAAAGAGAAACAAAGAATATAACTATTGTGTAAACAAAGAATAAGTTTTTTCGGCTTGAGCTGGGTTAAAATTGCTTACAAGCAAGGTAGGACCCATAGGGAGTTTTTTGGGCTATCAAAATGATAATTTTTCAAAAAATGTATCAAATTGGTAATTTTTAGGACAAGGATCAAATGGTAGTTTTTTCTGTTTAAAATGATTTTTGGGGTTAAAAGAATATTTTTGAAAATTTTTAGAGTTCAACCTGACTGTTTGGGGCAATGGAGATGAAAATATTAATTTTTCAAAGACCAAAATGGTAATTTTCTAAAAAAGGACAAATTTAGTAGTTTTTCATGTCTAAAAAGATTTTTGGGATCAAAAGATCTTGTATGGAAAGTTTTTGGAGTTTAAAATGATTTTTTTTAAGCAAAATAAGACAATTGAAAAGTTTTAGGGACTTATTTTCAAAAAAGATGAAATTAGGGGATCAAAGATTGATATCCTTGTGGAAAATCATTGATATCCAAGTGGATAACAATGTTGTCCACATGGACAATATCATAAGTCCGAAAATCCTAATTTTAGTCTCATTACGGAAAAAATACCCCACCCTAAAATGATATATGGGGCTAATTGTAAACACTCGAGATTGAGATTTTTTAATCCCAAAAACTTACTTGATGATGAGAATTATTTTTCAAGAAACTGAGATTCTGCTAAAAATGCTCGGACTTAAACTCATTTTAAAATTATTTGTAAAAGCCTTTTTCCAAAAATTTGATTTTGACTCACTTTTGTTAGCCTCTTTCTATGCAAAATTATTTTCAAAAAAGCGGACTTTGAAATAAATTTCAGAAGATATTATTTTTCGAGCCTTTTGAGGGAAATGCCTGTGACATGTATCGAACCCCGCAGGCATCCGGATCGCTTTTGAAAGTCTGCTTTTAGGACCCAAGATTGGATGGAGGTTCACAAAACTCGTGAGGATTGGTCGCTTCGCAATAGACATGGAATCATCTCTACTATATTGTTGACGATCAACCTACGAGTGTGTCTATTTAGGCACCAAGAGGTGGGTATAGTGGAGTCGTCACGCAATAGAACGTTGGGAAATCTTTTCTAACCTCATGAAGCCTAAACTAGAGAAGGTTTGGAATATCACTCTTACTTATAACTTGGTTAAAAATTTATAAATGAGTTTTTAAGATTAAGTTAATATATCTCTTCTCACCTGATATATGCAATTAATTAAAGGCACATTACAAGCATATAAGGAAAGCGATAAATAAAATATAATTACAATTATCCCAAAAATTAATACAAAGTCCATAACAATGAGGAAACGAAATACATACATAAATCGGCATATTCATTTGGATGATAACGTTGGTTGTCGCATGCATATTTACAAAAATGAAAAGTTTCTTGAGCAATTTTAGAAGATTGGGATGAGTGATCCCATTTTGATAAATAGAAACCGTTCTTTAGGTGTGATATTTTCTTGGGTGAAAATTAGGACATTGATCCTATTTTATTAAGAAAATCCCAATTAGTTAATAAAAACATTTTGATGAGTTTTCATGTTAACATGCACAAAAATATCTTTATTATCACAAGTCCAAATCAAAAATAAAGAAAAGCAAACTAAAGTATAAAGAAAATTAACCACACAGATGCTCCTGGGCGTCATAGCCTCTAAATCTCCATTCAAGAGGAATGCTCACAAAAGAAATAAATAGAAACCCTTTTTTGGGAGTGATATTTTCTTGGATAAAAATTAGGACATTGGTCCTATTTTATTAAAAAAATCTCAATTAGTTAATAAAAATATTTTGATGAGTTTTCATGTTAATGTGCAAAAAAAGATCTTTATTATCACAAGTCCAAATCAAAAATAAAGAAAAACAAACTAAAGTACAAAAAAAATAAACCACACAGATGCTCCTGGGTGTCCTAGCCTCTAAATCTCCATTCACGAGGAACGCTCACAAAAGGAACATATTAGGCGAACAAAATAAAAGAGAAAATAACTCATTAGTAAAGTCATAAAAATATTTAAATAAATAAATCACTATTTTGGAATTAAAGAAAACAAAGACATGAAAGCATAAAAGACAGAAAATAAAGTTACATGTTTAATAAAATGAAATCAAAATAACATATATAATATAGCATTAAAAAGACAAAAGAAAACACATTAAAATAACAAAAGAAAGGCCAAACAATACCCACAGACGGGCAACTAAGGGACAGACGGGCAACCAAGTAGACGGGACGGGAAGGCTTCCGCTTCGTCCTGTCACTCGCTATGTGTAATGTCCCGAAATGCACCCTAGACGAATTCGCCCATGTTTAGGGCATAATGGTGACTGAAAATGTATAATTGGATAATTAGAATGGTTGAGTGTAGTGAAGGACGTGATTAGTATTAAGTAAAAAGTTAAGGGTATAGTGGTAATTTGACAATTATGAACTAAAATGCATAGAATGATAATTGAAGTATGCTAGTGTATAATTATGATAAAATTATAAGGCTAATGTTAGATTGATTAAGTGATTGAGGATCATATTGGAATTGAACACAAAAATGTTAAAAGGGACCAAATGGGCATTTGATATTAGGTAAGGTGGATAAGCATGAGTGAATGGCCATATTTAAGGCCAAGGTTGGCCGACCTTTAGAGGAGGAGAGGCAGCCTTTCTCCTTCATTTCCTCACCAAATTTCCTCTTCTAAATACACATAAAATCTATGGAAGAAAAAATGAGCTCAATTCTAGTGTGATCTAGCCAAGGTAATTGGATTTAATTTCTTTCTATCTTAAGTTTATCAAGGATAGAGATTATGGTTTTGTATATATATGTTAATATAATTTTATGATGTGAATTTTGGTGAGATGAGCTAATGGGAGCAAAGAGAAAAGGAAAGAAGAGAAGAAAGGCTAAGTGCAAAGAGTTTTTATAACAACCCAAAAAGGGCCTGGTCAGAATCTGCGTGGTAAGTTGGTAATTAAGGGTATTTTCGCAATTTGTGTAAGAGGAAATTTGGATAATAAGGAATTATTTGTTAAGAAATTTATTAATTAAGTAATAAGTTAAGTGAAGGAAATGTTATGATGTGCTTGTAGTGTATGGTAGTATAAGTGGGCTAAGGGATTTTATTGAGTGGTTTTTGTGTGCATGGTGCCTTGGATGAAAAGTGGTTTATAAGAAATGATATGGTGTGAGTGAAGTTTGGTGCATTGGAGATATTTATGTAAGGGATTATATTGTGTAAGTGGAGTATGGTGCCAAGAGTGGATAAGTCAAAGTGGACGGTTTGATTCTCTAGGATTGTGACAAGTGGCAAGGGTAGGTGAGCATTAATGGTAAAGTAGGAGAGAGGGAAGGGAGGGGCAGAATTTTTGCCTAGCTTCCCGTGGAAGCTAGTTCTCTCTCTCTTTTCTCCTTCTTTCCCGTCCCCTCTCTCTCTCTTGCTACCATTTTCTGCTCTCAACCTTTCCCCTCTTGTGTTTTCTTGGAGTTTTTGAGCTGAGTTCTTGAAGGATTGTAAAAGGTAAGTGGCTGGGTTTTCTTGGGGTTCTTTTCTTCTTCTCTTTCTTCGGTTTTCATTGGGTGTGTAAAGGTTTTGTTCTTGGGTTAATGGAGTAATTGATTTGATTTGGTTTGTGCAAGAATCAGAAGAGAGAAGGAAGAGCAAAGGTAAAGATAAAGTGGGATTGTGAGGAGCCCGGTTTGAAGCTTCATTTCCAGGTTTGGGAGCTGTGTTTGTGGATTATGTTTTTCCCCTAATTTCCTCCTTGGATCAATTCTATTTTGTGATTACATGTCATTTGTAACCTTGAGTGTTGTGTTGGATGAATGCATGTTTAAATTAAGTAGTGATTTTGAGTGAAATGTTAGTGATATAGTGAGGATGGTATGTGTTTTTGGAACATGAACATGTTATGATAATGAAATTTTGGGTTTAGTTTTGATGGCATTCATGATGAATTGATGTTTAATTATTGTGTAAAATTTGTTTACGTGGCTTTGAGAATGATGCGGTGATGTGCTAGAGGCTTGAGGTAAGTGTTTGTGTATGGTTGAATGAATGTATGAAGGATTGTGTGTGAAGAGAGTAGGAAAAGTGCAGTTTTGGGCAATTCTGGGTTCTGTCGCGAGCGCGACAGAATGTGAATTTGGCCCTTTGTTCTTGGAGAGCCCTCTGTCGTGATCGCGATGTTGTCGCGACCGCGACAGAGAGCTCAGTAGCCGAGTCCTCCGGACGAGCATGCTGCCGAACGTGCACGCGAGGAGGAAGGAACTGGTCTCTGTCGCGACCGCGACATTATCGCGAGCGTGACAGAGCTCGGTTGCGCGAATCTGCCTAGCGTGCTTCGTCGCGAGTAGGCCTTCTGGCACGAGCTTGCGAGGAGGTGCCCCGTGCTCTATCGCGAGCGCGACACTGTCGCGATCGCGACAAAGGCCCTTCCTGCTTGCCCTGTTTTCTGAGTGTGTTTCTTGTGCTCTACTTTGCATGGTTTCTTACTATTGCATGGGATATGTTTGTGCTTATGATCCGTGATCTCATTATATTAGTGTCTTAGTTATGAATTTAATTGATGTTAGAGTCTTGTGTCAAACCTTGTTTTGATTTTGTATTATTGAGTTAGTGAATGTGTTGTCAAGCCTGAAGTGTCAAGGTATTGGATAATTAAGCATGCTTAAGAAGGGTCTGAGTACAACTGTTCTGTCCGCCCCGTTTGGGCGAAGCGATCGACCTCCGAGATGGTCATCTTCCGTGTAGTGATAAAATATTTTGAGACTCCGGTCTCCCGCGCTACCTTTGGGTATTAAAACTGTTTTTGAGGTTTCGGTCTCCGTGCCGTGTTCCCGTATCCTCCGCTATTGAAATTCAGGCTATTGTGTGAACAGTTTAGTAAGGGTTTAGTGAAGTGTTTGGTTATTGCGTGATTTTGATTCTAGTATTTGCTTCGTGATTTCTGTTTTCAATTCTGATTTTATATAGTAATTCGTGATATATATGTAAATATTTCAGTCCTCTGATTTTTAGTGGTTTCTGTATTGTTGATGCATGTTATTATTGTATAGTGTTCTGTTGTGTTTTGTTTCCTCCCCACTAAGCGTTATCGCTTAGCACGGGTTCTTGTCCCGTGTAGGTGACAGGATTTTGGGAGCTTGCTCGTGTCGCACATCTGCAAGTCGGCCACATAGGAGTAGAGTTATTTATTTTTGTCTCCTCCTGTAATTCTTTTTGTATATGGATTATGTATTATTTTTGTAAAGGATTTAAGATGTAATATTTTGGATATTGTATCTAACACTATATTTTGATTATATGAGATTTATGTTCTGCCTTTATTATTATTCTTAGAGAATGCTTCTGCTTAGCGCATGTATACGTGTATGTGTGAATGTTGTGAGTGAACGTCGGGTAGCGTGTCCGCCGGCGTCCTTCCAACGGGGGCGGCGGTGGGGGTGTTACAGTTTTGGTACACAAAATGAGGTTTGCGAACTCAACATTTATGTGAATACTTTGATGATGATTTGTGATGATTATATGTATATATTGATGTCATATGTTGAACTAAGTGAGTTTGTGATGATTGAATTGATTGGGATGATGATTATTGGTTTGTAGAGTTTAAAAGAGAAATTCTGTGTTAGGTGTTATTTGGCCCTAGTTCAGTTTTTAGGCTATAAAATGAGTTATAGAGTTCCAAATTGTATAAAATTAGTTTCATTGGAAAGCTAAGACATAGATCTACAAGTGTATTGTAAATAGCCATGAGCTAATTTTGGTGATAAGTGCTTCAAATTTGGCAAAACAGAAGGTATCTGTTCTGGCCTGGTCAATGGAGCAGCTTAGATTGTTTAGCTCATATCTAGAGTTCTAGTGATCCAAATGACCTAAAGTTGGTACCGTTGGAAAGATAAGATATAGGGAAAAAAATGTGTAGGAGACAGTTTGTCTAAAAATGACGTTTACATATTGGTATTAGTTGCACAATTTTGTGGTGAAAAGCTGTCTTCTGAATTATATTATTGAAGGAATGATGACAAAGGGTCACGGCTGGCACCAATTAGTGCCACCCATGAGATATACTTCTGTAAAGTATATTTAGGGAATCTTAGGGAGTCATGGCTGGCACCAATCAGTACCCACCATGACCCCCCTGTTTTGACTATATTATGCATTTTTCTTCCCCGTATTGAACCCAAACTTCTCTGAAACTTTTCGAGACTTATCCAATGCATGTTTAGGACTATATAATGGATATTTGGGTAATTATAATTGGAAATAATTAAAAGAGAGTAATTTAATGTGTTGATGTTATATGTAAATGTTACATAAAATGAATGTTATGTAATATTAAAATGATATGTGTAAATGTCAAAGTATGTATAACAATTGTTAGAGTTTGATTAATTCATATAAGTAATGTATGAAAGTGTCTAATGATATTAAATGTCATATGAATGAGTATACATTAATATTATGAAAAAAGTACTTAGAACATAAATGTAACCTTGTTAAAAGACTTAAAAAAAGGCTTTCTATTAGAAATGCAAGTATTATGTGCAATGTGGATAGTTTAAGTATTTAGGTGTATATAATTGGTATTCGATTAATAAGAAAGACTTAAGAGTTGAAATAAAAGTTTAGTTTATGGTTATAAAGCATTGCTAAGTGATATGTTATGGAAATACGCAATAATGGATAAGAATGAGTGGTACTTAAGTGTATGTGTGAACACTGTACACTATACACGGGTATATGATTGTGTGTGTGTGTGTGTGTGTGTCTATGTCAGTGTGCGTGTGCGTGTGCGTCTGTGTCTGTGTGTGCGCGTGCGCGCGCGCGTGTGTGAGTGCGTGCGTGCATGCACGCGTGTGTGTGTGTCTGTCTGGTATGTTAACATGTGACGACACATAAAATAATAACATGAATTGTTATGCATATTTTATGGCCACGAATGTGTATATTAAGTGATTGTGTGATTATCAAATGATATTACATGAGTTTATGCTTTTTAAGAATGTGATTATTATAGGAATATTTAATATCAAAGAATGTAATGAGATAAATGTGTCACTTGAAATATAAAATATAGGAAATGCCACATGTTAATCATGTACGACGTGTTGTAAGTGTTTATAATTGATATATGATCATAATGAACGGGTGTGAACGTAATGAGTATAACATTAATAGGAATGTGAGTATTATAAAAATGTGAACAAACTGGCCTAAATGAATAATTAGCCCACAATAGTCAAGCCATGGAGAGATAGGCATGCCTTTAGGTCATTTATTGCTGTAGCCTATGTGTTTGGACCTTGTTTGGGTCCCTATGTGTTTTTATATCCTCAATTGATCCCTAATTGGATCCCTATGTGTAATTGTACCCTCGGGGTACCTATACGTTCAACCTGCTATCCACCAATTTGAAAATGCGGGCCAATTATGAATTAAAGAATATTATGTATTTGGATCTTGTTTGGATCCCTATATGTGTTCTTAGATCCAATTCGGATCCTTATGCGTAATATGTGAAAGTACCCTCGGGTACCTATTTGTTTCTTATCTTGTTATTCCCCTTGGGAATGCAAGCCATGAGTGAACGAAAGAACATTAAAGAAATAATCTGAAATATAAATGAGTAAATGTTTATGTAATTTGTTGCACATGTATGATTCTCTGATGATTGCAAAATTGATGCTTTGAAAGTTAATAAAGAAGTCGTTAGCCATTGGGCTATGATTAATATGTTAAGGGTATAAGTAAACGAACATGAAAGATAAATTAAAGTAAATTTTTAATGTATAGCTTTGCAAAATTGTATATGTTTTGCATAGATAAGGCCATTGATAATTTGGAAAGAGACATGTTAAAAAGATAACATGGCATTTATCAGTATATGATTATTAAATTGTACAAGCATGTGTATATGTGCTCAATTATATGCAATCCTTGTGTGGGAATTTATATGAGTATCTAATACATGGATTTGTTATGATCAAGTAATTTATATATGATTTTGATGAATATTATCATTTATGTGTAATTGCTGACGACCACTGTGAGTGGTCGTCCATATCATATTTGTTCCCCACTGAGCCTTTGTGTTTAGCACGAGTGTTTCATCTGTGCAGGTAATGAAGATAAATATGTCATCAAGGACATCCTGCATCCCTTAAGGGTAACAAGTTTATAGAAGTTTCTTGTATAGATTATGTATTGTGTATTGTAATTTAAAGGGAATCTTCTTTTGTAAGTCAATGTTTATGTAATTAATGTGATCAACATATAATAATACCAGTTTTGAATTTGTAAAGTTATATATAAGTTATGTGTGTGTACAAGGGAGATTGCTAACTATGTTAAGTATATTAAGTGAAAATGTTTTGTTTTGAAAGAAATTTTATAATTCCAATTTTTTATATCTATTTTGAGATCAAGTATGCTTAATTCTGTAGTGTCGTGTGGCATCCTTCGCCTATTGTAGTAGTTTACTACGTGTAGGTAAGGGGTGTTATATTTAGTAGTATCAGAGCATAGGTTTAATCGATTCTGGATGATTAGGAGTTTAGAAATGTGTCTGTATAGCTTTGTGTTGGCTAAAGCGGATGTCATTGTTCTTTGTATAAGTGATATGGAATAAGGTGAGCAGTTATAGTGTTGAACCAATAGATCATAATCTGACTGTTTTGAGAGCTTGTGTGTCTAAAAGATCTAAAATGTGTCTATTAGTTGTGTTATAAGAGATTCTGCTAAGGATTCTCCTTGGCATGGTATGGATTTTTGGAAGAGGTTTTCAGTAAGAATTTCTGTGTTTTGCTGACAGACAGCCATCCCTCAGGAAGAGATAACTGTCCGTCACCAATTTTTCAGACCTACTTGCCGCTAGCATGTATTGCACCCGTACTTGGATGGGTGGGTGGCGATTCTAAGAGCGCCCGTCGGTCATCTTTTTGCTCAAATTTTTGTGGTGTATAGCATAAATAGTATGTTATGAAAGGCATAAATTATTTTGGAGCTAAGAATAATATGGAATATAAGAAAATTATAATGGCACTCTATACGTCTATTTATCTCATTGGAATCATTTGAACATAAGCATATTGTAACATGGGGATGGGAAACATGCATTGTCATTGTATAAACTGCATTTGCAAGATTTTGCATACCTGAATCACCAAACATTCATTTCATCTGCATCCCTTAATCATATATGATAAACATTTGTGCATGTGTTTCATTTGGAGAGAAAGCTAACAGGGTATGCATCGAGTGCTTGGTGTTTAAATGGAAGTATTACATAAAAGTGAAGTGTATGTTAAAGAAAGTATAAAGTATGAGTAAATAGAGTAAGATGAGAAAAAAATATTTGAATAACAGTATAAGAACTTATGAATAAGATTCTGAATGGATAATGAGTAATATGAATAGAGGAAGTAGCAAGTGTATCATGAAAGCTTAAAGTATCGAGGAATTGTTGATAAGAAGATGTGTGTGGATTGGTTTAAATATGAAGTGTATATGTTTGGTTATTGATTAATGAAATGATAGTAGTTGCTATGATTGTTATGAATGATCTAGAAGTGATTTAATGAAAGAGTTATGCTCGATGTGGAAAAAATGGTTATGTACGGTCGAAAGTGATTTAAGAAAAAGAATTATACCGTTGTGCTAAAATTATTTTGTAATGGGCTAAATTCGATTTCGAATAAGAGTTATGTTATGAATCTTACAGTTATTTTGATTAAGAAAAATTGTTTGAAGTGATAACAAGTTAAAGTATTATGAAGTTAATAGATTTGAAATATATAGAAGTGAAAGATAAGAATAAAAAGTTCAAGGAAATATTGAAATGGTACAAAAGTATGTTATGGGAAAAGTAAAATGAACAAGGATAAGTAAAGTATGTAAATTGTATGTGTTTTATGATATGTAAATTGTATGTGTTATATGACTATGTAAAGTTAGGATCTATGAATGATAGTGATAAGAAATATAGGATATGAATATCTAACAAGAGTGAATTTCGAGGACAAAATTCTTTAAGGGGGAGAGAGTTGTAATGACCTAAAATGCACCCTAGACGAATTCGTCCATGTTTAGGGCTTAATGGTGACTGAAAATGTATAATTGGATAATTGGAATGGTTGAGTGTAGTGAAAGACGTGATTGGTATTAAGTGAAAAGTTAAGGGTATATTGGTAATTTGACAATTATGGACTAAAATGCATAGAATGATAATTGAAGTATGCTAGTGTATGATTATTGTAAAATTATAAGGTTAATGTAAGATTGATTAAGAGATTTAGGATCATATTGGAATTAAACACAAAAATCTTAAAAGGGACCAAAAGGCATTTGACATTAGGCATGTAAGACCCCGACTTATACCTTAATATTTTTAATCACCATTGGGGTACGAGAGTGGCCTAAGATGTGTAATTGACTAAGTAAATATGTTTGGGATATAACTTGTATTAATTGGAAAGCCAGGGTTAAAATTGTCATTTAACCTTTATTGACTTAAATGCATGATTTGAGAAGTTAGATGGGTTAATGTATGGATTTAATTAATTTAGTAGTTAATGTATGTTTTGGGAAGAAAAGAAGGACTAGAAGAAGAATTTGTTAAAGTAAGCCTTGGATGAGTGACAAATGGATGGTGAGGATTTGGAGAGAGAAGAAGTGGATAAGTATGGCTTAAAAGCCATGTGAAGAACGTGAGAGAGGGAGCAAAAATTTGTCCCTCCTCTCTCTCCCGTTCTCCTCCTTCTTCCCTTCTCTTTGTTCCTAAAATCTACCTAATCCACTTGTACTCCTCAATTGGTTAAGTGAATTCAAAGTTTGTGAAGGTAAGTGAATGGTTCTTCTTCATCTTCATCATCATCATCTTCTTCTTCTTCTTCTTCTTCTTCATGTGAGATGGGTTTGAGTGTGGCTTTGAGTTAAGTTCTGAGTTTTTGGTTTGATTTGTAGTGGAGAAAACAAGAGAAGCCAAAGGAAAGGAGAAAGCTAGTGGAAGTGCAGCCAATTGAGCAATTAGGAGCAAAAGCAGATAAGTTTTGGGAATTTGTGATTTTGAATGAAAAATATGTAAATTGATAAATTGATGTGTTAGGATGTTTATATTTGGATTTTGAGGTTGATAAAATTGAATTAATTGTGTTTGAATTGTGATTTGAAGTTATGGTATGTAAAGTGGGTTAGAAAGGGGATAACAGAGCATGGCTGTATTTTTCTAGAAAAGCACAGCTGTGCCACGAAAAACACAGCTGTGTTCTAGTGTTAAAGTATTTTTTTGTTGATTCACACAGCGGTTAGGAAATTCTATACTGCCGTGTAATCGTGTTTTGGTTGATGAATTTAGTATGTCCGGCAGATCACACAGTGGTAAGGGTTTCCTTGCCCACTGTGTGACAGCCTACACGGCGGGTAGGAGTTCCCTTACCGCTGTGTAAATGCTTTCTGCTTAGCATTCTTGCAATTCATTCTTTTACACGGCAGTTAAGATCGTTCTTACCGCCGTGTAAATGCCTTCTATTTGATAAAGTTTAGTTTTCAACTTTTTACACGACGGGCAGGGTTTTCATGACCGCCGTATAACCTCTATTTTCTAGGTTTAATTGGTGAAATAATTGCCTTTGTATGAGTTAAGCATTGCCCTAATCATGCAATAATATGACTAATACATAGCGAATGATGTCTAAGATGTAAAGTTTCATATGAGATATGTTGAATTACATGTATTATTATCAATGGGTTAAGGTAATAAGTTCAGTTCTTGTTAAATGCTCTTTGCTTTGTTATGTGAATGAAAGGATTAATGCGTAATTAGCCTATCATAGTCGAGTTGTGGATAGGTAGGCATGCCTATAGGGTTTTGTTGCTGTAGCCTATGCATTTTCTGGATCTTATCAGATCCCTATACGTTCTGGACTCCGATCAAGTCCCTATGCGTTTGGATTCCTTTGAATCCCTATGTGTTTGGATCTTGCTTAAGATCCCTATGCGTTTTTCAAAAGAAAAAGAAAAATGATTTTTTTGTACCTATGGGTATCTATGCGTTCTCACCCGTTATCCACCACATTGAATATGCAGGCATAATTATGTGTATAAGTCAGAAATGAAACAATATGCATGTACAAGTTGATGCGTAAAATTCGATGTATGGAACATTTATATGAGCTTATGATATCTTCTGCTTTATTTATTTTACTGTATGTAATGAGTTATGATATTATGTATACATGTCACATGCGTATGTGATTTGTATTGACGACCACTGTGAGTGGTTGTTCATTACATAATTTTTCCCACTAAACCATTGCGCTTAGCACAGGTGTTTCATCCGTGCAAATATAGAAGTAGGAGATTCTGGAAGGACAAATCCGCAGAATCAAAAGGCAACACAATAGGATGAGCTTTTATATGGATCCTTAAGTTTTGGGTTTTGTAATAGTTTGTTGTAATATTTTGAATTGTATTAAGAGATGTAATATGTAAAACTTTGACACTTATATATGTAAAGACTTGTAATTTTGTATAAATAGTGATGTATATATTTTTGTATATAGTCGAATGGATGATGTAACTATTTTGGAAAGAAATTTTATAATCCCGATTTTATTGTAAGCCTATGATTGAGTTATCGCTTGTGTGATGTGCATGTTTTGTCTTTGTGTGGAAACCCTTACCTGTTGTGGTAACCCACCCCTTCAGGATGTGGTTCACTACGTACGGGTAAAGGGTGTTACAAGGCAAGGTGGATATGTAACAACCCAAAATAGGCCTAGTCGGAATCTGTGTGGTAAGTCAGAATATTTAGAGCATTTCAGTAATTTTAACAAAAGAAAATTTGGATAATAAGGATTTTATTACAAGAAATTAATTTGTTAAGTTTAGTAGAGGAAATTATATGGTGTGCATGTGATATATGGAAGTAGGGTACTTTTGGTTTTGACATAATCTATTAGTATTGGTGCATGGTAACTTGGATGAAAAAGTGTTTTATTAGAGATTATTTGGTGTGAGATAAGTATGGTACATTGGATTGTTAGTCAAAGATGAGAGAAAAAGGGCCATTGGTAGAGTGACATGTGTAGTGGTTGGTGGGAGCATTGAATGAGGATTTGAAAGGAGAAGAGAGAGGGGAGGAAAGAGTAGCTTCCCGTAGAAGCCATTGGGATTTTGCCCTTTCCTTTCCCACGTCTCTCTCTCACTCTCTCATTCCCATTTTTCTGCTATCTCAAGTCTTGCATGTGGGTTTTCTTCCATCTTTGAGTTAGGGTTTTGGATTTGAAGGTTAAAAAGGTAAGTGGCTGTATTATTTTGATTTGGGATCTTCTTCTCCATCATCTTCTTCTTCATTTGGATTTGTAAGGGTGATATGGTTTTGTTTATCTTGGGTTAACTGGGTTTTATTTTGATTTGATTGATGCAAGAAGCTGAAAAAAAGAGAAGGGATAAAGGAAAAGGAAAGTTAGTGGATTAAAGTCAGTGGAAGTTGAGCTCCATTTCAGGTTTGGGAGTTTACTTGGATATATATATGTTTGAGAGTTTGATTGAAGTGTTTTTTCCATCTCTTTTGGATCCTGTTTTTGGGTTAAATGCTAATGCTATTTGTGTATGTGTGGTATATGACTTATATGAGTAAATAGCTTGAGTATATGATATAGAATGATAGAGTTTTGAGTATGTACATGTGAAATTGTGAAGATTTTTGTATATGAACATGAGTTGGAATTTCTGGGGTTAAATCTCTGTAAATTCTATTTTGATATGTGTTAAGTTCCTTTGATTGAGTAAAATGATGTGTGATTTACGTTATTATGGTTGCAAATGTGCTTTGGAGGCCCAAAAGGTATGCTTTTATATGTTTTAGCATGAAAAATGGGTTTGGGTATAATTGGGTATTGATTTTACTTCAATTTTTGTTTTTACGTTTCTGGAGATCGAGGAAAATCGATTCTGTCGCGAGCACGATGTCATCGCGAGAGCGACAGAACCGGCTCTTCTCCTTCTCGGGGTGGTTTTTGCTCGACAAACGTGAAGAAGATTTGTGAGAGGACTGTCACGAGTCGTGACTGAGGATCACGACTCGTGACCCTCTTCTTTTGGAAGTCGTGAGTCATGAGGGAGAATCACAAGTCGTGACTTCCCTTTCTGCAGAGTGTGGGTGTCACGAGTCGTGAGGAAGGATCATGACTCGTGATCGTCCCTTCTTCGTGCGAGGCGGGAGGCGCTAGCGTCACGAGTCGCAATAGCTTGTGCAACTCGTGACCGGCCTCTTTTCCCCTCACTGTCGCGAGCGCGACAGTGAGGCCTCTCCTGCCCTATTTTGAAAATGAGTTTTTAAGCCGCTTTTACATGGGTTTTTACTACAGGACACATGATTTGTCTTATTCAGCCCATTATTTGTCAAATTATACGATCTTAATCAGATTTGTACATGATTTATATGTTTTTATCTTGATTAAATACACATGTATACATGGAGTTGTATAAGTATACTTGGTTGATTCTCTATTATATGAATATTATTTTAGAACATGATTGAGTGTTATCTGAGCCTGTTAGTCATAGTAGTGGATAGATAAGCGCTTATCTAGGGTCAGAGTGTGAGTGCAGCTGTTATATGTTATTTCTTACATGCGGGCCCCGTTTGGGTCATATAAGATGTTTGAGGCCTCGATCTCCGGTATACCTTCGGGTATACATGAATATAAGAAAATGTTTTGAGACTCATGTCTCTATATGCTTGGGATACTGTGTCCTATCAGTATCATTAGTACCCGTATCCACTAGTTAGCGAGTAATCAGGCTATTATTTGAAGTGATTATATGAGTTTGATACATGAAGCTAATAGCTATATGAAATGAATATATGTTACATGTATATGTATATGCGTTATGGCATGATGAGATGTAATACATGTATTCGAATATGAATGGTTATTCTTTCAATATACTTGAGTATGATGAACAATTGTTATATGCATGAGTAGTATGTGTTTTTATGCTTTTGTTATTATTATTAAGTTATTTAAATATATGTTATTGCGGTTATATGTACATGCATGTGTTGTTCCTCCCCACTAAGCGTTATCGCTTAGCACGGGCTCTTTTCCCGTGTAGGTGGCAGGTTCTTCTTTTGGGAGTCGGACATCTGCAGGTCGGCCACTAGAAGTCTAGAATTAGAATTATTTTGTCTTCCGCTGTAGTTTTGCTTATGGGAACTGATTTTGGAAAAATATAATTTTTGTAAAGGATTATTTTGTATATGTATTTATTTACAAATCTCTTTTTGTAAAATGATATGACAATATTATTATATGTATATGGATTTATTATCTTTGGATGTACTTATTTTCTTAACATGCTTTGAGTATTTGTATGCGTTTCAGTGATTTGTGCGCGTGGCGCTCCGGTATCCTTCCAACGGGGGTATCGGGGTGTTACCGGATAAGCATGAGTAAGTGGCCATATTTAAGGCCAAGTTTGGCTGACCATTAGAGGAGGAGAGGTAGCCTTTCTCCTTCATTTTTCTTACAAAATTTCCTCTCTTAAATACACAAAAAATCTATGGAAGAAAAAAATGAGCTCAATTCTAGTTTGATCTAGCAAAGGTAATTGGATTTAATTTCTTTCTATCTTAAGTTTATCAAGGATAGAGATTATGGTTTTGTATATATATGTTAATATAATTTTATGATGTGAATTTTGGTGAGATGAGCTAATGGGAGCAAAGAGAAAAGGAAAGAAGAGAAGGAACGCTAAGTGAAAAGAGTTTTGGTACATAAAATGAGGTTTGAGAACTCAACCTTTATGTGAATACTTTGATGATGATTTGTGATGATTATATGTATATATTGATGTCATATGTTGAACTAAGTGAGTTTGTGATGATTGAATTGATTGGGATGATGATTATTGGTTTGTAGAGTTTAAAAGAGAAATTCTATCTTAGGTGTTATTTGACCCTGTTCGGTTTTTAGGCTATAAAATGAGTTATAGAACTCCAAATTATATGAAATTAGCTTCATTGGAAATATAAGACATAGATCTACAAATGTATTAGAAATAGCCATGAGCTAATTTTGCAGTTATGTGCTTCGATTTTGGCCAAAATAAAAAGGTATTTGTTGTGGCCGAATAAATGGAATAGTTTGGACTGTTTAGCTCATATCTGGAGTTTTAGTTGTGTAAATGACCTGTAATTGATACTGTTGGAAATATAAGATATAGGAGAACAAATATATAGAAGACTATTTTGTCTAAACAAGACATTTACATGTTGGTTTTAGCTATACAATTTTTTGGTGAAAAGCTATCTTGTGAATTATGTTATTGAAGGGATGATAACAAAGTGTCACGGCTGGAACCAATTAGTGCCACTCCTGAGATATCCTTCTATAAAGAATCATTAGTGAATCTTAGGGAGTCACGGATGGCACCAATTAGTGCCCACCATGACCCCCCTATTTTGACAATATTATGCATTTTTCTTCTCGTATTGAACCTAAACTTCACCGAAACTTTCCGGAACTTCTCTGATGCATGTTTAGGATGATATAATGGATATTTGGGTAATTACACTAAAAGAAAAATGCCCTTTAACGAAAATAAATCTGGTCATTAAAGACCTTAACAACCAAAAAATCCGGTCAGTAAAAGCCCCTTCGTTAAAAGTATAGACGACTGGATTTTGAATCCGGTCGTTAATGTTTTTAACGATCGGAACGTTTTCGATCGTTGAATACTGATTTTTAGCGACCGAATTTTTCCTTCGCTAATTGTATTCACTTTCAACAAAGGGATTTTCAGTCATTAAAGATATCTTTTAGTGACCAAATTTTTCCTTCGCTAAAAGTATTCACTTTCAACGAAGGGATTTTCGGTCGTTAAAGATACATTTCAGCGATCGGATTTTTTCTTCGCTAATTGTATTCACGTTCAACGAAGGGATTTCCGGTCGTTAAAGATACCTTTCAGCGACCGGATTTTTTCCTTCGCTAATTGTGTTCACAGCTAACAAATAGACATGGATACCAAAATGATATTTTAAAATATAAACCATTTTAGAATATTACATGTACGGTATATATCATTCACATATATTTTATACAAAAATATAATAAACTCTTTTCATATATTGAAAAAGAAAAGTTACAGAGTACATAGTCATGTTTACAAATTAAATAGCATTCTATTTGTCACAACTCCAAATAAAATAAATACTTTCAATGACATGCAAGTTCAAGAAAATAGTTCCTCTCTATACTCATTTCTATTTGAAAGAATTTTGAGAAAAATGTGAAAAATAAACCTTTTAACTTCTCTGTCCAAAATTTTGAAGACCTGCAAAATGTATAATAAAAGATAAAATTACTATAATATTCATAGGCACGGAAAAAAATATCAATAATAAAGAGTATGGGCAATTTATGAACTCTGAGGTGTCACATAAATTCATATTTAACAGCTCAATTCAACATTAGTATGCAGAAATTAAGACAAAACCATTGTTAATACTGCCTTCGGTAATTTCCTAACTAAATACTTAAATCCTAAATGAGAAAGAAATCATCGCAAAGGATGAGAAATAAAGAAAACATTAAAACTAGATTACTATATACTTGCAGAGGAGGAGAAAGAGAGAAAGAAAGAAACCAATTAATAGCCAAAACAATCAAAATCAATAATTCTAAAGTAAGTTAGTTTTATGGCAATATGATTAGTTTCAGTGCTTCTGCAATACCTAACTAAAGAAAACAATAAAAGCAATTGGGTTTCCATTTGAATGCCTCTCTAAATCAAGATTAAGAACTGATATGGCAAGTACCAAATATTCACCAATTTTAAGGTTATTTCAATAAGGTGTGCAGCACATAAAATGATCACCCAACATTTAACAAGATCACATGTACTAACATCCTACATTACACTTGAAATCATGTAAAAAGGGCCACGTGCTGGAAGGAAGAAAAAGAAATTGGATTCTCCAAACAAGACACAATAAAACTAGGAACAATATCTGCAGAACAATATCTTTGCAGCTTCTACCTTATAACAGGATTAAAAGCTAAAATCTTACCTCCTTTTGTCTTGTTGTTGATAGGAAGAATCTCTATGTAGCAGGTGTCCTTAAAAGAGGTCATAACAAGTATCTTAATGCCATACTGCATTAAATAGTTTGTAACATTAGCATTTGACCATTAATAAATAAATACTTTCCATTGGCATGTTTCTCCTAAAAGATAAAGCAAAAATATTTAGCAGAACAATATGTGGTGGACATGACAAAAAAAGGAAACATATCTAGATAAAACTTCGAAATAACTCAAATAAACCCAAAAATGTCGACTGAAAAAAAATGTAACTCCAAATAGTGGAGCAGTAGATAGAAAACTTTTCCACTCTACTGATTTAATAGGAGCAACAAATGTTAATTTAAATACAAATCAGAAAGATCTATACTTTGATAGCTTGAGGTTGATAATGCTCATGAAGATTATAAAAAGTAGATTTATTATCTATATAGAAGTCTTTCATGATCTGAGGTTGCTTCATCTATAGAGGGTATTTCACCATTAATTCAAGGAACATGGTGCATAGAAAGGATACCTTTAGACAGATAATAAGCAAAAAGTCAGATGCAATAGACTTAACATGCTCAATATAATTCATGTAAGCACATACATGCACTCTGATTTTTATCTCAAAAAAAATATTAAATAATATCGTGTAAAATTATTAGCTGATAAGACTTAGAGAGAGTTAGTAACTACAAAAAACAGAGTTGAAATCACTATCTGCTAGAATAAACATCAACATAAAACTTTATGTCAATTGAATGCCCTTTTTGAACAAATATATGAGTGGAAAATATATGTGGTGCGTATCTTGATCAATGATAACACAACACTAGAGCCCAATGGTTATTTGTAAAGAAGGTCAAATGAATGCTAGGAATGTTAAATTATAAATTGCACTGAACTTGTAGGTATAGGTTTCAAAAAGGGCCAATCAAAGCGTATTGTTAATTCAAAAACTGGCCCAACAAATAAATCAAATCAAATATGCACCCTTGTCTCTTCTCTCTATTGCAGTTATTTGAATCTTAATTAAAAACATGCAACATGAAGAAACAACCATCAATAATGATGATTTGGAGGAGCTAGACTTACTGGGATAGGAATCATTTGAATCAATCTCCTACCTACTTCACCATCCATCTCATCTTCGTCCGTAAATTTTGGAGAATAGGGCTAGAACATGTATCATCAGAATCTTCCTGGCTATTCTTATGATCAGCACATCATGAACATCATAATAGAAAATTTGCTACAACAAAAACAAAAATACAAACTATACAAGCAGTAATTTCACCACAAACCCGAACGATAGCTCCTTATTTGTCTACAATCCTAATCATGTGAATTATTGGATGTTTGCAAATGCTTCTCTCTAGCAGGAGAGTACCCAGAGGCTTCAGCAATAGCTAATAGTGTAAATTCTTCTTGCAGTGTGCGGGCAATAATCTCATCACTATCCACAGGACTACAATCCGATATATGCAAATTATCTCTAATATACTACCCATGATACCCATCTTCATTTTGTATTACACCTCCATAATATCCAAGATAAAAAGGTATGTCCCTGTAGACACCGGGTCCCAAGGCAGTACAGAGCAGAGTTACCCAATGAAGATATCGGTACGTGTTTCACAGGTAGAGGAGTGAGGTTGTAGGTTTTTGCCCTTGAATTTCACAAATTTTAAGGTTATTAGTGACCAAAAATCCTTTTGAGTCTCTTTTATTTTAAAAAAAAGCCTTTTCATCTAAATTTTTTCTTTTTTTTGGTTAACCGATGCCGGTCGGATGCATCGAAGGACCACCTGAGGGGCGCCCGTCCCTCGCGTGAGTAGGTGCTTGTCACTCGCATTTGAGGGACGCCCATCTCTCGCATGAGTAGGTGCCCGTCGCTCGCATTTGAGGGACGCCCGCCCCTCTCGTATGAGCGGGTGTACGTCGCTCGGCAGGGGAGGCCATCTGATCCCTGTTGATCGACGCCCGTCCCTCAGCCGCGGGACGCCTGTTGGTCGAGGCTTGATAACGAAATTCTGGTTGTTTAGGGATAAATCTAATATATTTAAGATATTTATCCTAAAGGATAAATTAAAGGTACCTAAAGATTGTTTGAAATCACTTTATCTCTAAAGATAAATCAAATATCTGATATTTATCTTCAAGGATAAATAGAAATATTTGATTTTATCCTCCAAACAATGATTTGATATCATTTATCTTTAGAGATAAATTAAACATAATATTTATCTTTGAGGATAATTAAAATTTTTTATTTATTTTTGAAGATAAATATTTAATTTTTTATCTTCATCCCTAAATCAAAAGTTAGCCTATAAATAAAAGTCTAATGAAGGGAAAAAGGGGGATTTTTTTTAGGGGAGAACCTTTTGGAAGAGCAACAATTGATTTCTATAAACAAAAGTTTTCTCTTTATATTTATTTTTCATTTGAAATTTAATGAAAAAAAAATTAGATGTGAATTTGAGAAAGGGAAATCAATTTTCTTTTCTTGGTTTGCCTTCCTAAGATTCAAATTATTTAAAAAAAATAAAATTTGAGAGAGATAAAAATTGTTTTCAATTTGTTCAACTTTCAACCAATCCTTGTAGAATTCAAGGGAGATTTATATGGCTTTTGCCTTCCAGAGATCAATATTCTGAGGGTAAATATTCTAGATTAGTTAATTTCAATATCTTGACATGAAATGTACGATTTAGTTTCAAAATAAAAATTAATTTATCTGCTCAATTTTGTTATTTAATGATTGGATTTACTTTATTGATGATTTATTTAACCCAATTGCATGACATAGTGGCCTAAGATTCGTAAAAGGTAAGAAATTTAAACTTTTGTGCACTTGAAAATGGAATTTTCTGGTTGTTTTTGACTCCTAGAGATGACCGATGGGAAGAAGGACTTGCCGACGGCCGTGGCTCGCTTCGTCATGGAAAGCCTATTCTGCTCGTCCGTCACCTCTCGGACGGCCGTCCCTCTTCTTTCCTTGGCCATCCCTGGGTCTTTTCCTTCGCCTTTTTAATTGTTTTAATTTCTTTTTCTATATCATGTCTTTACATTATTAAGTTTAGGTATTTCATTAATATTCTTCTACTGTTTTGCCATTTATTTTGCTTTTAATATTTTATTTTAATGTTGATGACATGTTAGTATATTTTGATTTTATGAGTTTTATTTTGTTGAGTATGGATGGTAAGACGGAGGCTCAAAATTGGGATGATTTGGAGATATCATTTTGGTTTATTCTTCTCACCCTTTTCTTTTTTCTTTTTTTATTAATTAAGCTTTTTTGTTATTCTCCACTTATTTTCTGTTCGTTAATATAGAAAAGCATAAAAGAATTTTTATAATTAAAATAAGGTTTTCTTTCATAAAATGGGACCAAAGTCCTAATTTTTCCTCCAATGAAATGCCACCCGAAATCATTCTTTTAAGCATATATGTGAGGACCAATGTCCTCACCTCGAATAAATGTCCCATTTTATGTGTGATTTATATTTCATTTTATTAGGGTTGTATTCTGCCACTGTTTTATTGTAAGTTAAAGTATTTTTGTTTGCTTTATTTTAATCGTATTATTTATTGCTTTTCGTTATGTGTTTGAATTGCGCTTTAATAATTACATTAGATTATATGAGAAGAGGAATGAAATTTTAATTTCAAAAACTCACTTATAACTTTGACCAAGGTATAAATAAAAGTAAAGTCCCGAACTTTCTCTGGTCTTAGGCTTTAAGAGGTTAGATGAAATTTCTCAATGTTCTATTGGGATGGGAATTCCAAAATATCTCTTGTTGCCCAAAATAGGCATATACACACCGTCTTAGGCTCAATGAGGCTAGATGAACTTTCCCAATATTTTATTGGGTAGCGACTCCAAAACACCTCTTGTTGCCCAAAATAGATGCCCTTGTAATCTTTACAAGTTTTATAAACCTCTCTCGAATACCTTAAAAGCGGGTTTTTCGGGACCTTTGGGGTTCAGCGCGTGTCACAATGGCGACTCCTCTGGGAACACGAGAGACTTTACTTCGAAAGTACCTTGGTTAAAATATATAATTCGATTTTTAAAATTAAAATTTCATCCCTTTAGAAACTGCATTGCATTTCATTATAGAATCTTAGATCTACTCTAGTTGGTCCCTTTTTTTCCTCGGTGCATTCCCAAAGCATGACCTTACGTTAACTCAATCTGGGGAAGTGTTAGGATAATCACCAGCCCAAGTCATGTACAATCATGGTATATCAAATGATGACCTGACCGGTCGCTATACTCACGATGAGTTAGACCCATTGGTAGGGGTCATGCTTGGGTAGCCCTAATATTTCATCGCCCTGACTAAAGGCCATGTAATGAAAATAGATACTTCCCCTAAACGGTATGAACCTTAATACTATGCTTGTTATATAGATCATTATGTATTGAGTAGATCCAGATAAATTAAATGGTCACTTAATCAAGGGTTTTCATGCTCCGGTAAGCCCATTTTAAATTCATTTAGATTATTTAAATACATAATGATCAAGACCCATGTGTATGCTCTTTATATAAAGAGAGCTTATGCTGCCGGTCTTTAGTTGTGCACCATACACGTCCATTGGGTTCCTCGATAACCCATGGGCTAATCCCACCTAAGAAAGAGACAATATGACCTCTTGTGCGGGAGGAATAAGGTTAGAAGGATCTTCTTGCTTACATGTGGTTATGGATGTTGCATAAAGTGCGATAATGCATTATATGTCATTCATACATCATCCTAATAGGGTATGTGCAGCCATCATAGATCCATCCAGGTGGTCAGGGCTCTCGGTGGTCGGCTAGTCAGAAATCTTTTTTTTAAATTACCTATAAAGGTGACACATTTGGGTTCAGAGTCGCTCTCAGATAGCAGCAAGACCTACACTTTAAAATCTTTAATAGAAGTCGATATGGCTAACCCATCTAGAGAATCCAATTCTACTCACGCCATGATTGATGAGGAAGTAGGTAGGAGACTAGAAGAGTTTGAAAATCGGATGATGACAATGATGGGGAATTTCACCATAGCAATGACACCACCTGTCGGACCAAATTTGGTTGCCCCCGTGTAGGACAAAATGAGTAGGAGACAATTATGGAGGATCCTCCCGAGGTGGTACGTCTACCACGTGTTGATCTCAGAGCCACTATGCCTTCGGGCCACAAAAGAAGCAGAGCCCACAGACTAGAAAATGATCTCATAAAAGATGAGTATGAAGAGCTGGTAGTGGTAAGAGGAAAGACACCTCAAATAGAAGAGGTAATATGGAGAAAGATGGAAGAGAAATTTGAGGCAATGTCTTGTATGTTGACAGTTGGGAAAGGAACGAATCCCTAAGATAAAGAGTTGGAGGGTGAGGACTTGATTCCCCATAATTTCAAGATGCCTGAAGTCCCAAAATTTGATGGTACATTGTATCCAACAGCACATGTGAAATAGTATTCACTGGTAATAAAAGGTACAACCTTGATAAAAATGCAAAAGATAGAATATTTTTGCCTAAGCTTAACGGGGCCCACAGTTGACTGGTATCATGGGCTTGACAGGAGGATGAAAGAAGACTGGGATTTGCTGATAGAAGAATTCCTTAGACAGTATGATTGTAGTACGAGGATGGAGATAACTCTGAAAGACTTAGAACTATTGTAGTAAAAATCAGGGGAGTTATTTCACGAGTACTTGACCCGATAGAGGAACCGTATAATGGAGATAAAGAGGAAGCCAGACACTTCAGATCAGATCAGGCTTTTTATCAGAAATGCTAGCCCGTATCTGAAGGATGGGCTGAAGGTGAAGGGATTGAAAGACTGGGAGTCTCTGAAGGACATAGCTATAGAGGCTGAGAGCGAATACTTGGCAAAGAAAGCAAGTAACGAAGCCTATGCCAAAAAGAGCAGTAGTAACCAGGGAGCTAGTAGATCAGCGGGCTTTAGCAGTGGTAATAAGGTAGGCAAGACAGTCGAGATTTCAGCCATAAGAGTCAGTCAGAGATACTTTTCAAACTTGGCAAGGTCTCTCTCATTAGTGTTGAATACTGTGCATACCATCAGCACACAGAACATATTATGGATAATTACAAGACTCTGAGAAAAGCAATTCAGGATCTCATTGATTCTAAACAAATCACTGATCCATACTAGAGGAACAATAAGAAAAAATTCGGTTACAATAATGTAACCCTGCCTATTTTTATGATCGGGTCTAGTCTGCCCGAGTGGTACGTTCTAAAAGACTTGTTTGGTGATGAAGACGTTGCTATCACGCGCCTTGAGTAGAAGGCAAGTGAAAAAGTGATTTTCGTGGCAACGATTGATTGTTGGTCCACTAGTGAGAGTGGAGATGAAGATGAGGAAGATGGAGAACTTGCTCATTTATGGGGTCCGAAAGATGAGAGGAAAGAAATAAAAAAGGTGACCCAAAGCGGAAGGGTAGTTTCGAAGATGGAAAAGTCATAAGATCCAATGGCGGTACATGTGGAGAAGGAGCTAGAAGAGGAATAAGTAATGACACAGTTGAAAAAGACTTTAGCCCAGATATCGATTTGGGATTTGTTGAGGAAATCCCCATCGCATAGGCAGAAGTTGGTAGAGGCCCTATGCGAGTCCACTGTTGCAACTACCATTTCCCCAACAGAGCTATTAGACATTGTGAAAGGGAATGCTGGAGAAATTTTTATTTATTCATATGTTGATTTATTGGTAAAAGGCCGTAATCATAGCCGTCCTTTGTATATAAGGGCACAAATCAATGAAAAACATACTGCCTATGTTATGGTAGATGATGGTTCTTCCATGAATTTGTAGTCCTTCCTATTCCAGCCAACTTCTCAGCATTGTTAGGTAGACCATGGTTCTACAAGTTAGGAGGGGTGCCATCTACTTTGCATCAAATGATAACGATCCAACATGAGGGACAAGTAGTGACGATCAGAGCTACCAGGGAACATCAGGTGTCCATCCTAGAGATTGCAAAATAATCTTTTAGCGGTTTTCATGTGGCTGTGATAAATGGAGAAGATGATATTGCAGAGAGCTCTCAGGTGGTGAATATGTTGAAGAAGATGTCTTTCCTTCCTGGAGCTAGTTTGGGTAGGAACTCCCAGGGGCCACAAGCAGTTATCACGATGAGGGATTAGAAAGATAGGAGGGGCCTCGGGGTATAAAGGCACAACAATGATGAGTAAGAAGACAGCATGTGAGATCCCTCACATTACGGAGAGTTTTATGCCATCTACCTCAGTATGTGCTTATATTGGAGAAGCTGAACCCCAGTGGATAGACGGGAGGATCATACCAGGATTCGAGGTTTTCAACGATGTCTTTGATAGGGACATTGGATTTATCAAGCCATTCGAGGGTTTTGGGATGAAGAAATCATCACCCAAGGCATTATTTGGGACCGAGATGCGCCCGAAGAGGTCGTCATTGATAGGCTGATGGCTACTTGAGTGAAGGGTAAAAATAAGGTAGAAGATGAAGATGAAGATTTGAAGAAATAGGGTAGGATCCCATTAGAGGTTGCTGAAGAGCCTCCAAAAAGTCAAGATGCTTCTCAACTGTCGGCTGCAACATATGCGTCGGCAAAACAAGAAGATGATAGTGAATTAGATTTTCTTTTTGTTCCAGAACTTTTTAACGATGTTTATGATGTTTCTGATTCTATTAATAAGATGAACAATTTTGCTTACTTGTGCGATGTTTCTAATGATTTCACTATGCATTATTATGATCATAACTAATTTATATTTGATATTGATTCAACTGATGCCACTCCATTTAATCTCGGAACTTTGGAAAACCCAAAAGAAATCTTGATAGCATCCAATATAACTCCTAAAGAGAGATTAAAATTTAAGAGAATCTTAAAAAAATATGAAAATATCTTTGCCTGGACCTATGAAGACATGCTAGGAATCAACCGTGAAATCACTGAACATGCCATACCAACACATCCAGATCATAAACCGATTAAGCAAAAACTTAAAAGGCTCCGAGCAGAATGGGCGAAAAAAGTTAAGGAAAAGGTTCACAAACAGATTAAGGCCAAATTTCTCATAGAAGTTCAATACCCGACTTGGTTGGCCAATGTTGTCCCAGTGGCTAAGAAAAACGGAAAAGTACGTGTATGCATAGACTATTGGGATTTGAACAAGGCTTGTCCAAAAGATGATTTTCCTCTGCCTCACATCAACATCTTAGTGGATAGTGCAGCTGCTTGTATGATGTACAGCTTTGTAGATGGATACGCTGGGTACAATAAGATCCTCAACAAGATAGTTGATCAGATTAAGATGGCCTTCATCACTCAATGGGGTATGTTTGCTTATAGGGTAATGCCTTTTGGTTTAAAAAATGCGGGTGCAACCTATCAAAGGATGGCTACTAGGATCCTCGATGACCTGATTCATAAAGAGGTGGAAGTATATGTCGACCACATGATGATCAAGTTGGCTACCAGAGAAGGTCACTTTAAGGCTTTAAAGAAATTTTTTCGGAGGATTGACAGATATAACCTGCAGTTGAACCATAAGAAGTGCATCTTTGGAGTTACCTCGGGAAAGCTTTTGGGTCATGTGGTTAGTCAGAGAGGAATTGAGATCGATCTTGATAAGGTCAAGGCCATCAGGGATATGCCAGTTCCCCAAAAGGAAAAAGATGCCAGGAGTTTCCTAGGGAAATTGCAATACATCAGCAGATTCATCGCTAAGCTTACATCCATTTGCGAGCCCATCTTTAAACTGCTCAGGAAGAATTGACCTATGGTATGGAATGATGACTGTCAGACGGCTTTTGAAACCATTAATGAATATTTATTAAACCCTCCAATTTTGAGACCGCCTCAGCCAATCAAGCTTTTGATCATGTACCTGGCAATAGAAGATAGCTTTATAGGTGCCATGATGGCTCAGGAAGATGAATTTGGAGTAGAATTTGAAATTTATTATCTTAGAAAGAAGTTTCTTTCTTATGAGATCAAATATACTGAAGTCAAAAATATTTGCCTAGCGGTGATTTGGGCCTCTAAGAAATTAAGACACTACTGCCATTCTTATAAGGTGCAAGCTATCGCTAAGTAGAATCCTCCCATATACCTTCAAGAAGCACCTTCTTTACTAGGAAAGATGGGAAGATGGTTACTGCTCCTATAAGAATTTGATATTAAATGTGTCACCAGAAAAATAATTAAGGGGCGCACAGTAGTAGAATTCTTGGCAGAGCACCCCATCGAAGGAGATTTAATTGAGTTTAATTTCCCAGATGAGGATGTTACAGCCATTGCAGTACAGGGTTGGCAGTTGCACTTTGATGGAGCAGTTAACAGCAAGGGGTAGGAGTAGGGATCATTCTTATAACCCAGACGGTGAAAAACTTTCCTTAGCCAAGAAACTAAGGTATAAGGCTACTAATAATGAAGTTAAATACGAAGCTTGCATTTTTGGATTGGAGGCATTACTGGCCTTGGGGGCAAAGAACGCAAAAGTTTTCGGGGATTTGTCACTGGTATTCCATCAGATTCGAGGAGAGTGGTCTATTAGGGAAGAGCAATTGATGCTATACATAAAACACTCATAGATGTTGAGCAATCAATTCGAAACATGTATGTTTCGCTTTGTCCCTAGGGATGAAAACCAGTTGGCAGATGCCCTTGCCACTTTGGTATCCATGTGGGATAACCCCAAAGGGGTCGTAATGAAGCCAATGTTAATCTCAAGTTCAGAAAAGCCCAACTTCGAATCCGAACCGATAATGAAAATTAAAGTTATTGACGAGAAAATATGGTTTTATGATATTAAGAATTACTTAGAAAAGACAGTATTCCCGGAAGAGGCCACTTAAAAGGATCAAAGATTGATTCGCAAGATTTTCACTCAATTTATCTATGTAAATGGTGTGCTGTACAAACAACAAGTTGATGGTGTGAGAAAGAAGCTAAGGAGATCATGGAAGAGACTCATGTTGGGGAATATGGAGCTCACATGAACGGTTTGATGCTAGTGAAGAAGATTATGCGACAAGGGCTTTATTGGCTCGCAATGGATATGAACTATTTGAAATATGTGAAGAAGTGTTAATTATGTCAATAATATACAGACTTTAGGCATCTGCCAGTTTTAGAATTGCACAACTTAACGTCACCTTGGCCATTTGCAGTTTGGGGAATATATATTATGGGAGAGATACGCCCTACCACCTCTAATGGACATAGGTTCATCATAGTCGCCATTGATTACTTCACCAAGTGGGTAGAGGCTGAATCTTTCAAGAAAATTGATGCTCGAGACATGGCCAAGTTCATTGAAAAGAATTTGATACGTATATATGGTCTCCCCCACCACATTGTGTATGATAATGGGGTACAATTTATGGCTGAAAATAAGAAGTTACTCCAGAAGTATGTCATCAAGCATCACAAGTCCTCTCCATATCGCCTATAGGCCAATGGGGTAGTTGAAGCAGCTAATAAAAATGTTAAGAAAATCTTGTCCAAAGGATTGGGCCGGGAAGTTTCCTTTTGCACTCTGGGCCTATAGAACCACCATCAGAACCTCCACAAGAGCCATGCCTTATTCTTTAGTATGCAAGATAGAAGCAGCATTGTCAGTCGAAATAGAGCTCAAACCTTTAAGGGTAGTTATGGAAGCCCAGATTCCAGAAGCTGATTGGGCGCAACAATGGTTACTGCAGTTGAATATGGTAGATGAGAATACGTTGCGGGCTTATTATCACAACCAAATATATTAGAAAAGACTTGCTCGGTCATTCAAGAAAAAGGTCAGAAAGCATCCGCTAAAAGACGGAGATTTAGTCTTCAACCAAATGAGGCCAGGTGTTCCAGACATACATGGTAAATTTAGGCCAACATGGGAAGGTTTGTTTGTTCTTAAAAAATTGTTATCTAAGGGAGCAGCAATTTTAACAGACAGTGATAGAAATGAGTTCAAAGAACCAGTCAATGTCGACAGACTTGAAAGGTTCCATGGCTAAAGATTGAAAAGTCAAAAGAAGAGAATAGATGTCCCGCAGGTCAAAAATCGAAAAAAGATGACCTTACTAAAACTGGGCGCCTCGTTAGGGTGCAAATCGAAAAAAGGTACCCTTGGCAAAAGTTAGAGGCTTTAGAGAAAATATCCAATCAAGAAAACCCGAGAGAGCTGATTGGAAACAGGAGTTCGATGTTTTCAAGATCCATTTTTAGATTAAGTTGCATTTTGATTTATGTTAAATAATGGTCATGTATGGTGAAATCATACTGAAATATACACAATTTTGTAAAAAGATATAAAACAGAAATAATTAAACTCATGTATTCATTATCATCTAGTTCTGTTATAAAAAGAAAAACATTATTCTTTACTGAATTTATGTAATCTAATAACTATTATATTCTACTCTCACCGATAAGATATTTAAGTCGATGGGTCCTATTATCAACTGCAGGACTGATCACCCACCTCTTGTACGCACAAGTAGAAGTAAAGGTGTAGTCTCCAATCTGTGGTATAACGGTTTTTACAGGCAGCTGTGCCCATAGGCTATGGTACTTGGAAGTGAAAGCTGAGGACAAGATGCCACCTTGGAAAGATAAGGGGTACCTCACAACATCTTGACTCCCTCCGAACTATCAAACACAGCGGGTGACAGTATAGAAGGTAGCTTTATAAAGCCTGCACTAAGGAATGCATCCTAAAGATCCATCCAGAGTTGCAGAAGAAAGGGGTTGCCAGAGGCACATGAAGTTGATGTCGTCATCTGCCACCTCACCCAATCGAGCAAAGCCTTCATCGGGAGATTTAAAGGAATACAACCTCTGCATGGAAAGGAAATACCTCAATGAATAGTTGCTGATTACCCTAAGAGGAGGCTCTGATAGTAGTTTTAGTTTCTCTTGTAACCATACATGAAAGATAAGGAAAAGTAGAGAAATTAGAAATGCGGAATACCAAGTCTATTCTTGGGAATGTCATGTAGAGCGTTGACTGATTTTTAGCAATAATAATGCGTTAAGCCTTGTGCTTTCAAACTTAAAAAAAAGCTGCTGGAATGGGTGGGGTCCACTCCACTAAAAAATAAGGCACACGATTATGTTAAAATCCGAAAGGACGCATTTCCCGCTAAAGAAAAGTTAGTGTGAAAATCCATAAGGGACGCACTACCTTTTAAAAGAATGACAAATGCTTACCTGGAGTAATAAGGGGCTTTCGGTGAAGAAAGTAGAAGGGTCAATGTAGACACCGAATCCTGAGACAGCCAAGATCGGAGTTACCTGATGATAATACCGGAATTCGTTCCAAGGAACAAGGAAGCCGTTGCCCTTGGAATTCGCAAATTTTAGGGATATTGGTGACCAAAAACCCTTTCTTGTCGAAAAAGAGCATTTTAGTTTAAGAAAATGGAAGTTTTGTCTTTTTTGGGTTGATCGATGCTCGTCGCTCGTGTTTGAGTGACGACCGTCACCCATGCATGCAGGGGCCATCGCTCATGCAAGCGAGTGGTGCCCATTGCTAACGCATGTGAGGGACGCCCGTCGCTCGCCCACGCGAGGGACCCCCATTGTTCGCACGAGCGAGTGCCTGCCGCTCAAATATCCAGCGTGCCCCTTTGACCGACACCCATCGGTGGGCCGGGGTACGCCTGTCAGTCAGGCCCTGGCGGCGCATTTTGTTGATAAAATCTTATTTTCTTATTATTTATCTTTAAGATAGATATCCAAGGTTTGCTTTTATCTTATAAAATCCAATTTGAATTCAAAAAGATTTGGTTTTATCTCCAAATCTGATTCGAATTCAAAAATATTTGATTTTATATCCTAAAATCTAAATCGAATTGAAAAATATTTGATTTTATCTTCTAAAATCTAATTTGAATTCAAATAGATTTGATATCTATCTTTAAAGATAATTTGAATCTTAAAAAAATTTGAATTTTTAATTTGAATTTTAAAAAGATTTGAATTTTTAATTTGAATTTTGAAAAGATTTTAATTTTCTATCCTATCTTCAACTAGCTTATAAATAGCAGGCTAAGGATCGGGGTTGGGATTAGCAACTTTTGATTGACAATCTTGAGATTAAACATTCCTCATAAGCAAAGGATTTTCTTTTCATTTTTTTCTTTCGAAATAATCTTTGAAATGAATCAGGAAAACTCGAGAAAGTAAAAAATAAATTTCTTTTCTCGACTTATTCCTTCTCAGATTCGAGATCGTCGAATAAGGACAAAATTCAAATTGAGAAAAAGAAATAAACTCTTTTCTCTTAGTTGTTTATTTAAAATTCCGAATCACTTGAACGGAATAATTTTTTTAAGAAATTGTCCTGAAATATTTTTTGGTCAATCGGCTCTTGCAGAATTCAAGGAGACTTCACGTGACTTCTACCTTCCGAAAATCAATATTCCGAGGGTAAACATTCTGGATTAGCCCGTTTTATTGTTTTATTTATTTTATTGACATTTGATTGCATGAAAAATGAGTTAAAATGCGAAATATTGGTTTTAATTGAGTTTTTATTCCGTTTTTTTTTTGTGGTATGGTGTCGACCAACGGGCTAAAGGCCCCTACTGATCGCCATCGCTCAAGTGAGTGACAAGCAACCAGGGACGGCCGTTGCTCGGGCGGTCCGGCTGTCCCTGGTCCTTCTTTCTTCCCTTTTGTTGTTTTTTACTCCTTTTTCTTCAAATCTTTTGATTTCTACGTTCTAAAGATAATTTATTTCCAATTTTTTGTTTAGATTGTTCATTCCTTTTTCACTTCTACTTATTCTTTTCATTACTATTCTATTTTCTCATTGTGCTAACATGTTATTTGTTCTTTGCGAGTTTTTTTTTTGTTTTATTGAGCATTGGGTGCTGGAAAAGGGAGCTAATTAGAATGAAGCGGAAACGTCAATACGGTTCATTTCTACTACCTATTCTCGCTCATTTATTTTTCTTAATCTTTATTTGTTGTAAATGTTATTTCTGAGCTTGCTAATACAAAAAGTGGCAATTGATTTCTACAAATAAATGGGAATTTTTCTTAAATAAAATGGGACCAACGTTCTGATTTTTCCAAGCTGAATTGCCACCTTTAATGTGGATCTTTTAAGCGTGCATGCGAGGACCAATGTCCTCGCCCCAAATTGAATATCCCGTTTTATGCATGTATGTTTTCATTTCCTTCTGTTCATTTACAGTGGGGGTTGTATTCCGCTCCTAGTTTTGTTTTAATTTATGGCATTTTTATTTACTTTGCTTTACAATGGCCTTTATTTATCGCTTTCATTATGTGATTGATCTGCACTTTAATTACTTGCATTAAACTGTATGAGAAAGGTGATGAAATCTTAATTTCAAAACTCACTTGTAACTTTAATCAGGGTACAAATAAGAGTGGAGTCATGAACTCTCTCGAGTCTTAGGCTTCACGAGGTTAGATGCACCTTTCCAATGTTCTATTGAGAAGGGAATTCCAAAATATCTCCTGCTGTGTCACACCCCCTTAACCACCTATAGAGATTTACTAAAGTGACTATGGAGTGTTACAACACAAACAGATGCGCATAAAACATTTTTACAAACAAAGTTCCGAATTAATAAATTTCAGTCAATATCACATTTAGATTACAAACCGAGAATCCATGAACCACTTATAGTCTTTCTTTATTATTCACTTTACAAAATATAACTTTCTTAATACAAAAACTTAGCGTCCTTACATCTTATTAACTATAGTTATACATCCTAAAAAATTACAGATATTCTACATTTACAGCGGTTCCTAATGTGTTGGCCGTTGGCAATGCAGGACTGTCTTCCAAAACACTATCTTCAGATACCTGCATGGTTTAAACATCCATGCTAAGCGATAACGCTTAGTGGGGAACAAAATACAATATACAATAACATAATGTTCAAGTATACTCATAAAGCATGTTATAAGCACAACAAGGTTCATGATATCTATCATGCTTCGTACTTACTATTTATAGGCCTACACGTTGGATATTCACATTAGAATTCACATTATCACTTATTCTTCACATGCACATTGCATTCTTATCCATATGTATATACAAAAGATTATAATTTCTTAATTATTAACATAAAGATATTTCATCGCAATAATAAAAAAATCATAAAATTTCCATATTTTAGAATCAACAAATGCACACATATATATAGATGATCCAAGTACATATCATAGTATGACAATCACCTTTCTGTTACACCATCTCATGGCTTTCACATGCTCATTACAATCGCACACAATAGTTTGTCACATAATTTCAAATCACTATTAGTTCACATATTTATTTTAACTTTGCCTGCAACTCAAAAAAGCAGATAACGGATAACGCTATCGTACTTGAAAGTACCACAATCATTCCGTATCCGAAGATACCCACTCGCTATCAGTACCCGTAGGTATAGACTCAATCAGCATAAAAGTATGCATAAATGAATCCAATAAGGACTCAATAGATCGAAGATTTTCAAAGAAATATGACGCTATCGGCCGCAGTATTTAGACCCTATAGGCATGCCTTCCTATCCACTGTTTGACTCATAGGATAATTATTAATCCAGTTATTACTCACAATTTTCATAAAGAATATCATCGTCATAGCATTACAATAGAATCAACATTGCTTTATGGCTCACTTCACAACTCACCATCATGGCTAGCATATTAGCATAATATTGTTCATTCACATAGTATTATTCATTCACATAGTATTATACGTTCGCATAGTAAGGTACTCATGTACTTCCTTAAGGCAACATCATGGTACAAGTCATCACGTAGAACAAACTCACATCACCTCATGCCTTGCATATACAAATGGCTTGGAAAGCATACTCACATTCTGTTATGCATTTAATTCCCTTATTAAACTACTATGCCATAGCATCATTTACATATATTTCAATTTTTAAACATTTATATACTCATATCACAATGTTAAACATGAATTGGATAAGCTATAGGAACTTGCAATGAAGTTCGGGTGGATTTTAGGAAGGAAAAACACACAAAAACACACAAACCATATAAGTTGAAGGTGGGAAATGATTCATGCCAACCATGGGCTCCAAAATGAGAAGAAAATCCTTCAAATAACTTGTTCTGTCGTGCTCAGGACCTCTATTGTGCTCGCGACCTCTGTCGCACTCGCGACAGTAGCTTCCATCAGGTGTCCTATGAGACTGCTTTTCACCTCAAAATTGTATTGCCTAAACTAACATCTAAAACTCATTTTTAGGAAAAACATCCTTCTTAACAATTGTTCCCTATGATGTTAAATGGGACACGTTTCATGTCATTTTGAAATTGAAAACATCAGATATGACCTAAACAACTTATACTATTCTGATGAACCCACCAGAATAGGGACACCTATGTTTTGGCAACTTTTTGGGACACTTAGAGCCAAAATTAGCTCAACCATATTTATAAGACATTTTTAGTCGTGGATATTAGGTTTCAGATCCATTTTGAAGCAAGCAATTTGGAGTATTAAAACTTGATCTATGGATAAAACAGTCACTAAAGGTCAAGGGGGACCTACACAGAACCTACCCTACAAGCACATTTTTTCCTACTCAGTACACATGACTTCTAAAACCAACTTTAATGGCATTTTTATCCAACATGCTCTACTAACATTTTATTCACCTATGTGCTAACTTCTAATTGAAACAACTTAGATAACATTTAGACTCAAATTCAAGGAGTTATGCTCAAGAAAACATGACTTGTCCCAAGACCCTCCTATAGAACTCTAGTTACACTTTGAGCACAGTTTTGAAGACCTTACCAAAACTATCTCAACAACATTTGAAGGCATGAAAATGATAATTTCATACTAATAGGTCTCATTCACATCAGACTTGAGCAAAACACACTTAATGACCATGACAATTCAAATAGGTCCAATAAATCTCAAACCAGATTTACACTTCTAGTTCATTAGCCACAACTAACCTATTTAGCACCTTATTTTCTTTAGATTTAAACTACACATTCTTAACTCAATTATGCATACTATGGCATTTACAATCTTTCAACAGATTCTTCCATTCACATAAACACATCAATTCACGATTACATCCAAAATTAGGGTTATATCTTAGGTCAATCAAACTCACGGCATTCATTATCACTCCACATGTTCATTTCTTCAATTCAACACATCTCATAACATAATTTACACACTTTGAGTACACAAACAATCAATTAACACACACAAGCAATTAGTTCCCAAACCTTAATTTCCTTAGCTCCCCTTAAGCTCACTTAGCACCTTGATCAACAACCCTCTTCTTTCCCTCTTCCTCTTTCATAGCCATCACCACATGCATAATCAAATATCCAAAATTGAAACAAGGGATCAATATCCAACTCAAATCAAAAGAAAGGAAGAAGAAGAAGAACAATCTACTGTATTAACTTACTTTAATTGCCAAGAACACAACTCAGAATTACTTAATTTGAACAGCAGAATTGCAGTGAATTCAAACTAAGGAAGAAGGAAAACAAATGAAAAAGGAGAAAAAGAAGAAAAAAAGAGCAGAATTGACAGTAGGTGGCCGGTCAAAGAGAGAGAGAATGAACCAATTTCAGTATTTTTCCACTTTATATTGCATGGAAGTGCTGAGTTGTCAAGGCCAGCCAGAGACACATGGATTCCACTCACCAAACCTTAATCAAGCTTAGTTTAATCTCATCTTACTTAGTGTTAATTAATCCCACTTAAACTTAATCATGTACATTAACACTTTAGCCACTTAATCTTATTTACTTTATATAATCAGGTCCTTTATTTCTCAATTACACTTAAGTCCAAGTTAGCAAACTCACTATTAAATTCACCCAACTACCCTAATCAAGCCAACATACTACTAGGGTTAATTTCGGGCTGTTACAACTCTTCCATCCTTAAAAGAATTTTGTCCTCGAAATTCAAACTAGATCTAACAATCAAGGTTACTTTCCTCTATTAAGGCATTTCCAGAAAACTTTATCACTATTCAGAAGCCCAAATGCATATGCTTCATAGTTAAACACTTTTACCTTCACTCTCTTATTGCATAATTCCTTGCACATCAAATTTACGGAATATACTAGTTACTTCTTTCACTCATGTTATGCATTCTTCATTCAAAATCTTATTCGCATTATTTTATATGAACTTAATATATAACTTCCTCATCTTAGCTTTAATTACTCATAATTTATACTTCATTAACAAACACTTCGCTCCTTCTCAAACGTCCTTTTTCTAACATCACACATTATATGTTCATCCTGTCAGCTTTCTCTTCTAATGTGACACATACACAAATGTTTTGCACTCATGATCAAGGGATGCAAATGTATTTATGATGATGTATGTATGTGAAATGATGCAAAAATGCAGTTTATACAATATTAATACACTTTTTCCATCCCCATGTTTCAATATGCTCATGTTCAAATGATTCCATTGAGATAGCTGACAGGCGTACAAAATGTCACCACTTTATCTTACTTTCCACATCATCATAATTTCCAAAATTATCCATACACAGAATTAATTCTAATTCATGGGATAACACTTCAGTCAAATTAATAGATAAGTTTTTACTTTAAATCGCTTAGTAACAGTTCTCAGGTGCATATACACATTTACACTATGTCCCAAAGGACCAATTACATACACATCACAATTAAGATAATCTATACACACTTTAACACAGGAATCTTAGGACTACCACTTCCAGAAATCTCTTTCATTGCTTCAGGAGAAGAATCCTTCGACATTCTAAGGAAAACGAAGACATTCGCATCAAGCCAACACAAAACTATATGCATTTCTATTCTACTCTAGCCCATAAACGACTAAACCTATGCTTTGATACCACTAACTGTCACACCCCCTAACCACCTATAGAGATTTACTACAGTGACTATGGAGTGTTACAACACAAACACATGTGCATAAAACATTTTTATAAACAAAGTTCAGAATTAATAAATTTCTTTCAATATCACATTTAGATTACAAACCGAGAATCCATGCATTACATTACAAAACACTTATAGTCTTTTTTTATTATTCACTTTACAAAATATAACTTTCTTAATACAAAAACTTAGTCTCCTTACATCTTACTAACTATAGTTACATGTCCTATAATATTACAAATATTCTACATTTACAGCGGTTCCTAATGTGTTGGCCATTGGCGATGCAGGACTGTCTTCCAAAACACTATCTTCAGATACCTGCATGGATTAAACATCTGTGCTAAGCAATAACGCTTAGTGGGGAACATAATACAATATACAATAACATAATGTTCAAGTATACTCATAAAGCATGTTATAAGCATAACAAGGTTAATGATATCTATCATGCTTCGTACTTACTATGTATAGGCCTACACGTTGGATATTCACATTAGAATTCACATTATCACTTATTCTTCACATGCCCATTGCATTCTTATCCATATGTATATACACAAGATTATAATTTCTTAATTATTAACATAAAGATATTTCATCGCAATAATAAAAGAATCATAAAATTTCCATATTTTAGAATCCACAAATGCACATATATATATAGATGATCCAAGTACATATCGTGGTATGACAATCACCTTTCTGTTACACCATCTCATGGCTTTCACATGCTCATTACAATTGCACACAATAGTTTGTCACATAATTTCAAATCACTCAATTAGTTCACATATTTATTTTAACCGTGCCTGCAACTCAAAAATGCGGATAACGGGTAATGCTATTAGTACTTGAAAGTACCACAATCATTCCGTATCCGAAGATACACACTCGCTATCAGTACTCGTAGGTATAGACTCAATCAGCATAAAAGTATGCATAAATGAATCCAATAAGGACTTAATAGATCAAAGATTTTCAAAGAAATCTGACGCTATCGGCTGCAGTATTTAGACCTATAGGTATGCCTACGTATCTACTGTTTGACTCGCAGGATAATTATTAATCCAATTATTACTCACAATTTTCATAAAGAATATCATCGTCATAACATTACAATAGAATTAACATTGCTTTATGTCTCACTTCAAAACTCACCATCATGGCTAGCATATTCGCATAGTATTGTTCATTCACATAGTATTATTCATTCACATAGTATTATACATTCGCATAGTAAGGTACTCATGTACTTCCTTAAGGCAACATCATGGTACAAGTCATCACGTAGAACAAACTCACATCATCTCATGCCTTGCATATACAAATGGCTTGGAAAGCATACTCACATTCCGTTATGCATTTAATTCCTTTATTAAACTACTATGCCATAGTATCATTTACATATATTTCAATTTTCAAACATTCATATACTCATATCACAATGTTAAACATGAATTGGATAAGCTATAGGAACTTGCAATGAAGTTCTGGTGCATTTCGGGAAGGAAAAACACTCAAAAATACACAAACTATCAGAGGGTAAAGGTGGGAAATGATTCATACCAACCATGGGCTCCAAAATGAGAAGAAAATCCTTCATATAATTGGTTCTATCGCGTAAGTGACCTCTGTCGCGTTCACGACAGTAGCTTCCATCAGGTGTCCTACGAGACTGCTTTTCACCTCAAACTTGTATCGCCTAAACCAACATCTAAATTGAATTTTTAGGCAAAACATACTCTTAACAATTGTTCCCTAGGATGTTAGGTTTCAAATGGGACAAGTTTCAGGTCATTTTGACATCAAAAACATCAGATATGACGTAAACAACCTATACTGTTCTAACCCATCATAATAGGGACACCTATGTTTTGGCAACTCTTTGGGACACTTAGAGCCAGAATTAGCTCAACCATATTTATAAGACATTTTTATCTGTGGAGATTAGGTTTCAGATCCATTTTGAAGCAACCAATTTAGAGTATTAAAACTCGATCTATGGGTAAAACAGTCACTAAAGGTCAAGGGGTACCTACACAGTACCTACCCTACAAGCACATTTTTTCCTACTTAGTACACATGACTTCTAAAACCAACTTTAATGGCATTTTTATCCAATATACTCTACTAACAATTTATTCATCTATGTGCTAACTTCCAATTGACATAACTCAGATAACATTTAGACTCAAATTCAAGGAGTTATGGTCAAGGAAACATGACTTGTCCCAAGACCCTCCTACAGAACTCTAGTTACACTTTGAGCACAGTTTTGAAGACCTTAAAGGCCTTAAACACCAAAACTATCTCAACAACATTTAAAGGCACAAAAAATGATAATTTCATACCAATAGGTCTCATTCACATCAGACTTGAGCAAAATACACTTAATGACCATGACAATTCAAATAGGTCCAATAAATCTCAAACCAGATTTACACTTCTAGTTCTTTAGCCACAACTAACCTATTTAGCACCTTATTTTCTTCAGATTCAAACTACACATTCTTAACTGAATTATGCATACCATGGCACTTACAATCTTTCAACAGATTCTTCCATTCACATAAACACATCAATTTATGGTTTCATCCAAAATTAGGGTTATATCTTAGGTTAATCAAACTCATGGCATTCATTATCACTCCACATGTTCATTTCTTCAATTCAACACATCTCATAACATAATTTACATTCTTTGAATACACAAACAGTCAATTAATACACACAAGCAAATAGTTCCCAAACCTTAATTTCCTTAGCTCCCTTTAAGCTCACTTGGCACCTTGATCAACAACCCTCTTCTTTCCCTCTCCCTCTTTCATAGCCATCACCACATGCATAATCAAATTTCCAGAATTAAAACAAGGGATCAATATCCAACTCAAATCAAAAGAAAGGAAGAATAAGAAGAACAATCTACTATATTAACTTACTTTAATTGCCAAGAACATAACTCAGAATTACTTAATTTGAACAGCAGAATTGCAGTGAATTCAAACTAAGGAAGAAGGAAAACAAATGAAAAAGGAGAAGAAGAACAAAAGAGAGCAGAATTGAGCGTAGGTGGCCGGGTCAAAGAGAGAGAGAATGAACCAATTTCTGTATTTTCCCACTTTATATTGCATGGAAATGCTGAGTTGTCAAGGCCAACAAGAGAAACATGGATTCCACTCACCAAACCCTTAATCAAGCTTAGTTTAATCTCATCTTACTTAGTGTTAATTAATCCCACTTAAACTTAATCATGTACATTAACACTTTAGCCACTTAAACTTATTTACTTTATACAATTAGGTCCTTTATTTCTCAATTACACTTAAGTCCAAGTTGGCAAACTCACTATTAAAATCACCCAATTACCCTAATCAAGCCAACATACTACTAGGGTCAATTTCGGGCTGTTACATGCTGCCCAAAATAGACCTTATGCATTGTCTTAGGCCTCATGAGGTTAGATGAACCTTTTTAATGGCTTATCAGGATGGGGATTCCAAAATACCTTTTGTTTGCCCAAAATAGACATATATGCATTGACTTAGGCTTCAGGAGGTTAGATGAACCCTTCTGATGTCTTATCAGAATGTGGATTCCAAGATACCTCTTGTTGCCCAAAATAGACATATACGAACTGTCTTAGGCTCAGTGAGGTTAGACGAACTTTTCGAATGTTTTATTGGGTGGCAACTCCAAAATACCTCTTGTTGCCCATAATAGATGCCCTTGTAATCTCTTATAAGACTTATGAACCTCTCTTGGATACCATAAAAGTGGATTTTTTGGGCCTCCGGGGTTCTGCGCGCGTCACAATGGTGACTCCACTGGGGATAACTACGAGACTTCGCTTCGAAAGTACCTTGGGTAATGGGGTAGTTGAAGCGGTAAATAAGAATGTCAAGAAGATCCTGTCCAAGATGGTCCAAAACTACAAAGATTGGGCAGACACGTTGCCTTTTACACTATAGGGCTATCGAACCACCGTCAGAACCTCCACAAGAGCCACGCCTTATTCTCTGGTGTATGGGACGGAAGCAGTTCTGCTAGTTGAGATAGAGCTGAGGTCTTTAAGGGTAGTTATGGAAGCAGAGATTCCAGAAGCTGTTTGGGCCCGACAATGATTACTGCAACTGAACATGCTAGCCGAGAACAGATTGCGAGCCTATTATCACAACCAGATCTACCAGAAAAGGCTTGCTCGGTCATTTGGAAAAATGGTCAAGAAGCATCCGCTGAAAGAGGGAGATTTGGTTTTTAAGCAAATGAGACCAGGTGTTCCGGACATGCGGGGTAAATTCAGGCCGAGATGGGAAGGTCCATTTGTTCTAAAGAAGTTGTTATCCAACAGAGCAACGATCCTGACAGACAGCAATGGTAACGAGTTGTTGATATGGGAAGGTCTATTTATTCTCAAGAAGTTGTTATCTAAGGGAGCAGCGATCTTGATGGACAGTGATGGTAATGAGTTCAAGGAATCGGTAAACATCGACAGACTCAAGAGGTTCCATGGCTAAAGACAGAAAAATCAAAAGAAGAGAATAAAAGCCCTATGGGTAAAAAATCAAAATAAGGAAGCCTTGCTAAAATTGGGCGCCTCTTTAGGGTGAAAACCAAAGAAAGGCATCCTAGACAAAAATTAGAGGTTCGAGAGAAAATGTCCAATCAAGAAAACCCGAGAGGGCTGATTGGAAATAGGAGTTTAATGTTTATGAGATCTACTCCGAGATTAATGTAATTTTGCATTTTGAATCTATGTTAGATAATGATCATGTATAGAGAAATTATACTGAAATGTACACAATCTTTGCAAATATATAAAACAAAGGCAATTCAAGTCATATTTTCATTATTTGCTAGTTCTTTTAAAAAAAGGAAAACATTTTTCATTATTGAATGCATGTATTCTAATAAGCTATACTTTATTGATGCTCTCACCGGCCAGGTGCCTAAGTCGATGGGTCCTATTATAGACCGCGGGGCAAATGCACTAGTAGAAGCAATGGAATAATCCCCAATAGATGGTATAACAGTCTTCACCGGCAGCTGTGCCTAGAAAGGATAAAGGAAGCCTTACAATTTCTTGAGTCCCTCTGAACTGTTGAGTACAACGGGCCATGATATAAAAGGTAGCCTCATGGAGTCCACATAACGGGATGCACCCTGAAGGGCCATCTAAAGTCACAGCAGAGATAGGGAGCCAAGGGCACATGAAGCTTATATCCTTGTCTGCCACCTTACCCAATCTAGCAGCACCTTTATCGGGAGAGGCAAAGGAGTTCAAGCGCCATCGAGAAGAAAGTGCCTCAATGAATAACTACTAATCACCCTAGGAGGGAGCTCCGATAAAAGCTTCAGCTTTTCTTGCAGCTATACCTGAAAGACAGGAGACGTTAAAAAAAGAGAGAGAGAGAAAGCCACTGGAATGGGTAGGGACCACTACAGGCAAAAATAAGGCATAAGGTTATGTGAAAATTTGGAAGGACGCATTTCCCAATAAGAAAAGTTAGTGTGAAAATCCACATGAGACGCACTACCTTTTAAAATAATGACTTACCTAGAGTAATAAGGGGCTCCCAGTAAAGGCAGCAGAAGGGTCAACACAGGAGAAATCCAAGCCCAAGATCGTCTCAGCCAGAATCAGGGGAAATGGGGTCAGCCCGCGATGGATGCCATCCACTATCCCAAATAGCCGAAAGTCGCTGACCAACTCTTCAGAAGTCACAGTTAGATACCTGGATAGGCAGAATAGTAGGACGATACTAGCCTAATAGGTGGACATATTAGAGAAGCCCCCTAGTGCCTTAATCAATGTTTATAGAGCAAAACTGGTACTCGGAGGGGCTAATCTAGTCGTGGCTAAAGATGAAATGCCTAAAGCCAATGTAGTTTCCCTTGCACGAACCAAGCCACAGCTCGGAATGCAAGGCGGTGTGCCAGGGGAATCCTCACTCCGATAATAGCAGCGAATTCTTCAGGCAAGGGGTATAATTCTTGATAAGTGAACCTAAAGACATGGAAACGAGGGTCCTAGAAGCGGGCTGCAGCTAGTAGAAGGTTCCGGTCCACTCTAACTCTCCTCAGGAATCTCAGACTAGAATAGGGGGCAAAAGTGGTGTTTTCCCAGGTTCGGCGATCATCCAGGAGATGGTGCATTTTAGTAAGGGTTGATGAAGACATTTTCCAAAATATCAGGGCAATAAATAAATAAATACAAGTAAGAAAAAGAAGAAGAAAAGAGCAAAAACCTGGAGATAGAAGGCTCTGGTTGAAATCCAAGAAAGAATAGTGCACGGAATCCAAGGAAAAAAAGGGTATTTATAGGAAAGCCCTGACCGACGGGCGTCGGTGGGCCGAGGCACAGCCTGCCCATCGGCCAACTAGTTGACCACCTGCTGAATCTTTTCTCCTGCATAATTCAAGCATCTCACGTGCATACATATTTTACGTGTATTTAGACCATTTTAGCTCTGCAGGGAAGCAAATTGATGAATGCAATCATGCACTGGAATCAGAGGGGCAAAATATTCATGGGGTGGTTCAAAATCTTGAAAAAAATAGTAATAATTAGAGATGAGAGAGTTGGAGAAAAAGCGGGAAAAGGAGAATTCGGATGACCGACGGTGAGCTCGTCGCTCGATCCTCCGTCGGGTAGCCTGTCAGTCATGAGAAGCTATAAAATCTCATGTAACTACACGGTTTGGACCTTTCTCCTTCTTCTTCTTTTCTTCTCCTTTTCTTCCTCATGCAAACCGACACCACCTCTTTGGTTTTCTTGCTTTTTCTTCCTCATTTCTTACCCGTTATGCGTGCCATTTGTGCCAAAATGATCCTCTCACCACCGCGCACTTCCAGAACCAGTTTTTTTTTTTTTTTTTTACAGTTTTCTCAAATTATTTTTCAGAGCATTTCATCAACCACTAGGTTAGTTTATTGCATTTTCCTTCTTCTTTTCACTTCTTTTTATTTAATTTTTGTTCTGAATGCATGAAAGATATGCATGCTTTATAATGTAGGACAAATTTTGTCTATTTATTTTCTGCTATGTTGAACCTAGCACACTGATAGTAGGGAATAACTACCAAATAAAATAGGAAAATGATGAAAAAAATAAAGCAATGATAAAACAGCGGAATAAAACGTAGGAAAATGAATTTTCATGGTTAGGAGTAGAGCAAAGCTGCCTAATTAAATGCCTGATTATTTTATGCAATAATTATCTGCTTGCGAAATTATTGATGGGGCCTGAGGCCTGTCCATTTGTTGAGTTTTTATGCAGGAAGTTGGGCACATCCTAGCCGGGATGCTATCGAAAATTTTTGGTTGGGCACATCCTTGCTGAGATGCTGCTAAAATATTTGGGTAAGGACATTCTTGCTGGAATGCTGCCGAAATTTTCAAAATTTTTTTAAAATTGTGCTTAATTTACCTGCGGTTATCACACAAAACTAACTCTTTTCTTTTCAGGATACCTCCGAGATGCAACGTTCCCCAGGGGCAGCCTAAGCTTGAGGCTCTAGAGTGGATGAGCCCTGATATTAGAGAGAGGTTTCAGGCTCTAGCGCGTGTACAGTTTCACGCTAGTTGATATATTTCCAGGCCATTCCTTCAGAGCATAAGGATGCTACATGAGGTGGATGCACTATTAGAGGCAGCACAATGGACTGAGTTCCTATGACTATCCTTCTAGACATATCCAGAGGTCGCTAGAGAGTTTCTGGCCACCTTCCATTACTGGGGGTTCTAGAGACCAGATTCAGAGGAGGGGGTGATTCAGTTTCGAATCAGAGACAATCACTTTAGTATCACCTTGAGGATCTTTGCCGAGGCCATGGGGCTTCCACATGTGGTAGATGTGATGATAACTTAGAGGGCCATCAAAAGGTCGCACTGGGAGGCTATTACACTATCGGGAGCACCATACGACCATGACACGGTGAAGAGCACCATGCTCTCATCACAGGCATTGAGGTATGTACATAGGGTCCTCTCCAGCTCATATTTGGGTCGAGCAAGCAACCCAAGGTCAGTGGATAGCGCAGAGATATGGAGCCTATGGGCGATGGTCACTGGTCGGCTCCTTTACATTAGCCATGAAATACTGGCTAATTTAGTGAGGCTGGCAGGGGGGACAGCTCCGCTTATATGTACTGGGGGAGTGATTCCTAGATTACTGATGCACCTGAGGGTTCCTTTGGTGAGTTTCGGGCCTCCACTAGACGAGGATATTTATGTGGATGCGGCAGCTGCACAGACCATGGGTGTGATAGCACAGGTGCCTAGTCATCCCGAGGAGTATAGATTGCTCACAATGGCGGAGACTAGACGCCTGTTCTATCTCTTTTCACTCCATCTGGTCGAGGAGGTCCAGGGAGAGCCCAAGGGGGACGAGCAGCCTTAGGCATAGAGGGAGCAACCTCCGCAGCAGCCGCAATCGGAGGAGGGGCAGCCTCACATCCTTTTCAATATGGACTTAGAGATAGACATGGATGACCTACTGAACACGCCAGCATCGCAGTGGGCTTGGAGTGTATTGGCCGGGAATGTACCCTAGTGGTATTGACTTAGTTTGGGGTGTGTGTGATTTAATGTGAAGTCTGGACTTAATTGAAATGAAGGAGGGACTTGATTGTAAAGATAAAAAGTAGTTAAGTGGCCAAATTGAGATTTCACATGATTAAGCTATTTATGAGTTAGTGACTTTTGATGGAGGATTAATTAGTGCGCAAATGGAGATTAAGAAAAGTAATTAAGGGGACAGGTTGTGAGTGGATTTTCGTGTGGCATTCTCTTGAGTTGCCACCACATCCTCTCCATGCATGTGTCTCCTTAAGATAAAGGAAAAGGCCAATTTGTAAGCATTTAGCCATTTCCTGTGTTTTCTTCTTCCTTTTGCCGTGGGAGTAACCTTAAGAAACTCTAAATCAATGGTATGTTAATTGCTTAAGAAGATTAAGAATTTAGTATTAAAATTCTAAAGGTAAGTGACTAAGTAATGGATACTCTCATCTTCTACTCATTCTTCTTGGTTTTAAATTGGGTTGGATGGGGTATTATTGAATTGAGCTTAAACCTGTAAATTGGATTGTTTTGGTAGCCGAAGAATTGAAGAGGGATAAAGGAAAAGCTATAATCGGAGAGCCGAGTATTCAGGGAAACTAGGACCTAAGGCGACGAGGTTTGGGAACAAACCCTAGTAGTGTAAATTGTGTGATTTGTGTTTGTCGAATAGAAATTAATATGAACTATGTGCGTATTTGGAATTGTGGTCATTGAGCATGAATTATGTAAACGTTAGATTAAGAGATGAGCAGTGTGATATGCCATGTGTTGAAATTGCTAGAGGAAGTGTAAAATTGTGTATGTTTGAGAATGATTGTGATTTGTGCTATAAATGAATGTAAATGGCAAGAAGGGAATTAGGTATGTGCTAAATTGTGTGTGTTGTTGAGTTGGTTAATTGCTAAAAGGGAAAGAGGGGTTTGAAGTCCTTGAGCTGAAATGAGAATTGAATGATGTATTAGAGTGGCTTTGCATAGGTCACGGTGGCAACCAAAATGGTTGTGACCGTGAGATATGCTTGTGTTCAATTCTGCCTAAGTGAATTGGGTATGTCACGGTGACAACCAAAATGGTTGTGACTGTAAGGTACCCAATTGAGCATTCTGTTTTGCAAGTTCAGGATATGTCACGGTGACAACCAAAATGGTTGTGACCGTGACATACCCCAAAGTTGCATTCTGTCGAGAGTTGGAATATGTCACGGTGGCAACCAAAATGGTTGTGACCGTGACCTATCCTCAATTTACATTCTGTTTTGGACTTTAATATGCGACGGTGGCAACCAAATTGGTTGTGACCGTGACCTACCCTGTTTTGGCAATATAACCCTAATGCGTTTGGACTTTCAAATGGTAAAGCTTTAAGCTCAAATGAATGACATTATGTGTAAGTATTATGTGTGTATTAAATGATGTATAATTGCACATGAACATGATGATTCTTGAATTTAAACAAGTAGGTACTCGTTGACTATGAGTACTTGTGTAAAAGAGAATGTGATCATGAATGATATATGTGTTATGAAGATTGATCAATGTGAAAAGGATAACATGACTAAATAACTTAAGCCTGCGAGTCAAGTAGTGGATAGGTAGGCATGCCTATAGGGTCAAGTGCTGCAGCCCAATGCGTTCAATGTGTTTGATTCCTTGGGAATCACAATGCGAAAATAATGCGTATAATCCTTACTGGATTCTATTACATGTGGAATGATATTATGTACCTGAGGGTACCAATGCGTATATGAGATTTCAGTGTGATTTTAGTACCTTGGTGGTACCAATACGAAACCCGTTATCCGCATCTTTGAATTGCAGGCAATATAATAAATGGAAATGGCAATTAAGCAATCATTATGTATGCTATAATCTGGATTTATGTGAATGTGCTGAATAACATTTATGTGTAAGCATGTTGGAGGACTATGCTATGTTTATTATGATATCTGAAGTTCAATGATAAGCTAAGCATGATCTTGTGCATGTAGTAGGTGATGTTATTATTTGTATGATATGGTACTTGTTATATAAGTGTTCCCCACTAAGCGTTATCGCTTAGCACGGGTTACTCTAATCCGTGTAGGTACGGACATGAGGTGATCGAAGGACGTGCCCGCATAGCAACGGTCAACAATAGGAGTGCTATTGGTGTAGGTTTTGGGGGTTGATGTTATGGGAATTTTGTATAGCTGTGTATAAGTTTTGTATAGTTAATATGTATATATGTATGTAAAGGCATGTAATAATATGACGGCTAAGTAGGTATGCTTATAGACTTTATATGCATGCATGTGAAGTGTGATCTCAATGAATGATCTATAGACAATTGGCATGAAATGCATGTTGATATGAATGTGAAGTGTCAAAATTTTATTGTACAGGTTTTAATAGCAGTTTGATAGTAGGTATGCGTATGTGTTCCATGTATTTGTACGGCCATTCCTAACTAGATTAGCTGAGCTAGTCTGTCAATTGGGAATGGGTGTCACATGGAGCCTCACACCACCACTGCCACTGCCATCGCAAGTCAGTTGCTCTGAGGCCCGCGAGGTCAGGAGGTATCATCCTTACAGCCGGCCGGGGGACCTAAGGGCATCGACATCCACAGCTCCTCCACCGCTAGAGCCGTCACGACCTAGTCCACCGCCACCTTCTCAGCCGGTATCCTAGGAGATCATTGCAGAGATGACTTCTGCCTTGACAGCCTTGGAGCAACGGACGGAGGAGAGGGATAGGATTTTGATTGAGCGCTTAGACTGGTAGGAGAGAGCTATAGAGGGGCAAGGGAGAGTTATTGAGGAGCTAAGGCAGGGGCTGAGTGCCTTGTCGATGGCAGCAGCTCAAAGGTTGATGAGGATGTCCAAATGGTGGACGAGTCTTCTACTGCTCTCAGGTTCCGGGTGGAGACACCAGAGACCTCTATACCTATGATATCTGGGTCCATCGGAGAGCTGAGATAGCAGACAGAGACCAAACTTACGGGCATTAGAGATACATCGGCATGCCAGACCTCAGACCTGGTACAGGCCTTCATGGTGTTGGGTAGGGTAATTAGCGAAACCTTGGGGTTTTTCAAGACTTGCTCTCAGCCTTTTTGGATGGTTATGCTCAGGTCCAGTTCCCGCAAGCTTCCCGAGTAGAGCCTCCAGCACCACCATTGGTCATTATCCCTATGCAGCCAGCCATAAGACCCGGACCCTTAGCGCCCAGTAGTCAGCTACCTACCTCCAGAGTCTGGCCATCCACCTCTAGGGCAGGACCCTCTTCATCCGGTGCTCAGCCTATCCACATACAAGGCAGCGAGGAGGATCCCAAGGAGCTCTCAGATTATTCACCTCTCTAGCTTGTACTCAGAGAGTTTTGTAAATTTGTTTATTGATGTACAAACTTTGCATTTTAGTGATATTTACATTTTATTAAAGTTTGATTTTACTTTTATGTATATTCTTGTTAACATTTCACTTTTTCTTTAAAAAGAAAAACCATATGCATCAAAATAATGAAATAAAAGAAAAATAAGCAAAGTAAAGAGCAGAAAAGATAAATGACAATAAATGAAAATAAAGGACATAAAGTTCACGCTTTAAAGGGATCCAATTAACACAATAAGTTAACAAGATCTTTTGAAATTACACGAAGAGCATACCAATAGCTTACAACACAAAAGTCAAATTTGTCATTAGAAGAGAGTCTTCTGCCAATTGAGTTGTATCAGAATGCATTTACAGTTCAACAACAACAATCAGACACCGTGCTGACCCGATGGTGGTTAGCAATCAGATACCATGGCCGACTCGATGGTGGTTAGCAATCAAATACCATGCATTACAGACCGGATGGGGGTTAGCAAGGGTATGCCGTGCAGGCCGAATAGTGGCCAGCAAGACAAATGCGGTATATCAGATGAGTCGTAGTCGAATACACTGCAATTTAATAACAAAAATCACCTGCCTTGTAGACCGAATAGGGGTTAGGAAGGATATGTCGTGCAGGCCCGACGGTTGTTAGCAAGACAAATGTGGTATATCAAATGATTTATAGTAGAGTACGCTATAATTCAATGACGATCATATACCGTGCAGGCTGGATGGTGGTCAGTAAGACAAATGCGGTATATCAATCGAGTTATGGTAGAATATGCTAGAACTCAATGGTAGGAGTTATATGCCATTGCAGACCGGATGGTGGTTAGCAAGCGTATGCCATACAAGTCTGATGGTGGTCAACAAAACAACTGTAAGATGAGTCGTGAGTAAAATATGCGTATAGCTCAAATGGTGACAATCATATGCCATGCAGACCGGATGGTGGTTAGCAAACATAGGCCATGCAGGCCGGATAGTGTTCAGCAAAATAGCTGCAGAATATCAAGTGGGTTGTAGTAGAATACACCGTAACTCAACGGCAACAAACACGTGCCATGCAGATCCGATGGTGGTCAGCAGGAGCATGCCGCACAGATCCGATGGTGGTCAGTAAGATATCTGCAGTATGTCAAATGGGTCATAGTAGAATACGCTACAACTCAGTGGCAACAAGCTGCAATCTATAATCCCCCAAAAGGTATGGATTGCCTCAGGTACGCATTGCCTTCCTTCTTCTCTGAATTTTAGCTCATCTAAACACTAGTGTACTAGTTTCCCCAAAATTGGGGGCAACTGCAGACACTGGGTCCTGAGGCAGCCTAGATCGGAGTTACCCAATGATGATATCGATACCCGTTCCATGGAACAAGGAAGCCGTCGCCCTTAGAATTCATAAAATTTAGGGATATTAGTGACCAAAAACCCTTTCTTGTAAAAAAAAAAGCTTTTTAAATTAAGCAAATAGAATTTTTGTTTTTTTAGGTTGACCGATGCCTGTCGGTTAACCGGCTGCCCGTCGCTCGTATTTGAGTGACGGCCATCACCCGTGCTCACAGGGCCTGTCGCCAGTGCAAGGGAGCAGCGCCCATCACTTAGAGCGACTAGGTGCCTGTCGCTCGTGCACGCGAGGGGTGCACATCGCTCGCACGAGTGAGTGCTTACCACTCAAATGTCCAGCTGTAGACACCAGGTCCCGAGGTAGCCTAGATCAGGGTTAGCCAATGATAAAATTAGACGCCTGTTCACAGGAAAAAAGGTTGGAAGTGATAATTTCCTTGTCAAGGTTGCTTTTCAGAAATAAAAAATAAAAAATAAAAAAAATAAAAATAAAAATAAAAAAAAGGAGTTTGGAAATTATAGTGTTTAGTCAAAACTGTTTCTTAAAAAAAAATTTCAAGCATTTTCGGCCGTCGGCGCACGAGGACATGCCTCTCTCGCACACCAATGATGTATACCATCCACAATCCTGAATAACTGGTAATTGCCAGTCAACTCCTTACAAACCACCGTCAGATATCTAGAAAAGCAAAATAGTAGAACTACACTAGCTTGGTATGTGGGTACATCAGAGAAGCCTTCTAGTACCTCAATCAACGGTTCTAAAACAAAAGTGACATCCCAGGGAGCCAATCTTGCAGCGGCTGAAGGTGAAATACCTAAGGTCAGTGCTGTATCCCTTGCATGAATCAATCCACAGCTCGGGATGCAAGGTAGTGTGCTAGGATAAGACCTCGTTCTGATAATTGCAGCAAATTCTTCAAGCAAGGGGCACAATTCTTGATAGGTAAATCTAAAAACATGGAATCGGGGGTCCTAAAAGCGAACCACAGCCAACAGAAGATTTTTGTCCACTTTAACCCTACTCAGAAATTTCAAGCGAGGGTCATCCAGAAAATGGTACATTTTGCGATGTCAACATTTTCAAGACTTCAGGGAAAAAATTAAATATAAGCAAAGAAAGGAAAAAAACGGAAAGGAAAAAAAAAGAGAAGAGGGGAAAATGCCTAGAGGAAGAGCTCTGACCAAAAACCAAAAGGAGGAATGCACAAAATCCAAGGAAAAGGCGACTATTTATAGAAAGTAACAATCGATGGGCATGGCTCGAGCGAGTCACTGCTAGCCCGTGGGTCAAACTTGGACTGCCTGGGTTGATTCTACCGTAATATTTTTTCTGCATGACTCAAGCATTTCACGTGCATAAATAATTTACGTATATTTTTTCCATGTTAAGTTTTGCAAGGAAATAAATTTGATGGATGCAATCATACACTAAAATCAGCATGCAAGATATTCAGGGAGTATTTTAAATTCCTAGGGTCACAAATTGTCCCAAGGCAAAGCTAGAGCCTCTTTTAAAAAAAAATTGTTGAAAATCTGGAAACACCGAAGGGCTTGTGGGATAGCCCGTCGCTTGCTCCATGCACGGTCTGCCCGTTGGTCATGAAATCCTATATAAAGCGAGCTATTACCCACCTCTTCACTTTCTTCTTCTTCTTCTTCTTTTATTCTTCTTTCTTTCTTTCTTCTGCACGAATCGACGCTCCTATTTGGTTTTTCTACATTTTCTCCATCATTTTTCATCCGTTTTGCGTGCCATTTACACCAAAACGTTCTTGTGATAGCCGTACACGTATGAGTCTGGTTTTCAGAAATTTATTTTGTGTATTTTTTCAGTGTAGTTCATTGACTCACAGATTGGTTTTGGTAACTTATCTCTTTCTTCTTGGAATTTTTTTCTTTAATTTTGCGTTATGTATGTACTGTAGATATGCATGCTAAGAAATGTGGATGAAATTATGTCCTTTTTATTTTCTTCAGTTTAAGCTTTCCACACTGCAAATTAAGTAAAAAAAAATATAATAAGTAAAAAAAATTATTAGTTATAGTTAATTAATTATTTTTATACATTATTCTATTTCTGCAATTGCAAATTGAAATTATTAGCAGTAGGATAAAATAGTAAATTAGAATTTTCCATTTATATATAATTGTGCCTGTAAATTTATTGTTGGGACCTGAGGCCTGTTGATTGCACTTTTCATGCAGGGGGTTAGGCACATCCATGCAGGGGGCTAGGCGCATTCCTGCAGGGATGCTGCCAAAATTTTTTCGATTAGGTACATACTTGTCAGGATGCTGCAGAAATTTCTAAAAAAATCTCAAAATGCAAATATTTTACAATTAACATATTTTCAAGGCCTAATGTGTGCGCACCAAACCCAGGGGGCCCCGAATGACCCGCTTTTAGGGTATTCGAGAGAGGTTCATAAGACTTGTAAAAAATTACAAGGGTGTCTATTTTAGGCAACAAGGAGGTATTTTGAAGTCGCCACCCAATAAAATATTGGGAAAGGTCGTCTAGCCTCACTGAGCCTAAGACAACGCATGTGTGTCTATTTTGGGCAATCAAAGACATTTTGGAATCCTCCTTCCAATAGAACATTGGAAAGATTCATCTAATCTCGCAAAGTCTAAGATGATGCATATATGTCTATTTTGGGCAAGCCAGAGATATTTTGGTATTCACTTTCCAATAGAACATTGGAAAAGTTCATCTAATCTCATGGAGTTTAAGACAATACAACTTGGGCCTATTTTTAGCAACAATAGATATTTTGGAATTCCCGTTCCAATAGAACATTGGAAAGGTTCATCTAACCTCGTTGAGCCTAAGACCAGAGAGAGTTCGGGACTTTTTATTTATTCATACATTAATTAAATTATAATTGAGTTTTGAATTTAATTTTTCATTCTATTTTCTCATTTAGTTCAATGCAATAATTAAAGCATTAGATCAATCATATAATGAAAGCGATAAATTAAAGCAAGATTAAAATAAAGTAAATAAAAATACAATAAATTACAACAAAACTAGGGGTGGAATACAACCCCCACTGTAAATGAAATGTAAATCATACATAAAACGGGATAGTTATTAAGGATGAGGACATTGGTCCTTGCATGCATATTTAAGAGAAAAAAAGTGTTAAAGGTGATAGTTTATTTTGGATGGAAAACTAGGACATTGGTCCCATTTTTATTAAAAAAATTTCAAATTAATTAATATAAATATTTTTGTGGTTTTCTTTCTAACGTGTGTAAGATAAATAATTTTATTACAAATTACATTAACAAAATAAATAAAAAGCCAAAATAAAGAAAATAATATAAATAATCAAAATTAAAGGTCAAACCAAACGAGTCCCCTGGATCTCCCCATTTTCTCACGAGAATGCCCAAACAAAGAAAACAAGTATTGGAATAGAAAACAAATACAAATAAAATTAATGTTAGTGATTAAATCAATTATCAATGAAAAAACATATAAAAAGATGAATAAAATAAAAGGAAATAAAATATATCATAAGTGACAAATGAATCAAATGACATGATGAAATAAATAAAATAACATGTTAATAATAATAATAATAATAATAATAATAATAATAATAATAAGCATATTAAATAAAACAAATATATAAACAATTGAATAAAAAATAAATGAAAACAATAAAAATTTACATGATTATTAATTAAATATGAATAAAAAATAAATAAAAGAAAAAAAAAAAGAGATCGAGCCTAGAATGTTAACCCTCAGAATTCGGATTTGATGGAGGGAAAAAAGTGATTGATTTCCTTATTTTTGATCCACAGATTAGAAAAAAAAATAAGAAAAGTTGAAGTTTTATTCCAAAAAAGAAAATTTGCTAACAAAAGAATGGAAGAAATTAAAAAAAACTCTCAAGAACAAAAAATTATTTTTTTTGTCTCAAGAATAAAAATAGAAGAAAAATAAAAAAATTCTAAAACTTTCCTCTTTAGAAAAAATAATTGTAAAAAATCTTGATTTTTAGAAAACCAAATTAAAAATTGGATTTCAAGAATAAAGAATTATTTTCTTTGTTTCAAAATCAATTTTTCATCAAAAAAGGATTCAACGTAAAATTTTTAAAAAAGCTTAATTGAAAAAAAAAAATAAAAAAATTGAGAAAATTAGATTTTAAGAGCAAACAATTATGTTATTTATCTCAAAATCAATTTTCCATCAACAAAATTCCATCTAAAAATTCTTAGAATAAATTTTATTGAAGCCAAAAGAAGAAGAAGAAGAGTTGAAGGAGAAGAGAATTTTTTTTGGAAGAAGAAGAAATAAAAAAATCTGAATTTTTTTAGTTGCCTCCCCCTTTTTCTATTCATCTTTTTCTATTTATATAACTTAATAAAAAAACCCTACTTAATTAAGAAAAGAAAATAAATTTAAATCAAAATATTTATTATCTTAAATTTAAAAACTGAAAAAAATCATGAAAATCCTTAAAAAATGAAATAAAAAATCAATTTTTGGGAAAAAATTCCGAAAAAAAAGAAATCTAGCAGAAATCAACAGATTTGGGTGGAATAGGCGTGTCCTACATGCGGCAGGCGAGCGCCGGGTGCGCTCGCTGAACACAACGCGCGAGGGACGCGTGTGCGGGCAAGCGACGCCCACACGTGCTCCGACGAGTGCGCGGGTGAGCGACGCCTTCACACTGCGCCGGGTGCGCTCGCAGCGAGGGAGGCCTGCGCTCGCGCCGAGGGAGGCCTACCCTCGCACTTTAGCGGCCAAAAAATTCTGAATTTTTTTTTAAATAACAATTTTGACTAAAACACTATAATTTCAAACTCCCTTTTATTTTTATTTTTAATTTTATTTTAAATTTTTTTTAAATTTTTTATTTTTTATCTCTAAAAAATTAAATTGACAAGGAAATAATCACTTCCAACCTTTTTGCCTGTGAACAGGCGTCTAATTATCATTGGGTAATACTGATCTAGGCCGTCTCAGGACCCGGTATCTACAGTTGCCCCCAATTTTTGAAAAGCTAGTGCATGGGTGCCTAGGTGAGCCAAAATTCAGAGAAAAGAAAGAAGCGCGTAGCTGAGGTGACTACCTTCTTGCTTCTATAAGAAGGAAATCATCTCTTTAAGTCACTATCTAGACTGTGGAGTGATTGTCATCCTTCTGAGTTGCACCGAGTCCTCTCAAGACTTCCGAAGCGTGGGTACCATCCTCAAATGGCAAGGCACCGAGTTTACTCTAAACTTACAAAGCACCGGGATTGTTCTCCTGAAGTGTACCGAGTCTGCTCCAGACTTGCAAAGTACGGGTGCCATCTTCAAATGGCGATGCACCGAGTCCGCTCCGGACTTACATAATGCGGGGTTGTTCTCCTTAACTGCACCGAGTCTTCTCTAGACTTACAAAGTGCGGGTGCCATCCTCAAATGGAGATGCGCCGAGTCCGCTCCATAATTACAAAACGCGGGGTTGTTCTCTTGAACTACACCGAGTCTGCTCTAAATTTACAAAGTGCGGACACCCCTAAAACTCATCGAGTGACTTAGATTGCTTACTGAGGGGCTTTGATTGTTCACTGAGAGACTTTGATGCTCACTGAGAGATTTTGATTTCTCACTGAGAGGCTTTGATACTCACTGAGAGACTTTGATACTCATTGAGAGACTTTGATTTTGAGCCTCCAGGGAGGAAATTAGGTTTGAGCCTCCTGAGAGGAAATTAGATTTGAGCCTCCGGAGAGGAAATTGGATTTGAGCCTCCTAAAAGGAAATTAGATTTGAGCTTCCTTAGAGGAAAATTAGATTTGAGACTCCTTAGAGAAAAAATAGATTTGAACCTCCTCAGAGGAAAATTATATTTGAGCCTCCTTAGAGAAAAATTAAAATTGAGCCTCCGGAGAGGAAATTAGATTTGAGCCTCCTTAGAGGAAATTAGATTTGAGCCTTCTCAGAGGAAAAATTAGATTTGAACCTCCTCAGAGGAAAATTATATTTGAGCCTCCTCAGAGAAAAATTAGACTTGAACCTCCTGAGAGAAAATTAGATTTGAGCCTCCGGAGAGGGAACTGGATTTGAGCCTCCTCAGAGGAAATTAGATTTGAACCTCTGGAGAGGAAATTGGATTTGAGACTCCTCAGAGCAGAGGAAAATTATATTTGAGTTTGGCCCATAGGCGAATGGATCTCAATGTCTTCGGTGTCTCTTAAGATGATTTTTTTTATATTTTTTTTTGTAAATTTTTGTGATTTTCACATTTTGAATGTATTTGAATTTTTACAATATGTTGGATTTTCAAGGCCTTAAAAATACCTTCTTTTTTGTTTTGTTTTGTTTTGCTTTGTTAAGAATTTTTGTTCTTTGTAAATTTGAATTCGGATTTTTTTTGTACACTTATTGTGTGGTGTGTAAGCATGCATCTTATGATAGAGAAACTTACCTGATTGCCCCCGGCATGGTGTGCATGAATAGGCTTACTCTTTTAAATGTCCCCTTTGGCGTGGGTTCGGGGGATTCCTTTTCCATGAGGACTTCTTCTTGATCTGATTGTTTAGTATGGATGAGCATCGATATTGAGCTGAAATTGTACCTTAGCCAGCTTTTGTGTCTGATTGCCTCCAACTAAATTACGTGTGGGTAGTCCAGCTTCCCAAAGGATCTTGTTTTCTGTAGATTTGTGTGATTCTGTATTACCCTAAGCATGGTGTGCCTGAAAAGACTTCTTCTTCTAGGTGTTCCCCCTCTGTACAGGTGTAGACACCAGGTCTCGAGTCGGTCCAAGATCAGGATTGCTCGATAATTAAAATGATGCTTGCTCACAGGCAAAGATGTCAAAAATGATGTTTCTCTTGTCGAGACCTTTTTTTAATAAAAATAGATAAATATATATAATAAAAATTATAAAAAAAATTTTATAAAAAAAATTTAATATATCAAAATTTTTGATTAAAAAATATATATAAAAAATGAGTAAAATTAATTAATTAGAAATAAAAAAAAAAAGAGAAAGAAAAAAAAGAGGAAAGAAAAACGTTGGAAGTTTTATATTAAAAAAAAAAGAATTTAATAAAAAAAAAAAGAAAGGGCATGTGGACAATTCCACATGCGGCCTCCCATGGAGAGGCCGCTTATGCAGCCCTCCGCATGCGGGTCTTCGCGTGCGGCCACCTCCCTGAGCGTCACTTTCTCACCTGCAAAACATATTTTTGGGACTGCAAAAATTAGATTTTTTCACATTTTAGTGTTATTTTGAAAAAATAAAAATTAGAAAATTAGTTTTGTTTTCTTCCATTTTGGGAAGGCAGTGAATCTAAGAGGGAATTGACCTTCATTTTCTAGAGGGGGGATGGTTTTCAAGAACAAAAAAAGGGTTTTCTCTCTAGGAAGAAAGGCAGACTAGGGAGCAAGGAAAAAAGAGGATTTCAAGATTCAATTTTTTTCTTTCTTTCTCTCTAAAAAACAATTTATTCTTAGTTTGGCTTGAGCAAGGAAAACTAATTTCCTTGTCTAGATCATTCCATCAAAAATCATTCTCTTGAATTTTTATTTGTTTAAAAAAAAACTTAGATTTTCTCAAGTTTTTTGTGTTTATTACTGCAAACTCGACAAGGAGAACGGATCAAGACACTATTTCTTCGACCTATTAAACTCTGAGGGTAAATATTTTTGGATCCATTCTCATTTAATTTTGTTTATCATTATTATTGTTAATATTGTTCCTATTGTTATTATTATTCGTATTATTCTTGTCACTGTGATCTTTGTTGTTGTTATAACTATTATTATTGTTATTATCCTGTCGCCATTATTATTATTATTATTATCATCATCATCATCATCATCATCATCATCATTATTATTATTATTATTATTATTATTATTATTATTATTATTATTATTATTATTATTATTATTATTATTATTATGTTTTTGTTTATTTTTATCTCTCCTTTTTTATTGTTGTCATTATTATTATTATTATTATTATTATTATTATTTTGTTGCCATTATCATTATCATTATCATCATCATTATTATTATTATTATTATTTTTATTATTATTATTATTATTATTATTATTTTATTATTATTGTTGTTGTTATTATTTTGTCATTGTTCTCATTATTATTCTTGGGTTGTTGCATGACTTATTTTTAATTTCATTTGTATGTGAATTGTTTGCATATTAAATTGACATATCTAACTTAACCCATTTTATCTCATACACATGTGTTAATTATTTTTGCATATTCTCTGGCTTTTATATGTGTTGTTTGATTGTAAAATTATCACCAACATTTTTAATGTTATTTTTTGTTTGGAATTTAAATGTGATTTGCCTTGAGTGAGCATTTTCGTGACCGCACGGAGGGCTCACAACGCGTAGGAGGCCGCATTGTTTGGGTGAGACCTTTCCTATCCCCTTGTTGTGTTTGTGTTTGCTTTGCCAATAAAATATTTTCATTTTATGCACGCGTAAGAAAAAAAATCACAAAAATATTTTTATAATTAAATTGGAATTTTTTGCTAATAAAATTGGGACCAATGTCCCTCATTTTATCCAAGGCATGAAAAAATGTTATGAATAAAACAAAGAGTTAAGTTTTCTAAAATGGGATCACTCAACCCGGTTTTTAATCCAACAATCGAATAACTCTTCGATCCCTCTTTAAGTGAGCATAAAGGAATCAGTGTTCCCGAACCAAATAAATATTCCAATTTATGTATGTCATTTTTTATGTTTGACTTTATTTGTTTGTTTTAAATTTATGTTCATATATCTTGTGGGCCCTTATAATTAATTATTTTTGGGGCAATGTTATTTAGCTTTCATTTGGGATTGTATTCTGTCCTAATTTTCACTTTAGTTTCATTTGACTTTCTTTCATTTGGGATTGTATTATGTCCCAATTTCTCTTGTAATTGTGTGCTTGTCGTGTTTACTGCTTTTCTTTATCGCTTTATTTTATCACTTTTTTTACAGCTTTTATTTACTACTTTTGAATACTTGTGATGCGCTTTAAATTAAATGCATTAATCATGTGAGATGAGAGATATAATTTTATGAAACAAAAACTCATTTATAATTAACCAAGACATAAATAAGAGTGAAATTCCAAAAGCCATCTCTAGTTTAGACCAATAGAGGTTAGATGACCTGTCCCAATTTCTTGTAAATTGGGTGGCTGTGACGCGCGCCGGACCCGACAACCCAGCAAGGGCCCTCGTGTGAATCCACTTTAGGATTCGAGGTATGGAGGTTCGCGTCTTTTGGATCATGGGCGCCATGAGGCATCATCGGTGTATTCCTCCCAATAGAACATTGGGGAGAACAACCTAGCCTATTGACGCCTAAAGGCACCTTTGAGGTATTTGGAGTCGCCACCCAATTTGCAAGAAATTGGGAAAGGTTTCTCACCTCTAACGGTCTAAACCAGAGATACGGTGTCCGGGACTTCCCTCTTATTTATGCCTTGGTTAATTATAAATGGGTTTTTAACTTCTTAAAATTATACCTCTCATTTCACGCGATCGATAAATTTTAAATTAAACAGCGCATTGCAAGCATTCAAAAAGCGATAAAGGAAAGCAATAAATAAAGCAGTAAAAGAAAGCGGTAAATGAAAGCAGTAAACACTCAAGCACACAATTACAAAGGAAATAGGGGCGGAATACAACCCCAATAAAAGAAGATTAAAGATGTAGACGGGGACGGAATATAATCCCCAAAAGATAAATAAAGTTGCCCCAAAAATTAATTACAAGGGCCCAAAGGAAAATAATGTACATAAATTTAAACACTCACGCAAGATCAAAATGAAAGACATGCATAAATCGGGACATTACTTCAGGAACATTGGTTCCTTCGTATTAGTTTAAAGAAGGTTCGAAGAGTCATTTTTGATTGTTTGAATTGAAAAACCGGGATGAGTGATCCCATTTTTGTAGAAAAGTTGACTCCGCGTTTTAATTGTGATATTTTTATCGTCGGGCTAAAATGAAGGACATTGGTCCCGATTTATTAGTGAAAATTCTAATTTAATTATAGAAATATTTTTGTGATTTTTTTATCGCACGCGTGCACAAATAAAATATACATTTACAAATAACACGACATAAAGAAAGGATTGAGAAAGATCTCACAGAACCGGAGTGTCCGCCTACGCGTCGCGACCCATCCGGGGAGTCGCGGTGACACCCAAACAACTCGATTCAAGTTAAACTCATACAAAAGTTAACATCAAAAATATCAGTAAATATTCAAAGTAAATTAACCAAGCAAATGCGAAATATAATAATAATAACAATGATAGTAATACAACAAAATAGATTAAATTATCAACAGTAAATAACAACGCAACAATACATAAGATGAGTAGTAGATATAATAATCACAATAAAACCATATAATAACAATAATAATAATAATAGTAGGATGGTAATATGTGAATAAAAGTAGTAATAAATGACAAATAATATGAAAACATAATAATCAATTAGAAATAATAATGATAATAATAATAATAATAATAATAATAACAAAAGACACTAAATGCATTAAACATGGCAGGAACTCATTAATGAACATGAACACAATAAAAATAATAATGATAGCAAAATATCAAATTGAAGTAAGCAAATAATATATTAATGGTGATATTGACACATTAAAATGCTAAAAGTAAACAATATACATGATAATAATAGCAAAAAAAAATAATAGTAACCATAGTAAATAATATACAAAAAAAATAAGTGAGGATGGGTTCAAGAATGTTTACCCTCAGAATTTTTAGATTGGGGAAACGGTGTCCCGATCGATTTTCCTTGTCAGATTTGTGGTGATAAATATTTGAAGAAAATGTAGAAATTAATATTTTGAAATAAAACAAAGAAAATACTTTGATAAAAATATTTTTGGTGGATGATTTGAGCAAAAGGAAATTAAATTTTCAAGCCCAAATCACTCAAGAAAATGGATTATGTATTTTTGAAGAACAATTCAAGATTAAAACTTGAGAAAGAAAAAAAAGAAGCTAAAGAACTAGTTGTTGGAGAGAAAAAAGTTGAAAGAAAAAGTCCCTTGAAAAACAATTGCCGTCCACTTCAAAATGAGGGAAAAACCCTCATTTAATCTTGCCTTGGCCAAAAAAGGCAAGGGATAAAAAGGCTTTTATTTTTAGTTAATCCAAAATAGCATAAAATGGTGAAACAACGGAAATGTCAGCCTGAAAAAGAATCAGACTGAAAACAGCGAATAAAATGGACAGGCGAAGACCAGCAGGTCGCGCGGAGAGGGCAAGGGCTCGCGCGGCAGGCAGCTGCCTCGCGCGCGGCGCCCCCCGCCTCGCGCGCAGGGGCGTCGCGCGAGGCCCCCCGCCTTTGCGCGCAGGGGCGTCGCGCGAGGCGGGCAGGGGCCTCGCGCGAGGCGCCTGCCTCGCGTGCAGGCGCCCCTGCGCGCTGGGGCGGCCTGCCGCGCAGGCAGCCTTCGCGACACTCCTTTTTTTTTTTTTTTATTTTAAATTTTGACACAAAATTAATATTTTTCATTTTATTTTTTTTACTCCATTTTAATTTTGATTTCAAAAAAGGAAAATATTTTAATCATTTTCCAAAAAACACACTTTTGACAAGGAACGATCGATTCTCACCTTTCTTGCCGAAAATCGGTCTTCTATTTCATCATCGTGTAATCCTGATCTTGGACCGCCTCGGGACCCGGTGTCTACAGTTGCCCGCAATTTTGGGAAACTTAGAACCTAGGTGCCTAAGTGAGCCAAAATTCAAAAAAGAAAGGAAAGAGGCGCGTACCTGAGGCGGCTATCTTCCCGAACTGGCTGGAGTTGCTGTGGGTAGTTACCGTCTGTTCGTCGACGTGTTAACCCCTGTTGCCTTGGCATCTAACCTATGCGGTATCTAGCCTTGTTAATGTGGTCTGTAATTGAGTTTAATGTGGTGTCTAACCTCTTTCGTTGTGGATCTAACCTGTTGATGCAGATATACTCATGGATTGAAAGGATTTAGAATATTTTGGGAAAAGCTCAATGGTACAAAGGATAACGCTCCGAAAAGACTGAGAATGCCTTGAAAAAAGGACTTAAAGATAATGCTCCGAAGAGATTGAGAATGCCTTGAGAAAGGACTTAAAGATAATGCTCCGAAGAGACCGAGAATGCCTTGAGAAAGGACTTAAAGATAATGCTCCGAAGAGACCGAGAATGCCTTGTGATGAAGGACTTAAAGATAATGCTCCGAAGAGACTGAGAATGCCCCGTGAAGGAGGACTTAAAGATAATGCCCCGAAGAGACTGAGAATGCCTTGAGAAAGGACTTAAAGATAATGCTCCGAAGAGACTAAGAATGCCTTGTGAAGGAGGACTTAAAAATCATGCTCCGAAAAGACTAAGAATGCCCCATGAAGGAGGACTTAAAGATAATATTTTGAAGAGATTAAGGATGCATGTTGGATAAGGATCTAGAGGTAATGCTCCGAAGAGACTGAGAATGCCTTGTGAATAAGGACTTGAAGATAAAGTTTTGAAGATGCCTTTTGAAGAAGGACTTAAAGATGGTGTTTTAAAGAGATTGAGGATGCCTGTTAGATAAGGACTTAGAGATAATGCTCCGAAGAGACTGAGAATGCCTTGTGAATAAGGACTTGAAGGTAAAGTTTTGAAGATGCCTTTTGAAGAAGGACTTAAAGATAGTGTTTTAAAGAGATTGAGGATGCCTGTTAGATAAGGACTTAAGGATAATGCTCCGAAGAGACTGAGAATGCCTTGTGAATAAGGACTTGAAGATAAAGTTTTGAGGATGCCTTCTGAAGAAGGACTTAAAGATAGTGTTTTAAAGAGATTGAGGATGCCTGCTAGATAAGGACTTAGAGATAATGCTCCGAAGAGACTGAGAATGCCTTGTGAATAAGGACTTGAAGGTAAAGTTTTGAAGATGCCTTTTGAAGAAGGACTTAAACATAGTGTTTTAAAGAGATTGAGGATGCCTGTTAGATAAGGACTTAAGGATAATGCTCCGAAGAGACTGAGAATGTCTTGTGAATAAGGACTTGAAGATAAAGTTTTGAGGATGCCTTCTGAAGAAGGACTTAAAGATAGTGTTTTAAAGAGATTGAGGATGCCTGTTAGATAAGGACTTAGAGATAATGGGAAGATTATATGCACGTGATAAGTGCTTGTGCTATGCACGCTAGACATGTGCAAAGAATTATGTGTTGCAAGTATGCAGAGATTATGTGCACGAAATGTGTACAAAGGATTGCTTATGCAAGATATATAAAAAGTTCATGCATACGTGAATGCACATTGAGGTATCATCAAATGCCATGCCCGTGAGATGCATATGTATGCAATAATGCAGGATAAGGACTCATCCGAGTGGATTTGGGAGGCGAAAGCCGGTTTGGTCATGATTTGCAGTAGGATCGGTGCCCCCTGGAATTGCTTTTGAATTTCGTGCCTCTGGGGGATTATGAGGTTCTCCTCTGGTACCTGTAGTCATTATTTGAAGGTAGTGCGTCCCTCGTGGATTTTCACACTAGCTTTTCTTAGCGGGAGATGCGTCCTTGTCGGATTTTCACATAACCCTGTGCCTTATTTTTTGCCTGGAATGGACCCAACCCAATCCAGCGGCTTTTATTTATTTCATTTTTTTGTAGGGCAGACTGCCTGTCGCCAGGTTTTCACCCTGCCCTTCGGCCTAACTTTTGCTTAGAGCGCCAGTCACGGTTTTCATCTCTAACGGCCTCTTTTTTTTTTTTGTGTGAGAGAAGTTGGAGTTGTCGCGAAAGATCTTTCGGGTATGATTGGCATGTGCTTATGTCTCAGATTTTGGTTGTATGAGCTTGGCTTTTTTTTTTTTTTTTAGGAAGGTGCTGTAAGGTTGGCTTCACAGTGGGTAGCAAGGTGAGTTGACTGAAGTGCCGGGGTGGCGAGAGTGGCAGAGGGTAGTTGGTAACAATGTGCTAGTTTTATGCCGGACTCAGACAACTTTGAGTGTGCAAGATGAGCTGCTCTGGTTACACCCAAACATCTTTGCATAAATGCATATATTTCAATCTAATTTCATAACACATGATCACTATTTGGCATTAACTTGAAGAATATGAGTCTTCACCTAATCTCGGGATAGATCTTGAGAGCATCAAACTCCTGTTATCAATCAGCCCTCGCGGGTTTTCTTGATTGAATATTTTCTCTCCTTCCTTTTTTTATTCTTTTTTTTTAGCCTTTGCCATGGACCCTCTTTCAGTTCGTCAATATTGGTTGAATTTGCTTTCATCTTTGTTAGCCGGAGAGACTGCTGCTTCTGAGAGTGATTCTTCTTAGTATCAAAGTTTTGGTCTTAGCGCTTGTGCAGACTGGTTGAGTTGATGGGTTCCTTATTTGGGGCTTGAATGTGAAGTTTCATGCTTGGCTTTTATTGGCTTTGGTGGTTCAAACCTTGGGATGGCCTTTCAATGGCTGAGATAGGGTGACAAGTTGGGCTTGGATGATCTGGGGTACTTTTATCGATTTTGGTGGTTTAAGCTCCAAAATGGCTTTCAATGGCTGGGATTTGATGGATGGTTTGCGCATTAGCCTTTTAGGTCCTTTTTATAGCTAAGAAGAATGACGATGTGCAGGCATGTGTAGATCAACGGGATTTGAACAAAACTTGCCCCTAAATAGCATTCCCTTGCCCCCTGATCAATTCTCTCTTTTCTTTACACCCCAATTTTTCAATTTTTTTTTTTACAACCAATTTTTTTTTTTTTTTACAACCAAAATTTTTTTTTTTTTTTTACAACCCAATTTTTTTTTCTTTTTTTTTTTCGCCCCAATTTTCTTTCTTTTAACAAGCTTTGCTCAAATCCTAAAGTTTACATATACGTGCACTTTTCATCTTAACCACTGGGACCATTGTTGTTCAATCTGGTCGAGCATGTAAGTTTTAATAAGGAATTTGGCTACAAGGGTTCTGGATGGTCAAGGGTCAATCATAATCGATTTTGAGGGTGCACATTTCAAGGGGTCGAGAGGAAAAAGGTCATATGGCTTGGCTCTGATGGGTTCTATATTTCTCGTGGTGCTTTCGAGTTTTATTTGTCCGACTTTTGATGTAAATCTTGGAGCTTTATTTTATTTGGTCGCACCACATGCGACTCAGGTGTTGCGGGTGCAAAGAAATGGCTTTCAAAATTCAGTTCGTCATCATGTTGGCTCGTGGAAGTAGTATTAATCTCAAAAATGTCCTTATCAATTTTCAGCATGTCATACCAGATCCGGGCAAAGGCCCTTTTTTTTTATTATTATCTCTCAAGTTTTTATCTCACTTCAGGAGTCATAACAGATGCTATCAAGATTTTATTTGGATTCCCCAAAGTTTTGAGACTAGATGGAGTCGTATTAATTGGGTTAATGTCAAAATGAATGGATGCATCGTGATCATGAGAAATGAAATCGAAGAAATATCACACAAATAAATAGCAAAGACATTCAACTCATTTAATGAAAACTAGGATTAAGAGAGTCATTATTAAACAGTTTGAAAACAAAAAGAATATCTAAATGGATAACACCCTCTTGCTTCCACCAGCAGAGGCACTTTGGCTGATGGCTCATCAGCGTCCACGGGAACTGTCTTCATCCTCCACCTAGGTACTCAATTTGTCTTCCCCTTCTCTTTTTGTTCTTCGGCATCAGACATTAATGCTTGAATACGATCTCTCAGGGGACGACAATAGTCTGTTCTGTGCCCTGTGTACTGATGATATGCGCAATACCAGTCCGTCCTGTGTCTAGACTGTCCTTGGCTTGGGGCAGGCCCAACTGGCAAGGGTTGCAACTTCCCTTTCTTGATGAGGCGGGTGAAGTGCCAAGATAATGGTCTGCCTGAGATAGTAAGGTGTTTTGGAGCCATTCCAATGGCTGAGACTTTTGCTACTCTGTCATTGCCCCCATTATCACTGCTGTTACCATGGTGGCCTACTCCTAGACTTACAGTGTCAACACTAGTACCGTCAAGAGGTGCTTGGGTTGTCGCAGCTATGCCTGGCTTGAATCGGTTAAGTGTAGCTGCAGTAACTTGGGCTTGAAGAACTAGTGCCACAACATCCAACCTTTCCTTAATTGTGGCCGACAATCTCTTTTCAAGCTCTTCCAACCTTTCATCAACTTCTTGGGCAATTAAGACACGAACATCCTCCCCAATAGGTGACTTAACTTATTTGACAACAGGCGCCATAGGCGGCTGCTTGGCCTTGGGTGCTATTTGAGCAGTGATACTTTCCATCATGGCCAACATTTTCCTTTCGAATTCCCCAAGTCTCTTATCTAGGTCTTTCACCGTCAAAGCACTAGTCCCTTGTGGTAATTCTGCCATTGATAATTGGTCTGTCAGCAGTTGAGAACGATTCAAAATCCCAAACAGGCACTATTTCTAGCAATCCAAAGGGCAGATATGTGCTCACTAGTCGGCTGTCGGAATCTTTAGTCCACTTGGATGAATCTTTGATGGCTGAAAATTTAGATTGTTAGAATGATGGCTGAATCTTTGATGGCTGAATCTTTTATGGCTGAAAATTTAGATTGTTAGAATGATGCATGAATGCAATGCATGATCGTGGTATGCAGATAGTCCTTGGTGAGTGCGAGATCAATGGATTACCACAATACGATGAGATGCATGGAGGAAATTACATGCAGGATGGTATGTACATACATAAAGAATGTGCAGATGAAAAGATATATACACACAGCATGAGAGAAAATTTATTATTATTTATATACACATATATTTACTTTATTGACATGCATGAATGACATGCGATGCATGAGCATGTTGTGCAGCATCCACAACCACATGCAAGCAAGAAGATCCTTCCACCCTTATCACCCCCACAAACGAGGTCAACTAGTCTCTTCTTAGGTGGGCTTAATCCATGGGTCAATGGGGGACCCTATGAACGCGCGAAGTGCACGGCAAAAAGCCGGCAGCATAACAGCTCTAGTCTAATGTACATGCGTATGAGTTTTGGCCATTACGTATTTGGACAATTCAATCAAGTTAAGGTGGGCTCACCGGGGCATGAAAGCCTTTGATAAAAGATCACTTAACTCGCTTGATTTTGTTTAATACGTGACGGCCCATGTCACAAGCATCATATTAAGGAGCATACCACCTAGTGGAAGTTTCTATTTGCCATTACATGGGCTTTGGTCAAGGTGATGAATTTTCAAGGCTACCCAAGCGTGATCCCTGCCGACGGGTCTAGCTCATCACGAGCATAACAACCGATCGGGTCACCATTTGATATACCAAAAGGCACAAGGCTTGGGCTGGTGATTATTCCTAACACTTCCCTACAATGAGTGAAAGTAGGGTCGTGCTTTGGGAACGCACCGAGGTAAAAAGGGACCAACTAGCATAAGTCTAAGGCTCTAAAATGTGATGCAAATTTTTGAGAAGAGATAGAATTTTAAGTTTTAAAAACCCAATTATACATTTTAACCAAAGCACTTTCGGAGTGAAGTCTCAAACACAAGTCCCCAGCGGAGTCGCCACTGTGACGCGCGCCGGAGGTACAAACCCAGCAAGGGCCCTCGTGTGAATCCGCTTTAGGATTCGAGGTATGGAGGTACGCGTCTTTTGGATCAGGGGCGCCATGAGGCATCATCGGTGTATTCCTCCCAATAGACCATTGGGGAGAACAACCTAGCCTATTGACGCCTAAAGCCACCTTTGAGGTATTTGGAGTCGCCACCCAATTTGCAAGAAATTGGGAAAAGGTTTCTCACCTCTAACGGTCTAAACCAGAGATACGGTGTCCGGGACTTCCCTCTTATTTATGCCTTGGTTAATTATAAATGGGTTTTTAACTTCTTAAAATTATACCTCTCATTTCACGCGATCGATGCATTTTAAATTAAACAGCGCATTGCAAGCATTCAAAAAGCGATAAAGGAAAGCAATAAATAAAGCAGTAAAAGAAAGCAGTAAATGAAAGCAGTAAACACTCAAGCACACAATTACAAAGGAAATAGGGGCGGAATACAACCCCAATAAAAGAAGATTAAAGATGTAGACGGGGACGGAATACAATCCCGAAAAGATAAATTAAGTTGCCCCAAAAATTAATTACAAGGGCCCAAAGGAAAATAATGTACATAAATTTAAACACTCACGCAAGATCAAAATGAAAGACATGCATAAATCAGGACATTACTTCAGGAACATTGGTTCCTTCGTATTAGTTTGAAGAAGGTTTGAAGAGTCATTTTTGATTGTTTGAATTGAAAAACCGGGATGAGTGATCCCATTTTTGTAGAAAAGTTGACTCCTCGTTTTAATTGTGACATTTTTATCGTCGGGCTAAAATGAAGGACATTGGTCCCGATTTATTAGTGAAAATTCCAATTTAATTATAGAAATATTTTTGTGATTTTTTTATCGCACGCGTGCACAAATAAAATATACATTTACAAATAACACGACATAAAGAAAGGATTGAGAAAGATCTCACCGAACCGGAGTGTCCGCCTACGCGTCGCGACCCATCCGGGGAGTCGCGGTGACACCCAAACAACTCGATTCAAGTTAAACTCATACAAAAGTTAACATCAAAAATATCAGTAAATATTCAAAGTAAATTAACCAAGCAAATGCGAAATATAATAATAATAACAATGATAGTAATACAACAAAATAGATTAAATTATCAACAGTAAATAACAACGCAACAATACATAAGATGAGTAGTAGATATAATAATCACAATAAAACCATATAATAACAATAATAATAATAATAGTAGGATGGTAATATGCGAATAATAGTAGTAATAAATGACAAATAATATGAAAACAGAATAATCAATTAGAAATAATAATGATAATAATAATAATAATAATAAAAACAAAAGACACTAAATGCACTAAACATGGCAGGAACTCATTAATGAACATGAACACAATAAAAATAATAATGATAGCAAAATATCAAATTGAAGTAAGCAAATAATATATTAATGGTGATATTGACACATTAAAATGCTAAAAGTAAACAATATACATGATAATAATAGAAAAAAAAATAATATTAACCATAGTAAATAATATACAAAAAAAATAAGTGAGGATGGGTTCAAGAATGTTTACCCTCAGAATTTTTAGATTGGGGAAACGGTGTCCCGATCGATTTTCCTTGTCAGATTTGTGGTGATAAATATTTGAAGAAAATGTAGAAATTAATATTTTGAAATAAAACCAAGAAAATACTTTGATAAAAATATTTTTGGTGGATGATTTGAGCAAAAGGAAATTAATTTTTCAAGCCCAAATCACTCAAGAAAATGGATTATGTATTTTTAAAGAACAATTCAAGATTAAAACTTGAGAAAGAAAAAAAAGAAGCTAAAGAACTAGTTGCTGGAGAGAAAAAAGTTGAAAGAAAAAGCCCCTTGAAAAACAATTGTCGTCCACTTCAAAATGAGGGAAAAACCCTCATTTAATCTTGCCTTGGACAAAAAAGGCAAGGGACAAAAAGGCTTTTATTTTTAGTTAATCCAAAATAGCATAAAATGGTGAAACAACGGAAATGTCAGCCTGAAAAAGAGTCAGACTGAAAACAGCGAAAAAAATGGACAGGCGAAGACCAGCAGGTCGCGCGGAGTGGGCAAGGGCACGCGCGGCAGCCTGCTGCGTGCGTGGTGCCCCCGCACCGCGCGCGGCAGGCAGCTGCCTCGCTCGAGGCAGCCTGCCTCGCGCGCAGGGGCGTCGCGCGAGGCCCCCGCCTTTGCGCGCAGGGGCGTCGCGCGAGGCGCCCGCCTCTGCGCGCAGGGGCGTCGCGCGAGGCGCCCGCCTCGCGCGCAGGGGTGGCACGCGGCGCCCCTCACCTCGCGCGAGGCGCCCCTGCGCGCTGGGGCGGCCTGCCGCGCAGGCGCCCCTGCGCGCTGGGGCAGCCTGCCGCGCAGGCAGCCTTCACGACCCTCCTTTTTTTTTATTTTTTTTTATTTTAAATTTTGACACAAAATTAATATTTTTCATTTTATTTTTTTTACTCCATTTTAATTTTGATTTCCAAAAAAGAAAATATTTTAATCATTTTCCGAAAAACACACTTTTGACAAGGAACGATCGATTCTCACCTTTCTTGCCGAAAATCGGTCTTCTATTTCATCATCGGGTAATCCTGATCTTTGACCGCCTCGGGACCTGGTGTCTACAGTGGCGACTCCAAAATACCTCAAAGATGCCCAAAGGTGTCATGAGGCTAGATGAACTACCCAATGTTCTGTTGGGTAGGGATTCTAAAATGTCTCATGGCATCCAAGATCAAAAAAGACGCGAACCAATCCCTCGAGCCCTAAAAGAAGGTCTCGTCTAAGAGGGCCTTTGCTAGGTTCGACGCGCATTACAGTGCCGACTCCACTAGGTACTTCGTAACTTTGCTTTGAAAGTGTCTTGGTTAAAATGTATAATTGAGTCTTTTTAAAACTTAAAATTCTATCTCTTTTCAAAAATTGCATCACGTTATTTTAGAGCCTTAGAATTATGCTAGTTTGGTCCCTTATTCTACCCCGGTGTATTCCCGAACCACGATCCTACTTTCACTCATTGTAGGGAAGTGTTAAGAATAATCACCAGTCTAAGCCTAGTACCTATTGGTATATTAAATGGAGACCCGATCGGTCGTTATGCTCGCGATGAGCTAGACCCATTGGCAGGGACCATGTTTGGGTAGCCCTAAAGTATCACCACCTTGACCAAAGCTCAAATAATAGCAAATAGAAACTTCCATTAGGTGACATGCTCCTTAACACGATGCTTGTGATGTGGGCCATTGCATATTAAACAAAGTTAAGCAAATTAAGTGGTCCCCTGTTAAAGGCTTTCATGCCCTGATAGGTTCACCTTAATTTAATTGAAGTGTCCGAATACGTAGTGGCCAAAACCCATACGCATGTGCTTTAAATTAAGAGTGTTATGCTGCCGGTCTTTCACCGTGCACCATATGCGTTCATAGGGTCCCCGGTTGACCCGTGGACTAAGCCTACCTAGGAAGAGAATATTTGACCTCATGTGCGAGAGTTAAAAGTTTGGAAGGGTCTACTTGCTCGTATGTAGTTGCGAAATGCTGCACAACTCACGATCATGCATTGTACATGTCATCCGTGCATCATTCTAATAATCTGAGTCTTTCAGCCATCATAGATTCATCTAAGTGGACTAGAGGTTCTGACGGTCAGCTAGTAAGGACAAACTTGCTATTTGGATTATCGAAATTGGTGCCTGTTTGGGATTCTGAGTCGCCTCTCAACGACCATTGAATCATCCTCAATGGCAGAAGAGACCGGAGCTCTAATCACTCAAGACCTTGCCAGGAGACTAGAGAATTTTAAGCGGAGGGTGTTAGAGATGATGGATGCAATGGCCGAAAGGATTGCCCCTCCTGCCGTTGCATAACCACCTGTTGCTCCACAACCATCGGTAGTCCCTCCTCGGGGGCAAGCAGAACCGCCTGCTGGTGAAGGGGTCCCTGTTATGGGTAATATTGCTGACCAACCCATCGATGAGCATAAAGCTACAGCTCCCGTTGAGCCAAGAAGGGCAAGGATCCCTAATCTTAATGAGGACTTTGTGATGGAGGATGAGGTTGAGGAGCTAGTAGCCCATCAAGCTGTGAGGGGTAGAGTACCCAAGGTAGAGGATGAGGCTATGAGAGGAATGAGGCAGCAAATTGAGGCGATCACCCGCTTGTTATCAGCTGGCAAGGGAATCAATCCCGAGGATAGAGATTTGGGGGATGAAGAGCTGCTGCCCCAAAGGTTTAAGATGCCTGAGCTGCCAAAGTTCAATGGTACATCGGATCCATCTGCACATATTAAGCAATACACCCTAGTGATGAAGGGCACAGGGTTGACCAAGAAGCAGAAGGTGGAATATTTTTGCCTTAGTTTGGTGGGTCCGGCGGTAGACTGGTATCATGGGCTGGATAAGAAATCCAAGGAGGATTGGGACCCTTTGACTGATAAATTCATGAAGTAGTACAACTGCAGCACTAGAATGGAGGTCACCCTAAAGGACCTCGAGCTTTTACAGCAAAAGAGTGACGAGTCGTTCCATGAATACCTCACCAGATGGAGGAACAGGGTCATGAAGATGAAGCGAAAGCCTGACACTACTAACCAAATCAGGCTATTCATCATGAACTCCTGCCCTTACTTGAGGGACTTGCTCATCTTTAAGGGGCTCAGAGATTGGGAGTCACTTAAGGACATTGCTATAGAGGCTAAAGGGGTTTACCTAGCAAAGAAAGCAAGCCAGAATAACTTTGCTGGAAGAAACATTGGGAACCAATCAGGGTACAGATCAGGCGGATCTGGAAGCAGTAATGGTAGAAATGGCAAGATGGCCGAGGTTTCAACTACCGGAATGGGACAAGGCCAGAGACACTTTTCTAATTTGGGTCGGTCTTTATCCTAGGTGTTGAAAAGACTAATAAAGGAGGGTAAGTTGAGACCATTGCCACCTAGGCCAGCTGCGAATCCGGGACAGCTTGGGCATAGAGATGATCAGTACTGTGCTTACCATCAGCACACTGGGCACCTGATAGATTATTGTTGAACTTTGAGGAATAAGGTCCAGGATCTCATTGACTCCAAAGAGATCAGCGACCCTGAGAACAGAGAGAAGAAGAAGAAGGCAAGCTATAATGCAATTCCCCCACTATGTATTTGATCAGGTCTAGAGATGAGTATATCGCTATCACCCGTCGGGAGGCGAGTGAAGAAGGGATTCCCGTGGCGACGGTAGATGGTGGATCCACTAGTGAGAGAGGAGAAGAAGATTATGTTTTTAGATGCTTTGTTCCTTTTTGTTTCAAAAACTTCTTATGACAATGTTTGCAATTTTAATATGATGAACAATTTTGCTTATTTGTATGGTGTTTTTAATGATTTCATTTCTTATAATCATGATGCATCCATTTTTTTTGACATTAATCCAATTAATATGACTTCATCTAATCTCAAAACTTTGGAAAATGCAAATAAAATCTTGATAGCATCTGATATGACTCCTGAAGAGAGGAAAATTCTAAGAGATAAAGTCAAGAGACAAAAAAAAGAGAGAGCCTTTGCCTAGACCAAGAATGATATGCTAAAAACTGACAAGGACATTATTGGGACAATGTTGCTTCAACATGCCAACATGACAACGAGAAAAATTTCAAAAACCAGCACTTTGTCTCCTCAAAGTCTAGGATGCATACAGTACAGCCAAACAAAATCAAACTCTGAGGGCTACATCAGAAGTTAGACGAATGAAACTCTGGACCTTCACAAGAAATATGTAACTCATTAGAACTAAGCCTTGTGACTCCCTTCCTCCCAACCATTTGAGATGCGTACCCCAAAGCCAATCAAGATTGACCGCTAATCATATGAGACCGAGATAAGCAAAGCATGAACACTTATAGCCAAATTCAGAAGGAGAGCCTATTACCTTTACCCAAAAAAAAAAGTACAAAAAAAATGAGCAAAAAAAAAAAAACAAACCCACAATTTTGCCTTAAACCATCTGAGCCTAACCTGTAACCCAATCTCAACCACTAAAGCCTAACTTGTAACCCAATCTCAGCCAATCTCAACCCTATCTCAAACACTACAAGATACTTTAGAAATTGAGCCACCAAAGCCAACAACAGGAATATGCAAACTTTCGCGGTCAAGATTCAAGTGAAGAAACTCACTACCTCAGCCAGTTTGCACGAGGGCAAAGAATAAGACTTTGATGCTAAAAAGAACCACTCTCAGAAGGAGCAGCCTCCCTGGCTAACAAAGATAAAAGAAAATTCAATCAACACCGACAGACTGAAGGAGGGTTCATGGCAAAGGCTAAAAAAAAAGAGGGAGGCTGAGAGAAAATCTTCAATCATGAAAACCCGAGAGAGCTGATTGATAACAGGAGTTTGGTGCTTTCAGGACTCATTCCGAGATTAGATGAGGTCTTATATTTTTCGAGTTAATGCCAAATAATGATCATGTGTTATGAAATCAAATTGAAATATATGCATTTATGCAATGATATTGATGTGACCAGAGTAGTTCATCTTGCATACTCAAAGTTGTCTGGTTCTGGTATAAAATCAGCACATTGTTATTATCTACCCTTTGATACTCTCGCCACTCAAGCGCTTCAGTCAACTCATTCTGCTATTAACTGTGAAGCCAATTCTATAGCATCTCCATGATAAGAACCAAGCTCAAGCAACCATGATCTAAGACATAAATACATGTTGATCATGCTCGGAAGATCTTTGATGATAGCTCCAGCCTCCTTTACAATCTAAAAAAAAAAGAGGCTGTTAGAGATGAAAACCGTAATTGGCACTCTAAGCAAAAGTTAGGCCAAAGGGCAGGGTGAAAACCTGGAAACAGGCAGTCTGTCCTACGAAAAATGAAATAAATAAAAGCCGCTGGATTGGGTTGGGTCCATTTCAGGCAAAAAATAAGGCACAGGGTTATGTGAAAATCCGAAAAGGACGCATTTCCCGCCGAGAAAAGCTAGTGTGAAAATCTGCAAGGGACACACTACCTTAAAAGAATGACTACAAGCTTCAGAGGAGAACCCCATAATCCCCAAAGGCATGAAATTCAAAAGCAATTCCAGAGGGCACCGATCCTAGTGCAAATTGCGACCAAACCGGTTGTCGCTTATCCTACATTCCTGCATGACACATACATTTAACGTGCATGCTCACCAATTTTCCTGCAAATTTAGCTTTCCAGTTTTGCAGCAAGAGAGATTCGATGCGGACACTGACAAAAGGGGAGTGACGACATCAGTCAAAATACCAATACAACAACCAACCAAAGACCTCTCAGGGGGCACCATCTCAGAAGGGTTAGCATGATGGCGGCACTACCATTCTATGGAAGGTTAGCACAACCACGGCATTACCACTTCAGAAGGGTTAGCACGATGACGGCACTACCACTCTACGGAGGGTTAGCACAATCACGGCACTACTGCTTCAAGTTTCAGAAGGGTTAGCACGATGACGACACTACCATTCTACAAAAGGTTAGCACGACCATGGTATTACCATTTCAGAAGGGTTAGCACGATGACGGCACTACCACTCTACGAAGGGTTAGCACAATCACGACACTACCACTTCAAGTTTCAGAAGGGTTAGCATGATGGCAGCACTACAATTCTATGGAAGGTTAGCATGACCACGATAATACCACTTCAGAAGGGTTAGCATGATGACGAGACTACCACTTTACGGAGGGTTAGCACGATCACAACACTATTGCTTTAAGTTTCAGAGGGGTTAGCACGATGGCAGCACTACCATTCTACGGAAGGTTAGCATGACCACGGCACTACCACTTCATAACGGTTAGCACGATGATGGCACAACCACTCCATGGAGGGTTAGCACGATCACGACACTACCGCTTCAATAAACGACAATGCACTGACAACATGGCGACAACCACTCCAGCAATATCATCCAGTCTGGAAAAGCGACTGCCTCAGGTACGTGTCTCTTTCCTTCTTTTTTGAATTTTGGCTCACCTAGGCACCTAAGTTCTAGCTTCCCCAAAATTGGGGGCAACTGTAGACACCGAGTCCCAAGTCGGTCCAAGATCAGGATTGCCCGATGATGAAAATGATGCTTGCTCACAGGTAAAGATGTCGAAAATGATGTTTGTCTTGTCGAGACCGTTTTTTAATAAAAATAAAAAAATAGATAAATATATATAATACAAATTATAAAAAAATTAAATATATCAAAATTTTTTATTAAAAACTATATATAAAAAATGAGTTAAATTAATTAATTAAAAATTAAAAAAAAAAAAGAGAAAAAAAAAAGGAAAGAAAAACGTTGGAAGTTTTAGATTAAAAAAAAAGAATTTAATCCAAAAAAAAAGGGCATGTGGACAATTCCACATGGGGAGGCTGCATGTGGAAAGGTCCACATGTGGCCTCCTATGGAGAGGCCGCATGTGCAGCCCTCCGCATATGGGTCTTCGTGTGCGGCCACCTCCCTATGCGTCGCTTTCTCATCTGCAAAACATATTTTTGGGACTGTACAAATCAGGTTTTTTTCACATTTTAGTGTTATTTTGAAAAAATAAAAATTAGAAAACTAGTTTTGTTTTTCTCCATTTTGGGAAGGCATTGAATTTAAGACGGAATTGGCCTTCATTTTCCAGAGGGGGATTGGTTTTCAAGAACAAAAAAAAGGGTTTTCTCTTTAGGAAGAAAGGTAGACGAGGGAGCCAGGACAAAAGAGGATTTCAAGATTCAATTTTTTTCTTTCTTTCTCTCTAAAAAACAATTTATTCTTGGTTTTGGCTTGAGCATGGAAAACTAATTTCCTTGGCTTGATCATTCCATCAAAAATCATTCTCTTGAGTTTTTATTTGTTTAAAAAAAAAACTTAGATTTTCTCAAGTTTTTTGTGTTTATTACCGCAAACTCGATAAGGAGAATGGATAAAGACACTATTTCTCCGACCTATTAAACTCTGAGGGTAAACATTCTTGAATCCATTCACATTTAATTTTGTTTATCATTATTATTGTTAATATTGTTCCTATTGTTATTATTATTCGTATTATTCTTGTCACTGTGATCTTTGTTGTTATTGTTATTACTATTATTATTATTATTATTATTATTATCCTATCGCCATCATCATCACCACTATTATTATTATTATCATCATCATCATCATCATCATCATCATCATCATCATCATCATCATTATTATTATGTTTACTGTCAATGTTGTTGTTATTATTATTATTATTATTATTATTATTATCATTTATGTTGTTATTATTATTATTATCAGTATTATTATTTTGTTGCCATTATTATTATTATTATTATTATTATTATTATTTTATTATTGTTGTTGTTATTATTTTGTCATTGTTGTCATTATTATTCTTGGATTTTTGCATGACTTATTTTTAATTTCATTTGCATGTGAATTGTTTGCATATTAAATTGACATGTCTAACTTAACCCATTTTATCTCATACACATGTGTTAATTATTTTTGCATATTCTCTGGCTTTCATATGTATTGTTTGATTGTAAAATTATCACTAACTTTTTTAATCTTATTTTTTGTTTGGGATTTAAATGTGATTTGCCTTGTGTGAGCGTTTCCGTGACCACACGGAGGGGTCATGATGCGTAGGAGGCCGCATTGTTTGGGTGAGACCTTTCCTATCCCCTTGTTGTGTTTGTGTTTGCTTTGCCAATAAAATATTTTCATTTTATGCACGCGTAAGATAAAAAATCACAAAAATATTTTTATAATTAAATTGGAATTTTTTACTAATAAAATTGGGACCAATGTCCCTTATTTTAGCCAAGGAATGAAAAAATATTACGCATAAAGCGAAAAGTTAAGTTTTCTAAAATGGGGTCACTCATCCCAGTTTTCAATCCAACAATCGAATAACTCTTCGATCCCTCTTTAAGTGAGCGTAAAGGAACCAATGTTCCTGAACCAAATAACTATCCCGATTTATGTATATCATTTTTTATGTTTGACTTTGTTTGTTTGTTTTAAATTTATGTTCATATATCTAGTGGGCCCTTGTAATTAATTATTTTTGGGGCAATGTTATTTAGCTTTCATTTGGGATTGTATTTGGTCCTATTTTTTGCTTTAGTTTCATTTGACTTTCTTTCATTTGGGATTGTATTCTGTCCCAATTTCTCTTGTAATTGTGTGTTTAACGTGTTTACTGCTTTTCTTTATCGCTTTCTTTACAGCTTTTATTTACTGCTTTCGAATGCTTGCGATGCGCTTTAAATTAAATGCATTAATCATGTGAGATAAGCGATAGAATTTTATGAAACAAAAACTCATTTATAATTAACCAAGACATAAATAAGAGTGAAGTTCCGAAAACCATCTCTGCTTTAGACCAATAGAGGTTAGATGACCTTTCCCAATTTCTCGTAAATTCGGTGGCAACTCTAAAATACCTCAAAGGTGCCTAAAGGTGTTATGAGGCTAGATGAACTCCCCAATGTTCTATTGGGAAGGGATTCTAAGATGTCTCATGGCACCCAAGATCAAAAAAGATGCGAACCAATCCCTCGAGCCTTAAAAGCGGGTCTCATCTAAGAGGGCCTTTGCTAGGTTCGGCGCACGTCACAATAGGGTCACATGATTTTATGTCGCATACAGTGGCTGATAATGTTGAGATGAATCTTTCTCTTGGATCACCTTTGTGCACGAGGTCTATTTGGACATTTCCCTCAGAGTTATGTACATAGCAATGTATACAAAAAATTGTGTGTGCGTATGGAATTACGTGTGTGAAATATATACACAAAGCTATATACATACAAAACATGCAAATGATTAATGTATCAAAATTATGTGTACACAACTATATGTGTAAAGGATTGAATGCATGTGATATGTGCTTGTGACATGCATAATAAACATGTTCAAAGAATTATGTGTTAAATGTATGCTGAAATTATGTACACGAAATGTGCATAAAGAATTGCATATGCAAGATATGTACAGAGTTCATGCATGTGTAAATATAGGTCAGGCATCATGAAAGGCTATGCACGCGTAAAGTTATACAGAGCGATATGCGAAAGATTGTACATACGAGATTCATGTGAGATGCAAAACTGGATAGACCACATCCTAGGTGGTTAAGGGATTCGTTGAAGTTATTGCTCATACTGTTTGATGCCCCCAAGGATCTAGAAGGGTGTCGTCTTGAATTAAGAATTCTAACCCATAATCTTTTCAGAGAGAACTGTCCCGTGTGTATTTTTGCCCCCCGATCAACAAGCATGCACTTTTTACTATAAGCTGTACAGCGTTTTGCCTCCAAGACTCTGACCCATGTCCTAAATTATGCACTATCTGCTTAAAGGAAAGTTATTCAGACCGCCTTATCACTCTAGGCATCGAAAGTCATTTATTAAAGGTAGTGTGTCCCTGATGGATTTTCACACTAGCTTTTCTTAGCAGGAAATGCGTCCTTTTGGGGATTTTCACAAGACCCTGTGCTTAACTTTTGCCTGGAATGGACCTAACCCTCTCCAATGGCTTTTATTCATTTATTTTTTTTGTAGGAAAAACTGCCTGTTTCTAGGTTTTCACCCTGCCCTTTGGCCTAACTTTTGCTTAGAGAGACAGTTACGGTTTTCATCTCTAATGGCTTTCTTTTTTTTTTTCCTTTTTTTTACTTTTTTTCTTACTTCTTTTAGGTGTGACTACAAGAAAAGCTGAAGCTACTATTAAAGCCATCTCCTAAGGTGATAAGTATTCATTAAGGCAATTTCTTCCCAGGCAGCGACTATATTCATTTGCATCTCCCATTGAAGGTATTGCTAAATTAAGCGAGGTGGCGGGTGAGGATATCGGCTTCATGTGCTCCTGGCTCCTCCTTTCTGCTGTGACTCTAGATGGTTCTTCGGAATGCATACCCTTGCACGAATTTCATAAGGCCACTTTCTATATTACCGCTCGTTGTGTTTGACAGTTCGGAGGGATTCAAGATGTTGTGACGTATTTTATATCCTTTTAAGGTGGCCCTTTATCCTCAGCTTTCACCTCCAGATATGATGGCCTCTAGGCACAGCTGTCGGTGAAGACTGTCATGCCATCTATCAGGGATTGTTCCTCTATTTCTATCAGTACGTACAAGAGGTGGTTGCTTAGTCCTTGTGACACGCGCTGAACCCTAGGGTGACCCAAAGACCTGCTTTTAGGGCTTTCAAGAGAGGTTCTTTAAAACTTGTAAGAGATTACAAGTGTGTCTATGTTGGGCAATAAGGAGGTTTCTTGGAGTCGCCACCCAATAGAACATTGGGAAAGGTCGTCTAGCTTTAGTGAGCCTAAGACAACGCATATGCATCCATTTTGGGTAAGCCAGAGATATTTTGGAGGCCCCATCCCAATAGAACATTGGAGTGATCTTCTAACCTTGTGGGGCCTAGGATTATGCAAATTGGGCCTTTTTGTGGGCAACAAGAGATATTTTGGAGACCCCATCCCAATGGAACATTGAGATGGTCCTCTAACCTCGTTGAACCCAAGACCAGAGTAGGTTTGGGACTTCTCATTTATTCATGCCTTGGTTAATATTATAATTGAGTTTTGAATTTATCATTTCATTTAATTTCTCATTCAATGCAATTAATTAAAGCGCAAGTCATCCATACAAGGGAAGCAGTAAATGCGCGTAAAATAGAAAATTATGAACATAAATTACAACAAAACTAGGGGCGGAATACAACCCCCACTGTAAATAACGTGCGAATCATATACAAATCGGGAAATTCATTAAAGATGAAGACATTGGTCCTCGCATGCACATTTATTAAAAAAAAAGTTTAAAATGTCAATTTTATTTGGCAAAAAAATAGGACATTGGTCCTCAGTTATTAATAAAAATTCCAATTCAATTGCTATAAAATATTTGGCCATTTTATTTTAGCGGGATTAAAATAATATTTACAACAATAATAAATAAATATGATAAAAAAGGATAAGGTAGAAGAATGAACCCGGGTGAGGATCCTCAGATAATTGTAATAGCCATCATTTAACAATCCCAAATCCACTAAAAAAGAGTCAAATAAAACTCACAAAAAATGGAAACCATGATAGTGCCAAAATTAAGAGCAAAATAAAATGCTAGAAGTTAAATAACAATAAAAAATGTGAAATAGCCATGAAAACCATAGGAAAATAAGTAAAAAAGGAGAAAGAAAAGATATAGAGGAGAAAAGGCCCAACACTCGTGATCGACGGGCGTCCTTGGGTTGACCGGCGAGTGGAAGCAATAACCATCGATGGCCCGTCGCTCGTGTGAGCGACAGACGTCGGTGGTTTTTTCACCCGTCGGTCACCCCTGACTCTGAAATTAAAATGAAAAAGTTTAAAAAATTGATTTTGATTTTTTAATAAATGAAAATTTTATTTATAAAATTAGTGTAAAATAATTAACTACACAAATGATAAATCCAGAATATTTACCCTCGGATTTTACCTTTAAAGGTGAACGTTGAGTGATTTCGGTTCCTCGAGTTCTACAAGGACTGATCTGTGATTGCATGATTTTAGGAGATTTTTTTATTACAAAAATCATATTTCAAAAATGAATAAAGAAAAGAAAATTATATTTTTCTTTCTCGAAATTTTGACAGCAATTAATTGTCGGGAATAGCTAAATCGGATAGAAATGAATGGATTTCGTTACCTCGGATTAGCTTAATTCGGACATAAAAAAAGAGAGAAAGAAGAAATCTTGAAAGAGAATTCTTTTATAAAATTCGAAAATAAAATCTCTGTGAAAAACTGCTAAGATTCAGTTTTCTTCCAAAATTTCTAACCTTGACTTTTCCCACCCCGAATAATGAGGTTTTATCCCCTATTTATAGAGTTTAAAAGATAATTCAAATAAATTCAAATTTAAGATTTAAATTTAAAAAAGATTTCGGAAATCAAATTAAAACCGAATCGATTTCCAGAATATTTGCAAAATCAAATCTTCAATTCAAAAATATTTGAAAAGATTTAGAGGATTTTGATAAGATTTAGAAAATATTTGATAAATCTAGGAAATCTTAACAAAATCTCTGAAAATCCTGTGAGAATAACTGAAAGATCATTGACCAACGGGCATCTGTGGGCTACCGACCAGCGTCTGTCAGAGGGGTACACTAGGTCTTTTGACCGGCGGTCCACCCACAAGACTCGGAAGCGAGCGACGCCTGTCTCTCATGAGGAGCGGGCATCGCTCAATCGCAAGAGACAGGTCCCACTGCCGAGCAACAACCGGCGCTCGTCACGAGAGATCGAGCGACGGGCATCCCACCATCGACGGGTATCCCGTCGGTTGACCAAGATTTCCATTTTCAAATTTTGACCATCCAAAACCTCTTGTTACCGAGAAAAATCCTCAATCCTTATAAAATCGAAGAATGAAAACTCCCAATTTCCATCCATATGTCTGAAAATAGACGCTAGTCTCTTCATCGGGTAACTCTGATCTGGACTACCTTAGGACCCGTTGTCTACAGTTGCCCCCAATTTTGGGAAAACTAGTACACTAGTGTCTAGATGAGCTAAAATTCAGAGAAGAAAGGAAGAAATACGTACCTGAGGCAGTCCTTACCTTCTCGATGTTGCGTGAAAGTAAGTGATTTCTTGTCTTCATTCGGCGAGCCTCATCTCGGCCTACTCGGTGTCTGAGTGTTCTGGGAGGCAGTGTTATCCAACTGTAACCCATTTGCAATTTGTTCTATTGCATGTGCACCGCTAACCTCATTTCGGCTTGCACAGTATCTGAGTGTCGTGGGAAGTAGTGTTCTCTAACTATAACTCACTTGTGATCTATTCTATCGCGTGTGTCCCGCTGGCCTCATCTCGGCTTGCACGGTGTCTGTGAGATGCAGTGTTATCTAACCACAATCCTGTTGCGACTTATTCTACCGCAGGTGTCCCGCTAGCCTCATCTCGGCTTGCACGGTATCTGTGAGATGCAATGTTCTCTAACTACAACCTCTGTTGTGATCTGTTCTATTGTTGGTGTCCCGCTGGCCTCATCCCGGCTTGCACGGTCTATGAGATGTAGTGTTCTCTAACCACAATCCCGTTGCAATCTGTTCTACTGCATGTACTCTGCTGGCCTCGTCTCGGCTCGCGCAGTGTCCTCGCTAACCCCCATCCGATCTGCAAGGCACGTGATTGAATATTCTGTTTTGCTGGCCTCTTCCGGGCACGACATGATCTTGCTAACCCCCATCCGATCTGCAAGACGTGTGATTTTCAATTTTATGACCCCCATCTGGCCTGTAAGGTGTGACTTTTGATTTGTTGACCCCCATCCAATCTCAAGATGTGTGATTTTCAACTTTTTGACCCATTCGGCCTGTAAGGTACGACTTTTGGTTTGCTGACCTCCATCTGATCTGCAAGACGTGTCTTTTGATTTACTAACCACCATCAGGCTAGCAAGGTATGACTTTTGATTGAATATGATTTGAGCGATGTAGTGTTTGATTTGCTAATCATTACTTAATTATCGACCATCCTCAGGTCAGTGAGAAAATCATGTTCCTGTGTTCATAAAAGATTTTTGTTAATTTATTGTGAGATGACCTGATTTGTACATTAATAAACATCTTTTATGTTGTCATTCATTTTTCCTTTTTTTTTTATCTTATCATATCATCAAATGTCCATCAAGAGGAAATAAGATAATAACAAGATAAATATACAAAATGAAATGTAAATTTAACAAAACGTAAAATTTGAGTTCCACTAGCAAAATATCAATTTTGTACAGTGCATATACAAATATGACAAAATAAAAATACAAAATACAGTCTAACAAGCTCCCTGAATAAGCTAGAGAGGACGGTAGTATAGACACCGGGTCCTAAGTCAGCCTAGATCGAAGTTACCCAGTGATGATAATTGCCTTCACAGGCAAAAAACGTTGAAATTGATGCTTTCCTTGTAAAATTTGCAATTTAGAGTGAAAAACAAAAAAATATTAAAAATATTTTAAAGGGTAGTTTTAAAAAATGATATTTGAAAATTTTAGTGTTTTTTCTAGTCATATTTAAAAATTAAAAAAAAAAATTCGGCGAGTGTCGGGCATGGCAGCGCCCAGGCGCGCGCGCGCCATGCGGGCGACGTGCAGGGCGTCGCCCGCGCGCGCGAGTGATGCCTTGCGCGTCGCTCGCGCCTGCCGCGCGAGATCTGCGCTTGGCCGATGCCCGTCGGTCGCCCATCCGCGCCCAGATCCGCCGAAATTGCCCCTTTTTCGCCCGAATTTCCTTTTTCTCCTTTTTTTTTACCTTTTTTCACCTAAATTTTGGGATTTTGAATATTTTCTTCCATTTTTACACCCAAAATCAAGGGAATTAATTAAAAATCTGATTTTTCTTCCATAAATCATTTTTTTCCTTTTTTTCTCATTTTAAGTGGGAAAATTGGAGGATTTGGGGGAGGGAGATCATTTTTTTTCTTTTCTTCTTCAAAGAATTCTCTCCATCTTTTTTTGACACTTCTTTTCTCCAAATAAAATTCTAAGATTAAGAAATTCAATTTTTGATCTAGAATTTTTTATTGAGACAAGAAATTTTTTTTTTTTGTTCTTGAATCTTGGATCTTTTTATCCAAAGTATTTTTGAAAATAATTTTTTGTTCTTGAAGATTAATTTTGTTTTCATCTTTTTTTATCAAAAATAATTGTTCTTGAAACAAATAAATCAATTCTTTGTCTTCAAGAATTAATTTCTTTCCTTCCAATTTTTTATCAATTTTCTCTTGGAATGAATTTCCAATTTTTTTATTATTTTCATTTTTATCTCTATTTTGTGAATTGCAACAAGGAAAATCAATCATTTTCATCATCAAACGAATCCAAATCTGAGGGTAAATATTCTAGACTTGATCCCTTAACTTTTATTTTTCTTTTATTTATTTTGCTTATATTTAATTGTTAACCATGTAGATCTTTACATTTATTTTGTTTTTATTTATTTCATATATTTTTGTACATAGATTTAATATTTCAAAATATTTTTTTTGTCTTATCTCATATTATTATTATTATTATTATTATTATTATTATTATTATTATTATTATTATTATTATTATTATTATTATTTGTTTTATTTAATATGTTAATCAATTTATTTTAATATGTTATTTAATTGACTTGTCGTATATAATGCATGTTTTAATTATTCTAATCTATGATTTATTATTTTATGCATTTAATTAATTTCTTTGATTTAATCACTAACATAAATTTTATTTGTCTTTGTTTTTTTTTTGTTTCAAATCCGTACTTTTCTTGTTTGAGCATCCATGCAAGCGAAGGAGGAGATTTGGGGTTTGATCATTTTATTGTACATGTTAATTTTCCTTTTTTTATTTTTGATTTATTTGTTATATAATTGTTAAATGAAATAGTTTTTATGCACGCTTAATTAAAAAAAAAGTCACACAAAAGTGTTTCTATAAAATAAATTGGTTTTTCCTAATAAAATGGGACCAACGCCCTAGTTTTTCATCCAAATACATTGTCACCATTAAAATTGTTTTATTTAATTATGAATGAGAGGACCAATGTTCTCATTCTCAATAAATACCCAGTTTTATGCATGATTTTGTATTTTATTTGCAATGGGGGTTCTATTTCGCCCCTAGTTTTGTTGTATTTTATTTTCATGTACTTTATTGTATTTACCCTTTTATTTATCGCTTTCCTTGAATGATCAAACTTATGCTCTAATTATTGCATCGAGATGTATGAGAAAAGGGATGAAAATGTAAATAATTCAAAACTTAATTATAAAATAACCAAGGTATGAATAAATGAGAAGTCCCGAACAATCTCTAGTCTTTGGGCTCAACGAGGCGAGAGGACCATTCCAATGTTTCATTGGAATGGGATCTCCAAGACACCTCTTGTGTCCCACCAAAAGACTTAAATTTACAATCCTAGGCTCCACGGGGTTAGAGGATCATTCCTGTGTTCTATTGGGATGATATCTCCAAGATCCCTTTGGCTTACCCAAAATGGATATTATGCACTGTGTTAGGCTCACCGAGGCTAGACGACCTGTCCCAATGTTCTATGGGGTGGCGACTCCAAAAAACCTCCTTGTTGCCCAAAATAGACGCACTTATAAATATCTTACAAGTTTTCATGAACCTCTCTCGAAAGCCCTAAGAGCGGGCCTTCGGGGCATCCTACGGGGTTCGGTGCGCGTCACAGTGGCGACTCCACTGGGGACCTCTAAGTGGCTTCGATTCGAAAGTACCTTGGTTAAAATTTACAAATGAGTTTTAATTTAAACATTTCATCCTTTTTCAAAACTGCATTGCATCGCATTAGAGCCTTAGATCTATGCTAGTTTGGTCCCTTTATCAGCCCCGGTGCGTTCCTGAAGCATAACCTTATGTTCACTCAATGTAGGGAAGTGTTAAGGATAATCACTAGCCCAAGCCTCGTACTATCATGGTATATTAAATGGTGACCCGATCGGTCGTTATGCTCATGATGAGCTAGACCCCTTGGCAGGTACCATGCTTGGGTAGACATAAAATGTCACCTTTGCCCAAAGCCCATATAATGGCAATAGATACTTCCCCTAGGTGGTATGAACCATAATACCTTGCTTGCTATATGGTCCGTTATATATTGAACAATATCAACCAAATTAAATGGTCTTTTATCAAAGGCTTTCATGCCCCGATGGGCCCATCTTAATTTAGTTGAAATGTTTAAACATATAAAGGCCAAAACTCATGCGTATGCACATTAGTTAAGAGAGGTTATGCTACCGGTTTCCCACTGTGCACCATATGCATCCATTAGGTTCCTCGTTAACCCATTGATCAAGCCCACATAGAAAAGAGACTGCATTACCTTGTGTGTGGGAGTAACAAGGTTGGAAGGATCTACTTGCTTGCATGTGATTGTAAATATTGCATAACACACTATCATGCATTGTATATGTCATTCATGCATCATTCTAACAATTTTAATTCTTTTAGCCATTATGGATTCATCTAAGTGGACTAGAGGTTCCGACGGCCGGCTAGTAAGGACAAATTTGCTTTTTGAGTTGCTAGAACTAGTGTCTGTTTGGGATTCTGAGCCCCTTTCAACGAATACCAGATCACCTTCAATGGTAGAATTACCACAGGGGACTGGTGTTTTGACGGTGCGAGACCTAGATAAGAGGCTCGGGGATTTTGAAAGGAGAATGTTAGCCATGATGGAAAGCATCGCTGCTCAGATAGCACCAAATGCTAAACAGCCGCCTGTGGCCCCTACTATTGAACAAGTTGAATCGTCTACCAGGGAAGAGGCTCCTATAGCAGTCACTACCGTGCAACAGCCAGATACTGAGCCCGGAGCAACAACGCCTGTTGAGTAGAAAAGGACCCTTGACCTGAGAAATGATCTCATAATGGAGGAAAAGGATGAGTAAGTAATTCCTCGAGTTGTCATAAATGAAGTCCCCGAGGGAAAGGAAGGCACAGTAAAGGAGATAGAAGGGAGTTTTCAAAAGTTTGAATCCCAGACAATGGCCACTATGGAGAATTTAGTCACCGTAGTGGTGTCACCCGCTGGAAAACAACCTACTGCTCCTACTATGTTACAAAAAGAGCATGATCCAACTGAGGAAGCACACCTGCCACCAACTGGGCTTGGAGGAGAGTCACCTGATCGAAAAGGCAAAGGGCATGTCTCAGAAAATAGACTTCTGGCAGTGACACGGGGCCTGAAGAGAAGGATAGATGTTCTCAAAGAGGAAATTTCAAAGTCTAAACTTGCAATTACCCTGGCTGCTCGGGAGAAAACCTTTATGGATTTAAAGAAGAGAGGTCAACCGTATAGGTGTGACATCTGTGCCGACACTCAAGGGACAAAGGAAATATCAACGGAGGAGGTGGACCTGCGTTCATGGTTGTCTGAGCTAGCCAGAAAGCGAAGGCACGTGAAGTGTTGTCGACATGCTAGATATTTGAGGGATGATTGCCAGAACCTGAAAGGTCAAGTGCAGGGGCTTATTAATGGCAAGCAGCTGGTGGCCCTTGGAGAAGGGGACAATGTCATTGGGGGAGATAATCAAGAAAGCTCGAGTCTCGGTATGAGAGATGTCGGGACCACCGAGGTTCTAAACATTGGAATGACTCAAGATTGCTGTACCATCTGGGATAAGCCGTTATCTGAGCACCTCTTTCATTTCATCGATAAGGGGAAGCTATAGCCGAAGCCTGCAAAACCCACCAAGAGCCAATGACGTCTCAGTCATCAAGCGAATCTGTATTGTGCCTACCATCAACACACTGGGCATGAGACTGATAGGTGCCAAGCTCTAGGAAGACAAGTCCGATGCTTAATTGATGAGGAACTAAGAGGTGAGGAGAGTGGCTCCCAGGGATGGCAGTAGATCATCAACCACAGTATCCATGTTGGCAAGAAAAGAAGAGAAATAGCCATGTAGATGTTCTTTTTATTTTTGAACTATTTAATGATGACGTTTTAAATCTAGTTTTGTATTAAATGAAATGAATGACTTTGCGTATTTGTGTGATATTTTCTTGTGATTTCACTATGCATAAGCATGACACATCCATATTTAATATTGATTCAACTAATGCCATTCCATTTGATCTCGGAACTTTGGAGCACCCAAAGGAAAATCTATATAGCATCTGTTATGACTCTTAAAGAGAGATTAAAATTTGAGAGAAAAAAAATAAATAAAAAAGTCTTTGTCTGGACCTACGAAGACATGCTAGAAGATGATTATAGAGCATGCTATGCCAAACATATCTTAATCATGGACCGGAGACACAGAAGCTCAGAAGACTCAAGCTGAAGTGGATAAAAATGGTTAAAATGGGAGATCCATAAGCAGGAACAGGGTCAAATATCCTACCGAAATGCAATGCTCGACTAGATTGAACAATAATGGCCCCAGTAGGTAAGAAGAAAAGTGCGCGTATGTGTAAACTTCAGGATTTGAGCGAAACGTGTTAAACGAAAGAAAATTAGGGAGCAAAAAAAAAAAAAAGAATTAGGGGGCAAGGGAATGTTATTTGGGGGCAAGCTTTATTCAAATCCCGTTGATCTACGTATGCCTGCATTTTGCCATTCTTCTTGGATACTGGAAAGGACCTAAGAGACTAATTCACAAGCTCATTGGTATAGAAGGTGTGCAGCGCAAGAGACAAACCCATGTTTTGCCATTTTTCTTGAACAAGACCTGAAGACTAATCCATAAGCCATCCACCCAGTTCATCAGTATAAAGGGTGTGTTGTATGGGAGGTAGGCTGATGAAATGCAAACTGATGTGCCAGACAAGAGGAGGGCCAAGAACGTTATAGAGTAGATTCGTTCTGGGGTCCATAATTGGAACCCTTACAAGAGTCACGCTTTACTCCTTGATGCATGAGGCAAAAACACTACTGCTCGTCGAAGCATGTCAAATCCTTAAGGAGCAGTCATGGAAGCAACAGCTACAGCAATTAAACATATCAAAGGAAACAGGTTTCGGGTTTACTATCGCAATCAGATTTATCAGAAAGTACTTTGCTCGATCATTCAGAAAGAAGGTCAGAAGGCAACCACTGAAAGAAAGAGATTCAATTTTCAAGCAAATGAGACCAGGTGTTCTTGACATACGAGGCAAGTTTAGACTGATGTGAGAAGGTCCCTTTGCTCTCCAGAGATTGTTATCCAAGACAGCAGTGACAGTCAATGATGAAGATGACTTTCATGAACCGAGTAACATCAACAAACTCAAAAAGGATCCATAGCTAAAGACTTAAAAATCAAAAGAAGAGAATAAAAGCCCCGCAGGTCGAAAATCGAAAAAAGGCGGCCTTGCTAAAATTGGGTGCCTCGTCAGGGTGAAAATCGAAAAAAGGTATCCTGGGCAAAAATTAGAGGCTTGAGAGAAAATATCCAATCAAGAAAACCCGAGAGGGCTGATTGGAAATAGGAGTCTGATGCTTTCAAGATCCATTTCGAGATTAGATGTAATTTTGCATTCTGAATCCGTGTTAAGTGGTGATCATGTATAGAGAAATCATACCGAAATACACACAATCTTTGCAAATACATAAAGCAAAATCAGTTTAACTCGTCATCTTCTAGTTCTTTCATAAAAAGAAGAACACTGTTCGTTACTGGATGTGTGAAATCTAAATGGCTATACTCTACTTGGCTCTTGCCAGCTAGATGCCTGAGCCGATGGGCCCTGTTATCAACTAGGGGATTCAACGCTAGATGATCTTTATAAGCAGCTGTGTCTAGGGGCACCCACTCAAGCATTTCAGCCGACTCATCCTGCTATCAAGTGTGAAGAATCAAACTCATACAACCATGTCCCAAGACTCCTGAAAGATTCTCGGGCAATATCCTCAGCCTCATCAACAAAAAAAAAAGCCGTTAGAGTGAAAACCGTAACTGGCACTCTAAGCAAAAATTAGGCAAAAGGATAGGGTGAACACCTGGAAATAGGCAGTCTATCCTTCAAATAAAAATAAAGAAAAGAAAAAAAAGCCGTTAGAGTGAAAACCGTAATTGGCGATCTAAGCAAAAATTAGGCAAAAGGATAGGGTGAAAACCTGGAAATAGGCAGTCTATCCTTAAAAAAAAAAAGAAAAGAAAAAAAAAGCCGTTAGAGTGAAAACCGTAACTGGCGCTCTAAGCAAAAATTAGGCAAAAAGATAGGGTGAAAACCTGGAAACATGCAATCTATCCTTAAAAAAAAAAAAGAAAAGAAAAAAAAAAGCCGTTAGAGTGAAAACTGTAATTGGCACTCTAAGCAAAAATTAGGCAAAAGGATAGGGTGAAAACCTGAAAACAGGCAGTCTATCCTTAAAAAAAAAAAAAAGAAAAGAAAAAAAAAGCCGTTAGAGTGAAAACCGTAACTGGCGCTCTAAGTAACAATTAGGCAAAAGGATAGATTGAAAACCTGGAAACAGGCAGTCTGTCCTTCAAAAAAAAAAGAAAAAGAAAAAGCTGCTTGATTGGGTTGGGTCCACTCCAGGCAAAAATAAGGCACAGGGTTATGTGAAAATCCGCAAAGGACGCATTTCCCGCTAAGAAAAGCTAGTGTGAAAATCTACAAGGGACGCACTACCTTTAAATAATGACTACAGGTATCAGATGAGAATCTTGAAATCCCAAAAGGGCATGAAATTCAAAAGCAGCTTAAAAAGCATCAATCCTTTTGCAAATTGCAGCTAGCCTAGCTATCATCTCCAAGTCCGCATAGATGAATTCTTATCCTGCATTCCTGTATGACTCATGCATTTGACTTGCATGCTCACTGTTTTTCTTGCATATTTTAGTTTCCCTATTTGGCAGAAAGAGAGGTTTGATGCAGACACCGACACAAGCCGAGTGACGACATCAATCCAAGCAACCAACCAATCAAAACATCAATCTAAGCGACCAACCAAAATGACACCAATCCAAACATCAACTCAATTATCAATTTAAGCATCAACCAAAGACCTCTCAAGGGGCAGATCTCAACCCAAGACCTCTCAGGGGGCAACCATCCCAAGGGTTAGCACGATGGCAGCACTACCACTCTACAGAGGGTTAGCACGACCACGACACTACCACTTCATCAAATTCGAAGGGTTAGCACGACCACGACACTACGACTTCATCAAAATAGAAGGGTTAGCACGATGGCGGCACTACTACTCTACGGAGGGTTAGCACGACCATGACACTACCACTTCATCAAAACAGAAGGGTTAGCACGATGGCAGTACCACTACTCTACGGAGGGTTATCACGACCATGACACTACCACTTCATCAAAACAAAAGGGTTAGCATGATAGCGGCACTACTACTCTACGGAGGGTTAGCACGACCACGACACTACCACTTCATCAAAACAGAAGGGTTAGCATGATGGCGGCACTACTACTCTACGGAGGGTTAGCACGACCACGACACTACCACTTCAGCAAATCAGAAGGGTTAGCACGATGGCGGCACTACCACTCTACGGAGGGTTAACACGACCACGGCACTACCACTTCTCGAAGGGTTAGCACGATGGCGGCACTACCATTTTACAGAAGGTTGGCACGACCACGTCACTACCACTTCATCAAATTCGAAGGATTAGCACGATCATGGCAGTACCGCTTCAACAAACAATAACACGCCCACAACATGGCAACAACCACCATCATAGATTCCCCCACATCAGAAAGGCAGCTGCCTCAAGTACGTGTCTCTTTCCATTTCTTCTTTGAGTTTAGGCTCACCTAGACACAAGTGTGCCAGCTTACCCTAAACTGGGGGCAACTGTAGACACCTGGTCCTGAGTCAGCCTAGATCGAAGTTACCCAGTAATGATAATTGCCTTCACAGGCAAAAAACTTTGAAATTGATGGTTTCCTTGTAAAATTTTCAATTTAGAGTGAAAAACAAAAAAATATTAAAAATATTTTAAAGGGTAGTTTTAAAAATTGATATTTGAAAATTTTAGTGTTTTTTTTAGTCATATTTAAAAATTTTTTAAAAAAAAATTCGGCGAGTGTCGGGCGCAGCAGCGCATGCGAGCACAGGGCCGACGCCCGTCGGGCGTCGGTCGCCCGTCCCTTTTTCGCTAGGATTTCTTTTTTGTCCTTTTTTGACCTTTTTTCACCCAAATTTTGGGATTTTGAATATTTTCTTCCATTTTTACACCCAAAATCAAGGGAATTAATTAAAAATCTGATTTTTCTTCTATAAATCATTTTTTTCCTTCTTTTCTCATTTTAAGTGGGAAAATTGGAGGATTTGGGGGAGGGAGATCATTTTTTTTCTTTTCTTCTTCAAAGAATTCTCTCCATCTTTTTTTGACACTTCTTTTCTCTAAATAAAATTCTAAGATTAAGAAATTCAATTTTTGATCTAGAATTTTTTATTGAGACAAGAAAAATCTTTCTTTTGTTCTTGAATGTTGGATCTTTTTATCAAAAGTATTTTTGAAAATAATTTTTTGTTCTTGAAGATTAATTTTGTTTTCATCTTTTTTATCAAAAATAATTGTTCTTGAAACAAAGAAATGAATTCTTTGTCTTCAAGAATTAATTTCTTTCCTTCCAATTTTTTATCTATTTTTCTCTTGGAATAAATTTCTAATTTTTTTATTATTTTCATTTTTATCTCTATTTTGTGAATTGCAACAAGGAAAATCAATCATTTTCATCATCAAACGAATCCAAATCTGAGGGTAAATATTCTAGACTTGATCCCTTAACTTTTATTTTTCTTTTATTTATTTTGCTTATATTTAATTATTCACCATGTAGATCTTTACATTTATTTTGTTTTTATTTATTTCATGTGTTTTTGCATATAGATCTAATATTTATAAATATTATTTTTGTCTTATCTCATTTTATAATAATAATAATAATTATTATTTATTTTATTTAATATGTTAATCAATTTATTTTAATATGTTATTTAATTGACTTGTCGTATATAATGCATGTTTTATTTATTCTAATTTATGATTTATTGTTTTATGCGTTTAATTAATTTCTTTGGTTTAATCACTAACATAAATTTTATTTGTCTTTGTTTTTTTTTGGTTTCAAATCCGTACTTTTCTTGTTTGAGCATCCATGCAAGCGAAGGAGGAGATTTGGGGTTTGATCATTTTATTGTACATGTTAATTTTCATTTGTTTATTTTTGATATATTTGTTATATAATTGTTAAATGAAATAGTTTTTATGCATGCTTAAGTAAAAAAAATCACACAAAAGTATTTCTATAAAATAAATTGGTTTTTCCTAAATAAATGGAACCAACGTCCTAGTTTTTCATCGAAATACATTGTCACCATTAAAATTATTTTATTTAATTATGCATGAGAGGACCAATGTTCTCATTCTCAATAAATACCCCGTTTTATGCATGATTTTGTATTTTATTTGCAATGGGGGTTGTATTCCTCCCCTAGTTTTGTTGTATTTTATTTTCATGTACTTTATTGTATTTACCCTTTTATTTATCGCTTTCCTTGAATGATCAAACTTGTGCTCTAATTATTGCATCGAGATGTATGAGAAAAGGGATGAAAACGTAAATTCAAAACTTAATTATAAAATAACCAAGGTATGAATAAATGAGAAGTCCCGAACTATCTCTTATCTTTGGGCTCAATGAGGCGAGAGGACCATTCCAATTTTTCATTGGAATGGGATCTCCAAGACACCTCTTGTGTCCCACCAAAAGACTTAAATTTACAATCCTAGGCTCCACGGGGTTAGAAGATCATTCTAGTGTTCTATTGGGATGATATCTCCAAGATCCCTTTGGCTTTCCCAAAATGGGTATTATGCACCGTTTTAGGCTCACCGAGGCTAGACGACCTGTCCCAATGTTCTATTAGGTGGCGACTCCAAGAAACCTCCTTGTTGCCCAAAATAGACACACTTGTAAATACCTTACAAGTTTTCATGAACCTCTCTCAAAAGCCTTAAGAGCGGGCCTTCGGGGCATCCTACGGGGTTCGGCGCGCGGCACAGGTAGTCTGAGGGCTCCTCCTCTGGGTCCTCATCGTCGTCTGATATGTGCACCAACTGGCTCTGCGATGAAAATGCGGAGGGTCCAGGTCTCGAGGTGGCACTGAGGGTCTAGGCCATGGCTGGTAATGAGGTGGAACGATAACTAGAGCAGATAATGGCTCTCCTCTCACAGGGTCCCCCTGCTGGAACTGTACCTAGGTGTACCCGTCGAGGAAGGGCTGAGCACACACTTCCATAAACTCCAATGAATCCCTAACCACTCTGCCTAGCTCTGTGAAGGCCGTGGACAACCTAAGAGTCTGGTCCCTAGCTGCATCCCTTATGTGCTCGAGCCTCTCTTCTGTCTTCTCCCTAAACTCTCTGATGGACTGGGAGATGGGTGATATAGCACCCTCCAGCACCTCAACCTTGAACCGAAGAGCGCCGACTGACTCGTCCACCATCTGAACAACTGCGTCTATCCTCAGAGCTGCCACATAATGGGAGGCGCTTAAACTCTGCCTCAGCTCCTTAATGAGCCAACATGATCCCGTATGACCCTATCCTGCTGATCTAGCCGCTCCAGAATCATCCTTTCTCGCTCATCCTGCCTGTACTCCATGGAGGTCAAGAGGGAGGTCACTGCTGCTACTAGATATGGCTGGACCGGCTGGGGCGACGGAGATGGTGCAGGAGGCACTGGCTCTGATGTCTGCTCAGGGGGTGGTGCCATAAATGTAGATGCCTTCGGGTGTCCTGCCCTACTATACGGGTGGAACCTCTCCGAAACCCGGGGCACTGTTCGCTGTACCCGTGATGGAGGAGGAGGAGTGGGACTCTGCACCCTCTGTGCTGGAGGAGTCAGGATTAACTCGTCCATACTAAACTCTATCCCCATATCAAACGGGCTCTATGGCTGATCCTCATCTGCCTGCTGCTGTGGAGGCTGGCCCTCCTGGAACTCTGGCTGCTGGGGAGGCTGGCCCTCCTGATAGTCTGGCTGCTAGGGAGGATGCTCCTCCATCTTAGGCTCCTCCTCTACTGGCTGAAGAGAAGGAAGGCCAAAGGCATGTCTGGTCTCATGAATAGTATACAACCTGTCCTGGCAGTTGAACTATCATCCCCAGCATTAGGGCCGATGAGGCATCCACATAAATACTCTCGTCCAAAGCGGGCCCAAAATTGTCTGGTCGAGCCCCTAACTGTAGCAATAATCGGGTCACCACCCCTCCTACAAAAAATATATAGGCTGCCCCCCTAGATACCCTAACTAGATTAGAAACGATCTCGTGGCTAATGTTGAGACGATGCCCTGCAGCCATCGCCCAAAGACTCCAGATCTCGGCTACATTCAGCGAACCCGGGTTACCAGCCCGTCCCAAGTAGGAGCTGGAAAGTACTCTGTGATTATACCGAAGAGCCTGCGATGAGAGCACCATACTCTTCGCCGTATCATGGTCATACGGCACTCCTGGCAGAGCTATAATCTCCCAATGCTGGCGCCTAACAGCCCTCTGAGGCACTATGACGTCGGGCCCAAACGGTAATCCCATGGCCTCTACAAATCTCTGGCGGGTGATGCTGTACTGATAACCACGGACCCAAAACTGAATCACCCCCTCCTCTGTATCTGACCTCCGAAACCCTTTGTAATGTAGAGTGGCCAGACACTCCCGAACAACCTTGGGATGGGTATGAAATGAAGGCCATAGAAACTCTGTCCATCCCGTAGCCGCAACTAATGCGTCCACCTCCTCTAGCATCCCTATGGCCTCTAGGAAGGGTCTGGAGACAAAGCGGCTGGCCCGGAACTGCACTCGAGCCAGTGCTTTGAATCTCTCTCTGGCCTCATCACTCATCCAGAGTGGAGCCTGAGGCTCAGGCTGGTCACATGGAATATGACGTGGCAGAGGCAGCCTGAAAAGAAAATGAAAAAATTAGCTTTGCATTATGGCAGCAGACAGGCCTACCGAAAGGTATATAAATAAATTTTGTAAATTTTCGACCGTATTTCGTCTGGAATATGTCTACTAAAATCTCGGCAACACCCAGGCAAGGATGTGCCAACCTAGAAAATTTTAAAAAAATTTGACAACACCCCGGCAAGGATATGCCTACTCAGAGAAATAAAAAAAATTGGGCAGCATCCCGGCAAGGATGTGCCTACCCAGAAAAATTAAAAAAAATTGGGCAGCATCCTGGCAAGGATGTGCCCAACTTCCTGCATAAAAAAACAACAATTGGACTGGCCACAGGCCCCAAGCAACATTTCAATTTATTTGTCTTATTCAGTTCGTGCTAGTACTAAAACCTAAGTCAAACAGAGTCAACTGCACAAGTTCAAGAGTTTTTTTTTATTAGTTCTAGTGTGCATGCATTTCTATAACTATATTTTATACACAGTCTAAAGAAATTGAGTAGAAATAGGCAAAAAATACTACATTTTACTAAATTACATTACACACGCATTCTTCATACAAATTATTTAGAAATAAATAAAGAAAGGAGTAGAAAAATTGACAAACGAACTTGTAAGTTGATGAAAATAAAACTCGACGAAACACCAAAATAATTATTCCTAAATGTACGTGAAGGTGTGGGGATTATTTCGGTGCAAATAACGCATAAAACAGATGAAAAATAAAGAAAAAATGAGCCAAAAACTGAAAGGAAGCGTCGGTTGGCGAGGAGAAGAAGAAAAGAATAAGAAAAGAAATGAAAGCCCATCGGTTGCCCGCGCTTTTATAGATTTGGCCGACCAACGGACTGCCCATCTAAAGCACTGAGCTACGGGTAGCTCGTCTGTCGTTCAAAATTCCTAACTGATCCCCTCATTAATTACACAATTAATTTCTAATTAATTACTAACTCATTTAATGCTTTTTTTTTTTAAATACTTCCTGAATATTTTTCGGCTTGTGCATTTGGTGCATATCCCTGTCAAATTGATAAAGCAAGAGAAATATGCGAAAATTATTTTATGCGTATGACATGCATGAAAATATGCAGGGAATAGATCTGCCAGTGGTCAACTGCTTTGACTGACGGGCATGCCGTCGGAAGAGTGACAGATGGGCATCCCGTCGGTCATGTCTTGCTTATAAATTGCCCCTTTTATTTCTTAGATTTCGTGCCATTTCATCACTCCAAGCCTACATCCAAGCTTCTTTCTCAGGTTTTTTTCCCTTCTTCTTCCTCATTTCCTTTGTTGATTTAGATTTTTGATTACAGCACTTGAAAAATGTCTTCCCCTGCCATTAACAAGATGCACCAAATTTTAGATAACCCTCAAACTTGGGAAAACACCATCCTTACTCCGCTTTATAGTCTGAAATTTTTGGGGAGAGTTAGAATAGATTACAACCTCCTTTTGGCTGTAGTCCCTTTCTGGGACCCGCACTTCCATGTTTTCAGGTTTACTTATCAGGAGTTGTGTCCCTTACCTGAAGAATTTGTTGCCATTGTCGGGGCCTGGTATCCTCCCAGTGCCTTGCCCTACACTCCTCGCTGTGGTCTGATTCACACTCGGGATGTTGCCTTAGCCTTAAGCATAGCTCCTTCCGATGCTGCTCGCTTGGTTCCTCAAGGTCCTACATTTGCCTTAGAGCCATTGATCGAGGCGCTGGATGGATTTTCTGACGTTCCACCATACCGTGCGAGTGTCATCTTCTTATTCTATCTGATGAGATACTTGACTGTGACTTCAAAGGAGCTGATCGGTGACTCTCGTCTGTTTGGGATTCTGGATGACTTTTATCGTGGGATGACTCCCTTCCCACTGATCCTTACTGAGACTATCCTAGGTCTGGATTCTGTTCGTGCTGGGTCTTTTGCCTCCTTCTCTGGGAGCCCCTTATTACTCCAGGTAAGTCATTATTTTAAAGGTAGTGCGTCCCTTGTGGATTTTCATACTAGCTTTTCTTAGCGGGAAGTGCATCCTTTTTGGATTTTCACACAACCCTGTGCCTTACTTTTGCCTGAAGTGAACCCAACCCACACCAACAGCTTTTATTATTATTTTTTTTTTGTTTTTTATTTTCTCTTTTTTTCATATTTTCTTTTGTTCTCTTTTTAGATATGGCTGCAAGAGAAGTTGAAATTGCTATCAGAACCACCTCCCCTGGTTATCAGTCAATATTCTCTAAGGCATTTTCTTCCCTGTCAGTGACTGTACTCATTCGCAACTCTCGATGAGGGCATCATCAGATTCGATGAAGTAACAAACGAGGATATTAGCTTCATGAGCGCTTGGTTCCCCTTATCTGCTGCAATAGTTGATGGCTCTTCAGGATGTGTTCCCTTATGTGGGCTTCGTGAGGCTACCTTTCACATCACGACATAATGCGCTCGATAGCTCGGGATGACTTAAGACATGTTAGAGTCTCTCTATCTTTCCGAGGCGGAGTTCTGTCTGTAGCTTTTGCCTCTCGGTATCATGATCTTTGGGCTGAACTACGAGTGACGACTGTCATTCCATCTTTTAGAAATCATTATGTCGCTTCTACCAGCTCATACAAGAGATGGGTGCTTAGCCATGCTATTCACAACAGGACTCGACGACTTAGATATTTTGCCGGCGAGAGTAGTAGTAGGGTTTAGTTCAGATTTGTATGCATTTTGAGCAATATGTTTCTTTTTAGACTGGAATTAGAAAATAATATAAATAAATGAATTCAGTTTTATTTCATTTCACAAAATTGTGTACATCTCAGTATGATTTCAATATACATGATCATCATTTAACACTAATTCAAAAATGTAAAACTACATTCATTCATGGAACCAAACCTTGATAGCATCAACTCCTATTACTAGTCAGCCCTCTCGGGTTCTTAATTGGACATTTTCTCTTAAGCCTCTAATTTTTGACCAGGATGCTTTTTTTCGGTTTTCACCCTGACGAGGCGCCCAATTTTAGCAAGGCCGCCTTTTTTTGGTTTTTGACCCGCGGGGCTTTTATTCTCTTCTTTTGATTTTTATTATCTTTAGCCATGGAATCTCTTGAGTCTATTAATGTTGATCGGCTCCATGAATTCATTGCCATCACTATTTGATAGAATCGCCACTCCTTTTGACAACAGCTTCCTGAGCATGAAAGGCCCTTCCCATGTCGGTTTGAATTTCCCTTTGATATCAGGCGTGCCCGGTCTCATTTGCTTGAATAACAAGTCCCCTTCCTTTAACGGGTGTTTCTTGACTTTCTTTCCGAATGACCTGGCAAGCCTTATCTGATAGACCTGATTATGGTAATAAGCTCTCATTCTGCTCTCGTCCAATGTGTTCAGATGTTATAACCGCTGCCGTGCCCATTCAGCTTTCGGGATCTGAGCTTCCATGACTACCCTCAATGATTTGAACTCTATCTCGACTGGCAGTACTGCTTTTGTCCCATACACCAAAGAATATGGCGTGGCCCCTATAGAAATTCTGACAGTCGTTCTATAACCCCAGAGTGCAAAAGGCAACTTGTCAGCCTAATCCTTATAATTTTAAACCATCTGGGCTAGGATCCTCTTGACGTTCTTATTGGTGGCTTCTACTGATCCATTAGCCTGCAGACGATAAGGAGAAGATTTGTGATGCTCAATGCCATATCTCTGGAGTAACTTTCTCGTTTCAGCCATAAATTGGACTCCATTATCGGATACCACATGATGTGGAAGGCCGTATCTGCATATCAGTTTCTTTTCGATTGACCTTTTTGAAAGATTCCGCCTCTACCCATTTTGTAAAGTAGTCGATGGCGACTATGATAAATCTATGCCCGTTAGAGGCAGTGGAGCATATTTCTCCAATGATATTTATCCCCAAAGCTGCAAACAGCCAAGGTGATGTCAAACTGTGTAACTCCGAAACTGGCAAATGCCTCAAATCTGCTTATTGCTAACATAACTGATATTTTTTTATGTATTTCGAGCAGTCCGTGTCCATGGTGAGCCAGTAGAACCCTTGTCTCATGATCTTTTTGGCCAGCATTAAGCCATTCATGTGGGATCTGCACACCCCAGCATAGGTTTCTTCCATTACCTTTTCAACTTCTTCCTCATCCAGACACCTCAACTGAATGCCGTCAGCTTGTCGTTTGTATAACACCCCGTCCATATAGATGAATTGAGTGGAGAGCTTGCGAATCAACTTCTGATCCTTCTCGATAGCTTCTTCTAGGAAAGTCGCATTTTTTAGATAACTTCTGATATCATGATACCATGGCTTTTTGTCTGCTACTTCTATTTCCATCACTGGCATAAACTTAAAGCTAAGCCTCTCAGAACTAGAAATCAAAACCTGCTTCATAACCACCCCCTCTGGGTTATCCCATATTGACACTAGAGTTGCGAGTGCATCGCCTAATTGATTTTCGTCCCTTGGAACAAAGTGGAATATACATACTTCGAACTGATTGCTCAAATCCTTCAAGTGTTTGACATATGGCATTAATCGCTCTTCTTTAACGGCCCACTCACTACGAATCTGATTAATGACCAGAGATGAATCTCCGAATACCTCCACGTTCTTTGCCCTCAAAGCTATCAATGTTTCCAACCCGAAGGTGCATGCTTCATACTCGGCTTCATTGTTAGTGTCATTGTATCTTAACTTCTTAGCCAATCGGAGTTTCTTATCATCTGGGGTTGTTAGAATAATTCCTACTCCTGCCCCCTTGCTGTTTACAACCTCGTCAAAATGTAACTGGCAACCTTGAACTGTGATAGCTGCCACATCCTCATCTAGGAAGTTGAATTCGTATGAGTCTCCTTGGGTCGGGTGCTCAGCTAGAAACTCTGCCACTGCACGCCCCTTAATAGTATTCTGAGTAATGTACTCAATGTCAAACTCCTGTAATAGCAACAATCACCTCCCCATTTTTCCAAGTAAGGATGGAGCTTCCTGCAAGTATCTTAGAGGATTCTGTTTTGCCACTACATGTACCCTGTAAGAGTGGAAGTAGTGTCTCAACTTCTTAGAGGCCCAAATTACCGCGAGGCAAATCTTCTCTACTTCTGCATACTTGACCTCATAGGCCAGGAACTTCTTACTGAGGTAATAGACCTCGAATTCTACCCCGAACTCATCTTCTTGAGCCATTATAGCACCTACAGAACTATCTTCAATAGCCAAATATAGAATAAGCGGCTTAACTGGCTGTGGCGGTCTCAGAATCGCTGGACTCGGTAAATATTCTCTGATAGTGTCAAAAGCACTCTGACAATCTTCGTTCCACACTACAGGTTGGTCTTTTCTAAGTAGCTTGAAGATGGGCTCGCAAATTGAAGTAAGCTTGGCGATAAACCTGCTGATATATTGTAATTTACCCAAAAAGCTTCTGATATCCTTTTCCTTCTGAGGCACTAACATCTCTCGGATGACCTTGACCTTATCTGGGTCGATTTCAATTCCTCTCTGGCTAACTACGTGTCCTAGCAGCTTCCCTGAGGTGACACCAAAGATACACTTCTTGGGGTTTAACCGTAAGTTATACTTACCAATTCTCTGAAAGAACTTTTCTAGAGCCTCAAAGTGACCTTCTCTGGTGGCTGACTTGATCATCATATCATCCACGTAAACTTCTACCTCCTTGTGGATTAAGTCATCTAGAATCCTTGTTGCCATTCTTTGATAAGTTGTGCCTGCGTTCTTCAAACCGAAAGGCATTACCTTGTAAGCGAATGTCCTGCACTCTGTGATGAAAGCTATTTTAATCTGGTTGGCTATCTTATTGAGAATCTGATTGTAGCCTGCATAACCGTCCACGAAACTGTACATCATACAAGCAGCTACGTTGTCCACTAGCACGTCTATGTAGGGCCCTAGAAAGTCATCCTTTGGACAAGCCTTATTCAAGTCTCGATAGTCTACACATTCCCTTACCTTGCTGTTTTTCTTGGCTACCAGGACAACATTGGCCAGGCAGGTTGGGTACTGTACCTCCATGAGGAACTTGGCTTCGATCTGCTTGTGATTCTCCTTTTTCACCTTATCTGCCCATTCTGGCCTGAGCCTCCTCAACTTTTACTTGATAGGCTTACAGTCTGGGTACGTCGGGATGGCGTGTTCTATGATTTCCCGGTCTACTCCTGGTATATCTTCGTAGGTCCAGGCAAAGAATTTTTCATGTTTTCTTAATATTCTCTCAAACTTTTCTCGTTCTTCAGGAGTTATGTTAGATGCTATCAAGATTTCTTTCGGATTTTCAAGGTTCAAAGATTAAAGGGAGTAGCATCAGTCGAATCAATATCAATATAGATGGATTATAATCATGATCATGCATAATAAAATCATCAGAAACATCGCACAAGTAAGCAAAATTGTTCACTTTATTGATAGAACTAAAAACGTCATTAACATTATTAAAAAGTTCTGGAGTAAAAAGAAAATCTAAACTATTCTCTTTTTCTTCTTCCGCTGGCTCAACTGTTGAAGCTGACGGCTCTGCATCAATCTAGCTTTTTGGAGGCTCTACAGTGACCCCCTGTGTGGCTTCTTCTACCATCGCCTTCCCCTTCAGCTGGGTAGTCACCAACCTCTCAGTGATAACTTCCTCGGGCGCTTCTCGGTCCCAAACTGTTTCCCTGGACATGATTTCTTCGTCCCAAAAGCCCTCTACTGGCTTGATTAATTCGATGTCCTAGTTGAAAACATCATTAAAGACCTCAAAACCCTGTACAATCCTTTCGTCGACCCACTGAGGCTCCGCTTCCCATGTGTAGGCACATACTGTAGTGGCCAGTATAAAGTTCTTCCTGATATGGGGCACTTCACCCATTGGCTTCTTACCCTTCTTCAAGGCACCCTTATATCCGAGGCCCCTCTTATCCTTCTGACCTCTAGTAGCAATGGCCGTAGGTGATCCTTAAGAGTTCTTGCCCAGACCTGCGCCAGGGAGGAATGACATTGTAGACACCGGGTCCTGAGTCAGCCTAAATCGAAGTTACCCAATGATGATAATTGCCTTCACAGGCGAAAAACGTTGAAATTGATGATTTCCTTGCAAAATTTACAATTTAGAATGAAAAACAAAAAAATATTAAAATTTAGTTTTAAAAATGCGAGCACCCACGCGCGAGCGTTGCCTTACGTGTCACTCGCGCCTGCCGCGCGCAATCTGCGCGCAACCGATGCCCTTCGGGTGCACCGACAGGCGTTGGTCACCCATCCGTGTCCAGATCCGCCGAAATTGTCCCTTTTTCGCCGATTTTTTATTTTTCTCCTATTTTTGACCTTTTTTCACACAAATTTCGGGATTTTGAATATTTTCTTCCAGTTTTACACCTAAAATCAAGGGAATCAATTAAAAATCTGATTTTTCTTCCATAAATCATTTTTTTCCTTTTTTCTCATTTTAAGTGGGAAAATTGGGGGATTTTGGGGAGGAGATCATTTTTTTCATCTTCTTTTTCTCTTTTCTTCTAAAAAGAATCCTCTCCATCTTTTTTTGGACAGTTCTTTTCTCCAAATAAAATTCTAAGATTAAGAAATTCAATTTCTGATCTAGAATTTTTTATTGAGACAAGAAAAATCTTTTTTTGTTCTTGAATCTTGGATCTTTTATCAAAAGTATTCTTTGTCTTCAAGAATTAATTTCTTTCCTTCCAATTTTTTTTATCAATTTTCTCTTGGAATAAATTTCAAATTTTTATTATTTTCATTTTTATCTCTATTTTGTGAATTGCAACAAGGAAAATCAATCATTTTCATTATCAATCGAATCCAAATTTAAGGGTAAATATTCTAGACTTGATCCCTTCACTTTTTATTTTTCTTCTATTCATTTTGCTTATATTTAATTGTTAACCATGTAGATCTTTACATTTATTTTGTTTTTATTTATTTCATGTATTTTTTGTACATAGATATAATATTTCTAAATATTATTTTTGTCTTATCTCATTTTATTATTATTATTATTATTATTATTATTATTATTATTATTATTATTATTTATGTTAATCAATTTATTTTAATATGTTATTTAATTGACTTGTCGTATATAATGTATGTTTTATTTATTCTAATCTATGATTTATTGTTTTATGTGTTTAATTAATTTCTTTGATTTAATCACTAACATAAATTTTATTTGTCTTTGTTTATTTTTTGGTTTCAAATCCGTATTTTTTCTTGTTTGAGCATCCATGCAAACGAATGAGGAGATTCGGGGTTTGATCATTTTATTGTACATGTTAATTTTCCTTTATTTATTTTTGATTTTTTTGTTATATAATTGTTAAATGAAATAGTTTTTATGCACTCTTAATTAAAAAAAATCACTCAAAAGTATTTCTATAAAATAAATTGGTTTTTCCTAATAAAATAGGACCAATGTCATAGTTTTTCATCCAAATACATTGTCACCATCAAAATTGTTTTATTTAATTATACATGAGAGGACTAATTTCCTCATTCTCAATAAATACCCCGTTTTATGAATGATTTTGTATTTTATTTGCAATGGGGGTTGTATTCCGCACCTAATTTTGTTGTATTTTATTTTCATGTACTTTATTTTATTTACCCTTTTATTTATCGCTTTCCTTGAATGATCAAACTTGCGCTCTAATTATTGAATCGAGATGTATGAGAAAAAGGATGAAAACGTAAATTCAAAACTCAATTATAAATAGCCAAGGTATGAATAAATGAGAAGTCCCGAACCATCTCTAGTCTTTGGGCTCAACGAGGCGAGAGGACTATTCTGATGTTTCATTAGAATGGGATCTTCAAAACACCTCTTGTGTCCCACCAAAAAACTTAAAAGTAGCAGTTCCCAATAGAACACTAGAATGATATCTCCAAGATTCCTTTGGCTTACCCAAAATGAATATTATGCGCCGTTTTAGGCTCACCGAGGCTAGACGACCTGTCCCAATGTTCTATTGGGTGGCGACTCCAAGAAACCTCATTGTTGCCCAAAATAGACGCACTTGTAAATACCTTACATGTAATGGCCCCAATACCGGGTTAGCCGAAAATAGTATTTTCTGATAGTGAATAGTGACACCGGGATGAATAGTACCTCCCGGAGTCGAAAAATATTTTATTTGATTAATGGAAAATATAAGTTACAGTGAGTTCGAGGTTAAAATTTGGAGTGAAATCGAGGTCAAATAGAACCTCAAAAGTCAGAAATAAGAAAAAGTAGCAGTTCCGATATGAATAGTAATTAGGTTGATTGAGAGTTTGACCGGACCGTAGAAAGTGCTACGGATTTCAGAAAAATAATCTGAGAATATGGACGTACTCGTATTAATGAGAAGAATCATATGGTAATGAAAAATCTAATTTTGGTGACACTGGAAAATTAGGTTATCGGACTGGTACATAATTACCAGAACGAGAAATGATTTCCGATTGACCCCAAAATATTATTGGAGTCTAATGAATATGTGTTAAGAATTATAGAGTCATTTTTATGAGGAATTTCCAGATAGGCTCTAAATTATATGTAGAATTGTTTGTAGTAAAACGGGAATTTTTCGAGAACATTGACAATTATTGATCCGGACCGATTTGATTGAACCGGACTGAAAACGGACTCTTATTGGGCTGAAATTTTGTGTACAGCCTAGCCTTAATATGTTATGAATTTTAGAATCAAATTTGGAAGGATTTGGATTTGGAAAATGAGAAAACCAAAGAAAATTGCATTTTCGGGCCAAAATTATTTTTTTTTTGTTTGAGTGGTTGGACCATGGTCCCACCCACTTTGACCATCATAATTAGGAATTAATTGGCAGTTGGGAGTGGCTGTAATCCTTATCCCTCTCGTTTTGTTCCTTTTTCACTTTGGCCGAAGTGAGTTTCTCATTTCCTTTCTCATTTTTCTACTTTTTTTCTTCAACTTCTTGCCAAATTCTACCACTTTAAACAAGATTCAGCCAGTCAAGTTACACTTTAAGGTCCCTGGTCCTTGATTGGAGCTAAAGAAGTGGATTAAAAGCAAAGGAAAGCTTGAATCAAAGATTATGTCCTTAAATGGAGGTAAGAGATTTAGAGTGTTTTAATTTGATTTATTAGTTTTAAATGATATATATTATGGTGTTTTGTTGCTTGACATATTAATTGGTGAAAAAGGGAAGAAATTAATTGGTGTTTTGTTGCTTGACATATTCGGCCATGATAAGGAAAATCATGGGGAAATGGCTTTTCAAAGGTAAAAGGAAAGAATTGAGGAGCTTGTGACGAGATTAGCATGGATATAAGGTTTGTGATTACTCAATCCATGAATTTCCTTTGAAAAATTAGGGTTTGAGGTTATGTTTATATGTGACTAGGTGTAATTTGTATGTATAATTGAAATTGAGGTGATAATTGAGTTTAAGGAAGTGAAATATGCTAAATTGAATGATTAAAATGGAAGAGAACTAAGTACAAGTGTTAGACATAATGTGACATAATGGTATATTTAGGTATATTTGAGGTATACCTAATGTTTAAATGAAATTAAATGGTATATACATGTGAATTGAGATTGAATTTAGTGAATTGAGTGGTAAAGGGATGAAAACTAAAATGTTAGTGAAAAACCCTATGTTGGCTGAATGGCTTAAGTGGAAGAATATGATATATTATGTGGTATACATGTTATATGAAATGTAAAATGGATAAATGAATGAATTAGAAATGAAATGGAGGGTAAAATGAAAAGAAATGCTTCAAAAGCAAATGATTGATTTAAGTGAGTTTGTGTTAAAAGTATGTGCAAATGAATAATAAGCTTAGAAAGGTGACTAAGAACCCTTAATATGATAATTGAAATGTTTAAATGAAACTAGACATGAAAACAAGTCTCCATAAATGTATTTGGAATTTATGAAATATATATGAATATTTTTGAGTATGATATTCCGTCATGCTCAAACTGAAAATAAAGGTAAATAATTATATAATGAGCATTGTGCCTAATTGATCATAATAGTGATCGATTAGGGTATTGAAATGAAAGTAAAGTGATTGAAGTGAAAATGAAATGTAAAACGTAAGTGAAAGTATAAAGTATGAAAATGCTTTGATAAGTGATACGTTGCATGTTACAAGTAAAATGAAAATGTGCTGATAACTCATATGTTATACGTCACATGTCATATGTAATATGAAAGTGTTAAAATTAGTGGATTTGAAAGTCTATTTGAAAAGATAAATTTTGATAAATGTGAAAGTTTTGCCCTTAGTGGTCTGGCGGTTTAATCTACTCCAAGATATGTTTGGCTAGCCATAGGGACACCATTGATACCGCGGTGCAAGTCATGGCGACTTGCTTTGCTATGACAGATTCGCGATGGTCTCTCATAGCCCTCTGTTATATGTCATACGTCACACGTCATATGTTACATGATGGAGTGATCTTTCGAGGTCATTCCCTATTGTATTGTAGTGGGACTTTGGGGCCCATGTCCCGTATATCCAGTTTGCAGATTGTATGCCGGGATTGTACTAGGGGCATAAAAGTGATATGATTGCAAAATGTTTGAAAGTGCAAAAAGTAAAATGATCAAATGAAATATGACATGAGTGTAATATGACATAATGTAAAATGCAAAGGCATGATACGATAAAATGTAAAATGATAAAAAGTAATATGATGTAAAGTAAAATGACATAACGTAACATGTAAAAGATATAAGTATAAAAGCCTAATGTGAAAGTATAACTTGAAAGCTATAGTATAACATGGTATAATGTGTAACAGTATAAAATGTAAAAGCATAATATGCCAAAGTATAACATGTAACAAGCCATAATGTAATATGCCATAATATGTAAAACGTATAATGAATAAAAGCATAATGTATAAAAAGCCTAAGTGTAATAAGCAGAATCTTAAAGTAATATGATTCTGTCAAAAGTAAAATGACATGAAAATGTGAAAAGTAACATGAAAATAAGAAGTTATATGCAAAAGGACTTAAGTGAAAGAAAGTAAAAAGTTTGGGGTAAAAACGTAATTTACCCAAATCATAAGCCAAACGGATCATAGTGTTGGAAATGACCTGAAAATGCAAAAGGTAGAGTGAACATGAATTGATAAGTGAAATGAATAAGAATGATAAAATGAGTGATAATAGATTTAATGTAGAGTAAAAGCCTAAAATGAACTTGTCACACCCCAAGAGTGGCCTAATTGGAATTAGCAATTTTAATTGGGTAATTAAGGGGCAATTGGGTAATTTACAAGAGAAAAGAGGATTTAATTGCAAGGAATTAAAAGTAATAGGTTGCAGATTTGTTTTGGTGAGTAAATAGTAATTTGTCGAGGACTTATTAGTTATAGTAAGGGAGCAGTTGGTAAAAGAGTAATAAGTGGATTAAGTGAACCTGTGCATGTGTGCCAAGTGGAGATGTGAGTGTATGCATGTGGGTGAGAGAAAAGAGATGTCTGAGAGTTTTAGCTTCCTGGAAACTAAAAGACGTGAGGTTCTCTCTCTCTTGCTCTCTCTCTCACGTTAACCACTCCTCTTCTCTTCTTTCTCTGTTCCTTCTTTCTGTTTGCATGTGTGTTCTTCCGTTTTGAGCTTTGAAGGGATTTCAAGAGGTAAGTGGCAGAAGTTCTTTAGGTTTTTGGTTGAATCTCCTTCTTCTCCTCCTTTGGGTTTATAAAGATTATGTTCTTGGGTTAATGGAATGTGGTTTTTATCTGTTTGCAAGCATCTGAAGATAAGAGAAAAGAGAAGGGAAAAGGGAAGGTTGTGGATTGAAAGTTGCAGTGGTCAATTTTGAACTTCATTATCAGGTTTGGGAGTCTGTTCTTTCTCAATTTCGGATCCTGGTTGTTGTATGTTGTTAATGTTAGCTATGTGTATTTGTTTATCAAAATGCATGAGAAATATAATGTGTATACATGATTCCTGTAGAAAAGAATGATGTTGAGTATGCAAATGAGATGAATATGCATGAGTTTGAATGTGGAATCCTGGGATGTTGACGTTCTGGTATTGCCTCTATTTGAATAGTAGAAATATGTTATTTGTATTAAAATTACTGTAAATATGCTCTGGAGACTTGAAGGTATGTATCCGAATAATTATTGCATGAAAAATGGTTTTAGACAAAATGGGGTTTTGAGTTTTGAATGTACTCTGTTTTCACGATTTTCTGGTTTCGATGTTTTCTGGAAATTCTGAGTTTTGAGAAGGAGAAGCAGAAGTGAGAGAAGCAGATCACGTGACGTGATGCAGCATCACGCCGTGACCTGCTTCCCTAGGGAAGTCACTAGACGTGATGGAGAGTCACGACTCGTGACCATCCCCTTCCCTGCGTGTCACGAGTCACCACTGCCGAGTGACTCGTGACCTCCCCTCTCTTCTCTGGCGTCACGAGGCGTGACGGAGGGTCACGACTCGTGACAGCCTCTGTTTTGCGTGGCGCTCGCGTGAAGTCAGCGTCACGAGTCACCATTGCCTGGGTGACTCGTGACTGGCCTCCTTTCCTGCTGCCCTGTTTTACAAAGCAAAGTATTTTTATTTAAAGCTTCTGTTACATGGGGTTTTCACTACTTGACTCAAGAACAGGTTTAAATCTGTACTATAATTTAATAATTGTTTAATTATGAGATTTGTGTACATGATTAATAATTAATGTACATGATTTAAATGTTTATAATTTACATGAACATGATCATGGATTATTTCAATGTGAGTTATATGTTCTTATTATCTCCTGTTTTTGATATATATATTTATATGTTTCCGAATTTGATCAATATACATGTATACATGAGTTATAAATTCATATTTATTTCAATTCTCATGATATGATAATGATACTTGAGTTTTTGAGTTGTGTCATCTTAAGCCTGAAAAGACGTAGTAGGGATAAGTAAGCGCTTACTTAGGTCAGGGTGTGTGTGCAGCTGCTATATGATAAAATATTATATGCAGGTCCCGTTTGGATCCTTGTCTCGACCCCATTTGGGTCTATATGGAAATTAATGCGAGACTTCGGTCTCTATATGAGAATCACATGTTTGAGACTCATGTCTCTATATGCTTGGGATACTGTGTTCTATCAGTATCCAAATGACCGCATCCACTTCTAGAGTGTATTTTCAGACTAATCAGGCTATATGTTATATGTGTTGCATATGTTGAGATGCATATTGACAGGATTGAAAGTATATGATGCAAATGAATTCTTGTATAACTTTATATTATGCACTTTGTATCTGTGTACTTAATTGAACATTTATTTCTTATGATGAATGTTTGAATTTAAATTATTGTGGTATATATTAGATATGCGTATTTTCCGTTTGTTTTGTTCCTCCCCACTAAGCGTTATAGCTTAGCACGGGTTCTTTTCCCGTGTAGGTGGCGAGTTCAGTTTGGAGTCAGATATCTGCAGGTCGACCACTAGAAGTCTTTTTGGATGAAGTTATTTTTGAGTCTTCCGCTGTTATTTTGTACATGGTTTGTTCATAGCAAAATGAATCTTTTGTAAAGGAACAATTATTTTGGTATATGTATTTGCTTACGAGCCCTTTTTGTAAAACGATATTGATATGATATTTGTTCAAGGACTTGTTATATTATGTTTAAAGGTTTCTTTACATCTCATTTGGTTTTATTTACTAGTATGTATTTGGGATTCGTTTATGTGTTTAAGTATATGTGTTTGCTCACGTGGCGCTCCGGTATCCTTCCAACGGGGATAGCGGGGTGTTACAGAACTAATATGTAAAATGTACATGAAAGTAAAAGTTCAAGGACTAAACCATAAATTTACACGTCAAATGTAGTAAAGTGTTAAAGGAATAGCAAAATATAATGATGTGTGGTTAAATGAGTGAAGTGATATGCTATTAAGGACTAGAATGAAAGTCTGAGGACTAAATGGTAAATTGTACACTAAGTAAATAAATGTGAGGAAACTTACTTAGTGGCATACTTGTAAATAAATGAAAATTTAGTTAAAGAAAAGAGTTATATGATAAGTATTAAATAAGTTAGGGATCAAATTGTAATTTGCTAATAGGAAGGGCAAATAAAGAACTATAGTGTAAAATGGCACTAAGTGAAATTGTAGTGAGTGATTTAAATGGAATTAGAAAATTGATAAGCATAGTGTATTTTATGCATGGGTGTGCATAAGCTTGAATTGGAAATTATTAGATTCATAATCACCACTGAGCATATTTAATGCTCAGCACGTAGTTTGTTTGACTGCGTGTAGGTACCAAGTGGAGCGTCTGCGGAGCAGGCAGACCATTGACATGAAGGTCGGACTGGTTCGTTGGATTGAAGTCAAGAATAATATGTATATTGTTAGTCGAATGTAAATGAATACTAGGTAATATTGAAATATTTATATGTAATGATAAATGCTATTGTATTGGGATAGCTTATATGGATTGACTTTTGAATGTATATTAAGTTATTATTGTGGTGCCCCTGAGTTGGGCTGTGTTTTGTTTGAATTGCAGGTTTTGGGTAGCTAACATTATAGTCGTTATGCTGCCGAATTTTGAACCTAATGAATAGTATTAGTGGCATGTATATGTGTAATGGTTTAGCATTGATTATGTAGTGTGTAATATGGATATGTAAATGTTATAGGCTACCGAATAACATGATAAGTTAAGTGTAATGTTTGGATTGGATCGAGTGAAATGTAATAGTGACATGAAATTGTAAAAGGATAAATGATTTGATAAGTTTATAAGTTAAGAAAAAAAAAAAATTTACCGCATTTGTCATAAGCATCGATTAAATAATAGTGTCGTGACACTCGATATTCGTACTAATTGCGGGTATGGGGCGTTACATTACAAGTTTTCATGAACCTCTCTCGAAAGCCCTAAGAGCGGGCCTTCGGGGCGTCCTACGGGGTTCAGCGCGCGTTACAGTGGCGACTCCGCTGGGGACCTCTAAGTGGCTTCGATTTGAAAGTACCTTGGTTAAAATTTATAATTGAGTTTTAATTTAAAATTTTTATCCCTTTTCAAAATTTGCATATCATAGCATTAGAGCCTTAGATCTATGCTAGTTTGGTCCCTTATTAGTCCCGGTGCGTTCCCGAAGCATGACCCTACGTTCACTCAATGTAGGGAAGTGTTAAAGATAATCACCAGCCTAAGCCTCATACCATCAAGGTATATCAAATGGTGACCCGATCGGTCGTTATGCTCATGATGAGCTAGACCCATTAGCAAAGACCATGCTTGGGCCCAAAATATCATCACCCATGACCAAAGCTCATGTAATGGCAATAGATACTTCCCCTAGGTGACATGTACCTTAATACAATGCTTGCTATGTGGGCCATTATATATTGAACAAATTCAACCCAATTAAAATGGGCTTTCATCAAAGGCTTTTATGCCCCGATGGGCCCATCTTAATTTAGTTGAAATGTTTAAATACATAAAGGCCAAAATCCATATATATGCGCATTAGATAAGATATGTTATGATGCCGGTTTTCCACCGAGCACCATACGCTTCCATTGGGTTCCCCGCTAACCCATGGATTAAGCCCACCTACGAAAGAGACCACATTACCTCGTGTGTGGGAGTAATAAGGTTGGAAGGATTTACTTGCTTGCATGTGATTGTAAATATTGCATAACTCACTATCATGCATTGTATATGTCATTCATGCATCATTATAACAATTTAAATTTTTTCAGCCATCATAGATTCATTCAAGTAGACTAGAGGTTCTGATGCCCGGCTAGTAAGGACCAATTTGCTTTTGGAGTTTGTGTCTGACTGGGATTTTGAGTCATCCTCATCAATCAGCGAATCCTCTATAGAACCACTAATGGCAGAAGAAACCGGAGCACTGACCACTCAGGACCTAGCTAGGAGGCTAGAAGATTTTAAGCGTAGAATGATGGATATGATGGGCGCCATGGCTGAAAGGATTGCCCATCCACTTGCTGGCCCACAGCCACCTGTTGCTCCACAGCCACCGGCAGTCCCTCTTCGGGGGCAAGTCGAACCACCTGCTGGTGGGGAGGCTCCCTTCGTTGGAGTTGCTGCTTGTCAACCAGTTAATGAACACAGGGCTGCCGCACCTATCGAGCTAAGAGGGGAAAGGGTCCCCAACCCCAATGATGATTTTGTCATGGAGGAAGAAAACGAAGAGCTAATAGTCCACCATGCATTGAGGCCCAAGGCACCTAAGGGGGAAGACGAAGCCTTAAGGGGGATGAGACAACAGATTGAGGCAATCACGCGCATGTTGTCAGCTGGAAAGGGGGTCAACCCAGAAGACAGAGATCTGGGGGATAAAGAGCTGCTGTCCCAAATATTCAAGATGCCCGAGCTGCCGAAATTTGATGGCACCTTTGACCCATCTGCCCACGTCAAGCAGTACACCTTGGTGATAAAAGGCACAGGGTTGAGTAAAAAGCAGAAGGTGGAATATTTCTGCCTTAGTCTGGTAGGCCCAGCAGTTGACTGGTACCACGGGTTGGATAGGAGGTCCAAGGAGGACTTGGACCTTTTGACCGATGAATTCATAAAGCAGTACGACTGCAGCACCAGGATGGAGGTCACCCTAAAAGACCTTGAGCTCTTACAGCAAAGGAGCAATGAGTCATTCCATGAGTACCTCACCAGATGGAGGAACAGAGTCATGGAGATGAAGAGGAAGCCTGACACTGCAGATCAGATCAGGCTATTTATCAGAAACTCATGCCCTTACTTAAGGGACTTGCTCAGTTTTAAGGGGCTCAAGGACTAGGAGTCGCTTAAGGATATCGCTATAGAGGCTGAGGCAGCTTACCTGGCAAAGAAAGCAAGCCATAATAACTTTGCTGGGAAAGGCTTTGGGAACCAGTCTGGGCACAGACTCGGAGGTACCGAGAGCAGTAACGGCAGAAATGGCAAGACAGCAGAGGTCTCAGCCACCGGGGCAGAATAAGGCCAGAGGTACTTTTCTAATTTGGGCCGCCCTATATCCTGGGTGTTAAAGAGACTGATAAAAGAAGGGAAGCTGTAGCCCCTTCCTCCTAAGCCAGCCAAAACCCAAGGACAACCGGGTCATAGAGATGACGAGTATTGTGCTTTCCACCAGCACATGGGGCATATGATGGACCGGTGTGCGAGGCTAAGGCATGAAAATCAAGACTTGATTGACAGCAAGCAGATCACAGATCCTGAGAAGAGAGAGAAGAAGAAGAAGGCCGACTACAATGTAGTCCCTCCACCGCGAGCATAATCTTGTCTTTTGCTCCACTAGTGATATTGCTTTTAGAAGCTTGATTCTTTTTATTTCAAGAACCTTTTATGTCATGGTTTATAGTTTGCAATAAAATGAACAATTTTTGCTTATTTGAATGATATTTCTAATGATTTCATTTAACATGATCACAATGCATTTAATTTTACATTAATTCAAATAATATGACTGCAGTTAATTTCGAAACTTTGGGGAACCCAAAGAAAATCTTGATAGCATCTGATATAACTCCTATAGAGATGGAAATTTAGAGAAAAAATAATAAAGAAAAACTAGTTGCAATTAGGAGATTGGATGGAAACTCACTAAAAACACTAGAACCTTTCTGATTACCCATCAAAGCGATCCCTGGATAAGACGGAACCTAGAAAATGATTTCGGCAACATTTTCTTTGTATAGCTCTCTAAATGACTATTTCCTACCCTTATTCTGCAATCGCTTGCTAGCCCATTGAGCTTTATGGAGGTATGCTAAATGCGTGCCAATTTTGTTGTTACACATGTTAAAACTATCCCATCGCCTAAAATGATTTTTGCCTCCCCTTAGAAGAGTGGCCGCTCTAGAAGGGATGGATGTACGTTTTAACAATTTTTTTTTTTGGGTTATCAAAAATTGCCTTGGTAAGGATGAGTTTACACTTTGGGAAGAGGATTTCAGTCATGTGCAAAAGACATGAGCTCAAAAAAAAAAAATAAAAATAAAATAAAATAAAATAGAGCTCAAAATAGTAACCACTTGACGAGTTTCGATGATTACCTTTTTAACTGTCATTCTGATCTTAATGAGCTAAAATGTTATCGAACCCAAGTTCAAGAATACCTTGTATATGCAACTGAGCTGAGAATGGTTCATCCATAAGTCGAGTAAATATTGCGGCCATATTTTCTCTAGCGACCTGATCTTCCTTTGACAGCCCTCTACCTAAGCCTAACATTACAACCAAAGTAAAACCTCTTGATTCTTGATTCAGTCTTATCGAATTAGCGGAGATGACCTTCTAATAAGGTTTGGTACGTAAGAAGAGGCATATGGTGTTTCTTGAGCTTAAAGCGAGGAGCCACGAGTGCATTCATGCATTCGAGTTAAGTCTCATCCCCAAAGTTCCATCTAGAATTCGCGTTCAAAAAAAATGATGAGAGAAAATCTTCAATCATGAAAACCCAAGAGGGCTGATTGATAACAGGAGTTCGATGCTTTCAAGATCTATCTCGAGATTAGCTGAGGTCTTGTATTAATGCTAAACAATGATCATGTTTAATGAAATCAAATTGAAACACATGCATTTATGTGATGATGTGATTAGAGTATTGTTCCCTGTGTGATCAAAGTCATGTATCTGCCTACCCTCTGCTACTCTCAGCACGCAAACGCTTCAGCCGACTCATCCTGCTATCAAGTGTGAAGAATCAAACTCATACAACCATGTCCTAAGACTCCTGAAAGATTCTCGGGCAATATCCTTAGCCTCCTCAGCCAAAAAAAAAAGCCGTTAGAGTGAAAACCATAACTGGCGCTCTAAGCAAAAATTAGGCAAAAGGATAGGGTGAACTTGGAAACAGGCAGTCTGTCCTTAAAAAAAAAAAAGTCGCTTGATTATGTTGGGTCCATTTCAGGAAAAAATAAGGCACAGGGTTATGTGAAAATCCGCAGAGGACGCATTTTCCGCTAAGAAAAGCTAGTGTGAAAATCCACAAGGGACGCACTACCTTCAAATAATGACTACAGGTATCAAATGAGAATCTCGCAATCCCAAAGGGCATGAAATTCAAAAGCATCTTAAAAGGCATCGATCCTATTGTAAATTACAGCTAGCTCGGCTATCATCTCCAAGTCCACATAGATGAATTCTTATACTACATTTCTTTATGATTCATGCATTTCACTTGCATGCTCACTATTTTTTCCTGCATATTTTAGTTTCCCTATTTTGCAGAAGGAGAGATTTGATGCGGACACCGACCAAAGCCGAGTGACAACATCAGTCCAAACAATCAACCAAAGACCTCTTCGGGGGCAGACCTCAACCAAAGACCTCTTAGGGGGTAACCAATCAATCAAAATATCAATCCAAACAGCCAGCCAAAACAACAATCCAAACATCATCTCAAACACTAATCCAAATACCAACCAATGACCTCTCCGAGGGGAGATCTCAACCAAAGACCTCTCAGGGGGGACCATCATCAGAAGGGTTAGCACGATTGCGGCACTACCACTCTACGAAGGGTTAGCACGACCACGATACTACCACTTCATCAAATCGAAGGGTTAGCACGATAGCGGCACTACCACTCTACGGAGGGTTAGCAGGACCACGGCACTACCACTTCATCAAATCCAAAGGGTTAGCACGATGGCGGCACTACCACTCTATGGAGGGTTAGGATGACCACAGCACTACCACTTCATCAAATCGAAGGGTTAGCACGATGGCGGCACTACCACTCTACGATTAGCATGACCACGGCACTACCACTTCATCAAATTGAAGGGTTAGCACGATGGCAGCACTACCACTCTACGGAGGGTTACCACGACCACGGCACTACCACTTCATCAAATCCGGAGGGTTAGCACGACGGCAGCACTACCACTCTACGAAGGGTTAGCACGACCACGACAGTACCACTTCATCAAATCCGAAGGGTTAGCACGATTGCGGCACTAGTACTCTACAGAGGGTTAGCACGACCACGACACTACCACTTCATCAAATCAAAGGGTTAGCACGATGGCGGCGCTAGCACTCTACAGAGGGTTAGCACGACCACGACACTACCACTTCATCAAATCCGAAGGGTTAGCATGATGGCGGCACTACCACTCTACGGAGGGTTAGCACGACCACGGCACTACCTCTTCATCAAATCGAAGGGTTAGCATGATGGCGGCACTACTACTCTACGGAGGGTTAGCACGACCACAACACTACAACTTCATCAAAACAGAAGGGTTAGCACGATGGCGACACTACTACTCTACGAAGGGTTAGCACGACCACTTCATAAAATCGAAGGGTTAGTACGATGGCAGCACTACTACTCTACGGAGGGTTAGCACGACCACGACACTATTGCTTCAACAAGCAATAGCACGCCTACAACATGGCAACAACTACCACCACAGGCTCCCCGCTTCGGAAAGACAGCTGCCTCAGGTATGTAACACCCCGAAACCACCCTAGTAGAGTGAGCCGTAAGAGTGTGTGTGTGTATGCGTATGTGGTTAATGTTGAGTATGTGTTATGTTAATTGAATTAAGTTATTATGTGTGTTGTGGGTTATGTTCTAGTGTGAAGTGTGTATATGAGAGTAGTGTATGTTAAAAGACTAGAATTGGGTAAGTTATGGAGGATAAGAATTGGGTGTGTTTTCCCCCTTGAGAGAGTGACATGTGGCAAGTGAGAGGATAAGTATTGGGAAAAAAGAGAGAGAGACTTGAGCTGGTTTCCTTTTTTCTTCTTCTTCTTTCTCTTTCTCGTTACCTTGCTTATTCTCTTCCTTCCTTCTTTATTTCTTCTTGAATTCTTCCTTTTGCTGTAAATTCTAGTGAGTTTTGGGTAACCTAAGCTAGTGTGGTAAGTGATAAGTGGTAATCTTCTTTCATTTCATTTAAGGAGTTTTTGTAATGGTGATTTAGGGTTTGAACTTGTTTTGTGTTGTTGGGTTTTGTGGTTCAGAGAATCCTCCTAGAGAATCCAAGGGCAAGGAAGTAGCGAGCAGGAGTGGAGCCCCTTGATTGGAGGTTCACTAATTCCAGGTTTGGGAATTTGCTTTGATTTGATATTCGTGTATGGGTTTTGAAATATGAATGAATTTCTTGAATTTATGATGTGTAAATAGGTTTGTATTGGTAAATATGATATGTGTTTTGAGTTTTGATGAGTTAGGTGGCATAATTATGGAATTATTGAATCAAATATGAAGTTGATTGAACTTTGCTTCATAATTTTCTGGTTTTGGTGATTTTTGAAATCTTAAATTGTGAATTGATGATTATTTTGGAATTAATTGTGAAAAATATGTTGTTTGATGTTGGTTGTGGTGTTTGGAAGGCTTAATTTGAGGTAAGATGGAGTTAGAAGTGATTTGGATTAAATTGGTTTTGGTTTGAAGGGGGAATTCTGGGTTACGTTTTGCTGGGGACTGGAAATCTCGCTTCTATCGCGAGCGCGACGTTCTCACGAGTGCGACAAAAGAGGATTTCCAGCTCTCGCGTGTTTACCTTGAAGAAGTGTTGGTCGTCCGACTCGTGCTGAGAAGCATGGCTCGTGCTCCCTTCCTATGCGTGCGAGTTGTGCATCTCAGCAGGGCGATGGCAGCAGGAGAAGATCAGCACGACACATGCTAATGAAGCACGACTCGTGCTTGAGCAGCACGACTCGTGCTCATTCAGCACGACTCGTGCTGTTGTGACTTCCTTAGCATGTCGTGCTCTGAAGCATGACTGGGGTGGAGCGACATCCGACAATTCGTGTCCCTCAGCACGACTCATGTCCGATGCCTTTCTGTCGTGAGCACGACAGAAGCCCCCCCCCCCCCACCACAGGCTCCCCGCTTCGGAAAGACAGCTGCCTCAGGTATGTAACACCCCGAAACCACCCTAGTAGAGTGAGCCGTAAGAGTGTGTGTGTGTATGCGTATGTGGTTAATGTTGAGTATGTGTTATGTTAATTGAATTAAGTTATTATGTGTGTTGTGGGTTATGTTCTAGTGTGAAGTGTGTATATGAGAGTAGTGTATGTTAAAAGACTAGAATTGGGTAAGTTATGGAGGATAAGAATTGGGTGTGTTTTCCCCCTTGAGAGAGTGACATGTGGCAAGTGAGAGGATAAGTATTGGGAAAAAAGAGAGAGAGACTTGAGCTGGTTTCCTTTTTTCTTCTTCTTCTTTCTCTTTCTCGTTACCTTGCTTCTTCTCTTCCTTCCTTCTTTATTTCTTCTTGAATTCTTCCTTTTGCTGTAAATTCTAGTGAGTTTTGGGTAACCTAAGCTAGTGTGGTAAGTGATAAGTGGTAATCTTCTTTCATTTCATTTAAGGAGTTTTTGTAATGGTGATTTAGGGTTTGAACTTGTTTTGTGTTGTTGGGTTTTGTGGTTCAGAGAATCCTCCTAGAGAATCCAAGGGCAAGGAAGTAGCGAGCAGGAGTGGAGCCCCTTGATTGGAGGTTCACTAATTCCAGGTTTGGGAATTTGCTTTGATTTGATATTCGTGTATGGGTTTTGAAATATGAATGAATTTCTTGAATTTATGATGTGTAAATAGGTTTGTATTGGTAAATATGATATGTGTTTTGAGTTTTGATGAGTTAGGTGGCATAATTATGGAATTATTGAATCAAATATGAAGTTGATTGAACTTTGCTTCATAATTTTCTGGTTTTGGTGATTTTTGAAATCTTAAATTGTGAATTGATGATTATTTTGGAATTAATTGTGAAAAATATGTTGTTTGATGTTGGTTGTGGTGTTTGGAAGGCTTAATTTGAGGTAAGATGGAGTTAGAAGTGATTTGGATTAAATTGGTTTTGGTTTGAAGGGGGAATTCTGGGTTACGTTTTGCTGGGGACTGGAAATCTCGCTTCTATCGCGAGCGCGACGTTCTCACGAGTGCGACAGAAGAGGATTTCCAGCTCTCGCGTGTTTACCTTGAAGAAGTGTTGGCCGTCCGACTCGTGCTGAGAAGCATGGCTCGTGCTCCCTTCCTATGCGTGCGAGTTGTGCATCTCAGCAGGGCGATGGCAGCAGGAGAAGATCAGCACGACACATGCTAATGAAGCACGACTCGTGCTTGAGCAGCACGACTCGTGCTCATTCAGCACGACTCGTGCTGTTGTGACTTCCTTAGCATGTCGTGCTCTGAAGCATGACTGGGGTGGAGCGACATCCGACAATTCGTGTCCCTCAGCACGACTCATGTCCGATGCCTTTCTGTCGTGAGCACGACAGAAGCCCCCCCCCCCCCCCCCCCCCCCCATCCTGCCCTGTTTTCTTTTGTACCCAGTTTTCCAAAAATGAACTTCAAATGTCTTTTTCTTATCTTTTTCCTACTGTTTGTTATATGACTATATTTATTTGAATTATGCATGACAAATTATATACATTGCGAATTGAAACGTGATTTGGTTTATGCATGACCTGCTAGAGTTGAATAAGTGGATAGTTAGGCATGCCTAATAGAGTTACTGTTGCTGCAGCTATTGTATGATTTGGACCCTGATCAGGTCCCCCGACTTGATCTTCATGATCCCTATGTACCGAATCTATGCGAAAATGTTTTTGGAATGAAATTAAAAGATTGTTTTGATACCCTCGGGTATCTATGTGTTATGAGAATACTGTTAATACCTTTGGGTATCTACGCGTACTTGTTATCCACTGTTTTGATAAAGCAGGTGCAATAATGTTATTTGTTATTATATGTGAATTCTGAAATATTGCATATTGGGAATAATATGATCATAATGTTGTTATGCTTTAAGTTAACTTATGAAATCTTAGCATTTAACTGTGCCATTCGCTTGTGATTATTTGTTGACGCCACTGTGAGTGTTCGTTGTGCATCTTTGTTTCCCCACTAAGCGATTTCGCTTAGCACGGATGTTTTATCAGTGCAAGTGTGGAAGGTTTTGAAGGGGTTGAACAACGGGTTTCGCATCAGTAGGGCCAACACGACTAGTGGATAGAAGATTATGTAGTTTAGGCCTTGTATTCTTTATGTATGTGTTAAAGTTTTGTACTTTTGAAGCTATGTAAAGAATATTATGCAAGTGGTTTTGTTACTAATTATATGTAACTATTCAGCTGTGCTGAGGCACTTTGGTATCCTTTTGGAATATGTAAAGTCACTTTTGTTATATTAATGAAATGTAATATTTTGTTCTACAGCTTACTCTTTGATGAATGATGAAATTTTAAATTATTCTTTTGTATATGTAAGTGATGCGTAATGATTGATTCTGTTGAGCGTCTGTGGCTGGCAACCCTCATCTATCGGGGACCTTCATCCTCCTCATAGGGTGAAGTTCTCTACGTATAGGTAAGGGGTGTTACAAGGTACGTGCCTCTTTCCTTTTCTCCTTTGAGTTTAAGCTCACCTAGACACTAGTGTACTAGATTCCTCTAAACTGGGGGCAACTATAGACACCTGGTCCTGAGTCAGCCTAGATCGAAGTTACCCAGTGATGATAATTGCCTTCACAGGGAAAAAATGTTTAAATTGATGGTTTCCTTGCAAAATTTGCAATTTAGAATGAAAAACAAAAAAATATTAAAAATTAGTTTTAAAAATGATATTTGAAAATTTTTGTATTTAAAATTTAAATAAAAAAAAAATTCGGCGAGTGTCAGGCGCAGCAGCGCCTAGGCCCACGTGCACGAGCGACGCCTTGCGTGTCGCTCGTGCCTGCCGCATGCATTGGCTGCGCCGACGGGCGTCGGTCGCCCATTCGTTCCCAGATCCGCCGAAATTGCCCCTTTTTCGCCGATTTTTGATTTTTCTCCTATTTTTGACCTTTTTTCACCCAAATTTCAAGATTTTGAATATTTTCTTCCATTTTTACACCTAAAGTCAAGGGAATCAATTAAAAATCTGATTTTTCTTCCATAAATCATTTTTTTTCCTTTTTTCTCATTTTAAGTGGGAAAATTGGGGGATTTTGGGGAGGAGATCATTTTTTTCATCTTCTTTTTCTCTTTTCTTCTAAAAAGAATTCTCTCCATCTTTTTTTGGACACTTCTTTTCTCTAAATAAAATTCTAAGATTAAGAAATTCAATTTTTGATCTATAATTTTTTATTGAGACAAGAAAAATCTTTCTTTTATTCTTGAATCTTGGATCTTTTTATCAAAAGTATTTTTGAAAATAATTTTTTGTTCTTGAAGATTAATTTTGTTTTCATCTTTTTCATCCTTTTTTATAAAAAATAATTGTTCTTGTAACAAAGAAATCAATTCTTTGTCTTCAAGAATTAAGTTCTTTCCTTCCAATTTTTTTTATCAATTTTCTCTTGGAATACATTTCCAATTTTTATTATTTTCATTTTTATCTCTATTTTGTGAATTGCAACAAGGAAAATAAATCATTTTCATCATCAATCGAATTCAAATCTGAGGGTAAATATTCTAGACTTGATCCCTTAACTTTTTATTTTTCTTTTATTCATTTTGCTTATATTTAATTGTTAACCATGTAGATCTTTACATTTATTTTGTTTTTATTTATTTCATGTGTTTTTGTACATAGATCTAATATTTCTAAATATTATTTTTGTCTTATCTCATTTTATTATTATTATTATTATTATTATTATTATTATTATTATTATTATTATTATTATTATTATTATTATTATTATTATTATTATTATTATTATTATTATCATTATTTGTTTTATTTAATATGTTAATCAATTTATTTTAATATGTTATTTAATTGACTTGTCGTATATAATGTATGTTTTATTTATTCTAATCTATGATTTATTATTTTATGCTTTAATTAATTTCTTTGGTTTCATCACTAACATAAATTTTATTTGTCTTTGTTTTTTTTTTGGTTTCAAATCCGTATTTTTTCTTGTTTGAGCATCCATGCAAGGGAAGGAGGAGATTCTGGGTTTGATCATTTTATTTTACATGTTAATTTTCCTTTGTTTATTTTTGATTTATTTGTTATATAATTGTTAAATGAAATAGTTTTTATGCACACTTAATTAAAACAAATCACACAAAAGTATTTCTATAAAATAAATTGGTTTTTCCTAATAAAATGGGACCAATATCTTAGTTTTTCATCCAAATACATTGTCACCATCAAAATTGTTTTATTTAATTATACATGAGAGGACCAATGTCCTCATTCTAAATAAATACCCCGTTTTATGCATGATTTTGTATTTTATTTGCAATGGGGGTTGTATTCCGCCCCTAGTTTTGTTGTATTTTATTTTCATGTACTTTATTTTATTTACCCTTTTATTTATCGCTTTCCTTGAATGATCAAACTTGCGCTCTAATTATTGCATCGAGATGTATGAGAAAAGGGATGAAAACGTAAATTTAAAACTCAATTATAAATAGCCAAGGTATGAATAAATGAGAAGTCCCGAACCATCTCTGGTCTTTGGGCTCAACGAGGCGAGAGGACCATTCCGATGTTTCATGGGAATGGGATCTCCAAGACACCTCTTGTGTCCCACCAAAAGACTTAAATTTACAATCCTAGGCTCCACGGGGGTTAGAGGGTCATTCCAGTGTTCTATTGGGATGATATCTCTAAGATCCCTTTGGCTTGCCAAAAATGGATATTATGCGCCGTCTTAAGCTCACCGAGGCTAGACGACCTGTCCCAATGTTCTATTGGGTGGCGACTCCAAGAAACCTTCTTGTTGCCCAAAATAGACGCACTTGTAAATACCTTACAAGTTTTCATAAACCTCTCTCGAAATCCCTAAGAGCGTGCGTTCGGGGCGTCCTATGGGGTTCAGCATGCGTCATAGACATCCTCTTCATCATATTTAGCACCTGGGGGCTTCCTTCCACCTGTTCCTCCCCATCTATCACAGCGATGTGGAATCCACTAAAAGTTTGCCTGGCAATCTCCAAGATAGAGGCCTAGTTCTTCCTTGCAGCCCTTATGGTCACAACTTGCCCCTCTTGAGGAATCTTGACCATCTAATGTAGAGTAGAGGGGACTCCTCCCAGGTTATGGAACCATGGCCTTCCCAAAAGGGCTGAAAAGTTAGCGGGGATAAGCAGGACTACAAACTCCACTTCTGTTTTTACTGGTCTGGTCTTGACTACTGCCTTGAACGTCCCGAAAGCCTGCCTTCATGAATTGTCATAAGCCGTGATTATCAGATCGGACTTAGCTAACATGTCCTCATTCATCTCGAAAGCTGCCATTGCCATGAGCGGGCACACATTAATTGATGAACCATCGTCCATTATGACATAAGCCGTGTGCTTTTGATTGATTTGTGCCTGTATGTACAAGGGGCGATTATGGTTGCGGCCTCCTGCCGGTAGGTCAGCGCTTGTAAAAACCACATTTTCCCCAGCTCCTCCTTTCACTATATCCAGCAGTTCTGTGGGCGAGATAGTCATGGCCACTATTATCTCACATAAAGCCTCCACCAGTTTTTGCTTGTGGGATAGAGACTATCTCAAAAGATCCCATATCAAAATCTGAGCCGGTGTCTTTTTCAGCTGCTTCATAATTGGATCATCTTTCGGCTCTTTTTCTTTTTGGCCAACTTTCGGATCTTGCGGCCTCTCTACCTCTGGAGCTACCCTTCCATTCCGGGTCATAGCTCCTACCTTCTTCTTCTTCTCTTTCCCTTCTTCTTCCTCCTCCTCCTCTGAACCCCAAGGGTCGGGAAACACTTCATCCTCAGAATTGTTATCATCTTCATTTCCACTGTCATCAGTGGACCAGCAGTCGCTCACTGCCATGGGAAGCCCTTCTTCACTTACCTCATGGAGGCTCGTGATAGCAGTGTTGGCATCGATGCCATTTATATAACACCTCGTTCCCACCCTAGTAGTCTGAACCTTGTGTATGTGTGTGTTTGTGTGTACAATTTTGACATGCGTTATTTTGAGTATGTGTTATGGTTTAAATTATAGTATCATTATGTATTTTGGGGTTTTACTGGGTGTAAGTGTGTATACGGGAGTAGGGTGCGTTTTAATAAGATTAGTTTTGGGTGTATGAGAGAGGATGGTTTTTAGATGTGTTTTGGGGAAGTTATCCTATGGGGTTTTGCCACGTGGTAAGTGGGGTGGTTATCTAGAGTGGAGAGTGAGAGATTGAGGCACAGCTGTTCTTTCTTCCCTATTTTCCCGTTTCTTCTTCTTCTTCAATCGTCCCTCAAATTCTTCATTTTCTTCTTCCTTTCTTCTTTTCTTTCTTGTGATCCGTCCTTTTTGCTAGATTTTTGGTGAGTTTTGGGTAATCCTAAGTCATTTGGGTAAGTGGTAGCAAATTCTTCCTCATCCTCTCTTTCCCTTTCTAATTTGGTTAATTTGGTATTTGGGGTTAGAGTTTTGAAGTTTGTTTTGTTGGGTGTTTTGGCTCAGAGATCCCTCCTAGAGAGCTTAAGGGCAAGGAGATAGCAATTGAAAGTGGAGCCCCTTGAATTGGAGCTAAGGAAACCAAGGTTTGGGAAATATTAAATTGTGCATTTTGTGTGAGTTGTGAATTGTATGTTGATTGCTTGCAAATTGAGGTATGAATGTGATTGAGTATGCCTTTGAATGTTTATGAGTAGTATTTTGTAGTACTTGATTAATTTTGGGATGTGTTGAAATTTGATTGTGAGTTGAGTTACCCTTTTTCCTTTGAATTTCCAGGTTTTTGGCGAATTACACGGCGGTAAGGAATTCCTCACCACCGTGTAATCGTATTCTATCCTCCAGAATTTTGTTGTCCGTGTTTTTACACGGCGGTAAGAACATTTCATACCGTCGTGTAAAATCATTCTTCCTTGCAGGATTTTTGGGTGGTGTATTTACACGGGGGTAAGGAACTTTCCATACCGCAGTGTAAATGCATTCTACCTATTGAGGATTTCGTGTTGGACATGCTACACGGCGGTATGGTTTTTCCTTACCACCGTGTAGGATGTCTTACACGGTAGTAAGGGTAAGTCATACCGCCGTGTAAAACCTCTCTATTTTGAAATTCTGCAAAGTTTTAAGTTATGTCTTTTTCTTTCCTTTTTCATGTGTTATGGGTTTTTAATCTTAATTTGGGTCTTCTCAATTAGAAAATGGATTTTTACTTGTGTTTAAAATTGTCAAATTATATTAAAGGTGAAGTATATTGGATGTATGTATTGAATACGGATTGGATATGCATCTATTAAGTTTATGGTTCTTTATTTTAAACCATGTGTTATACTTTGAGTATGATTTGTATCATGCATCACCTGCAAGAGTTAACTTAGTGGATAGTTAGGCATGCCTAATAGAGTTTTTGTATCTGCAGCCTTCTCTGATTTTGCACCCTGATCAGGTCCCCGATCGGATCTTCGTGATCCTTCTGTCTTGGATCTTATTTAAGATCCCATACGAAATTATTTTCAAAACCAAAAGAAAAGATTGATTTTAATACCTTCGAGTATCTTTGAATTATGATATATATATTGTTGGTACCCTCAGGTATCTATGCGTACTCGTTATCCACTATTTTGCATGGCAGGGTTTTCAATTTAAATATGAAATTTTTGAAGCATTACATAATGTTATAGTCTCATTATGGTATGTGAAGATATGAGCATAATGCTGAAATTATCTATCTATGCGTTGAATTATTTTTATAAGATTTTATTGTGTTGTTTCTTCCATAAGCATGTGATTTTCTGTTGACGCCATTGGGAGTGGTCGTTGTGCGTTTGTGTTTTTCCCCACTAAGCGTTATCGCTTAGCACGGGTGTTTCATCCGTGCAGGTGTGGAAGATATTGGAGTTTTTGGGCAGCGAGATTCGAATAAGCAGGGCCAATATAACTAGGAGAGCGATTTAGGAGTATAAGAAGATGTACTTTTGCATATGTATTTGATTAAGTATTTTTTTTGTAATGATGTAAACTCTATTTTTTGTATTTTGACTTGGTATCAGATATGTATATGACCTTTTGGTGCTGAAGCACATTTGCACTTATGATATGTAAAGATCTTATTGTAAATTAATAAATACCGTAGTCTTGTTTTTTGCCTCTATCTTTTGTTTTAAGAAATGTCAGTGTATTTTATTGTATTTTATTTATGTTATCTCTTTGATGGATGAGGAGAAAGTTTGTTTGCTTTATATGAGATCTTGCGTGACAACTCTCATCTATCAGGGTCCTTCTTCCTCCTCGAGGGATAAAGTTCCCTACGTATAGGTAAGGGGTGTTACATTTTGTGGTATCAGAGCCTAGGTTTAGGCATTTCTGGGCAAGTGTAGGATAGATTGTACGTTTAGTGTTGTGTTGGCCTGATGCGGATTATGGTGTATGTTTTATAGTTTTATGGAGTCTGCTCGTGGATCACTTGAGGGGTCAGCCTAGAGTGCAAATCCCCGAGAGCAAGATCCATCTATTTTTGGTTCAGCTCAACCACCTAGAGTGCAACCTGAGGCTCCTGCGGTCCCCTTTGAGGCTATGCTCAAGATGTCTCAGGATATGGCCAGGGTTTTGGAAAGAGTTACTGCCCCTAGAGCTCCGATTGAGAATATGAGGAAGTTTGGAGCGGAGGATTTCTTTAGAACCAGCTTAGACGAGTCGGATAAAGCTGAGAGGTGGATTAAGAAGGTTAGTCGGGTGCTAAGGGAAATTCGGTGCCTTCCAGAGAGGGAGGTGGAGTGTGTGGTGTCCTTGTTGTAAGGCTCAGCTTATGATTAGTAGACATTAATGCTTAGGCATCCTTAGCTTCCCGATTCTATGACATGGGAGTTATTCGAAAGAGAATTCAGGAATAAATATGTGACTAAGGCATTCAAAGAGGCCAGATGGGCGCATTTTTTGAGTATTTGACAAAGAGTGTTAGCTGTAGCCGATTATGACAAGGAGTTTAATCGACTAAGTAAGTATGCACCGCTAGGAGTTCTCACTGAAGAGTTCAGGTGTCAACATTTTTAGGTAGGTTTGAATGAGTCTCTGAAGGTGATGTTGGTTTCCTTGATGTCTTCGATAGATGTCAGTTATTATCAGATAGTGCAACCAACTTTGAGAGCTAAACGCTCTGAGAATATTTTGAGAGAGAAGGCTCAGAGGAGAAAGTCCTCCCGAGGAGGTTCTTCTTCAGGAAAGAGATCGCGTGAGTCTCAAGGAAATCCTTCTAGTGAGTTTCATACTAATCCGGCTACTAGAGGGAGAAGACAGGAATCCTTTAGAGGGTCTGGCACGGGTAGAGGAGCTTCGAGTGGTAGAGGTGATGGAGCACCTCAGTGCTTCCACTGTAATAAGCACTATTGGGGCGAATGTCGATGGTTGATGGGAGAATGTTTTAGGTGTGGTAGCACCGACCACATTTTAGCCAATTGCCCGAATTTGCATGAGAATATTCAAGGTCAGCAAGAGATCAGTCGAAAAGGGTCTAATGCTCCTCAGGGCAGCCGTGGTAGAGGTAGAGGACGGGGTCATGGTGGACGGTTTCAGGATTCCTCTGAGATAGTTGATCGCCCAGTGTTGACGGCCACGAGAGCCTATGCCATGAGGGCTTGTGATGAGCAGGATGCTCTGGAAGTGATAGCCAGTAAGTTTTTACTTTTCGATATTGAAATGTATGCTTTGATAGACCCGGGTTCTACTCATTCTTATCTGTGTTTTGATAAGTTGTGTGATAAATTATCTAATGAGGCTAAATTGGATTATGAGATATGTGTGACTAGTCCATTAGGGCAGTGTGTTAATGTGAATCAGGTGTATTGGAATTGTCCTCTGGTAGTGCAAGATAAAGAATTTCCTGTTGATTTGATAAGTTTACCATTCCATGAGTTAGATTTAATTTTAGGTATGGATTAGTTATCCAAGCACCGAGTTATAGTTGATTGCCATAGGAAAACAGTTGTGCTCAAAGATAGTGATCAGCTGCATGTGGTTGTGAAAGGTGTGGGAAGTAACTCGTTACACAATGTGATTTTGGATATGAAGGCGAGGCAGTTTATGAGGAAGGGATGTGAAGTGTATTTAGCTTTAGTTTTTGATTCTCGAAGAGGGCAAGTAAGAATCCAAGATATTCCAGTGGTAAGAGAATTTGTGGATGTGTTTCCTGAATTATCAGGTAGCCTCCAGAAAGAAAAGTAGAATTGTCTGTAGACATTGTGCCTAGTGCAGCTCCGATTTCTAAGGCTCCGTATTGAATGGCTCCAGTGGAATTGAAGGAGTTGAAAAGTCAGTTGCAAGAGCTTTTGGATAAAGGTTTTATCCGATCGAGTGTGTCACCTTGGGGTGCTTCGGTTCTGTTTGTCAAGAACAAGGACGGTACTTTGAGAATGTGCATTACCGACAGATCAACAAGGTTACGGTAAAGAACAAGTATCCGTTGCCATGGATTGAGGATCTTTTTGATCAGTTAAAAGGAGCTAGAGTGTTTTCGAAGATAGACTTGAGATCGGGTTATTATCAGTTGAGAGTCAAGGATGCGGATGTTGCGAAGATAGCTTTTCGGACGCATTACGGTCACTATGAATTTTTAGTGATGCCTTTTGGTTTGACTAACGCACCTGCAGCTTTCATGGATTTAATGAATAGAGTATTCAGACAGTATTTGGATCGTTTTGTTGTAGTGTTCATTGATGACATTCTGGTTTACTCCAAGGATAAAAGGGAATATGAGGAACATCTGAGGTTGGTATTAAAAGTGTTGAGGGATCACTAGCTCTATGCTAAGCTTAGTAAGTGCGATTTTTGGTTAGAAGAGGTAATATTCCTTGGGCATGTTATTTCAGCTGAAGGTATTCGGGTAGATCCATCCAAGGTAGAAGCGATTGTGAATTGGTTGACACCTAAGTCTGTGCCGAAAATGAGGAGTTTTCTGGGCTTAGCCGATTATTATAGGCGGTTTGTTAAAGGATTTTCAGTGATAGCTTCGCCTTTGAGTCGGCTTCTTCGAAAAGAGGTTAAGTTCAATTGGACTGGTAGATGCCAAGTGAGTTTTGTGCAATTGAAAGATATGTTGATCAAGGCTCCTATACTTACTCAACCCATTTCAGGTAAAGAGTATGTAATGTACAGTGATGCCTCAGGTATAGGATTAGGCTGTGTTCTGATGCAAGATGGCAAGGTGATAGCCTATGCTTCGAGGCAATTGAAGCCGCATGAAAAACACTATCCGACGCATGATTTGGAGTTAGCGGCGGTAGTGTTTGCTCTTAAGGTTTGGCGACATTATTTGTATGGGGAAACTTGCAGGATCTTCACGGACCACAAGAGCCTGAAGTATCTGCACACTCAGAAAGAATTAAACTTGAGGCAGCGTAGATGGTTGGAGTTATTTAAAGATTACGACTGTATTATTGATTACCATCCAAGCAAAGCAAATGTTGTGGCAGATGCTCTTAGCAGGAAGTCAGTTTTGGCTCTGTCTGTGGGTAGAGGAATGTGGAAATTTGATTCAGAAGGAGCATTGATTGCTCAGTTGAGGGCTAGACCAAGTTTGAGGCAGCTGATAGTGGATGCGCAGTTGAGTGACCCTGCATTGCAGCATGCTTCTCTTATGGTAAAAGATGGTAAGCAGACTGAATTTTCTATGGATAGTGAAGGAGTACTCAGTTATGGAAACCGATTGTGTGTGCCTAATGTAAGTGATGTGAAGAAGAAGCTTTTACAAGAAGCTCATTCGTCAGTTTTCACTATGTATTCGGGAGGAGATAAGATGTATAAAGATCTCAAGCAGTTTTATTGGTGGCCGGGTATGAAAAAGAACATTGTGGATTTTGTTTCAAAATGTTTGGTGTGTCAGCAAGTGAAAGCCGAGTATCAAATTCCAACAGGATTGTTGCATCCCTTACCCATTCGCTAATGGAAGTGGGATGATGTTACGATGGACTTTGTATCTGGTTTGCCCTTGACACAGTGCAAGCATGATTCACTATGGGTTATAATCGACCAGTTATCTAAGTCAGCGCATTTCTTGCCAGTTCGAATGGATTACTCCATGGACAAGTTAGCAGAGGTATATGTGAGCGAGATTGTAGGGCTTTATAGAGTCCCACTCTCTATTGTGTCTGATCGGGATCCAAGGTTTACATCAAAGTTTTGGAAGGAATTGCAGTCTGCCTTAGGTACTCGATTAAATTTCAGCACTGCATTTCACCCTCAGACCGATGGTCAGTCAGAAAGGCTTATTCAGCATCTGGAAGATATGCTTCGAGGATGTGCATTTGAGTTCTCTGGTAGTTGGGATAGATATGTGCCTTTAATGGAGTTTGCGTACAATAATAGTCATAAAACGACAATTGGTATGGCTCCCTATAAAGCTCTTTATGGATGAAGATGCAGGACCCTAGTGTGTTGGATGGAGTTATCGGAATGATCCATAGTAGGTCCAGAAATAGTTAAAGACACTGAAGAGAAAGTTAGGGTTGTGCAACGAAATTTGAAGATAGCTAAAGACAGACAACGATGTTATGCCAATTTGAAGAGAAGGGATATTCGGTATGAGATTAGCGATAAGGTATTCTTGAAAGTATCACCCTGGCAAAAAGTTCTCCGGTTTGGTAAGAAAGGGAAATTAAGTCCTCGGTTTATTGGGCCTTATGAGATTTTGGAAAAGATTGGTCCGGTAGCTTATCGGTTAGTGTTGCCAATGGAATTAGCTAGATTGTATGATGTTTTTTCACGTGTCTATGCTCCGCCGCTATCGATCCGATCCATCCCATCTGTTACAAATGCAAGATATTCAGGTTCAGCCAGATTTCTCATTTGATGAAAAATCGAAGGAAATTTTAGCTAGGGAGATCAGACAGCTCCGGAACAAACAAATCCCATTAGTTAAGGTACTTTGGAAGCATCATGGAATCGAAGAGGCGACTTGGGAACCGGAAGAGGTTATGAGAGCTCAGTGTCCTCAGTTATTTAGATTAGGTGAGAATTTCGAGGACGAAATTCAGTTAAGGAGGGGAGTGTTGTAACACCCCGTTCCCACCCTAGTACTCTGAGCCTTGTGCGTGTGTGTGTTTGTGTGTAAAATTTTGGCATGCATTATTTTGAGTATGTGTTATGGTTTAAATTATAGTATCATTATGTATTTTGGGGTTTTGTTGGGTGTAAGTGTGTATATGGGAGTAGAGTGTGTTTTAATAAGATTAGTTTTGGGTGTATGAGAGAGGATGGTTTTTAGATGTGTTTTGGGGAAGTTATCCTATGGGGTTTTGCCATGTGGAAAGTGGGGGTGGTTATCTAGAGTGGAGAGTGAGAGATTGAGGGACAGATGTTCTTTCTTCCCTATTTTCCCGTTTCTTCTTCTTCTTCAACCGTCCCTCATCTTCTTCATTTTCTTCTTCCTTTCTTCTTTTCTTTCTTGTGATCCGTCCTTTTTGCTGGATTTTTGGTGCGTTTTGGGTAATCCTAAGTGATTTTGGTAAGTGGTAGCAAGTTCTTCCTCATCCTCTCTTTCCCTTTCTAATTTGGTTAATTTGGTATTTGGGGTTAGAGTTTTAAAATTTGTTTTATTGGGTGTTTTGGCTCAGAGATCCGTCCTAGAGAGCCTAAGGTCAAGGAGATAGCAAGTGGAAGTGGAGCCCCATGAATTGGAGCTAAGGATACCAAGGTTTGGGAAATGTTAAATTGTGCATTTTGTGTGAGTTGTGAATTGTATGTTGATTGCTTGCAAATTGAGGTATGAATGTGATTGAGTATGCCATTGAATGTTTATGAGTAGTATTTTGTAGTACTTGATTAATTTTGGGATGTGTTGAAGTTTGATTGTGAGTTTAATTACCCTTTTTCCTTTGAATTTTTGGGTTTTTGGCGAATTACACGGCGGTAAGGAATTCCTCACCACCGTGTAATCGCATTCTATCCTCCATAATTTTTTGTCTGTGTTTTTACACGGCGATAAGAACATTTCATACCACCGTGTAAAATCATTCTGCCTTACAGGATTTTTGGGTGGTGTATTTACACGGGGGTAAGGAACTTTCCATACCGCCGTGTAAATGCATTCTGCCTATTAAGGATTTCGTGTTGGACATGCTACATGGCGGTATGGTTTTTCCTTACCACCGTGTAAGATGTTTTACACGGCGGTAAGGGTAAGTCATACCGCCGTGTAAAACCTCTCTGTTTTGAAATTCTGCAAAGTTTTAAGTTATGTCTTTTTCTTTCCTTTTTCATGTGTTATGGGTTTTTAATCTTAAATGGGGTTTTTTCACTTAGAAAATGGATTTTTACTTGTGTTTTAAATTGTCAAATTATATTAAATGTGAAGTATATTGGATGTATGTATTGAATACGGATTGGATATGCATGTATTAAGTTTATGGTTCTTTATTTTAAAGCATGTGTTATACTTTGAGTTTGATTTCTATCATGCATCACCTGCAAGAGTCAACTTAGTGGATAGTTAGGCATGCCTAATAGAGTTTTTATAGCTGCAGCCTTCTGTGATTTTGGACCCTGATCAGGTCCCTGATCGGATCTTCGTGATCCTTCTGTCTTGGATCTTGTTTAAGATCCCATGCGAAATTGTTTTCAAAACCAAAAGAAAAGATTGATTTTAATACCTTCAGATATCTTTGAATTATGATATATATATTGTTGGTACACTTGGGTATCTATGCGTACTCGTTATCCACTATTTTGCATGGCAGGTTTTCAATTTAAATATGAAATTTTTGAAGCATTACATAATGTTATAGTCTCATATGGTATGTGAATATATGAGCATAATACTGAAATTGTCTATCTATGCGTTGAATTATTTTTATAATATTTTATTGTGTTATTTCTTCCATAAGCATGTGATTTTCTGTTGACGCCATTGTGAGTGGTCGTTGTGCATTTGTGTTTTTCCCTACTAAGTATTATCGCTTAGCTCGGGTGTTTCATCCGTGCAGGTGTGGAAGATGTTGGAGTTTTTGGGCAGCGAGATTCGCATCAGCAGGGCTAATGCAACTAGGAGAGAGATTTGAGAGTATAAGAAGATGTACTTTTGTATATGTGTTTGATTAAGTATTTTTTTTGTAATGATGTAAACTCTATTTTTTGTATTTTGACTTTGTATCAGATATGTATATGACCTTTTGGTGCTGAGGCCCATTTGTACTTATGATATGTAAAGATCTTATTGTAAATTAATAAATACCATACTCTTGTTTTTCGCCTCTGTCTTTTGTTTTAAGAAATGTCAATGTATTTTATTGTATTTTATTTATGTTATCTCTTTGATGGATGAGCAGAAAGTTTGTTTGCTTTGTATGAGATCTTGCGTAACAACCCTCATCTATCAGTGTCCTTCTTCCTCCTCGAGGGATGAAGTTACCTACGTATAGGTAAGGGGTGTTACAGCATAAGTCTCTCAATACAAACTGTTCAGGCAGACTAGACCCTGATCATAAATACTAGCGGGAGCACATTATTATACCCAGATTTCTTCTGATTCCCTCTCTTCTCTGGGTTTGTAATCTGTTTTGAATCAATTAAGTCCTAAATTGCATGTCTCAATGCCTTGCAGCTATCAGTTGTGTGTCCGGTGTGCTGATGATATGTGCATTACTCATTGTCCTTATGCCCTGGCATACCCTGAGTCCTGGCTGGTTGAGCTGGCAAAGGCTGCAACTTCCCTTCCTTCATCAGCCTTCGAAGTACCCATGATAAAGACCTTTCTAAATTGGAAAAATGCCTTGGGGCAGTGTTGGTGGCTGAAACTTCAGCTGTCTTCCTCGTGCCACTACTGGGGCCTGCTGACCTACCGGCCCCCTGACTACTACTGCCCTTCTTGGCAAAGCTTTCATTGTTCACCCTTCTCAAAAAGGTACTCTCCCTCGGCCTCAATGGCAATGTCTTTTAAAGACTTCCAGTCTCTCAGTCCCTTCATCTTTAGTCCATCTTTCAGATACGGGCTCGCATTTTTAATGAACAACCGTATCTGATCTTGAGTATCTAGCTTTCTTTTCATTTTCATTTCCATTTCCCGGTTCCTCCATCAGGTTAGATACTCATGGAAAGACTCGCCCGCCTTCTGCTGCAATAACTCCAGGTCCTTTAAAGTCACCTCCATTCTCGTGCTACAGTCATACTGTCTAAAAAACTCTTCTGTGAACAAATCCCAATCTTCCTTTGTCCTCCGGTCCAACCCATGATACCAATCCACCGTTGGGCCAGTTAAGCTTAGACAAAAGTATTCAATCTTCTATCTCTTTGTTAAAGTAGTACCCTTCATCACCAGCGAGTACTGATTTATATGCGCGGTGGGATCGGAAGTGCCATCGAATTTGGGGACGTCCGGCATCTTAAAATTCATCGGGATCAGATCTTCCCCTTCCAACTCCTTATCCTCGGGGTTCATTCCTCGCCCCCTCGTCAACATCCTTGCCATCACTTCAAATTTCTCTTCCATCTTCTTCCATATGGCTTCTTCATTCTAAGGTGCCTTCCCTCTCCCTGACACTGTTTCTTCATACTCATCCTCTTCCTAGTCATCATCTATCCTCTGGGCTGGCCTTCTCCTCTGTGCCCCTGCTGTGGTAGCTCTTAAGTCTACTGGTGGTGGGCACATCTCTTCTTGCGGGTCTTCTCTGACCTACTCCTGTTCATTATTTCTCATAGGAGGAGGTGGTGGGTTCTGTGGAGCAGGTGGCCGAGCCATGTTGGCTATCATAGCCGTCATCCTATTCTCAAACTCTTTGAACCTTCTGCCTACTTCCTCAGCTATCAAGGCCCTGGTGGCATCTGTCCATCTTAGTGAGTTTGCCATTTCTTCGTGCAGAGAGACCTGAGACGAAGTAGCGTAGCCAGTTACTGAAGGAGTGTCTGGATACTCCACCCTTTTTGGTAGCTCGAAAAAAGGATTCCTGACTAGCCGCCCTTGAGAACCTCTTGACCACTTATGTAGATCTATAATGGCTACAGAACATATCGAGTCAGGATGATGCATGAATACCATAAAATGCATGATCGTGCTATGCGACACCCACAAATCACATGCAAGAACATTGGTCCTTCCAACATTGTTACTCCCACACACGAGGTCATAGTCTCTTTCCTAGGTAGGATTGGCCCAGGGTTAATCGGGAACCCGATGGACACATATGGTATGCAGTGGAAAACCGGCAGCATAACCTCTCCTAACTAATGTACAGACGCATGGGCTATGATCATTGCATATTTAGGCAGTCCGAATAAATCGACATGGGCCTATCGGGGCATGACAGCCTTTGATTAGGTGACCAATCAAATTATCTAGGTTTGTCCAATATATATTGATCCATAAAGCAAGCATAGTATTAAGGTTCATACCGCTTAGGGGAAGTAATTATTTCCATTACATGAGCTTTGTCCAAGAGAATGATATTTTCTAGCTACCCAAGCATGGTCCCTGCCAATGGGTCTAACTCATTACGAGCATAATGACCAGCTGGGTCTCCATTTGATATACCAAACGATACGAGGCTTGGACCGGTGATTATCCTTAACACTTCCCTATATTGAGTGAATGTAGGGTCATGCTTCGGGAATGCACTGGGGTTGATAGAGGGACCAAACTAGCATAGATCTAAGTCTCTAATGAGATATAATGCAGTTTTGAAAGAGGATGGAATTTCTAAATTAAAATTCAATTATAATTTTTAACTAAGGTATTTTCGAGTCGAAGTCTCAAGTATTTCTCCCCAGTGGAGTCGCCACTGTGACGTTCACCAAACCCCGGGGCGCCCCGAAGACCCCCTTTTAGGGCTTTCGAGAGAGGTTCTTTAAAACTTGTAAGAGATTACAAGTGCATCTATGTTGGATAAAAAGGAGGTTTCTTGGACTCGCCACCCAATAAAAGATTGGAAAAGGTCGTCTAGCCTCAGTGAGCCTAAGACAGTGTATATGCATCCATTTTGGGCAAACCAGAGATATTTTGGAGGCCCCACCCCAATAGAACATAGGAGTGATCCTCTAACCTCATAAAGCCTAGGATTATGCAAATTGTGCCTTTTTGTGGGCAATAAGAGATATTTTGCAGACCCCATCCCAATGGAACATTGAGATGGTCCTCTAACCTCGTTGAGCCCAAGACCAGAGTAGGTTCGGGACTTCTCATTTATTCATACCTTGGTTAATATTATAACTGAGTTTTGAATTTATCATTTCATCCAATTTCTCATTCAATGTAATTAATTAAAGCACAAGTCATCCATACAAGGGAAGCAGTAAATGGGCATAAAATAAAAAATTATGAACATAAATTACAACAAAACTAGGGGCGAAATACAACCCCCACTGTAAATAACGTGCGAATCATATACAAATCGGGAAATTCATTAAAGATGAATACATTGGTCCTCGCATGCACATTTATTAAAAACAAGTTTAAAATGTCAATTTTATTTGGTAAAAAAACAGGACATTGGTCCTCAGTTATTAATGAAAATCCAAATTCAATTACTATAAAATATTTGGCTATTTTATTTTAGTGGGATTAAAATAATATTTACAACAATAATAAATAAATATGATAAAAAAGGATAAGGTTGAAGAATGAACCTCGGTGAGGATCCTCAGATCACTGTAATAGCCATCATTTAACAATCCCAAATCCACCAAAAAATAGTCAAATAAAACTCACAAAAAATGGAAGCCATGTTAGTGTCAAAATTAAGAGCAAAATAAAATGTTAGAAGTTAAATAACAATAAAAAAAATGTGAAATAGCCATGAAAACCATAGGAAAATAAGTAAAAAAGGAGAAAGAAAAGATATAAAGGAGAAAAGGCCTAGGGACGGCCCAACACTCATGACCGACGGGCGTCCCTAGGTTGACCAGCGTGAGAAATCAATAACCATCGACGGCCCGTTGCTCGCGTGAGCGACGGCCGTCAGTGGTTTTTCCACCTATCGGTCACCCTTGACTCTGAAATTAAAACGAAAAAGTTCAAAAAATTGATATTGGTTTTTAATAAATGAAAATTTTATTTATAAAATTAGTGTAAAATAATTAAACTACACAAATGATAAATCCAGAATGTTTACCCTTGGATTTTACCTTTAAAGGTGAACGTTCAGTGATTTCGGTTCGTCGAGTTCTATAAGAACTGATCCGTGATTGCGTGATTTCAGGAGATTTTTTATTACAAAAATCGTATTTTGAAAATGAATTAAGAAAAGAAAATTATATTTTCTTTCTCGAAATTTTGACAGCAATTAAATGTCGAGAATAGCTAAATCGGATAGAAACAAATGGATTTCATTACCTCAGATTAGCTTAATTCGGACATAAAAAATGAGAGAAAGAAGAAATCTTGAAAGAGAATTCTTTTATAAAATGCGAAAATAAAATCTCTGTGAAAAACTGCTAAGATTTTATTTTCTTCCAAAATTTCTAACCTCGAATTTTCCCACACCGAATAATGAGGCTTTATCCCCTATTTATAAAGTTTAAAAGATAATTCAAATAAATTCAAATTTAAGATTCAAATTTGAAAAAGATTTCTGAAATCAAATCAAAACCGAATTGATTTCCAGAATATTCGCAAAATCAAATCTTAAATTCAAAACTATTTGAAAAGATTTAGAGGACTTTGATAAGATTTAGAAAATATTTGATAAATCTAGGAAATCTTAACAAAATCTCAGAAAATCCCGTGAGAATAACTGAAAGATCACCGACCGACGGGCGTCTGTGGGCTATCGACGGGCGTCTGTCGGAGGGGTACACTAGGTCTTTTGACCAGCAGTCCACCCACAGGACTCGAAAGCGAGCGACGCCTGTCTCTCGCGAGGAGCTGGCGTCGCTCGAACATGAGAGACAGGCCCCACTGCCGAGCGACAGTCGGCGCTCGTCGCAAGAGATGGGTCTCTCATACGAGCAACAGGCGTGCCACCACCGACGGATATCCCGTCGGTTGACCAAGATTTCCATTTTCAAAGTTTTGATCATCTGAAACCTCCTGTTACTGAGAAAAATCCTCAATCCTTGTAAAACCGAAGAATGAAAACTCCCGATTTCCATCCATTTGTCTGAAAATAGACATTAGTCTCTTCATCGGGTAACTCTGATCTGGACTGCCTCAAGACTCGGTGTCTACAGTTCTTAGTTGATAATAGGGCCCATTGACTTAGGCATCTGGCCGGCGAGGGCAGTAACAGAACATAGTTATTTAGATTAGATGCATTCAATAATGAACCATGTTTCTCTTTTTATAAAAGAACTAAAAAATAATGAACACATGAGTTGAATTTATTTTGCAAAGATTGGGTACATTTCGGTGTGATTTCTCAATACACGATCATTATCTAACATAGATTCAAAACGCAAAGTTACATTTAATCTCAAAGTAGACCTTGTAAGCATCCAACTCCTGTTTCCAATCAGCCCTCTCAGGTTTTCTTGAATGGACAATTTCTCTCAAGCCTCTAATTTTTGCCCAGGGTGCCTTTTTTTGGTTTTCACCCTGATGAGATGCCCATTTTTAGCAAGGTCGCCTTTTTTCGATTTTTAACCCGCGGGGCATCTATTCTCTTCTTTTAATTTTTAGTCTTTAGCCATGAAACCTCTTAAGTCTGTCGATGTTGACCAATTCTTTGAAGTCATTTCCCATCACTGCTTGTCAGAGTTGCTGCCCCCCTTGGATAACAACTTCTTAAGAACAAATTGATCTTTCCATTTGGCCTAAATTTACCTCATATGTCCGAAACACCTAGTCTCCTTTGCTTGAAAACAAAATCTCCCTTTTTGAACAGATGATTTCTGACTTTCTTACCGAATGACCGAGCAAGCCTTTTCTAGTAGATCTAGTTGTGGTAATAGGGTCGCACTCTATTCTCGTCTAACATGTTCAACTGCAGCAATTGTTATCGGGCCCAATCAGCTTCCAGAATTTCCGCTTCCATAACTACCCTTAAAGATGTAAGCTTTATTTCAATTGGCATCGCATGCTTCCGTCCCATGCACCAAAGCATAAGGTGTGGTTCCTGTAAAGGTTCTCATGGTGGTTCTCTATCCCCAAAGTGCAAAAGACAACCTCTCTGCCCAATCCTTGTAGCTCTGCACCATTTTAGCCAGGATCTTATTGACGTTTTTGATAGTCGCTTCGGCTACCCCATCAACTCGCAGGTGATATGAAGAAGACTTGTTGTGATTCTCAAAGCCATACTTCTAGAGTAGCTTCTTGGTTTTAGCCATGAATTGCACCCCGTTTTCAGACACAACATGATATGGGAGCCCATATCAAATTCTCAATGAACTTGGCCATATCTACATACCAATTCTTTTCTTCTTTTTTTTTTTCGATTTTTTTGTTTTTGTTTTTTTGCGGACAAGCTTTGTTGAAATCCTAATAGTTTACACATACACGTCGCTCTTCTTGACTATTGGGATGATCCTAACCAACCGAGTCGGGTGCTGTATTTCGATAAGAAATTTGGCTTCATTTCTGCTTGGGGATCCCTTCTTTAACCTTTTCTGCCCATTCTAGCTCGAGTCTTCTGAGCTTCTGCTTAACTGGTCTATGATCGGGGTACATCGGGATAGTGTGTTCAGCGACTTCATGATCATCTCCTAGCATATCTTCATAGGTCCAAGCAAAGACTTTTTAATTTTTTTAAAAAAAATTCTCTCAAATTTTTACACTCGCTTCAGGAGTTACGTTAGATACTATTAATATTTTCTTTGGGTTTTCCAAAGTTCTGAGATTAAATGGAGTAGCATCAATGTCAAATATGAATGAATCGTGGCCATGATTATGCATAGTGAAATCATCAAAAATATCACACAAGTAAGCAAAATTGTTCATATTATTAATGAAACTAGAATTGAAAGCATCATTATTGAATAGTCCTAGAACAAAAAGAACATCTAAATAACTTTCATCTTCCTTCCCGCCAACACAGATGTTGTAGTTGATGGCTCATTATCATCCTCAGGATCCATCTTCCTTTCCCATTTAGGCACTTAATCTGTCTTATTCTATCACTTTTCTGGGTCAGAGATCTGTTTGGAATCAATCAGATCTTGAATAGCATGTCTCAAGGTCGTGCAATCGTCTGTGGTATGCCCGATGTGCTGGTGGAAGGCACAATACTAATCCCATTTGTGATTGGGCTATTCCTGGTTTCTAGCGGGCCTAGCCAACAATGGTTGTAACATCCTCTCCTTCATTAGCCTCTTAAGGACTCAAGACAAGGATCTGCCCAAATTAGAATAATGCATTTGATTCACTTCCATGGTTGGCGCTTCTAGTATCTTTTCTTTTTCTGGGACCGGCATCAATTCTTGAATACAGTCTCAGAGGATGACAGTAGTCTATTCTATCCCCTAAATATTGGTGATACACGCAATACCAATCTGCTCTGTGTCTAGGCTATCCTTGACTTGGGGCAGGCCCGACTGGCAAGGGTTGTAACTTTCGTTCCTTGATGAGATGGGTGAAGTGCCAAGATAATGGCCTACCCGAGACAGTGAGGTGGCATCGTGTTATTCTAGTGGCTGGGACTTCTGTAGCCCTAACATTTCCCTTACTGTTGTTATGGCTACCTAAGCTTCGATTTTTTAGAGTATGCATCATCGCTGGATCTCCACCCTCTTCAGGCACAATATCACATTCTAGAGTAGATCTCATATCTCCTCTTTGCTCAACTGGTGAAACAAGTGGAACCTTGCCTCTGGGCTCGAAAGTAAAAGGAGATATTGCGGTTGTCACTGTATAGGCCTTCTTGACAGTGGCCAGCTCAACTTGGTTAAGGGTAGTCACTATAAGTTGAGCTTGAAGAACTAGCGCCATGGCATCCATTCTTTCCTTAACCATGGCCAACAACCTTTTTTCAAGCCCCTTGAACCTTCTATCTATCTCTTGGGCAATTAAAGCACAAGTCTCTTCAATCTGTCGCGAAGGATCAGCCAATTTTAATGCTTAGTTAGATCTCTATCCACCAACCCAACCTCTGATTTGCTCTTTAGACAACTATCAAAATCCCTAAACCACCCAAGGAAATGATCTACAGTGGCTAAAAAATCGAGAGGTTAGAATGGTGTATGCGATGCATGGAAAAAATTTATGCCTAGGATGATATGTACACGTAAATATCATATGCACAAAATAGAATGTACACACACGAAATGAAATGTACATGTTTTTTTAACATATTTTTTTTAACATGCATGAATGACACGCGATGCATGAATATGCAATGCAACATCCACAACTACACACAAGCAGATAGATCCTTCCAACCTTATCACTCCCACACATGAGGTCGTGCAGTCTCTTTTCTAGGTGGGCTTGATCCATGGGTTAACAGGGAACCCAATAGACGCGTATGGTGCATGGTGGAAAGCCGGCAGCATAACCTCTCTTAACTAATGTGCATACGTATGGCTTTTCACCATTGTGTATTTAGGCAGTCCGAATAAATCGACATAGGCCTATCAAGGCGTGAAAGCCTTTAATTAGGTGACCAACCAATCTATTTGGGTTTGTCCAATACATAATGATTCATACAACAAGCATAGTATTATGGTTCATACCACCTAGGGGACGTATCTACTTTCATTACATGACCTTTGGCCAGGGTGATGATACTTTAGGTCTACCCAAGCATGGTCCCTACCGACGGTTCTAGCTCATCACAAGTCTTACGACCAATCGGGTCTGCATTTAATATACCATGATGGTACGGGGCTTGGGCTGGTGATTATTCTTAACACTTCCTTACATTGAGTGAACTAAGGGTTGTGCTTCGGGAACGCACCGGGGCTGAAAGAGGGTGTAAACTAGCATAGATCTAAGGCTCTAGTGATATGCAATGCAATTTTGAAAAGGGACAAAATTTAAAATTAAAACTCAATTGTATGTTTTAACCAAGGTACTTTCGAAGCGAAGTCCATTTAAGCCCCCAGCGGAGTTACCACTGTGACGCGCACCGAACCTCGGGGGCCTCAAATGGCCCGCTTTTAGGGTAATCGAGAGAGATTCATAAGACTTGTAAAAAATTACAAGGGCATCTATTTTTGGCAAAAAGGACGTGTTTTGGAGTCACCACCCAATAAAATATTGGAAAAGGTCTTCTAGCCTCTCTGAGCTTAAGATAGTGCATGTGTGTCTATTTTGGGCAATCAGAGACATTTTGAAATCCTCCTTCCAATAGAACATTGGAAAGATTCATCTAATCTCGTGAAACCTAAGACAATGCATATATGTCTATTTTGGGCAAGCCAGAGATATTTTGGAATTTTCTTTCCAATAGAATATTGTAAAGGTTCATCTAATCTCGTGGGGCCCAAGACAATGCAACTTCGGCCTATTTTGGGCAACAAGTGATATTTTGGAATTTCCTTTCCAATAAAACATTGAAAAGGTTTATCTAACCTCATTGAGCCTAAGACCAGAGAGAGTTCAAAACTTCCCATTTATTCATACATTGATTAAATTATAATTGAGTTTTGAATTTAATTTTTCATTCTATTTTCTCATTCAGTTCAATGCAATAATTAAAGCATCAGATTTATCATATAATGAAAGCGATAAATTAAAGCAAGATTAAAATAAATTAAATAAAAATACAATAAATTACAACAAAATTAGGGGCAAAATACAACCCCCCACTATAAATGAAATGTAAATCATATATAAAACGGGATATTTATTAAGGATGAGGACATTGGTCCTCGCATGCATACTTACGAGAAAAAAAGTGTTAAAGGCGATAGTTTATTTTGGATGGAAAACTAGGACATTGGTTCCATTTTTATTAAAAAAATTCCAAATTGATTAATATAAATATTTTTGTGGTTTTCTTTTTAACGTGCGTAAGATAAATAATTTTATTACAAATTACATTAACAAAATAAATAAAAAGCCAAAATAACGAAAATAACGAAAATAATATAAATAATAAAAATTAAAGGTCAAACCAAATGAGTCCCATGGATCTCCTCATTTGCTCGTGAGAATGCCCAAATAAAGAAAACAAGTATTGGAATAAAAAATAAATACAAATAAAATTAATGTTAATGATTAAATCAATTATCAATGAAAAAACATATAAAAAGATGAAAAAAATAAAAGGAAATAAAATACATCATAAGTGACAAATGAATCAAATGACATGATGAAATAAATAACATAACATGTTAATGAATTAATACATAAAAACATAAACATGACAATAATAATAATAATAATAATAATAATAATAATAATAATAATAATAATAATAATAATAATAATAATAATAATAATAATAATAATAATAATAATAATAATAATAATAATAATAATAATAATAATAATAATAAGCAAGTTAAATAAAACAAATATATAAACAATTGAATAAATAAATAAATGAAAAAAATAAAAATTTACATGATTACTAATTAAATATGAACAAAAAATAAATAAAAGAAAAAAAAAGAGATCGAGCCTAGAATGTTTATCCTCAGAATTCGGATTCGATGGAGGGAAAAAAGTGATTGATCTTCTTGTTTTTGATCCACAAATTAGAAATAAAAAAAGTTAGAATTTTATTCCAAGAAAGAAAATTTGCTAAAAAGATAATGGAAGAAATTAAAAGAAAAACTCTCAAAAACAAAGAATTATTTTTGTGTCTCAAGAATAAAAAATGGAAGAAAAATAAAAAAAATTCTAAAACTTTCCTGTTTAGAAAAAATAATTGTAAAAAATCTTGTTTTTTAGAAAATCAAATGAAAAATTGGATTTCAAGAAGAAATAATTATTTTCTTTGTTACAAAATCAATTTTTCATCAATTTAACGTAAAATCTTTAAAAATGTTTAATTGAAAAAAATAAAAAAATGTGAGAAAATTAGATTTTAAGAGCAAACAATTATGTTATTTGTCTCAAAATCAATTTTTCATTAATAAAATTCCATCTAAAAATCCTTAGAATAAATTTTATTGAAGCCAAAAGAAGAAGAAGAATTGAAGGAGGAGAGAATTTTTTTTGGAAGAAGAAGAAATAAAAAATCTGAATTTTTTTTTTTTTGCCTCCCCTTTTTTCTATTCATCTTTTTCTATTTATGTGACTTAATAAAAAATCCTACTTAATTAAGAAAATAAAATAAATTTAAATCAGAATATTTTGTTATCTTAATTTTAAAAACTGAAAAAAATCATGAAAATCCTTAAAAAATGAAATAAAAAATCAATTTTTGGGAAAAAATCTCGGAAAAAAAAAAACAAATATGGCCGAAATCAGCAGATTTGGGCGAAATGGGCGTGCGCTGCACGCGGCAGGCAAGTGTCGGGCGCTCGTAGCGTGCAAGGGACACGTGCGCGGGCGAGCGATGCCCACGAGAGCTCCGATGGGTGCGCGGGCGAGCTTCGCCCACTAGCACTGCGACGGGCATGCGTGCAGTGCCCGCAGAGCGATTGCCCCAGAGCCAGCGCGCGCGCGAGGGAGGCCTACCCTTGCATGCCTACGGCTGAAAAATTCTGATTTTTTTTAAATAACAATTTTGACTAAAACACTATAATTTCAAACTCCCTTTTTTATTTTAATTTTTATTTTTTTAAAATTTTTTATTTTTTATCTCTAAAAAATAAATTTTGACAAGGAAATCATCACTTTCAACCTTTTTTGCCTGTGAACAGGTGTCTAATTATCATTGGGTAACACTGATCTAGGCCGCCTTAGGACCCGGTGTCTACACCTAAACTAACGTATACTTTTTTTAGGATGCCTCTGAGGCGAAACATACCTCAGGACCAGCCTGACCCTCAGACTCCCTCATAGATGACCCCCGATCTGAGGATGAGATTTTAGGACTTAGCCCGTGTCCAGTTTTGTGCTAGTCGATATGTAACACCCCCTACCCATACGTAGGCGAACCCATCCGTAAGGGAGTGAGATCCGTATGAGCAGGGGTGTCACCACACAGATCAATACAAAAATATACATCCAATCACATTTTACATACTAAAATACAGTGAAAATTTAAAACTTTGGAAACATCAGAATGATCATGCATTAATATAATAACATTCATTATAATAATGTTCTGATCGCAACTGATATTACAAAATAGTTACAACTGTCAGAGATACATAGCTGAAGCTGTACAAAATAATACATAGAGAGATTAGTTCTATTACAAAAGAATCATACTACAAAAAATAAAGCCCTAACACTAATTCATCTGTGTTGGCTTGACTGGCAGCGACTCTCCCAAAAGCAAAACGCCTTTCGCACCTGCACGGGTGAACACACTGTGCTAAGCGATAACGCTTAATGGGGAAACAAACAATAATATGTGGATGGCCATTCACAATGGTCGTCAAGGCAAATCACATACGATGATGGCATACTGAATATCATATCATATAATCATAACTGAATCACATTTATAGCATTCAAAAGCTCATAATCATATTCATATGCCAACAGATCATATAGTCATAAATAGAGTCAATCACATTCAAATACTTATAATCATATCAGACAAATCATAACACCTGCTGACTCATAGTAGTAGATAATGAGTAAACACGTAGCAGTACCTTACGGGTACGAGTCGACACGTAGCGGTACCTTACGGGTACGAATTGGGAAAATAATATCATATTTTCTCTTTTCAAAACATTTTACAAAGGGATCTTACACAAGATCCGAACACGTAGAAATTCGCAAGGAACTAAATAAGGACCTGATCAGGGTCCAAAACAGTACAAAGGCTGTAGCAAAAGGACTCTTTTAGGCATGCCTAACTATCCACTAAACTGACTCTTGTAGGTCATGCATAAAGAAATCACATTTAAATATCCAATTATATTCAACATGTAACATGTGATACAATTTACCATAAATATCATTTACCTAAATTGAAATGCCAATTAATGTCATTTACTAATTAATAATACACAAATAAAGGTTGAAAACCCAAATTAGAAGAAAAAGGAGCAAAAACAACACAAATAAACATTTTACAAAAAGGGAGGCAGTAGCGTTTTACACGGCGGTATGACATTGTCTTACTGCCTTGTAAGACACTTTACATGGGGGTATGGCAAAGCCATACCGCCGTGTAAAACGAAGGAGCACGAGTCGTGCATGAGGGACACGACTCGTATTCCTCACCTCAGCGTGCCCTCTTTGCTGAACTGCATGACCCACGCACGCCAAAAGCAGCACGAGTCATGCTGTCTCGCACGAGTCGGACGATGCTCCCTCAAGCGTCCAGGGAGTATTTACATGGTGGTATGGGATTCCTTACCGCCGTGTAGCTCGATGGACCGGCAATCCAGAGAGTGTTTACACGGCGGTATGGAAGCCCATACAGCCGTGTAAAAGGAGCAAACCCAGGAAAAAGGCCAGAAAAACACACAACTTAAAAATCAATTCTAACATACTTCAAATTTAAACAATATACTCATCAAAATCAACTTAAAACCCACCATTTTATAACCATAAACTTGGAGAAATCATACATTAAACATACTTAAATTCTCCAAACCCAAACTCAGCAATTTACAATCCAAAACAAGTCACAATCTAAGTTATTAACTCAACATAATCAAAACTTATAACATATATATCATTATAGACTTCAATAACCAGGCAATTTCCATAAATTCAACAAGAAACCAAAATCATCAACATGCACATAATTCCCAAACCTGAATTCCTTAGCTCCAAATTACTTGGTACCATTTCCACTAGTCTTCTCCTTTCCCTTGGGATCGCAAGGAGGCTCAACTAACAAACATACCCAAATTCATACAAACATAACAAACCCAAATCAAAACTCCAAACCAACAAATTAAGAAGAGAAGAATGAAGAAGAAGAAAATGCAGCAACTTACCAAAATAGACCTTAGAGTAGACCAATTTCCACCAATCCAACTAAGGAAAGAAATGGATCAAATTGAACTAGAGGAAGAAGAAGAAAAGAAGGAGGAGGTAGCAGTAGGGAGAGGGAAAACGGGAATGGCTGAAGATGGCTTTCCCTTTTCTCTCTCTCACTCCAATAATACAATCCTTCAATTTTCCTCTTGCCACAAGTCAATTAGGGGTTGGTGAGAATTGGTCACTCACACCCTACAAACATGCAAGAACACACATACAAAACTAACTCTCACTAATGCACACCCTACCAACATGTGAACATGCACACACTATCACAACCCAACATTGCACACCCTAATAACCTATATGTACACACACTCTAGTAAAATCCCCAAAACATGCATTTTACCTAAAATGCCCTTATCACATGCCTTCACACAAATAATGCACACATGCACAAATGGCTCCAACTTCTAGGGGGCAAACGGGGTGTTACAACTCTCCCCTACTAACAAGAATTTCGTTCTCGAAATTCTCACCTGAACTGAAAAGCTATGGATACTGAGACCTCATCGTCGCCTCTCGTTCCCAAGTTGCTTCTTCAATACCATGATGATGCCATAATACCTTGACCAAAAGGATTTGCTTATTCCTCAACTGCCTCACTTCTCGAGCTACAATAGCCTTCGGTTCCTCATCATATGAATAATCTGGCTGCACTTGCACATCTTGAACTGACAACACATGCGAAGGATCTGATCTATACCGACGAAGCATGGAAATATGAAATACATCATGTAACTTCGCTAACTCCATCGATAAAGCCAACCTATAGGCTATCGGACCAACCTTCGTTAATACCTCATATGGTCCAATAAACCGAGGACTAAGCTTACCTTTCTTACCGAATCGCAACACTTTCCTCCAAGGTGAAACCCTAAGGAAAACCTTATCCCCGACCTCAAACCGAATATCTTTTCGCTTCAGGTTAGCATAGGACTTCTGTCTATCCTTAGCCACTTTCAGATTCCGCTGCACAACTCTGATCTTCTCCTCAGTATCTCTAACCAATTCTGGCCCAACAACGGAATGCTCGGTCAACTCTGTCCAACAACTTGGAGTTTTACATGGCCGACCATACAAAGCCTCATACGGTGACATACCGATGCTCGACTGATAACTGTTGTTGTAGGCAAACTCCATAAGCTGCACATATTTGTCCCAACTACCTGAAAATTCCAAGGCACAAGCTCTCAACATATCCTCTAAAATCTGAATGACCCTCTCAGACTGCCCATCTGTCTGAGGATGAAATGTCGTACTGAAATTCAACTTGGTACCCAAAGCTCTTTGCAATTCTTTCCAAAACTTTGATGTGAACCTTGGATCCTGATCTGACATTATAGACAATGGCACTCCATGCAATCTGTCTACCTCATCCACATAAATACTGGCTAGCTTATCCATCTAATAATCCAGTCTAACTGGAAGAAAATGAGCTGACTTCGTAAGCCGATCCAAAATCACCCAAATCGAGTCATGCTTCCTCTGAGTCAATGGTAAACTTGACACGAAATTCATAGCGATGTCATCCCATTTCCACTAAAGGACGGGCAAAGGAGTGAGCAATCCCGAAGGGACTTAATGCTCAGCCTTTACCTGCTGACAGGTCAAACACTTGGCTACAAAATCCACAATGTCTCTCTTCATACCGGACCACCAATAGAATTGCTTCATGTCCCGATACATTTTCTCACCACCGGGATGCATAGTGAAAACCGTAGTGTGTGCCTCACTCAAAAGCTGTTTCCTTAACTCAACATTCTCGGGCACACACAAATGATTCCTATACATAAGCACCCCATCAAAAATCGAGAACTCTGACTGCTTACCCTGTTGAACCTCTGGCAAAGTCCGTTGCAATCTCACATCATCTTTCTGAGCATCCACTATCAACTGTCTCAAAGTAGGCTTCACTCTCAATTGGGCAACCAAAGCACCGTCTGAATCAAATCTCCATCTAAACCGTCTCAAAAACAAAGCCGAAATCAACTTCTTACTCAAAGCATCTGCAACCACATTGGCCTTACCCGGATGGTAATCCAAAATGCAGTCGTAGTCCTTGAACAACTCTAACCATCGTCGCTGCCTCATATTCAACTCCTTCTGCGTGAGGAGGTACTTCAAACTCTTATGGTCCGTAAAGATCCTACACTTCTCCCCATACAGATAATGACGCCAAATCTTTAAAGCAAAGATCACAGCCGCCAATTCCATATCGTGCGTCGGATAATTCCTCTCATATGGCTTTAACTGACGGGAAGCATAAGCCACTACTTTACCTCCCTGCATCAACACACAACCGAGCCCAACACCAGAAGCATTGCTGTACATCACAAACTCTTTACCCGGGATGGGTTGAGTAAGTACAGGAGCTTCGACTAACAACCTCTTCAACTGCTCAAAACAGGCTTGACACTTATCCGACCATTCGAATCTAACTCCTTTCCTTAACAACCTAGTCATAGGAGCAGCTATGACCGAAAAACCCTTCACAAACTGACAATATTAGCCTGCTAACCTAAGAAAGCTTCTCACTTCCGGAACATTCCTAGGTGCTATCCAATCAACAATCGCCTCAATCTTAGACGGATCAACTTGAATACCCTAAGCCGATATAATATGCCCCAAGAAAGACACTTCCCGAAGCCAGAAGTCACACTTACTAAGCTTAGCAAACAACCGATGCTCCCTCAAAACTTGCAAAACCAACCGGAGATGCTCCTCATGCTCACTCTCATCTCTGGAGTAAACCAAGATATAATCTATAAACACTACTACAAATCAATAAAGATATGGCCTAAACACTCAGTTCATTAAATCCATGAAAGCCGCAGGTGCATTGGTCAAACCAAACGGCATCACTAAAAATTCATAGTGGCCATACCGAGTCCAAAATGCAGTCTTAACCACATCCGCATCTTGAACTCGTAACTGATAGTAACCCGCCGAAGGTCGATCTTGGAGAAAACATCTGCACCCCTGAGTTGATCAAACAAATCCTCGATTCTAGGCAAAGGATACTTGTTCTTCATGGTGACCTTGTTAATTTGCCTATAGTCGATACAAATCTTCAAAGAACCATCTTTCTTCTTAACGAACAAAATTGGGGCTCCCCATGGAGATATGCTGGATCGAATAAACCCCTTATCCAATAACTCTTGTAGCTAAGTTTTGAGCTCCCTCAATTCTATAGGAGCCATCCAATAAGGTGCTTTCGAAATGGGCGAAATACCCGGCAAAATCTCTATGGACAATTCCACTTCTCTCTCTGGAGGCAAACCAGGCAATTCACTCGGAAACACATCACAAAACTCCTTAACAATGGGGATATCCTCAATCTCAACCTGATCACGCTTCGAATCCAAAACAACTGCTAAGAATGCCTCACATCCTTTTCTCATAAACCGCTTAGCTTGCATGGCGGATATCACATTACTCAAAGAACTCGAACCCAAACCTTTAACCACTACAGACGACTGATCTCTATCCTGAAGCACAACTACCTTTCTATGACAATCCACAATAGCTCGATGCTTACTAAGCCAATCCATTCCCAAAATCAGATCAAACTCCCGAAATGGTAACTCTATCAAATCAGCAGGAAACTCAACACCCTGAAGCAAAAGGGGATAATTCCTATGCACTTTACTCACATTGACACTATGCCCTAAAGGACTGGTCACACAAACCTCACGATCTAACTGGTCAACATCATGCATCTTATCAAACAATATACTTGTACACAAATATGAGTGTGTGGAGCCAGGATCAATTAGAGCATATAACTCAGTGTCAAAGAGTAGGAACTTACTAGCTATCACATCCGGGGCATCTTGCTCATCCCGAGCTCGCATGGCATAAGCTCTAGCAGGAACCGTCAAAGGATGATCAACTGACTCTGATGGAGTTCGCTCTCTATGTCTACCGCCTCGACCTCTACCTCGACGTCTACCACGACTCACTTGCGGAGCGTTCGAACCAACTCTGCTAGCCTCACGCTGATCACCAAAAGCCTCATACCTCGGACAATTCACCAAGTAGTGATCAGTGCTACGACATCGAAAACAACCACCCGTGAGCCACCTACACTCACCCCAGTGGCGCTTACTATAGTGTGAACACTCAGGCATCACATCAGTCCTTAAACCAGAACCAACTCTGCCAGAACTAGAAACCCTAGCAGAACCTTGCCTCCTACCTCTCGAAGCAGGGCCTGAAGAAGATTCATCATGCGGGTTCCTAGACCTCTTACCCGATGATGATGATGATCCTGATCCACCACGAGGGGGAATCCTCGTCTGAGCTCTCTCTCTTAGAACAGACTCAGATCTCTCAGCCCGAACTGTTGCTTATACAATCTGGTAGTACACAATACCCGGAGTACTCATTAGAGAAATAATCATAGCTTTAAGCGACTCATTCAAACCGGCTTCAAAATGCCTACATTAGAACTCTTCAGTCAGAACACCCTCAGGAGCATACTTAGCCAATCTGTTAAACTCCTTCTCAAACTCTGAAACAGTCATCGCCCTCTGCTTCAAACTCAAAAACAGTGCCCACTTGGCATCCTTGTACTCCTGAGTCACATACTTACTTGTAATTTCCTTATCGAAGAACTCCCATGTGACTGGGTCAGGCAACTGGGGATGTCTTCTAACAAACTTCCACCAGTTAAAGGCGGATCCTTACAACAGGGCTACAATACACTCTACCTGCCTCTTCTGAGGACACCGAATCTCATCCAAGGCTCGCTCTACCTTCTCTAACCATTTCTCAACGTATTCTGATTCATCCAAACTGGTCCCATAAACGTCCTCTGCACCGGCCTTCCTCAGATTCTCAGTAGGTACTCTAGGAGCAGTCACACTCTCAATAACCCTAGCCATGTCCTGAGAAATCTTCAACATAACCTCAAAGGGCATGCCTGCAGCCTCAGGTTGTGCCCTAGCAGGTTGAGCCGACATAAACACAGAAGGATCGACTGCTTGAGGGTTCACTATAACACCCCGTTACCCTCGATAGAGGGATACCGGAGCGTTACACGCACAACTCACTTAAACGCATACATATACTCAAGACATGTTAAGAAAACAAGTACATTTAGTCAAAAGATAACATATCCATATACATATAATCATATTGTCATATCATTTTACAAAAAGGAATTGATAAATAAAAACATATACAAAATAATCCTTTACAAAAAGTTACATTTCCCAAAATCAGCTCCCACATACAAAAAGACAGCGGAAGACACAAAATACTCCATCCCAAATAAAGACTTCTAGTGGCCGACCTGCAGATGTCCGACTCCACGAAGAACCCGCCACCTACATGGGAAAAGAACCCGTGCTAAGCGATAACGCTTAGTGGGGAGGAACAACACATGCATATACGTATATTTGCAACAAACATATATATATAAGCTTAATAATAACAAAAGCATATAAACACTTGCAACTTATACTTATAACAAATATTTATAAGCGAATACAAGTATCATATCTCATCAGGTCATATCTCACATACAGATACATGCAACATATATTCATTTCATATAACTAATAGCTTCTCATATCAATCTCATGTTCCAAACTCAAGTAATAGCCTGATTACTCGCTAACTAGTGCATACGGGTACTAATGATACTGATAGGACACAGTATCCCAAGCATATGGAGACATGGGTCTCAAAACATTTTATGATCATTTATACTCAAAAGTATACCGGAGACCGAGGCCTTAAACATCTTATATGGCCCAAATGGGGGCCGCATGTAAAAAGATAACATATAGCAGCTGCACTCACACCTCGACCCTTGATAAGCGCTCATCTATCCACTAACTATGACCATCAGGCTCAAATAACAACTCAATCATGTTCTAAAATAATTATCATATGTTAGAGAATAAATCAAGTATAATCATGTTATTTTATAAATACTTGTGTATGTAATCAAGATGAAGGCATATCAATCATGTACCAATCTAATAAGAACATATAATTATCAAATTAAATACATATCAAACCCAATCATGTGCCAGGTAATGAAAAACTCCTTAAAAAGGAAGTTTAAAATTCGTTTTAGAAGACAGGAGAGGCAACCAGGCGAGGCTACTGTCACGCTCGCGATAAAGAATCGCGGTCGCGACAGTGGCTGATGGAGCTGCGCAGAAGAGAGGCCCAGCACGAGTCGGACGCGATAGCATGACTCGTGCTCGGTTAGGCTCTTCAGGACACGAGTCGGAGGATTCCCTCCGACTCGTGTTCTACAAAATTTTAGAGGACACGAGTCGGATGCCTCCATCCGACTCGTGTTCTCCCTCTCCATACGTGCTCCCTCATCTGAGACAGGCTGCCAGAACGCCAGGGGCATGCTCGTATGACTGAGTCGTGGTCACTTGTCCGACTCATGCTCGGCCATCCGAGTCGTGTCCCTCATTGCATTAACCAGAACCCATGCGAGTGGGAGGAAAAACTAGTCTCTGTCGCGCACACAACAGAGACGGTCTTCCTCAACCACAGGAATGCAGAAAACGGGAACTGAAGGAAAAATCAAAACCCAACTTTACCCAAATCCATTTTTCAAGATAAAACATGTAAAAGCTTACCTTCTTGGCATCCTAAACTCATTTACAACTTTACTAACACAAATCACACATCATTTAACACAATCAAAGGACATTATCACCCATTAAAATAATATTTACAGAGATTCCAAAAACTCAAGAATTTTATCTCACATGTCCATGTTCCTAACTCACATTTTAACATGCATATCTTCATCATTTCACCACTACAATCACATATACACAAAATCTATTTTACTCATGCATTCTCATATATCATAAATACACAAATAACATTTACACTTAACTCAAAAACAGGATCCACAAGAGATGAGCCAAACACTTCAAATAAACTCTCAAACATTTAACCAAGTAAGCTCCCAAACCTGGAATGGAGCTCAAACTGCACTTCCTTCAAGCCACAACCTTTCCTTTCCCTTTATCCTTCCTCTTTTCTTCAGATTCTTGCAACCAATCAAAACAATAATTCTATTAACCCATGAACAAATCCTTTAAAAACCCAATCAATCCCGTAGAAGGAGAAGAAGAAGAAAACCCAAAGCAAACACAGCCACTTACCTCTTAGAATCCTTCAAAGCTCAAACCCTAGCTTAAAGATGGAAGAATACCCACTTGCAAGACTTGAGAGAGCAGAAAATGGAGATGAGGAGAAGAGAGAGAGGACGTGAGAAGGGAGAGAGCAGCTTCAAGTGGCTTCCACGGGAAGTTTCACTTCCTCTCTTCCCTCTCTCTACTCCCTCAAATCACATTTAATGCTCCCACCAACTCACACACGTCACTTTACTAATGCACCTCTTAATCTCATCTTTTGACTAACAAACCAAGGCACCAAACTAAACTCACGCCATATAATCCCTTATATAACACTTTTTCATCCAAGGCACCACACACACAATCCACTTGATTATATCCTTTACTCAAACTTAAATAATTAATCACATACCAAAATTACCAACTCGCCCTTAATTTCCTTACTTATCATGCATAATCTGACCAGGCCTAGTTTTGGTTGTTACAATCACTCCCCCTTAAGAAGTTTTGTCCTCGAAATTTCCCCGCTAACCACTTGTATCAACAACTCAAAACTGAAAATCGAACTTGACAAAAGCTAATAGCACAACTTACAAGAAGGTCCAGCAGCTTCTGGAGTATCCTTCCTGATCAATGCATATGCCCTAGCCGGAGCATACTCTCCCGTACTCCTCGGCCGATTTATGATTTTCGATGGCGCCTGAGGAGCTCTACTTCGGTCATGATTGCCTTTGGTTGCATTCGATTTACCTCCACCCGCTTTGCTTTCTTGTTGGCTCTTGTTCTCTTGTCGATCGAGGCAACTAGCAAACCGATGCTCAATGCTTCCACACTTAAAATATGCACCCATGATCTTGCAGCAAGTACCCCAATGGTGCCTTCGGCAATGCTCACACTCCGGTGCTCTATTTCCTCTACTCGTGGGCGGTGCAACACTTCCCACCTCAGAAGGCACTTCGGCAGTCGCTCTAGTTCCTTGGTCAATCGGAGCACCTTTAGACTTCTTACTACTAGCAACTCCACCATCAAATGCTCTTCTATTCTGTTCCATTCTTTGCTTTGCCATTTTGGATTCTTCTAACTTTATTGCTGCAGCCACTAACTGATAGTATCCCACCGGATGCATAATCGCCATTGTTAACAATGGACCTCTAATGACTTCTCTTAATCCTCCTTGAAAATGCTGGCACTTAAAGTCTTCCGTCAATAGCGGTTGGGGCACATACTTGGTCAATCGACTAAACTCTTGCTCGTACTCACTGACCGATAGGTTCCTCTGTTTCAAATTGATGAATTCATTCCACTTTGCCTCTCGGTAGGCCTTGGTCACATATTGCTGCTCAAACTGTTTCACGAAGAACTCCCATGTCAATTCAGCTGGTCTCTGGGGATTGAGAAGCACAAGGATGCACCAATCATATGCTGATCCCTATAAAAGTGATACGGCACAAGTAACTCATTGTTGTGGAGGGCAAGCTATCTCTTGTAGAATCCTATCAGTTCTCTTCAACTAGAATTCCGCTATATCTGATTCCTCCAAGGAGGTTCCATGGAATTTTTCTGCTCCTCTTTTCCTTATAACCTCAGAAGGAGCCTTAGGAGCAGTCAATCTGTCTACCACTTGAAGTAAACCTTGTACCAATGCTGGATCAAAACCCTGACCTTCCACTGGTGTACGCTCACGCGCAGGCCTATCTTGGCTGACCGGATTACTTCAAACCGGATTCACACTTTCCATCGTGTTGCCCATATACTCACTTGGATCCGACTCCATCTAGACACTACACAAAACAACATCTGTATTAGGCCACGACTCTAGACAGACTCTCATGTAAAGACTCTATACTCAACCAATCATATAGGACCAAAACCGACTAAACCGGGGCTCTGATACCACTAAATGTACCACCTCATTACCCCCGATAGAGGGATACCGGAGCGTTACTCGCACAACTCACTTAAACGCATACATATACTCAAGTCATGTTAAGAAAATAAGTACATTTAGTCAAAAGATAACATATCCATATACATATAATCATATTTTCATATCATTTTACAAAAAGGAATTGACAAATAAATACATATACAAAATAATACTTTACAAAAAGTTACATTTCCCAAAATCAGCTCCCACATACAAAAAGACAGCGGAAGACACAAAATACTCCATCCCAAATAAAGACTTCTAGTGGCCGACCTGCAGATGTCCGACTCCACGAAGAACCCGCCACCTACACGGTAAAAGAACCCGTGCTAAGCGATAACGCTTAGTGGGGAGGAACAACACATGCATATACATATATTTGCCAACAAACATATATATATAAGCTTAATAATAACAAAAGCATATAAACATTTGCAACTTATACTTATAACAAATATTTATAACCGAATACAAGTATCATATCTCATCAGGTCATATCTCACATAAATATAAATGCAACATATATTCATTTCATATAACTAATAGCTTCGCTCTCATGTACCAAACTCAAGTAATAGCCTGATTACTCGCTAACTAGTGGATACGGGTACTAATGATACTGATAGGACACAGTATCCCAAGCATATGGAGACATGGGTCTCAAAACATTTTATTATCATGTATACTCGAAAGTATATCGGAGACCGAGACCTCAAACATCTTATATGGCCCAAACGGGGTCCGCATGTAAAAAGATAACATATAGCAGCTGCACTTACACTTCGACCCTTGATAAGCGCTTATCTATCCACTAACTATGACCATCAGGCTCAAATAACAACTCAATCATGTTCTAAAATAATTATCATATGTTAGAGAATAAATCAAGTATAATAATATTATTTTATGAATACTTGTGTATTTAATCAAGATGAAGGCATATCAATCATGTACCAATCTAATAAAAACATATAATTATCAAATTAAATACATATCAAACCCAATCATGTGCCAGGTAATAAAAAACCCCTTAAAAAGGAAGTTTATAATTCGTTTTAGAAGACAGGAGAGGCAACCAGGCGAGGCTACTGTCGCGCTAGCGATAAAGAATCGCGGTCGCGACAGTGGATGAGGGAGCTGCGCAGAAGAGAGGCCCAGCACGAGTCGGACTCGACAGCATGACTCGTGCTCGGCTAGGCCCTTCAGGACATGGGTCGGCGGATTCCCTCCAACTCGTGTTCTGCAAAATTTTAGAGGACACGAGTCGGATGCCTCCATCCGACTCGTGTTCTTCCTCTCCAGGGGAGCACGTATTGTTCTCCCTCATCCGAGATAGGCCGCCAAAATGCCAGGTGCATGCTCATATGGCCGAGTCATGTTCACTTGTCCGACTCGTGCTCCGCCATCCGAGTCGTGTCCCTTAAGGCATAAACCGAAACCCGCGTGAATGGGAGGAAAAACTAGTCTCTGTCGCGCTCGCGGCAACGTCGCGCTCTCGACAGAGACGGTCTACTTCAACCTCAGGAATGCAAAAAATGAGAACTGAATGAAAAATCAAAACCCAACTTTACCCAAATCCATTTTTCATGATAAAACATGTAAAAGCTTACCTTCTTGGCCTCCAAAACTCATTTACAACTTTACTAACACAAATCGCACATCATTTAACACAATCAAAGGACATTATCACCCATTAAAATAACATTTACAGAGATTCCAAAAACTCAGGAATTTTATCTCACATGTCCATGTTCCTAACTCACATTTTAACATGCATATCTTCATAATTTCACCACTACAATCACATATACACAAAATCTATTTTACTCATGCATTCTCATATATCATAAATACACAAATAACATTTACACTTAACTCAAAAACAGGATCCACAAGAGATGAGCCAAACACTTCAAATAAACTCTCAAACATTTAACCAAGTAAGCTCCCAAACCTGGAATGGAGCTCAAACTGCACTTCCTTCAAGCCACAACCTTTCCTTTCCCTTTATCCTTCCTCTTTTCTTCAGATTCTTACAACCAATCAAAACAATAATTCTATTAACCCATGAACAAATCCTTTAAAAACCCAATCAATCCCGTAGAAGGAGAAGAAGAAGAAAACCCAAAGCAAACACAGCCACTTACCTCTTAAAATCCTTCAAAGCTCAAACCCTAGCTTAAAGATGGAAGAATACCCACTTGCAAGACTTGAGAGAGCAGAAAATGGAGATGAGGAGAAGAGAGAGAGGACGTGAGAAGGGAGAGAGCAGCTTCAAGTGGCTTTCACGGGAAGTTTCACTTCCTCTCTTCCCTCTCTCTACTCCCTCAAATCACATTTAATGCTCCCACCAACTCACACACATGTCACTTTACTAATGGACCTCTTAATCTCATCTTTTGACTAACAAACCAAGGCACCAAACTAAACTCACACCATATAATCCCTTATATAACACTTTTTCATCCAAGGCACCACACACACAATCCACTTGATTATATCCTTTACTCAAACTTAAATAATTAATTCACATACAAAAATTACCAACTCGCCCTTAATTTCCTTACTTATCATGCATAATCCTACTAGGCCTAGTTTGGGTTGTTACATTCACACTCTCAGCGAACTCCTCAAGTGATCCACGCCCCGAATTAGAAGCCATCTAAACAAACAAGAGGACAACCGCATCAGCGAATACAGTCCTAGACATATACACACAGATGCACATCAACACCCAGAAAATGCCTAAACTGGAGCTCTGATACCAAAAACTGTAACACCCCTTACCCATATGTAGGCGAACCCATCCACAAGGGAGTGAGATATCGTATGAGCAGGGGTGTCACCACACAGATCAATACAAAAACATACATCCAATCACATTATACATACTAAAATACATCGAAAATTTAAAACTTTGGAAACATCAGAATGATCATGCATTAATATAATAACATTCATTACAATAATGTTCTGATCACAACTGATATTACAAAATAGTTACAACTGTCAAAGATACATAGCGAAAGCTGTACAAAATAATACATAGAGAGTTCTATTACAAAAGAATCATACTACAAAAAATAAAGCACTAACACTAATCCCTCTGTGTTGGCTTGACTGGCGGCGACTCTCCCAAAAGCAAAATGCCTTCCGCACCTGCACGGGTGAACACACCGTGCTAAGCGATAACGCTTAGTGGGGAAACAAACAATAATATGTGGACGGCCATTCACAATGGTCGTCAAGGCAAATCACATACGATGATGGCATACTGAATATCATATCATATAATCATATCTGAATCACATTTATGGCATTCAAAAGCTTATAATCATATTCATATGCCAACAGATCATATACTCATAAATAGAGTCAATCAGATTCAAATACTTATAATCATATCAGACAAATCATAACACCTGCTGACTCACATTAATGGATAACGAGTAAACGTGTAGCAGTTATTAACTCAACATAATCAAAACTTATAACATATATATATCATTACAGACTTCAATAACCAGGCAATTTCTAGAAATTCAACAAGAAACCAAAATCATCAACATGCACATAATTCCCAAATCTGAATTCTTTAGCTCCAAATTACTTGGTACCACTTCCACCAGCTTTCTCCTTTCCCTTGGGATCACGAGTTTTTTGAGTTTTTGAGTTTTTGAGTCATCTTGAATCTATTTTAAACTTTAACAAGGGGAGTCAGATTCAAACATCTTGCTTCTATATCATCGAAATTTAAGGGTAAAGATTCTTGAATCCACTTTCATCATCTCATTTTATTTGTTATTATCATTGTTAATATTATCATCATCGCTGTTGACGTTATATTTGTTTTGTTATCATTATTATCATCATGATTATCATTCATTCTCATTAGTATCCTTAATATTATTATTGTTACATGCTAATGTTGTTGTTGTTGTTATTATTATTATTATTATTATTATTATTATTATTATTATTATTATTATTATTATTATTATTATTATTATTATTATTATTATTGTTATTATTATTATTATTATTATTATTATTGTTATTATTATTATTATTATTATTAATGCTGTTATTATTAATGTTGTTATTATTATTGCATTATTATTATTATTATTATTATTATTATTATTATTATTATTATTATTGTTATTGTTATTATTATTATTATTATTATTATTATTATTATTATTATTATTGTTTTTGTTGTTGTTGTTGTTGTTGTTGTTATTTCATTATTTTATTATTATTATTATTATTATTATTATTATTATTTTTATTATTGTTATTGTTATTATTATATAATTTTTGCATGACTAATTTCTAATCCTTTTTGCATGTGAGCTGTTTTGTGTATTAAATTAATGTATTCAATTTAACCCATTTCACTTCCTACATGCATGTTGACCATGTTTTATATTTCTCTTGCTCTTATGTTTATGTGCTTGATTTTGGGATTATTACTAATCTTTTTATTGCCGTTTTTCTTGTTTGGGTAAAATGTGATGTTTACTTATTTAAGGATCGTCGTGACCGAACGGAGGGGTCACGACTCGTGGGAAACTACATCACTTGGGTGAGACCTTACCAACCCTTTTATTTGTGTGATTGTTTTTGTTTATAAAATAATTTTATTTTGTATACGCGTCGATTAAAAAATCACAAAAATATTTTTACAACTAAATTGGGATTTTTATTAATAAATTGGGACCAATGTCCTCAATTTTAGCCAAGGAATGCAAAATGTCACTGATTAAAATAAAGAGTTAAATTTTCTAAAAATGGGATCACTCATCTCGGTTTTCAGGCCAATAGCCGAAATAACTCTTCGATCCCTCTTTAAGTGAGCATAAAAGAACCAATGTTCCCAAACCGAATAAATATCCCGATTTATGTATGTCTCATCTTTTGATTAATTTTGCTTGATTATTTAACTTTATGTATAATTAATTATTTTTGGGGCAATTTTATTTAGCTTTTCCTTTCATTTGGGGGATTGTATTTATCCCAATTTTTATTTTGTAATGATGTGTTTTGTGTGTTCATCGCTTTATTTATCGTTTTTCTTTATAGCTTTCATTTACCGCTTTTCTCGATGCTTGAATGCGCCTTTAATAAATTGCATTAATCGTGTGAGAAGAGAGATGGAATTTTCTAATCTAAAAACTCATTTATAACTTAACTTAAGGCATTAATAAGAGTGGAGTTCCGAACACCTTCTCTGGTTTAAGACCCTTGAGGTTAGATGACCTTTTCCATTTTCTTGTAAATTGGGTGGTGACTCCAAAATACCTCAAAGGTGCCTAAAGATTTCATGAGGCTAGATGAACTTCCCCAATGTTCGATTAGGTGGGAATTCTAAAATGTCACATGTTACCCAAGATCAAAAGACGCGAACCAATCCCTCTAACCCTAAAAACGGCCTCATAATGAGGGCCTTCCCGGTTCGGCGCGTATCACATTGGTAACTCCACTGGGGAGTTTGTGACTTTGCTCTGAAAGGGCCTTAGTTAAAATATATAATTGAGTTTTTAAAACCTAAAATTCTATCTCTTTTCGAAAATTGCACTGCATCATTTTAGAGCCTTAGAATTATGCTAGTTTGTGCCCTTATTCTATCCTGGTGCATTCCCGAAGCACAACCCTATGTTCACTCAATATGGGGAAGTGTTAAGGATAATCACTAGCCCAAGCCTAGTACCTTTCAGTATATCAAATGGAGACCCAATCGGTTGTTATTCTCGTTATGAGCTAGGCCCATTAGCAGGGACCATGCTTAGGTAGCCCTAAAGTAACTTCACCTTGACTAAAACTCATGTAATGGCAATAGATTCTTCCCCTAGGACAAATGAACCGTAATACGATACTTGTAATGTGGGCCATCATGTATTAAACAAAATTAAATGAATTGAGTGGACTTCCGTCAAAGGCTTTCATGCCCCGGTTGGGGGTCACCTTAACTTGATTGAAGTGTTTGAATACATAATGGCCAAAACTCATACGTATGTGCATTTTGAGAGACGTCATGCTGCCAAATTTTTGCCATGCACTACGCGCATTCATAGGGTCCCTTATTGACCCATGGATTAAGCCCACCTAGGAAGAGACTAATTGACCTCATGTGCGGGAGTCAAAAGGTTGGAAGGATCTACTTGCTTGTATATGGTTATGAATGTTGCATAACACATGATCATGCATTATATATGTCATTCATGCATCACTCTAATAATCTGAATCTTTCAGTCATCATAGATTCATCTAAGTGGTCTAGGGATCCCAGCAGATGGCTGAGCAGAAAACTTATCTTCAAGTTGCCAAAAGGGTATCAGTTTGGGGTTCAAATTCACTTTTGGAGGGCAGTGAGACTTTACCTTCAGACCTTTCGACAGAGTTTAGTATGGATAATCTTTCAAGATAAAAGGAGGCAATCCACGCTTTGATTGCTGAGGAAGTAGGTAGGAGATTGGAGGAATTTGAGAATAGGATGATGGCCAGGATGAGGAATTTGATCGCTATAATGACCCAGCCCGCTGGGCAGCCACTAGTTGCTCCTGCAGTAGGACAAAAGAAGTCAGATCCTGTTAGGGAGGATCCTCTAGTGATTTTACTCCCACTAGTGGTTGAGCTCTGGAGTGCACCCGAACCCAAGAGGGTTATTGTGGCGTGCGCCGGACCCGACCAGTTCTCGAGATGCCCACCTTTAGGGCTCAAGAGGGTTCGCGTCTTTTGATCTTGGGCAATCATGAGATATTTTGGACACCTCCTTCCAATAGAACACTAGAAAGATCATCTAATCTCATGAAACTTTTAGGCACCTTTGAGGTATTTTGGAGTCGCCACCTGACTTACAAGAAATTGAGAAAGTTCATCTAATCTCGGGGGTCTAAACCAGAGAAAGATTCAGAACTTTACTCTTATTATTGCCTTGGTTAATTATAAATAGATTTTTAATTTTAAATTTCTATCTCTCTTCTCACATGGTCATGCATTAAAAAAATAAACCGCAAATCAAGCACGAAAGTAAGCAGTAAAGAAAGCGGTAAAATAAAGCAAGCCACACAAAAATAAAGAAAAGATAAAATTGGGACAAAATATAATCCCCCAAATAAAAAAAGTATTAAAATTTGGGACAAAAGTGCAATCCCCCAAAATAAATCAATCAAAACATAAATAAATAAATAAATAAACATTCATAAATCGGGACATTATTTAGGATAGGAACATTGGTTCCTTCATTTTTACTTAGAAAGTCGAAGAGTTATTTTTTAGTATTTATCGATAAAATCGGGATGATTGATCCCATTATGAGAAAGTTAACTCTTTTTTTTAAAGGTGAGTTTTTATGGGTTAAAATTAGGACATTGGTCCCATTTTATTAGAAAAATATCCAATTTATTAATATAAAACTTTTTATGCGACTTTTTTAATTAACGTGGATAAAAATAATTAAAATTTATTACATATTACATAATAAAAACAAATAACATCAAAATAATGAAAAATAATAAAAATACTAAGATATGACAAATCCGACCAAAATGTTGTCTTCAAGTCCCCATGTGCTTCCATTTGCCATTGAAAAAGCTCACACATAAAAATAAGTATTGAAATAAAAAAAAACACAAATAAAAGTGATATTAGTAATAAAAATGAATTTTAACATATAACATATGAAAATGAATTAAAATAAATAAAATAAAATGCATTATGAGTGAGAAAATAATTAAATGACATAATAAAATAAGTAATTTAACATATTAACATACATAAAAACATACATGATGATAATAATAATAATAATAATAATAATAATAATAATAATAATAATAATAATAATAATAATAATAATAATAATAATAACAACAACTAATAATAATAATAGTAAACAAGAATAACAATAATAATAACAAATAATAGTGATAATAGATAATAATAATAATAATAACAAATAACAAATAATAATAATAATAATAATAATAATAATAATAATAATAATAACAATAACAATAATAATAATAATAATAATAATAATAATAGTAGTAGTAGTAGTAGCAGCAGCAGCAATTATAATAGCAAAAGTAATAGTAATAATAATAATAATAATAATAATAATAATAATAATAATAATAATAATAAAGAAGAAGATGAACAATCAAGTAAGCAAAAAGAAATAAAATAAATAAAACATATCAAAATATATTAAGTCTATGAACAAAATCACACCAAAAATAAAAACAATAATAGATCTAAAAATTTACATGGTTGCTAATTAATTATAAAAAAAAAAATAATAATAAAAAATAAAATCAAGCCCAAAATGTTCACCCTCAGATTTTGATTTGATAATTGAAGGTAGATGATCAATTTTCTTATCATGATTTTGAAACAAATAAGATTAGAAAAGTAAAATATAGAAGAAAAATTTTATGTTAAGAACAAAAGATTAATTTCTTTGTCTAAAGTAAAAATTGTTAAAAAAGAAGATAAAGATTCCCAAAAATAAAGAATTGTTCTCTTTGTCTCAAAAATTTACCTAGAAAATCAAATTAGAATATTTGGAGAATTTGTTCTTGAAGAAGAAGAAGAAGAAGAAGAAAAATTTTCTTAAGAAAAATCCTCCCTTTTTTCCTCTCAAAAAACCCATTTTATACCTAAAAAAATCAGATTTAATGAAGAAATTAAATTAATTTAATTCCCATTAAACACAAAAAACTGAAGAATTTCAAAGGTTTAGAGAAAAAACGATTTTAAAATTAAATTCTACCAAAAAATGAGAAAAATGCCATAAATTGGCTAAAAAGGCCCAAAAGGGCTGCTGGGGGGACACTGGGTGCGGAAGGGCGCCCAAGCACACGGAGAGGACGAACGACGCCCTGTCCATGCACCTGCTGCGTGCAGGGGATGGGCAAAGCTCGCGTCCAGTGACGCCCAACGCGCAGGCGAGCGATGCCCCCACCCGGCCAGCTCTGCGCGAGGCGCGCGGGCGGGCGCGCTGGGCGCTATCGGGGGTGCGCCAACGCATGTCGACACCCGATTTTTTTTTAAATAAATAATTTTGACAAAAATAATTTCCTTTTAAAAATCCTTTTTTTATTTTAAAATACAAAAAATTTATTTAAAAACACATTTTTTTTAAAAAAAAATCAATATTGACAAGAAAACTATCACTTTTAACTTTCTCTTTGCCTATAAATAGACACAATTAATTTTATCACTGGATAACCCTAATCTGAGATGCCTGGGGAGCCGGTGTCTACAGTTGCCCCCAATTTTGGGGAGGCTAGTGTATGGATGCCTAGGTGAGTCAAAATTCAGAAAAAAGAAAGAGACACGTACCTGAGGCTGCCTCCTTCCAGCTGCTCCCAAGAAAACAGTGTCTTGATTTGAAAGTTATCCTTCCAGATCGCACCGAGTCGCTGATAAGAGTACGAAGTGCGGTTATTCTAGAATATTATCGAGCCATTAAATAGACTACAAAGTGATTGCACTGAGTCGCTGATAAGGTTACAAAGTGTAGGTGTTGAATATCACCGAGCCGTTAAATAGACTATAAAGTGATTGCACCAAGCCGTTAAATAGACTACAAAGTACAAGGGCCATCCTTAGATGGTGATGCGCCAAGTCTGCTCCAGACTTACAAAACGCGGGAAATAGAGATTTGCCTTTTAAGAGGAATCGAAAAATTGAACCTGAGTAGACTTCACCTTGCTCGGGTGAATGTTAATATTGAGTTAAAACTGTCCTTAACCAGCTTTTGCTTGTGCAGCCTTCATTTGGACCTTTCCTACAAAGCTGTGTGCACATGAATATATACAAGAGATTGTGCATGCAAGTATAAATGGTCATATGCAGATGTCTGCTAAAGAATGGTATGAAATGCATGCAAAAATAGATAGACCATGTCCTGAGTGGTTAAGGATCCGCTCGCATTGTATGATGCCCCCTGAGGATCTAGAAATGTCATCTTAGCTTAGGGACTCTGACCTATAAACTCTTCAGAGAGAACCGTCAGGTGTGCATCTTTGCCCTCCGGTCAATGAGCTTACGTCTTTTGCTATGAGACGTACTGCATTTCATCCCAAGATTTTGACCCATGTCCTGAATTATGCATTATCAGCCTGAAGGGAGATTATCCGAAGCAATACTGCCTTGTCGCTCCAAGCATTGAAGTTATTGTTTTAAAGGTAGTGCGTCCCTTGTGGATTTTCACACTAGCTTTTCTTTGTGGGAAATACGTCCCTTTAGGGATTTTCACATAACCCTTTGCCTAATTTTTGCCTAAAATGGACCCAACCCAATCCAGCAGCTTTTATTCATATCATTTTCTTGTAGGGCAGACTACCTATTTCTAGGTTTTCACCCTACCCTTTGGCCTAACTTTTGCTTAGATAGCCAGTCACAGTTCATCTCTAATGGTCTTTTTTCTCTTGTCCTTTAGATGGGGCTATAAGAAAAAGCTAAAGCTACTATTAGGGTCACCCCCTAGGGCAATCAGTAGTTATCCGTTGAGGCATTTCCTTCCCCGACAGTAGTTGTATTCATTTGCATCTCTCAATGAGGGTGCTACTAGATTGAGTGAGGCAGCAGATGAAGATATCAGCTTTATTACCCCTAGTTCCTCCCTCATGCTGTGACTCTGGATGGCTCTTTAGGATGTGCCCTGTTGTGTGGCATTCGTGAAGCTACCTTCTACATTACCGCCTGCTGTGTTCAACAGTTCGGAGGGATTCAAGATGTTGTGAGGCATCCTTTATCCTTTCAAGGTGGTCCTTCATCTTTGACTTTACCTCCAAGTACCATATCATTCGAACATAGCTGCTTGTAAAGACTATTATATCACTGATCGGAGATTGCCCCTTTGCTTCTACAAGTGCATACAGGATGTGGGGGCCCCGTCTCGTGGTTGATAACAAGGCCCATTGACCTAGACATCTGGCCGGCAAAAGCAGTAGCAGAGCATAGTTATTTAGATTAGATGCATTCTATAGTGAACGATGTTTCTCTTTTTATAAAAGAACTAGAAAATAATGAACATGTCAGTTGAATTGCCTTTGTTTTCTATCTTTTTGCAAAATTGTGTACATTTCAGTATAATTTCTTTACTCATGATCACTATTAAACATAGATTCAAAATGCAAAATTACATTTAATATCAAAATGGATCTTAAAAGCATCAGAACTCTTATTTCCAATCAGCCCTCTCGGGTTTTTTTTATCAAACATTTTCTCTTAAGCCTCTAATTTTTGCCCAGGATGCCTTTTTTGGTTTTCATCCTATTGAGGCGCCCATTTTTAGCAAGGTCACCTTTTTTCGATTTTCAACCCGTGGGGCATTTATTCTCTTCTTTTGATTTTTAGTCTTTAGCCATGGAACCTCTTAGGTCTGTCAATACTGACTAGTTTTTCAAATTCATTTCCATCACTATCTATCGAAATCACTACTTCCTTGGACAACAGCTTTTTCAGAACAAATGGGCTTCCCCATGTTAGCCTGAATTTACCTCGTATGCTCGGAACATCTGGTCTCATTTACCTGGAGACTAAATCTCTCTCTTTTAGCGAGTGCTTTCTAACTTTCTTTCCAAATGATCAAGCAAGTCTTTCCTGATAGATCTGGTGGTGATAATAAGCCCGTGACCTATTTTTGTCTAACATGTTCGACTGCAGTAATCGCTGTTACGCCCAATCAGTTTTCAAAATTCGGGCTTCTATGACTACCCCTAATGGCTTGAGCTCCACTTCAACATGCAACACTGTTCCCATCCTGTACACCAAGGAATAAGGTGTTGGCTCTCACAGAGGTTGTGATGGTGGCTCTATAGCCCCAAAGTACCAAACGTAATTTCTCTGCCCAACCCTTGTAGTTCTGAACCATTTTGGCCAAAATATTTTTGACGTTCTTGTTGGCCGTCTCAATTGCCCATTGGCTTGAGGGCAATATGGAGAGGATCTATGATACTCATTGTGTCACACCCCGTTTGCCGCATAGTAGTATGAGCCATGATTGTGCATGTGCATTGTATGAGTTTTGGAATGTCATAAGGGCATTATGGATAGAAATGTATGTTTTGAGAGTTTTGTTAGCATATGGGTGCATGTGTGGTGTTAGGGTGTGAATTAGTTAGGTTGCATTTGGGTGTGCTTACTCATATGTTTGTACGATGTGTTTGTTGGGCTGTGCTAGAGTGTGTGTGTTCACACATTTGTAGGGTATGTATTAGTTGGGAGAGTCTTATGTGTATGTGATGCATGTGCTTTGGGTGTGAGTGATCAAATCCCACTAATAGGGAAGTGACACTTGTCTAGGGTTAGGAAAAGAAAAAGAAAAAGGAAAGAGAAGAGTGGGATGGGCGGTGGCTGCCTTCATTTCCCGTTTCCCCTTTCCCCTCACTCTCTTCTTCTTCCTTTTCTCTTCCTCTAAGAACCCTAGCTTGGAATCAAGGCTTAGTTGGTAGGAATTGATCATCCTTTAGCATTTGAGAGGTAAGTCTATTGCATTTTTTCTTCTTTTCTTCAATTGGTTCATCATCTTCTTCATATTTTTTTGGGTTTGGGTTTTTAATCTAGAGTTACTTTGTTGTGTGTTTTGATGGGTTGTGGTTAGTTGAGCCTCCCCGTGACCCGAAAGGCAAGGAGAAGGCGGGATCTAGTACAGCTCATTAAATTTGGAGCTAAGGAGAGAAGGTTTGGGAATTTATGTCATTTTGATGTTCTTGTGTTCATATATGCATGTTTATGAAATTTTGGATTTTGATTGTGTAAATGGACTCAAATTGGTATGCATGTTATGGGTTATTAGTTGTGATAAATGATTATGCATAAATGTGGATTTTTTTGAAGTGATTGTGAAGTTGATTGTATTGAGCTGAAATTTCTAGATTTTAAGATTCTTGAGATGTTAATTGTGTAAATTGTTAAATTGATGAGATTTGATGTTTGAAATGTGTTATATTGTGTTGCTCTTGGTGTTTGGGAAGCTCAATTTAAGGTAAGAAGTGATTTGAGTTAAAGGGTTTGAGTTTTGGGTGTTGTGAACTTGGAATTTCTGCAGATTTTTCGTGTAAGGGCTGGAATTCATGAGTCTATCGCGAGCGCGACACTATCGCGAGGTCACGATAGAGCCCGATGAAAGCAGCCCTCGTACGCGCTCGAGCTCTCCGCCGAGCCGCGCAGTGATGCTGCTATCGCGAGCGCGATGCCTGTCGCGAGCGCGACAGAGAGCTCGTCTGCCGATCCATTTTGGAGCAAGCCTTTGGCGCGAGCACGATGGATCTGCTAGGCAGCTCACTGTCGTGAGCGCGACATTTATCGCGAGCGGATCTTGCTCCCCCGCAAGGTCACGAGGATTACCGTGGTCGCGGCTTGGGGCAAGTTTGCCTCTGTCGCGAGCGCGACAATTGTCTCGATCGCGACAGTGAACCTGATTCTGCCTTATTTGTTGACTTCGTCTTTTCTTTTAAAATGAATTTCCAAGGGTTTCTTCATGAGTTTTCCCCTGTATGTTGTATAAAATGCTTATTTATATGTGTATTATGATGAATCTCTTATGATAATAATATGCTATAATTTGGAACTTGAAATGTGTTATGTATGACCTGCGAGAGTCAGTCTAGTAGATAGTTAGGCATGCCTAATAGAGTCTCTTAGCTGCAGCCCTCAGTTCTGTTCGGACCTCGATCAGGTCCCGTTTGGTTCCTCGCGAACCCTATGCGTTTCGGATCTTGTTTAAGGTCCCCTTTGCACCAATGTTTTGAATGCGAGAAAATAAGATGATTTTCGACTCGTACTTGTAAAGTACGCTATGCGTTCGATTCGTACCCGTAAGGTACGCTATGCGTTTACTCGTTATCCACTATTGTGAGTCAGCAGGTGTTATGTTTGCTTTATTTGCCCCGATGTAATTATACGAATGAGATATCCGAATGTTCATATTGATCAGTGTATATGTATAAGGATGCGGGCATGTGCTGTTGAAAGTATGGCTTTTATATGCTGGAATGTACATTTATATACTATAATTATCTGCATGTAGCATTATGAATGTGGTTTGCTTTGATGACCATTGTGAATGGCCGTCCATTTTCACTTGTGCGTTTCCACACTAAGCGTTTTTCACTTAGCACTGTGTTTTTACCCGTGCAGGTGCGGAAGTTATTTTGCTGGGTTAGTTGCCACCGGTCAAGCCAACACGGAAGTGATTAGTGTAGGGCTTATTTTTGTAATAGTTTGATAATTCTTTTTGTAATAGAACTCTCTGTATTAGTATTTTGTGTAGCTTCCACTCTTGTATATGTATTTTGCATATGTATTAACTTTTGTATCCGCAAGTTGATCAGAACAGTAATGTAATGTACTTTATTATATTAATGCATGATCAGCTTTCGCATGATGTATCTTAAAGTTTTTGACTATCCCATATTTATGAATGTATGTTGATCGAACGTATGATTTGTATTGTATGAGCGTGGTGGCACCTTAACTCATACGGCATCTTACTCCTTATCGGATGGGATCGCCTATGTATGGGTAGAAGGTGTTACAGTTTTTGGTATCAGAGCCTAGGTTTAGGCGTTTCTGGGAGATGTGTTGTTGTTGTTGTTTGTAGATGTGCATGGTATATGTCTAGGACTGTGTTGGCTGATGCGGTTGTCCTTTTGTTTGTTTAGCTGGATTTTAATTCTGTTCGAGGGTCACTTGAGGAGTCCGTCGCGAGCGGGAATCCTAAAGCTGCTGATCCTTCACATTCTGGGTCGGCTTAACCTGCTAGGGTCCAGCCCGAGGCTGCAGCCATGCCCTTTGAAGCTATGCTTAAGCTATCTCAGGATATGGCTCGAGTCTTGGAGAGAGTGATAGCCCCTAAGGCCCCGACTGAGAGTTTGAGAAGAGCTGGTGCTGAAGATTTCTATGGCACGGGTTTAGATGAGTTTGAGTTGGCTGAGAAATGGCTAGACAAAGTGAAGCGTGCATTAAGAGAAGTCCGGTGTCCTCTTGATCAACAGGCAGAGTGTGCAGTAGCTTTACTGCAAGGGTCCGCTTATGAATGGTGGGAGTTAGTTTGCAGGCATCCTCAGTTGCCAGATCCAGTCACATGAGATTTCTTCTTAAGGGAGTTTACTAACAAGTATGTGACCCAGACATATAAGGATGCCAAGTGGGCACAGTTCCTGAGCTTGAAGCAAAGGACTATGTCTATCTCAGAATTTGAGAAAGAGTTTAACCGGTTATCACGGTATGCTCCTAAAGGTATTTTGACAAGTGAGTTCCGAATTAGGCATTTTGAGGCTGGGCTGAATGAGTCCTTGAGGGCTATGTCGATTTCGTTGATGAGTACTCCAAGAGTGAATTATTATCAAATTATGGAAGCAGCTGTAAGGGCTGAGAGGTCAGAAACTATTCTGAGAGAGAGGGCTCTGAGGAGGAATCATCCCCGTGGTGGTGGTTCATCTTCTTCATCTTCGGGTAAGAGACCCAGGAACCCACAGGATGAGTCCTCAGCTGGTCCAGCTACACGGGGTGGATGATAGTGTTCTATAGCGGTGTCAGGTTTTGATAGAGGTAATTCAGGTATTAGGACTGAGATGCTTCCAGAATGTTCTCATTGTAGCAAGCGGCATAGAGGTGAGTGTAGGTGGCTCACTGGTGGGTGTGTCCGTTGTGGGAGCACCAAGCACTTTTTGGCCAACTTTTTGAGATCATATGAGGCGTCTGGAGATCAGAGAGAGGCCAGTAGAGTTGGCTCTAATGCCACGCAAGCTACTCGTGGTAGGGGCCGAGGTAGAGGTCGAGGTGGTCGACCTAGAGAGGGTGCTACATCTGAGACAGTTGAGCGACAGTTGCCTGTTCCAGCAAGGGCTTATGCTGTGAGAGCCAGAGAGGAGCAGGACGCACCTGATGTGATTGCTGGTAAGTTTCTACTCCATGACACTGAAATGTATGCACTAATTGATCCTGGTTCCACACACTCATATTTGTGCACGGATAAGATTCTTGACAAGTTGCATGTGGTCAATCAGCTAGATTATGAGATATGTGTGACCAGTCCATTAGGGCATAGTGTCAATGTGAGCAGAGTTTATAGGAATTGTCCCCTTATGGTTGAGGGAGTTGAGTTTCCAGTAGATCTGATTGAGTTGCCTTTCAGAGAGTTTGATCTGATTTTGGGTATGGACTGGTTGGGTAAGCATCAAGCTTTGGTTGACTGTCATAGGAAGACAGTTGTGCTTCGGGATAAGAATCAGTCTTTGGTATTTGTTAAAGGTTTAGGCGCTAGTTCTTTGAACAATGTTATTTCTGCCATGCAAGCTAAGAGGTTTATTAGGAAGGGTTGTGAGGCTTTTCTGGCAGTTGTGTTGGATTCTAAGAGGGATCAAGTTCGGATTGAGGACATCCCTGTTGTGCGGGAGTTAAGTGATGTGTTCCCAAGTGAGTTGCCGGGTTTGCCCCCTGAGAGAGAAGTCGAGTTGTCTATAGAGATTATGCCGGGTACCACTCCCATATCGAAAGCACCTTATCGGATGGCGCCTATAGAGTTGAGGGAACTCAAGGCCCAACTACAAGAGCTATTGGATAAGGGTTTTATTCGACCCAGCATATCTCCATGGGGAGCTCCGGTTCTGTTTGTTAAGAAGAAAGATGGATCTTTGCGGATGTGTATCGACTATAGGCAAATCAATAAGGTCACAGTGAAGAATAAGTATCCTTTGCCTAGAGTCGAGGATTTGTTTGATCAGCTTCGAGGTGCAGGTGTCTTTTTGAAGATTGACCTTCGATCAGGGTATTATCAGTTGCGAGTTAAAGATGAGGATGTGGTTAAGACTGCATTCCGGACTCGGTATGGCCACTATGAGTTCCTTGTGATGCCGTTTGGTTTGACCAATGCTCCAGCGGCATTCATGGATTTGATGAATAGAGTGTTTAGGCCATACTTAGATCGGTTTGTAGTGGTGTTTATAGATGATATTTTAGTGTATTCCAAGAATGAGAATAAGCATGAGGAACACCTTCGGCTGGTTTTACAAGTTTTGAGGGAGCATCGGTTGTTTGCCAAGCTTAGTAAGTGCGATTTTTGGCTTCGAGAAGTGTCATTTTTGGGTCATGTTGTGTCGGCCAAAGGTATTCAAGTTGATCCGGCTAAGATTGAGGCAATAGTTGATTAGAAGGTGCCTAGGAACGTTCAGGAAGTGCGGAGTTTTCTTGGTTTGGCGGGTTACTACCGTCGGTTTGTTAAGGGTTTTTCAGTGATTGCCGCCTCGATGATGAGATTGTTGAGAAAAGGTGTTAGGTTTGAGTGGTCGGATAAATGCCAGGCTTGTTTTGATCAGTTAAAGAAGTTGCTAGTCGAGGCTCCTATACTTACTCAATCCATCTCGGGTAAGGATTTGTAATGTATAGTGACGCTTCGGGTGTCGGTCTTGGTTATGTTTTGATGCAAGAAGGTAAGGTTGTGGCTTATGCTTCTCGGCAGTTGAAGCCACATGAGAGGAATTATCCGACACACGATTTGGAATTAGTAGCTGTTATCTTTGCTCTGAAGATTTGGCGCCATTATCTGTATGGGGAAAGTGTAGGATCTTTACAGACCATAAGAGTTTGAAGTATTTCCTCATGCAAAAGGAGTTGAACATGAGATAGCGCCGTTGGCTTGAGTTGTTTAAGGATTACAACTGCATAGTGGATTACCATCCGGGTAAGGCCAATGTAGTCACGGATGCCTTGAGTCGGAAGTCAGTTTCAGCTTTGTTTTTAAGGCATTTCAAATGGAGATTGGATATAGATGGAGCTTTGGTTGCTCAGCTGAGAGTGAAGCCTGCCTTGAGACAGAAGATTGTGGATGCTCAGAGAGATGATGAGAAGCTACAGCGGGTTGTGCAAGAGGTCAAATTGGGTAACCAGTCAGAATTCAGTGTTCAGAATGAGGTGCTTCTGTTTAGAAACCGCTTGTGTGTGCCTGAGCATGAGGAATTAAAGAAACAGCTTTTGAGTGAGGCGGACACCACGATTTTTACCATGCATCCTGGCAGTGAGAAGATGTATCGGGACATGAAGCAGTTCTATTGGTGGCCCGGTATGAAGAGAGATATTGTGGATTTTGCATCCAAGTGTTTGACCTGTCAGCAGGTAAAGGCCGAGCATCAAGTTCCTTCGGGATTGCTTACGCCTTTATCTGTTCCCGAGTGGAAGTGGGAGGATATCGCTATAGACTTTGTATCTGGTTTGTCTTTGACTCAAAGGAAGCATGACTCGATTTGGGTAATAGTGGATCGGCTTACGAAATCAGCTCATTTCTTACCAGTAAGAGTAAATTATCCGATGGATAGGCTGGCCAGTATCTATGTGGATGAGATAGTTCGGTTGCATGGTGTGCCATTATCTATAGTATTAGATCGAGATCCGAGGTTCACTTCAAAGTTTTGGAAGGAGCTGCAAAAGGCTTTGGTCACCAAGTTGAATTTCAGTACGGCATTCCATCCTCAAACAGATGGTCAGTCAGAGCGAGTCATTTAGATTCTGGAAGATATGTTGAGAGCTTGTGTTTTGGACTTTCCGGGTAGTTGGGACAGATATGTGTCGCTCATGGAGTTTGCCTACAATAACAGTTATCAGTTGAGTATCGGTATGTCACCGTATGAGGCTTTGTATGGTTAGCAGTGTAGAACTCCAGTTTGTTGGACCGAGCTATCCGAACGTTTAGTAATTGGGCCAGAGTTGGTTAGGGATACCGAGGAAAAGATCAGAGTTGTGCAATAGAATTTAAAGGCGGCTAAGGATCGACAAAAGTCTTATGCCAACTTGAAGAGGAAAGATGTGCAGTTTGAAATAGGGGACAAGGTTTTCCTTAAAGTTTCACCTTGGAGGAAAGCACTTCGATTTGGAAAGAAGGGTAAGCTTAGTCCTCGTTTCATTGGTCCTTATGAGGTTTTGGCTAGAGTTGGTCCGGTACCCTATAGATTGGCTTTACCGATAGAGTTGGCGAAGTTGCATGATGTGTTCTATGTTTCGATGCTTCGTCGATACAGATCAGATCCTTCTCATGTTTTGTCAGTTCAAGAGGTACAAGTGCAGCCAGATTTTTCCTATGATGAAGAACCAAGAGCTATCCTGGCTAGAGAAGTGAGACAGTTGAGAAGTAAGCAGATTCCTTTAGTAAAAGTGTTATGGAACCATCATGGAGTTGAGGAAGCGACTTGGGAACTAGAGGAGTCGATGAGAGCTCAGTATCCGCATTTGTTCAGTGCAGGTGAGAATTTCGAGGACGAAATTCTTGTTAGTAGGGGAGAGTTATCACACCCCGTTTGCCCCCTAGTAGTATGAGCCATGATTGTGCATATGCATTGTATGAGTTTTGGCATGTCATAAGGGCATTGTGGATAGAAATGTATGTTTTGAGAGTTTTGTTAGCATATGGGTGCATGTGTGGTGTTAGGGTGTGAATTAGTTAGGTTGCACTTGGGTGTGCTTACTCATATGTTTGCAGGATGTGTTTGTTGGGCTACGCTAGAGTGTGTGTGTTCACACATTTGTAGGGTATGCATTAGTTGGGAGAGTCTTGTGTGTATGTGATGCATGTGCTTTGGGTGTGAGTGATCAAATCCCACTAATAGGGAAGTGACACTTGTCTAGGGTTAGGAAAAGAAAAAGAAAAAAGAAAGAGAAGAGTGGGATGGGTGGTGGCTGCCTTCATTTCCTGTTTCCCCTTTCCCCTCACTCTCTTCTTCTTCCTTTTCTCTTCCTCTAAGAACCCTAGCTTGGAATCAAGGCTTAGTTGGTGGGAATTGATCATCCTTTAGCATTTGAGAGGTAAGTCAATTGCATTTGTTCTTCTTTTCTTCAATTGGTTCATCATCTTCTTCATATTTTTCTGGGTTTGGGTTTTTAATCTAGAGTTACTTTGTTGTGTGTTTTGATGGGTTGTGGTTAGTTGAGCCTCCCCATGACCCGAAAGGCGAGGAGAAGGCGGGATGTAGTGGAGCTCATTAAATTTGGAGCTAAGGAGAGAAGGTTTGGGAATTTATGTCATTTTGATGTTCTTGTGTTCATATGTGCATGTGTATGAAATTCTGAATTTTAATTGTGTAAATGGACTCAAATTGGTATGCATGTTATGGGTTATTAGTAGTGATAAATGATTATGCATAAATGTGGATTTTTTTGAAGTGATTGTGAAGTTGATTGTATTGAGCTGAAATTTCTAGATTTTAAGATTCTTGAGATGTTAATTGTGTAAATTGTTTAGTTGATGAGATTTGATGGTTGAAATGTGTTATATTGTGTTGCTCTTGGTGTTTAGGAAGCTCAATTTGAGGTAAGAAGTGATTTGAGTTGATGGGTTTGAGTTTTGGGTGTTGTGAACTTGGAATTTCTGGAGATTTTTCGTGTAAGGGCTGGAATTCACGACTTTGTCGCGAGGTCGTGACAGAGCCCGGTGAAAGCAGCCCTCGCACGCACTCGAGCTCTCCGCCGAGCCGCGCAGCGACGCTGATGTCGCAAGAGCGACAGAGAGCTCGTCTGCCGATCCATTTTGGAGCAAGCCTCTGTCGCGAGCGCGATGGATCTGCTAGGCAGCTCACTGTCGCGAGCGCAATAGCGAGTTGATCTTGCTCCCCCGCGAGATCATGAGGATTACCGTGGTTGCGACCTGGGGCGAGTTCGCCTCTGTCGCGAGCACGACAATTCTCGCGATCGTGGCAGTGTACCTGATTCTGCCTTATTTGTTGACTTCGTCTTTTCTTTTAAAATGAATTTCCAAGGGTTTCTTCATGAGTTTCCCCTGTATGTTGTATAAAATGCTTATTTATATGTATATTATGATGAATCTCTTATGATAATAATATGCTATAATTTGGAACTTGAAATGTGTTATGTATGACCTGCGAGAGTCAGTCTAGTGGATAGTTAGGCATGCCTAATAGAGTCTCTTAGCTGCAGCCCTCAGTTCTGTTCGGGCCCCGATCAGGTCCCGTTTGGTTCCTCGCGAACCCTATGCATTTTGGATCTTGTTTAAGGTCCCCTTTGTACCAATGTTTTGAATGCGAAAAAATAAGATGATTTTCGACTCGTACTTGTAAAGTACGCTATGCGTTCGATTCGTACCCGTAAGGTAAGCTATGCGTTTACTCGTTATCCACTATTGTGAGTTAGCAGGTATTCTGTTTGCTTTATTTGCCCTAATTTGATTATATGAATGAGATATCCGAATGTTTATATTGATTAGTGTATATGTATAAGGATACGGGCATGTGCTGTTGAAAGTATGGCTTTTATATGCTGGAATGTACATTTATATACTATGATTATCTGCATGTACCATTATGAATGTGGTTGCTTTGACGACCATTGTGAATGGTCGTCCATTTTCACTTGTGCGTTTCCCCACTAAGCATTTATCGCTTAGCACGGTGTTTTTACCCGTGCAGGTGCGGAAGTTATTTTGCCATGTTAGTCGCCGCCGGTCAAGCCAACACAGAAGGGATTAGTGTAGGGCTTATTTTTGTAATAGTTTGATAATTCTTTTTGTAATAGAACTCTTTGTATTAGTATTTTATGTAGCTTCCACTCTTGTATATGTATTTTGGATATGTATTATCTTTTGTATCTGCAAGTTGATCAGAACAATAATGTAATGTACTTTATTATATTAATGCATGATTAGCTTTCGCATGATGTATCTTAAAGTTTTTGATTATCTCATATTTATGAATATATGTTGATCAAACGTATGATTTGTATTGTATGAGCGTGGTGGCACCTTGACTCATACGGCATCTTACTTCTTATCCGATGGGATCGCCTACGTATGGGTAGAGGGTGTTACACAGTGCCATACTTTCGGAGTACCTTCTTAGCTTTAGCCATAAACGGCCCCCCGTCCTTGGACACAACGTGGTGCGGGAGACCACATCGACATATCAGATTCCTCTTGATGAACTTCTCTCGATGAACATGTCTATATCCCGAGCGTCAACTTTCTTGAAGGACTCGGCTTCTACCCACTTGGTGAAGTAGGCAATAGCAACTATGATGAACCTATATCCGTTAGAGGCCATAGGGCGTACTTCCCCTATGATGTCTATTCCCCAAGCTCGAGCAATCCGTATCCATTGTAAGTCCATAGAGTCCTTGTCTCATGATCCTTTTCACTAGCATTTCATCTTCCATATGTCCTCTGCAGATTTCGGCATGAACTTCTTCCATGACCTTCTTAGCTTCTTTTTCGTCCACACATCTTAACTTTGCGGATCAGTCTTTTGGTCCTTTACGGTAGCCAAGAAGAAGGGCAAAGTACGGGTATGTATAGATAACGGGATTTGAACAAAGCTTGCCCCAAAGATGACTCTCCTTTGCCCCATGTCAACAGTTTTTGGCCATATCTACACATCAATTCTTTTCTTTTGTATACATTTCTTTTTTTGTTTTTGTTTTTTTATTTTGGTTTTCTTTTTCGATTAACTTTGTTCAAATCCTGGTAGTTCACACATACATGCACTTCTCTTCTTAACTATTGGGGACAACATTGATCAAGCCAGTCAGGCGTTGCACTTTGACAAGAAATTTGGGTCCATTTCTACTTGTTGATCTCCCTTTTAAACCTTTTCTGCCCCTTCTGGCTTGAGTCTTCTGAATTTCTGCTTGATTGGTCCATGATCGTTATATGCCACCATAGTGTGTTCGGCGACTCCACGATCATCTCTCGGCATGTCTTCATAGGTCCAAGCAAAGACTTTTTCACACTTTTTTTTATTCTCATAAATTTTAATCTCTCGTCAAGAGTTATATCAGATGCTATCAAGATTTTCTTTGGGTTCTCCAAAGTCTCCGAGATTAAGTGGGATGACATCAGTTGAATCGATGTTAAATATGAATGAGTCGTGATCATGATTATGCACAGTGAAATTATGAGAAATATCACACAAATAAGTAAAAACCATTCATTTTATTTAAAAATTAGGATTAAAAATTTCATTATCAAATAGTTCCAGAATAAAAAGAACATCTAAATAGCTATCTTCTTCCTGTTTCCACTAGCACAGATGTTTTAGCCAATGGCTCATTATCATCCTCAGAGACCATCTTCCCCGCCCCTTAGCTCCTCATCAATGAGGTCTTGAACTTGTCTCCTCAGAGTCCAACATTCATCAGTCTTGTGCCCAATGTGCTGATGGTATGCGCAGTACTGATCCGCCTGGTTGGCTGGCATTGGCTGTATTTTCCCCTTAATAATAAAATGAGCGAGGTGCTTCGACAAAGGCCTTTCCAGTATGGCATAGCAGCGTTAAGCCATTCCAAAGGTTGAAACCCTTATGGCCCCAAAATTTTTCCCACTGCTACCCATGAGACTTGAGCTCCCATGATTACCCCTTCGGCGTTCAGGATTTGTGATCTACTTATTATCGATCAGATCCTGAATCTCATGCCTTAGCCTTGCATAATTATTCGTCACATGCCCAGTGTACTGGTGGTATGCGCAGTACTCATTCTCCTTATGCCCAGGTTGCCCCTAGGTTTTAGCCGACCTGGGTGCCAAGGGTTTTAACTCTCCCTCTTTCTCAAGCTTCTTCAAAAACCATGACAAGGGTCGGCCTAGGTTTGAAAGTACCTTTGACTTGCCCCCTGATCTCTAGCTGGCCTGGTCGATCCTAGTCGCAAGTTCCTCTCCAATGTTTGAGGCAAAGATTTGTCTAAGCTAAAATAATATTTTTGGGTTGTTCTGGTTGCTGATACTCCTTATCTCCCCCAAGTGCCGACACAGCCGTCATACCTATACAGTTGACTTCTCATTTTTAAGTTCATAGCGACTTTCTTGCGAGCAGCCATAGTAGTTGCAAGCTTGGACTTTAAAATTTCTTTTTCAAAAACATCCACCTTTCCTTTCAGGCTTCATGTCATTGCCAGAAACCCATCCTCCTGAACCTGCTTCTTGCCTTTTTGTTCAGATGATGGAGTGAAAGGCAGCTCTCCTTTAGACTCAGTTGGTGGTAGGTGCACTTCCTTAGTCAGATCATGCTCTTTTTGCAACATGGTAGGAGTAGTAGGCTGTTGCCCGGCGGGTGGCATCACAACGACAGCTAAATTCCCCAAAATAGTAGTCATCCGGGCTTCAAACTTCTCTCCCATCTTCCTCACTATATCATCCTCTACTTTAGGAACACCATTTCTCACAGCCTGAGGAATTACTAGCTCATCCTCTTCCTCTACCATGAAATCATCTTTCGGGTCAGGAATTCTTCTCTGCTTAGCTGGTGTTGCTGCTCTAGGCTCAACAACTGGTTATCGTATGGTAGCGACTGCTATAGGAGCCTCTTCCATAGTAGGCAATTCAACTTGCTCTATAGCAGGGGCTACAAGCGGTTGCCCGGCACTCGGTGCCTTTTGAGCAGCAATGTTCCCTATCATGGCTAACATCCTCCTCTCAAAATCCTCAAACCTCTTGCCTAAGTCCTGTACTGTCAAAGCACTAGTTTCCTGTGGTAAATCTCCCATCACGGACCCTGAAATCCCTGCCAACCAATTCAAACTCTGACTTGCTTTTCAGGCAATTATCGGGATCCCTAAACCACCCAAGCAAATGTTCCTCAGTGGCTAAAAAATGAGGAGTTAGAATGATGCATGGATGACATGTAGTGCATGATCGTGCTATGCAGATGGTCCTCGATGAGTGAAAGATCAATAAATTACAATGATATGATGCGATGCATGGAAAAAATTATATGCATGATGGTATGTACATGTGAAAAATAATATGCAGGCAAAAGGATATACACACATAAAATAAAATGCACATATATATTTTTATTTTTTATTTTTTATTAACATGCATGAATGACACGTGATGCACGAGCATACTGTGCAGCATCCACAATCACATGCAAGCAGATAGATCCTTCCAACCTTATCACTCCCACACATGAGGTCGTGTGGTCTCTTTCCTAAGTGGGCTTGATCCATGGGTCAACAGGGGACTCGATGAATGCACATAGTGCACGGTGAAAAATCGGCAGCATAAGATCTCTTGCCTAATGTTCATATGCATGGGTTTCTGACCATTATGTATTTAAACACCTCAATTAAATTAAGATGGGCCCATCGGGGCATTGAAGCCTTTGATAAAAGACCAACTAATTTAACTGATTTTGTCCAATATATGACGGCCCACATAGCAAGCACGGTATTATGGTACATTTCACCTAGTGGAAGTATCTATTGCCATTATATGAGCTTTGGTCAAAGGTAGTGATACTTTAGGGCTACCCAAGCATGGTCCCTGCCAACAGGTCTAGCTTATCACGAGCATAACGACCAATTGGATCTCCATTTGATATACCATAAGGTACGAGGCTTGGGCAGGTGATTATCCCTAACACTTCCCCACACTAAGTGAACGTAGGGTCGTGCTTCGAGAATGCACTGAGGTTAAGAAAGGGACAAAACTAGCATAATTTTAAGGCTCTAGCATGGATGCAATGCAATTTTTCGAAGAGAGATAGAATTTTAATTTAAAGAAACCCAATTATATTATTAACCAAGACAGTTTCGGAGCAAAGTTTCAAAGTCCCCAGTGAAGTCGCCACTGTGATGTGCACCAGACCCGACAAGTTCCCGGGATGCCCGCCTTTAGGGCCCGCGAGGGTTCGCGTCTTTTGATCTTGGGCAATCATGAGATATTTTGGACACCTCCTTCCAATAGAACACTGGAAAGATCATCTAATCCCATGAAACCTTTAGGCGCCTTTGAGGTATTTTGGAGTCGCCACCCAATTTACAAGAAATTGAAAAAGTTCGTCTAACCTCAGGGGTCTAAACTAGAGAAAGATTCGGAACTTTACTCTTATTATTGCCTTGGTTAATTATAAATAGGTTTTTAATTTTAAATTTCTATCTCTCTTCTCACATGGTCATGCATTAAAAAAACAATGCGCAAATCAAGCACGAAAAAAAGAAGTAAAGAAAGCGGTAAAATAAAGCAAGACACACAAAAATAAAAGAAAGATAAAATTGGGGCAAAATACAATCCCCCAAATAAAAAAAGGTATTAAAATTTGGGATAAAAGTACAATCACCCAAAATAAAATCAAGCAAAACATAAATAAATAAATCAAATGAATAAATAAACATTAATAAATTGGGACATTATTTAGTATAGGAACATTGGTTCCTTCATTTTCACTTAAAAAGTCGAATAGTTATTTTTTAGTATTTATCGATAAAATCGGGATGAGTGATCCCATTTTGAGAAAGTTAACTCTTCTTTTTCAATGTGAGCTTTTATGGGTTAAAATTAGGACATTGGTCCCATTTTATTAGAAAAAGATCCCAATTTATTAATATAAAAATTTTTATGTGATTTTTTTAATTAACGTGCATAAAAATAAATAAAATTTATTACATATTACATAATAAAAACAAATAACATCAAAATAATAAAAAATAATAAAAATACTAAGATATGACAAATCCCAACAAAATGGTGTCTTCAAGTCTCCATGGGCTCCAATTTGCCATTGAAAAAGCTCACACATAAAAATAAGTATTGAAATAAAAAATTACAAATAAAAGTTATGTTAGTAATAAAAATGAATTTAAATATATAACATATGAAAATGAATTTAAATAAATAAAATAAAATACATTATGAGTGACAAAATAATTAAATGACATAATAAAATAAGTAACTTAACATATTAACATACATAATAATAATTATAATAATAATAACTAATAATAATAATAATAATAATAATAATAATAATAATAATAAAGAAAATGAACAATCAAGTAAGCAAAAATAAATAAAATAAATAAAACATATCAAAATATATTAAGTTTATGAACAAAATCACACCAAAAATAAAAACAATAATAGATCTAAAAATTTACATGATTGCTAATTAATTATAAAAGGAATAATAATAATAAAAAAATAAAATAAAGCCCAGAATGTTTACCCTCAGATTTTGATTTGATAAGTGAAGGTAGATGATCAATTTCCTTGTCTTGATTTTGCAAAAAATAAGATTAGAAAAATAAAATATAGAAGAAAATTTTTATCTCAAGAACAAAGAATTAATTTCTTTGTCTCAAGTAAAAATTGTTAAAAAAGAAGATGAAAATTCCCAAGAACAAAGAATTGTTCTCTTTGTCTCAAGAATTAACTTAGAAAATCAAATTAGAATATTTGGAGAATTTGTTCTTGAAGAAGAAGAAAAATTCTTTTAAGAAAAATCTCCCCTTTTTTCCTCTCAAAAAACCCATTTTATACCCCAAAAAAATCAGATTTAATGAAAAAATTAAATTAATTTAATTCCCATTAAACAAAAAAAACTGAAAAATTTCAAAGGTTTAGAGAAAAAATGATTTTAAAATTAAATTCTACCAAAAAATGAGAAAAAATGCTATAAATTGGATAAAAACCGCCCAAAAGGGCCACTGGGGGGACACTGGGCGCGGAAGGGCATCCAGGCACGCGGAGAGGGCTAGCGATGCCTAGGGCGTGCGCCTGCTGCGCGCAAGTGACGAGAGTCGCTCGCGCTCAGCAGCGCCCAGTTCGCGCGCCTGCGATGCCTTGCTCGTCGCCAAGCGTGTGGGTGCGCGCGATGCCCCACGCATCGTCCAGCACGCGGGCGAGCAATGCCCGCGCGCCGCCGGCTCTGAGCGAGGCGCGCGGGCTAGCATGCTGGGCGCTGCTGCCGCGGGTATGCCAACGCACGCCGACACCCAATTTTTTTTTAAATAAATAATTTTGACAAAAATAATATCCTTTTAAAACTTCCTTTTTTATTTTAAAATACAAAAAATTTATTTAAAAACACATTTTAAAAAAAAAAATCAATATTGACAAGAAAACTGTCACTTCCAACTTTCTCTTTGCCTATAAACAGGCATAATTAATTTCATCATTGCGTAACCCTGATCTGGGCTGTCTCGGGACCCGGTGTCTACAATGGTAGATCCTGACGGTGATTTCTTCGAAGAGGACTTGGTCTCAGTAATGGGCAAGATGCCTAAAGTTGGGGAGGCGACGTGGAAGAAGATGGAAGGGAGGTTTGAAAATTTTGAAGCCCGGACGATGGCTATAGTCACTACCGTGATGCCACCCTCCGGGCAGCAGCCTATTGCTCCTACTTTGCCCCAAAAGGAACGTGATCCAACTAAGGAAGTATACTTACCACCAACTAAGTCTAGAGGAGAGTCACTTGTTGCTCCAGCATCTGAGTGGAAAGGCAAAGAGTATGTTTCAGAGAATGGGTTTCTTGCAACGACACGAGGCTTGAAAAGAAGGATGGACATCCTCGAAGAAGAAATTTTAAAGGCCAAACTTGCAACTACCCTGGCTGCTTATAAGGAAGTCTCTATGAACTTAGAAAAGAGATGTCGACTGCATGGGAGTAACGGCCGTGTCGGCACTTGGGGGATGGAAGGAGTGCCAGCAATGAGAACAACCTAAAATTATTGTTTTGGCATAGGCAAATCTTTACCTCAACCATTAGAGGAGAACTCGCAACCACGGCCGACCGGGCCAACTAGAGGTCAAAGGAAACTAAATAATCATCAGCACACCAGCTATCCAGTAGACGGTTGCCAAACCCTAAAAGCTCAAGTCCAGGATCCCATTAATAATGAACAGTTGGTGATCCTTGAAGGAGGGAGCAATGGCATAGGAGGAGGTAATCATTTGAACTCGAGTCTTGATGATGACAGTGCGAGAGACGTTGGATCCACCAAGATTTCAACCGTTGGAACTGCTCAAGGCTGCTATACCATCTGGGAGAAGCCTTTATCTGAGCACCTCTTTCATTTTGTCGACAAAGGGAAGTTACAGCCGAAGCCTGCGAAACTCGCCAAGAGAGAGGGGCATCCTAGCCATCGAGCATATCAGTATTGTGCCTACCATCAGCATACTGGCCATGAGATTGATGGGTTTTGAATTCTAAGGAAACAAGTTCAATACGTCATTGATGAGGAGTTGAGAGGTAGGGAAGACGGTTCTCGTGGATGATAATGGACCATCGACTATAACACCTGTTCTAGTGAAAATAGGAAGAAGATAGCTATTTAGATGTTCTTTTTATTCTGAAACTATTTGATAATGACATTTTTAATTCTAGTTTTTACTAAATGAAATGATTGATTTTGCTTATTTGTGTGATATTTCTTGTAATTTGTCTGTGCATAACCATGATCACGACTCATTCATATTTGACATTGATTCAACTGATGTCATTCCATTTAATCTCAGAGACTTTGGAGAACCCAAAGAAAATCTTGATAGCATCTGATGTTACTCCTGAAGAGAGGAAGAATTTTGAGAGAATAAAAAAAAGTGTGAAAAAGCCTTTGCCTGGACCTATAAAGACATGCCAGGAGATGATCATGAAGTCGTAGAACACATTATGCTAGCATATCATGATCATAGACTAGTCACGTAGAAGCTCAGAAGACTCAGGCCGGAAGGGGCAGAAAAGGTTAAAAGGAGAGATCCACAAGTAGAAACGGGGTCAAATTTCTTATTAAATCCCAACGCCCGACTGGGTTGGTCCATGTCTTCCCCAATGGTTAAGAAGAGAAGTGCGTGTACGTGTAAATTATCAGGATTTGAACAAAGCCTGTCCAAAAAAAAAAACAATACAAAAAAAACAAAAAAAAAGAAAGAAAAAAAAAGAATTAATATGTAGATATGGCCGAAAACCGTTGATACGCGGCAAAGGAAAGTCATCCTGGGGGCAAGCTTTGTTCAAATCCCATTGATCTACACATACCTATATTTTTCCATTCTTCTTGGCTACCGAAACGGACCAAAAGACTGATTCGCAAGCTATTTTCCCAGTTCATCAGTGTAGATGGTGTGCAGTGCAAGAGGTGAGCTGATGGCATACAATTAAGATACTTAGACGAGAAGAAGGCCAAGAAGGTTATGGAGGAGACCCATGATGGGGTCTGCTGATCTCATATGAATGGCCTAGCTCTAGCAAAGAAAATCATGAGAAGGAGGTTCTATTGACTTACAATGGATACGGTCTGCTGATCTCGACACTTGCCGAATTTTTTTTTTTTAAAATATGACTAAAAAACACCAAATTTTTCAAATATCATTTTTTTAAACTAATTTTTTAAAATATTTTTAATATTTTTTTGTTTTTCATTCTAAATTGCAAATTTTGCAAGGAAACCATCAATTTCAACATTTTTCGCCTGTGAAGGCAATTATCATCATTGGATAACTTCGATCTAGGCTGACTCAGGACCCGGTGTCTACAGTTGCCCCCAGTTTAGGGGAATCTAGTACACTAGTGTCTAGGCGAGCCTAAACTCAAAGGAGAAAAGGAAAGAGACATGTACCTGAGGCAGCTGTCTTTCCGAAATAGGGAGTCTATGGTGGTAATTATGGCTATGTTGTAGGCGTGTTATTGTTTGTTGCAGCAGTAGTGTCGTGGTCGTGCTAACCCTCCATAGAGTGGTAGTGCCGCCATCGTGCTGACCCTTCGATTTGATGAAGTGGTAGTACCGTGGTCATGCTAACCCTCCGTAGAGTAGTAGTGCCGCCATCGTGCTAACCCTTCGATTTGATGAAGTGGTAGTGCCGTGGTCGTGCTAACCCTCCGTAGAGTAGTAGTGCCGCCATCGTGCCTGAAGTGGTAGTGCCGTGGTTGTGCTAACCCTCCGTCGAGTAGTAGTGCCGCCATCGTGCTAACCCTTCGATTTGATGAAGTGGTAGTGCAGTGGTCGTGCTAACCCTCTGTAGAGTGGTAGTGCCTCCATCATGCTAACCCTTCTGATAATGGTGCCCCTTGAGAGGTCTTTAGTTGAGATTTGCCCCCGGAGAGGTCTTTGGTTGATTGTTTGGGCTGAAGTCGTCACTTGGCTTTTGTTGGTGTCTGCATCAAATCTCTTTTTCTGTAAAATAGGGAAACTAAAATATGCAGGAAAAATAGTGAGCATGCAAGTGAAATGCATGAGTCATGCAGGAATGCAGTATAAGAATTCATCTATGTGGATTTGGAGATGATAGCCGAGCTAGCTGCAGTTTACAATAGGATTGATGCCTTTTAAGCTGCTTTTGAATTTCATGCCCTTCGGGATTGCGAGATTCTCATCTGATACCTGTAGTCATTATTTGAAGGTAGTGCGTCCCTTGTGGATTTTCACACTAGCTTTTCTTAGCGAGATATGCGTCCTTTGCGGATTTTCACATAACCCTATGCCTTATTTTTGCCTGGAGTGGACCCAACCCAATCTAGTGGCTTTTTCTTTGTTTTTTTTCTTTTGAAAGACAGACTGCCTATTTTCAGGTTTTTACCCTATCGTTTTGCCTAATTTTTGTTTAGAGCGCCAGTTACGGTTTTCACTCTAACGACATTCCTTTTTTTTTTATTAATTGTTGAAGCTATTGGCAAGGATCTTTCAGGAGCCTTGGGACATGGTTGTATGAGTTTGATTTTGCACATTTGATGATAGGATGAGTCGGATGAAGCGTTTGCGCGCTAAGAGTAGCAGAGGGTAAGTAGATACATGACTTTGATCACATAGGGTACAATACTCTGATCACATCATTGCATAAATGCATGCGTTTCAATTTGATTTCATTAAACATGATCATTGTTTGGCATTAATACAAGACCTTAGCTAATCTCGAGATAGATTTTGAAAGTATTAAACTCCTGTTATCAATCAGCCCTCTCGAGTTTTCATGATTAAAGATTTTCTCTCATCATTTTTTTTTTTTTTTTGCCATGAACCTTCTTCAATCCTTTGGTGTTGGTTGAACTTGCATTTATCTTCATTTGTTGGGGAAGCTGCTCTTCCTGACGATGATTCTTTTAGCATCAAAATTTTGGTCTTGGGCGTTGTGCAAACCGGCTAAGGTAGTGATTTTTTTTCCTCTAATCCTGGCCATGAAAGTCTTCCTTTTATTGGCTTTGGTGGCTCAATTTCTAAAGTAACCTTTAATGGTTGAAATAGGATTGTATGCTGACTTTAACAGGTTTAGGACAAAATTGCGGTTTAGGACAGAACAACGGTTTTTTTTTTCTTTCTTTTTCTTTTTCTTTTTTTGGCTGTTCTCTTTAAATTTGGTTACGAGGGTCAAGGGTTAACATTAATTCGCTTTGGGGCACATACCTCAAAAGGTTGTGAGGAAAGAGATTCTAAGGCTTGGTCTTGATGGTTTCATCGAAATTTTGTTTTGCATGATTATGCAGTGTGCTCTGGGATGTTGGGAATGAGGATTGGCCTTTAAAATTTTGTCCTTCACGTTGGCACATTTAAGCAGCATTGCTCCCACAATATCTTTGTCAATTGTTGGCATGTCATTTCAGGTCCAGGCAAATGCCCCTTTTTTTTTCTTCTTTTTTTTTTATTTTTTTAAATCTCTCAAGAATTTCCTCTCTTCAGGAGTTATAATAGATGTTTATCAAGATTTTCCTTGGAATTTCCCAAAATTCTGAGATTAACTGCAGTCATATTATTTGAATCAATATCAAAGTAAATGCATTGTGATCATGCTAAATGAAATCATTAGAAACAACATACAAATAAGCAAAAATTATTCTATTGAAATAACCAAACATTGTCATAAAAAATTGTTCTCAAAATAATAACAAAGATTGAAAAGAAGGAACGTAATCTTCATGTCCACTCTCACTAGTGGATTAAGAGGACCCGATCATAATCATGGTGGAGGGACCGCGTTGTAACCTGCCTTTTTCTTCTTTTCTCTCTTCTCAGGATCCGTGATCTGATTGGTGTCAATGAGATCATAGAACTTGTTTCTCAATGTTCGGGAGTAATCCGTCAGGTGGCCGGTGTGCTGGTGGTAGGCGCAGTATTGGTCTTCTCTATGCCCTGGCTGCCCTTAATTTATAGCCGGTCTAGGCGCTAAAGGTTACAGCTTACCCTTTTTCATTAATCTCTCCAGCACCCAAGATAGAGATCGGCCTAAGTTAGAGTAGTACCTCTGGCGTTGCCTCACTCCAGTAGTTGACACTTTGGCTGTCTTGCCGTTCCTATTGTTGCTGCTCCCAGCACCTCTCGGTCTAAGCCCAGATTGGTTCCCAGAGCTTTTCCCAGCAAAGTTATTATGGCTTGCTTTATTTGCTAAGTAGGCTGCCTCAACCTCTACAGTGATATCCTTGAGCGTCTCCCAGTCCCTGAGCCCCTTAAAGCTGAGCAAATCCCTCAAATAAGGGTAGGAGTTTCTGATGAATAACCTGATCTGGTCAGCCGTGTCAGGCTTCCTCTTTATCTCCATGACCCTATTCCTCCATCTAGTGAGGTACTCATGGAATGATTCGTCGCTCCGTTGCTGTAAGAGCTCAAGGTCTTTTAGGGTGACCTCCATCCTGGTGCTGCAGTCGTACTGCTTCATGAATCTTCGGTCAAAAGGTCCCAGTCCTCCTTGGACCTCCTATCCAACCCGTGGTACCAGTCAACTTCCGGGCCCACCAGACTAAGACAGAAATATTCCACCTTATGCTTTTTACTCAACCTTGTGCCTTTCATGACCAAGGTGTACTGCTTGACGTGGGCAGATGGGTCAGAGGTGTCATCAAATTTCGGCAGCTCGGGCATTTTGAATCTTTAGGGCAGCAGCTCTTCATCCCCTAGATCTCCGTCTTCTGTGTTGACCCCCTTTCCAGCTGACAGCATGCGCGTGATTTCCTCAATCTGTTGCCTCATCCCCCTTAAGGCTTCGTCTTCTCCCCTGGGTGCCCTGGGCCTCACAGTATGGTGGACTATTGGCTCTTCGTCTTCCTCCTCCATTAGGAAATCATCGTTGGGATTATAAATCCTTTCCCCTCTTGGCTCGATGGGTGCGGCAGCTCTGTGATCATTGTTGGGTTGGCGAGCAGTAACTCCAATAAAGGGAGCCTCCCCACCAGTAGGTGGTTCGGCTTGCCCCCGAGGAGGGGCTGCCTGTGGTTGTAGAGCAGCAGCTGTGGGGCAGCAGGTGGATGGGCAATCCTTTTAGCCATGGCACCCATCATATCCATCATTCTACGCTCAAAATCTTCTCGCCTCCTAGTTAGGTCCTGAGTGGTCAACGCTACAGCTTCTTCTGTCATTGGTGGTTCTAGAGAGAGTGACTCAGAATCCCAGTTGGGCACCAATTTCGGCAACTCAAAAAGCGGATTTGACCTTACTAGCCGACCGTCGGAACCTCTTGTCCACTTAGATGAATCTATGATGGCTGAAAAAATTAGATTATTAGAATGATGCATGATTGACATATACAATGCATGATAGTGTGCTATGCAATATTTACAATCACATGCAAGCAAGTAGATCCTTCCAACCTTATTACTGTGGTCTCTTTCCTAGGTGGGCTTGATGCATGGGTTAGCGGGAACCCAATGGATGCGTATGGTGCTTGGTGGAAAATCGACATTATAACATCTCTTATCTAATGCGCATACATATGGATTTTGGCCTTTATGTATTTAAACATTTTAACTAAATTAAGATGGGCCCATCGGGGCATGAAACCTTTGATAAAAGCCCATTTAATTTGGTTGAATTTGTTCAATATATAATGGCCCACATAGCAAGCATTATATTAAGGTACATGTCACCCAGGGGAAATATCTATTGCCATTACATGAGTTTTGGTCATGGGTGATGATATTTTGGGGTTACCCTAGCATGGTCCCTGCCGACGGGTCTAGCTCATCACGAGCGTAACGACCGATCAAGTCACCATTTGATATACCTTGATGGTACGAGGCTTGGGCTGGTAATTATCCTTAACACTTCCTACATCGAGTGAACATAGGGTCATGCTTCGGGAACGCACCGGGGCTAATAAAGGGACCAAACTAGCATAGATCTAAGGCTCTAATGCTATGATATGCAATTTCGAAAAAGGGATAAAAATTTTAAATTAAAACTTAATTATAAATTTTAACCAAGGTATTTTCAAATCGAAGCCACTTAGAGGTCCCCAGTGGAGTCGCCACTGTGACGCGCGCCGAACCCCGTAGGATGCCTCGAAGGCCCGCTTTTAGGGCTTTCGAGAGAGGTTCATGAAAACTTATAAGGTATTTATAAGTACGTCTATTTTGGGCAACAAGGAGGTTTTTTGGAGTCGCCACCCAATAGAACATTGGGACAGGTCGTCTAGCCTCGGTGAACCTAAGATGGCGCATAATATCCATTTTGGGCAAGCCAAAGGGATCTTGGAGATATCATCCCAATAGAACACTTGAATGATCCTCTAACCCCGTGGAGCCTAGGATTGTAAATTTAAGTCTTTTGGTGGGACACAAAAGGTGTCTTGGAGATCCCATTCCAATGAAACATCGGAATGGCCCTCTCACCTCGTTGAGCCCAAAGACCATAGATGGTTCGGGACTTCTCATTTATTCATACCTTGGTTATTTTATAATTAAGTTTTGAATTTAAGTTTTCATCCCTTTTCTCATACATTTTGATGCAATAATTAGAGCACAAGTTTGATCATTCAAGGCAAGCGATAAATAAAAAGGTAAACAAAATAAAGTACATGAAAATAAAATACAACAAAACTAGGGGCGGAATACAACCCCCATTGTAAATAAAATACAAAATCATACATAAAACGGGGTATTTATTGAGAATGAGAACATTAGTCCTCTCATGCATAATTAAATAAAACAATTTTAATGGTGACAATGTATTTGGATGAAAAACTAGGACATTGGTCCCATTTTATTAGGAAAAATCAATTTATTTTATAGAAATACTTTTGTGTGATTTTTTTTAATTAAGCGTGCATAAAAACTATTTCATTTAACAATTATATAACAAATAAATCAAAAATAAACAAAGGAAAATTAACATGTACAATAAAATGATCAAACCCCGAATCTCCTCCTTCGCTTGCATAGATGCTCAAACAAGAAAAAATACGGATTTGAAACCGAAAAAAATAAAGACAAATAAAATTTATGTTAGTGATTAAATCAAAGAAATTAATTAAACGCATAAAATAATAAATCATAGATTAAAATAAATAAAACATGCATTATATACGACAAGTCAATTAAATAACATATTAAAATAAATTGATTAACATATTAAATAAAACAAATAATAATAATAATAATAATAATAATAATAATAATAATAATAATAATAATAATAATAATAATAATAATAATAATAAAATGAGATAAGACAAAAAAAATATTTAGAAATATTAAATCTATGTACAAAAACATATGAAATAAATAAAAACAAAATAAATGTAAAGATCTACATGGTTAACAATTAAATATAAGCAAAATAAATAAAAGAAAAATAAAAGTTAAGAGATCAAGTCTAGAATATTTACCCTCAGATTTGGATTCGATTGATGATGAAAATGATTGATTTTCCTTGTTGCAATTCACAAAATAGAGATAAAAATGAAAATAATAAAAATTGAAAATTTATTTCAAGAGAAAATTGATAAAAAAATTGGAAGGAAAGAAATTAATTCTTGAGGACAAAGAATTGATTTCTTTGTTTCAAGAACAATTATTTTTGATAAAAAAGATTAAAAAGATGAAAATAAAATTAATCTTCAAGAACAAAAAAATTATTTTCAAAAAAATATTTTTGATAAAAAGATCCAAGATTCAAGAACAAAAAAAAGATTTTTCTTGTCTCAATAAAAATTCTAGATCAAAAATTGAGTTTCTTAATCTTAGAATTTTCTTTGGAGAAAAGAAGTGTCAAAAAAAGATGGAGAGAATTCTTTTTTTTTAGAAGCCCCCCCCCCCCCCCAAATCCTCCAATTTTCCTACTTAAAATGAGAAAAAAGGAAAAAAAATTGATTTATGGAAGAAAAATCTGATTTTTAATTAATTCACTTGATTTTGGGTGTAAAAATGGAAGAAAAAAATTCAAAATCCCGAAATTTAGGCGAAAAAAGGTCAAAAATAGGAGAAAAATAAAAAATTGGCGAAAAGGGGCGATTTCGACGAAATTTGGGCGATCTGGGCAACCGACGGGCGTAGGCGCGAGCGACGAGCAAGGCGTCACCCGCGTTACACGTACGCAGCGAGCTGGTGCCCGTGCGCGCCCGAAACTCGCCGAAATTTTTTTTTTAAATATGACTAAAAAACACCAAAATTTTCAAATATCATTTTTTTTAAACTAATTTTTTAAAATATTTTTAATATTTTTTTGTTTTTCATTCTAAAGTGCAAATTTTGCAAGGAAACCATCAATTTCAATGTTTTTTGCCTGTGAAAGCAATTATCATCATTGGGTAACTTCGATCTAGGCTGACTCAGGACCCGGTGTCTACACCTAGATTCCAAAAGCCGACTGGGCACAACAACGGATGCATTAGTTAAACACATCAGACGAGAACAGGTTGTGGGATTATTATCACAGTCAGATCGAGTAGAAAACACTTTGTTTGATCATTTGGAAAAAAGTCATAAAGCACCTACTGAAATAGGGAGATTTACTCTTTAAGCAAATAAGTTCGAATGTTCCAGACGGATAAGGCAAATTTAGACCAGAGTAGGAAGGCCCATTTGTTCTTGAGAAGTTGTTACCCAAGGGAGTAGCGATTCCAAAAAATAGTGATGGAAACGAGTTCGGAGAACTAGTCAGTATCGATAGACTCAAGAAGTTCAATGGCTAAAGACTAAAACTCAAAAGAAGAGAATAAATGCCCCACGGGTTGAAAACCTAAAAAAGGCGACCTTGCTAAAATTGGACACCTCGTCAAGATGAAACTGAAAAAAGATATCCTAGGCAAAAATTAGAGGCTTGATTGAAAATATCCAATCAAGAAAACCCGAGAGGGCTGATTGGAAACAGGAGTTTGATGCTTACAAGATCCACTCTGAGATTAGATGTAGTTTTGCATTTTGAATCTATGTTAGATAATGGTCATGTATAGAGAAATCATTCTGAAATGTACACAATTTTGCAGAAAGATATAAAACAAAGGCAATTATACTCATGTGTTCAGTATCTTGTAGTTCTTTTATAAAAAGAAAACATCATTCATTATTGAATGCATCTAATTTAAAAAGCTCTACTCTGCTCTTGCCGGCCAGGCAATTAAGTCGATGGGTCCTATTATCAACCGCTGGATTGGGCACCCTTATCCTGTATGCACTAGTAGAAGCAAAGGGGCAATCTCCAATTAGTTGTATAACAGCCTTTACAGGCAGCTGGGTCCAAAGGCCATGGTACTTGGAGGTGAAAGTTGAAGATAAGATACCATTTGGAAATGATAGGAGGGGCCTCACAACATCTTGAATTCCATCTGAACTCTTGGACATAGCGAGCGGTGATATGGAAGGTAGCCTCATAGAGCCCACGCAATGAGACATACCCTGAAGAACCATCCGGAGTCACAGCAGAAAAGTGGGAACCGAGGGCACATGAAGCTAATATCCTTGTCTGCCCCCTCGTCCAATCTGGTAACATCTTCCTAGGGAAAGGCAGAGGAATACAACCGCTGTCTGGGAAAGAAGATGCCTCAATGGGTAGCTACTGATCGCTCTAAGAATGGAGCTCTAATAGTTGCCTCGACTTTTCTTATAGTTATACCCTTCACAAAAAAAGGCTGTTAGAGATGAAAACCATGACTAGCTCTCTAAGCAAAAGTTAGGCCAAAGGGCAGGGTGAAAACCTGGAAACAGGCAGTTTTCCCTACAAAAAATAAATGGATAAAAGCCGCTGGAGTGGGTTGGGTCCATTCCAGGCAAAAGTTAGGCACAGGGTTATGTGAAAATTCGAAAAGGACGGATTTCCTGCTAAGAAAAGCTAGTGTGAAAATCCACAATACCTTAAGAAAATGACTACAGGTATCAGATGAGAACCTCACAACCCCGAAAGGACGAAATTCAAAAGCAATTCCAAAGGGCATCGATCCCACTGCAAATTGAGCCCAACCCGGCTATTGTCTCCAAACTCACTTAGATGAATTCTAGTCCTGCATTTCTGCATGACACATAAATTTCACGTGCATGCTCACTTTTTTTTCCTGCATATTTGGTTTTCCAATTTTACAATAAGATAAATTCGATGCAGACACCGACAAAAGTCGAGTGACGACATCAGTCAAAACACCAATCTAAATAGTCAACCAAAGACCTCTTAGGGGGGAATCAACCAAAGACCTCTTAGGGGGCACCACTTCAAATCTTAGAAAGGTTAGCACGATGGCGGCACTACCATTCTATAAAAGGTTAGTATGACCATGGCATTACCACTTCAGAAGGGTTAGTACGATGATAACACTACAACTCCAAGGAGGGTTAGCACGATCACGACACTACCGCTTCAAATCTTAGAAGGGCTAGCACGATGGCGGCACTACCATTCTACGAAAGGTTAGCACGACCATGGCACTACCACTTCAGAAGGGTTAGCACGATGAAGACACAACCACTCCACGGAGGGTTAGCATGATCACGGCACTACCGCTTCAAATCTCAGAAGGGTTAGCACGATGGTGGCATTACCATTCTACGGAAGGTTAGCACGACCACGACACTACCACTTCAGAAGGGTTAGCACGATGATGGCACTACCACTCCATGGAGGGTTAGCACGATCACGGCACTACCGCTTCATATCTCAGAAGGGTTAGCACAATGGCGGCACTACCATTCTATGGAAGGTTAGCATGACCATGACACTACCACTTAAGAAGGGTTAGCACGATGGCGGCACTACCAATCCATGGAGGGTTAGCACGATCACGACACTACCGCTTCAAATCTCAGAAGGGTTAGCACGATGGCAGCACTACCATTCTATGGAAGGTTGGCACGACCACGACACTATCACTTCAGAAGGGTTAGCACGATGACGGCACTACCACTCCATGGAGGGTTAGCACAATCACAACACTACTGCTTCAAATCTCAGAAGGGTTAGCACGATAGCGGCACTACCATTCTACGGAAGGTTAGCACAACCACGACACTACCACTTCAGAAAGGTTAGCACGATGACGGGACTACCACTCCACGGAGGTTTAGCACGATTACGACACTACCACTTCAAATCTCAGAAGGGTTAGCATGATGGCGGCACTACCATTCTACGGAAGGTTAGCATGATCACGGCACTACCACTTCGAAGGGTTAGCACAATGACGGCACTACCACTCCACAGAGGGTTAGCACGATCACGGAACTACCACTTCAACAAAGGACAACACACCAACAACATAGTGACAACCACCCCAACAACAACATATAGTCTGGAAAGACGACTACCTCAGGTACGTGTCTCTTTCCTTCTTTTCTTTGAATTTTTGCTCACCTAGGCACCCATACACTAGCTTCCCTAAAATTGGGGGCAACTGTAGACACCGGGTCATAAAGCAGTCCAAGATCAGGATTACCCAATGATGAAAATGATTCTTGTTCACAGGTAAAAAGGTTAGAACTGATGATTCCCTTGTCGAAAATCCTTCTTTTTAAATAAAAAAAGTTATTTTTTTAAATTTTATTTTATCTTCTAGGGTTTTTAGTGGCCTGTCGCCGAGGTGGCCTGTGCGGCATGCACAAGGCGCAGCACTCAAGGCCTCACGCGAGGTCGCATGTCGACATGCGACTTCCAGCTGCGAGGCCGCATGTTGACATGCGGCTTCCAGCTGCGAGGCCACACCTCGAGTACATCCACCCACTCGCGGGCCGGCTCCCTCCTATCCCTTTCCCACCTTCGAAACCTGATTTTTTTTAGAGATTTTAAAGACCTTTTTTTCAGTTTTCAGAGATTTTTGGGGGAAGAGCAATGGAAAGGGGGTTTTATCCTTTCCTTTTTTGAGAGGAAAGGGAAAATAAAGAAGAGAAAACTTTTCATTTGACAGGGGAGGACTTTTCAGACAGAAAAAAAAAGAGAGAAATAGAGAGCTGAGGAAGAAAGAAAAAGAGAATGTTCTGGAGAGAAAGAATTTTTCAGTTTTTTTGCAAATCTCTTCCTTTGATTTTCTTGAACCCAAAAAAATATTTTTAGTTTGAGTTTAGCTTGAGATAGGGAAATCCATTCCCTTATCTTGGGTTTATTATCAAACAATAAAACCAAAATAAATCATTTGTTTTCTTTTGAGCTTTTTAAGTTTTTGAGTCATCTCGAATCTATTTTAAACTTTAATAAGGGGAGTCGGATTCAAACATCTTGCTTCTATATCATCGAAATCTGAGGGTAAAAATTCTTGGATCCACTTTCGTCATCTCATTTTATTTCATTTGTTATTATCATTGTTAATATCATTATCATCACTGTTGAAGTTATATTTGTTTTGTTATCATTATTATCATCACGATTATCATTCATTCTCATTAGTATCCTTAATATTATTATTGTTACATGCTAATGTTGTTATTGTTGTTGTTGTTGTTGTTGTTGTTGTTATTATTATTATTAATGCTATTATTATTAATGTTGTTATTATTATTATTATTATTATTATTATTATTATTATTATTATTATTATTATTATTATTATTATTATTATTATTATTATTATTAATGCTATTATTGTTAATGTTGTTATTATTATTGCATTGTTATTATTGTTATTATTATTATTATTATTATTATTATTATTATTATTATTATTATTATTATTATTATTATTATTATTATTGTTGTTGTTGTTACCCATTTCACTTCCTACATGCATGTTGACCATGTTTTATATTTCTCTTGCTCTTATGTTTATGTGCTTGATTTTTGAATTATTACTAACCTTTTTATTGTCGTTTTTCTTGTTTGGGTAAAATGTGACGTTTATTTGTTTGAGCATCGTCGTGACAGAATGGAGGGGTCACGATGCGTAGGAAACTACATCACTTGGGTGAGATCTTACCAACCCTTTTATATGTGTGATTGTTTTTGTTTATAAAATAGTTTTATTTTGCACGTGTGTCGGTTAAAAAATCACAAATATATTTTTACACCTGAATTAGGATTCTTATTAATAAATTAAGACCAATGTCCTCGATTTTAGCCAAGGAATGCAAAATGTCACGGATTAAAATGAAGAGTTAAATTTTCTAAAAATGGGATCACTCATCCCGATTTTTAGGCCAATAGCCGAAATAACTCTTCGATCCCTCTTTAAGTGAGACTGCATCGTGTCCCATCTTCCATTATTTCAGATCGAGATCCGAGATTCACTTCTCAATTTTGGAAGAGGTTGCAAGAAGCTTTGGGGACCAGATTGCATTTCAGCACAGCTTTCCATCCTCAGACTGATGGACAATCTGAGCGTGTGATTAAGATTTTGGAGGACATGTTGATGTGTTGTGTACTTGAGTTTAGTAATAGTTGGGAGAGGTACTTGCCATTAGTCGAGTTCGTCTACAACAACAGTTATCAGACTAGTATCAAGATGGCTCCCTATGAGGCTTTATATGGTAGGAAGTGCAGAACTCCTTTTTGTTTGACCAAGTTAAGCGAGAATAAGATTGTGGGGTTATATTTAGTTCGAGAAATTGAAGAAAAGGTTCGAGTGATCAAAGACAGATTGAAAGAAGCCATGGATCGACAGAAGTCTTATGCCGACTAAAAGAGAAAAGATGTGGAGTTTCAGGTTGAAGACAGGGTATTTCTTAAAGTTTCTCCATGGAGGAAGATTCTGAAATTTAGAAAGAAAGGCAAGCTCAGTCTGAGATTTATTAGCCCCTATGAGATTGTTGAGCAGGTTGGACCAGTGGCCTATATACTGAAGCTTCCAAAGGAATTGGAGAAGATTCATGATGTCTTCCATGTCTCTATGCTTAGGAGATATCGATCTGATCCTAGTCATGTCATCAAGTTTGAAGAAGTTCGAGTTCAGCCCGACATGACATAGAAAGAGTTCCCTATGAAAATTCTGGCTAGTGAAGTGAAGCAACTCAGGAACAAGCGGATCCCATTGGTGAAGCTCCTTTGGAATCATCACAATGTTGTAGAAGCTACGTGGGAACCTGAAGAGAAGATAAGACAACAGTATCCCCAGCTCTTCAATACAGGTAAATTTCGAGGACGAAATTTTTAATTGGTAGGGGAGAGTTGTAATGGCTTGTTTTATAGTCTAGAAGTATTCAGTGTTTTCTGTAGAGTCTGTTGTCCTGTTGGTGGCACGAGATGATATTTCTAGTATCTTATATATAGTAGAGTTTAAAGGTTAAGCATGCTTGAGGCATAGCAATTGTAGGATGGGTGACCTATTGGGTAGCACTATAGCTGACTGTAGCAGCTGTGTGCTAAAAAAATATTATTCCGTAAAAATGATCTATGGACAGTCAGGAGTCTAGTGGTATAATTTTGTACGAAATGAGGTCAAATAGGCCCTTGAAAGTCAGTTTGAAGTTTGCCTCTAGTTCGGTTCTGTTGAACCGAAGTTTGACCGAGGTTTGATCGAATTTTTTAAAAATGGTTAGAGTGGATAAAAAGGTCTACTATAGGAAGTGTACAAGCTCAGAATAATTTTTAAAATTTTTTGACAGTTTTAGATTGGTGTTTTACGGCAGAAATCGACTGAATCGAACCGTATCGGTTTAGGTGAACCGGGCCCCAAATGGACTCCGATTGAGCTAAAATTTTTTATGAAAGCTATAATTGATATTTTAAGAATGATGGAATTAATTGGGAGTGAAAATGAGTTCATTAACACTAAGTTCCCTTAAACAGTGAAAAATGACCCGAAAACTGAAAATTGGACCACATCGGTTCGACCACTCTGGTTGGACCTGGTTCGGTTCAATTGAACCCACATAAATACATCATATTTTCTAGAAATCCCTAGATTCCTCCCTTTTGTTGCCGCCTCTCTCCCTCCCTCCTTGGCTGAATTCTTCTTCATCATTTCTCCACCATTTTTCTTCCATTCTTTCTCCATTTCACCTCAAAAACAAGCCTTCCTAACCTATTTCAGCTCCTCTAGATTCCATTGGTGGCCTTGGAAGTCCATTTGAAGGGTCAAAAGTGGGTAAAACCTAGACTTTTATGTTTAGGTGTCAATTTGAGGTAAGTGATTTAGGTGTTTTTAATTTGGCTTCAAGGTTCCTAAGGGTACTTTAGGATGTGAATAAGATGTTTATGATGTTTATTTGTTGAAAGGAAGTTATGTTTTGATGAAATCTTCATCTTTGTGTTTGGACTTGGTTATGTCAACTAGGTGAAGAAAGTTCTAAGCAAGCTAAAGGTAAGGATAAAGAGTATTGGAAGTTTTTTGCAAGGATTTGAGGTTTGTGATTGCAAACTCCATCTATTTCCATGGGTTGTTATGTGTTTTAGGTTATATTTGTGAAGTAAGTATGTGTTTAAGGCATGTATAATTGAAAATAACATGATATTCATGCTTAGGGATGTTAAAAATGATGATGTGTATGCTTAAAGTGAGAAAACAAAATTTATATGAAAAGTTACTTCTTTGGCCGAATGGTATACATGGGATTTTGATGTGTTTAAATGATATTTATGGCATGTTTATGATGCATACATGATGTTTGGAATGTGATTTAGATGTTGGTATGTGTTTAAGCATGTGAAAGTTACATGATGCATGTTGTTCATATGTGGCCGAATGGTGTATACATGTAAAAGCATGATTTTTATGTGTTTTGATGTGATATCATGGCATGACTATGTTGTTTGACATGAAATTGATCTAATGGTATGTGTTTGACTATGTGAAAAAGGTCATAATTGGAATTATATGGAATAATTGAGGGCAAAATAGTAATTTTTGTACATATGCATGTTAATAGTGGTTAATAAGGGTAAAAATATAATTAAATATTAAATATGAAAATCTTGTCAAAAAAAAAAAATATTAAATATGAAAATTAGGTACTTTTCAGGGACTAAAATATAATTTGGCATGAAACTGGTAATTAGAGGGTATAATGGTAATTTGTATGTTAATTAATGGTTAATTAGTTAATAAAAATGAACTAATGGCATAATTGTAATTTTGGTGAAATAAAATGAACTAAGGGCATTTTTGTCATTTGGGAAAAGTTTAAGGGTATCAATGTAATTTTTCCATAATTTAAGGGTAAAATGGTAAATATGGTTATTTATGTGTATTAATTGTGTAATTGCCCTAATTATGTGATTTAAAGTTAATTCAATGTAATATTGTATGCATAATTGGTAAATAAATAAATAATGTTTAATTATGAATATTTTTATTATATTTATATTATTTATTATTCATGATGCCTTAGTTTAGTGGAAATACCTGGAATTGCAATCACCACTGGGCATATTTAATGCTCAGCACGTAATTTTGTTTGACTGCATGTAGGTACGCCCTAGGACTTGGAGTAGTGCACCTCACATAATTTTTAGGAGCAGGCATAAGTGATTTTTGGATATTAAGTATGTTAAGATTTTGTGGCATGTATATGAACTTATGAATTAGTCTTGGGTTTTGGATTGTAATAGACTATTATAACTGGTTTTGGTTAGTAATGTGTGTGTGGTGGTTTTATTTACATGTGTTTGAATATCTGTGACTGTATGTTGGCATGCCTAATAACTGGTAGAAATTAAGTTAATAAAATTGGTAAAGTTAAATATGTGTTTGTAAGTTAAAAGAAAATTGACCAAATGAATAGTAACTTGGGACAGTTATAGGTTAATCGGTAAAATTGATAATGTGTTAAAATATGATTAGTACGTTCATTGATCGATTTAATATTGCCAATAGATTTAGGTAAATGTAATATTGTGGTCGCCGAATTATATATATGAAAAAAATATGTACCGATTTTAATTAATTAGCTATTTAGTAACCTGATTAGTTTAATTAGGTTAACTGACATAGGATGCAGAGTTAATAATCGGATTGTAAGGTATAAGGGTGTTACAATTTTTATTGGTATCAAAGCTCCGGTTTAGGCGATTCTAAGATCGGAGTGGGTCAATAGGATTAGTATAAGTACGTGTACATACCAATAAACTTTTGGACAGTATGGTGATGTGAGGCTAATGTATGCTTGCTCCTTGTGTTAGATAGTGAGTATGGCTTCGGATGAAGGTCGTCGTGATAGTGATGTTGAGAGTGCCGCCTCTGTTAGTTTTGGTCCGTCAGAGTCGCCAAGACAGCAAGTTACTCCGCCAGTTGCCCCTCCCCCTTAGCAGCAGCCTGAGTTTATGAATATGATGCTGAATTTCTATCAATTTATGTAAGCTCAGCAGTAGCCTCGGGGTCCTAAACAGCAGTTAGCTTGTCACACCCCAAAATGTACCCTAGAAGGATTTGGGCATATTGTGGATGAGTAGTGATCAAAGTTGTGTAATTTTACGGGTTAGGTATTGCCAAATGGATAAATTAAGGATTTAAGTAAAAGTTCTGATAAGTGTGGCCAATGGTAAAAATTGTGGAGTATGGAATTTGGATTTAATTGAAAGGATAAAATTAGTTAAGTGGGCCAATGTGAAGGGTTAGTAAGATATAATTGTCAATTCATGAGGTTATAAAAGTTGAAGGATTAAAAAGAGGATTTGATAAAAATATCTTGGATTGGACTAATGGCAAGGTGACAAGTGGCAAGAAGTGGGAAGGGGTATAAAAGGAAGAGGGAGGAAGAGAGAGAGGGCAGAATTTGCTCCCCTCCTCTCCCATTTCCCGTTTTTCCCTCCTCCCCCTCTTCTTCTTCTTGTTTGATGCCATTCACTCTCTTTGAAGATCAAAACCCAAAGTTTAGATGATCAAGTTTGTTAGTCCAAGAGATTTAAGTGAAGATTTGTCAAGGTAAATGAGTTCTAAGTTTTGATTTCCCCTGTTCTTCTTGATTTGTTAAAAACCCTAGATTGATGTTTTGTGTAATTGTGTGTGTGATTGGTGAGGATTTTAGATGAAAAAGATCTTGGAGGAGTTTGGGAATAAGAATGATCAATCAAGAAAGCTATTGGGAGCTAAGGATATAAGGTATGGGAAATTTAGGTTTTTTTGTGTATTTTTGAAGTTGTGATTTTTTGGTTGGTTTTCTGGGTATTATGAACTTGAAGTTGTTTAAGTATGTTTGAAAGTTGTGTGTTTTGGATAAATTGAGTTTAAATGTTTTGATTGTGAGTTTTGAACTCAAATGAGGGATTGAATGAGTTTTTGTAGCGAAATTTCTGGTTTTATTAATTGGGGATTTTGATGATGTTAATAGCATGATTTAATTGTGTTTATGTGTATAAAAGTTGGATTTTGTGTTAATTATGAGGTTTTGAATGAGCAATTTGTATTGTGTTGAAGTTTGTTTTGAATGGGAAAATTTTGTGTATGATTTTGAGAGAGAAGTTCTGCAGATTTTGATGAGGGACTGGAAATCACGACTCTATCGCGAGCGCGACACTGGTCGTGATCGCCACAGAGATCGTAGAGGAAGAGTGCATGTGCACAAGTCGTGCACCTTGTGCACGAGTCGTGCTCCCTCCTGTGTCCGCTTGTTTTCCTCTGTGGGCTGCCTTCACAATTCGTGTCTTTGAGCACGACTCGTGATGGGTTTCCTTTTCCCGCAGGCGAGTCTGGCCACTGTCGCGAGCGCGACCTCCCATTACGATCGCGATAGTCCCCTCTCTATTTCGAAATATTTTTGAAAGATTTATTCTTTGCATGGTTTCTCACTTATGTTATGCCTTTATAAATTAAAGTGAGTCCTTCAAATGCTTCTATACATGATAATAATTGAATTATGTGATTTTTCCTACTATTATTATTTAATGATTATATGTGGGTAAAGTAATGCAATTTATTTGTTAAGTCTAAATGAGTGCATGATGCCATTAATATAGTTATGTTCGATATGTTCGTATGAATATTTTTATCCATGAAATAATAATATATGATTAGTTTTTGAGCATGATCAATGTAATTAGTACATGTGATGTGCAAAAATATGAATGCCCGTGACTATGAAATTATAAATGAATGTTACAAGAGAAATGTAAATCTATTCGATAAGTATAAATAAGTGCAATACCCAATAACATGAATTTGTTAAATATATTCATATGAATTGTTTAACCTATGAAAGAATACATGTTAGTTGTAATATGATAAGTGTGATTTGTGATAATGATAGGCATGTTTATGGATTTACGAATCTATGTGGAAATAAAGAAATGTTATAAATATTGTATGACGGAGTTAAAATTTAGCCTGCGTTAGTCGAGTCATGGATAGATAGGTGTGATGCGCGCCGAACCCCGGGGCGCCCCGAACCGCCCGCTTTTAGGGCCTTTGGGATGAGGTTCATAAGAACTTGTAAGAAATTACAAGTGCATCCATTTTGGGCAACAAGGAGGTTTCTTGGAGTCGCCACCCAATAGAACATTGGGAAAGGTCGTCTAGCCTCAGTGAGCCTAAGACAGCGCTGCTATGTCCATTATAGGCAAGCCGGAGGTGTCTTGGAGGCTTCCACCCTAATGATAGGATGGTCCTCTAGCCTCACGCTTGGGAAAACCAGAGGTGTCTTGGAGGCATCCACCCTAATAGAACATTAGGATGGCCCTCTCGCCTCGTGGCTCCTAGGACTGTGCAATTTTGAGCCTTTTATGGGACACAAGAGGTGTATTGGAGGCCCCATCCCAATAGAACATTGAGATGGCCCTCTCGCCTCGTTGAGCCCAAAGACCAGAGAAGGTTCGGGACTTCCCATTTATTCATACCTTGGTTAGGTTTAAAGTTGAGTTTTGAATTTGTCGTTTCATCCCATTTCTCATTCAATTTAATGCAGTTAAATTAAAGCACAGATTGTCCATTCAGGGAAACAATAAATAAAAGCAGCATTAAAATAAAGTGCGTAAAATAAATTACAACAAAACTAGGGGCGGAATACAACCCCCATTATAAATTACAAGTGATTCATACATAAATCGGGATATAAATTAACAGTGAGGACATTGGTCCTCGCATACACATTTACTACAAAATGGTTTTGAGGCGTCGATTTTTTATTTGTTAGAAAAATAGGACATTGGTCCTCAATTTATAAGGAAAATCCCAATTTAATTAATAAAAAACATTTGACCATTTTTACATTAGCGGGATAATACAAGAAAAATATTATTCACATTAATAATATAATAAAAAAGATAAAGTCCAAAGAATGAACCCGGGAGAAGACCCTTAAGTCTTTGCAGTAGCCTCTACACCAAATGGCTCCAAATCCACCCAACAACTCAAAATAATAACTCACAAAACAAAGAACATGTTAGTGTAAATTTAAAAAACCAAAATAAATATCAAATTAAATGATAAGGAGGAAAATGGAAGAAATTGAATAAGAAAGCTATTTAAAATAAAAGAAGAGAAGAAAAGAAATCAAATGGGAAAAGTGGGCCAGGGACGGCCCAAGACGAGCGACAGACGGGCATCCCTGGGAGCGACAGACGGGCGTAAGGGCGACCCTCGATGTCCCGTCGCTCGCTTGAGCGACGGCCGTCAATGGTCCTTATGCCCGTCGGTCGCCTCTGTTTTCGAATAGTAACCTAAAATTAAATTTTTTATTTTTTAATTTAAATAAAAAACGAATTCGTACAAGAAATCACCAAAATAATTGAATTCAAAGTAATAGGTCCAAAATGTTTACCCTTTGATTTTTACCTCGTGAAGGTGAATGTTGAAAGATTTTGACTCCTTGAGTTCTATAAGGATCAAATTGTGGTCACACGATCGGGAGAGACTTTCAGTTGTAAAAATCTCACTTTGAAAAATAAACCAAGAGAAGGAAATTATTTTCTTTTTCTTGGAATTTGGACAGCAATAAATATCTGAATTAGATTGATGGATGAAAACGAATGGATCTCGCTTCCTCGGATTAGTGTAATTCGAGAATAAAATAAAATAAAGAAATTTTGAAAGAAAAAATTCTTTTTGTAGAAATTAGAAATGAAATCCTCTGTGGAAAATTGTTAAGTTTTAATTTTTTAGTTAAAAGTTTTCTAATTAATGGGTTCTCAGCAAAATTTCCAACCCTGAAAATTGAATCCCTTTCCCCTATTTATATATTTAGGAAGGAATTTCAAATAAATTTAAATTTTAAATTCAGATTTGAAGAGGATTTTCCGAAATCAAATCAAAACCGAACGATTTTCAGAATATTCCTAAAATCAAATCTAACATTTAAAAATATTTGAAAAGATTTAGGAAATTCAAAAAGATTTAAAAGATATTTTGTAAAATCCTTCAAAATTTGTAGAATCCGACAGTTCAAACAACCATATCACCGACCGACGGGCTGCCCGTGGATTACCGACGGGCGTTGGTCACAAGGGGCACCAGCAGTCATTTGGCTGACGGGCCCTACATGTGGCAGGGAGGTGAGAGACGGCCGTCTCCCGCGAGGAGTGAGCGTCACTTAGGCAAACGACGGGCATCGCTCAAACGAGCGACAAGCGTCGCTCAACCAAGTGACGGCTCCATCCCAAAGCGACGGGTGTCGTACAGGCGAGCGACGAGCGTCTTTCATTCGAGCGACACTGAGTGTCGGCTAGCGCTCGACATGAGAGACGTGCCTCTCGCGCGAGCGACGGGCTATCCACCACCAACGGGCTGCCCGTCTGTTGAACCAAATGCCAATTCTCAAAGTTGAACTCTCTCCGACTGTCTGAAATCCCCCGTTTACCCAGAAAACCTCCGATCCTTATAAAACTGGAGGACGAACATCTTCAACTTTCATCCCTTATCCGAAAATCAACGTTAGTTTCTTCATCGGGTAACTCTGATCTGGACTACCTCAATACCCAGTGTCTACAGTTGCCCCTAATTTTGGGGAAACTAGTACACTAGTGTTTAGATGAGCCAAAATTCAAAGGAGAAAGGAAGAAATGCATACCTGAGGTAGTCCTTACCTTTCTGATGTTGCGTGGAAGCAAGTGGTTTCTCGTCTCCATCCGGTGAGCCTCTTCTCAGCCTGCCCGGTAACTGAGAGTCGCGGGAGGCAGTATTATCCAACTGCAACCCATTTGCAATTTGTTCTATTGCTGGTGTACTGCTAGCCTCGTCTTGGCTTGCATGGTGTCTGCGAGATGCGGTGTTATCTAACCCCATCTCGATTGCGATTTGTTCTATCGTGCTTGCCCCACTAACTTCATCTTGGTCTGCATGGCGGCTGATCTATTCCGCTAGCCTCATCTTGGCCTGTGCGGTGTGAGGTGAAGTGTTGTCTAACTGCATCATCTGTTTGCGATTTGTTCTATCGTGTGTGCCCCACTAACCTCATCTCAGTCTACGTGGCGACTGATCAGTTCCACTAGCCTCATCTCGGCCTGCGCGATGTGAGGTGAAGTGTTGTCTAACTGCATCCTCTGTTTGCGATCTGTTCTATCGCGTGTGCCCCACTAACCTCATCTCGGTCTGCATGGCGGCTGATCTGTTCTGCTAGCCTCATCTCGGCCTGTGCGGTGTGAGATAACGTGTTGTCTAACTGCATCCTCTGTTTGCGATCTGTTCTATCGCGTGTACCCCACTAACCACATCTCAGTCTGCATGGAATTTGAATCGTTTCACCGTTGACCATCTTCGAGTCAATGTGAACTCATGTTCCTGTTTGATCAGTTCGTTGTGAGTTGATTTGCTTGTTATCTTTTAAACAATTTTCGCGTTATTATTGTCTTATTTTTTTTATTTTGTTCCATTTACCGTGTTATCAAATGTTAGGAAATCGTAAGTAAAATGGAAAATATACAGGCTGAAATATAGATTTGACAAAATATAAGCATAAGTTAGTCAAAATATAAACATAGATATTCCACTAAATGACAGCATATTTTGTACAAAAAATATACAAGTAAAACAAAATGCAATGAGAATAGGCTCCCTGAACAGTCTAAAGAGGGCGGTAGTCTGAGGGCTCATCCGGGTCCTCCTCATCATCCGACACATGCACTAGCTAGCTCCGTGATGTGGATGCCGATGGCCGGGCCCTGGACGTGGAGGGTCGACTAGGCGGTGCTGGCGCTGGAGGTCTGAACCTAGCCTGAACATGAGGAGGGCCTGCGACCGGTGCAGCCGCAGGCTGTGCTCTTGCAGGGTCCGCCTGCTGGAACTGTACTTGTGCACAGCCATCCAGGAAGGGCTGGGCGCATACTCCCATGAACTCCAAAGTGTCCCGGACTACTCCTCCCAGCTCCTGGAATCTCCTAGACATCGTCAGTGTCTGGTCCCGAGCAACATTCCTGATGCCATCGAGTCTAGACTCTGCCTGCTCTCTGAATTGCCTGATAGACTGAGCGATAGGTGGGATGGCACCCTACAGCACTCCTATCCTGAATCCGAGGGAACTAACGGACTCGTCCACCATCTGGATAGCCGTATCCACCCTGTCAGCTCCAGGACTGTGGGAAGCTGTCAAATCCCGCCGCAACTCCTCAATGAGCCTGGCCTGGTCCTGAATGACCCTCTCCTGCTGGGCCAACCTATCTAACATAGCCTGATCACACTCCTCGTACTGCCCAATCCGCTCAAGGAGGACCCTGTCATTCTCCTCCTGCTGCCCAATCCGCTCAAGGAGGACCCTATCTCTCTCCTCTTGCCTGCGCTTCATGGCAGCAAGAAAAGACACCATGGTCGCCAATAGGTCGGGCTGGGCTAGCTGTAGTGCTGGTGCTGACTCGTCGGATAGTCTGGAGGTGGTACGGTGGATGTAGATGCCTCCGGGTGCCCTGCTCAGCTATAAGGGTGAAACCTAGCTGTATCCCGAGACGTCGACCTTTGTACTCTTGCCGGAGATGGAGGAGGGCTCTGTACCCTCTATGCCAGAGACGGAGGAGGGCTCTGTACCCTTATGCGCAAAGATGTACTAAGAGATGGATTCAGCTCAACATTGTCGGCCACTGTATTCGACATAAAATCACATGGGTCGGTACAGAGGAGGAACACCTAGAAGAACAAGCATGTTCAGGCACACCATTCTGAGAGCAGTCAAGAATCGTACAAATCTATAGAAAAGAAGACCTTTCGAGAAGCTGGACTACCCACATGTACCTTGGTTGCCGGCAGTTAGGTACAACTTTAGCTCAACATCGGCACTCATCCATGCTGAACACCCACGGACTCATGCCAAAGAGGACATTTAAAAGAGCAAGCCTATTCACGCACACCATACTGGGGGTGCCATGCAAACCGGATAGTGGTTAGCAAGCATATGCCGTGCGGGCTCGATGGTGGTTAGCAAAATAATTGCAGTACATCAAATGGGTCATAGTAGAATGCGCTACAACTCAGCGGCGACAAGCCACGATCTTGAAAACAACGAAAAGGTAAGGATTGCCTCAGGTACGCACTTCTTTCATTCTCCTCTGAATTAAAGCTAATCTAGACACTAGTGCACTAGTTTTCCCAAAATTGGGGGCAACTGTAGACACCGGGTCCCAACTCAGCTTAGATCAAGGTTACCCAATGATGAAATTAATTCCTGCTTACAAGTAAAAAAGGTTGGAAGTGATGATTTCTTTATCAAATTTACTTTTTAGAAATAAAAAAATATAAAAAATAAAAATAAAGATAAAAAAGGGAGTTTGGAAATTATAGTTTTTTAGTCAAATTTGTTATTTAAAAAAACAAAATCGGACATTTTTTGCAGCCAACGCGCGAGGGTAGGCCTTCCTCGCGCGTCAAGCAGGCGGTCGAGCTGGCACTGGGGCGAATGGCCCCCGTGCGCTACTCGCTTAGGCGTCGCTCGCCCACGTGCCCGTTGCAGCGTGTGGGCATTGCTCACCCGCGTGCCCATCTCTCGCCTGTCGCATGCAGTGCGTGCCCTTCGCTCGGCTGCGATGGCCCTCGGTCGCCCCTAGTTTGGCGAGAATCTGATTTTTCACCCAAAATCTGGATTTTTTTTCCCAAAATTGATTTTTTATCCTTTTTTTTTGGATTTTCATTGTTTTTTCAATTTTTAAAATTAATATAAGGAATAATCTAATTTAAATTTATTTTCTTTTCTTAATTAATTAGGTTTTCACAAAAAAATCATATAAATAAAAAAATTTAGAAAGAGAAAAGGGGAATTCTTTTAGGTTAAAAATTCTTTTTTTTTCTCTCTTCCACTTCAAGAAATTTTCTCTCTACATTTTTTTAGAGTTTTCTTTTTCAAATAAATTTCTTAAGGTTTCAAAAATAAATTTTTAATCAATAATTATCCTTGAGATAAAAAAAATTAATTTTTTGTTCTTGAAAATTTTTATTTTCTTTCATTATTTCTTTTTAAGCAAATTTTCTTTTTTGGAATAAAACTCCAATTTTATTATTTTTAATTCTAATTTTGCGGATCAAAGTAAGGAAATCAATCATATTTTTCCCTCCATCGAATCTGAATTCTGAGGATAAATATTTTAGGCTCGATCCCTTATTTTTATTTTCTTTTATTTATTTTTTGTTTATAGTTAATTAGTCATCATGTAAGTCTTTAGATTTGTTGTTTATTTATTTATTTTATGTGATCTTAGATATAGATTTAACATTTTTTACATTTTTTTATTCTTTTTTATTTACTTAATTGTTCATTCTTCTTTTTTATTATTATTACTATTATTATTATTTATTATCATCATTGTTTTTATTATTATTATTATTATTATTATTATTATTATTATTATTATTATTATTATTATTATTATTATTATTATTATTATTATTATTATTATTATCATTTTCTATGTTTTTATGTATTAATTTATTAATATGTAGTTTTATTTGTTTTATCATGTCATTTAATTTATTTGTCATTCATAATGTATTTTATTCCATTTTATTTTATTCATCTTTTTTATATCTTTTTTTATTGATAATTTATTTAATTACTAATAATGGTTTCATTTGTGTTTGTTTTTTATTCCAACACTTGTTTTCCTTATTTGGGCATTCTCGTGAGCAAATTGAGAGATCCAGGAGACTCGTTTGGTTTGACTCATTATTTTTATTATTTTTATTATTTTCTTTATTTGGTCTTTTTAATTTATTTGTCATGTAGTTTGCAATAATATTATTTATTTTATTCACGTTAAAGAGAAAATCACAAAAATATTTATATTAATTAATTTGGAATTTTTTCTAATAAAATGGGACCAATGTCCTAGTTTTTCCATCCAAATAAGTTGTCACCTTTAATATTTTTTTTAGTATGCATGCGAGGACCAATGTCCTCAAATCTAACGAATATCCTGTTTTATGGTTGATTTCTATTTCTGCTCGTTTACATTGGGGGTTGTATTCTGCCCCAAGTTTCATTGTAAATTATTGTGCTTGTATTTGTTTTATGCTTAATTTACTTTATTTACCGCTTTCATTGTATGGTTGATCTACGCTTTAATATCTACATTTAAATGAATGAAAAAAAAAATGAAATTTTAATTGTAAAACCTAATTACACTTTAATCAAGGTATGTATAAGAGTTGTGTCCCGAACTCTTTTTAGTCTTAGGCTTCACGAGGTTAGATGAACCTTTCCAATGTTCTATTAGAAAGGGGATTCTAAAATATCTCCTGCTGCCCAAAATAGACCCAAGACACATTGTATTAGGCTTCATGAGGTTAGATGAATCTTTTCAATGCTCTATTGAAAATGGAATTCCAAAATATCTCTTATTGCTTAAAATAGACATGCATGCGCTGTCTTAAACTCAATGAAAATAGATGAACTTTCCCAATGTTTTATTGGGTGGCGACTCCAAAACACTTCTTGTTGCCCAAAATAGGCGCCCTTGTAATCTTTACAAGTTCTATGAACATTTCTCGAATACCCTAAAAGCGGGTTTTCGGGGCCATCGATGTTCGGGGCGCGTCACATTATGCCTCGAGATGGTTGAAACTACATAAGTAGAATTATCCGACACATGATCTGGAACTGGCTGCAGTAGTGTTTGCTTTAAAGATTTGGTTGCACTATCTGTATGGTGAAAAGTCCAAGATATTCACTGATCATAAGAGTCTTGAATATCTGCTCACACAGAAAGAGTTGAATTTGAGACAAAGGAGATGGCTCGAATTGTTTAAGGATTATGACTGCATTGTGGATTACTGTGACACATGGCGAACCGGGAAGGCCCTCATTGAGCCCGCTTTTAGGACTCGAGGGATTGGTTCGTATCTTTTGATCTTTGGTACCATGAGATATTTTGGAATCCCCACCCAATAGAACATTGGGGAAGTTCATCTAGACTCATGAAACCTTTAAGCACCTTTGAGGTATTTTTGAGTCGCCACCCAATTTACAAGAAATTGGGAAAGGTCATCTAACCTCTATAGTCTAAACCAGAGGTGCTCAAAACTCCACTCTTATTTATGCCTTAGTTAATTATAAGTGAGCTTTTAGATTTGAAAGTTCCATCTCTCTTCTCACACGATTAATGCAATTTATTAAAGGCGCACTACGAACATCAAGAAAGCGATACATGAAAACTATAATAAAGCGATAAATAAAACAGTAAATAAATCAGTAAACACGCAAGCACGCCATTTATAAAGAAGAAGTGGGAAAAAATACAATCCCCTAAATGAAAGGAAAAACTAGACAAAATGGAAATTGGAACAGAATACAATCCCTTAAATGAAACGAATGGCTAAGTAAAATTGCCCCAAAAATAATTAATTACAAGGGCCCGCAAGAGAAATATAAATATAAAATTAAAAAATCAAGTAAAATTAATCAAAATAAGAAACATACATAAATCGGGATATTTATTTGGTTTGGGAACATTAATTCCCTCATGCTCACTTAAAGAGGGATCGAAAAGTTATTTTGGCTATTGGCCTGAAAACCGGGATGAGTGATCCTGTTTTTAAGAAAAGTTAACCCTTCGTTTTAATCCGTGACGTTTTGCATTCCTTGGCTAAAATCGAGGACATTGGTCCTAATTTATTAGTAAAAAACCCAATTTAGTTATAAATATGTTTTCGTGATTTTTTATCATACACGCATACAAAAATAAAGCTATTTGATTTACAAACAAACACAGTTACGTAAATAGAAGACATGTAAGATCTCACCAAGAAAGGTTTCCTACGCATCGTGAGACCCCCCCCCCCCCCCCCCCCATTCGGTCACGGCGATGCTCAAGCGAGCGACATCACATTTTACCCAAACACGAAAAACAACAATAAAAATATTAGTAATAATTCAAACGTTAACCACATAAAATAAAGGCAAGGAAAAAATGAAACATGGTCAGCATGCAAAATTACAATGATAATGACTATGACAATAAACATAATAATAATAACACTAACATGCGATGATAATAATATTAAGGATAATAATAAGAATAAAATAATAATCACAATAATGACAACAGTAGCAAAATAGGGGTAATAATAATAATAATAATAATAATAATGATAACACACTATTAATCATCACAATAATAACAACAACAATAACAGTAACACAACAAAAATATAATAATAATAATAATAATAATAATAATAATAATAATAATAATAATAATAATAATAATAATAATAATAATAATAATAATAATAATAATAATAATAATAATATGAACTAAACATAAAATAATAATAATAATAATAATAATAATAATAATAATAATAATAATAATAATAATAATAATAATAATAATAATAATAATAATAATACTGGCAACAATGATCACATTGATAATAATGAGAATGATCTGACTAAAAAATGGCGACAGTGGTAATCATAAAACAACTAGTAATATCAACATAAAATAATCAACCACACGAGAATAATAGTAGTAATAACAGTAAAAATGATAATGTTAATAGTAAAGGAAAACAAAATGAGGTGATAAATATGGGTCCAAGAATGTTTACCCTCAGAGTTTATAGAGTGGAGAAAATGATGTCTCAATCTGTTCCCCTTATCGAGTTTGCGGTAATAAATACCAAATAAATATTCAAGAAAATCTAAGTTTTTAACACATAAAACTCAAGAAAAATGATTTTTGATGGGGTGACCAAGCTAAAGAAATTATTTTTTCTTGCTCCAGCCAACCCAAGAACAAAACCATTTAAGAAAAAGAAAAGATTAAATCTCAAAGAAATTTTGAAAATCCTTTTCTTTGCTCCCGTCTGCCTCCCCTCTTTTTTCTAAGCAAGAAGAAGACCTTTCTTTGCTTTTTCTCTCCAAAAACCAAAACCCCTTCCTTTGCAAATAAAACATTCTTTCTCTTTATTTTTCCTGTCTTCCCAAAAGAAGAAAAGACAAAATCATTTTTCAATTGCTCTTCCCCCAAAAAGAACCTAAAAGGTGAAAATAATGGTCATTAAAAACTCTGAAAATACAGGTTTTACAGGTGCAGGGGCGCAGCAACGCGAGGTGTGGCCCCCTTATGGGATGCCGCACACGAAAATGGGATGACATGCGGCCTGGAGGCCGCATGTGAAAAAGGGACGACGTGCGGCCACGCGGAAAAGGGATGACATGAGGCCTGGAGGCCATACGCAAAAAAGGGATGACGTGCGGCCTAGAGGCCGCACGCTCAGGCCGCACCTCGCTTGCTACCTCGCGCATGCCCACCCACGTGCGCTATGCCTCGCGCAAGCCCGCACGCCAGCAAGTAGGCACTGCGCCTCACTGCTGCATTGCCGCAAGCCACCGAAAGCCCCCAAAACTAAAAAATTAAAATAAAATAATAAAAATAAAAATAAAGATTTTTTCAAAAATAGAATTTTTATTTTAAAAAAGGAAATTCTCAACAAGGGAAAAATCAGTTCTAACATCTTTGCCTATGAACAAGCATCATTTTCATCATCGGGTAATCCTGATCTTGGACCGCCTCGACACTCGGTGTCTATAGTTGCCCCCAATTTTGGGGAAACTAGCACGCTAGTGCCTAGGTGAGCCAAAATTCAGAAAAAGGAAAGAAGCGCGTACCTGAGGCAGCGACCTTCCTACTGCTATGCGAAAGAAATCATCTCTTCGAGTCGCCATCTAGACTGTAGAGTGATCATCATCCTTCTATATTGTATCGAGTCTTCTCAAGACTTTCGACGTGTGGATACCATCCTCAAATGGTGAGACACCGAGTTTGCTCCAAACTTACAAAGTGTTAAAATTGTTCTCTTGAACTACACCAACTCTGCTCCAGACTTCCAAAGTGTGGGGGCCATCCTCAGATGGCGATGCGCCGAGTCTGCTCTAGACTTACAAAATGCGGGAATTGTCCTCCTGGACTACACCATGTCTGCTCCAAACTTTCAAAGTGTGAGTGTCATCCTCAGATAGCGATGGGCCGAGTCTGCTCTAGACCTACAAAATGCGGGAATTGTCCTCCTAGACTGCACTGAGTCACTGTCAATACTATGACGTACTGATGATGTTTTCTTTTTTATGGCATAGCCTCAGCTGTCCCCTAAATAAAACAAGCACTGTTAGATCAATTTATCACGATAATCATTTTCATCATTCACCTTTCACGAAGGTTCAATTGTTATTATCTCATCTTCTTATTTTATCATTTATGATTTTGTCATCTCAACATATTGTTTTTAACCTTTGCTGCATCAAAAGTGTTCCAAAGGAAATAAGTACATAAAGGAATCAACCGATCATCATCATACAAAATATATCTATTTTGTACAAAATAAAAAATTCTACAAATCACGATAGAGGGTCTCTCTGGGTGTCCAGTTGCGCTTTTCCGACATAATTTTCATTGTCCAAAATTCCCTGCAAGATTAAGCCAAAAGTGTGTTAATAGGAACAAAGAAATAGAGATAATAAAGGATCATTTATATATCGAGTGTCTGTTTAGCATAAAAATGAACTAAAGTAAATATCATAGTGGGTAGTCTCCCTAAAAATCATTGGTCTCTAATTTGACCGGTCATTTCTATAAATCTGGTGTCCACACCCTCCTGCAGAGGCTTCACTAACTTGTATGTGCCTTGTGCCGACCCCTTTAACCATTTCCTCCATGAGCCGCTCCATGTACTACAATCTCCCATCCATGACCTGTAACCTCCCCTCGATACGCAGCTCCATAGCAATCATCCTCTCATCAGCATGCCGCTCCACGGCCATCAGTCTGTCATCCATATGTTGCTCCATAACCATCAACCTCTCATGCATGGCCTGGACTATAGCCTCTATGCTCGTTTGGCTCTGCTCAAACCCTGGCCCAGGTGGCGGTGGTGGAGCTTCTGAAGTAGGTGCCCCTGGTAAATCTGGACGGTCGTGGGGATAACTCCCCCCAAAGTATGTATATGAGGAGGAGAGTACATCTGATCCTTCGGAGGTGACAGCGATGACAGAGTGCAAAAGAGATCCTCCAGATCTATATCTATATCCATACCATCTAGCAGCGAGTGAGGCTCTCCTCCCCCTGGCTATGGATAATAATACCCCTCATCTGGCTGAGGCAACAGAAACTCCTCCTCGGCTTGAGACTGATCCTCGGGCGCCGCTGCCGTTGCAATGGAAGGTAAACGATATATCTGCCAAGTCTCTGCCATGGTAAGTAGTCTATATCCTCAGGCCTACCCAGGCAATTGCTCCACTATGTCCATATTACTAGCAAGAACCCAGTCAACATAAATGTCCCCATCCACGGGGAGGGGGGGGGGGGCGAATGTGCTGGGGTCGTGACGCAGATGCAGTAGTAGCCTGGTGACTACTCCACCTATACAAAGCTGTGCTGTGGCCCTTTGGCCCTATCTGACTATACCGGCCAGAATCTCATGACTGATATTGAGTGGTTTTCCTGTAGACATATCCCATAGGCTCCAAATCTCTATGGCACTGATAGCATTAGGGCTACCTGTACTACCCAAATAATTGCTAAGACACTCTAAACATACTTGTACACCTGTGAGGCCAACAGAGTGCTCTTGGCTGTGTTATGATCATAATGGGCCCTTGCATTGTGATTACCTCCCATTGATGTGCTAAATCAGCCTTATCCGGCACTTGCTTATGGTCTCCGGTCGGGAGACCCATAATTTCTGCGAATTTCTGATGACTCATCGTGTGCTCTATGTCTTGGACTCGGAACGATATGGGATCAGTGTCTGTATCCGATCTTAAGAACCCCACATACTTAAGTGTAGCCATGAACTCTCTTGTAACCTCCGGATATGTGAGAAAAGCTGGTGTTAGGAAATCCATCCAACCCACGGCTGTTAACAACATGCGAACTTCCTCCCACATGCCCATCTATTCCAAGAACGCTTGGGACAGAAACTTACTGGACAAGAACTGTGGGTGACATAGTGCCTCAAACTTCTGCCTCTGTGCATCGGTCATCCATGCTAGGGGTTGAATATCTGTTGGCTCCTTAGGTAGACCACGTCGCAGAGGCATCCCTGAAAAAAGGAAACTTGAACAGTCATTCATTTATTATTTTTTTGAATACTCCCTGAATGCTTTAGGGGTACTTTTTCGGGTAACCTTCACCGCCAATATTTCCTGCAAAATTGAAAGCCATATACAGAGGTAAGTTATGTGCGTGAATGTGCACATGCTATGCGGAATGCGAATGACACCATTCATCCAAGTGGCCTAGGTGTCGGGGCGCAATATCATTCTTTGATAACCTCCATTGATATGATTCGTGGTCCGGATTGCCACTAAACTGACTCCGTAACTCACAACTGGAAGTCTATAATCACCCTTGGTGCCGTTGGTCATTATTTTAAAGGTAGCGCATCCCTTGTGGATTTTTACGCTAGCTTTTCTTAGTGGGAAATGTGTCCCCTTGAGGATTTTCACATGACCCTGTGCCTAACTTTTGCCTAGGATAGACCCAACCCAACCCAGCGGCTTTTGTTCATTTCATTTTTTGCAAGATAGACTGCCTATTTCTAGGTTTTCACCCTGCCCTTTGGCCTAACTTTTGCTTAGAGAGCCAGTCACGGTTTTCAAGTCTAACAGCCTTTTTTGTTCGTTTGATGTTCCTCAAGGTAAGATGGCTAAAGTCCTACACCGGCAGAAGCAACAATGGATAAATAGCATGCATCCGATGGAAAACGATGTATTATCTTTTCATAAGGGAACTGGATGACATTAATCATACGAAGCGAGTTATAATTGCCTATGTGTTTATGTTTCCTTGTGATTTCATTACACATGATCACTATTTAACATCAGGCTCAAAATACAAGACCATATTTAATCTTAGGATAGATCTTGAAAGTATCATAACTCATGTTATCAATTAGCCCTCTCGGGTTTTCTCGATTGAACATTTTCTCTCAACATTTTTCTTTTGACCCTTTAGCCATGGAACCTTTTCAACCTGTCAACATTGATCGGTTCCTTCAATTCATTTCCATCACCATCTGTCAAGATTGTAGCTCTTTTAGACAAAAGCTTCTTCAGAACAAAGGGTCCTTCCCAAGTTTGTTTGAACTTGCCTCAAAAGTCTGGGACCCCTGGCCTCATCTGCTTGAAGACTAAATCTCCTTCTTTTAGGGGGTGCTTTTTTACTTTCTTCCCAAATGATCGAGCTAATCTCTTTTGGTAAATTTGATTATGGTAATAGGCCCGCATCCTGTCCTCATCCTATAAGTTCAATTGTAGCAACCGTTATTGCGCCCATTCCGCTTCTGGTAGCTTGCCTTCCGATATCACCCTTAAGGATTGGAGTTCAATTTATACTGGTAAAACTACTTTCGTCCCATAAACCAAAGAGAAGGGGGTAGCTCTTGTTGAAGTTCTGGCAGTGGTCATATAGCCCCACAGTGTGAAAGGTAGCTTTTCTGCCTAGTCCTTATAGGTCTGCACCATCTTGGCCAGTATCCTCTTCACATTCTTATTAGCCGCCTCGACTACCCCATTGGCCTGTGGTCGATAAGGAGAGGACTTAAGGTGCTGGATGGCATACTTCTTGAGCATCTGCTTGGTTTTAGCTTGGAATTGTACCCCGTTATCCGAGATAATGTGATGCGGGAGTCCGTATCTATAAATCAGTTATCGTTCAATGAACCTGGCCCTCTCTCGGGCACCCAGTTTCTTGAAGGACTCAGCCTCTACCCACTTAGTGAAGTAATCGATAGCGACTACGATAAATCTATGCTCGTTAGAGGCTATTAGATGTATTTCTCCTATGATGTCAATCTCCAAGCGGCGAATGGCCATGGAGAAGTAAGATTGCATAACTCTGAAACCAGCAGGTGTCTTAGATTGGCATACTGCTAACACAGTTGACACCGCTTCACATATTTAGAACAGTCTGTATCCATCGTGAGCCAGAAGAACCCTTGGCGCATGATCTTCTTTGCCAGAGCTAGACCATTCATATGAGCTCCGCATACCCCAGCATAGGTCTCCTCCATAACCATCTTGGCTTCCTTCTCATCCAAGCATCTTAGTTGTATGCCATTAGCTTGCCTCTTATACAACACACTATCTATACTGACGAACTGGGTGGATAGCTTGCGAACCATCCTTTGGTCCTTTTTAGTGGCCTCTTTTGGGAATATTGACTTTTCTAAATAATTTTGGACATCGTAATACCACTGCTTTCCATTGGTAACCTCAACATCCCTGACCCATTCAGTTTTAAAGTACGGCTTGTCTAAACTAGAAATGAGTACAAGCTTCATGACTATTCCTTCTGGGTTATCCCACATAGACACCAGGGTTCTCATCTCGGGGCAGATAGTTAAAAGTGTAGATTTCAAATTGACCACTTAGTTCCTTTAGGCACTCCACGTATGGTAACAGTCGTTCTTCCTTGATAGACCATTCACCCCTAACCTGATGGACCACTAAGGCTAAATCTCCGAAGACCTTTATTGCTTTTACCCCCATGGCTGAGAGCGCTTCCAACCCGAAAATGCAAGCCTCGTACTCAGCTTCATTGTTAGTGGCTTTATATCTCAGTTTCTTAGCTAAGGGAAGGTTCTCACACTCTGGGGTTACCAAAATTACCCCTACTCTAGCTCTTTTGCTATTCACTGCTCTATCAAAATACATTTGCCACTTTTACACTGTAATAGCTGCCACATGTTTGTCCAGGAATTCATATTCAAATTGGTCACGTTCGATCGGATGGTCGACTAGGAACTCTACAACTGCCCGGCCCTTGATGGTCTTTCTAGTGATGTACTCCACGTTAAATTCTTGCAACAATATCAACCACCTCCCCATTTTCCCTAACAAAGAGGGTGCTTCCTGCAAATATCAAAGAGGGTTTTGTTTGGCGACTGCCTGCACCTTATAAGAATGGAAATAGTATCTTAGTTTCTTAGAAGCCCAGATTACTGCTAAACATATCTTTTCCACCTCAACATATTTGGCTTCATAAGGAAGGAATTTCTTACTAAGGTAGGAAACTGCAAATTCAACCCCGAATTCATCCTCTTAGGCCATCATGATGCCTACAGAATTTTCCTCTATTGCCAGGTAAAGGATTAATGGCTTAACCAGTCATGGCGGTCGCAGAACTGGAGGGTGTATGAGATATTCTTTGATGGTATCAAAAGCTTTTTGGAAGTTTTCATTCCACTGAACTGGCTGATTCTTCCTAAGAAGCTTAAAGATCAGTTCGCACACTGAAGCGAGCTTGGAGATGAACTTGCTGATGTATTGCAGTTTGCCTAAAAAACTCCTGACTTATTTTTCTTTTTAAGGTACTGGCATTTCTCTGATTGCTTTGGCCTTGTCGGGATCCACCTTAATTCCCTTTTGAGTTATCACATGGCCCAGTAGCTTACCTAAGGTGACCCCGAATATGCACTTCTTGGGATTGAGGCGAAGATTGTACTTGTCGATCCTCTGAAAGAACTTCTCTAAAGCCTTAAAATGGCCCTCTTGAGTAACCGATTTGATCATCATATCGTCAACATATACCTATACCTCTTTATAGATTAGGTCATTAAGAATTTTGGTGGCCATTCTCTAATAGGTCGCTATGGCATTTTTTAACCAGAAAGGCCTAACCCTATGGCGAAAGTACCCCATTCAATGATGAAAGTCATCTTGATCTGATCTACTATCTTGTAGAGGATCTGATTGTACCCAACATATCCATCCATAAAACTATACATACTGTAGGTGGCAGTGCTATCCACTAGGACATCTATGTGAGACAAAGGGAAGTCATCCTTCGGGCAAGCTTTATTCAGGTGTTGATAGTCAACAAACATCTGAACCTTTCCATCCTTTTTGACCACAAGGACAACATTAGCTAACCACATTGGATATTGAACCTCCACCAAGAACTTAGCCTCAATCTGTTTGCGCACATCCTCTTTTACCTTCCTGCCCATTCTAGCCTGAGCCTTCTGAGCTTCTATTTGAATAGCTTGTATTTTGGATAGGTTGGAATGGCATGTTTAGCAATTTCTCGATCAATCCCTGGCATGTCCTTATAGGTCCAGGCAAAGACTTTATCATATTTTTTCAATATTCTCTCAAAATTCTTCCTTTCTTCAGGAGTTATATCGGATGCTATCAGGATTTCCTTTGGGTTTTCCAAAGTTCTGAGATTAAATGAGGTAGTATTAGTTGAGTTAATGTCAAATATGAATGGTTCATGTTTGTGATCATGCATAATGAAATCATGAGAAACATCACACAAGTAAGCAAAGTCATTTATCTTATTGAAATACTCAGAATTACAAGCATAATTATCAAATAATTCAGAATGAAAAATACATCTGAAAAGCTATCATTAAAATCTTCCACCGATGCCGGCACTGAAGTCAATGGTCCATCATCTCAGTTGTCTACGATCTTTAGGTCTTCAAACTCTGGCACTGTTACTTTAACTTCCACCTTTTCCTTACCCTTCACTCGGGTGGCCAACAATCTGCCAGTGATGACTTCTTTAGGGACTTCTCGATCTCATGCAAAACTTTGATTAAGAATCTCCTTGTCCCAAAAACCCTCTACAGACTTGACCGTTCCGCCAGACCAATCGAAAACATCGTTAAAGATCTCAAAACTTGGGGTGATCTTGCCGTCAATCCACTGCGGCTCGGCCTCCCCACAATAGGCACATGCTGATACGGCTGGCACAAATCTCTCTAAAATATGCGGGATCTCTGCCGGCTTCTTCTCAAGCTTGTTCTTTCTAGTTTCAGTAGTATAGCCTAAACCCCTTCTATCCTTTTGGCCTCTTATAGTGATAGTGCCTGAGGCCCTTGTGAATTCTTGCCCAAACAGACCCCCGGGAGGTAGTTCATCCTTTTTATCATATTGACAACCTTAGGTCTCTCCACTAAATCAACTATTCATTTATCACGGCCATATGGAATCCGCTGAAAGGTTGGTTAGAAATCCCGAGGACTGACACTTGATTATCACTGGTTGCCTTAATGGTCATAACTTGGCCCTCATAGGGGATTTTAATCATTTGGTGGAGGGTAGATGCAACCCCCCCCAACTTATGAAACTAGGGCCTCCCTAATAGCACAGCGAAGTTAGCCAGGATAACATGCCCTCATTTATCCCAAAGGCAAATAGTACCACGAGCGGTAATACATTAATTGAAGACCCATCATCCACCATGACACAGGCTGTGTGCTTGCCATTAATTTGAGCTGTAATGTACAGGTGGCGATTATGGTTGCGACCCTCAATTGGCAAATCAGCGTCAGTATAGACTACATTCTCCCCAGATCCCCCTTTTACCATATCCAACAGCTCAGTGGGTGAAATGGTGGTGGCGACTGTCGATTCACACAAGGCTTCGACTAACTTCTACTTGTGACTCAGAGACTACCTCAGTAGGTCCCAAATCGATATTTGAGCTGGTGTTTTCTTCAACTGCTTCATTCCGGGGTCCTCTTTTGGTTCCCTTTCCATGGGTGCTTGACCCAAATCCTGAGGTCTCTCGGCCTCGGGAACCACCCTTTCGCTTCTTGTGATAGCCTGCACTTTCTGAACTTTCCCTTCGCCCTCAGAATTCCACAAGTCCTCTGGCTCATCAACTTCCTCAACCTCGCTCTCACTGGTCGAATCCCAACAATCTATTATAGCCACAGTAATCCTTTCTTCATTTACCTCGGAACGAGTGATAGCAACGTACTCATTACCATATAAGTCTCGCAATACATACCACTCAGGCAAACTTGACCCAATCATGAAGACTGGCGGTGGCACGGCATGGTAACCGGTCTTCTTCTTGCCTTATCTCTATTCTGGATCAGTAATCTACTTACTGTCAATCAAGTCCTGAATCTCATGCCTTAGTCTCGTACAGTGGTCTGTCATGTGCCCAATGTGCTGGTGAAAGGTGCAGTACTCATCATCTTTATGCCCTGGCTGTCCTTAAGTTCTGGCTGGCTTGGATGGCAGGGGTAGTTGCAGTTTTCCCTCTTTTATCAGTCTCTTCAACACCCACGATAAAGGTTGGTGTGACGCGTGCCGAACCTAATAAAGGCCCTCGTGACGAGACTTATTTTAAGGGCTCGAGGGATTAGTTCACGTCTTTTGATCTTGGCACTGTGACGTGCGCTGAACCTAATAAAGGCCCTCGTGATGAGACCCGCTTTTAGGGCTCGAGGGATTGGTTCACGTCTTTTAATCTTAGGCAACATAAGATATTTTGGACACCTCCTTCTAATAAAACACTAAAAGTATCATCTAATCTCATGAAGCCTTTTGGCACCTTTGAAGTATTTTGGAGTCGTTATCCAATTTATAAGAAATTAGGAAAGCTCATATAACCTCTACGGTCTAAACTAGAGAAGGTGTTCGGAACTTCACTCTTATTTATGCCTTGGTTAAATATAAGGAGTTTTTGGATTATAAAATTCCATCTCTCTTCTCACGCGATTAATGCAATTTATTAAAGCGCATTACAACCATAGAGAAAGCGATAAAAGAAAGCTGTAAAGAAAAAATAGTAAATAAAATGAAAAATAAAGCAATAAACACGCCAAGCACACAATTACAAAATAGAAATTGGGACAGAATACAATCCCAAATGGAAAGAAAAGCTAAATAAAATTGCCCCAAAAATAATTAATTATAAGGGCCCACAAGGTATATAGACATAAATATAAAACAGACAAAACAAAGTCAAACATAGAAAATGACATATATAAATCGAGATATTTATTTGGTCTAGAAACATTGGTTCCTTCATACTCACTTAAAGAGGGATCAAAGAGTTATTTTGATTGTTGGTTTGAAAATCGGGATGGGTGATCCCATTTTTAGAAAATTTAACTATTTTTTTCAATTCCTGACATTTTTCATTCCTTGACTAAAATCGGGGCCATTGGTCCCAATTTATTAGTAAAAATCCTAATTCAGTTATAAAAATATTTTTGTGATTTTTTATCTGACATGTGCGTAAATAAAACTGTTTTATTCACGGACAAAATAAACACAGTCACATAAAGGGGGCAGGTACGGTCTCACCCAAAATAGGATTTCCTACGCGTTGTGACCTCCTCCGCCCGGTCACGGCGATGCTCAGACAGGTGACACCACATTTTACCCAAAACACGAGAAAGATAATAATAAAAACATTAGTAGCAATTCCAAAATTAACCACATAAATATAAAAACAAGAGAAAAATAACACAGGGTCAAAATACACACAGAAAATAAAATGGGCCCAAATTTACAAAAAAAAAACTCATATTTAAGAGGATTAAAATCAATCATGCAAGAATATGACAATAGTAACAATAACAATGACCACAATAATAATAATAACGACAATGATAAAATAATAATAATAATAATAATAATAATAATAATAATAATAATAATAATAATAATAATAATAATAAATCATGAATAATAATAATAACAAAACATTAATAATAATAATAATAATAATAATAATAATAATAATAATAATAATAATAATAATAATAACAACAACAACAATAATAACAACAACATTGATAATAATAGCATTAACAGTAACAATCATAATATTAACAATGGTAACAGTAACAATCATAATATTAACAATGGTAACAAGAACAAAAGTATTAATAGCAATAATAATAATATTAATAACAATAAAAATACGAAATTAAATAAATGAAAATGAGGAAGTTAAATAAACATGTAGTAGAAAATAATAATATTTAAACCTAAAATAAATATCACCAAAAATCATACCAACAAGAAAATCAATAAATCTAATTTTTCACACCCTAAAATCACATACATTTACCCATTTTCATACCAAAAATGAAATAAAAATTGAAAAATCATTTTAAGAGAACAAAACTCCAAAATATATGTTCTTAAATGCAAGAAAATAAAAAAAAAAAAGAAAATAAATAAGATGAAAGTAGAAAATAATAATAGATCCAAGAATATTTACCCTCAGAGTTAAGTAATATGTAAGCAAGATGTCTCAATCTATTCTCCTTTTCAAGATTCAAGAATAAACTCAAAACATTCAACAAAATCTTAAGCTTTTTGTCTCAAAAAAAAAAAACTCAAGAACACGAAAAATTAAAAGTGATTCTTTTTTTTTTGTATTTGTTGTTTTAATTCAATGAGAAAAACCCAAACTAAGGAAATCAATTTTCCTTTCTCAAGTTAATCCAATCTTAACAAATATTTTTAGATCTATGAAAAATTAAAATAAAATTAAAGAAAAAAATTTTTAGATCTAAGAAAATAAATGAAGAAAATCCAAGAAGAAAATTTTTGATTTAAGAACCAAAAGAAAGAAATTTCAAGAAAAAAGTTTTTAATCTCCCAAGAAAATAACTTATTTTTTTAAGAACACAATTTTTCTCTCTAAACAATTCTTTGAAAAAAAAAATCCTCTTAGAAAAATTCCTTAGCCAAAAAAAATCCTTCCTCCTCCCCTTCCTAAATGAAAATCCTCCCGTTTTATTTTCTTCAAACTCATTTTTTCAAACCAAAAAACAAAAGTCTTCATCTACCTTTTTTATTTTTTCAAAGAAAATCTTCTTAATTCAATAAAAAACCAAATTTTTCAACCAAATCCCAAAATTCAGAATTTAACATTCATTTTTTTTTACTTTGTTACCCACAAAATTTGACTAAAATCCATCCATTTTTTCAAGGAAAAAATCCCCCATAGAGAAAGCGATAAAAGAAAGCTGTAAAGAAAAAGCAGTAAATGAAACGATAAATAAAGCGGTAAACACGCCAAGCGCACAATTACAAAATATAAATTGGGACAGAATACAATCCTAAATGGAAAGAAAAGCTAAATAAAATTGCCTCAAAAATAATTAATTATAAGGGCCCACAAGATATATAGACATAAATTTAAAACAGACAAAACAAAGTCAAACATAGAAAATGACATACATAAATCGGGATATTTATTTGGTCTAAAAACATTGGTTCTTTCATACTCATTTAAAGACAGATCAAAGAGTTATTTTGATTGTTGGTTTGAAAACTGGAATGAGTGATCCCATTTTTAGAAAATTTAACTTTTTGTTTTAATTCGTGACATTTTTCATTTCTTGGCTAAAATCGGGGACATTGGTCCCAATTTATTAGTAAAAATCCCAATTCAGTTATAAAAATATTTTTATAATTTTTTATCCGACATGTGCACAAATAAAACTGTTTTATTCACGGACAAAATAAACGCAGTCACATAAAAGGTGGACAGGTACGGTCTCACCCAAAATAGGACTTCCTACGCGTTGTGACCCCCTCCGCTCGGTCTCGGCGATGCTCAGACAGGTGACACCACATTTTACCCAAAACACGAGAAAGACAATAATAAAAACATTAGTAGCAATTCCAAAATTAACCACATAAATATAAAAACAAGAGAAAAAATAACACAGGGTCAAAATACACACAGAAAATAAAATGGGTCCAAATTTTCAAAAAAAAAAACTCATATTTAAGAGGATTAAAATCAATCATGCAAGAATATGACAATAGTAACAATAACAATGACCACAATAAGAATAATAATAATAATAATAATAATAATAATAATAATAATAATAATAATAATAATAATAATAATAATAAATCACGAATAATAATAACAAAACATTAATAATAATAATAATAACAATAATAACAACAACATTGATAATAATAGCATTAACAGTAACAATGATAATATTAACAATGGCAACAAGAACAAAAGTATTAATAGCAATAATAATAATATTAATAACAATAAAAATATGAAATTAAATAAATGAAAATGAGGAAGGTAAATAAACATGTAGTAGAAAATAATAATATTTAAACCTAAAATAAATATCACCAAAAATCATATCAACAAAAAAAATCACTAGATCTATTTTTTCACACCCTAAAATCACATACATTTACCTATTTTCATACTAAAAACAAAATAAAAATTGAAAAATCATTTTAAGAGAAGAAAAATCAAAAATATTTGTTCTTAAATGCAAGAAAAGAAATAAAATAAAATAAATAAGATGAAAGTAGAAAATAATAATAGATCCAAGAATGTTTACCCTCAAAGTTAGGTAATATGAAAGCAAGATATCTTAATTTATTCTTCTTGTCAAAATTCAAGAATAAACTCAAAACATTCAACAAAATTTTAAGTTTTTTGTCTCAAAAAAAAAAAAAAACTCAAGAACACGAAAAATTAAAAGTGATTCTTTTTTTTTTTTTTGTATTTGTTGTTTTAATTTGATGAGAAAAACCCAAGCTAAGGAAATTAATTTTCCTTTCTCAAGTTAATCTAATGTTAACAAATATTTTTAGATTTATGAAAACTTGAAATAAAATCAAAGAAGAAAATTTTTAGATCTAAGAAAATAAATGAAGAAAATCCAAGAAGAAAATTTTTAATTTAAGAACTAAAAGAAAGAAATTCCAAGAAGAAAATTTTTGATCTCCCAAGAAAATAACTTATTTTTTTAAGAACACAATTTTTCTCTCTAAACAATTCTTTGGAAAAAAAAATTCTCTTAGAAAAATTCCTTAGCCAAAAAAAATCCTTCCTCCTCCCTTTCCTAAATGAAAATCCTTCCGTTTTATTTTTTTCAAACTCATTTTTTCAAACCAAAAAACAAAAGTCTTCATCTACCTTTTTTATTTTTTCAAAGAAAATCTTCCTAATTCAACAAAAAACAAAATTTTTCAACCAAATCCCAAAATTCAGAATTTAACATTTATTTTTTTTTTTACTTTGCCACCCACAAAATTTGACTAAAATCTATCCAAGGAAAAAATCCCTCATTTTGTTTCCAAACCTCCCTTTTTCATTATTTTATTTATACTTTTTTATTATTATATTTTAATCAACAAAATAAAATTTGAAAAAAAATTGCAAAAGTCAGAATTTTTGGCTCATTTTTGACTAAAATCCCGGCAAAAATAATTTTTTACCTAAAAATATGTCAAAAATCGAATTTTGGGCGAAATCGGCGAGACTAGGCGAAAACCGGCGAGAACGGGCGAGAGGCCATGCGCAAGCCTTGCGTGCGCTGTGCGCAAGCCAGCGCGCAGGCAGCCCCGCGAGCAGTCGAAAATTATTATTATTTTTTTAAAATTTTTTTTTTCAGAAAATAAAAATAAAAATAAAAAATACAAACAAAGATAAAAAAAATAAAGATACAAATAAAAAATAAAAAAATAAAAATAAAAATAAACATTTTAAAAGCATTTTGAGACAGACAAAAGAATTTGACCAGGAGATGGTCAATTCCTACTTTCTTGCTTATGAATTGGTATTTATTTTTATCATTGGGTAATCCTGCTCTTGGAGCGACTCGGGACCCAGTGTCTACAGTCGGTCCAAATTCGAAAAGTGCCTTTGGTTTGCCCCCATAGCCGACACCTCGGTTGTCTTCCCAGTCCTGTTGCCACTGCTAAAGCCTACCAACTTATTCACCCCCAGACTGCTATAGCCCTTCTTGGCAAAGGTTTCACTATTTGCTTTCCTAGCCATGTACTCACTTTTCGCTTCTATGGCAATGTCCTTCAGAGACTCCCAATCCTTTAGCCCTTTCATTTTAAGTCCTTTTCTCAAGTATGGGCTCGCATTCCTAATGAATAGCCTGATTTGATCTGACGTATCAGGCTTCCTTTTCATCTCCATAACTCGATTCCTCCACCGAGTAAGGTAGTCATGGAAGGAGTCACCATGCCTCTGCTACAAAAGCTCAAGGTCTTTTAGTGTTATTTCCATTCTGTTGCTACAGTCGTATTGCTTCATAAACTCCCCCGTCAGCAGATCTCAATCTTCCTTGGACCTCCTATCTAACCCATAGTACCAATTGACTATCAGACCCGCCAAACTAAGGCAAAAATACTTCACCTTTTGTTTCTTTGTCAGCCCCATGCCCTTCATAATCAAGGCATACTGCTTAATGTGCGCAGAGGGATCCGAAGTACCGTAAAATTTGGGCAAGTCTGGCATCTTAAACCTCTGGGGCAATAGCTCTCATCACCCAACTCTATATCTTCAGAGCTGATCCCCTTCCTGGCTGATAGTAGACGTGTAATCACTTCAATCTTTTCTTCCATCTTCCTCACCACATCATCCTCTACTTTAGGAACCTTATTTCTCATAGCCTGAGGAACTACGAGATCAGCCTCCTCCTCCACTGTGAAGTCATCTCTTGGATCAAGGATCCTCACCCTTCTCTGCTCCATTAGCGCCGGTGCTTTGGGCTCAACTACCGGTTGCTGTACCGTAGCGGTTGCTGTAGGAGTTTCTCCCACGATAGGCAGTTCGACTTGTCCCACAGTAGGAGCTACATGTGGCTGCCCGATATTTGGTACCATTTAAGCAACAATATTCCCCATCATGGCTAACATCCTCCTCTCAAAATCCTCAAGTCTCTTATCTAGGTCCTATACTATCAAGGCACCGGTTTCTTACAGTAAATCTGCCATTACTGACCCAGAGGATCATTCTGAAGAGGATTCTGAGCTTCCATCCTAATCCGATGCAGGCACTAACTCTAGTGACGAACTTCTAATGAGTCATCTATCGGATCCCATAAACCACCTGGCTGTAAAAACTCGAAGGGTTAGGATAAAGTATGAACGAAGTGCAATGCATGGCCGTGAGTTGTGCAACATTTATAACCACATGCGAGCAATAGACCCTTCCAACCTTTTAACTCCCGCACAAGAGGTCAATTGGTCTCTCCCTAGGTGGGCTTAGTTCATGGGTCAACAAGGGACCCGACGAACGTGCATTGTGCATGGCAAATAATCGGCAGCATAACGTCTCTTAGAATGTGCATACGTATGAGTTTCGGCCATCATGTATTCAAACACTTCAATCAAATTAAGATGACCTCACCGGGGCATGGAAGCCTTTGATGGAAGACCACTCAACTCGTTTGATTTTGTTCAATACATGATGGCCCCCATCACAAACATCGTATTACTGTTCATTTCACCTAGGTGAAGTATCTATTGCCATTATATGAGCTTTGGTCAAGGTGATGTTACTTTAGGGCTACCCAAGCATGGTCCCGGCCAATGGGTCTAGCTCATCACGAGCATAATGACCGATCGGGTCTCCATTTGATATACCAAAAGGTACTACGCTTGGGTTGGTGATTATCCTTAACACTTCCCTATATTGAGTGAACATAGGGTCGTGCTTCGGGGACGCACCGGTGTAGAATAAGGGTACAAAGTAGCATAATTCTAAGGCTCTAAAATGATGCAATGCAATTTTCTTAAAGAGATAGAATTTTAGGTTTTAAAAACTCAATTATACATTTTAACAAAGACACTTTCAGAGCAAAGTCACAAAGTTCCCCAGTGGAGTCGCCATTGTGAAGCGCGCTGAACCGGGAAGGCCCTCATTGAGCCCGCTTTTAGGACTCGAGGGATTGGTTTGCGACTTTTGATCTTGGGTACCATGAGACATTTTGGAATCCGCACCCAATAGAACATTGGGGAAGTTCATCTAGTTTCATGAAACCTTTAGGCACTTTTGAGGTATTTTGGAGTCGCCACCCAATTTACAAGAAATTGGGAAAGATTATCTAACCTCTATGGTCTAAACTAGAGAAGGTGTTTGGAACTCCACTCTTATTTATACCTTGGTTAATTATAAGTGAGTTTTTAGATTTGAAAATTCCGTCTCTCTTCTCACACGATTAATGCAATTTATTAAAGGCGCACTACAAACATCAAGAAAAAGATAAATGAAAGCTATAATAAAGCAGTAAATAAAGCGGTAAACACGCAAGCACGCCATTTACAAAGAAGAAATGGGGAAAAATACAATCCCCCAAATGTAAGGAAAAGGTACACAAAATGGAAATTAGGACATAATACAATCCCTTAAATGAAACAAAAGGCTAAGTAAAATTGCCCCAAAAATAATTAATTACAGGGGCCCGCATGATAAATATAAATATAAAATTAAACAATCAAGTAAAATTAATCAGAAGAGGAAACATAAATAAATTGGGATATTTATTTGGTTTGGGAACATTGGTTCCCTCATTCTCACTTAAAGAGGGATCGAAAAGTTATTTTGGCTATTGGCCTGAAAAACCACGATGAGTGATCCTGTTTTTAAGAAAACTTAACCCTTTGTTTTAATCCATGACATTTTGCATTCCTTGGCTAAAATCAAGGACATTGGTCCTAATTTATTAGTAAAAATCCCAATTTAGTTATAAATATGTTTTCGTGATTTTTTATCATACACGCGTACAAAAATAAAGCTATTTGATTTACAAACAAACACAGTCACGTAAATAGAAGACAGGTAAGATCTCACCAAGAAAGGTTTCCTACACGTTGTGACCCCCCCCCCCAATTCGGTCACGGCGCTGCTCAAGCGAGCGACATCACATTTTACCCAAACACGAAAAATAATAATAAAAATATTAGTAATAATTCCAACGTTAACCACATAACACAAAGGCAAGGAAAAAATGAAACATGGTCAGCATGCAAAAATACAATGATAATGGCGATAACAATAAACATAATAATAATAACACTAGCATGCAATGATAATAATATTAAGGATAATAATAAGAACAAAATAATAATCACAATAATGACAACAGTAGCGTAATAATAATAATAATAATAATAATAATAATAATAATAATAATAATAATAATAATAATAATAATAATAATAATAATAATAATAATAATAATAATAATAATAACAACAACAACAACACACTATTAATCATCACAACAATAATAACAACAATAACAGTAACACAACAAAAATCATATTATTAATAATATTAATATTAGTATGAACTAAACATAAAATAATAATGCTAATAATAATAATAATAATACTGGCAACAATGATCACATTGATAACAATGAGAATGATATGACTAAAAAATGGTGACAGTGGTAATCATAAAACAACTAGTAATATCAACAGAAAATAATCAACTACACGAGAATAATAGTAGTAATAACAGTAAAGATGATAATGTTAACAGTAAAGGCAAACAAAATGAGGTGACAAATATGGGTCCAAGAATGTTTACGCTCAGAGTTTATAGACTGGAGAAAATGATGTCTCAATCTGTCCCCCTTGTCGAGTTTGCTGTAATAAATAACAAAACATTATTCAAGAAAATCTAAGTTTTTAACACAGAAAACTTAAGAAAAATTATTTTTGATGGGGTGACCATGTCACACCCCAAATGTGGCCAAATTGGAATTGGCATTTTTTAATTGGACAATTAAGGGCAATTGGGTAATTTACAAGAGGAAAGAGGATTATTTTTTTTCAAGAATTTATTAAGGACCTATCTACAAATTTTTGAGCTAGGGGTAAAAGAGGAATAAGTGGATTTGTGAAGCTGTGCATGTGTGCCAAGTGGAAGGAGAGTATGTGCACGTGGTGAGGGAAAAGAGAAGACTGAGAAAAATTTAGTTGGCTGGAAACAAAAGACTGAAAGTTCTCTCTTTTCTTATTCTCTCTCTCACGTAAACCACATTCTGCTCTTTTTCTCCATTTGCTGTTCTTTTCCATTTGCATGTGTGTATTTCTATTGAGGAACTAAGGTTTGGGTTTGTTAGAAGCTTCAGAAGGTAAGTGGCAAGAGTTCTATAGGATTTTTATGGTTGATTTTTCCTTTTTCTCGTCTTTGGGTTTTTAGAGATTCTGTTCTTGGGTTAATGAATTGTGGTTTCATCTGTTGTAAGCATCTAAAGTAAAGAAGAGGGATAAAGGGAAAGAGAAGGTTGTTGATTGAAGAAGAATACAGTGGACGTTTTTGAGCTTCATCATCAGGTTTGGGAGTGTCTGTCTTTCTCATTTTAGATCCTGTTTCAAGTTTTGGTATTAATGTGTTTATGTGTGTGTTTGTATATAGAAATGCTAGAGTTACGTAATGTTGTTGACATAATTACAGTAGAAAAAGAATGATATGAACATGCAATGAGATGAATATGTATGAGTTTGAATGCAAAATCCTGGGTTGTTGACATTCTGGAATTTTGACTCTGTTGAATAGTGAAAATACGTGATTTGCATTAAGATTTCATATATGCATTCAGGAGACATAAAAGTATGTGTTTAAATAATCATTGCATGAAAAATGGTTTTGGGCAAGATGGGGTTCTGATTTTTGGTTGTACTCTGTTTTCGCGGTTTTTCTGGTTTTTACGATTTCTGGAAAATTCGGAAGTTTGGAGAAGGAGAAGCAATTTTTGAGAGGAAGATCACGTGACGTGATTGAGCATCACGCCGTGACCTCCCTCCTTGGGAAGTCATGCGACGTGATGGAGCATCACGCCTCGCGACTTCTCTCTTCCCTGCGTGTCACGAGACAGGATCTCGTGACCTCCCCCTCTCCTCTCAGGCGTCACGAGGCGTGACGGATGGTCACGACTCGTGACTGCCCTTGTTTTGCCTGGCGCTCGCGTGAAGCCAGTGTCACGAGACACCACTGCCTGGGTGACTCGTGACTGGCCTTCCTCCTGCTGCCCTGTTTTTCTAAAAGCATAATTTTAACTTCTGTTTAAAGGATTTTCTAAAAGCAAAGTTTTTAAACTTCTGTACATGGGGTTTTCCACTGTTTGAATCTAAATCAAGTTCAAATCTGTTCTTTAATTTGATAATTGATTAATTATGAGATTTATGTTCTTGATTAGTAATTAATATACATGATTTAAATATTTGTAATTTATATGAACATGGATTATTTCAACGTGAGTTATATGTTCTTATTATCTCCTGTTTGTGATATTTATATATTCATATGTTTCTGAATTTGATCAATATAAAGTATACATGGATTATAAATTCGTATTTAATTTTCTTAATATCATATTGATACATGAATTTTGGAGTTGTGTTTTTAAGTCTGAATAGTCATAGTAGTGGATAAGTAAGCGCTTACTTAGGTCAGAGTGTGTGTGCAGCTGCTATATGATAAAACGTTATACGTGGGTCCGTTTGGATCCTTGTTTCGATCCTGTATGGGTCTATATGGATTTAATGCGAGACTTCGGTCTCTATATGAAAAATACATGTTTGAGACTCATGTCTCTATATGCTTGGGATACTGTGTTCTATCAGTATCCATTTGACCGTATCCACTTCTAGAGAGTATTTTAGACTAATCAGGCTATATGTTTAAATGTGTTGCATATGTTGAGATGCATTGTTGACATGATTACAAGTATATGATGCACATGAATTCTTGCATAGCTTTATATTATGCACCCTGTATCTGTATACTTGGAATGATGAAAATTATGAATTGAGTACTTAATTGCTTGTAATGTATAAATTTATGCATGTCAAGTAAGGAATTTGGAGACATGTTTCCATGTAATTTTGATGCCTTTGATTTTGAATCATTAGATTATTGTATTGTCATAAATATTGTATATGCATATTGTTCGTTTGTTTTGTTCCTCCCCACTAAGCGTTATCGCTTAGCACGGGCTCTTTTCCCGTGCAGGTGGCGAGTTCGGGTTGGGTCAGATATCTGCAGGTCGGCCACTAGAAGTCTTTTTGGATGAAGTTATTTTTTTGAGTCTTCCGCTGTAATTTTTTGTACATGGCTTGTTAATAGCAAAGTGAATCTTTTGTAAAGGAACAAATATTATTTTTGTATATGTATTTGCTTACGAGCCTCTTTTTGTAAAACAATATAGATATGATATATGTTACAGGAATTACTGCTTTATAATTAAAAGTTTCTTTACATCTCATCTTTTATTGTATTTTACAAGTATGCTTTTGGATTTGTTTATATGTTTGACCGCGTGGCATTCCGGTATCCTTCCAACGGGGATGGCGGGGTGTTACAGACCAAGCTATAGAAATTAGTTTTTCTTGCTCCAGCCAACCTGAGAACAAAACCTTTTAAGAAGAAGAAAAGATTAAATGTCAAAAAAATTTTGAAAATCCTTTTCTTTGCTCCTATCTGCCTCCCCTCTTTTTTCTAAGGAAGAAGAAGACCTTTTTTTTTTGCTTTTTCTCTCCGAAAACCAAAACCCCCTCCTTTGCAAATGAAACATTCTTTCTCTTTATTTTTCCTGTCTTCCCAAAAGAAGGAAAGACAAAATCACCTTTCACTTTCTCTTCCCCCAAAAAGACCCTGAAAGGTGAAAATAATGGTCTTCAAAAACTCTAAAAATACAAGTTTTGCAAGCGCAGGGGGGGCACCAACGTGAGGTGTGGCCCCCTTACGGGAGGCCGCATGCGGAAGGGACAACGATTGGCCTGGAGGCCGCACGCGAAAAAGGGATGATGTGCGGCCTAGAGGCCGCACGCGGAAAAGGGATGACGTGAGGAGTGGAGGCCACGAGGTGCGGCCTCGTGCCTGCCCACCTGCAGACGCTGCACCTCACGAGCGCCCTCACGCAGGCACTGTACCTCGCGCGTGCCCTCACGCAGGCTCTGCACCTCGCGCATGCCCTCACACTGGTGTTGTGCCTCATGCGCTCGAATGCAGGCGCCGTGCCATCGCGTGGCCGCAAGCCATCGAAAGCCCCCAAAACTAAAAAATAAAAATAAAAAATAAAAAAATAAAAAATAAAAATAAAGATTTTTTCCAAAATAGAATTTTTATTTTAAAAAAGGAAATTCTTGACAATGGAAAAATCAGTTCTAACTTCTTTATCTGTAAACAAGCATCATTTTCATCATCGGGTAATCCTGATCTTGGACCGCCTCGGGACTCGGTGTCTACAATTACCATCCGGGTAAAGCCAATGTAGTGGCTGATGCGTTGAGTAGGAAGTCAATTTCAGCTTTGTCATTGTAGCGAATCAAGTGAAGGTTTACTTCTGATGGGGCTTTAATATCTCAGTTGAAAGCAAGACCTAATTTGAGATGTGAGTTAGTGGATTCACAGAAAAGTGATCCTAAGTTGCAATAGATTTTGTACTCAGTCAAGAATGGTGACAAGACTGACTATTCAGTGAATGAAGAAGGTCTACTATATTATCGGGGTCGATTATGTGTAGCAAGTGATAAAGAGTTAAGAAAGAAGTTTCTACATGAAGCGTATAAAACAGTCTTTACAATGCATCCAGGTGGCAATAAGATGTATTAGGACTTGAAGCAGTTTTACTGGTGGCCTGGTATGAAAAGAGATGTCGTGGAGTATGTTTCAAAGTGCCTAACATGTCAGCAAGTGAAAGTGGAACATCAGGTTCCATCAGGACTGTTGAATCCTATTTCCACAGTGGAAATGGGAAAATATTACCATGGATTTCATCACTGGTCTTCCAATGACATCAAAGCAGCACGATTCAGTATAGGTAATAGTTTATCAGTTTCCTAAGTTAGCTCATTTCATACCAATTTGACTTGATTACTCCATGGATCGGTTAGTTGAACTGTATGTGAATGAGATTGTCAGACTACTTGGTATTCCATTGTCCATAGTGTCAGATAGAGATCCAAGGTTCACTTCTAAGTTCTGGAAGGGTTTACAAGCTGCATTGGGTACAAGATTGCATTTCAACATAGTTTTTAGTCCGCAGATTGATGGACAGTCAGAAAGGGTAATTCAAGTGTTGGAAGATTTGCTCCGGGCTTGTGTTTTGGATTTCTCTAAGAGTTGGGATAAGTATTCCGTTGATGGAATTTTCTTATAATAATAGTTATCAAGTGAGTATCGGCATGGCACCTTATGAGGTTTTGTATGGTAGGAAATCCTGAACTCCAGCATGTTAGACAGAATTGAATGAGCATAAGGTCATCAGTTCAGATTTGGTAAGGGATACTGAGGAAAAAGCAAATATTATCCAGCAGAGGCTGAAAGCTGTAAGTGATAGGCAGAAATCCTATGCGGACTTGAAAAGAAAGGATATTGAGTTTGAAGTGGGTGAAAAAGTGTTTTTGAAAGTGTCTCATTGGGAAAAAGTGCTTCGGTTTGGGAAGAATGGAAAACTGAGTCCGAGGTTCATTGGACCATATGAAGTGTTAGAAAGAGTTGGAACAGTGGGTTATCGGTTAGCTTTGCCACTAGCTTTGGCTAAGCTTCACGATATCTTCTATGTGTCTATGCTTCAAAGATATCGTTCGGATGAGTCGTATGTGTTATCAGTACAAGATGTGCAAGTGCAACCAGACTTTTCCTATGATCAGAAGCCTAAAGTAATAATTACAAGAGAAGTGAAGCAACTTTGGAATAAGCAAGTTCTATCAGTGGAAGTGCTTTGGCAACTTCATGAGATAGAAGAAGCAACATGGGAACCAAAAGCAGCAATGTGAGACTAGTATCCTCAGCTGTTTAATTCAGGTATGAATTTCGCGGACGAAATTATTTTAAGGATGGGAGAGTTGTAATGGCCTGAATTATACCCTAGTAGTAATTTGACTTAACTTGGGTGATTGGGTAAATTTAATTTTGAGTTTGTTAATTTTGGACTGAAGAGTAAATGAAGTGAGGTCTTGATTGCATATATTAAATAAGTTTAAATGGCCATTACGTAGTTGTGCTTGATTAATTAAGAAGTTGCTTTATTTAGCACTAAATGGGTATTAGATTAAACTAATCAAAGTTAGGATTTGGATGGTGGAATCCGGGTGTCACCTTCTCCTTGTGCCATCTTAGCATCTTGCATGCAATATATAGCTTTGAGGAAAGAGTAATTGTATCCATTTCTGCATGTGTTCTTCGGCTCCTTCTTCTGCAATTATCCTTGTTTTTCTTCTTCATTCTTAGACTAAAATCCTTCAAGTACATAATTGGTTAATTAGCTAGCTGAGTTGGGTTGGTTAATTTTTGGATTGTGTTCTTCAAACAAGGTAAGTAATTTAGTTAATTAGTCTACATCTTCTTCTACTCCTTCTTGTTTTTGAATTGTGGATTGAATTGGTATTAACCCCTTGTTTCAAATTCTGGAATTGGATGATGGTTGTAGTGGTTGAACCGAAAGGAAAGGAGAAAGTGGGAGAACTAAGTGCTAAGTGAGCTTAAGGAGCAAAGGATAGTGAGGCTTGGGAAACACTGTTTTTGTGTGTTATTTTGATATAACCTGAACTTTGTGATGCATGATTGAATTGTTTGTTTTAAATGAATAGAAAATGTATGATTATGTGATGTTATGAATTGAACTGAAATGATGAGTTGATGAGTTAGTTAATTGCCATAAGTTATTGAATTAAGCTTGTTGTCTTGTTCTTAGGTGGTTTGAGATGTTGTTATGTAAATTGTGTAGTTTGGCTGCCTAATGTGAAATTGCACATGCCGGGGTGTATGTGCACATTAGGGTAGTGTTGTGTAAATTTAGAGTATGGGATATTCCAATTTTGCTAAATTCAAGCTTGAGTGGTTTAGTAGTGTAAAACTGGAATTGTAGGGTAGGTTGACTTAATATATGTGTTTATGTTATAACAAGAGTTGCATGACTCTAAATTGAATGAGGTAAATGGAATTAGGTTCATAAAATATGCGCATATGATTGTGTTAGAAATGGTCAAGTTGATTTGAGGACTCTATAGTCTTCAAAAGTGTGCTTTAGTGCAACTAAAACCTATAGGAAGGCCTTTGGAGCAAGTGATGTTCCATTGGCCATAACTCCTTAATCTTTAGACCAAAAATAATAAGAATTATTCCATATTAAACTTAATGTGTAGATAAATAATTGGCTAGAAGGTCATGATAGCAGGAATCAATGTTAGGATGGGTTTTGGAAGTCATATGTGTGATTGTGGCAAAATGCTTGAGAAAGAGGTTAAAGAGTGGAGCTTTGGACATGAAGTTCAAGCTCTATCGCGAGCGTGATAAGGGTAGTGAGCACAATAGAGTGCTCCATCGGGCAGAAAGGCTAGCTGGTGTTCTGTCGCATGCGCGATAGAAGCCAAAGTTTGGTTTTGTCGCGGGCGCGACTTGTGCGACAGAGAGTTGAGTTGAGGTCTATTGCGAGCGCAGCAGAGCCTCAAGTTTGAAATGCTTTCTGAGTGTTCTATTTTGGGTGAATTATGCTATGAGCCTATGTATTATTATGCATGTGGAAATTATAAATGCATGGATCTATGAGGATGTGTATGAATAATAAAACATGAGATAGAATGTTCAATCATCTATATGTGGATGACATCAACAATAATTGGATAAATAATTTAGCTTGCAAGTCGAGTAGTGGATAGATAGGCATGCCTATAGGGTCTAAGTGCTGCAACCAAAGCGTCTAATTCCGTTCGAAATATTTAATGCGTATCAAATCCTTATTGGGTTCACTTATATATATATTATATCTTATTGATTATTTATGTACCTACGGGTACTGATGCAAAAGTGTGTATCTTCGGATACAAAAATTATTGTGGTACTCTCGAGTACTAATGCGATACCCGTTATCCGCGTTATGAATTACAGGCAAGGTAATAATAATAAAATGAGTGAATTAGTAATGAGCAAAGTGAATGTGATGTGATATGAGAGTGTGAATGTGACACATTATGTGATTGCTCTGCAATATCATGATATATGAATATGACTTTCTAATGATGATATATGTACATCAAATCTTGCTTATCGTTTAATTATAAAGCATGTATCTACTATTACTTTAAGATAGTTATATGTTCTTGTGTATATGGTATATTGTTTCCCCACTAAGCCTTATTGCTTAGCACGGGTTGTTAATCCGTGTAGGTTCTGAAGCGAAGCGAACTTGAAGGACGGTCCCACATCACTTCTGGTCAAGACACTAGGACTCTTTGCTTAGTATAGGTTTTTGTTATTTTGTATTATGCAATGTAATTAAGTATTTTGGCATGTAAGAAGTTATAACGCAACAACTGAACTTGATATGTAATATAAGTTAACTCTATACATGAATGAGCATAAGTATGCGTTTTGAAGTGAATTCCGCTCCGTGTGAATGAGAAATTTGTTAGTTCAAGGTTTTGCATGTGAATGTATATTGTAAGTGCATGTGCTATGTAATATGTAGGTGTAACGTGTTGTGTGACGACCGTTCTCGACTGCCTTAGCGAAGCTAAGCGAGTGGTCGGGAATGGGCGTTATAGAGAAATGGCTGAAAGTTAAAGAAATTAATGGAGAAAGCAAGGAAGGAAATTCAGCCAGAGTGGGAGAAAGAGAAGGATACAGAATTTTGATGAGTTTTGTACACTTTTCTGAAATTTCGAGGTATTTATAGGTCTGTGGATTGGTCCTGGTCCAACCAAGTTGGGCCAACCAATTCTAAGGCCATTTAGGTAATTAAGCCCATTATGCAAATCCAATTTATTTCTCTTACTTCCTAAATTCAATTTCTCCCAAAAATGATTCTAACATTCTCTAACTATATTTATTAGGTTCCATAAATATTTTCAGGTCAATTGGAGATCGTTTATCGGTCCGATCATTTCTCACCAGTCCGATAACCCAATTTTTTGTCTCATCATAAAATTTATTTTTTATCACCATATGATTCCCCACATTATTAAGTGCAAGTCCATATTTTCAGATAATTTTTCTAAGGTGCATAGCACCATTTAGAGCCCGTTCCACTCTTAGTTAAATTGGCAAACTAAACCGATTCGACTGGTTCTATTTACTATACATCCTCCACTTTCCTTTTGCTCTTGAGAGCCTATTTGACCCCGATTTCACTCAATCAGGATCCATTTTCGATCCCGTTCACTTAAATCAGTCCGATTCACCAATTTTCAATGTTACCATAAAATTACTTTTCACTGTCAAATAATTCTACATATTATTCTGAGTCTATCTATAACTTCTGTTAAAGTTATAGAGGTCATTTGCTATTTTTAAAAGCCCAGTCTAACCTCGGTCAAACCTAGTTACTATTTGAACTGAACCTGAGGCTTTTCTTATTTTTTTGACTTTTGGGGGCCCATTTAACCTTATTTTCACACCAAATTATATCCTTAAACCCATTATAACTTGTACTTTCTAATGGTCCAATAAAATATTTTTTACCTCCGGGTGATACTATTCACCCTAGTGTCACTATTCACTAAAGTACCATTTTGGGCCACTACAACCGGTTTTATAGGTTACCTGTAAGGGGCGTTACAATAAGAGTTAAGTAAATTAAAATATAGAAAAGGACATAGACGAAATTAATTTAAAAGATATAGACAATTCGGTAATTTGTTTAAATTGAAGTATACATGCATAAATATATATGAGACATGACTTAATATGTTAATAAAGCCAAATTGCATGTAATTGAAGGATTAAGGAAAGTTTGGGGAGCAAATTGTAATTTTTCCAAACGAACCAATCATTGGGTGCCATGTGTGTGTGTATCTAGGGAATGCATGCATTTATTTACAATGACCGGCCATATAAGGGGAGAAAACACAAATTTTTTGCATCATTTTCTCTCCAAACACACACACAATTTCATTGAAAGGAAATTCAAGAAAAGGGACCAAATCAAAGCATATTTAAGTAACAATTGTAAGATTTTAGCTTCCTTTTCATCTCTTCTTCATGAATTAATTATAGGAGCTAGAATTCTTGATTGAAATTGGAATCCATAAGTTTGTACGATATTTTTTTAGAGGGAGAATCCAGCAAAGGCAAAATGAAGAGTGAAGAAAGAAGAGAAGAATTGGTCATTTTAAGGTACAGAAAATTCTCAACTCATATGCATGTGGTTGATATTTTGGCATGAACTGAAGTGATATAAGTATTATAGAGGATGTAAAATGAATATTTATGGGTTGAATTGAAGTTAAATTTCTTGATTTATGTCAAAAAAACAATAGGAAAAACTTGGGATAAATTCTATTTTGATGACAGTTTTGGGAACCTAACAGTCTTGATTGATTTGGACATATCTCGACCTATAGACCTTGGAATTGAGTGATTATAGTTTAGTATGAAACTTAAAACATATATATATAATTTTATAAGAACTCATGATCAAATTCTATCTCAAATGTTCTGAGAAATGCTCCCAAATTAAGGTATTAACTCTGTCTCTATAGGGGCTGTGAGGTTCCTACGAACAGTTTGTAGTATTTTAGTTCTAATTCAAGCTACAGACCTTAGAATTGGATGATTCTAAACTTATAATGAAACTTAAGACATATAAATATAAATTTAATTAAGAGACTAAAAACATTTCTGTCTCTAAGGTATTCAAAAATTGAGTTTGAAAACAGAGACTTGAATATGTCCCTGATTCTAGAATAGTTTGTAATGTTTTGAGTGTAACTCTCTCTATAGAACTCCAAATAATATGAATCAAAATTCTATAGAAACTATATTCATAATAGAGTAAAGTTTAGGAAGAGAACATATCCTAATTCGATGCCAAACGTTCCAAAAAAATTTATTAAGACAAAATAACAATTCTTTCTCTAATAGGTACCTAGGAATAGCCTGTAGCTTTTTTAATATATATCTCATTTTACAAGTTCAAATGACTTGAATTTTGATCTATTGGAAATTTAAGACATATGGGAACAAATTTTAAGAGACATATTGGCCTAGAAAGCTAATTTACTTTATCAACAATGCAAAGCAAAATGACCCAGAAAATCTACCCTATAAAATAGTAGGGTACACAGCTATCAAGAAAGGCCTGCCAACCGTGTGTCCTACCCTTGCCAACCATATAAAATGATTTTAAAACTCATCTTGGGACCCCACACAGTTGTCAGGCCATTCTTACCTGCGGTATGACCCTATTATTTACCAAAACTTGAGTTTTTTTCTCACCGAAATGACCCCGAAGTTTCCCAAAATTTTTTGGCACTTGTCCAACACATGTTTAATGATAAATAATGACTAAATGAAGATGTAAAATGTAAGAATACATTGAAATAATGATGTGAAGTGTGTGCTAAGTGATTACATGCATAAAAGTGATTTATATGCACTTGCATTAATTATAAATATATGGCATGCATATAAGAATAAGTATATGGGTTAAATAATCATAGTTGAGTATATGTTGATATGATAAAGATTTAAAAGATGAAATAATAGGATAAAGAAGTGTATTTATGCATGTTAAATTGTTTCCATAAATTTGTAAATAAAATGATTATGCACATTTAACATGTTTGATCTAAAAGGGCATGTTTAGGCATATTTATTAGCCTAATGTTACTAGGTGTAAACTCATAACTACTTAAAGGTACATATTTATTTTCAAACACGGTATGAAGCTTACATGCCTATGTTTAAATTTATTACTTAAACTTTATTTTAATGATTCTTGTTGACTAATAATTTGATATGGTTGAATTAGAACTATGTATCGAAGTTCTTGACATGTAAATATATATACATTTAAAATTAAGAACATACTTTTGAAAATTCAATAGCTATATGTATGATAATATAGAATAAAGATGCCATGATTGGAAGATGTTAGTTGATACATGTGATAAATGCTTAAAATGTCAAGTTGAGATGGAAAACTTAATCACGTAAAATGTTTCATATTAAATGACTGAGAATCATGAGTGTTTATAGAAAGTATATGTACTAATGAGATATATACAGTTGCACTGACTGCAAGCACATGTAATGTATACCTGTGAATACATGTTCTGATTATATGATTATAATTGGGAATTTAATAATATATTAAAGATTTAAAGGAAGAAAAATATGAAGGGAGACATAATTATAGTGCTTGCTTCTTTGTCTTGGTCGTGGATAAATAGGTATGCCTATGGAGTGCCCGATGCAACTGCCTATAGGTCGACACTTATGGTGCCTTCATTGAGACTAAAATGTCTCCTATAGTATAGTGTACCTTCGACTATTTATATATTTACTATCTTCAAGTACGCTTGTATAGTATACCTTTGGGTATTTATCTTTTTCGTAGCTTTGGGTATGCTCGTACCACTCGCATTATCCACACCCACAAAAAAAGTGTAGGCAAATTAAAATTATAAGAAGTAATTGAATTGCTATAAATGAAAGAGATGATATAGAAACAAATGAATTGCATTATTTTATATCGCTCATGAAAATATGAATTATATATGTTATTGTGTATTTTATAAAGGTCATAATTGAACATGTTCATAAATGATATACTCACTAAGTATTATGCATTGGTATATGTTCTACTTGTATTCTGTAACATGTTTCATAATTTGTTCTATAACTTGTTTGATTTAAATTTTGTCTATTGGATTTAGTTTCTGAAATGGAATCTAAATTAGATAATTAGAATTTGGAATTGAGGGGTACACATGTTGATTGAACTGTTACATTATGTTCAGGCTGTGTATTTCTTAATCTAGATAAAATATATCTGGTGTTTTGTAATTGTGATATATGTGAATCCCAATAGGTATATATGTGAATCCCAATAGGTAATGTAACATGATATAGTAATCTATATAATGAATAAATTCTATGGAATTATAAATGTGATTTTTTACAATGTACGGTTTTGGTACGGGCCAATATTGTGTCCGTCCATATGTATCTTTATAGCTACTCTAATACTGCATGATCATATACATGCATATATACAATTATAGGGGGCTTAAACTATGCTTGCGACATAAGACATATGAATAAATATGGTTCAACACAGATTAGTAATTTTAAGAATGTAGATTACATAGAAATGTGAACTGAATATTAAGACTTGAGAATTTATATCCTGCATAATACGTGACAATGTTGTGGGCATGTGTAACACCCAATACTCGACTCGCTGAGGGAAAAATACCAAATGTTACGCAACTTAAGATTCTAGGACAAAATACAAAATTATAATTTGATTTTTACACCTTAATTTATATAAATCCATACCACTCATTTTTTTAACAGAAAATCGGAAATAACTCCCCCTATACGAGTCTTTATCCCCACGTTAAATAATCACAAATTAAACTTCTATAAAATTATCCACATATCCCAGCTCCATCCAAATCTAATGCATACTTAAAATTTCCCATCCTCCACAAAACATAAATGTAAAAAATAAATTTACCAACAATTATGAATTTATCCCTCTTAGTTCATACGTTGTTCATAATAAAGAATTATAACATCCATCTTTCTTTACATACATATATACATTGTCCATAAATATTTGAGGTTGAGCATCAAATTTATTAACCACAAATTTATAACTTAATTCTTATTCGGCTTTTTGATGAGCCATCTAATAATTTCAAATTTACAATATTCCAAAATGACAAAATTAAATTCTAAGCCTAAGTGTCTATCCTAAAGTTAAAAGGCTCATTCTTACTTCCAAGTAGATCACCATGCAAGCAAATACTTATAGCATCAATAAATCACCATGCAAGCAAATACTTATATTCATCGTCAATACATTATTAAACACACACACACACACACACACACACATATATATATATATATATAATTTATAATTTAATGCCTGAAGTAATCCGATGGAACTATGCAAGTTGGGTAAGCGAGATCCCTACCCTTCATTTTAGGCCTCATTCGACCATTTTTGTGCCTGACAAATTGGAGTGGCCAACTCCAATACTGTATAAAAGCACTCACGACCAAACATTGGCATCGTGGAAGAATATAAATTTTGTAGGTTCTCAATAACCTATAAAAAGTGTTGCCTTTAACCCCAAATTCCAATGCAATTCTCTATTTCCCTAAGGTTGGCCAATTATACCCTCACCCATGCTCCCTATCGATTACTAGGGGAAATAATAATCCTTCAATCATATTTGCGAACTGCATTCTCATTAACATATCAATTACATTTAACAAAATCTCAATGTACACTTTTGTATTTCGATTTTTCCATTCATTTTATAGCACAATGTGGCCTTCCCTTATTGTTTCTAGACACTATCATTATTATATCATAGATATCATTGCATTTCAATGTCTTACCTTTGTATAAATACCAAAAGTTCATAAGAAGGGTTGCCTTTAACTGCAAATTCCAGTGCAATTCTCTATTTCCCTAAGGTTAGCTAATTATACCCTCACCCATGCTTCCTATCGATTACCAAGGGCAATAATTGTAGGTTCCCAATAACCCACAAGAAAGGTCGCCTTTTAGCCCAAATTCCAATGCAATTCTTTATTCGCTAAGGCTTTTTTTAAGACAGTTTTGGGAACCTAACAGTTTTGATTGATTTGGATATATCTCGGCCTATAGACCTTGGATTTGAGTGATTCTAATTTAGTATGAAACTTAAAAAATATATCTATAATTTCATAAGAACTTATGATCAAATTCTATCTTAAATGTTCTTACAAATTCTCCCTAATTAAGGTATCAATTATGTCCCTTATAGGTGTGAGGTTCCTTTGAATAGTCTGTAGTTTTTTAGCTATAATTCAGGCTATAGACCTTAGAATTGGATGATTCTACACTTATAATGAAACTTAAGACATGTAACTATAACTTTAATTAAGAGACTAAAACCAATTCTATCTCTAAGGTATTTGAAATTGGGTTTGAAAATTGAGACCTGAATCTATCCCTAATTCTAGAGCAGTCTGTAATGTTTTCAGTGTAACTCTCTTTACAGAACTCCAAATAATATGAATCAAAATTCTATAGAAACTACATTCATAATACAGTAAATTTTATAGGAGAATATAGCCTAATTCATATAGGAGAATATAGCCTAATTCATCCCCAAACATTCCCAAAAAATTTTTAACATAGAAGAACAATTCTATTTTTAATAGTTACCTAGGAATAGTCTATAGCATTTTGGACATATCTCTCATTTTACAAGTTCAAATGGCTTGAAATTTGATCCAATGGAAATTTAAGACATAGAAGAACAAATTTTAAGAAGAACTTTGGCCTAAAAAGCTAATTTACTTTATCAAAAATGCAAAGCAAAATGACCTAAAAAATCTGACCTGTTAAGCAACGGGGTACACATCTATCAAGAAAGGCCTGCCAACCGTGTGGCCTGCCCCCGCATACCTATGCATAGAAATAAAATTCCATGCACTAAGCAACGTGCTTAGTGGCAACCACTAATTTCACTTCTCCATAATAATCTGGATAAAAGATATAAATGAATTTCATATAAAAAAAATATACAAACAAGAACAAGAATTCAAATCACAAGAAAATAAAGTATCCCTTTTACTTCATAAGTATCTATGATTAATTTAAATCCCACTATAGATTTGTCTTCTATTAAAGTTTTATAATTCCAATATGCACATTATACAAGCAAATACTTATATTCATCGTTAATGCATTATTAAACATAATTAATATCAGTATAAATTATATATATAATTTATAATTTATTGCCATAAGTAATCCGATGAGACTACGCGAGTTGGGTATGCGAGATCTCGACCATTTTTTTGGGCCTGATTCGACCCTTTTTGGGCTTGACAAATTTGAGTGGCCAACTCCAATCCTATGTAAAAGTAGGCACAACTATACATTGGCCTTATGGAACAAAATAAAATTTGCAGGTTCTTAAATAAGAAGGATCGCCTTTAACCCCAAAATCCAATACAATTCTCTATTTCCCTAAAGCTAGCCTGTAGTAGCCCAAATACCGGGCTAGTCGTGAACTGTAGTTTCCGTAATTGACCAGCTCACAAGGGGGTTAGAAATACACTCGTGGGTGAAAAATATTTTATTTGATCATTGGAAGATATAAGTCACGACAAGTCCGAAATAAAAATTTGGAGTGGAAATGAGGTCAAATAGGTCATCAAAAGTCAAAAATAAGAAAAAGTCATGGCTTCGGTTCAAATAGTCACTAGTTTGACTGAGAGTTTGACCGTACCGTAAAAGATGCTACAGATCTCAGAAAATTAATCCAAAAATATGTACGTACTCATATTGATGAGTAGAATTATATGGCAATGAAAAATTAATTTTACTGTGATATGAAAATTTGGGTTATCGGACTGGTATAAGTGAACAGGACCGAAGAACGGTCTCGGTTTGACTTGAAAATATTAGTGTAAGTTAATTATTATATTCTAAGAATTTTAGAATTATATTTATGAGGAATTGAACCCGAGAAGTGAGAGAAATAAAAAGTTAAGGGTAAATTTGTTATTTCATATATATTGATCAAATTGATGGAAATAATTAAGTTTGTGGACCAATGTTTGAGGATGGAAGGATTATATGTCAAAAGTATGAAGAAATAAGGGATAAAGGATCAAATTGGAAGTTTGTATAAAAATCTAAAAAGGAACCAATTGGAGAGTGATAAGTGTGGGAGTGCATAAGTATGAAAGATTTGGAGAGATAAGTTGGTTGACCAACTTAAAGCAAAAAGGAGTTGGCTTTTTGTGTGGGGGAGTATGGCCGGCCAAATGAGAAGGGAAAAGAGAGGATAATTCCTCATCTTCTTCCTCATGCCATCCTCTCTAAAATGAAGACATAAGTGGAGTTTTTTTTACTTTTTAAGTTCAAGTGTTTTGGATGGAGGATTTGTATGAGAAAGGTAAGGAAATAAGCCTCTAATTTATTATTTTCTTCTTAAATGGTTAAGAAGACTAATTAATGATATGTATGGATTTTTGATGAGGGAATTGGATGATGATGACCATGAAAGAGTGAGAAAGCAAGAAAGAAAGCACAAATAGAGATAAAGGTACCATCAAATGAGGTTTGGGAATTATTGTGCTTATTTTTGTGTTATTAAATAGTTATTGATAAATTGAATATTTGGAGGTATTTATATATGTGTTATGTTGAAGTGGATTGAATTTGGTGAATTGATGGTGTCAAGTGAGTTGATTATTGGCCTATTGAATTACATAGTGCAGTTTTTCTCATATGTGTAGAATGACCTTTGGTGACTGTTTCAGGTATAAGTGGAGTTTGAGAACTCCAAATTAAGTTATTCTAGTGCCATTAGAACCATGACTTCCATGTCTATAAAAGTTTTAGAAATGACCATAATCAAATTTCAGCTTTAAGACCCTAAAAAGTGTCAAAAATAGAAGGCTTTCTATTTTGGCCGAGTGGCTGGAACTATTTTTGTCCTTGGTGTTGTCTGACCTCAGTCCGGTTTTAAGGCCACAACTCGAGTTAGGAATCTCCAAATTGGGTGACTCTAAAGGAAATGGAACCGTAACATCTGTTTCTACAATTTTTATAGAAATATCCATAATTAATTTCTGGATCTAATGTCCTCAAAACTATCCAACACAGTAGCCTTTTTCCTGGAATAGGGTTTTGGGGCAGTCTGTGTATATGATTGCATATCTCTTAGGTTATAGCTCCAAATGACATGAAACTTGTTCCATTAGAATTTTAACACCTTGGGGATCATTTTTCAAGAAGAATATTCTAGCTAAAAATGGTTTTTGAATGATGTTTCAAGCTAAAAAATTAGTGTTAAATTCTGTTTTGGTAGTAAGGCATTCTGTTTGGAAAACCCTTTTTGATAAGCGATTGCTGTCAGTCATGTAGGGACACTCATTGGTCGGTGAAAAGCCCGTCGGTCACAAATTATAGCCCTCTATTAACGTCCATCTGTCGGTCAACCTGCCCATCCATGGCTGCCCATCGATCATGTAGCGATGCCCATCGGTTATGTAGCAACTCCCGTCGGTCGGTGGTAAGCCTGTCGGTCAGGCAAAATTGCCATATGTTTTTTTTCCCGTCTGTTTGCTTTTGCCTATCTGTTTATGGCCGCCCATCGGTCATGTAGGGATGGTCGTTGGCCGTGACGCGCAGGTGTCGGTCACCCCTGTGTTTGTCTATATGGTTTGTTTTGATTCTAAATTGCACTAGAACCTTCCAGGTTTTATTTAATGCATGTTTAAGGAAATTTAACGAGTATCTAAGTGGTAATTAAGGTGAGATAACGTATGTTAATTTATGTGAAATAATAAAGAGAAAAGATTAAGATAACAATACAGGGATACATTTCTGAAGAATACTAAATAATGAATTTAGGTATATTTGGTGCATAGGTATGCGAAAAGTATACTAATGTCTTATTGAGACTGTAATAAAATTGAATTAATATTGTACTCATATAACATTGTTAAATAGATATAATAAGTAGTAAATAGGATATGTGCATTATATGTAACATAGAAGTAAAGCACATAAATTATATGTAATGTTTGCGAAATTGTAAGTATTAGAGTAGTGTAAATAATGTTAATGATAATAACAGAAATAAAAACTATATTATTGATATTGAGAGTAAAAGAATAATAGTAACAATGAGTATGAATGTGAATGTGAATGTATGAATGTAAAGTGAAATGTGTAAGTGTACAGTGTAAGAATGATAACAAGTATGGAAAGAACTAAGTGTATATACAATGGCTTGAATATCGGGTTAGAAGTGTACAGTGAATGTTTACAGTGTCTTTATGATGATCACAGTGTAGAGTAGTGTATTGAGTGATGTTAACAGTAGTGAAGTTAAGAGTTAAGTGTGTTTGAGGAATAGTAATCCCGGGATGGGGGACCCCGAGGTAGCTATACAGCGTACCCGGTGGTCAATTTTTAGAAAAATTATTATTTCGCAAAATTGGTATGTGGGCTGTCAGGAGTCTAATGGTGAAATTTGAGCTAAAAATGAGGTCATATAGGCCTCCGAAAGTAAAACTGAAGAAAATCATCTAGTTCGATTCAAATAGTAACTAGTTTGACCGAAGTTTAAATGAGGTTTTAAAGATAGTAAATGACGTCTGAAAAGTTATCTGAAGGTATAGATAGACTCAGAATAGTGTGTAGAACAGTTGGTAGCGAAAAAGTAATTTTATTATAACATTGAAAAATGGGTGAATCGGACCGGTTTAATTGAATCAGACCGGATAAGGACCCTCATTGAGATGAAACCAAGGTCAAAAGGGCTATTAAGAGTGAAAATGATGTTAAGGATGAAAAGTGAACCGAACCGGTTCAACCAGTGAACCAGACCGGTTGGACCAGTTGACTTTTGTTTGACTAGTTTGAACAAAGTTTGACCGGACTCTAAATGGAGCTGTGGATCTCAGAAAAATTATCTGAAAGCATGGATTTGCTTGAAATATTATGGAGAATTAAATAGTAGTGAAAAATAAATTTTATGGTGAGACAGAAAATTAAGTTATCAAACTGGTAAGAAATTACCAGACCGAAAAAGGACTCCGATTGAGCTAAAGTTTTATGTGGAGGCTAAACTATATATTTTAAGAATTATGGAATTTATTTTGAGTGAAATTGAGCTTGGGAAGTAAGATAAATTATTTTGGGTTGGAAAATGGCCTTATTAATTTAAATGGGCCTTTGGGTTGGCCCAATTAGTTGAACCAAGCCCATGCCCACTTAAGACCTCTATATAAGGCTGAAAAATCAGCCAATTTCTAGATTTCTCTTGAGCTCTCTCCACCCTTCTCTTGGCCGAATAGAGCATTCTCCATTTCTCCATGAATTTCTTCTTTTTTCTTCCAATTTCTCACCAAATCCAACCTTCCTAAGTAAAATCCAGCCTCTCCTTTCATTGATGATGGTCTCAAAAGCTCATTTGGAGTGAAATAAGTGGGAAAAAAATTCAAGTGTTCAAGTTTATGTTTTAAAAATGAGGTAAGAGATTTAGGGTTCCATAATTTTACTTAATTGTTCAAATAGGTATTTTAGGGTATGTAGATGATGTTTATGTAATTATATTGTAAAATGGAAGCAAGATTTTGAGTAGATCTTAATGTTTGAATTCGGCCACTTTAGGGTTTTAAAGGAGATGGTGTTTCAAGGAGTTAAGGCATGGAAAACATGCTTAAGATGTGGAGAACAAGAAAATAAGGTTAGTGCATACAATACCCTTCTTTTTCTATTGAAGAGGCATGATTTGAGGTTATGTTTACATTGTATGTATGTGATATGTGCATGAAAAATTAAACCTAACTTAATAAGCATGATTAGTGGACTTAAATAAGTGTGTAAATGTGTTTGAAATAAATTAAAATATTAGGGTATGAAAACTCTAAGTTTGGCCGAATGGAAACATAATATTTGATGTTTATGACATATAAATGGTAATTATGATGTGTATAATATGTATAGTGTATGATTGAGTAGTTAAATGAAATTAAAGTGGACTTTATGAAAATTCAACACCTTGGCCGAATTGAACAATGGGTTTATAATGCATAATATGTGATAAATATGGAATGTAAATGATGGGTTTAACATGTAAAGTGCATAATTGAGTGGTTAATTAGAACTAAAGTGAACTTAATGAAAAATTGGTATAATGGCTGAATTGGATACATAGGAATTTTAATGTGTATTTTGATGTTTAGTGATATATTATGGCATAAAATGATTGAATAATGATAAGTGAGTGTGTATGCAAATTTATAAGTGAAAATGATATCATGGCCGAAATGTGTATATTGACATAATGTGAATTTTAAGTCATTTTTAATGATATATTGCCCTTAGTAGTGGTCTGGTAGAAAAATCTAGTTTAGGATATAATTAGCTAGCCATAGGGATTCCACACTGCGGTACAAGTCATGGCGACTCGATATTGATAGGCCAATAACAGTCTATCTCAGTGTATAATATATACAGTATTTACAGTAATCAATGTAGTGCAGTGCAGTGATGAATGGTCCCATTGGGGTCATTCTATAGTGTAGTGGATCCGTGGGGTCCACGTCCTGCGTATCCAGTCATTAGATTTTCTATCGGGCATATACTAGGGCATAATAGTAATTATGTAATAAAATTGATTGGAATAATGATAATTATAAAAATGAGTGAAATTGGGACTAAAATAGAATAAATGGAAAGTTTAGGGGTAAAATGGTAAATTTATATTAATTAGGTAAAAAGTAGTAAAGTTAGGTAAAAAGTGTAAATGTAAGGGTAATATGGTAATTTTGGCAAAATATCAGGGTAAAGTGGTAATTTAGTAGTGATAAATTAGGGACCTAAATGTAATTTGGTGAAATTATAAGGCTAAGAGTGGAATATAAGTGAAAAAGGGGTAAATTGGGTAAATGTGGAAATTAAGAATATGTGAGGTTAAAAGTGTAAAATTAAGCATATGTAATGGCATTATGGTAATTAAGTGTAAAATGAGGATATAAATGGAATTAGTGTAAAAGAAGGGACATGGTTGGTACTAAGGTAAAAGTGGGGACATAGATGTAATTAATGGAAAAGTCAAGGATAAAGTTGGAAACCAAGAAAAAGGATTAAGGGCAAAAATGTAATTAGTGAATAAATAAGCTTAATTAAAGGATTAAAATGTAATTAGTGAATAATATAATTTAAGGAGTGAAATTGATAAATTTATTGGCTAAATATGATTGATGAATTAATAGAATATAATAATAATTTAAAGTGAAATTAAGATTTATTAGTGGCATAATTGTAATTATAGTGAATTGGAGTGGTAATATTGAAATTGAAGGATAAAACAAGGACTAAAGTGTAATTTAACTTAGAATGTTATGGTAAGGGCTAGAAGGGAAATTGTATGCCAAGTAATAAATTAAGGTAACAATGAAATTAATTAGTGGCACTTTTGCAAATATGAAACAATTAAAAATAAAATCATAAATTAATATAAAGTTTAGGGACCAAATTATAAAATTACAATATTGAGGTTAATTAGGGGATTAAAGTGTAAATTAGTTAATGATATAGATAATAAAATGCGAAATTGATAATTAGTGAATGAATAATTTAAGAGGCATGGAATATTATTGCATGAATAATCATTGAATAGATAATAATTATAATTGATTTATATATATATATATATATATATATATATATATATATATATATATATATATATATATATATATATATATATATATATATATATATATATATATAGTGATTGTGAATGTGTGTGTATCTTAATAAAGTTTAAGATAATGAAGTAATTGCAAATAAGTGGAAAGGAATGAATTTAAATGTAAAGTGAGAAAGAGATGGACTACTAAGTGAAATTGTGAAAATATTGATTTGGTTACATGATGGTTAATTAGAGAGTGATAATAGAAATTAATAAACTTAATAGTGAGGATAATAATAATATTAATAAATTGAACTGGAAAGGTAAATTTGTAATTGTGATAATTATAGAGGAATAAATTGTGAATTAGTTATGGCAAGATTATTAAGTGACCATAGTGAATTAAAGTATAGTGCAAGGTTATTAAATAAAAAAATTAATTGTGTAATTGCTAAAAGTCAAAAATTAAAAGAGTTCAAGTAAATATAATGTGAAATAATAAGTGAACGATAAAAATGATAGATTATAGTGTAATAAGAAAGTGATAATATAAAAAGAAATTAATAGATCCATTATAATGTTAATTATATAAGTGAATGGAATTGAAAAGGGATGTACGTATTAATAATGAAACTACAAAAATGATAATAATATAAACAAAATGGATTAAGATAATTGTTAAGATTAATGTTTGATTTGTAATATTGAATCAATTAACATGGGATTTCTAGAATAATAATAGGAGTAATGAAAATGTCAGTCATAATAGGAACATCATTGATTAAGAAATAAATAAGGTAATAGTGATCGAATAATAAGCATATAAGTAAGCTAGAGATTCAATTGTAGTGTTATCCATTCAAGGATAAAATGACTCATAATTGATTAAAGTTAAATAACCTAGTGAAAGATTTGATATAGTGAAAAGATATAAATGCGAAGAGTTAGTGTAATGCAAAAGAGTTAAGAAAGGGTTAGGAACATAAAGGAAGTCATAACAGTAAACCAGTGTCATTAATATAGAAATCAATGACTATCTAATAATTGATTCAGTAAACATTAAAGTATCCGAATTTAGACTATAATTAAGTATATAAGTTAAGGAAAAAAAGGAAGGAATCCACAAAGTGACAATATAAACAAAATTATAAAAAGAATCATTAATAGAATTGATTATTAGTAGACAGATCGAATGTAATATAATCAGTATTGAGATTATTAGTGTACACAATGGAAATAATGATATTAGAATAAAAAGATAAAGTAATTGATAATGAATAATTGCAGAAAATAAAAACAAGGTAATAATATCAAGGATTACTAATGAAATTGATTGTTAATTGACAGTCCAATCGTAATGTTATAATGTTAAGAGTTTTAATATGATTAATAGTGACAGTGATAAGTGAATTGCAAATGTTAGAGCATAGTTACAAAAACAAAAACAAAGGATATAGTGATAATTAACAAAAATTAAGAATGTAATAGCAAAATATCGTAAAAGTTAACAGTGAAAGTGATAGTGAGAGTGAAAGTGATAGTGATATTGATAACAGCAGTAATAATGATTAATGTGATTACAGTGATAATGACAAAGGTAAAAATAGTGATTACAGTAAAAGTGGGTTAAAACTATCTAAAAGACTTAGAAATTAATATTCCCCTAATCCAAATAAAGAGAAATGTTTGTATGTGTGCATGCATGTAGTACTAGTGTGGAAAATTTAAGATATGTATCCACCACTGGCCATTTTAATGCTCAGGGCGTAGAGTGTTACTGCGTGCAGGTTATAGTAGTTTTGAGATGGTCGAAGATGTAGCCACGACCGGATGAGGTAATCGATAACAAGGATTGATGTTTGGCATGGCATATATACGATCGCAGTAAAGGGAGATAAAGGTATATGATATAAGTACGTAGTTGTAGATTAGTGTATTGTTATATTTTGGTGTATGTATGTTGTGAATGTTATTGACGAAAAAAAAATTTCCACAGAATTATCAAGTGCTTTGTAGTGGCTGCCAGTGCAGTGTTGTGACATCCGGTATCCGTATCATTTACGGATATAAGGGTGTTACAGTATAAGTGAATGAGTGATAAGTAACATAAGTGAAAGTGTATTTCTGCCCTTAGTAGTCCAGTAGTCAGATCTAGTTCAGGATATAATTGGCTAGGCATAGGGATTCCACACCGCAGTATGAGTCATGACGTCTCGCTATGTAGGCCAATGACGGTCTACTAAAGTGTAAAAGTGAAAAAGTATTCAGTACAAAATGAAAAGTGAATGCAGTGACAGTGCTGAGTGACTCCTCCGGGTTCACTCCTTAGTGTAGTGGATCTATGCGGTCCATGTCCCGTGTATCCAGTTTTGATATTGCTACCGAATATTACTACAAGTAAAATAATAAATTCAAATGTGAACTAACGAACTTATATGACAAAATAGAGATTATAAATTTAATGTATAATTCAGAAAATGAAACCGTAATGTAACTATGAAATTGTAAATGAATGTCTTAATTAAACATATATTCTTAAGTAATGTATGAATTAAAAGTTAGTATGAAGTAAACAATTCATATAAATGATTGAACATGACTAGTTCCTAAGATAATGAGTAAGTCTTTATTGATTGTCCGACTGAGAAGCCAAGTGTAATGAAGTATTAATTGCCTAAGTAGGTAAATATGAAGTCGAGCTATCATATGTATAAGTTTAATGATAATTAATAAGTGCTGATTGAAAGAGTGTTATAGAATATGTAAAATGTTTCAAAAGGTATGGCGAATAATATGACTGGGTAAATGTATAAGGAGTTAATGAGCAAATGATTGTATTTGGTGATTGTATGCAAATACCTATTAGATGTTATGAATGTGAAAATGCCTATGTTATTGATTGAAGTAAGGTTATAGAACTGCTATAAGTGCTTATCAAATGAATGTTTATGCTGACGACTACTGTGAGTGGTCGTTTATACTATATTTATGTATTCCCCACTAAGCTTTAAGCTTAGCACGGGTGTTTCATCCATGTAGGTTTGGAGATAGAAGAGTCGCTAGGGACATTCTGCAGCAGTCAAGGCCAACGAGTCTGTAGGAGTATTTTCAATAGAGTTTGTAGTTAATTGTAATGTACTGAACTATGGCTTCATTATTAAGGGATCAGTATATTATATGTTTATGGTGAAAGTATTTTGTATGAAAAAAAAAACATTATAACTCTGTTTTTGTTATTGTTTGTGCTTCGTCTGGTAACATCCTTTACTTGCCATTGTGTTCCGACCATATTATCGTATGGAGGGCCACGCACGGGTAGGGGTGTTACATAGCCAATTATACCCTCACCAATTCTTCCTATCAATTACCAAAGGCAATAATAATCCTTCAATCATATGTGCCAACTGCATTCTCACTCACATATCAATCACATTTAACAAAATCTCAATTTACACTTTTGCATTTGGATTTTTCCATTCATTTTACAACACAATGTGGCCTTCTTTTATCGTTTCTAGACATTATCATTATTATATCAAAGATATCATTGTATGTCGAAGTCTTACCTTTGTATAAATACCAAACTTTCTTGAATAAAACCTTAAAAATTAATTAACTTATTATTATTTACATCCTACTATTTTAATCCTTTGTAGCTATATTTAATATATCACAATTAATTAGGCATATTAATTAATACATTTAACTCAAGCCTACCGACATAATTAGATTCAAACAATGAAAAAGGCTTTACACATATATATCTACACATTTCTCATTGTAACTTTTTAACATTAAAGCTTATTTACAATTCAATAAATCAAATCCAATCTTTATTATATCAAATATATCTCATGAAATTAGCACATCTACAAATTCAATAATCTTGATTATATCCATAAATTGCAAAGACTCTAACTAATTCAATCAAAAATTTAAATTGTATAATAATTCATACCTCAAACATAATAATAGCATATTAGAAAAAGTGAATTTAGTGATTGCAAACCTTAATGTGTGGCAAAAAAACTTCAATCCTCCAAAATTTCTTCACAAAATCAACTTAAACTCCTACTTCCTTTCTTTTCTCCTTCCTCCTCAAGTTTTCTTCTTCTTTTTCTTCTACACTTAGAAGAACCATTTCAACCAATAGTCTAATAAAATACTAAAATAATGAAATTTAAATTAACAATTAATGGCCTAAAATAATGAATTTAACTTACCCAACTCTTAGCCTAAGAAATATTAAACTTTAAATTCTAAATCCCTAAATCCCCAAAATTTGTTCCCTATTAATTTCACCTTAATTTCAGGTTTTAAAATCATTAATAGTTACCCTTATAGTCACTGTTCAGGGAGGAGACAACTAGTGTTGTTTTGGTGATTAGTGGCGATAAAGACAATAGGATTTAGGGTTGCAACCGAAGCAAAAAATGCAAGGAAAAGAGAAGAAAATTGGGCTGCTACCGTCACGTACGGAGGGAAAAAAAGAGAGGAATAAATCGGCGATCAACGGTGGATGATAGAAGAACCGACAGTGACGTCTATGGATGGAAGGAAAAATGGTAGGTAGAGAGGCTGGAACAACTAGAAGAATTGAGAATAGGAGAGAGAGAAGAAGAAAAAAATAATTCTTATGGTGAATAAGAACTAGCAAAAAGGTAACGTTTTGCTGGCTTAGGGGCTACGGCCTCTTTGTTTTTATTTGGATAAATTTTATTCCAGTCTTTGTATTTTCTACTTTTTAATCCCTCTGCAATTATCCTTTAATCCTACTTCCCAAGTGCTTTACAATTAGGTCCCTAGTTAAATCAGTTTCATTTTTACCCTAATAATTTTAGACTTTATTTTCCTTTTTAGTTATTAACTAATAAATTTATTTATATATCCAATTTGTCGAGTTCTTTTCCACACTATTAAGGTCATCGCTATTTCAGGGTGTTATAACATGCATTTATGTGATTGACATTATTTTATTTATAAGCATAATTGCATTTTTAAATATGCATGTGTTTTTTATGACTTTTGTGAGAGGTTGTCCGCATTATGTTATTTCCCCACTAAGCTAGTAAGCTTAGCACGAGTGTTTGTCTATGTAGGTTCAGGTGAAAGTATCCAATCCTAGGAATAAATTGCAGTTTCTAAGGCTAGCACTGGAGAAGACTTTGATTTTATTTTTTTTAAGGATTAAGTTTTGTAATTTAGCTTATGATATGTATATGAGTAGGTGTATTACTAACTTAGATATGTAAAATGGGTTACATAATTCTATTGTATTGATGCACAAGATATGCATATGCATAAGGTGAAAGTATCCAATCCCAGGGATAAACTGCAGCTTCTAAGGCAGCACTGGAGAAGACTTTGATTTTTTTAAAGGATTAAGTTTTGTAATTCATCTTATGATATGTATATGAGTAGGTGTATTAATAATTTAGATACGTAAAATGGGTTGTATAATTCTATTGTATTGATGTAGAAGATATGTATATGCATAAGGTAATGTTAAATCCCGCCTAAGCTAACAATCATAAATGACTTTGACAATGTGCCATAGATACATGTTTGACGTGAATATATGCTAAGTGTATAGGGTGATAAGTTCTGCCTAGGGGGTGTTACATATTTAATGCATGTAAAGATTTATTTTATCCATTACAAAAGATTTATTATACATGAATATGTATGAGAAGCTCCTTAATAAGATTTTACAAGATGGTTCCCTAATATAAGTTAACCTCTTCATAACTTGAAACTTTGAAGCTTTCATGTAGTAGGTTTTACTTCTCTATTTGAAACTTGCACATTTTAATGGAGATAATCTGTAACATAAACAATTAAAGTAGAATTTATACAAAATTTATTCAACGTTTGATTATCATCAAAATTGAGATGTATCCTTGACCCAATAAAATAAACTACAATGGTAATGTAATTGTAGAGAAGACTATAGTTTCAAATGGCATTCCCAACAGTAATCAAAATCGATGCAGTGTAACACCCCCTACCCATACGTAGGCGAACCCATCCGGATAGGAGCGAGATGCCGTAGGAGCAGGGGTGTCACACCAAACAGATCGATACAAAGCAAACATTCATCCACAATAAACATAAGGAAACATAACGGAAATTAAAATTTTTGAGAAACAACAACTGATCATACATTAATATAACAAAATCATTACAATAATATTCTGATCAATTGCTAAGCAAAAGAATTACATATCCAAAATAAACAAGAGCGGAAGCTTACAAAATTATAGATACAATGAGAGTTCTAATATAAAAAGAATCATCATAACTATTACAAAAAAATAGCTGTGACACTAATCCCTTCTGTGTTGGCTTGATTGGCGGTGACTCTCCCAAAGCAAAACGCCTTCCGCACCTACACGGATAAAAACCGTGCTAAGCGATAACGCTTAGTGGGGAAACACACAATAAAAGAGTGGACGGCCATTCACAATGGTCGTCAAAGCATAACACATACGATATGACATATGCGGATAACCATGTTAGATATATAATCATGCTTACATAATAAAGACATACATTCAGAAGCTCATATCCACATTCATGTACTTATTAACTGATAGCCCATACGTATCATCATACTCATTCGGATATCATAATCTTGTAATCATTTCAAAGCAGAACAAAACAAATAAAGCACCTACTGACTCACAATAGTGGATAATGAGTATACAGACAGTACCTTACAGGTACAAATCGATTACAAACAGTTTCTTACGGGTACGAATCGAAAAACCATTTATTTTATCACATTCAAAACAATTTTCAGAGGGACCTTAAACAAGATCCAAAATTCATAAGGGTTCGCGAGAAACTAGACGGGGACCTGATTGGGGTCCAAACGAAACTGAGGCTGCAGTTAAAAGACTCTATTAGGCATGCCTAACTATCCACTAGAATGACTCTTGTAGGTCATGCGTAATCCAAATCATGTTCCAAAACACAGCATATAATTTATCATGGATAACGTGTTATTTGACATGAAGAAATCATGATGTTACACATATAAGTGAAATAATGTGGCACACAGCATTGAAAATCCAAAAGAAGACGTTTAAAATCCATTTTAGACAAACAGAGTACGTGAGAGAAATAGGGCAGAGTCACTCATGACTCGTGAGCTTTGCTCACGCCTCGTGAGACGCTCACAATTCCTCAGACTTCCACGCGAGAGCTGGAAATTCCATTCTGTCGCTCTCGCGAGAATGTCGTGCTCGCGACAGCATCGGGATTTCCATTCTCAACAAAAATGCAGGAACCCAATTTCAAATCAAATCCAAAACCATTTTCACCCAAATCAAACTTAAACTCCAACTTACCTCAAAATAGGCCTTCCAAACACCATAACCAACATAAAACAACATATTTCCACAACTAATTACAATCAATTTATCAAATCACAAATCAAGATTTTAAAATCACAAAACCAGAAAATTTTGCAGCAAGGTTCAATCCACTTCACATTTGATTCACTAATTCAATAATTATGCAACATAACTCATCAAAACTCAAAACCTATATCATATATACCAATATAAGCCTATTTACACATCATAAATTTCCAGAAATTCATGCATATCTCAAAACCCACATATGAACATCATTTAAAAGAAAGTTCCCAAACCTGAATCTCCTCAGCTCCAAATCACTTGGTGCCACTAATACCAGCCTTCTCCTTGCCTTTAGGATCACGAGGAGGCTCCACTAACACCCAAAACACAAACACAAAACCCAAACAAGGACAAACCAAACATCAAACCCTAGATCAAAACCCAAACCAAAAATAAGAAGAAGAAGAAGATGAAGAGCAAGATGAAGGAGAAGAAGGAAATGCAGAAAACTTACCCAAAAGAAGACCAAAAGATGATCAATTCCCACCAAACCAACTTAGATCCAAGCTAGGGTTCTTTTGAGAAGAGAAAAAGAAGAAGAAGAGTGAGAGAGAAGAGGAGAACGGGAAAAGTGATGGAAATTTTGCTTTTCCAATTCTCTTTCTTCTTTCTATTCATCTTTTCCTAACCGTAGCCATGTGTCCTCTTCCTAGTGGTGAATCTTGATCACTCACACCCAACAAGCATGCACTACACACACACAAAGTCACCCCAACTAATAACACCCTACAAAGATATGCTCATGCACACACTATTATAACCCAACTTACTCACTTACATCCTACACCCATTTGAGCAAACACACCCAAATGCAACCCAACTAATTCACATCCTAGCACCGTACATGCACCCACATACTAGCAAAACTCGCAAATATGCATTATACCAAAAATACCCTTATCACATGCCAAAACACATACAATGCACATGCACAAACATGGCTCGAACTTCTAGGGGGCAAACGGGGTGTGACAACTCTTCCCTACTAATAAGAATTTCGTCCTCGAAATTCTCACCTGAACTGAACAAATGCAGATACTGAGCCCTCATCGTCGCCTCTAGTTCTCAAGTAGCTTCTTTGACTCCGTGGTTGTAACACCCCTAACCTGAACGTAGTGAACCATACCGTGAACCGGTGGTTCACAACGACGGTTAAGGGCACTACCGAAACGACCATGTAAAACTTATAAACCTTTAGGCTGAAATGTGAGTTATAAAATTTCTTTCATTTTCAAATACATTATAGTTAAACATAAGTTCATTACACAATTGCACTATAAAGGATACTTCTACAGAATTCACTATAGATAAATCATTTACATAACCAATATCACTAGTTACAAAACTCATAATTTAAAATTACAAATCTTGCGTACATTCCGAAGACTATACAGATCCTACCCTAAAATCTCTTCATAATCTTGCATTGGCCTGGACTGCTGCAGAAAGACTCTCGAACAATCTGATTCATAGTACCTACACATATTAAAAGAAAATACGTGCTAAGCATAAAGTTTAGTGGGAAACACATAAATATGGACGACCACTAAGAATGGCCGTCAGATGAGTTCAAAGGAAAGCATAATATAGAAAATATAATCATATCAATTATAACAAATTAGATACTTTCAAGGAGATCATCAAAATAACCACTTACTTCGCATATCAATGTTAACAAATCAATTATACAAAAACACACCTTTTTCACATCTTATACATGTCACTTTGTGCACTTATTCACATCCCTTTCGGTTTCCAAAACTTATTTCACACATCTTATTTAACAGATGCCTTAGTATGTAATTATTCAATCAATAAGGCATTTAGATTGCAATAACAAAATACATACTTTCATACAAGTTTTCACATATGTATTCATCAATTCATAACTTATTGTATGATTCACATATTCTTGTTCATTTAATGCCTGTTAAGTCAAAGGGGTGGATAACGAGTAACACATACATACCCGAAGGTATTAACACTATTCTCATAACACATAAATACCCGAGTGTATCAAAACAATCTTTTAATTTTGTTCCAAAAACATTTTCGCGTAGATTCGGTACAAAGGGATCACGAAGATCCAATCGGGGGACCTGATCAGGGTCTAAATCACAGAGGCTGCAGCTACAGAGACTCTATTAGGCATACCTAACTATCCACGACTCGACTAACGCAGGCTAACACATACTTGTTTCCTTTAATGACGTACATGTTATATTTTAATACTTTTCATAAATACATACACTTATTATAGTCACATAACAATCCTACGCATTATTCATACATAAGCTAAAGCAATGGCTCATATAAAATATAACCAACCATAAGCTTTAATTACAATCATCTTTTAATTTTAATACCTGCTTAACAATTTATTTCAACTGTAGCTTACATGGTATATCATATCCTAGTTTATACCATATGTCATATGTAAATCACAAGTCAAAACTCATGTTCAAAAGCTCAAATAACATACATTTATATCATAGGAAAGAGTCGCGCTCGCGACCTTAGTCACGACCGCGACAGATAGCTAAATAGCCTCTGTCTCGCTCGCGACAGAACCAAGCATCACATTCCAATATACATATCTCAAATTATTCAATCTATTAAGAATCATTCATTATTTAGACGATCATATAAAAACATTTGAGGTACAAAATATTCCTTTCAATTTCAGTTTAAGACACACCTAAAACATTCACTTAATTTCATCTTAATACCACATACAAATTCTAAACTATAAATTATCTTACTCAAGACTTGAGTCATTAATAGCTCTATAAACTTTTATAAATCGACACATACATATCACATTTATTTTTAACAAGTACCAAGGCGTCTAACAGAATTCAGTTGAAATACTATCTTTTATGTCTGAATAAGTTTTAATGCTTTTGGTTCGGACTTAGAAGAATATCCCAAGCTTCCTACGTATTCCAAAGAGTTGGGAATCAGAACCCCATAGTTCTACGAGTTTAAATTACAATTTATAGAATTTCGCTTCAAATCTCCTTACAGAATTTAAATCAGGTTAATATTGAACAAATTCAAAGGTGTTCGACTCATTAAACTTTGAAATACGTTAGTCATTATTCTTATTTATAACCTTAGTCTCTTACATTCCTAAGTGATATCTACTTATTTACTCTTTTACAAACTCTAAACATATGATGAATATGTCTCATGAAGTTCCGATGAAGTTCGTGTGTATTTCGGAAGAGAAAACATCATAAAATATACAAAGTAGATAGGCATAAAGGTAGGAAAGGGTTCCTACCAATCAAAAGGTTCAAAAGAAGGAGAAAAACACTTGTCAAGCAGATTCTGTCGCGCTCGCGACAGAAGCTCGCTTCAGGTTCCTCATAAAGATAGGTCACAAGACTGCTTTCCGCTTCAAACTTTAACTGCCTAAACCGACCTCTAAACCTCATTTTTAGGCGAAATGTCCTCTTAACAAATGATCCTTAGGATGTTAGCTTTAATATAGAATAATTCTCATGTCATTTGGACACTTAACTCATCATATATGATCAAAACAGACTATACTGTTCCCCTGAACCCGACCAGAGAAGATACCTCTGTTTCAAGACCACTTTTGGGACACTTAGAGCTAAAATTAGCTCAAGCTTATTTCTAAGACATTTGTAGTAATGTCTTTACATTCTAATGGTACTAGTCTCATATCATTTCGAGTTCTAAAACGCACAATACAGCCTAATAACGTCAAGTGTGTTCTAACACAATTTTCACCCAAAAATCCTATTCACATGCACAGCTTAACAATCTAAAGCAACACTCACTACCATCATCATGTACCATAATCAACACATTCAAATAACTTATATAGAACACAAATATACTCAAACTCATATATAAATAAATAGTTTCCAAACCTCTTTTCCTTTGCTCTCTAATTACTCCAAAACTGCACAATCCCTTTTTTTCTTTCTTACTCCTTCTTTAGCTTCTCTTGTTCCCACCAAACAAAATAACCAAAATTCAAAGTTACACATACCCTTATTTATCTTTAAGGAGAAGAGGAGAGGAAGAGGGAAAAACCAACCACTTACCCTTTTCTAACCCAAATCTTGCATCTAATTACTTGAAATTTGGAAAAACCTCACCTTGGCCTTGAATTGCTTGAATTGGCGTGAGCAAGGAGGAGAGGAGCCTCTTTCTTTTTATTTTTTCCTTTTGTTTCCCGTCTATTCTTGGCGCTAGGATAGTCAAAGGCTGAATTAAAGCCATTAACTCATCCTTATCCTCCAAATGCCACATGTCACCCTTTCATTGGTCCCATGAAGATATTTATGCCAAGTTTTATATTTTAACCCCTTAACTTACCTCCTTTTCTTCAATTGGCATAGCACTTTTCTATTTTATACATTAACCCACATAATTAACTAATTCAATCAATTTAATCCTTAATTACAAAATGACCAAAATACCCCTACCTTATACAAATAAAACTAGTCACATTCTTTACTATGATTGATCACTTCCATCATCCAATTACACATTTTTAGTCAACAAAATAATTCTTTTCATGTCATTTAAGGCATGATGATATAATTGTCCAATTTATCAAAACTTGCCGAAAATTTCAAATTAATGACGGTTGCGTCCTTTTTAACACTTCCGTCCCTAGTTTAACCGCATTCGATTTCCGTTACACCCTAAACTTACCCTAATCCGACTAGGGTATATTCGGGGTGTTACAAATCTACCCTCCTTAAAAGAATTTTGTCCTCGAAATTCACTTATATCCGATTTCTGTATATCAAAATCTTTATTACTAAGATACACACACTCTATCATTATACTATCATATAATATTTACACTTTGCTTCTCACATAATCCACCTTTTACTTCCTGTCATATAGTATAATTTATACAGCTGTTCAATGCTTATTTAAACTTCTGATCGTTCCTTGTTCCTAATGGTTATTATCTCGAAACAATAGTAACCTGCTTGAGAAATCCTCAATGTTGCTATCTAAATAGCAAATTGTTTCACTAATATCAGTGTCAACCGTCATTGTCACCATATGCCACCTTGCATAGTCATCATACAGTTCAAATCATTCTTACTAGTATCATTACATATACCAGAAAATCCTTCTTATAGAATAAGCATCTCCAAAATTTTGAGTTACAGATCATTTGCATTCTATTGCTATCGTGTCCCAAATGTCATTCTCTATCCACCCTATCAAATCATATGTACATATAACCCCTTTTTTTTTATAAAATTATTCCTTATTCAAATCCCAATATAATCCTGACATACACATATTCCCAATATTCAATTCATCATATATCTTTATCCTATGATTATCATATCAATCTTTTCACTTAGCTCCTTCTTCATAAAACATCTTGTCTTTTAAATACAGATTCATCCACACATTCACTAAACTCTTCTCTTGATTAAAATAACTATAACAGTTCCCTCCTAAATTACCAGTATCACTTGTCACAATTGGCTATCACTTCTGAAACATCACATATATCTTACAGTACTTGTTATTTAACTATCTTACACAAAGGTTCACAATTTTATTCACTCTTATAAGGAAGTTCAAATCTATAGCCAATAGGTCAATCTAATCAGATACAATTCCATTCCTTTCCAAATATGTAGAAATTGTATCCCAATTTATACCTTAATTTATTAACAAAGAAGGGTCAAACCCATCAGTTCTATAAACACAAATCTCTTACTCATTCTTATATACATTCCGTGATCCTTCACTCTCTCTTTCTTTCTTTTTTTTTTCTAGTTTGAAGAACTAATTCCTTATTACACTCACTCAACTTTGTTACACTCAATATACATTCTGTCAGCTTCCTGTCACTTGAGGCAAATGCACATGTCTGATGTTCATTAAGAAGGAACAATAGAGGTAAATGTAATGGATGCTGAATGATTTATGTATGCAATATGATGTAATGTATTAATGCAGTTCAGATGATAGCAATGCAAGTTGCCCAACCCCCATGATGTATCACATTCAAATAATTGCTCTCATCAATAAACTAGCTGACAGGTGTACAGAGTGTCGCAATCCTCGAAATAATTTCAATTATAGAAAATCCAGCACTGTCTAATCCTTTATTCCATATTTCCCCTCAGGGAAAACTTATACATAACTTATATTGTATTGTACATAATCTCTAACCAGAATCTCTACAGCCACATCCAACACCTTAATAACAGGAAACGGATTCACAATAAACTGATCACAACGTATCACATATCACACTTAGCTATCTCACTGCTGATGTCATCAACGTCTATCCACTCCTACCGCAACACTTATACAAAATTAGGACCTCCGTATTGGCCAATGCAAAAACTATACAGACTGAACTCTAAACTCTAGTCGTCCAGAACCGACTAAACCTATGCTCTGATACCACTAAATGTAACACCCCTAACCCGTACGTAGTGAGCCATACCGTGAACCGGTGGTTCACAACGACGGTTAAGGGCACTATCGAAATGACCATGTAAAACTTATAAACCTTTAAGCTGAGATGTGAGTTATAAAATTTCTTTCATTTTCAAAATACATTATAGTTAACCATAAGTTCATTACACAATTGCACTATAAAGGATACTTCTATATAATTCACTATAGATAGATCATTTACATAACTAATATCACTAGTTATAAAACTCATAATTTAAAATTACAAATCTTGCGTACATTTCGAAGACTATACAGATCCTACCCTAAAATCTCTTCATAATCTTGCATTGGCCTGGACTACTGCGGAAAGACTCTCGAACGATCCGATTCATAGTACCTACACGGATTAAAAGAAAATACGTTCTAAGCATAAAGCTTAGTGGGAAACACATAAATATGGACGACCACAAAGAATGGCCGTCAGATGTAACACCCCCTACCCATACGTAGGCGAACCCATCCGCAAGGGAGTAGGAAGCCGTACGAGTAGGTGTGTTACTGGACAGAAGCGATACAAAGCATATAAAAAATACAGAAGAATTTAAAACTTAATGAGTAAAAGCTGAACACACATAATACAGCAACGCACATACGCTAAGTGAAAGCACCCACATATGCATACTTACAATCATACAACAGAAGCCTAAGATGGAAGATACAACAGAGGAAATACTTAACACATTAACATAAAAATATTTACATAGCCCAAAATATTACATCAGAATCTTTACATATTATTACATATACATATTACACAGAGATACAAAATCCAAAATACAGAAGCTGAACAAAATACAGAACTTTTAGCTCCTATGTGGCCGACCCTTGCAGATGCACGACTCGAACCGAAGCAAACCTGCCACCTGCACGGGAAAAGAACCCGTGCTAAGCGATAACGCTTAATGGGGAGAACACATAAGAATATGGACGGCCATTCACAATGGTCGCCAAAGCATAACGCATTCGAATGGCATATGCATATAGATCTAACAGATAGATATATATATATACTTGCACATAAAAGTCATGCATTCAGAAAATCATAACCACTTTCAAAAACTCACGTTGAACAAACCGAAGCAGGCAAAGTACCTTACAAGATACAAATATCATCATGCAGAAACACTTACAATCTCATATGCATATACTTACCGAGTTATCAGATATCAAACCGCATTACGTTTAGTTACTCAACAATTAAACATGCAGCCTTCATACCAATAGCCCAAACATTAACTGAAAACCTATTCACATGCAATACAATTACCATGCAATAGCGAACCCGACTATCATGCAAAGCTACGAGATATTTAAACATACTTTTGTCAGGCCATAACACACATTAGCCAAAATCCAATGAACAACGTCCAAACCACCACACCTCCCCTGTGCAACTCTAATACATGAAATATCATACCATGGAATATAAACACATGACAACATGTCGAAGATACTACAATAGCTAAGACCAAGGGAAATATATAGCATAATATTAAATTCGTTGCATTTGCTAGATCTAGATTATATTCATACTCATTTTAATTCATAAATCAGTTAACAGCACAAAATCACATTAATATACATACAAATTAACCATAGCATTCCGAAGTTCCAGCTTACATTTATATACATTTTAATTTATCTCATCACTATACAGAAGTGCAATATACATATTATACGACACACATGAACAATATACACACAATAAACAAGGTCATTTACATGCAAGCAGAGAATACGCAATATACATGCTTGAGTGTCAATTAATCCATTCCGAGATTCATAATTACATTCTCATCTTCATATCAGACAAAACAACAGAATACCTACTGACTCACTTTAGTGGATAACGAGAAAATATGGTAATAGTAAGGTAACGTACCTTACGGGTACGAATCGAAAAGCAACATCATTTTTCCACATTCAAAACATTTCAGTAAGAGGACCTTAAACAAGATCCATACAATATAAAGGTTCACGAGGAACCAGCCAGGGACCTGATTGGGGTCCATTTGTTCAAAGGGGCGCTGCAGCTACAAAGCTCTATTAGGCATGCCTAACTATCCACTAGACTGACTCTCGCAGGTCATGCATAAAACAATTCATGTTTTGCATTGCATAATATATATATATATATCATCATGCATAAATCAGAGTATGATAGACATATCATTTCTTTCTAGTATTAGTCACACATCATACAATTCACATTGCCAAGCATATACTCTAACCCAGTCACATACTTTTAACATTACTCTAAAGCATATCAGAATCAAATATGGGAAACCATATTATGCCAAAGATTATCCAAACAAAACCTGTATCATGCACTAGTATAATTCATGTCAAATATTATATCATATATTATTCTTAGGGAAGAATCGTGAATTAAGATATGCATTACACACTTCACATTTTAGTAGAACATGTTCACAATAAATAACCATGAAGTTGGCATTCATAACTTACTTGTATTCAAAAGGCAACATGTGATACAATTCATAATATTAACACTGATAAACTAAATTTTACAACTAAAATCAAACGATAGTCTAATAGGAATTACCGTCACTAAACATATTATAATCAAACCTAGACATACCATCATTTGATAATCATATACTTCAAAATACAAATACTAACAATCATTAAGCAAAAACATGTTCCATGTAATAGTGACAAACCGTGCAAAGTGAAAGAAAAGGTCCTTTTCGAAAACTGGACAGAAATAGGACAGACAAACAAAGGTTTTGTCGCGATCGCGACATGAAGTCGCGCTCGCGATAGAGGCCTGAAGAAACCCTGCTGAGCAGGGCTATGCACGACTCATGCACATGAGCACGACTCGTGCTCATGTGTGCGAGTCATGTCTGAAGAGCATGACTCATGCTCTTCGCTTTTGGCCGGACTGTCTCTCTAGTCGAAGAAAGAAATCAGAGGAAGAGGGAGAAGTCAGCACGTTTCATGCTTCAAGAGCACAACTCGTGCTCCTTGAGCACGACTCGTGTTCTTGGAGCACGTCTCGTGCTCTTTCGCTACTGATCGGTAATGCTGAGGGAGAAAGGAGGAACATCACGAGGCAAAAGGAGCACGACTCGTGCTCTTGAGTGCAAGTCGTGTTCATGGAGCACTTCTCGTGCTCTTCCTACAAAGGAAAATAAAGCAAGCAAGCTGAAGGGGAGGGGATGAGCACGACTCGTGCTCTTCGTCTCTCCTAGTCAAAAGCGTCTCTATCGCGATCGCGATGGATGTCGCGCTCACGACAGAAGCACGTCTTCTATTCCCAGCCAAAAATGCAGAACTTCCTCTTTTTCCAAAATCATTTCAAAACCTTTCAAAAACCATTCAATCATGCAAAAACTCTTACCTTAACACTCAAATGCATTCCACAACATGCTCATGATTAAATCACACTCAATTAACACAAGATTTAACACTTAAATCAAAGAAATCACAGAAATAGTAGATCAAGAACACTAAAATAGGGGTTATCCAATTCAAGCAATTCTCATACCAAAATTAACATGCACTCATCCTAATTACTATACATACATTACTAGAGCAATTACCCAACAAAATCTTGCATAAACCCATGCCAAGACACACAAAATCCCAGAAATTAAACACCAATACACATACACACAAACTTGATCCTAGATAAAGAGAAAGAGTAGAGACAACTCCCAAACCTCTTTTGAAGCACAACCCACAATTCTTCAAGCTTTAATCCTCAATCTTTTCCTTTCCCTTGAGCTTCCTCTTGCCACCCAAAGCTTGCACAAACCAAAACCCAGAGAGTTACTCTTCCAGAACCCAAAGTTTCCCCAAATCAAAAGCAAAACAGAAGGAGAGGAAGAACTAAACAAATGCAAACCAAAACTAACTCTTACCTCTTCAATCTTGCCCTCTATCAAAATTACCCAGTCATGTGCCCAAATACGAGCCACAAGAAAGAAAAGGAGGAAGTGCAGAAAATAGAGAAGAAATGAGAAAGAAGAACCGAAGAAGAGAGGAGAACGGGGAGCAGACTTGTTCCTGCATTCTCCCTCTATCTTTTCCCTCTTTTCCTTTCTTTACATTTAATGCACACCTACCAAATCCACTTGTCTACTTCCTATAGGTCCACATATCATAATATTACAAGCCCACTTAGCACAATTTTATTGGCTCTCACTCATAAATATCTTGACTTCATACACTCAAACACCATACACGTACATACACACTAGATAACCTCCTCACTTAACATCTTATTAATTTAATCTCTTCAATTAAGTCCTTAATAAATCTAATTTCATATACACTAATTACCGAAATATCCTCATTCATCCCAACTTAGCATGCACATTCCGACAAGGCCCCTTTTGGGGTGTTACATCAGATGAGTTCAAAGGAAAGCATAATATAGAAAATATAATCATATCAATTATAACAAATTAGATACTTTCAAGGAGATCATCAAAATGACCACTTACTTCTCATATCAATGTTAACAAATCAATTATACAAAAACACACCTTTTTCACATCTTATACATGTCACTTTGTGCACTTATTCACATCCCTTTCGGTTTCCAAAACTTATTTCACACATCTTACTCATGCCTTAGTATGTAATTATTCAATCAACAAGGCATTTAGATTGTAATAACAAAATACATACTTTCATACAAGTTTTCACATATGTATTCATCAATTCATAACTTATTGTATGATTCACATATTCTTGTTCATTTAATGCCTGCTAAGTCAAAGGGGTGGATAACGAGTAACACATAGATACCCGAAGGTATTAACACTATTCTCATAACACATAGATACCCGAGGGTATCAAAACAATCTTTTAATTGTGTTCTAAAAACATTTTCGCATAGATTCGGTACAAAGAGATAACGAATATCCAGTCGGGGGACCTGATCAGGGTCCAAATCACAGAGGCTGCAGCTACAGAGACTCTATTAGGCATGCCTAACTATCCACGACTCAACTAACACAGGCTAACACATACTTGTTTCCCTTAATGACGTACATGTTATATTTTAATACTTTTCATAAATACATACACTTATTATAGTCACATAACAATCCTACGCATTATTCATACATAAGCTAAAGCAATGGCTCATATAAAATATAACCAACCATAAGCTTTAATTACAATCATCTTTTAATTTTAATACCTGCTTAACAATTTATTTCAACTGTAGCTTACATGGTATATCATATCCTAGTTTATACCATATGTCATATGTAAATCACAAGTCAAAACTCATGTTCAAAAGCTCAAACAACATACATTTATAGCATAGGAAAGAGTCGCGCTCGCGACCTTAGTCACGACCGTGATAGATAGCTAAATAGCCTCTGTCGCGCTCGCGACAGAACCACGCATCACATTCCAATATACATATCTCAGATTATTCAATCTATTAAGAATCATTCATTATTTAGACGATCATATAAAAACATTTGAGGTATAAAATATTCCTTTCAATTTCAGTTTAAGACACGCCTTAAACATTCACTTAATTTCATCTTAATACCACATACAAATTCTAAACTATAAATTATCTTACTCAAGACTTGAGTCATTAATAGCTCTATTAAGAGTCATTAATACAGCCTAATAACCGAAGAAAGGTCAAGTGTGTTCTAACGCAGTTTTCACCCAAAAATCCTATTCACATGCACAGCTTAACAATCTAAAGCAACACTTACTACCATCATCATATACCATAATCAACACATTCAAATAACTTATATAGAACACAAATATACTCAAACTCATATATAAATAAATAGTTTCCAAACCTCTTTTCCTTTGCTCACTAATTACTCCAAAACTGCACAATCCTTTTTTTTTTCCTTACTCCTTCTTTAGTTTCTCTTGTTCCCTCCAAACAAAATAACCAAAATTCAAAGTTACACATACCCTTATTTATCTTTAAGGAGAAGAGGAGAGGAAGAGGGAAAAACCAACCACTTACCCTTTTCTAACCCAAATCTTGCATCTAATTACTTGAAATTTGGAAAAACCTCACCTTGGACTTGAATTGCTTGAATTGGCGTGAGGAAGGAGGAGAGGAGCCTCTTTCTTTTTCTTTTTCCTTTTATTTCCCGTCCATTCTTGGCCCTAGGATAGTCAAAGGCTGAATTAAAGCCATTAACCCATCCTTATCCTCTAAATGCCACATGTCACCCTTTCATTTGTCCCATGAAGATATTTATGCCAATTTTTATATTTTAACCCCTTAACTTACCTCCTTTTCTTCAATTGGCATAGCACCTTTCTATTTTATACATTAACCCACATAATTAACTAATTCAATCAATTTAATCCTTAATTACAAAATGACATAAATACCCCTACCTTATACAAATAAAACTAGTCACATTTTTTACTACGATTGATCACTTCCTGTCACACCCCGTTTGCCCCCTAGTTGAATGAGCCATATATGTATGTGTGTGCATTTGCATAAGTTTTGTATAATAAGGGCATTTTGGTAATATTGCATGTTTTAAGAGTTTTGCTAGCATGTGGGTGCATGCATGGTGCTATGGTGTGAATTAGTTGGGTCAGACTTGTTTGTGCAAGAGTGCACCATACTAGGATATACACTAGTGGGTTATTGTAATATGTGGTCATGCATATGTTTGTAGGGTATGTTTAGGGAGATGTGCTTGTGTGTGTTGTTCACACATATGTAGGATGCATTATTAGGGTGTCTCATTGTGTGTATGTGATGCACTTAGTTAGGGTGTGAATGAGTAATCTCCTCCACTAGATGATTGACATGTGTAAAGTGGGAAAGAGAAAAAGATGAAAAGGGAAAAATCAGATTTTTGAAAACCCATTCCCGTTTTTCCTTCTTCTCCTTCTTCTTCTTCCTCCTTTGCACTCTCTTAAGTGCCCTAGCTTAGGTTCAAGCCTCTAGTGGTGGAAATTGATCATTTTATAGCATTTTAAAGGTAAATCTACTGCATTTATTCTCATTTTCTTCATTTGATTCTTCATCTTCTTCTCTCTTCTCTTATTTTCGAGTTGGGTTTGAAGTTGGATTTTGTGTTTGTGTGTTGTGTTGTTTTGTTGCTTAGTTGAGCCTCCTCGTGAACCGAAGGGTAAAGAGAAGGTCGGACCAAGTGGAACTAAGCAGTAGGAGCAAAGGATTTTTTAGGTTTGGGAATTTCCTGTTTTTGCATGTAAATGTGTTTTGATGGTTTCTTGGAATTAGGTTGTTAGATGTCCTTTATTTTTATTTTTATGCTATGGGTCTTTGTTTTGGAGTGTGGAGCTTGCAAGATTATGAGTTAATTATGACGATTTTGGGAATTGATGTGGTTTGATGCATAAATTGGGTTTTTGATCGATTCTTGAAATTGAATTTGTAAATTAATGGATTGTATGAAGTTTATTGTTAATAAATGTTGTATTATGGTTGTTGGTGTTAATGGATGGCTGGAATTGAGGTAAGTGACCTTTGATTGAGGTTTGTGGTGTTGGATGAGGAATTGGAAGAGGAAAATCTGCAGAATTTCTGCAGATTTTTGAAATCCTGACGCTGTCGCGAGCGCGACAGAGAGCAGTGTTGGGAGCTTCGCTGTCGCGAGCCCGCGACAGCCGAAGTATTGTGTACCCTCTGTCGCGATCGCGACAGAGCGCGATGCTAGCTGAGTGCTATCACGAGTACGCGATTCGTCGCGAGCCCTCGACAGCACCAATTGTTCTCTGTCGCGAGCGCGACAGAGCCTGGCCCTTCTATCCTCCTCGCGGTCTCGAAATCCGTCACGCGCGCGTAGCGAAGAGACTTTGGTCTCTGTCGCGAGCGCGACAGTCCCTTGTATGCTAAATGAGTTTTCTTTCATTGCGTGTGGCTTAAACTTCAGTTTTCTTTAGCAATTATGAGATTTATGCTTGGTATTTTATGAATAATATGCAAGCGTAACCATGATATGATTATGTGCATATATGATGATGATTTTGGAAGTTATGAAATGGATTGAATGGTTTATGCATGACCTGCTAGAGTCTAGTAAGTGGATAGTTAGGCATGCCTAATAGACTCTTTAGCTGCAGCCCTCCGTTCTGTTTGGACCCCGATCAGGTCCCCGTTTGGTTCCTCGCGAACCCTTTTGTGAAAGGATCTTGTTTAAGATCCCCTTTGAAATGTTTTGTGAAAGTTAAAATGTAAAATTAGTGTTTCTCGGCTCGTACCCGTAAAGTACTGTCCGTATACTCATTATCCACTCCCTCGGGTCAGCAGGTGCTTTGTATGAATTGTTATGGGAAAACATATGTTATATCCTTATGGATTCAATGGTGAAAAGTGTAATCTGTTATGAGAATATGATTACTGTTATGAATCTTCTGATGAATGGCTTTATGTATGTGAGCATGAGTTTACGCTCTTATTATGCCATGATTATCTTATGTACATGAAGTACGCATGTGAATTGCCTTGACGACCGTTGTGAATGGTTGTCACTATGCTATATGTGTGTTTCCCCACTAAGCGTTTATCGCTTAGCACGGTGTGTTTACCCGTACAGGTGCGGAAGGAGTTGCTTATGGGAGAGTCGTCGCCATCGATGCCAACACAGCAGGGTCTTAGTGTAGGGCTTATATTTGTAGTTTGAGGATTCTTTTTGTATAGAACTCTCTTTTGGTTTTGTAATAGCTTCCGCTTTTGTACATTTATATTGGGTTTTGTAATTATCTTTTGTATCTCTCAGTTGATCAGAACAGTAATGTAATGCTTTCATTATATTAATGCATGATCAGCTTTTATGAATGGTGTTGCAAAGTTTTAAATTACCCTGTATTTTAGTATGTATGTTTATTCTGTATCTGTGTGGTGGCACCTTTACTCCTACGGCATCTTACTCCTTATCGGATGGGATCGCCTAAGTACGGGTAAGGGGTGTTACAAGTTGTGGTATCAGAGCTCCGGTTTAGGCGTTTCAGGGTGATTGTTTATGTGATGCTATGTGTGCATATGTCTATGTCTAGGGCTGTGTTGGCTGACGCGGTTGTCCTCTTGTTTGTTAGATGAATTCCGATTCTGCTCACGGTGCGCTCGAGGAGTCCGCTGAAAGTGTGAACCCTCCAGCGGTAGATCCGTCTGTCTCTGTTTCGGTGTCGGCTCAACGTGCTAGGGTCCAGCCCGAGGCCGCTGCCATGCCTTTTGAGGCGATGTTCAGATTGCACCAGGACATGGCTCGGGTTTTGGAAAGGGTGACTGCCCCAAAAGCTCCGATTGAAAGTTTAAGAAGAGCTGGTGTCGAGGATTTCTATGGGACCGGACTTGATGAATCTGAGTTAGCTGAGAAGTGGCTTGATAAGGTAAAGAGAGCTTTAAGGGAAGTTAGGTGTCCTCCTGATCAGCAAGCTGAATGTGCTGTAGCTTTGCTTCAAGGTCCAGCATATGAATGGTGGGAGTTGGTGACTAGGCAACCTCAGATGCCTGATCCTGTTACTTGGGACTTCTTTAGTGAGGAGTTCACTAAGAAGTATGTGACTCAGGCATATAAGGATGCAAGATGGGCGCAGTTTCTGAGTTTGAGGCAAAGGGCCTTGTCAGTTGCACATTATGAGAAGGAGTTTAACCGGTTATCTCGTTATGCTCCGTGTGTGGTTATGACAGATGATTTCAGATGCAAGTACTTTGAAGCCGGGTTGAATGATTCTTTGAAGATTGCTTTGATTTCTTTGATGTGTATGCCAGGGGTAAGTTATTATCAGATTGCTGAGGCTGCTGTGAGGGCAGAGAAGACGGAATCTTTGATTAGAGAGAGAGCTCAGCGCAGGAGTTCTGCTAGGGGTGGTGTTTCCTCATCTTCGGGTAAGAGGTCTAGGAACTCGCAAGATGAACCATCAGCTGGTTCGGCTACCAGAGGAAGAAGGCAAGGTTCAGCTGCAGTATCTGGATCTGGTAGAGGTGGTCGGTCTGATGCTACACCAGTTTGTGAGAATTGTGGTAAGGCTCACCGGGGTGAGTGTAGGTGGCTCACTGGTGGGTGCTTTAGGTGTGGGAGCACCGAACACCGTGTGGCTAATTGTCCTCAGATGGTTGAAGACTCGGGTCCTCAGGCAGGAGCTAGTAGAGCTGGATCGAATGCTCCTCAGGCTGCGAGAGGCAGAGGTCAAGGTAGAGGTCGAGGCGGTCGACCTAGGGATGGAGTTGGTTCTGAGACAGTTGAGCGTCCTCCACCGGTCGCAGCTAGAGCGTATGCAGTTAGAGCCAGAGAGGAGCAGGATGCCCCTGATGTGATTGCTGGTAAGTTCCTACTCCATGACACCACTACAAGAAAAAAGCAAAATAGAGACAGAAAATAGAGACCGAATTCCGTCTCTAGACGGAAATAGAGACGGAAAATTTCCGTCTCTATTTCGGCGGTCTCTAAATATTAGAGACCAAAATGCTCCGTCTCTATTTTTAGAGACGAAAAACAGTTTTTCGTCTCTATTTTTAGAGACGGAAAACTATTTTTCGTCTCTAAAATTAGAGACGGAAAACAGTTTTCCGTCTCTAAAAATAGAGACGGGAGAATATTTCGGTCTCTATTTTTCGAGACGGAACGACGCTTTCCGTCTCTAAAAATAGAGACCGAAATTGATATTCGGTCTCTAATTTTAGAGATGGAAAATAGTTTTTCGTCTCTAATTTTAGAGACGGAAAATAGTTTTTCGTCTCTAATTTTAAAATACAATTTTTTTTTAAATATGTGAAAAATGAATAAATAATGTTAAATGTAAAAATTCCTTAATTTTATGTAATGGAAAAAAATTTAATAAACAATAAATAGATTTAAAAATATTGTATTTTATAATGTATTAATAATATATAAAAAGTATTTGTGACATTACAAATAAAAAAAACACAAGTGCAAAAATAATAATTAAGGTGGAGTCTGCGGATGATCAGTAGATGGCGGGTCAGCAGGTAATCTACGACTAATGAAGTCCTCTAACCTATTAATACGGTCCATCATTACGTCGATCGTGCCGCGAAGCTCAATGACCTCATTTGTAGTTGCCGCAAGCCTACTAGCTGTAGCCGTGGAGGAGGATGACGCATGCGAATAACAAACATTCGCGTAGGAACCCAAACCGAATACCCATCCACGGCGATCCCGACCACCAACAACCTCATAATATACTCGAGCGTGATCAATATTGTCACCGTCCGTCTGCTGACTCTGAAGAGTCTCAACTACTCGCTCCTGTAATTAAAAATGTCCGAATGTTATGTAATAGTAAAATAAAACAAATAGGTTATACGAAACTGAATATTAAGTTTTGAAATTAGCATACATGAACTTGTCTGGCACGATCGCTGACGAATGTCACACCATCATGCTTCCGAGTATGAGTGTCTAAAAACACCTCATGAGGATAAGGTTGCCGGCCCATAGTAGACTCCTGTAAATAACTTTTAGGACAAAAACTAATTGACACATTTGTCTGTAAGTTTGTATTAAACCTAATGCATAACAAGAATACATAGGGATATGTATTGTTATTTTAAGACATAATACAATTGTGATTCATAACACTATAACACTTGTCTATAATTTAATAAAATTTCGATAGAGTTTTCCCTAAATATTTAACAAACTTCCTGTTCAAACATCAAGAAAATACATTTACCTATACATTTCAAACTCCTTACACAATTTATTGCCCATCCTCCTTCATTCAATCAAACTATATCATTATTAAGAGTTGCAATAGACATAATACAATTATGATTCGTGACACTATAACAATTGTCTATAATTTAATAAAATTTCGACAGAATTTCCCCTAAACATTTAACAAACCACCTGTTCAAACATCAAGAAAATACATTTACATTTATATTATCACCCACAACAATCCATATCAAACTCCTTACACAATTTATTGCCCATCCTCCTTCATTCAATCAAACTATATGATTATTATCAACTATTGCAACTATTGCAGTAAATAAATTCTTAATGCAGTAAGTATCTAATAATATTTGAGTACTTACAAGTCTGTCAGCATGCTCACAATGAGACAAAGTTCCTCCAGTGTGTAAGGAAACACTAGGCCCCTCTGGTCCTCCCCTCCTATTAGTGGAATTCCGATCGGCGATGGTAACGGCTTCGGCTGATGACCAGTACTGCATCCAGTTTGCCCAAGTCTCTTCACTTATATACCTTGGGCGTTCACCTTTTGCGTGCAACTTATTAAGATAACCCTTGTAACGAACATGATATATATATATTCCCAATATTACTATACAATTTAAATTATAAAAGATTAGAGATACACACAGTAGAAATAATTTAAATAAGTTATTTACCTTAAACTCTAGGAAGTAGAACATCTTCGTCTCATGTGATATATTTTTCCACAAATACCCATTAAATTCAAACCTTTCCTTGAATGAACCAGTCATCGTGCGGGAGCATATACCAGAGGGAATAAATCTGGATTACAACGAAAATGTAATTGTGTGATGAATTTTACTATTACAGAGTAAAAATAAAATAGAAAATTTAGTAACTCACTGTTTTCCAGCAATAACAACATACGTCCGCCCGTCAGTGCCAACCGAACCAGGCAATGGACCTTCAACAGTGTCAGGCGATCGCGGCGATGGCTCGGACTGATTATCCGAACTAGGCACCTCGGTAGACGTGGTAGCAGCCGTTGATTGCGGGGCTGGATGCACTGGCGACGAAGATGCCATGCCCACATGGGGAGGTGCTGATGTAGGAGATGTTCCCTCCCCTTGACTGTCCGCTCCTAATGTGGACATGCGCATCCTGGCCCTGGGAGGTGGCATCGATCCCACCCGCCTCTTGTTATTCATGTTTTGTCCTGAAAATATTCACAATCATAATTAGCAATTAAATTATTACGTATACATGCATTATTTTGTCTTGTTGCTTTCATCTCATATATGCCCCTGGGTTTAACCTTGCAAACTGCCAACCAATCCATTTTATCCCGTCTAAGGCTAGGAAAAGGGAGGCACGTATAGAGGCACGTATCGAATAAAAAACCGGCCCATCAATTATTATTTGTACATGCAATTCAATTAATACTGACATTCATTCATTTTTCCAAATTAATTTCATAAAAAATTTGAAAAAAAATGGACAGAGTTTCCCCTATACGGGTCCATATCCCCCCTGCCAAACAGTAGCAAATTAAACACTTCGATAAAATGTCAACCAATCGCAACTCCAAAACAAAATCAATGCAATAAGAAATTTTCCCATCCACCTCAATCATTGAAATTTAACGGATAACTTCATCATCAACAGTTGTGAAATTATCCCTCAAAATCATATGCTGTTATTACGGTATCATGAATAATTGCATAGTTGTTAATGTCGAATTACAACATGACAATGACTTACACATCTTTATCTCATTAAAACAACACATCTCAAACATGTAGATGCCATTGAAAATTCATAACCAAGTTTAATACATTTTCAAAAATATATTTTTAATACATAACACACTTACCTTGAGCAAAACTGTCGGTAAGCTGCGCCTGTTCGGCACGTCCAATAGGTTAACGCCGACCCCAGCACGGTTGTCGTAGGTACATGCAATGACAAATAAATCATAATTTAGATATATAAAACATTTATATAATGGTAAAGTAAGCAAATATGAAAATGTCTAATGTAAACTAACTACAATTTGCATTATAATTTAAAAACTCAAAACCTTTTTCCATACTTTTTTATTTTTATCTATTTATTTACTTTTTTATGCAAGTGCCATAGCCAACAAGCTTATAGAGGTGGTGGACAGACAGTATGCAGCAGCTCCATCTACAAGTTGTTATTGATGATTAGCATATAAAATAATTGCATTAGCAGTTGATGGGTAGGTTAAAAGTGAGGTCTTGGCTTTTAGTGGGCCACTGGTAGTTGGTTAAATAAGATTTTAGAGATATTTAAGTTTAACATCATTATTAAACAGTAAGAAGACACAAGCTTGTGAACTTTTCATTTAATTAGAGAAGCTAATTACTTTGCTGACATTTTAGCCAAATTTGTTCTTATTATCTTTTTTATTTTATTTTGCTGGCATTATTTTCTCAAAGTTTACGTTTTGATGTTCAAGTGCTGATCATCTTAATTTGCTCGTGTGTGTATATATATAACTGAATTAGCTATCCTTGCAATCGATTAAGTTAAACTCTAATTGTCTTTGATAATCTTAAATTATATTGAATTCTGAGATTTTGAAAGATGCACAGTTATTTTCAAATAATAATTAAATTTTCATTTCATTTATTAGAAATCAAATGAATCATAGTTTTAGAAATACAAATTATTATTGCATGAAAAGATTCCACGTATTGAAATAAGGTTAGAATTAAAATGCTAGAAGTTTTAGTATTAATTGTGCACTTGATTTTCAAATATGTTTTAATTATTCATGGCACCTAACCTTGAGAATGTACATAGAATGGATTTATTTTCTTTTATCATATATTATGAGAAATATTTTGGTTTTAATGAAGTCGGAATTCATTAATCTACTAATCTATATTGTTGTAGTGCGACATATATATATGCTTAGTGAGTATATTAACTATTCGCATAATGTGATGAATAGATTCATTGCAATGAGATTGAAAATTATTGATTAAGATGACAAAGATATTACTATTTACTATTCTAATATAACATACACTAATTATGAATGAGCTTAATGACCAGACAAATTAACAATCACAGGATAAAGAGGTACAATTTCTATTATTTAAAATAACATGAGTATCCAGGAGTGGACCTATGGCACGCCAAAACTTTTGAATTCTCACCATTTCTATAAAAGCTATTTTGAAATTTGACATCCTCTAAAAGTTTTGTGTCCTATGTAGGGAGGATCCAAGTCATGCCTTGCCTATGAATATTCTTAGAATGGCGAGAAATCCCATGTAAACAAATAAAAATTCTAAGCTATCATATCTGTCTGCTAAAGTAGAAAATCATAAACTAACAATGATTGATTTGGTTTAGATTTTCTTTGGATCCTATGAAATTTGCCATGCTAAAGGCCTCTACTACCCTATCTGTATGAACAAATCCCCCATTAAGAATTGTATTAAAAGAAAAAAGAAAAACATTCTGATGGTTCACTGCAGCTTCTGTGACTGGTATACTCATAATACTGAGGGCTATCTGGAATTATATTTTTCAATTAAAAATTTTTAATTTGCAGCTGTGCTCTATAACCCTTGTGACTGGTATACTCATAATTGTGCTAATAGAGCTCTTGACATATTGAGTAGGATTTAATAAACTGAAATGTAGGTTCAAGTCATTTTTTTATTCTTTGCCACTGTAAAATCATCTAAAGAAAAGGATGAACAAATACACATAAATAAATTACCAAACGAAAAACAAAGAAATGGCAGAAAAAAAAATTACCTCAAATGGCAGATCTGGCCGGTGACGGCGTCGGGGGGGGGGGGGGAGCAGCGGCATCGAATGGAGAGAAAGAAGGACTGGCCGCCGGCGGGGAGGAAGCGGCGCTCTGGCAGGGAGCACAACGATCCCAGGGAAGAAAGGGAGGGGGAAGAAGGAGGGGAGCGGAGGGGGGCCGGAGGGGAGGGGAGGCGGCGGACGGAGCTGGGCAATGCCGGAGGCAGGAAGACGGACACCTGTGGCATCGGAGTGGGGAGGCGGCGAATCCGAGATGGGGGTGGGAAGGGGAAAATGAAAGAGAAGGGTTTTTGTAAAGAAGAGGGAACAGTGAACAAATTAAATCCCGAAAAATAGAGATCGAATATTTATTCGGTCTCTAATTAGAGACCGAAAAAATATTCGGTCTCTATTTTTAGAGACCGAAAAAATATTCGGTCTCTAATTAGAGACCGAATAAATATTCGGTCTCTATTTTTAGAGAATGAGAAAATATTAGGTCTCTAAAAATAGAGACCGAATATTTATTCGGTCTCTAATTAGAGACCGAATAAATATTCGGTCTCTATTTTTAGAGACCTAATATTTTCTCATTCTCTAAAAATAGAGACCGAATATTTATTCGGTCTCTAATTTGAGACCGAATATTTTGTCGGTCTCTAAAAATAGAGACCGAATATTTTTTCGGTCTCTATTTAGAGACTGAAAAAATATTCGATCTCTAATTAGATTAGAGACCGTATTCATAATCGGTTTCTAGATTAGAAACTCTTTATTTAGACACCAAATTGCAATATATTCAAATCATACAATATAGTAAAACATATTAGAACAAATTTAATTACGAATTAATTAAATATTAATTTGTATTAACCAACATATTAAACATTAATATAATTAATTCACATATTAAAATACAACAAAGTATATAATTGAAACAAATTAAATTGGAACATATTAAACTACATTAAACTAATTAACCAACATATTAAACTACATTAAACTAATTAATTAACAATAAACTACAACAAAGTATGAAATAAATAATATATAAATGATTTAATTAGAACAAATAATATTAAAAAATTTACATTAACTAGAATAATAAAAATAATATCAACATATTACCCAATAATGTAAATTAACACATAATTGTACTGCGGTGAGGGGGGAGGCCGACAGTGGGAAGGGGGGCGGCACAGCTTTTGCCGGCGAGGGGAAGGGAAGGGGGGAAGAATGGGCCAAGGGAAAAGGGACCAAGGGAAAAAGAAGGAGAGAAGGAAAAGAAGGGAATATCCCTAAAATAGAGACGGAATATAATTTTCCGTCTCTATTTAGAGACTGAACTAAAATTTCTCCTCTAAATAGAGACCGAATTCAATTACCGTCCCTATTTTTTGAGACCAACTAATTTTTCGGTCTCTAAAATAGAGACCGAAATAATATTCTGTCTCTAAATAGAGACGAAAATCATTTTCAGTCTCTAAATAGAGACGGAAATCGTTTTCGGTCTCTAAATTTAGAGACGGAAAATAAAATCCATCTCTAAATAGAGACCGAATTTTTTCCGTCTGTAAATAGAGACGGATAATTATTTTCGGTCTCTAAAATAGAGACCGAAAATTTTTTTGGTCTCTATTTAGTGACCAAATAATTTTCCGTCTCTAATTTCGGTCTCAAATTTTGGAGGGAAGCCATCTCGCCAAAATTTAAGACGGAAAAATAGAGACCGAAATTTTTCCGTCTCTATTTAGAGACGAAAACTATTTTCCATCTCTATTTAGAGACGGAAACTGTTTTTCATCTCTATTTAGAGACGAAAACGGTTTTCTGTCTCTATTTAGAGACGAAAAAATTTCGGTCTCTATTTTTCGGTCTTTATTTTCTAGTTTTCTTGTAGTGACTGAATTATATGCTCTAATAGATCCTGGTTCCACACACTCATATTTGTGCACGCACAAGTTTGTTGATAAGTTGCATGTGGTAGAACAGTTAGACTATGATATATGTGTGACCAATCCATTAGGGCATAGTGTCAGTGTGAGTAGAGTTTATAGGAATTGTCCGTTAATGGTTGAGGGTGTTGAGTTTCCTGTGGATTTGATAGAGTTGCCCTTCAGAGAGTATGATTTGATTTTGGGAATGGATTGGTTGAGCAAGCATCGAGCCGTGGTTGATTGTCATAGGAAGACCTTCGTGCTTCGGGATAGGAACCGAGCCCCAGTGTTTGTCAGGGGTTTGGGTGCGAGTTCTGTGAATAGTGTGATTTCTGCAATTCAAGCTAAGATGTTTTTGAGAAAAGGTTGTGAGGCTTTTCTGGCTGTGGTTTTGGATTTCAGGAGGGATCAAGTTAGGATTGAGGACATCCCTGTTGTTCGGGAGTATAGTGATGTTTTTCCAAGTGAATTGCCGGGTTTGCCTCCAGAGAGAGAAGTTGAGCTAGCCATAGAGATTATGCCGGGTACAATGCCGGTGTCGAAAGCACCTTATCGGATGGCTCCTGTAGAGTTGAGAGAACTTAAAACTCAACTACAAGAGCTATTGGATAAGGGGTTCATTCGACCCAGCATATCTCCTTGGGGAGCTCCAGTTCTGTTTGTTAAGAAAAAGGATGGATCCTTGAGGATGTGTATCGACTTCAGATTAATAAGGTCACAGTAAAGAATAAGTATCCGTTGCCCAGAGTTGAAGATTTGTTTGATCAGTTTCGGGGTGCAGGTGTGTTTTCCAAGATAGATCTTCGGTCTGGGCATTACCAGCTGCGTGTTAAGGACGAGGATGTGGTTAAGACTGCATTTCGGACTCGGTATGGCCACTATGAGTTCCTTGTGATGCCGTTTGGTTTGACTAATGCTCCAGCAGCATTCATGGATTTGATGAATAGAGTGTTTAGGCCATACTTGGACCAGTTTGTAGTAGTGTTTATAGATGATATTTTTGTGTATTCCAAGGATGAGACAGAGCATCAAGAGCATCTTCGGATAGTTTTGCAAGTTTTGAGAGAGCATCGGTTGTTTGCCAAGTTGAGTAAGTGTGATTTTTTGCTTCGGGAAGTGTCGTTCTTGGGCCATATAGTTTTAGCTAAGGGTATCCAAGTGGATCCAGCTAAGATTGAAGCGATAGTAGATTGGAAGGCGCCTAGAAATGTTCAGGAAGTGAGGAGTTTCCTTGGTTTGGCGAGTTACTACCGTCGGTTTGTTAAAGGTTTCTCCGTGATTGCTGCTCCGATGACCAGGTTATTGAGGAAAGGAGTTAAGTTCAAATGGTCGGATAAGTGTCAAGCCTATTTTGAGAGGTTGAAGCGGTTATTAGTTGAAGCTCCTATACTAACTCAACCCACCTCGGGTAAGGAGTTTGTTATGTATAGTGACGCTTCAGGTGTTGGTTTGGGATGTGTTATGATGCAGGAAGGTAAGGTTGTGGCTTATGCTTCTCGACAGTTGAATTATCCGACGCATGATCTTGAGTTAGCAACGGTTGTCTTTGCTTTGAAGATTTGGCGTATTTTATCTCTACGGGGAGAAATGCAGGATCTTTACGGACCACAAGAGTTTGAAGTATTTCCTGACTCAGAAGGAACTGAATATGAGGCAACGTCGTTGGCTTGAGCTGTTTAAGGACTACGATTGCATTGTGGATTACCATCCGGGTAAGGCCAATGTAGTCGCAGATGCTTTGAGTAGGAAGTCAGTTTTTGCTTTATTTTTGAGACGGTTCAGATGGAGGTTTGGTTCAAATAGGGCTTTGATAGCTCAGTTGAGGGTCAAGCCTACTTTGAGACAGCAGATAGTTGATGCTCAGAAGGTTGATGAGAAGCTTCAGCGGATTGTACAAGAAGTCAGTTTGGGTAAGCAGTCAGAGTTTTTGGTTCAGGATGGGGTTCTCCTGTTTAGAAACCGTTTGTGTGTACCGGATAGTAAAGAGTTAAGAAGACAGATTTTGGACGAGGCACATAGTTCAGTTTTCACCATGCATCCTGGCAGTTTGAAGATGTACCGGGATTTGAAGCAGTTCTTTTGGTGGTCTGGTATGAAGAGGGACATAGTGGACTTTGTATCCAAGTGCCTGACTTGTCAGCAGGTCAGGGCTGAGCACCAGGTTCCTTCTGGATTGCTCACGCCTTTGTCCGTTCCCGAGTGGAAGTGGGATGACATCGCCATGGATTTTGTCTCCGGATTGCCATTGACTCAGAGAAAGCATGATTCCGTTTGGATTATCGTGGATCGACTTACGAAGTTCGCTCACTTTTTGCCGGTTAGGATGGATTACCCGATGAATAGATTGGCCAGTATTTATGTGGATGTGATAGTTTGGTTGCATGGAGTGCCTTTGTCCATAGTTTCAGATAGGGACCCAAGGTTCACATCTAAGTTCTGGAAAGAGTTGCAGCGAGCTTTGGGTACCAGGCTGAAGTTCAGTACAGCGTTTCATCCTAACACGGATGGTCAGTTCGAGCGTGTGATTCAGATCTTAGAGGATATGATGAGGGCTTGTGTTTTGGACTTTCCGGGTAGTTGGGACAGGTATGTATCATTGATGGAGTTTGCTACAATAACAGTTTTCAGTCGAGCATTTGTATGTCACCGTATGAGGCTCTGTATGGATGTCAGTGTAGGACTCCAGTTTGTTGGATAGAGTTATCTGAGAGGTCAGTGATTGGGCCAGATCTGGTTAGAGATACAGAGGAAAAGATCAGAACTGTGCAGCAGAATCTAAAGGTGGCCAAGGATCGTAAGAAGTCTTATGCCAACCTGAAGAGAAAGGATGTACAGTTTGAAGTTGGGGACAAGGCTTTTCTTAAAGTGTCTCCTTGGAGAAAAGTGCTTCGATTTGGAAAGAAAGGAAAGCTTAGTCCTCGCTTTATTGGTCCGTATGAGGTGTTGGCAAGAGTTGGTCCAGTGGCTTACAGGTTAGCTTTGCCGATGGAATTGTCGGAGCTTCATGATGTGTTTCACGTTTCGATGCTCCGTCGGTATAGATCGGATCCTTCCCATGTGTTGTCAGTTCAAGAAGTTCAGGTGCAGTCAGATTTTTCCTACGATGAGGAGCCTAGAGCTATCCTAACTCCGGAAGTAAGACAGTTGAGGAATAAGCAGATTCCTTTGGTCAAGGTTTTATGGAATCACCATGGGGTTGAGGAAGCAACTTGGGAACCGGAGGAGTCGATGAGATTGCAGTACCCGCAGTTATTCAGTATAGGTGAGAATTTTGAGGACGAAATTCTTGTTAGTAGGGGAGAGTTGTCACACCCCGTTTGCCCCCTAGTTGAATGAGCCATATATGTATGTGTGTGCATTTGCATAAGTTTTGTATAATAAGGGCATTTTGGTAATATTGCATGTTTTAAGAGTTTTGCTAGCATGTGGGTGCATGCATGGTGCTATGGTGTGAATTAGTTGGGTCAGACTTGTGTGTGCAAGAGTGCACCATACTAGGATATGCACTAGTGGGTTATTGTAATATGTGGTCATGCATATGTTTGTAGGGTATGTTTAGGGAGATGTGCTTGTGTGTGTTGTTCACACATATGTAGGATGAATTATTAGGGTGTCTCATTGTGTGTATGTGATGCACTTAGTTAGGGTGTGAGTCAGTAATCTCCTCCACTAGATGATTGACATGTGTAAAGTGGGAAAGAAAAAAAGATGAAAAGGGAAAAATCAGATTTTTGAAAACCCATTCCCGTTTTTCCTTCTTCTCCTTCTTCTTCTTCCTCCTTTGCACTCTCTTAAGTGCCCTAGCTTAGTTTCAAGCCTCTAGTGGTGGAAATTGATCATTTTATAGCATTTTAAAGGTAAATCTACTGCATTTATTCTCATTTTCTTCATTTGATTCTTCATCTTCTTCTCTCTTCTCTTATTTTCGAGTTGGGTTTGAAGTTGGATTTTGTGTTTGTGTGTTGTGTTGTTTTGTTGCTTAGTTGAGCCTCCTCGTGAACCGAAGGGTAAAGAGAAGGTCGGACCAAGTGGAACTAAGCAGTAGGATCAAAGGATTTTTGAGGTTTGGGAATTTCCTATTTTTGCATGTAAATGTGTTTTGATGGTTTCTTGGAATTAGGTTGTTAGATGTCCTTTATTTTGATGTTTATGCTATGGGTCTTTGTTTTGGAGTGTGGAGCTTGCAAGATTATGAGTTAATTATGACGATTTTGGGAATTGATGTGGTTTGATGCATAAATTGAGTTTTTGATCGATTCTTGAAATTGAATGTGTAAATTAATGGATTGTATGAAGTTTATTGTTAATAAATGTTGTATTATGGTTGTTGGTGTTAATGGATGGCTGGAATTGAGGTAAGTGACCATTGATTGAGGTTTGTGTTGTTGGATGAGGAATTGGAAGAGGAAAATCTGCAGAATTTCTGCAGATTTTTGAAATCCCGACGTTGTCGCGATCGCGACGACTGTCGCGACCGCGACAGAGAGCGGTGTTAGGAGCTTCGCCGTCGCGAGCTCGCGACAGCCGAAGTATTGTGTACCCTCTGTCGCGATCGCGACAGAGCGCGATGCTAGCTGAGTGCTATCGCGAGTACGCGATTCGTCGTGAGCCCGCGACAGCACCAATTGTTCTCTGTCGCGATCGCGACATCCATCGCGACCGCGACAGAGCCTGGCCCTTCCGTCCTCCTCGCAGTCGCGAAATCCGTCGTGCGCGCGTAGCGAAGAGACTTTGGTCTCTGTCGCCAGCGCGACAAACGTCGCGAGCGCGATAGTCCCTTGTATGCTGAATGAGTTTTCTTTCATTGCGTGTGGCTTGAACTTCAGTTTTCTTTAGCAATTATGAGATTTATGCTTGGTATTTTATGAATAATATGCAAGCGTAACCATGATATGATTATGTGCATATATGATGATGATTTTGGAAGTTATGAAATGGATTGAATGGTTTATGCATGACCTGCTAGAGTCTAGTAAGTGGATAGTTAGGCATGCCTAATAGCGTCTTTAGCTGCAGCCCTCCGTTCTGTTTGGACCCCGATCAGGTCCCCGTTTGGTTCCTCGCGAACCCTTTTGTGAAAGCATCTTGTTTAAGATCCCCTTTAAAATATTTTGTGAAAGTTAAAATGTAAAATTAGTGTTTCTCGGCTCGTACCAGTAAAGTACTGTCCGTATCGGCTCGTACCCGTAAAGTACTGTCCGTATACTCGTTATCCACTCCCTCGGGTCAGCAGGTGCTTTGTATGAATTGTTATGGGGAAACATATGTTATATCCTTATGGATTCAATGGTGAAAAGTGTAATCTGTTATGAGAATATGATTACTGTTATGAATCTTCTGATGAATGGCTTTATGTATGTGAGCATGAGTTTATGCTATTGTTATACGATGATTATCGTATGTGCATGAAGTACGCATGTGAATTGCCTTGACGACCATTGTGAATGGTTGTCACTATGCTATATGTGTGTTTCCCCACTAAGCGTTTATCGCTTAGCACGGTGTGTTTACCCGTGCAGGTGCGGAAGGAGTTGCTTATGGGAGAGTCGTCGCCATCGATGCCAACACAGCAGGGTCTTAGTGTAGGCCTTATATTTGTAGTTTGAGGATTCTTTTTGTATAGAACTCTCTTTTGGTTTTGTAATAGCTTCCGCTTTTGTACATTTATATTCGGTTTTGTAATTATCTTTTGTATCTCTCAGTTGATCAGAACAGTAATGTAATGCTTTCATTATATTAATGCATGATCAGCTTTTATGAATGGTGTTGTAAAGTTTTAAATTACCCTATATTTTAGTATGTATGTTTATTCTGTATCTGTGTGGTGGCACCCTTACTCCTACGGCATCTTTACTCCTTATCGGATGGGATCGCCTAAGTACGGGTAAGGGGTGTTACACTTCCATCATCCAATTACACATTTTTAGTCACCAAAATAATTCTTTTCACGTCATTTAATGCACGATGATATAACTTTCCAATTTATCGAAACTTGCCGAAACTTTCAAATTAATGACGGTTACGTCCTTTTTAACACTTCCGTCCCTAGTTTAACTGCATTCGATTTCTGTTACACCCTAAACTTACCGTAATCCGACTAGGGTATATTCGGGGTGTTATAGTGGTGATTCCATAACACTTTGACTAACGGGATTTGCTTATTCCTCAACTACCTCACTTCCCTGGCTAGGATGGCTTTCGGTTCCTCATCATAAGAAACGTCTTGCTGCACTTGAACATCCTAAACTAATAACACATGCGAAGGATCCGATCTATACCGACGTAGCATCGAAACATGGAAAACATCGTGTAACTTCGCTAACTCCATCGGTAAAGCTAACCTATTGGCTACCGGACTAACCTTATATAGCACTTCATAAGATCCAATAAATCGAGGACTAAGCTTGCCCTTCTTACCAAACCGTAGCACTTTTCTCCAAGGAGAAACCTTAAGGAAAACCTTGTCCCCGACCTCAAACTGAACATCCTTCCTCTTAAGGTTAGCATAAGGCTTCTGCCGATCCTTAGCCGCCTTCAAATTCCGCTGCGCAACTCTGATCTTTTCCTCTGTATCCTTAACCAATTCTGGCCTAATAACTGAAAGCTCAGATAGCTCAGTCCAATAAACTGGAGTCCTACACTACCGACCATACAAAGCCTCATACGGTGACATACCAATGCTCGACTGATAACTGTTGTTGTAGGCAAACTCCATAAGCTACACATATCTGTCCCAACTACCCAGAAAATCCAATGCACAAGCCCGTAACATATCCTCTAAGATCTGAATCACCCTCTCTGACTGACCATCTGTCTGAGGATGGAATGCCGTACTGAAGTTCAACTTGGTACCCAAAGCTCTCTGCAATTCTTTCCAAAACTTCGAAGTAAACCTTGGGTCCCAATCTGACACTATGGACAACGGCACTCCATGCAATCTGACTACCTCATCCATATAAAAACTGGCTAACTTATCCATCGGATAATCCACTCTAACTGGCAAAAAATGAGCTGACTTATTAACCCGATCCATTATCACCTAAATGGAATCATGCTTCTTCTGAGTCAAAGGTAAACCAGACAAAAAGTCCATGGTGATATCATCCCACTTCCACTCGGGAACGGATAAAGGTGTGAGCAATCCCGAAGGAACTTGATGCTCAGCCTTTACCTGCTGACATGTCAAGCACTTAGATACAAGATCCACAATGTACCACTTCATACTGGACCACCAATAAAACTGCTACATATCGCGGTACATCTTCTCACTACCAGGATGGATAGTGAAAACCGTTGTATGTGCCTCACTCAAAAGCTGTTTCCTTAATTCCACATTCTCAGGCACACACAAGCAGTTTCTATACATCCGCGCTCCGTCCAACACTGAGAATTCTAACTACTTACCAGAACTGACCTCATGCAAAACCCGTTGTAGCCTCTCATCATCCTTCTGAGCATCCACTATCCTCTATCTCAAGGTAGGCCTCACTCTCAACTGGGCAATCAAAGCCCCATCCGAATCAAACCTCCACTTAAACCGCCTCAAGAACAAAGCAGAAACTGACTTCCGACTCAAAGCATCAGCCACCACATTGGCCTTACCTGGGTGGTAATCCAATATACAATCATAATCCTTGAAAAACTCTAGCCAACGGCGCTGCCTCATAATCAACTCCTTCTACGTGAGGAGATACTTCAAGCTCTTATGGTCTGTAAAGATCCTATGCTTCTCCCCATATAGATAATGCTGCCAAATCTTCAAAGCAAAGATCATAGCCGCCAACTCTAAATCATTCGTCGGATAGTTCCTCTCGTGTCGCTTTAACTGACGGGAAGCATAAGCTACAACCTTTCCCTCTTGCATCAGCACACAACCAAGACCGACACCCGAAGCGTCACTATACATTACAAACTCCTTACCCGAGATGGGTTGAGTAAGTACTGGAGCTTCAACTAACAAACTCTTCAACTGCTCAAAACAGGCCTGACCCTTATCCGACTACTCAAATCTGACCCCTTTCCTTAATAATCTCGTCATCGGAGCAGCAATAACTGAGAAACCCTTCACAAACCGTCGATAGTAGCCCGCCAAACCAAGAAAACTCCTCACTTCTCGAACATTCCTAGGCACTTTCCAATTAACAATCGCCTCAATTTTAGACGGATAAACTTGAATACCCTTAGCCGAAACAATATGACCTAAGAATGACACTTCCCGAAGCCAAAAATCACACTTACTAAGCTTGGCAAACAACCGATGCTCTCTCAGAACTTGCAAAACCAACCGGAGATGCTCCTCATGCTCACTATCGCCCTTGGAATAAACCAAGATATCATCTATGAATACTACTACAAATCGATCAAGATATGGCCTGAACACTCGATTCATCAAATCCATAAAAGCCGCCGGTGCATTGGTCAAACCAAACGGCATTACTAAAAACTCATAGTGGCCATACCTAGTCCGAAATGCAGTCTTAACCACATCCGCATCCTGAACTCGCAGCTGATAATAACCCGACCAAAGATCAATCTTCGAAAAGACTCCTGCACCTCTAAGCTGATCGAACAAATCCTCAACTCTAGGCAAAGGATACTTATTCTTCACTGTGACCTTATTGCTTTGCCTATAGTCGATACACATCCTCATAGAACTATCCTTCTTCTTAACAAACAAAACCAGAGCTCCCCATAGAGATATGCTGGGTCGATTAAACCCCTTATCCAATAGCTCTTGTAGTTGAGTTTTGAGCTCTCTCAACTCTACAGGAGCCATCCGATAAGGTGCTTTCGATATAGGCAAAGTACCCGGCACTATCTCTATGGACAACTCCACTTCTCTTTCAGGAGGCAAACCAGGTAACTCGCTCAGAAACACATCACCAAACTCTCGGACAACCGGGATATCCTCAATCCTAACTTGATCCCTCTTAGAATCCAATATCACTGCCAGAAAAGCCTCACAACCCTTCTTAATGAATCTCTTGGCTTGCATTGCGAAAATTACATTGCTCAAAGAGCTAGCACCCAAACCTTTAACAAACACAGACGACCTATCTCTATCTCGAAGCACAACTGTCTTCCTATGGCAATCAACCACTGCCCGGTGCTTACCCAACCAATCCATACCCAGAATCAGATCAAACTCTCTAAATGGAAACTTAATCAAATTTGCTGGAAACTCAACTCCCCCAACCAATAGGGCACAATTCCTATACATTCTACTCACATTGACACTATGCCCTAAAGGACTGGTCACACATATCTCATAATCTAACTGATCTACCTCGTGCAACTTATCAAATAACTTATCTGTGCATAAATATGAGTGTGTGGAACTAGGGTCAATTAGAGCATATAATTCAATGTCATGGAGTAGAAACTTACCAGCTATCACATCTGGAGCATCCTGCTCCTCTTTGGCTCTCACAGCATATGCTCTAGCTAGAACAGGTAGCGGATGCTCAACTGACTCAGATGCAGCTCCTTCTCTAGGTCGACCGCCTCGACCTCTTCTATGGCCTCTACCACGATAGCTTGCGTGGCATTTAAACCAACTCTGCTGGTCTCTCTCTGAGCACCCAAATCCTCATTCAACCTCGGACAGTTGGTCAAAAAGTATTCAGTGCTCCCACATCTGAAACACCCACCTGCGAGCCACCTACACTCACCCCGATGAGGCTTACTGTAATGAGAGCACACAGGCATCAACTCGGTCCTACCACCAGCACCGCCTCTACCAGAACCAGACACTGCTGCTGAACCCTATCTTCTACCTCTCGTAGCCGGGCCTAAGGAGGATTCATCCTGCGGGGTCCTTGACCTCTTTCCCAAGGATGAAGAAGATGAACCTCCACAAAAGGGATTCCTCCTCTGAGCCCTCTCTCTCAAAACAGATTCTGACCTCTCAGCTCGCACTGCAACTTGCACAATATGGTAATACCCCACTCCCGGAGTACTCATCAGAGAAATCAACATCGCCCGTAGCGACTCATTCAACCCGGTCTCAAAATGTCTACACCTGAACTCCTCTGTCAAAATACCTTATGGTGTATACTTAGCCAACCGGTTAAACTCCTTCTCAAACTCAGACACAGACATCGCCCTCTGTTTTAAACTCAAGAACTGAGCCCATCTTGTATCCTTGTATGTCTGAGTCACATACTTGTGCGTGAACTCTCTTTCAAAAAACTCCCAAGTAATCGGGTCAGGCAACTGAGGATGTCTACAAACCAACTCCCACCATTCATATGCAGACCCTTCCAGTAAAGCCACTGCACACTCTACTTTTTCATCAGGAGGACACCGAACTTCTCTCAAAGCATGCTTTAACTTTTCAATCCACTTCTCAGCGACCTCCAACTCATCCAAACCCGTTCCATAAAAGTCTTCAGCTCCAGCTCTTCTCAAACTCTCAGTCGGGGCCTTAGGGGCAGTCACTCTCTCCAAGAATCGAGCCATGTCCTGAGATAGCTTAAGCATCACCTCGAAGGGCATGACTGCGGCCTCGAGCTGTACCCTAGCAGGTTAAGCCGATACAGAAACCGAAGGATCAACAGCTTGGGGATTCACGCTCTCGGCTGATCCCTCAAGAGACCCTCGAACAGAATCAGAATCCATTTAAACAAACAAAGACAACCGTATTAGCCAACACAGTCCTAGACATATACACATCTATACCCAACATCGATAACAAAACACCCAGAAAAGCCTAAACCTAGGCTCTAATACCAAAAACTGTAACACCCCCTACTCATACGTAGGCGAACCCATCCGGATAGGAGTGAGAAGCTGTAGGAGCAGGGGTGTCACATCAAACAGATCGATACAAAGCAACATTCATCCACAATAAACATACGAAAACATAGCGAAAATTAAAACTTTTGAGAAACAACAACTGATCATACATTAATATAATAAAATCATAACAATAATATTCTGATCAATTGCTAAGCAAAAGAATTACATAACCAAAACAAACAAGAGCGGAAGCTTACAAAATTACAGATATAATGAGAGTTCTAATATAAAAAGAATCATCATAACTATTACAAAAAATAGCCCTAACACTAATTGCTTCTGTGTTGGCTTGACTAGCGGTGACTCTCCCAAAGCAAAACACCTTCCGCACCTGCACGAATAAAAACCGTGCTAAGCAATAATGCTTAGTGGGGAAACACATAACAAAAGAGAGGATGGCCATTCACAATGGTCGTCAAAGTATAACACATACGATATGACATATGCGGATAAGCATGTCAGATATATAATCATGCTTACATAATAAAGACATACATTCAGAAGCTCATATCCACATTCATGTACTTGTTAACTGATAGCCCATACGTATCATCATACTCATTCGGATATCATAATCTTGTAATCATTTAAAAGCAGAACAAAACAAATAAAGCACCTGCTGACTCACAATAGTGGATACGAGTATATAGATAGTACCTTACGGGTATGAATTGATTACAGACAGTACCTTACGGGTACGAATTAAAAAACCATTTATTTTATCACATTCAAAAAAAATTTTGGAGGGACCTTAAACAAGATCCAAAATTCATAAGGGTTCGCGAGGAACCAGACGGGGTCCTGATCGGGGTCCAAATGGAACTGAGGCTGTAGCTAAAAGACTCTATTAGGAATGCCTAACTATCCACTAGACTGACTCTTGTAGGTCATGCGTAATCCAAATCATGTTCCAAACACAGCATATATTTATCATGGATTACGTGTTATTTGACATGAAGAAATCATGATGTTACACATATAAGCGAAATAATGTGGCACACAGCATTGAAAAGCCGAAAGAAGACGTTTAAAATCCATTTTAGACAAACAGAGTACGTGAGAGAAACAGGGCAAAGTCACTGTCGCGATCGCGATAAAGTCGCACTCGCGACAGAATGGCCGTGAGCATTGCTCACGCCATCTGAGCATTGCTCAATACTCGTGAGCATGGCTCACGACTCGTGAGCTTTGCTCACGCCTCGTGAGACGCTCACAATTCCTCAACCTTCCATGCGCGAGCTGGAAATTCCGTTTTGTCGCGCTCGCGACAGCATCGGGATTTCCATTCTCAACAAAAACGCAGGAACCCAATTTCAAATCAAATCCAAAACCATTTTCACCCAAATCAAACTTAAACTCCAACTTACCTCAAAATAGGCCTTCCAAACTCCATAACCAACATAAAACAACATATTTCCACAATTAATTACAATCAATTTATCAAATCACAAATCAAGATTTCAAAAATCACAAAACCATAAAATTTTGCAGCAAGGTTCAATCCACTTCACATTTTATTCACTAATTCAATAATTATGCAACATAACTCATCAAAACTCAAAACCCATATCAAATATACCAATATAAGCCTATTTACACATCATAAATTTCCAGAAATTCATGCATATCTCAAAACCCACATATAAACATCATTTAAAAGAAAGTTCCCAAACCTGAATCTCCTCAGCTCCAAATCACTTGGTGCCACTAATTCCAGCCTTCTCCTTGCCTTTAGGATCACGAGGAGGCTCCACTAACACCCAAAACACAAACACAAAACTCAAACAAGGACAAACCAAATATCAAACCATAGATCAAAATCCAAACCAAAAATAAGAAGATGAAGATGAAGAGCAAGATGAAGGAGATGAAGGAAATGCAGAAAACTTACCCAAAAGAAGACCAAAAGATGATCAATTCCCACTACACCAACTTGGATCCAAGCTAGGGTTATTTTGAGAAGAGAAAAGGAAGAAGAAGAGTGAGAGAGAAGAGGAGAACGGGAAAAGAGATGGAAATTCTACTTTTCCAATTCTCTTTCTTCTTTCTATTCATCTTTTCCTAACCCTAACTGTAGACACCGGGTCCCGAGTCGATCCAAGATCAGGATTACCCAATGATGATAAAGTGCCATCGCAGGCAAAAATAGTTGGAAGCGACGATTTTCTTGTCAAATTTTGCATTTTTGAATAAAAAAATTAAAAGAATAATAAAAATATTTTAAAAAATTAGTTTTAAAAATCTTTTTATTAATTTTAGTGGTTTTTAGACATATTGAAAAAAATAAAAAATTAAAAAAAAAAAAAATTTGCGAGCATCGAGCGCTGCGCACAGCGGGCTGCGCAGCGCCCGCAGCATACGCTGCGCGCGCAAGGGCGACGCGCAGCCGCGTCGTTAAAGCGCGCAGCTACGCGTCGCTATTGCGTGCGCCGCGCGCAGCGCACAACAATCTCGCGCGATGGGTGAGATTTCTCGCCCATCGGCGAGGAATCTTGCCGACAGCTCCCCTAACCCCCCAAAAATCATTTTTTTAATTTTTTGGGCCTAAAAATAATTTTTTCTTGTGACTTTTTCAGATTTTATCAAAATTTGACAAATATTAGTCAAATTGGGTGGGAGTTAAAGGTCAAAAATAACAAAAAAATAATAAAAATAAATAAAAATATTAATTGTCCATATTTGACTTTAGGGATTTAATTTTGAATTTTGGAGTGTTTTTTGTTGAAATTAGGGGAAGGGAATCTTGGACAAATCTGTAGGGGAGCTGGAGAGGGCAGAGGAAGTGAGTTTTTACGTGAGTTATTTTTCATTTTGGAAGAGAGGAAAAAAATGGGGTTTTTTGGAGTAAGGAAATTCTCTCTAGGAAAAAAATATTTTTGCTAAGTCATTTGGGTGAGATATTCTTGGGGGGAGTTAGTGGATTTTGCTGGAAAAATAAAGAGTTCAATGTTCTTGGAGTTCATCTTTTATTATTCTCAAAAATAAAAATCATTTTCCTTAATCTTCTTAATTCTCTTCATTAAATCTAAAAGTTTTTCATCTTAAATTTCATTCTAGTTTTTTCTCATCTCTAAAAATTTTTGATTGATCTTGAAACCTTTGAGAAAGGAAAATCAATTCCTTAACTTGAATTTTCAGATCATATATCAAACAAAAAAAATCAAATCACTTTTGGATATTTGTGTTCTTGAGTTTTCTTTGACATAAACTCAAGATCTATTAGAACATTTTTTTGAGTTAATTTTCGGATCTTGACAAAAGATTAGATCGGGTTACCTCACTTCAAATATCACTTAAATCTGAGGGTAAAGATTCTTGGATCCAACTCTTTATTTTATTTTGCTTCATTTTATTCATGTTAATTTATTTAATGTTATGTTGCTTTGTTATTTTTTTGAATTAATCATGTATGTATTTTTTTTTGTTTGTGATGTATTATTTAACATGAGTATTCATTCTTTATTTTGTCATTGGCATAAAAATGGATAGATCTACATATCATTAAAAGATGTAAAATAAGATTTGCATGATTTTCTCTTGTAATATTTATTTTTTATGATTTTTGCATGCTTAGATGTTATTATTTCATATTGCATGTTTGATTGACTTTTCTTTTTTTGTTCATTCAATCTCTTGGATTCATCATTATCTTTATTTTTGTTGTTGTTGTTGTTATTATTATTATTGTTACTATTATTATATATGTTATTAGTATGTTATTATTATTATTATTATTATTATTATTATTATTATTATTATTATTATTATTATTATTATTTATTGCTACTATCATCATCTATTATTCCTATTATCATCATCATCATCATCATCATCATCATCATCATCATCATCATCATCATCATCATTATTATTATTATTATTATTATTATTATTATTATTATTATTATTATTATTATTATTATTATTATTTTTGTTGTTGTTGTTATTGACATTATTATTGACTTATGTTTTAATATTGATCTTTTGAAGTGTCAATTTATTTTAATGTGCCATTTAATTTACTAGTATGCATATTTTCAATTAGCTTATTATTTATTGTTATAAATGTTTAATTGATTTTTTTTGACTTGATAACTAACATTAATTTTGCTTGTGTTTGTTTTCGGTGTTAAATCTTTGTTTTCCCTTGTTTGAGCACCCGTGCGAACGAAAGAGGAGATCCAAAGAATTACTATTTTTATTGTATTCATTGTTTTTCCTTTATTTATTTGGCAAGTTTTTTTTTTTGGCGTGTAATAATTAATAAAATCATTTTTTTTGCACGCTTAATAAAAAAATCACACAAAAATATTTCTATAAATAAATGGGGTTTTCTTAATAAAATGGACCAATGTCCTATTTTTAACCAATAAAATTTTACTTTCAAATGGAGAACTAGGTTTTTATAAAATGGGATCACTCATCCTGGTTTTCCTCAATCAATACTCAAAAACGGTTCTCCAACTCTTTTAAGTTGATGAAAAGGAACCAATGTTCCCAAAGTTCAAATAAATAACCCGATTTATGTATGTTGCATTTTAGTTCTTTTTCTGTGTTTATTTATTTACATTTTCTTATTTTGGGGGATTGTTCTGTCCCAATTTTATTTTATTTTATTTTGCAATTTATTTTTAGGGGATTGTTCTGTCCCATTTTATTTATTTTGTAATTATTTATTACTTTATTTATCGCTTTTCAACGTGAATGATGTGCGCTTTAAATTCAATGCATTAATCGTGTGAGATGAGGGATGAAATTTTATAATTTAAAAACTCATTTATAATCAACCAAGACATAAATAAGTGTGAAGTTCCGAACACCATCTCTGGTTTAGACCAATAAGAGGTTAAACTTTCCCAATTTCTTGTAAATTGGGTGGCGACTCCAAAATACCTCAAAAGTGCCTAAAGGTGTTATGGCGATGAATGGTCCTTTTCAATGTTCTATTGTGAAAGGAGGTGCCGAAAATATCTCATAACACCTATGATCGAAAAAGACGTGAACCTATCCCTCGAATCCTAAAGCGGATTCCCGTGAGGGCCCTTGCTGGGTTCGGTGCGCGTCACAGTGGCGACTCCACTGGGGACTGTTTGTGACTTTGCTCTGAAAATGTCTTGGTTAAAATGTATAATTGGGTTTTTAAAACTAAAATTTCATCTCTCATCTAAATTGCATTGCATCCATGCTAGAGCCTTAGAATTATGCTAGTTTGGTCCCTCTTTTAACCTCGGTGCGTTTCTGAAGCACAACCTTACGTTCACTCAATGTGGGAAGTGTTAAGGATAATCACCAGCTCAAGCCTCGTACCATCTTGGTATATCAAATGGAGACCCAATTGGTCGTTACACTCGATCCGTTGGCAGGGACCATGCTTGGGTAGCCTTAAAGTATCATCACCCTTGACCAAAGCTCATGTAATGGCAATAGATACTTCCCCTAGGTTACATGTACCTTAATACAATGCTTTTTATGTGGGCCCTTGTATATCAAACCAATTCAAACATATTAATCGGGCACTCATCAAAGGCTTTCATGCCCCGGTGGGCTCATTTTAGTCTGTTTGAAAGGTCCAAATATATAATGGCCAAAATTCATGCGCATGTGCTTTAAATTAAGAGTGTTATGCTGCCAGTTTTCCACCGCGCACCATACGCGCCCATTGGGTTCCCCGTTGACCCATGGGTCAAGCCTACCTAGGAAGAGACTATTTAACCTCGTGTGCGGGAGTAATAAGGTTGGAAGGATCTACTTGCTTGCATGTGTTTGTCTATGTTGCATAACACACGACCATTCATTGTATACGTCATTCATGCATGTTTTTATGATAAAATTAAAAATAAAAATAAAAAATAAAAAAAATAAAAAAATAAAAAATGCATTTCATTTTGTGTGTGTATATCCTTTTGTCTGCATATCATTTTACATGCATCGCATTATATCACTGTAATTTATTAATCTTTCACTCATCTAGGACCACCTGCATAATTCACGATCATGCATTGTATATATATCACTCATGCATCATCCTAACAAAGTGAGTTATGCAGCCATCATAGATTCATCCGGGTGGTCTAGGGATACTAGTGGACGGCTGATCAAGAAAGTCCTAATCTCTGAGTTATTTAGAGGGGCAATAGTTCTGGAGCCAGATTCAGAAAGTAGCAAGACTTCATCTTCAATAGCATCCAGTATGGCTGATCCTTCTAGAGAGTTCGAGGCTACCCGTGCATTGATTGCCGAAGAAGTGGGGAAGAGGATGGAAGAGTTTGAGGCTAGAATGATGGCGATGATAGGCAACCTTGCCACTACCTTAGCCCCACCCAAGGGACGACAGGATACCGCTCCGACTTGGGGGCAAGATGAACAAAGGGCTACTAAAGAGGATCCCCCAGTGGCAGTTAATCCACCCATGGTTGAGCCAAGAGCGCCAATACCTATTGAACACAGAGAAGACCCCAAATCTGAGAGTGACTTATGGGAAGAGCAAGAAGAACAGATGGTAGTAAAGGAGAAGTCGCCTAAGTTAGAGGATGAGATATGGAGAAAAATGGAAGAGAGGTTTAAAGCTATGACCAAGATGTTGAAAGTGGGTGGAAGGATGAATCCTGAAGACCGAGAGCTAGATAGTGAAGACTTGATACCTCAGAACTTTAAGATTCCTGATATTCCCAAATTCGATGGCACTTCTGATCCCACTGCACATGTGAAGCAGTATTCATTGGTAATGAAGGGCACTACCTTAACAAAGAGGCAAAAGATTGAATATTTTTGTCTGAGCTTGACAGGCCCTGCAGTGGACTGGTATCATGGGTTAGACAGAAGATCCAAAGAAGATTGGGACTTATTGACTGAAGAATTCCTGAGGCAGTATGACTGTTGTACAAGGATGGAGGTTACTCTAAAAGATTTGGAGTTACTGCACCAAAAGCCAGATGAGTCATTCCATGAGTACCTAACCCGATGGAGGAAACGAGTAATGGAGATGAAGAAGAAATCGGATACTCCGGACCAGATCAAGATATTCGTCAGGAATGCTAGTCCATATTTAAAAGATGGGTTAAAGATGAAGGGACTAAAGGACTGGGAGTCCTTAAAGGATATAGCCATCGAAGTTGAGGCCGAGCATCTGGACAATATAGCTAAATTTACAAATCTAGCATTGGGCAAAAACAAGGGAGATAGCAGCAGTAATGGGGGCAATACTAAGGTAGCAGAAGTCTCAGCCACAGGAACAACTCCTAAACACCTCACTATCTTGGGTAGACCACTATCTTAGCACTTCGCCCGTCTCATCAAGGAAAGGAAGTTACAACCCTTGCCAGCTGGGCCTGCCCCAAGTCAAGGAAAGCCTAAGCATAGAACCGATTGGTATTGTGCATATCACCAGTACACAGGGCATAGAACAGACTATTGTCGTCCTTTAAGGGATCGGATTCAAGACTTGATCAACAGTAAACACACCACTAATCCTGAGCAAAAGGAGGATAAGAATTCGACCTGTATTGCCATGGTTGGGTCAGGCTTACCTGAATTGTATGTACTGCAAGACTTGTTTGGAAATGAGAATGCCACTGTTACTCACCCTGAGATAGATGAAAGGAGGGTTCCCGTAGCAATGATAGATTGTTGGTCCACTAGCGAAAGCGAAGAAGAAGTTGGAGAAGATAAAAGAGAGAGATCTGACCAAGTACTAAGGGAGGCCAATTCTTCACGGACTGAAGAGACTTGTGCCTTAATTGCCCAGGAGGTGGATAGAAGGTTCGAGGAACTTGAAAAGAGGTTATGGGCCACAGTTAAGGAAAGGATGGATGCCATGGTGCTAGTTCTCCAATCTCAAATGATGGCTACTGTTGAGAAGGCCTATGCATTGGCGACAGCAACGTCTCCTTGTACTTCCAAGTCCAGAGGCAGGAAGCCACTTGATTCACCAGTTGGACAGGGGGGTGGTAAGAGGCCTACTTTGGAATGTGGCATTATGCTGGAAAGGGATGGAGATCCGGCGAGTATGCATGCCCCAAAAAGTGCAAACCTAAGTATCCACAACGTCAATAAGGGCAATGCTAAGAAGACGAGAGCACCAGCTGTGAAAATGAATCAAAGGCATTATTCTAATTTGGGTAGATCTCTATCATGGGTTTTTAAGAAGCTAGTGAAAATAGGGATGTTGCAGCCGTTGCCTGCTAAGCCAGCCAGAACCCAAGGACAGCCGGGGCATAGAGACAATGAATATTGTGAATTCCACCAGCACACTGGGCATCTGACAGTCAACTGTGCAAGACTAAGGCATCATATTCAAGATTTGATTGACAGTAAGCAGATTACTGATCCTGAGCAAAGAAAGAAAAAGAAGAAGGCCGACTAGAATATGGTCCCTCCACTGGATATGTGATCGAACCTGACCCACCTGAGTGGCTTGTTTCGCCAGAGCTACAAGAAGAAGACTATGCTTTTAAATGCTTTATTGATTTTTTACTTCAAGAACTCTTTAAGACAATTTGGTTATTTTAATATGATGAGAAATTTTTGCTTATTTGTATGGTATTTCTGTGATTTCATTTCTCATGATCATGAGGCATTCATTCATTTTGACATTAATCCAATTAATATGACTCCATCTAATCTCGAGACTGTGGAAAGTCCAGAGGAAATCTTGATAGCATCTAATATAACTTCTGAAGAGAGGAAATTCTTGAGAGATAAAAATATAATAATAACAAAAAAAAATAAAAAAAAGCCTCTGCCAGGACCTGGTGTGACATGCTGAAAATTGACAAGGACGTTCTTACTACTCCCACGTGCCAACATGACGACGAACTGAATTTTAAAAGCCATTTCTTTGCATCCACAACATCTAAGTTGCGTATGGCGCTACCAAATATGATCAAACCCCGAAATCTACATCAAAAGTTGGACGAATAAAACTCAGGACCCCCACGAGAAATATATGACCCATCAGGACCAAACCATATGACCTCTTTCCTCCTGACCCCCTTTAAATGTGCACCCTCAAAATCAATTATGATTGACCCTTGACCATCCAAAACCCTTATCGCCAAGTTTCTTATTAAAACCCAATGCTTGACTAGATTGAACCACAACGGTCCCATTGGTTAAGATGAAAAGTGCACGTATGTGTAACTTCATGACTTGAACGAAGCTTGCAAGGGAATGCTATTTGGGGGTGAGTTTTGTTCAAATCCCGTTTGGATTTGTCAACTTTGAGAATGCGGATGATGCTGCAAGAGCTGTTGATGCGCTTAATAGAAAGAAAATTAATGATAAGGAGTGGTTTATTGGGAAAGCCCAAAAGAAATCTGAAAGGGACCTAGAAGGCTAATTCACAAACCATCCATCCGACCCCGACCGTTGAAAGGCCATTCCAGGGTTTAAACCACAAAAACCAATAAAAGCATCCTAGATCATCCAAGCCCAACCTGTCACCCGATCCCAACCATTGAAAGGCCATCCCAGGGTTCGAACCGCCAAAGCCAATAAAGGCCAAATGTGAAACTTCATATTCAAGCCCCAAATAAGGAACCCATCACCTCAACCAGTCTGCACAAGGGCTAAGACCAAGACTTTGATACCAAGAGGAGCCACTCTCAGAAGCAGCAGTCCCCCCGGCTGACGAAGATGAAAGCGAATTCAACCAATACTGACAAACTGAAGGAGGGTTCATGGCAGAGGCTAAATAAATAAAAAAAAAAAAAGAAGAGAGAAAATATTCAATCAAGAAAACCCGCGAGGGCTGATTGATAACAGGAGTTCGATGCTCTCAAGATCTATCCCGAGATTAGAAGGTGTCTCATATTTTTCGAGTTAATGCCAAATAGTGATCATGTGTTATGAAATCAGATTGAAATATACGCATTTATGCAAAGATGTATTGATGTAACCATAGCAGTTCATCTTGCACACTCAAAGTCATCTGGGTCCAGCATAAAACTAGCACACTATTACTATCTACCCTCTGCGACTCTCGCCACTCAGGCACTTCAGTCAACTCATCTTGCTACCCACTGTGAAGCCAATCCTACAGCACCTTACTAATAAGGAACCAAGCTCATACAACTATAATCTGAGACATAAGCACATGCCAATCATACTTGAAAGATCTTACGCAACAACTCCAACCTCTCTCTCTCTCAAAAAAAAAAAAAAAAAAAGAAAGGCCGTTAGAGATGAAAACCGTGACTGGCGCTCTAAGCAAAAGTTAGGCCAAGGGGCAGGGTGAAAACCTGGCAACAGGCAGTCTGCCCTACAAAAAGAAATGAAATAAATGAAAGCCGCTGGATTGGGTTGGGTCCATTCCAGGCAAAAAAATAAGGCACAGGGTTATGTGAAAATCCGGCAAGGACGCATCTCCCGCTAAGAAAAGCTAGTGTGAAAATCCACAAGGGACGCACTACCTTTAATCAATGACTCCCAACACTTGGAGTGATAAGGCAGCATTACTTTGAATAATTTCCCCTTATCCAGGTGGTTCAGGATGCGAATTAAAGTTTTGGGGGCAAAGTGCCCATTGACCGGGGGGCAAAGATGTGCACGGGTCAGCTCTCTTTAGAAAGATTATGGATCAGAATCCCAAATGTGAAGACGATGCTTTTCTAGATCCTTGGGGGCATCAAACAATGCCAAGCTGTGTCCTGAACGGACCCCCACCCACCTAGGACGTGGTCTATCTAATTTTGCATACATCCCATATCTGCATACAGCATTTCGCACATGCATACACGGCCTCTGGTATATTCTTGTATACACAGCTTTGTAGGAAAAGGCCAAACTAAGAGACAGCTTCGGCAGGACAAATTTAAGATGAAGCCCGCGCAAGGTTGAAATCGTGTAAACCATAGAGTGATAACTCCCTTTAAGTCCTTCTTCTAAAGGCATCCTCAGAACATTATTTTCAAGTCCTTTTTCAGAAGGCATTCTCATAATGTCATCTTCAAGTCCTTTTTCAGAAGGCATCCTCAATCTCTTCAAAGCATTATCCTTAAGTCCTTATCCAACAAGCATCCCCAATCTCTTCAAAACATGATCTTTAAGTCCTTATCCAACAGGCATCCTCAATCTCTTCAAAAACATGATCTTTAAGTCCTTATCCAATAGGCATCCTCAATCTCTTCAAAACACTATCTTTAAGTCCTTCTTTAAAGGCGCTCCCAGTCTCTTCGGAGCATTATCCTTAAGTCCTTGTCTAACAGGCACCCTCAGTCTCTTTAAAACATTATCTTTAAGTCCTTCTTTAAAGGCACTCCTAGTCTCTTCGGAGCATTATCCTTAAGTCCTTGTCCAACAGGCACCTTAGTCTCCTCAGAACTTTATCCTCAAGTCCTTGCTCTAAAGGCCTCCTTAGTCTCTTCGGAGCATTGTCTTTAAGTCCTTCTCTAAAGGCGTTCTCAGTCTCTTCGGAGCGTTATCATTAAGTCCTTCTTTAAAGGCATTCTCAGTCTCTTCAGAGCATTATCCTTAAGTCCTTGTCCAACAGGCACCCTCAGTCTCTTTAAAACATTATCTTTAAGTCCTTCTTTAAAGGCACTCCTAGTCTCTTCGGAGCATTATCCCTAAGTCCTTGTCCAACAGGCACCTTAGTCTCCTCAGAACTTTATCCTCAAGTCCTTGCTCTAAAGGCCTCCTTAGTCTCTTCGGAGCATTATCTTCAAGTCCTTCTTTAAAGGCATTCTCAATCTCTTCGGAGCATTATCTTTAAGTCCTTCTCTAAAGGCATTCTCAGTCTCTTCGGAGCATTATCTTTAAGTCCTTACTTAAAGGCATTCTCAGTCTCTTCGGAGAATTATCTTTAAGTCCTTCTCTAAAGGCATTCCCAGGTTCTTCGGAGCATCATCTTTAAGTCCTTCTCTAAAGGCATTCTCAGCCTCTTCGGAGTATTATCTTTAAGTTCTTCTCTAAAGGCATTCCCAGGCTCTTCGGAGCATCATCTTTAAGTCCTTCTCTAAAGGCATTCTCAGTCTCTTCGGAGCATTATCTTTAAATCCTTCTTTAAAGGCATTCTCAGTCTCTTCGGAGCATTATCTTCAAGTCCTTCTTTAAAGGCATTCTCAATCTCTTCGGAGCATTATCTTTAAGTCCTTCTCTAAAGGCATTCTCAGTCTCTTCGGAGCATTATCTTTAAGTCCTTACTTAAAGGCATTCTCAGTCTCTTCGGAGCATTATCTTTAAGTCCTTCTCTAAAGGCATTCCCAGGCTCTTCGGAGCATCATCTTTAAGTCCTTCTCTAAAGGCATTCTCAGTCTCTTCGGAGCATTATCTTTAAATCCTTCTTTAAAGGCATTCTCAGTCTCTTCGGAGCATTATCTTCAAGTCCTTCTTTAAAGGCATTCTCAATCTCTTCGGAGCATGATCTTTAAGTCCTTCTCTAAAGGCATTCTCAGTCTCTTCGGAGCATTATCTTTAAGTCCTTACTTAAAGGCATTCTCAGTCTCTTCGGAGCATTATCTTTAAGTCCTTCTCTAAAGGCATTCCCAGGCTCTTCGGAGCATCATCTTTAAGTCCTTGTCTAAAGGCATTCTCAGCCTCTTCGGAGCATTATCTTTAAATCTTTCTTTAAAGGCATTCCCAGGCTCTTCGGAGCATCATCTTTAAGTCCTTCTCTAAAGGCATTCTCAGTCTCTTCGGAGCATTATCTTTAAATCCTTCTTTAAAGGCATTCTCAGTCTCTTCGGAGCATTATCTTTAAATCCTTCTTTAAAGGCATTCTCAGTCTCTTCGGAGCATCATCTTTAAGTCCTTATTTAAAGGCATTCTCAGTCTCTTCGGAGCATTATCTTTAAGTCCTTCTCTAAAGGCATTCCCAGGCTCTTCGGAGCATCATCTTTAAGTCCTTCTCTAAAGGCATTCTCAGTCTCTTCGGAGCATTATCTTTAAATCCTTCTTTAAAGGCATTCTCAGTCTTTTCGGAGCATCATCTTTAAGTCATTACTCAAAGGCCCTCTCAATCTCTTCATAGCATTATTTTCAACTCGGTTCAGAAAAACTCCGCGCTCAGAAGTGCAACTCAAAAAAAAAAAAAAAAAATAAAGAACTTTGCACTTTGTAGCCTTGTCAGCGACTCGGTGTAGCTCAAGAGAGCACTTTTTACGTTTTGTAAGTTCAGAGCGAACTCGGCGCATCACCATTCAAAGACAGAACCCGCATCTCGCAAGTTCAGAATAGGTTTGCAGTTCGGGACATCCTCATAGCAACGGGAAGGACGTCGCCTCAGGTATGCGCTTCTTTCCTCTTTCCTGAATTTTGGCTCAACTAGGCACATATATGCTACTTTCCCCAAAATTGGGGGCAACTGTAGACACCGGGTCCCGAGTCGATCCAAGATCAGGGTTACCCAATGATGATAAAGTGCCATCGCAGGCAAAAATAGTTGGAAGCGACGATTTTCTTGTCAAATTTTGTATTTTTTAATAAAAAAATTAAAAGAATAATAAAAATATTTTAAAAAATTAGTTTTAAAAATATTTTTATTAATTTTAGTGTTTTTTAGACATATTGAAAAAAATAAAAAAAAAAAAAAAAAAAAAAAAATTTGCGAGCGTCGAGCGCGGCGGCGCGCAGGCGCTGCGCCCAGCGGGCTGCGCGCGCAAGGGCGACGCGCAGCCGCGTCGTTAAAGCGCACGGCTACGCGTCGCTATTGCGTGCGCCGCACGCAGCAATCTCGCGCGATAGGCGAGATTTCTCGCCCATCGGCAAGGAATCTCGCCCCTGTCGGCGAGATTTCTCGCCCATGGGCGAGAAATCTCGCCAACAGCTCTCCTAACACCCCAAAAATCATTTTTATAATTTTTTGGGCCTAAAAATAATTTTTTCTTGTGACTTTTTCAGATTTTATCAAAATTTGACAAATATTAGTCAAATTGGGTGGGAGTTAAAGGTCAAAAATAATAAAAATAAATAAAAATATTAATTGTCCATATTTGACTTTAGGGATTTAATTTTGAATTTTGGAGTGTTTTTTGTTGAAATTAGGGGAAGGGAATCTTGGAAAAATCTGTAGGGGAGCTGGAGAGGGCAGAGGAAGTGAGTTTTTACGTGAGTTATTTTTCATTTTGGAAGAGAGGAAATAAATGGGGTTTTTTGGAGTAAGGAAATTCTCTCTAGGAAAAAAATATTTTTGCTAAGTCATTTGAGGGAGATATTCTTGGGAGGAGTTAGTGGATTTTGCTGGAAAAATAAAGAGTTCAATGTTCTTGGAGTTCATCTTTTATTATTCTCAAAAATAAAAATCATTTTCCTTAATCTTCTTAATTCTCTTCATTAAATCTACAAGTTTTTCATCTTAAATTTCATTCTAGTTTTTTCTCATCTCTTTTTTGATTGATCTTGAAACCTTTGAGAAAGGAAAATCAATTCCTTAACTTGAATTTTCAGATCATATATCAAACAAAAAAAATCAAATCACTTTTGGATATTTGTGTTCTTGAGTTTTCTTTGACATAAACTCAAGATCTATTAGAACAATTTTTTGAGTTAATTTTCGGATCTTGACAAGAGATTAGATCGGGACACCTCACTCCAAATATCACTTAAATCTGAGGGTAAAGATTCTTGGATCCAACTCTTTATTTTATTTTGCTTCATTTTATTCATGTTAATTTATTTTATGTTATGTTGCTTTGTTATTTTTTTGAATTAATGCATGTATGTATTTTTTTGGTTTGTGATGTATTATTTAACATGAGTATTCATTCTTTATTTTGTCATTGGCATAAAAATGGATATATCTACATATCGTTAAAAGATGTAAAATAAGAGTTGCATGATTTTCTCTTGTAATATTTATTTTTTATGATTTTTGCATGCTTAGATGTTATTATTTCATATTGCATGTTTGATTGACTTTTCTTTTTTTGTTCATTCAATCTCTTGGATTCATCATTATCTTTATTTTTGTTGTTGTTGTTGTTGTTATTATTATTATTGTTACTATTATTATATATGTTATTATTATTATTATTATTATTATTATTATTATTATTATTATTATTATTATTATTATTATTATTATTATTATTTATTGCTACTATCATCATCTATTATTCCTATTATCATCATCATCATCATCATCATCATCATCATCATCATCATCATCATCATCATCATTATTATTATTATTATTATTATTATTATTATTGTTGTTGTTGTTGTTATTATTATTATTTTTGTTGTTGTTGTTATTGGCATTATTATTGACTTATGTTTTAATATTGATCTTTTGAAGTGTCAATTTATTTTAATGTGCCATTTAATTTACTAGTATGCATATTTTCAATTAGCTTATTATTTATTGTTATAAATGTTTAATTGATTTTTTTTGACTTGATAACTAACATTAATTTTGCTTGTGTTTGTTTTCGGTGTCAAATCTTTGTTTTCCCTTGTTTGAGCACCCGTGCGAACGAAAGAGGAGATCCAAAGAATTACTATTTTTATTGTATTCATTGTTTTTCCTTTATTTATTTGGCAAGTTTTTTTTTTGGTGTGTAATAATTAATAAAATCATTTTTTTTGGCACGCTTAATAAAAAAATCACACAAAAATATTTCTATAAATAAATGGGGTTTTCTTAATAAAATGGACCAATGTCCTATTTTTAACCAATAAAATTTCACTTTCAAATGGAGAACTAGGTTTTCATAAAATGGGATCACTCATCCTGGTTTTCCTCAATCAATACTCAAAAACGGTTCTCCAACTCTTTTAAGTTGATAAAAAGGAACCAATGTTCCCAAAGTTCAAATAAATAACCCGATTTATGTATGTTGCATTTTAGTTCTTTTTCTGTGTTTATTTATTTACATTTTCTTATTTTGGGAGATTGTTCTGTCCCTATTTTATTTTATTTTATTTTGCAATTTATTTTTGGGGGATTGTTCTGTCCCATTTTATTTATTTTGTAATTATTTATTACTTTATTTATCGCTTTTCAACGTGAATGATGTGCGCTTTAAATTCAATGCATTAATCGTGTGAGATGAGGGATGAAATTTTATAATTTAAAAACTCATTTATAATCAACCAAGACATAAATAAGTGTGAAGTTCCGAACACCATCTCTGGTTTAGACCAATAAGAGGTTAAACTTTCCCAATTTCTTGTAAATTGGGTGGCGACTCCAAAATACCTCAAAAGTGCCTAAAGGTGTTATGGCGATGAATGGTCCTTCTCAATGTTCTATTGTGAAAGGAGGTGCCGAAAATATCTCATAACACCTATGATTGAAAAAGACGTGAACCTATCCCTCGAATCCTAAAGCGGATTCCCGTGAGGGCCCTTGCTGGGTTCGGCGCGCGTCACACTAACCATGTGTCCTCTTCCTAGTGGTGGATCTTGATCACTCACACCCAACAAGCATGCACTACACACACACAAAGTCACCCCAACTAATAACACCCTACAAAGATATGCTCATGCACACACTATTACAACTCAACTTACTCACTTACATCCTACACCCATGTGAGCAAACACACCCAAATGCAACCCAACTAATTCACACTCTAGCACCGTATATGCACCCACATACTAGCAAAACTCGCAAACATGCATTATACCCAAAATACCCTTATCACATGCCAAAACACATACAATGCAGATGCACAAACATGGCTCGAACTTTTAGGGGGCAAGCGGGGTGTGACTTGCAGTTACTTGTTGTGGAGAGACAAACTCAATTGATTGCTTAATAATTTTGTTAGTTGAATTTATTTCTCTTTCAAATTGTTAAAATATAATAAATCACATTTATCTTTTGTTTTTGGGAATTACAAACCACAAAAGACAAGTGAAAAGTGCAAAGTTATCGAAAGATACAAGTAAAAAAATTTGTCTAAGTATATGATTTGCTAGTGTTTCTTGTTTGTTAATATGTTGTCCCTATCTGTTTTAATTCTTAGCCAAATAAACTATACGTTTGGTTAGAGGAGAAAATATCTTATCAATGATTAAATCAAATTAGGTAAAAATTATCTTTTGAATTATGCAGTATTAATCTTTAAGAGTGCCATAGAATTGCAATATTTGCTTATTGGCTTTAATGAGAAATATATGTTGTAAATGTTTCAAAAGGCAATTAAATATTTTATACATGCTTTAAATATGTTTCTTGTGGAAAATTTGTTGAACAATCTTCTTTGACCTAGTATTTCTCCTAAAATCTACCAACTGGTTTTCTATCTAATTTATTCCACAACTGCTTTTCTGTTACAAATTCTACCCCACTAAATATTCATGATCCTACTTTTCCTCAATATAGCTATTGTAAGATGCCTAAAAATCTTGCATATATCACTTTTAAATACATAAAATAGTCTTAAGAGCTACTAGGTCTTTACGAGAGAGTGAACAGAAAAGTATTAATTTTTTTATCACGTCAGAAATCTGTGTTCTCCAAATTTCTATTTTTTGTCGATTTTCTGCTACCTATTGTATATAAAAGAGCTTATTGAATCTTGGAGGATACGTCATTCTACTAATTTTATTACTATTGTGGGTGAATTTTCCTTAAGGGCAATGTCCATACACGCTTCAAGTTTTGTGCTATCAAAATTCTTCCCAACAATATTAAGGATATTTATATGGATGGTGAAACTATTTCTACCCCTATCGCTGCGGGTTTTCTCAATGATGTTCCTCCTAGCACTGATGTTGCGCTACTAATGGCTTTCCTAACATCTCCACAACACTTCCTATTATGTATAATGGAGAAATTCTCAAAATTTGGCAAGAATGGGTTTTCTCAATTTTGGATATTCATGGAGACTTTTAATGATTATAATCCAATGGAGTCCTCCACTAAGTAATTGGAGTTATGTGATCATACAAATATGGTATGTAGGCATAAAACTATTAGCATGCTTTGATAGCTGCTTAATTGATGTATTATTTAGTGCATATTCTCTGTATGTTTAAAAAATTAAGTATGTAAATACATTCATCTTTCATGTGTTTTTGTCTAGTTTATGTGTTTATATGCTTTGTAGGGTGATTTGGGTGAAGAAGGAACAAGAGAGGCATAAATCGTGAAGAAATGCATAACTCGTGAAGAGAGTGAAATAGAGGCGCATGAGTCGTGAAGCAATGCACGACTCGTGAAAATGTGCGGTACCGAGATTGAAATGCATGACTCATGAAGAAAAGTACGGCTAGAGCATAAGTGCATGACTCAAACACCAAAGCACGACTCGGACAGAGGATCACGAGTCGAGCAAAGCCAGAGAGAAGAGGAGAGCAAGCAAGGGAAGAGCCGCATTCTATCGCGAGGGCGACAGAAAGAGCCGTGGGACAGTTTTCTTTGAAAAGTCACTTGAACCATTGGGACTTTCCACCAAGTTTTGCAACTATTTGAAGAAAGGGACACAAATCTTAGAACACTATAAATATGTAATTCAACTGTAATTTTAGAGGATGGTTAGATGATGAGAATATGGAATTTTAACTAAGTATTTTTTGAAAGTTTTAAAGTTCTGTAGTTAAAGTTTTAAATTAGATTTTATGTTTTAAAGAAAAAGACCAAGGAGAAGAAGATTTCTTACAAGGGTTGGAGAAAAGGGTCGAGAGATTTCTTTCTACTTACTCTTAACTATTACTTTCTTATCTGCAATTTAAATGAATGTTATTTAATGAACTTGATAGTCTTGTTATTTTCTATTTCCATCTATGTTATTATTTTTGTAATGTAGAATTGTCTATTAGTATTTTTGCATGATCAATATAAGTTAAAGTAGAATTGAGAGGTTCACTTTATCTTATAACTAATAGGAATTCATTATCAAAGCATAGCTTGAGAGATCAGCATGTTAAGAAAATTTCTATAGGTTGGTGATTAATCTTAGAATATGTAATTGGAATTAACTAGTTCATTAATGAGAGTTAAGGATTAGCATTTCAATTGTATATTTTAGGCATTCTAGTTCATGGTCGAGAGAGTGGATTAGAACAATATTCCAATTTGGCTTGCTTATGAGATTACATTTATATTAAAATGATGGAATCAAGTTCATAATCATTAGTTCTTCATTATCAATACTGTCTTCTTTGATTATCATTAACTAGGTTTAATTTAGTTGTATAACAAGAGTAGTATAGAATTAACTTACAAATTAGTGAAAATTGTAAACAAGATTAAAATCAAGTAGTAATATTGTGTAATATTAATCTACATTCCTCATGGGATCGACATCTTTTGTACTATAATCGGTACACCGTATGCTTGCAGAATTAGTGTGTAGAAATACGCCTACCACGCTTTCTAATGTTTTGTTTGATATCTTTTGGAATCATATTTACAAGCCCAGAGCTAATATTTTTAATTTTAAGGTGAAGGGAATTATTTTATGGGTGGCAAATTATGCCACTATGCATCTCAATGCAAAAAAAGAATAGGGAGAAATGACAATCCTATTAAGCCAAAAGTAAATTTGGTTACAGCAGCTGATATAATTGTTATGGTAATTTCTCAAGTGAATATTGTGGCTGATGTGAATGAATGGGTGATAGACTATAGTTCCATTAGCCACATTTGTGCTAACATAAATGCTTTTCTATCCTATACTCAAATTGAGGAAGGAGAAGAAGTAGTCTATCTTGGTGATTCACGAACTGTAAAAGTTCTTAGAAAAGGCAAAGTCCTTTTCAAGCTCACATCTAGCAAGCTACTAGCTTTGAGTGAGGTGCTTCATGTTCCCAAGATTAGAACCAATTTGCTTTTTAGCACTATTGGGAAAAGTTGGGGTGAAAGTTGCATTTGAGTGTGATAAGGTCGTTTTGACCAAAAATAATAATTATATTGGAAAGAGCTATTGCAACCATAGTTGATTTGTACTCAATATTTCTCAAATAATTAATGAGAAAGCTAGTTCTTATGCTTATTTGATTGACTATGTTGATTTATAGCATGCCAGATTAAGACATGTAAGTCTTTCTAATATTCAAAAAATGAAATATCTAGGCTTAGTGTTTGGTGTTTAGCAAGCATACTGAATCGGTTAAGTAATATAGGGAAATATAATTATAACCCCTAAATATCAAATCCAAGGGATTGAGAGAAACAAGCAATTTGATTAATGAAAATATACTAAAGATTTCCCAATGGTTGGTGATTTTGTTTAACTCTAAAATTATACAAAATAAAATGATTGAATAAATGTTAAAAATGCTAAATTAAGAATTTGAAACAGATATTGAAGTATAAAATTAACCAAATAATAAAAATGCTGCTAAGGTACTCTAATCCTCCCCATACCCAATTGTAATTGATTTTAACATAAAAATTATATGATTAAGATGTGAACAACCCAACTAAACCCAAGTTTTCATTCCGGAGCAAACTATTCTAATTAACTAATATCCCACTCCAGAGCCGATTAATTAACTAGCTTAAGCGTGGATTTAATATCCTAGATATGAATTAATTTCCCATTCCAGAGCCAATTAACTCAATACCCATCTATTCTTCAACTAAATTTGAATTCAACAGTGCATAAGCTATAAATCCAAGATCTCCATTTCAGAATCATCCATAAATTACAGCAAATAATATCATAAAAAACAGAGCATAACCATACCCAAAATAATCAAGCATAATAATCATCCATTCCATGAAATAAAAATGATATAATACTCAATAATAAGGATAGGCAAATAAACACAATGAAGAATAGAACATCAAAGTCATATATAAATCCAAATAATCTCAAGTCATTACATAGGTATGGGGATTCATAGACCCCTTAACAACTAAACCACTACTCACCTATCATAGCTAAAAATAAAAGAGAAAGGGAAGAAGAAACCCAGAAATTCATGGAAGATGATGAAGGTTGTAGCTGAATCCAAGCTCTTTTTCTCCAAATCTTAAGAGAAAATTAACCAAAACTCATCTATTTAATGAAAAATAAAGTTTTAATCTAAGTTTGCTTTCACAATAAATCAATATCCATGTTTATGGCCAAAGAAAAACTATTAAAACCCTAAAAAACGTTAAAAGAGAGAACATAAAAATCCTAGGTAAAAAGTTGCCCGTCTTTTTTCTGCCAAACAACTTATCAGCTTAAATATTGGAAGGGTCATAGCTGGCACATATCACTAACAGCTGTGAATTATGCTTCTGGACTAACAGTTGAAATTCTTCGAGGGGTCACGGCTGGCACTATCCACTGCCAGTCGTGACCTATGCCAAAACACAGCGCTTTAGTTTGGTTGAGGGGTCACGACTGGCACAATTTGCTGCCACCCGTGAGCTATGCCAAAAACCTACAAAATAAACAAAATTTGTCTCGTTAGTTACATTTCAGATAGAATTTCACTAAAAGAATTAAAAATTGGCAAAGATCACAAACATGAATAATTTAACCCTAAAACAATTAAAATTAAATAAACTAAGGTAAAAACATTAATAAACTAAACACTAAATTGGAATTATCACTTATTTTATGGAATCAATAATAAAAATATGCAAAAGTGTGAGATATGTGCTGAATCTAAACAAATAAAGAAAATTTACGCATCAGTTTCTAGAGAATCAGAATTGTTAAGTTTAATTCATTCTGAACTTGGAAACTTAAAACAATGTATAACTAGAGGTGGTAAAATGTACCATGACCTATGCCAAAAACCTACAAAATAAACAAAATTTGTCCCATTAGTTACATTTCAAACAGAATTTCACTAAAAGAATTAAAAATTGGCAAAGATCACAAATATAAATAATTTAACCCTAAAACACTAAAAACTAAACAAACTAATGTAAAAACATTCATAAACTAAACACTAAATTGGAATTATCACTTAGTTTATGGCATCAATAATAAAAATATGCAAAAGTGTGAGATATGTGCTGAATCTAAACAAATAAAGAAAATTTACGCATAAGTTTCTAGAGAATCAGAATTGTTAAGTTTAATTCATTCTGACCTTGGAAACTTGAAACAATGTATGACTAAAGGTGGTAAAATGTATTGTGTAACTTTTATTGATGACTTTTCTAGATATATTAAAGTATTTTTGCTTATAAATAGAGATGAAGCTTTTCACATGTTTCTTAAACATAAAGCTAAACAGAAAATCAATTAAATAGAAAAGTTAAAAGGGTCAAAACGGATAGAGGTGGTGTGTAACACCCCCTACAAGCAACCTATAAATCCGTCATGCAATATAGGTTTACCTATAAAGAAATGTCACAACCAGATACACAATCTTGATAACAACATCTAAACTATAACTTGTACTCACAAGTAAAACATAACATAATACAATTATGCATAGTGTCAAAAATATCTTCTTTAACATATTACATAACACCCAATTAATAACTCATGCTAAGTTATTTCTGTAAGTATTGGTAGTTATTTAACCGATATGGATACAATTCTTTTGTTAAGGTGCCATGCTAATAACAATAGTCACCTATATTGCACCACAACATTTCTATCCAAAACTCGGCTTTATCGGACTCATCTAAATTGGTACCACAAAAATCTCCCGCTCTATGCTTCCTTAATAAGTCTATCGAAGCTTTAGGTGCATTCATTCTATCCAAAACCCTTGCCATATCATGCGATATCTTAAGCGAAGCTTCCATGGGCACAATTGGAACATCATGTTCCTCTCTAATAGGTTCAGCCAACCCAAAAACAGGGTTAACACTTTTGGCTATCTCCTCAATTATTTCTTAGGATGGATCCATCTTTAAACTACAAAATACAAGTACATCAGCAATAGGCCAACATAAAACTATTTGCATTTCTATTCTATAGTCGTCCAGAATCACCTAAACCTATGCTTTGATACCAATAAATGTAACACCACTTACCCATAAGTAGTAAACTACACCTTCGAGAGATGAGTTACCACGACAGGTGAGGAATGTCACACAACAAACACATTATCTTGTTAACTTATGTTACATTCTATTCCGAATTATAAAAGTTCCTTATTACTGTAGTAGAGGCATACATTTCCATGGAATTACTTCTACACTATACATAGTTACTGTATTTAAGTTGTAATACATGTTATATTCTTATACATATACATCAATTCGACTTCACATATTACATATCACATATTCTAATATCTCATCCAAAATATTACAATTTACAACAATATAACAAGATATTAATGTACACAAAACGCTTGTCTTAATGCATTGGCCTTTGGGGATCCGAATTGCGCTTCAAAATTAACTTGTCTTCAAAACTAGCATAGATGAAACACCCGTGCTAAGCACAAAGGCTTAGTGGGGAAAAACATGAAATTGATGACCACTCACAATGGTCTTCAATGCGTAGACACATGAATATGTTACATATTTATAACCAAATAAATAACTTAGATGGAAAACAGTATAATTAATTATCATAAAATACCTTTCAAAACTTTGCACATATAATCATGTTCACATGCTCAAACATCTGACATTGGTCATTTAATATTTCTTTTATTCATGAACTGCCTGCATTTTCAAAGTGTTGGATAACGGGTTGAAATGCATAGGTACTTAAGGGTACATTCACATTTATAACACATACGCATAGGGATCCAAATGGGATCCAAAAATGCATAGTGATCCAAATGGGATCCAGAAATGCATAAGGACCGAATGGGGTCCAAAAACACATAAGTTGCAGCGACAGAGGACCTATAGCATACCTATCTATCCACAACTCAATTATTGCAGGCTATTTATTCATCTAGGCTAGTTTGTTCACATTGTAACCAAATAATTATCATTTGAGAACCAATCGTAGTAATCCATATAATTTCAACCACACCGAATAAAATTGCATATACTAATTCATAAAATAATCCCATGCACATATAATTCATTCAAAAAGATTCCACACTCAATCTTATACAAATGCCATACAGACTTGCTATTTTTATGCCATTCTTTAAGTATTCAACATATTATAGAGTATCTATACCATTATTCAATTTAAAGTAGCACAAACATATCATTCATTTAAGTGCTTAACATGTCACACGGTGGCCAGAAATCCTTTACCATCGTGTGAACCAAAATGCATAGAAAATAAGTTTAACAAAATGTATCTCATATGGTGTCAGACAGGGACACACAGTGGTCAGGGTTTCATAACCACCATGAGACCTGAGAATCTCAAAAGATGCTAAAAAGATGCTTTATAGAACCGATTGAAGCTTGGTTCACATAGTGGGAAGAAAACATCACACGGTGGTCAGATAGGGGCATACAGTGGTTAGGATTTCTTAACCACCGTGTGACTCGAGAATCTTAAAAGATTCCAAAAAGATGCTTTACAGAACCGATTAGGATCAGACTTATATGGCGGTGAAGGATTTCACATGGTGGTCAGGAACACCTTACCACTATGTGACCTAAATTTCAGGCCAAATTTGGTGTTCCATAGCATTTCACATGGTGGGCAGAAACACCTGACCATTGTGTGACCCTATTATATTGGTTACTAAAACATGGCTGCATTAGGTGGCTTTACACCATTAACTTGTATAACTACAAATAACATATAAAATGCATTTTTAGGCAAAGTTCCCATCTTAAAATATGTTCCTTAGTGTCTTAACTTTCCAATGGCACCAAATTTATATCATTTGGACACATAAAACTCTAGATATGACTCAAACAAGGCAAACTGCTCCCTTTTAGGTGGTAGAACCTCTAAATCCAATTTAAGCTCATTTTAAAGTACCTTAAAACCTGAATTAACTTATGGTTGCTTTAGACAATTTTAGATATGTGATTTAAAATTTCAAACCAACTAGAATCATTCAATTTAGATCTCTAAAACTCAACTTATAACCAAAAGAGGCACCAAAGGTCAGACTAAATTTTGGCAGAGTTTCCCCTTGAAACTCAACATGCCCAAATCGACCATTTCCACAATTTCATCAATTACAAACCAACTCAATTCAATGTATCTCATTCGTACACACTTTAAAACAAATATTTCATCAATAAATATGCACAAGCTCACACAATTCCTAAACCTTTTTCTCTTTGCTCTTCTTTGCTTCACTTGGTTCCCTTTCACCTTATTTTTCTTTCCCTTTGCCTTTAGCAACTCTTTCCTCTTATAAAGCTTGAAAAACACAATGATTAATTTGCTTAATTTAAGGGACATAAGAGCAAAATTTTAGATGGAGGATTTTAGTGACTTAAATGAGGAAGAAATGGCTGGAAAAAGGGGAGAAGGAGGGTCGAATTTCAGCCTCCTCAAATCAACCTTCATGGCTTTTAAAGCCATGAAGTGTCTTCCTCCTTCTAAATGGTCAAGGTGCCAAAATATGATTGGTCAATCTTTCTTAATTCACTTTTAATCCTCCTACTTCTACTTAATGATAAATCCATCTTTTAATTACCTTAATTCATACATTGGCATATAAAATAACTTATTCAATGCAATTTAGTCCATAGGGCTCATATGACAAATTTAACCCTGACTTTTCAATTAATACTAATTATGTCCCTAACACATACACTTGACCAATTACACAACCTAGGCCACTCTCGTACCCCAATGGTGTTCAAAACAACTAGGGTATAAGTCGGGGCCTTATAGGAGAGGAGGAGAATTTTGCTGTAAATTTCTAGGAATTTGATTGGCCTGCTCTCTCCCATTCCCTTAAATATCTTGGCATTATTCTTAAAGACAAAGTATATGAATTCTATTGGCTACTTGTACAAATATCCATTTTAGTCACCGGAGTTTCATCAGTGAGAAGCCGAGAGCACCTGAAGGAAGCCCGATGGAGGTGGTCATGTGCCTTGAAGCTTCGTGGTTTGGCCAATCTACTTGCTTCTTGCGAGTGGGGAGAAACAAAGGATACTAGCAGATACACCTCACCTTCAAGAGTTTGATGGTGTGGTCCATCTCACCATCTGACATGGGAGCTGGCGAAAGAGTTAAGAAAAGTCTTCGGCTTTACTCTCGAAGAAGAAAGAGTAGAAACGACGAGAAACAACAGTTGAATAGAGGGCAATGTTGACGCTGGCATTGGTGAGGGAGTCACCAATGCTGGCGAGTCGTCTTTCCTTCCACGGTGAGGGCGCACCGGCGCTGGCGAACCATCTCCTTCACACTTCTGCGTTTCCTCCCATGTTTCCAAATTTTGTCTTCTTTATTTTATTTTATTTTACTTTATTTTATCTTATTTTCTTTTTTTTATTATTTACTTATTTATTTATTTTATTTATTACTTAATTATTTAATCAAAGTCGACATTTAATTATTTTCGGGTCAAAAATTTACATTCAGTAAATTTTTTTTGTCTACTGAGTTATTGTTCGCAACACCGAAATTTTTAGGGCATTACAATCTCACTTGATTTTGGTTTCCTTTATCAGTTGGTTTTCTTTCTCACATCGACACTTGATGAAAAATTGAAGAAAAGAAAATAATGTTTAAACGCTGTCATTTTAACTGCATTGACATGCCCATGTGATTAAACGTTGTCGTTTCTAAAATCACTTGTGAGTAGATAATTAGCAGGTGAAATACATTTTTTACAGTTTTTTAATTTACATTAAAATATTTTATTTTAATAAATAATTTATTTTATTTTAAATTATTATTATATTATTAATTCATTAACTTTCATATATAATTTAGTTATTTCTGTCAAAAGTAGATGGCAAACTATTTTTGGTCATTAAAAAATTATTTGGGAAATTTTTATTTATAACATAAAATAATTTATTTATAACATAATTAAGTTGTAGCACATTTTATTACAGTCGATTGTGACAAAATATTATGGTCGCACAAACTGATTGTATTAGTAATGAACTTATATCTCTTCACAATATATTCATTTTTTTGTGACATATTTGTTTGTCATAAATTCAATTATGTTTTTATAACGTAATTTATTTATCGTATATTAGCATTACAACTAATTGTGATAGAATATTATTATTGTCATAAATTGACTATACTAGTGATGAAATTGTATTTCTCATAATATATTCATTTTTTGTGACATATTTATTTTTCATAAATAAAATTATTGTGACGAAATAATTTTTTCACCACAAATTCATTAAATTGTGACAAAAATATTCAATGTCACAAAAAAATATGTATTTCATAACTAATTTATATGTCGCAAATAGTTATTTTTTTCGTTAAATTTTTTCCCTACAAAAGAAAAAATGTTAGAAATTTTTCCTCCATATCAAAGGTGACGAAATTGTATCTTGACACAATATATTCATTTTTTATGACACATTTATTTTTCATAAATAAAATTATTTTTGGAAATAAAATTTTTCAAAAAAAATAATTAGAAATTTTTTTTATCTCGATATCTTATTTGTAACGAAATGATTTTATCGTCACTAATTTATCTAATTATGAAAAAAATAATTTGTCACGAAAAAAAATATTTTGTGACAACTTTAAACGTTATAATAAGTTATGATTTTGTCATTAAAGTTTTTCCCAAAAAAAATGGTGGGAAATTTTTTCTCCTAAAAAAATCATGACGAAATATATTTTTCATCACAAAATTAATCTATTAGTGATGAAAATTAAAACATAAGCTGATGAAAGATAATTTTGTAACAGTAATAACTAGTATGGTGACATTTTAAAAAATTCACCATTGTAAGTTATAATTAATGACAAAATTTTATATGTCATTAAAAAATTTGTCACAAAAAGTAAAATTTCTTATAGTGATATAAGCCCAATTTTATGACTTGTTGAATGTATTTATTAATAACATGGTTAAAATGTTTACAAGTATTTATGAAAGGATTTAAGTGTACAAATTGAATCTTTACATGTATATGAATATGTGTGCCTATGTATATGTATATTTTATTCATTCACATAAAATTAGTTGTTTTGTTTATCTAATATATGATTTTTTTTTTTGTAGGAATAGGATGCACATTCTGAAGCTTCAACAAAGTTTATTTCTGAACTATGGATTATAATATTTTAATTTTTTGCATTAAGTAATATCTTTTTATTTAACTAACCTTTTATTTAAATAAATACTTTATATTAATTGATTGACAATTTCCATTACAAAGTTAATTGATTGTATAACATTTAATTTAAAATGTGTCATTTTTAGTGCAACACATACATGACAAGTATATTTGTCACAGTTTGTCGACTTGTTAGTTCATAAATAATGATATAATGTTCACCAGTACGATATTAATATTGTGATAAAAAAGCGTTATTTAATGACAATAAAAAGTTGTCACTAAAACTATCTCTTTGTTACAATTATTTTTATCCATATTTATGTTACTAATTTGTCAATATTATGATGATTTATATGCATCATTAATATACATTATTTAATGGAGAAATCATTTATCATCATTTAAAGTATTAAATTTACTAACGATATGAATTATTTTGTGACAAAAATTACATTTATTTGTGATGACAATTATGTAGCCAATATTTAATGGTTTTAATTATAAGCAAATTTTCGTCATTAAAAATACTTAATTCAGTGATGAATTTTAAATTTGTCATAAAAATTGTCAATCTTTTCTGACGATAAATAATATCATGTGACGAAATATAATTTTATTTATGACATATTTTTGTCATTAAAAGTAAGAAATAAAGGTGACGAGAATCATTTTCGTCACAAAAATTGATACTTACGATAACAAATAACCAAATTGTCACATAAATTTTTATGTTATGTGGATACAGTGAGGTTCTCCGTGACTATGAAAATTTGTCACCTTATCCTTTCAGCGACCAAAATGGAACTTTTCATAACAAATTCCTGCGTCATAAAAGGCGTAATTTCTTGTAGTGATATACTTGCTTTGATCATCACCACGTTAAACACGTTTACAAGCATATATCACCTATCATCAAAACTTGTTCACACATTTACATATACTATTTTTAAGCATTCATCATTTCTAACAATACTGCATATATTATCATATATTACAAAACATGTTACACAATCAAGTTTTCGACCATATTAACTGAGACCATTTATGTATTTAACATATGCACCAACCAAGTATACTTTTAAATAAAGCTTAAATCATAATCTTAACATAAGCAAAGAATGTAACACCCTTTACTCGTACATAGTAAACCATGCCATAATATGGCAGGATCGCAATAACACGAGAAGAGTCTCACCAAACTCACAACATTTAACCGATTATAAACATATTATAAACTGAATTATAAAATTTCTTTTCATTACATAGTATCATTCACATTACACATACTTGTTACTTAATTATCCTTACATGTCAAAGGTTATTTTACATATATATGTATATATATAGCTTCCATATTACATATTTAAATACATATTTATTACAAAAACAGTACATTTATAACTCTATAACATAATACAAAAACCTACAGAAGGAGCTCTTAATGATGTGTCGGCCTTTGGGGATGCAGAATGTGTAACACCCCTTAACCGTACATAGTAAACCATACCGTGCTCTGGTGGTTCATGACGACGGTCAGGGTATCACCGACACAAACATGCAAAACTTATAAAACCTTTAAGTTGAAATCTGAGTTATAAATTTTCTTTCATTTTCAAAAACACATTATAATTAACTATAAATTCGTTATACAATCCCATTAAATAGTATACTTCTTTAGAATTCACTATAGATAGATCATTTACATAACCGATATTACTTTTACAAATACTTATAATTTAAAATTACAAATCTTGCATACATTTCGAAGACTATACAAATCCTACCCTAAAATCTCTTCATAATCTTACATTGGCCTGGACTGCTGCGGAAAGACTCTCGAACGATCCGATTAATAGTACCTACACGGATTAAAAGAAAATCCGTACTAAGCATAAAGCTTAGTGGGAAACACATAAATATGGACGACCACTAAGAATGGCCGTCGAGTAAGTTCAAAGAAAAGCATAATATAGAAAATATATTCATAACAATAATAACAAGTTAGATACTTTCGAGGAGGTCATCAATATAACCACTTACTTCATATATCAACTTTAATAAATCATTGAAAACTATTAAGATTCACATAAGTATTGTAAGTGGAAGGAATTATGGGTTAAAGAAAAAAAAATTTACCCGAACTTTTCATAGTCTTTATTACAAACCTTACTTCTTCCGCAATGGTAACAGTATGTGCTTAATGTGTGTAATGTATGAGGATAGAATGGGTGTTACACTAATGGCCCCTATAGGCATGCCTATCTATCCACTATCCGATCAAAGCAGGCTCTCAGTCACATTTATTTTCATACTTTTGATACTTATATTAATGACATACACATCGCATTCACAAACATTCATTATGATCATATAATGATCATATACACAGACAAACCCATGGAATGTGATTAACAAGTAGCATTTTTTAATATTCAATACTTAAACAAAAGATTCACTCATGATATCTTTGGGTTCTTTTTATTACTCTATATAATTTCATAGGATATATTTACATAAACTCACTGAATATCATGTAACAATATTAATAAATACCACAATTATTTCAATCACATTTAAGCTCTTTTTAACTATGCTAGCATCACAAGCATGATTAACATTTACACAATCACTTGTTACACAGAACATTATCACACAAAATCCATGTCCATATGTATCATGTATAATCTATTAGCATATCACTATCTTTCTTGTGAACTATAAACATTTCTTTATCATTTATTCATGTTTATAACCCTACATTAATAATACCCAATGAGAAGCTCAAGTCATGTCAAGTTCAATCATATATATATAATTATTATTGTAACACTAGTATTCGTATCCTCATTATGCATATATTCATCACATCTTATTCAATAATGTCAAATAAGAATCTTACTTATGCATCCATCACATATATAATTGACATGTCATGCCCAGTCATTTTAGCTATATCTAGTAATTTCTAGCTAGATATACTTATGGTTACTTCACTAATTTATTATGTTCATAATTTTAATCTTATATAGATAGCATTCATATCATGCTCAATGTAATTTAACAAGTTCATACAATAACCATACATATTTTAGAATTATACCATTCTAATAGCACACAATATTCATTTTCAAGTAACATTTACATATAAAATTTTAAGGTATTAGCACTATAATCATTTCCTTTTTGGTTGTTCTTATCTTTCTTTTATGTTAAATAGGTTCTCTTTTATCTAACCCATACTTCAAAAATAAATTGGATGCTTTTGAATGAAGAATTTTGAAGAGGTGGTATAAGAAATCCTGATTGGAACATGGATTGATCAAGTTTAACATCAAAGAAATAAGGTATACAAAGAATAAAGTGTATAAAAAGAGATATTGAAGTAGTATAGAGATGTGTTCTGACGAGATAGATAGTGAAATAGGTTATATGAGAAGTAAGTGACTAGGGACAAGTAAAGTCTGAAATGTATATGTTATATGACTAAATAGAATTAATGTAAATGGCTGACGATGGTAAAGGGCATAGCATATAGGCACATGACATTAGTGAATTTTGAAGATGAAATTCTTTAAGGGGAAGAGAAATGTAAGGACTGAAAACATACCCTAGTCAAATTAAGGCATAAGCAGTGCATGATGGAAACTGAATAAGAGTGATCAAGTGGTCAAAAATGCATAATTTGGTGATTAGAATGGGTAAGTGTAGTAGAGTATATAACCAGTATTAAGTGAAAAAGATTAAATACCTTTAAGTAGTCCTGAGTCTACACATAATAATATTAGGCCATCATATGTGCCCAAACATGCTCTTTTGCAATCAAATGTGGTAATTATGCATAACCATTTCATTTCCATGTTTATGAAACAAGTTAACATGTATGCCCGCATCTCTTTTATCCTCTAATTATTTCATCTTTTAATTTTTATCATGTTAATATAAACTCAATTATAATAATTCAATCAGTAGACATATTCATATATGCTTGTCATACAGTTATAGTTAATGCAAATGCATATAAATCACTTGTATACATTAAATCATCTAACACACACTTGGTTCACATCATTATCTCATTGTATTTTTACATGTTACATGTTCATTTAATCATTATTTGCCATTAAACATGTGTTGGATAAGTGCCAAAAACTTCCAAGAAAGTTTGGGTCACGGCTGGCAGGAATGGCCTAATAGCCATGTAGTGTAACACCCCCTACCCATACGTAGGCGTACCCATCCTCAAGCAGTGAGAAGCCGTATGAGCCGGGTGTGTCACCAAGCAGATAAAGATACAAAGCATATATTCATACATAATAACCATACATCATTACGGGGAAATTAGAACCATCATAAGCATCAGAATGATCAATCATTACAATAGCGAAATTCGTTACAATAATGTTCTGATCAAAAGCCAGAATAAAATAATTACATATTCCAAAAGTATATAAATGCGAAAGCTTTACAAAATAATGGCATAAAGAGAGTTTCAATACAAAAGAATCAACATGCTATCAAAAATAAAGCCCTAACACTAATCCCTCTGTGTTGGCTTGACTGGCGACGACTCTCCCAAAAGAACACCATCCTCCGCACCTGCACGGATAAAACACCGTGCTAAGCGATAAACGCTTAGTGGGGAATACATAACAAAAGAGTGGACGGCCATTCACAATGGTCGTCAATGCAATACACATACAATATGACAAATGCGGATAATGATATCAGCTATATAATCATACTTGCATAATAAAGACATGCATTCAGAAGTTCACATCCATATTCATTTACACTTTAATTGATTTCTTATACTTATCATTATACGCATCCGAATACCATATTCTTGTAATCATATCAAAGCGGAACAAAACAAACAGAGCACCTGCTAACTCATAATAGTGGATAACGAGTAAACACATAGCGTACCTTACGGGTATGAATCGAAAACCATTTTATTTTTGTCACATTCAAAACATTTTACAAAGGGGACCTTAAACAAGATCCAAAACGCATAAGTGGTTCGCAAGGAACCAAATAGGGACCTGATTGGGGTCCAAATAGAACTGAGGGCTGCAGCTAAGAGACTCTATTAGGCATGCCTAACTATCCACTTACTTGACTCTAGCAGGTCATGCATCATTCAAATCATGTTTTCAGGTGTAATACATCATTATACTCACATTCATCTCAATGAATCATAAATAAGACATGCATAACCCGATAGCATTCAATAAACTATAACATACAATATAGCATACATTACTTATTATTTTGTTAAGTTAAAATACCCTTCATATCGTTTGCCAATTAACACACATAAATGAGGACTAAGGAACTCAAAACAGAAGAAAAAAGATTGAGAAGGGCCCATATACGTTTGATAAAAATAGAAGGGATAGGGGCCTAGAGGGGCACGAGTCGTGCTTGAGGAGCACGACTCTTGCTCCTGGAGCCCTGAGGGGCACAAATCGTGCTTGAGGAGCACAACTCGTGCTCCTGCTCCCAGCAAAGTTGCGCGAGTTGTGCTCCCAGAGCACGACCCGTGCTCGGCTTCCAGCCAGGAGCACGACTCGTGTTCCAGGAGCACGACTCGTGTTCCAGGAGCACGACTCGTGCTCCTGCTCTCTCTTCATGCCTCAAAGAAGATCATCCCTGACATTGCAATTTCAAACCCTAACATCGTGAAAAATAGTACAGAACCCAGAATTCCATCCCAACTTAAACCCAATTCGATCTCACCTGAAATCAGCTTCCCCAAGCACGCAAAACCAACATAAATAATTTATAAACACTCCCCTCAACAATTACTCACTCAAAACACAGATTAGGCAAATCAGAATCCCAAAATTCCAGAACCCAAAAAAATGACAGTAAGCTCATTCCCATCACGTTGCTTTCCATCACCTCAAAATTCAGAAGCCTAATTTGAATCAAATCAAACTCATAGTAGTTTTACAACATGCAACGCATAACCCATTCAATTATCAACCAAATAAATCAACATTTCACAACATACACAAAGCATCAAAATACAGAGATTCCCAAACCTGTAATCCCTTTGCCTCAATCACTTGGTTCCACTACTCCCTGCCTTCTCTTTCCCCTTGGGATCGCGAGGAGGCTCAGCTGAACATAACCACCGAAGAACACCTAAAAATACAAACCCTAAGTTAAATCTAAACCCAGAAATCAAGAAGAAGAAGATGAACAAAAAGGAAAACAAGATGAAAAATGCAATAACATACCAAAGGGATGCAAAGAGATGAGTAATTTCCACCAACAGTAACTTGAATCAAGGCTAAGGCTTCTAAAGAAGAGCAAAGGAAGAAGATGAGACAAGGGAGAAGAAGAATCGAGAATCGGGAAAAAGGAAATGAATTCTGCCTTTCCCAATTTTCCCTTCCTCCTTAACTCATCTTTTTCCTAACCCTAACACTTGTCATTTTTCTATTGGTGGAAACTAACCACTCACACCCAGCAAGCATACCCTACTCACACACAATACACTCCCAACTAATGCACACCCTACCAATGAGTGAATAAAGCACACAACCACAACTCAACTACTCATACCCTACAACCATGTGAGTAATACACTAAAATGCAACCCAACTGATTCACACTCTAATGCCATACATGCATCCATATGCTAACAAAACCCTTAAAACATATATTTTACCCAAAATACCCTTATGACATGCCAAACACATACCATGCATGCACACACAAATGGGCTCATACTACTAGGGGACAAACGGGGTGTGTCATGTATGGTGCCAAAATGAGTTCCAAAACCATTTCACATGGGTGTCAATGCAAGCCATGTTGGATTTTAGTTGGTTACATGCATCTCATATATAAGCAGAATTTAAAATTTTAACCAACCTAATTAAGATCTTGCCATGGAATTATATTTCCTATCTAAATGTTAGGAAAATTACCCGTGGAGTTTTGTTGATTAATTTATTTTTCTTTGCACCAAGTTATTGCAAGCCATAGTGTCCAACTTTTGAACACCTCTAATAATCATCCTTACCATAGAAGAGAACAATGAATAAGAAGGAAGAACAGAGGAAGCCAAAATTTTCACTCAGACTAGTTGTGAATTTCGACGAAGGAGGAGTAGTATGAAGAAGTCTAATTCTTCTGTTATTGTACAGGTTTATTCCTATCCTACTATTGTTTTTATACTCTAAGTTAAAAGTAGAACTCTAGTAGAATTAGAACTTTAAAAGGGTTATAGTATTAAATAATAATTAATTCTTGATTAATTAAATAAATTTATTTAATTAAATCTAGCATGCGCCTCCACTATAAGACCTATGCGCATAAGTCCACAAACTGGGTTTTCCTACGCGGACTCAGATTTAATTACCCAAATGAATTTCAAATCCAACCAAATTAAATATGTAGGATCCATAACACTTATGGATCATATTTAATTTAACTTGGCCTAAGAAATAGACCATTAAGGCCTTTTATTCTTGTTTTTGTGTAGAAGGCACTCTTAGAGTGCTTCTGCACAGAGCAAATTGTCTTCTGGGCCTTTAATTAATTCTCCATTTGATCTAATATTATTATTTCAGTCTTATAGCATTATATTTCGATAATATTTTATTCTAGATCAAAATGGACCAGCTTGCTCGATTAATTTAGACCACGAGCAGAAAGCACCACGGACTTTTCTAGGGACTTTTTTCTGTGCATGCATAATCAATTAAAATGTTTTAATTAATTATTCCCATCATTAATTCATATATTCATAATAATGTCAAATATTATTACATTTGTATTTTTATCATTTTATCATTTTCCAATAGGTGTGTGACCCATTGGATTTTCTGATCTACTTTAGTACAAAAATAATTGCAATTAATAAATTGCATGATTTAAACTCTTTAAACTATTATATTAATTCTCTAATTAATATTTATTTTTATGCTCATGCACTACAAGCAAATGCAGAAATAGCGACGAAAAACATAGTGACGAAAAAATAATTAGCGATGAAAATTAACTTCCGTCGTTAAAAAAAGAGGCAAATATTCCCTCCACTTTTTACAGACCGTTTTTAGCAATAAAAAAATTAAACCGTCGCTAAATATGATGCCAAAAATCACAACATTATTTGCTACAAAAATGTGCATCTGACACTAAAAATTAATTTCTATCACTAAAACAAAATAAATTAATACTTTTATTTTTTTAGTGACAGAAGTTCATTTCTAGCGACGAAAATAAACGTCTGGTGCTAAAAAAATTAATTAGTATTTTTAATATTTTTTAGCTACGAAAGTTCATTTCCGTCGCTAATTTTAGTTTTCCTCGCTAATATTTATTTTTAGCGACGATATTTTTGTTCTGTTGCTAAAAATATTAAATATTTTTTAAATTTTACTTTTAGCTACAGAAATAAATTTTCGTCGCCAAAGAATGTATACATATATATATAAAAAGAATTTCTTACTTTTTTCTCTCTTTCTCTCTCACCCTCCCTCCCTCCCTCTCCCCCTAGCAGATCTGGTTCTGCTTCAACCCCCCTCCCCTAGTCCACTGTTTTGCTTCTCGTCCCCATCCCAGCATCGGCCCTCACCTCGCCGGTCACCCCCACTTGGGCGTCCCCTTCCCTCTCATGTGCGCTAGTGCCTGCTGCCTCACTTCCCTCTTGCACTCACTGTTGCACGCCTGCTCTACCCCACTCGTTGCTCTGGTGTCGACGGTCACGTTGGTCCATCTCGCCTGCCGCCACCTCTCCTGTTGCCCTCCTCCCCCATCTCTCTCTCTCACGCGTGCCAGATCTACTCTACCTCCTTTGCAAGCCAAATCTGCTTTAGCCACCGCCGCAAGCTTCTGCCGCTGGTCGCCGCTCCTCTCTCACCATGGACATCGCTGCCGTCTTCCCTCAACAGGTAAATCGCGATTTTTTTGCATTGATTTTTTTCATTTATTTTTATTTTTCATTTATTTGTTTTCATTTGTGTTGTGTAGTTTTTTTCATTTATTTTTTTCATTTGTGTTGTTTATTTGTGTAGTAATCCCCTTTTTTCCATTTTTGGTGACTATAAAACCTAGTGATGGTAAGTTTGACATCTATTTTATTTTTTGTTTAATTATCTTCTTTGACTATTTTGGCAAAAGAAAATGAAATTAGCTTTCGAACGGTGGTGAGTTTGACATCTATTATATAGTTGCTTCTTATCTTTATGTCTTTCATGGTGCTTTACTTCTTTCTATTGCCAATTTGATTTTGAACCTGCCAAATCTAGAGTTGTTATTATTTTTAATAATCAATTTGGATAACTTATTATAGGTTTTGTAAATTAAAAATAAAATTATAATTGTATTTGATATATTTTACTTGAATTGCTTGTTATAATTGTGATTTCTTGATGTTTGGTGGTTTAATTATTTGAATTGTGCTTAAATTTTGTTTAAAAACTTGGTGCACATCAAGTGTTCAATAAAATGCCTTAACCGATTTTCAATGATAATCTAGCCTCAATTTGTGTTCTTTGGTGAAGTTTGGATCCAAACTCAATTTGGACAAATTGATTGACACATAGTTTGCTCAAATAAATAGTCTGGCATTGTATAGTTGTGTATGTAGTCAACATTGTAAGACGACTATTGGTATTTTCGTTGCTGTTTGGAACTTCCAATTATAAGAGAAGCTTTTCTTTTAGGATCACATAGATTTCATTTTGATTACTTCAATTGCTACTATTTCTTTCTTACTTATTGTTCTCACATTCTTTTTTCAATTCTTATTGTTGTATATTATGAAATTATAAAGTGAATAATGTCATCGATTTTTTCTTTTAATGGTTTAGTTGACGCTTTATACTTTCTATCCTCTCTCTTTGAAGATTCTGTTCAGCCATCTCAGCCAAAGAGTACATATCCCATTACTGCAGGACTAAAATTTGTAACTTAGATAATAATGATCACTGTGATTTGTAATTAGTTAGAGATTCTTAAACAATTTAGTTTTTGTAATTAGTTTATATAATAATACATTATTGTTACATTTTTACAAATATTATTAGCTATAATTAATACATTTTCAATTATATTATTTTTGTTAATTATAATTTTTATATTATTGATAATTTTATCATTTAAAAATTAAAATAAATAAATAAATAAAGAAAAGAAAATTTCATAAATTTAGCGATGAAAGCTAAGTTTCTGTCGCTAAATAGCGATAGAAGCCAATTTTTCATTGCTAAATATGGCGACGGAAACTGTATGTCCCTGTACGTCGCTAAAGTCTTCATTGTTATCTCCAAAACTACCGACAGAAAAATAATTTTAGCGACGAAAAATTTTGCGTTGCTATTTTTAGCAATAGATGTCGTAGCAACGGACCTTCTCTGTCGCTAAATTCCATCGCTATTTGCGATTAGCGACAGAATTCCATCGCTAATCTATTATTTTCTTGTAGTGATGTATAAATCATGGGAGGCTTCTAGTCAAGCATCATTATTACCCAAGTGACAAAAAAGTCAAGTGGTTTTGACTAAACCATTCCATATAACAGTTACCGTGCAATTACTCATTTCACCATACTTTATCTCATTTTGGTTTTGAGCATAGATTTTGTCAATTCACATAAACCTAAATATAGTTCTTCTAATAAATTTAACTATTGTTTCCAAAATGCCCTTTATGGATCTCATCCACCTTGGCATTGTACTCTGGCTAGATATTCTCTAAACAAGGGTATTATTGAACTTATGAGATAACTACCATAATAAATGCAGGATGGTGAATCCTTTATTGATTACTCAACTATCTTCAAGTAGGTCATGATATATCTAAGCTTCTAACTATGTTCACCACTCAATGGAGGTAAGTAGTTATGGAGTCAAAATATATCAGTCATTACTTAAGATAACTTTGGTAATCTCAAGTCTAAAGATACTTTCACCACTGCTATGTAACACCTCTTACACGTATCCTATAATCTTGTAAATAAAGCACGGACAACATATAACCATGTACAAAACATGTAAACATTTGCCCAATCATTTATAATACCCAAACCCATTTATTCAAGACTGATGGTTCAAGTGGGGTGTGACACTACAATACACATGCATATTCATATCACATTCATGTCATATTAGTCACATCAATATTACTTGTTCCTGTTCATACACATAATACAACATTCCTTTACATGTACAAGATATAATCCTTAGATTATAATTACATATGATTTACTTCTCAATTTACACTATATATATATATATATATATATATATATATATATTGTAACGCCCCTCCCCGACCGCACGCATAGCCTGGCTACGGCAGTCTAAGAGGGTCGCCACACACACATCAAATTACACATACACACACAACTTAGTTATAAACAAAATCCTAAATTAACAAATTTCTTCTAAAGCAACACGATACATTCCATCTCATACTATAATATACATATCATTAGCTGTCAACTTATATTACATACTGTTAACTTTCTTATACATGATAATAACTTATAGTTACAAAACTCAACTATTACATCACTTCTCTTTTACATGCCAAAAACTTGAAATTATATAATACATATTACAAAAGAACCTACACGAACAGCGGACCCTAATGTGTTGACCAGAGGAGATGCCAGACCGTCTTTCACACCCGCTTTACTTCAAAACCTACACGGATTAACACCCGTGCTAAGCGATAATGCTTAGTGGGGACACTACAAGAAATTTGACTTTTTATGACGCAAAAAATTGTCATGAAAAATTCATTTTTCGTCGCTGAAAAGATAAGGTGACGATTTTTTATCGTCACAGAGAACGTAACAGTAGGCGCGTAACATTAAAGTTTACGTGACGCTTTACTTTTTTGTCACCGTAAGTATATTTTTTGTGACGAAAATGATTATCGTCATCTTTAGTTATTACTTTTCACGACAAAAATTATGTCATAAATAAAATTATATTTCGTCACATTATATTGTTTATCGTCACTAAAGATTGGTATTTTTTATGACAAATTTAAAATTCGTCACGAAATTAAATATTTTTAATGACGAAACTCTGCTTCTGATTAAAACCATTAAGCATTGGTTACGTAATTATCGTCACAAATAAATATAATTTTCGTCATAAAATATTTAATTTCGTCACTAAATCTAATGCTTTAAGTGACGAAAAATAATTTTGTCATTAAATTAATGTATATTAATGATGAATATAAATCGTCATATTACTTTGCAAATTAGTGACAAATACGGACAAAAATAATTATCACAAAAAATAATTTTAGTGATAATTTTTTATTGTCATTAACTTATATTTTTTTTATTACAATATTAATATCGTAATTGTAAACACTATATCGTCATTTATGAACTAACAAGTCGACAAATTATGACAAATATACTTGTCATATATGCGTTGTATTAAAAATGACCCATTTTAAATTTAATGTCGTACAATCAATTAAATTTCTAAAGAAAATATAATATAATGTATTTATTCAAATAAAAGGTTAATTAAATAAAAACATACTACCTAATGCAAAAAAATAAATTTGCATCATAATCCAGAAATAAAATCTGTTGAAACTTCAAAATTTGCATCCTGTTCCTACAAAAAAAATATATATATTAGATAAAAAAAAAACTCAATCATGTAACACCCTTAATCTATATACGCACAACGGTTCCAACGATACTGCACGATTACTTGATTGTCTTAAATTACTCTTAAAATTATTGCGAAATCCAGGTAATTATTTTTTTTATTCTTGCACTATACCCATCTGCCCTATATATATAGCTATTTAGTTTTACTATTCATTAAATCAATATACAAATATGTCACTTAATTCTACCGAAATTTTGGCAAAATTTCCTCTATAATATTGCCTATCCCCCCTGTAAACAATAAAATCTTTACACTTCAAATAATCATATATTCATTCACCCCACTTCAATTCAAACTCCAATACAAGTTTGCCCATCCTCCAATTTAGGTCCAATCTCACACACACTATATATTATGATATACTTATATCATCCACTTTCAATACTCAATTCAATTATACAAAATACAAAGGTACAATATTAATACATCAAAACTATCAGCTATAAATAATTTAAGATATTAATATGCATTTGTTAATCATATTTTCCTGTAGTACAATAGATATGGCATTATCCTCTGGAGTTTCTATATAAAATCGTCTAACTGTTCCATATTTTATGTCTGAAAGACTAAGCATCTCTAAAACTGGTGCAAAGGGGAAATGCAACATCTTGAGCCGAAAGATGCAAAAAGGAATATAAAATTTGATCTAACCTTGGCTGGACTCTGATTGAACAGCAACTCTCTCAATAATGACTTGTCCAGGTCAATAGCAGTTGGAGGTTGAGCATTCCCATTTGCATACACAAATATCTGTGCCTGTTGCATCAAATCATTTGAACCTGCCTGCAATCATTTTTAACAATTAGTAGGAAATAATTTAGGGGAAAAAAAAACTTTACAATTGAACTTCTCCAGCAATAATACCAACAAATGCACTCTTGAAAGCTGAGACTAATAGTTTGAATCTTTGGCCTAGCAAACCAAAAAACTATCTTCAGATCTTGAAATTTTTTGGGTACTTATAAATCCAGGGACTAGTACATGTTTTAAATCATGTCCTCGATAAAAAATACTAGCTAATTTGCATGAATGGAGAAACAACTTCCACAAATCCAAATGAATCTTATGGTTAAAAACATGCACATGAATCCACAGAGAATGCAGAAAGCTTAACACTGAAAAGGTTGAAAATAGTTCTTTACAAGAATTTACACGAATGCAAGCAGTTACTTCTTCCTGGATGCTGTGCATGTGCATGCACCCTGATGGGTGTTTATTGTCTGGTGGAATCAATTGATACTTTTATTAGTTACAATTAAAAAAAAAAAGATCCAAGCTTCAATCAGCCGTATTCTAGAAGAAATAAAAAAGTGAAAAAAAGAAAAAGGTAAAGTACAGTATTAAATTATACATATAAATAAATATTTTCAAAATCAGTGATTGGATTGGTATTGATGGAGATTAAGCAAAGGGTAAACCTGTTGAGAGAACATATCAAGAGTGCTCTGTCCATTAGAAAACATAAATGCAGCGATAAAAACAGCCTTCAAGATTCTAAAAGGAAATAACTCCATGGCATATGATATACAAGCACCACCAAAATCGTGTCCCACCAAAATCACCTGCATAATTCAGCGCAACAGTGTAACTTAAGTAAAGTATTGTATGATAACATCTTAAAACTAAACCTAGACACTTTCTGCCAAATATGCAATAAATTTTCCAAAAGTTAACACAATTCTACTGTTGAGGAAATAAAATGCGAATTGATGTAGACCTCCCATTTCAAATTGAAAAAAGCAAGTTACTCCAGTTCAATCAATTAGATATATCAATTCAGCACAAGTCTTCAATAAACAGAGCTAGAAGTCAATTTCTCAGTGGAATTGGAAAATTGGCACTTACAAGGTTTTTGAATGTAGGAAAAACATATATAATTCAACACTCCCTTCAATATACAAAGTTGTAGGTAAAGACTCTATGAGTAATAAGAAAATTGGTACTAAAAGGGTATCAGTGAGGAAAGTATATATTGATTCATTACAGGTACCAGAGTCCAAAAGCATACAAGTACCTATCTTGTAAGAAAGGAAGTGTGAAAACTCCCAGGCAAATTTATAATACCGAGAGCTCACTTCACAAGTAAATATGCCTAAGAAAACAAGTGCAATATAGTAATGAACACATAATTAGAGATAGTAATGAACACAAACTAAAATGATGATTTATACGATTAGCTTAACCTAGAGAAGAAGACATGAATATTCTTTATAATAATAGTCAAAAAAAAAAAAAGTATTTACCTGTAGTCCAAGTTAGCATTTAAAATAAATTAAAAAGAATCAAGAATAACACAAAACCTGGTTTAAATAATAAAAAGTGAACATATGTACTTTGCACTATCATCTAAGAAATCCAAAGAACAAGTGGAATAAAGCTTCTATGCCACAGCTTGTAAAGCTGACCCAAGTTTGGCCTACAAAACCCTCTAATTACCGCACCATTCTTCTCACACTCTAATTTCATCCAAAACTGAATTATCAGATTTTGGCTAAAAAAATAAATTAAAATGACAAATCATTCATTTTCAATGGCTATGTCAAGATCAGATTACCAACACAATACTGTTTATATTCTTGATCTTTTTTGTTTAATGTTGTCGTTGTAGCAAGGTAATGCAACTCAATTCACTGTTGGGGGAGCTAAGGGGTTGACAGTATACTTGGACCAGGGAACATCAGCTACAAGACTTATGCTACTTGGGGAATCACCAAATAGGTTCTTTTTGGTTGGTCTACCAAGATTACCTTCTAAATTCTCATGAAATTAGACAAAGATTTCCTCAAAATTCTAAATGACATATCTGTCAAGCATTTAATCATTCATTTCGGATTGAAGTTTTAAGACTTTATCTATTCTAATATTCTCGTTCATGGAAAGATAACGAAGACAGGATATTCTCTGTACAAACACAAAAATCGTCCTCATTGCCAACAAAAATACACGATCCAGTTATGAAGTTATCAAAATAAAAGGAATAGACCTTAAAGATTCACAAGAAAGTCTTTAAACTTAACAAAATCTGCAGTGGATTACGGGAACATACCTTTTTTGTCCGTTTAGCTTCACTGGAAACCATCTGATGGTAGAAAACTAGATCGTACGTTCACCTTCCTCTTCCTTTTGCTGTCTAATCTCGCCAAAAACCTCAACAAAGATAATAATTTTAACATTAAAAACACTCATACAGGAGCAGAACAATTTTCAACACTTAAATTTATTCGAGTTTTACGTGAATCTAACTTACCTCTCACAACTAGAAGCAACCGGAGTTGTTAGCTGCCTTATACACTGCCGGCGACAAGGGGCGGCGGGACCAGTGCTGGGGGATTGGGGAAAATTGGGGTTTCTGGGATTTTAGGTCTGTGGAATTTTAGGTCTCTCGCCGTCGGAGCTCGCCGGAAAATGCAGAGGAAGCTTCGGGTCTCCTCCTGCTCTCCTGGATCAACGACGCCACGACGAGGGAGAGATGGGCGTGATCGGCAACGGCGAGGAGCCCGCCGCTCGCCGTCGACCGTCGCCTCACCTCGCTGCCTCCGCCGTCACGCTCTCCCTCTCTCTCTCTTTCTCCCACTCTTTCCCCGATCTCCCCTGTTCGTGTCCCTCCCTCTGTTTTCTTTTTGTTTCTCAATATACCCAATAATTCAAGCTAAATCTCACTTGTCCAAATAATTCTAGACCCATAAAAATTATCACATGTTATAATTACTTTTATTTGGCCATTTACATGTAAACATACATATATATTTATATATATATATACTTGTCTAAAATTTATTTGAATAATTAAATTATGTAGTTTTAAAGAAAATTTCACCTTTTATGCGTGAAAAATTATCTTTCGATAAAATTTTGACCTATCAAAGCATTATTCACAACGTCAGAATTTTCAAGGCGTTACACGTAGCCCCCTGTAATAGTCAATTTGGATCGTTAAAAATAACGTTTAGGCTTTCGTTTTTCAATTTAAAGTTTAGTGTGTATTTTCGTAATTTTATTAATTTTTTAATATAAATTGTTATTTACCCTACTTTTGAAAGGGGACTTGGAATTTTGAATAAAATATATTTTTTATTATACTTTCGCTGCATCACATAATTTTTTTGTCATATATTAGCATTACAACTAATTGTTACGAAAAAATATTATTATCATTAATTGATTGTATTGGTAACGAAATTGTATTTCGTCATAATAGATTCCTTTTTTGTAACATATTTATTTATCATAAATAAAATTATTGTGATGAAATAATTTTATCGTCACTAATTCATTAAATTGTGACAAAAATAATTAATGTCACAAAAACATTAAGTATTTCATGACGAATTTATATGTCGCAAATAGTAAATTTTTCCGTTATATTTTTTTCCTCCAAAAGAAAAAGGTTGAAAATTTTTCTTTCATATCAAAGGTGACGAAATTGTACCTCGTCACAGTATATTCATTTTTTGTGATATATTTATTTGTCATAAATATAATAATTTTTTATGCCGATATGTTATTTGTGACGAAATTATTTTATTATCACTAATTTATTTAATTATGACAAAAATAATTCGTCATGAAAAATAAATTTTTTGTGACAATTTTATACGTTGCAATAAGGTATTACTTTGTCATTATATTTTTTTCCCTCCAAAAAATTGGTGGGAAATTATCTCTCCTAAAGAAACCATGACGAAATATATATTTTCGTCACAAAATTAATCTTTTAGTGACGATAATTAAAACATAAAATGACACAAGATAATTTCGTCACAGTAATAAATAGTATGGTGACGTTTTAAAAAATTCGTCGTTGTATGTTATAATTAGTGACGAAATTTTATGCGTCATTAAAAAATTTGTCACAAAAAGTCAAATTTCTTGTAGTGGGAAACAACACACAATATCCATTCATAGCAAACATTGAATATCATCATATACATACTTCATAGTAATACACCATATAGTATATCAATTATGCATATATGTGTTTATTTAACATCATTAATAAACCATATTCTTAAATTCAGATATCACATCACATTCTCATAACGCATAGTATTCACATTACTTATTATTAATTCATTATTATTAATTCATCATTCATTTCTTACCTTGCCTTCATATTCTTAGAAGTGAATAACGGGATATCGCATTAGTACTTGTAAGTACCAGAAATGACATTAGTATCGTAGATACAACACTTACGCATTAGTACCCATAGGTACTGATATATTCATATATATATATATACTTATGTGTATCCAAACAGGATTCTAAACCCATTGGGGATTCCAAACGAGAATAAAAAATGCTTCGGGTGTAGCACTTGACCCTATAGGTATGCCTATCTATCCATGGCTCGAATTGCAGGCTAAATTATTAATCCAATTAATGTTCATATTGTCGCATTGTATAACATCCATATAACCACATTAAGAAATATCATAACATTTGATATCTTGCACACACATATGGCTTATCAAACAAGCCCACGCTTCATTATATATGTTCACATGGATTAACACATTTATAGTTTTCAATAAATTTGCCAAATTTAGTTCAATTCTATTCTTATACACTTTATACAGCAATAGATGATGTTTTTGTGTTGAACTGTAGAGAATTCAGGTACCTCATGGTGACAACCAAATGGTTGTGGCTGTGACTAAAGACAATTCAAGGCAGAACCGAAAACATAAGCACCTCATGATGACAACCAAATGGTTGTGGCCGTGACCTAAGGCAATACAAAATAGAAAGGAAACTGAACCACCTCATGGTGATAACCACATTGTTGTGACCATGACTAAAAGCAATTCAGGACATAAAGGAAAACAGAAGCATCTTATGGTGAGAACCAAATGGTTGTGGCCGTGACCAAAGGAAATTCAAGGCAAAAGGGGAAAACAAAAGCATCTAACTTACCACTTTCAAGCCCTTTCCTACTTCCAAACATATGACTTCTAAAACTAACAAAGATACCATTTTTAGCCAAGATGTCCTACTAACCAAATAATCATCTACATGTTAAATTTCTAATGGTATAAACCACAATACATTTGGACTCACAACCAAGGACTTATGGCCAAGGGAACACAACTGCTCCAAAGGCCCTCCTACATAATTTTAGCTACACAAATGGACAATTTTGAAGACCTTAGAGTCCTCAGAACAAAAGGACTATTTCTACAACAATTATAGACATAGACATCATAATTCTAATCCAATTAACCTCATTAATTTTAGAGCCGTAAAACTCATCTTATAACATAAACAGTCCAAGTAGGTCAAGATGAACCTCAAAACCAGTTTTACACTATCAAGCTCATCAAGCTTGAAACAAACTAAACTTGCCTAACCGATTCTCCAAACTCAAAGTAAACAACTTTAATACATGCATGAACATTTCAGCACATTCCATTTCATAATAAATACCCATTAACCGAGAAATTACCTAGCAGATTTTCAAGTCTCCTAAAAATAGGGTTTGATGCTTATAAATCAAAAAGCTTTAAAACAATCAAATAAACATGACAATACACATCTTCAATTCCATTCAACACATAACACAATTACACATTTCAGACTATAGCAACTATCAATACAACACACAATCACACAAAGTTTCCCGAAAGAGCTCACTTAGCACTTGGCTCCTAAGCTTCTCCTTTCCTTTAGTTTTTCTAGTTTCTTCCACTACAACACATATACAATTTCAAGAATTAGAACAAAGGATCAATTCTAATCCTACATAGAAAAAGAAAAAGAAAGAAAAAGAATAATCTAACCCCATAACTTACCTTGATTAGCCAAGAACACAACTCATCTTACTATCAACCAACCAACAAAAATTTGATGGACGAAGGACTAAAGATGATGATGAGCGAAAGAAGAAGAAGAAGAAGAAGAAGAAGAAGAAGAAGAAGAAAAAGAAGAAGAAGAAGAAAAAGAAGAACATAAGAATAGAAGAATAGAAATGGGGTAAATAAACTGGACAAGGAGATGTAAATGAGACAAATTCTGACTCTCTAATCCCTTATATTGCATGTAGGGATTGAGTTGGCAAAGGCAGCTCAAGACACATGGAATGCACTCACTTCAATTAAGTTAATCTAATCTTGATTGACCTTAATTAATCCTTCCCTTAATTTGTCATGCACAATTACATCTTAGTCACTTAACTTATTTATTTCATGCAATTAAGTCCTCTTTTCTAATTACATTTAAATCCAAAATTAGAAACCCTAAATCAAACTTGTCTAATTACCCTAATTATGCAAAATGGTACTAGGGTAGATTTCAGGTCATTACAACTCTCCTCTCCTTAAAAAGAATTTTGTCTACAAAATTCATACACGTACTGAACAGATGAGGATATTGAGCTTGCATCACTGATTTAGGTTCCTATGTTGCTTCTTCTATCCCGTGATGTTGCCAAAGCACTTTCACTAATGGAACTTGTTTATTTCGAAGTTGCTGCACTTCCTATGCCAATATTGCTTTAGGTTTCTCATCATAAGAGAAATCTGGTTGCACTTGCACATCTTGTACTGACAAAACACGTGACTCATCTGAACGATATCTTCAGAGCATAGACACATGGAATACATTAATGAACTTAGCTAAAGCTGGAGGTAAGGCTAACCGATATGCCACTGTCCCAGCTCTTTCCAACACTTCATAAGGTCCAATTAATCTCGGACTCAGATTCCCTTTCTTTCCAAATCAAAGCACTTTTCTCCAATCATACACTTTCAAAAAGACGTTGTCACCCACATCAAACTTTGTATCCTTTCTCTTCAAATCCGTATAAGACTTTTGCCTGTCACGCAGCATTCAACCGCTATTGAATAATCTTTGCTTTTACTTCAGTATCTCTTACCAGATCAGAACCAATTATCTTATACTCATTCAACTCTGTCCAACATACAGGAGTTCAACATTTCTTAACATAAAGAGCTTCATAAGGTGCCATGCTGATACCCACTTGATAACTGTTATTATATGCAAATTCCATCAATGGAATGTATTTATCCCAACTTTTAGAAAAGTCCAAAACATCTTATTGCCACCTGGATGCATGGTAAAGACAGTATTATGAGCTTCATGCAAAAGATTATTTTTCAACTCTTTATCATTTACTACACACAATTGATCTTTATAATATAGAACACCCTCCTTATTCACTGAATAGTCAGTCTTGTCATCATTCCTAACTGATTGCAGAATCTATTGCAACTTAGGATCATTTTTCTGTTCATTCACTATCTTTTTTCCTCAAACTAGGTCTTCCTTTCAACTGAGCTATTAAAACCCCATCAGATGCAAATCTCCACTTGCTATGTTGCAATGTCAAAGCGGAGACTGACTTTCTACTCAAAGCATCAGCGACTATATTAGCTTTGATAGGATGATAATCCATAATGCAGTCATAGTCTTTAAACAGCTCAAGCCATCTCCTCTTTCTCAAATTCAACTCTTTTTGAATAAGCAAATATTTGAGACTCTTATGATTAGTGAAAATCTTGCACCTTTCACCATACAAATAATAGCGCCAAATCCTTAATGCAAACACTAAAACAGCTAATTTAAGATCATGTGTCAGGTAGTTCTGCTCATGCAGTTTCACCTATCTCATGGCATAAGCTATCACTTTCACATCTTGCATCAATACACATCCCAATCTAGTTCTAGAAGTATCGTTATACATAACATACTCTTTACATGAAATGGGTTGGATCAGAATCGGTGCTTCAACTAGCATATTTTTCAACTGTTCGAGACTAACTTGACACTTATCTAACCATAAGAACTTAACCCCTTTACGAAGCAACTTGGTGAGCGGAGAAGCAATATTTGAAAATCATTTTATAAAATACCGATAATAACCCGCTAAACCCAAGAAACTTCTAATCTCAGGCACACTTCTAGACAGTTTCTAACTCACTATTACTTCTATCTTAGCTGGATTAACTTTAATAACCTCAGAAGAGACAATATGACAGAAGAAAGATACTTCTTTAAGCTAGAACTCACATTTATTAAGCTTATCATACAACTGTTGTTCTCTCAAGGTCTGAAGCACAATTTTCAAAAGTTGTTCATGTTCTTTCTCATTCTTTGAATACACAAGTATGTCATCAATAAACACCACAATAAACTTATCCAAAAACGGCCTAAACAGTAGATTCATCAAATCCATGAATGCTGCAGGCACATTGGTCAACCCAAATGGCATTACTAGGAATTCATAATGACTATATCGAGTCCTGAATGCAGTCTTCGGAATATGCTCTTTCTTTACTTGTAACTGATAGTATCTTGATCGCAAATCGATCTTTAAAAATGCACCAGCTCCTTTCAACTGATCAAACAAATCCTCAATCCTAGGTAAAGGATATTTGTTCATCATTGTTACCTTGTGGTAAGCTATCGGTAATAAATGCACATTCCCATTATGCCATCCTTCTTCTTAACAAACAGGACTGGAGCACCCCAAGGTGATACACTCGATCGTATAAAACCCTTATCTAGTAACTCTTGCAACTGAGTCTTTAATTCTTTCAATTCAATAGGAGCCATACGATAAGGTGTCTTAGAGACAGGTGCGGTACTTGGCACAATCTCAATCGACAGTTCCACTTCCTTTACAGGTGGCATACCCATCAACTCTTCTAGAAACACATCAAGAAATTCTTTCACTACCGGTAAATCTTGTATTCTAACTTGTTCCCTCTACCTAATAGAAGAGCTAAAAAAGCTTCACATCCTTTTCTCAGACAATAACAAACTTATATACCCGAAATTACATCTACCAAAGGATTAGAATGTACACCCCTCACAATCACCTTAGACTGTTCTAAACTTTTAAGCTCAACTGTTTTCTTTTTATAGTTAACAACAACTTGATGGTTACTTAACCAATCCATCCCTAGAATCAGGTCAAACTCATGAAAAGGTAGTTCTATAAAATCTATAGGTAATTCCTGTCCTTAAACCACTAAAGGACGATATTTTACACCTTATACACATTAATAATATTCCGTAACGGACTAGTCACACACATGTCATAGTCCAAATGATCAACTGAAGACATTTTATCACATAACTTCTTAGAACATGCATATGAATGCGTAGATCCGTATCAAAGAGTAGAAATGTACCCGTTATAACTTCCGATGCATCCTGCTCCTCATGAGCTTTCATAGCATACGCCCGTGCTGGTGTTGTAAAAGGTCGATCAACTAATTCTAACACTGCACCACCTCTAGACTGGCTCCCTCTACTTCTTCCACGGTTTGCTGGAGGAAAATTAGATCCACCTCTACTTGCTTCCTATTGATCTCTTCTCACTTCATAGGCTTTAGGACAATTAGCAAAGAACTGCTCATTGCTCCTACATCGGAAACATGTGCCAGTTAACTTCCAATATTAACCTTTATGACGTTTACAACAATGGGACACTCAGGTACATCACTTCTGTTACCAGACACACCTCTACCAGTACCGAATGCAAAAGAATATCCTTGCTTTTTTCCTTTGGTAGCTGGGTTACTAGTTGATTCAGCTTGAGGTGCCACTTAAGAATCTCTCGATCTCTTTTCAAAGTAAGCACCACCTCTAGAAGAATTTCTCCTCTGTACTCTTTCCTACTGAATCGCTTCTGACCATTCGACTCTCATGGCTGCCTGAGCTATCTAATAATAGCTCACATTCTAAGAAGTAGTCATGGAAATCAAAAGTGCCTTTATCGACTCATTCAAACCTTCTTCAATCTGTTGGCATCTGAATTCTTCTGTAAACACGCCTTCAGGTGCATATTTACTAGCCTACAAAACTCTTTCCCATATTCTACTACTGATAAGGTTCTCTGCCTTAAATTTAGAAATTGCTTCCAATTTGCTTCTCAATACGCCTTGATAATATACTTGTTACAGAACTCTTAGACAAAGAAATCTCAAGTGATTGGTGTAGGAAGCAAAGGATGTCTTAGGACCAACTTCCACCAATCATAGGCAGATCCTTGCAGAAGAGATACCACATATTCTACTTTTTGCTCAGGAGGGCATCTAATTGCTTCAAGTACCCTCTGCACTTTCTCTATCTTGAATTCTGCATTAAAGGACTCATCCAGACTTGTACCATAGAATTCCTCAGCCCCATGTTTCCTCAGCAAATCCACTGGAGTTTTCGGTGCTGTCATACTGTAGACACCAAGTCCTGAGGCCGTCCAAGATCAGGATTACCCAATGATGAAAATAAAGACCGATTCATAGGCAAGAAAATAGGAATTAATCGTCTCCTTGTCAAGTTCTTTTGTCTTTCTAAAAATGTTTTTAATTTATTTTTTTAATTTTTAGAAAAAATATTTTTTAGGTGTGCGTGTGGAGGGCGAGCACGCTCGTCTCGCCGGGGGAGGAACGCACGGGTGGGGAGCTGATCTTCCCCCCCGTGAGCGAGGGGCATTACCCCCTGCCGCTCGTGACGAGGGGCGCTCCCCCTCGCATGCGGGAGCGCCCGGCCTGCAGGTGCCTGCACGCGGGTAGTTTGAGGCTGCCCCGCAGGTGCCTGCGCGCGGGTAGTGCGAGGCTGCCCAGCAGGCGCAGCCTGCGCATGCGAGGCCGCCCCTACGCGTGGGCAGTTTAACACCCTAATTACCCCTTGGGAGGATAATGGAGACGCTATGAACACAAACAATGTGTACAAACAAATAATCATAAACTATGGCGGAACAACACTAAAACATACATATAAGCGGAAGCAAACATCAATAGGCAAAACATACTTATATTTATAAACTCTTAAAATACTCGTATTATAAAATGATCGCATTTTTATAATACAAGATCCAAAAGCCTTACATCAACTATTACAAAACATTCTCTTTACATATATACTGTAGTCATAACAAAAGAATCTTATACAAAAGTAAAATGCCACTCAAGCTCCTAGTGGCCAGTAGATGCATGACTCACAAACCGAACCGAGCTTAAATACCTACACGGGAAAACACCGTGCTAAGTGACAACACTTAGTAGGGATAAACAGAAGCAAAGGACTTCAATCAAAGTCACAAACAACAATAATATACATAACAAATAATCATGCTAATCTCAAACTACGCACATTAGTATAAACCACATACTGTAAGCTATAATCTTGAAATCATACATGATAGATAACATCTCATTTCTGTTCATTTATATACATATACATGCACGATTAATATACTATTATGCCTTTATCAATTAATCATATCTACTTACTCATATTCTCTACTAAGACATTTCATATATCAAGAAAGTTATAACTAGCCACTACCTCTCATACATATCCATTTACATGAGCAACATATAACAAACATAGCCTGAATCCCATTAATAGTGGATACGGTTGCTCTAGATACTGAATTGCAGTATCAAATCTTTAGAGACCGAAGTCCCATATCACTAGTTACCCGAAAGTAACAAACTCTAGACCTATACGGGCCAACTCTAGACCCTTACGGGCTAACTCTAGCAGCTGCAAACTCTAGCCCTTTATAAGCATGCTTATCTATCCACTACTATGTATCACTCAGGCTTATCATAAAAGTACATAAATAAATACTCTGCTCATATACATATACTTTACAATCACTCAAGTATCAAAGCATTACCCAGCAACTCAGTTCATGCATAAGCTAATCAAACCATCATACATATAAATCATAACTCCATTCATGTTGTCACATATAAGTTTTACTATGCATGATCATACATATACTAAGGCAATACTATAGATAATCAAGGTCAAAAGATTCATATGCAAAACTTTGGCGATGTCGTGCTCGCGACAGAACTCACAACTCACGACTATCGCACTCGCTGGCATTGTCGCACTCGCTGGCATTGTCGCACTCGGCGAAACAAGGCTCGGCGATACAAGCTCGGTGAAGTAAAGCACGGCCAGGCGAAGCTTACCCAAGGAGTGTTCTATTGCGCTCGCGACAGAACTGAACTAAGTGTTCCAAAACTCCAAACAACACAAAGACTCATGCACAAACTTTACACATAACACCCTATAAGCACTTGCATTCATCCTAATCATGACATATACATCACAAGACTCTAAAATAATTATGAACAAGATCAAATACTAAACCCAACAAAAAATGATCATCAAGAAATATGGTCAAAACAAGTGCTTTATATAAACAACTTATAAAATGCTCATAAATTTCCACATAATCGACATGCAGCTAAAGCAATTTAGTCAATAGCTAAGGAAGCTATAGAATCAGCTAAAAGCTCACTTAATTTTATATACCAAAACATGCATTTGTCCAAAATAAATACATAATCTTAAAATACATATACTAAGAATTAAGCATAAACTTAACCCAATGCCAATACATTAATAGGAAAATCACACACGATCTCAACCTCAAAAGTAGCTTGAATCACTTCTCTTCATGATCAAACCTTCTCCTTGCCCTTCTCTTTCCTCTTATCAATAGTTTCTTGCACAACCAATTCAAAAACACACACTTAATCCAGTATTTACCAACTCAAAAACACATCCAATTACAATTAGAAAAAGGAGTCGAAGAAGATCTTACGAAATCCAAACCACACTTACCTTCTCAACTTATCCTTTAAACTTCTTCAAATCATTCCAATTCTTGTAACTCAATCAACCAAAGAAGAAGAACAAATGACTAAGAAATAAAGAAGAATGAAAAGAGAGAACAAAAATGGGATTTATGGAGAGGAATTGGCCGACCAAATTGCAAGTAGGAGGTCAAATCTGCATATACTTTCTCCATTATATATGCATGTAAGTGGTAGTGTTGGCAAAGCCCACACTCCACATGTGGACAGCACTCCACTACCCTCTAAATTCCACACTTGCTCCTTTAACAATTTCTAATAAGTCCCTCTTTTCATTACCTCCTTCCAAGAAACTTAAAATTCTTCAATTAAATCCTTACGTAAATAATAAATTCATACGTAAAAATTACTCTTGCACCCTAATCTAACACTTAACATCAATATTCCTTCTACGGTACAATTCGGGTTGTTACAATTCTCCCCTCCTTAAGAAATTTCGTCCTCAAAATTTCCCCCGCTACTAAACATATGATCATACTTATACTTAACCAATAACTGATACCAAACAAACTGAAGCAAATAAAAACTTACTAGAAGGACCCGCTTGCTCATCAACGTTCTCTCTGATCATTACAAAAGATCGGGCTGGACCACCTAAAGGAATCAGCTTCTCAACCATTTTCGATGGTGCTTGTGCTGTTCTACCTCTTCTTCTACCACCTCTTGCAGATCCAGTCACTCCCATATTGTCTTTACTTCCTTGTTGAATCATGCACTCCTTCAATTCCGGGAAATTGGCAAGCATATGCTCCATGCTACCACACTTGAAGCACGCTCCTATGAGCTTTCTACACGTGCCCCAATGAAATCTCTCGCAGTGCTTACACTTTGGCACGGTACTACCTTTACTAGAAGATGCCAATACACTTCTTTTTGGTTCTTGAACGTAACCCGATCCTCGGGTAACCTGTCCACTCACCACATCTCAGGCTCTCTTACCACTCGGCACACTACTATCAGTTACTTTCCTCTTCTTTTCCTTTCTTTGCTTTATCATTTCTGACTCTTCCAACTTCATCGCTGTCGAAACCAACTGGTAATAACTTACCGTATGCATCGCAGCCATGGCTGATAAAGGCCCTCTAATACTCTCTCTTAAAATATCTTCAAACTGCCGACATTTAAACTTTTCTATTAGTAACACGTCGGGCACATACTTACTCAATCTACTAAACTCCTTTTCATATTCACCCACATTTATATTCTTTTACTTCAAACTTACAAACTCCTTCCATTTGGCCTCTCTGTATGCCTTAGTGACATACCTCTTCTCAAACTCTTGGACGAAATAATCCCAAGTTAGCTTTATAGGTCGTAGGAGATTCCTCAATACCAGCTTCTACCAATCATATGTTGGCCCTTGCAGTAGTGACACTGCACAAGTTACCCTCTGATTCTGAGGACAGTTTATCACTTGTAAAATTCTTCCCATCTTCTCCAATCAATACTCAACTACATCTGATTGATCCATGGTAGTTCCATTAAATTATTTCGCCCCTCTTCTTCTAATAAGATCTGATGGAGCTTTTGGGGGGCAGTCAACATCTCAATCAAATGCATCAATCCTTTTACCAAAATCGGGTCACCCTGAGCAGGACCTAATCCTTCAGCTCTAGGTTGCTCAAGTGCACGCTGATTGACTCTTGCTAGATTAACACTACCCGTCATCTCACCTATCTCTACACTCAGATCATACTCCGTCTATACGCTACACAAGACAACATCTGCATTAGGCCACAACTCTAGATAGACTCATACACATCTAATCTATACTCTAACATCTTGTCGTCCTGAACCATCTACCTATGCTTTGATACCACAACTTGTAACACCCCAATTACCCCTTGGGAGGATAATGGAGATGCTATGCACACAAACAATGCATACAAGCAGATAATCATAAACTATGGTAGAACAACAATAAAACATATATATAAGCGGAAGCAAACATCAATAGGCAAAACATACTTATATTAATAAACTCTTAAAATACTCGTATTACAAAATGCTCACATTCTTATATTACAAGATCCAAAAGCCTTACATCATCTATTACAATACATTCTCTTTACATATGTACTGTAGTCATAACAAAAGAATCTTATACAAAAGTAAAACTCCACTCAAGCTCCTAGTGGCCAGCAGATGCACGACTTACAAATTGAACCGAACCTGCATACCTACAGGGGAAAACACCCGTGCTAAGCGATAACCCTTAGTGGGGATATACAAAAGCAAAGGACTTCTATCAAAGTCACAAACAACAATAATATACATAACAAATAATCATGCTAATCTCAAACTATGCACAATAGTATAAACCTCATACTGTAAGCTATAATCTTGAAATCATACATGATAGATAACATCTCATTTCTATTCATTTATATACATATACATGCCCAATTAATACACTATTATGCCTTTATCAATTAATCATATCTACTTACTCATATTCTGTAACAACCCATTCTCATTCACACACAGCTTCGCTGCAGTAGTGGGGAATGGTTGTCACAACACACACATCGCACGCACATCAATTACCACAACCTAGATCCATGGATTCCTAAACCAATTAATTTCATTATCATGCAGCGGATGATTACCATTCACATACACATTCTTACACTCACTTCGGGTTACAATAATGCTTATACACCTATCTTATATTATGAGCCCAAATTACATTACTGAGTCATAGGTTACACAGCATATACTTATTTATATATTACATTACCCAAAAGATTAAACATCATTACATTATACAAAATTCACCAGAACCTACAATAACGAAGTCCTAGTGTTGATCGTTGGTATGCGGGATCGTCCTTCTAATCACTTCACTTTAGAACCTACACGGATTAACAAACCCGTGCTAAGCGATAACGCTTAGTGGGGAAAACAACACACGATATACAATAATAGAATATCTATACATACTAACTTCACATTTAATGCACAACATATGCATATATATATTCAATGTACTTAACATTATAAAATAGTCACTTTTAGTTTATGCTATTGCATCAACTTCACCTACTCATCACATTCATATACATAGGTATATTACATAAGAATCACATTATCCAATTAATTAATAAAGTTATTCATAGCCTTGCCTGCAACTCGAAGATGCGGATAATGGGTATCGCATTAGTACCCAGAGGTACAATAATCACATTAGTATCCTTAGATACCACACATTCGTATTAGCACCCGTAGGTATTGAGTATTCAATAAGATATCAATAAACTTTCATTTGGGGATGCAATATGGATTCAATTCACATTGATGGTTCCAGAGGAATCAAACACCCTGGCTGCAGCACTAGACCTTATAGGCATGCCTATATTTTAAATCTTGACTTGCAGGCTAAATTATTAGTACGGTTTATTAATATTATGACATTCATAATACATTACCACATTGTTCATTTGTACTATGGTTCACTTCACAAATTCATTCATTACGGCAAATGTACATAATGGTATTCACATGAATAACATAATGATTGTTCTCATAAACATGTTCATTCGTCATATACACATATAGATTAGATAATTTAAGTCAAATAAGAGATCACCTAAAACATTTTGAAGTGTTGTGCTCACGACAGACTTTATAATATGCTTCTGTCGCGAACGCGGCCCATCTCGCGCTCGTGACAGAACGCACCCATCGCCTCTATCACGCTCGCGCCTATACGCATGCCCGCGATAGAAGCCACATCCACCTAGAAGAGCCTTCTATCACACTCGCGACCCCTATCGCGCTCACAATAGAACTGAATTTCCCATTCAAGCTCTCTTACACCACCTTCCTACCCTTACACTTTGTCACCCTTACACAAAGGACTCTTATAACCTGTTCAAACCTTGTTATATGCCAACATAATCTTGTACACACTTATTTAAAAACATGCTAAGAATACAATGACTCAACTCACATTATTTTTAGTCTAATATGTGAGGAGTTGTGGCCAATGGAATCATACATGCTCCAAAAGCCCTCCTACCACAATAACCCCACTTAGGTGCACATTTATAAGACCCTAAAGTTTCCAAATCCGCATAATTACTTATGCACTGTTGTAAACACATTTCCTATGAACTCAATACCTCATATTTCATTCCAAACAGGGCTACACTATAACTTATAGCTCAAACACACCCATAAGTTACACTACCAAGTTTAGTTTTATTAGCACAACTAGTTAAGCTCAAACTATCAACCTACAACACCCTCATTTCACAAACCTACCTACTCAATGATTCACACACTTCTCAACAATCTCAATTTCTCGACAAGCACATAATACACATAAGTTCTATAGCTTTAACTTTAATTACACAAAAAAGGGCATCACCACTACTCAAGCTAATTAATTCATCATGTCAATTGCTACATCTCACACACACAAGTTCACATTTTCTGTTCATTTCAAACCACATACTCAAATAAGCATTTCAATCTCAAACTTCATTACAAGTCATACGTAAAGCAGTATTTCCCCAAACCTTACAATCCTTTGCTCTAATAGCTTATTTTGCACTTGAGTCCCCAATTTTAGCTTTTCCCTTATCCTTCTTTTGCTCAATCACTACAACACAATTATCCAATTTCCAGAATTGGATACAAGTGATCAAAATCCACTTAAATTCATAATCAAGGAATATAGTAGAAGAAGATAAAGGACACACTAATAAACCACTTACCATATTACTTAAACTCAGCACAACATATAAATAACTTAATCCATTACAGTAGAAGTACCATAAACTCCTAACCTAAGTGATGGAAAATGGAAAAGAAGAGAAAGAAGAAGAAATCGATTCTTAAGTGCAGCAACAATAGGTTTCTCTCTCCTTCAAAAAACTTATATTTTATGCTCAACATGTGTTGGTACATCCAGCAAATGCCACCCGAAAATCCACTATATCACTCTAATCCCACTTAACTTAATCAATCACCATTAGGCATTAATTAATCCCCACTAAACTTAACATGGACTTTTACAATTTAATCACTAAAACTTATTTGATTGCTCAATTATGTTCTTAGTTCCAATACATTTAAGTCCCGAATTTAGCAACTCTCAAATTAAATTTACCCAATTAGCACAATTAAACCAATATTATTACTAGGGTATAATTCGGGCTATTACATATTCTCTACTAAAACATTTCTGATATCAAGAAAGTGATAACTAGCCACTACCTCTCATACATATCCATTTACATGAACAACATATAACAAACATAGCCTGAATCCCATTAATAGTTGATACAGGTGCTCTAAATGCTGACTGGCAGTATCAAATCTTTAGTGACCGAAGTCCCATATCACTAGTTACCCGAAAGTAACAAACGCTAGACCCATACGGGCCAACTCTAGACCCTTGCGGGCCAACTATAGCAGCTGCAAACTTTAGCCCTTTATAAGCATGCTTATCTATCCATTACTTTGTATCACTCAAGCTTATCATAAAAGTACATAAATAAATACTCTGCTCATATACATATACTTTACAATCACTCAAGTATTAAAGCATTACCCATCAACTCAGTTCATGCATAAGCTAATCAAACCATCATACATATAACTCATAACTCCATTCATGTTATCACATATAAGCTTTACTATGCATGATCATACGCATACTAAGGCAATACTATACATAATCAACGTCAAAAGATTCATATGCAAAACTCTGGCAATGTTGCGCTCGAGACAGAACCCACAACTCACAACTGTCGCGCTCGCGGGCATTGTCATACTCATGACAGAATGCAACAAAATGCTAATGTGCGTCTGTAGCGCCCATGATGGACCTCGCGCTCGCGACCCAACTCGGTGAATGCAAGGCTCGGCGATGCAAGCTCGGCAAAGTAAAGCTCGATCAAGCTAACCTTGCCCAAGGAGTGTTCTGTTGCATTCGCGACCCTTGTCACGCTTGTGACAGAACCTAACTAAGTGCTCCTAAACTCCAAACAACACAAAGACTCATGCACAAACTTTACACATAACACCCTATAAGCACATGCATTCATCTTAATCATGGGATATACATCACAAGACTCTAAAATCAATTATGAACAAGATCAAATACTAAACCCAACAAAAAATGATCATTAAGCAATATCGTCAAGACAAGTGCTTTATATAAACAACCTATAACATGCTCAAAAATTTCCACATAATCAACATGCAGCTGAAGCAATTTAGTCAACTACTAAGGAAGCTATAGAATTAACTAAAAGCTCACTTAATTTCATATAACAAAATCTCACTTAATTTCCACATAATCGACATTCTGCCTCTACTTTCTCCATTATTTATGCATGTAAGTGGTAGTGTTGGCCAAGCCCACACTCCTCACTTGGACAACACTCCACTACCCTCAAAATTCCTCACTTACTCTTTTGACAATTTCCAATAAGTCCCACTTTTCATTACCTCCTTCCAAGAAACTTAAAATTCTTTAATTAAATCCTTACTTAAACCATAAATTCATATGTAAACAATTACTCTTGCACCCTAATCTAACACTTAACATCAATATTCCTTCCAGGGTATAATCTGGGTTATTACAAGTGGCCACGGGGCAGCAACGAGGCCGCCTTGCTGGCGTAGCCTGTGCGTGCGAGGGCATCTCTGCGCGCGGGCAGCCAAGAGGCAGCAACGCCTGAGGTTGCCCGCACGCACTAGGCACCCCGTGGCAGGCTGCCCCTTCGCGGCAGGCTGCCCTTTTTGGCGCGTTGTCCTTCCTTCTGAAGCTAGATTTTACCGAATTTTGTGGGGACTATAATCCAAATCGAACTGAAAACACTTGATTTTTTCAGTTTCTTTATTTTTGGGTGGATTATATAAGAAGAAGAGAGAGAAAAAACAAGGAGCTAAAAAAAAGAAGAGTTTTTTGAATAAAAAACGTGGGATTTCTTGAGAGCAAATAATCCATTTTTCCTTGAAAGCAAAAATTCCTTCTTTGATTTCTTATATTTAAAAATGTTTGTTGAGTTTGGATTTAACTTGAGGAAGGGAAAATCAATTCTCTTAGCTTGGGTTTCTTATCAAACAACAGAAAATAATTATTTTTTGAGTTTTAGTGTTCTTGAGTTTTTGAGATAAAAACTTTAAATTTTTCTTGATTCTTTTTAAGTTTGATTTCAAATCTTGACAAGGGGAACGGATTAAGAACATCTTGCTTCTAGATTATCTACTCTTAGGGTACAGGATCTTGAACCCATTTTTATTATCTTATTTTATTTTCTCATTTTACTTTTCTTGCATTAATGAATACATGAACAATGACTTAATGAAAATGTTTCTTCGGAGTTGAGATTTATATTTCTTTGATATGTTTTTCCAATCTTTATCTTGTTTTTGGCATGAGAATGGATAAATGTAAATGATTTGGGTGTGAAAAATCAAGTTTTAGTGTTTGTTTTTTCTGTAAAATCTTGAATTTCCAAAGGTTCCTCCACCCCCTTCCCCCTTAGGGGCAGGAAGGAGGTGAGGGGCAGGCTGGGCGTCCCTCATGGCCAAGCCACCTCTCACCTCATTTGGTGTCCCTTCGTGCGCCTTTATCCCATTTTGACTCGATTTTAATCCGTTCGACGCATTTTTCGTGTCCGTTTTTGCGATAATTTTTTTTTTAGTTTAGATGTTATTTTCTGCTTTATGATGTTTATTTCCCTTATTTTCATTTTTATTTAGTTAATTTTTGAATTATTGCTAATATTTTTCATTATTATTTTATTTGGGTTTAAAATGTGGTTTTGCTTCTTTGAGCATTTTCGTGACTAAATGGAGGGGTCACGATGTGTAAGAGGCTGCGGTATTTCAATGAGATCTTACCTATCCCACATTTGTATGATTGTGTTTATTTGTAAATAAAATAGTTTTATTTTATGCACATGTCAGATAAAAAAAATCACAAAAATATTTTTATGACTAAATCAGGATTTTTATTAATAAATTAGGACCGATGTCCTGGATTTTAGCCAAGGAATGCAAAAAGTCACGAATTAAAATGAAGAGTTAGTTTTCTCAAAATGGGAGTAATCCATCCCGATTTTCAAGCCAATAGCCGAAATAACTCTTCAATCCCCTTTTAAGTGAGTATAAAGGAACCAATGTTCCTAAACCGAATAAATATCTTTATCCCTTTTGATTGACTTTGCTTGATTGTTTAGCTTTATGTTTTTATCTTGTAGGCCCTTGTAATTAATTATTTTTTTGAGCAATTTTATTTAGCTTCTCTTTCCATTTGGGGATTATATTTATCCCAATTTCCATTTCAATTTTGTTTTGGGGGATTGTATTTGTCCTAATTTCCATTTTGTAATGGTGTGGCTTTGTGTATTTATCGCTTTATTTACCGCGTTATTTACAGCTTTCGTTTACCATTTTCTCAATGCTTGAATTACGCCCTTAATAAATTGTATTAATCGTGTGAGATGAGAGATGGAATTTTCTAACGTAAAAACTCATTTATAACTAATCAAGACCACTCTCTAGTTTAGACCATAGAGGTTAGACGACCTTTCCCAATTTCTCGTAAATTTGATGGCGACTCCAAAATAACTCAAAGGTGCCCAAAGGTTTTATGGGACTAGATGAACTTCCCTAATGATCTATTGGGTAGGGATTCCAAAATGTCTCGTGTTACCCAAGATCGAATGATGCAAACCATCCCTCAAGCCCTAAAAGTGGGTCTCAAAAAGGGGAGCCTTCCCCTCGGGCAAGTTCGGCGTGCGTCACAGTGGTGACTCCACTGGGGATTTTGTGACTTTGCTCTGAAAGTTTCTTGGTTAAAATGTATAATTGAGTTTTTAAAAGTAAAATTCCATCTCTCTTCTAAAATTGCATTGCATCATGTTAGAGCCTTAAAATTATGATAGTATGGACCCTCATTTTACCCCGGTACGTTCCCAAAGTACGACCCTATGTTCACTCAATGTGGGAAAGTGTTAAGGATAATCACCAGCCCAAGCCTAGTACCTTTTAGTATATCAAATAGAGACCCGATTGGTCGTTATGCTTGTGATGAGCTAGACCCCATTGGCAAGGACCATGCTTGGGTTGCCCTAAAGTAACATCACCTTGACCAAAGCTCATGTAGTGGCAACAGATACTTCCCCTAGTTAAAATGAACCGTAATACAATGCTTGTCATGTGGGTCATCATGTATTGAACAAAATCAAATGAATTAAGTGGTACCTTCGAGCTGTCAGGAAGGGTATCAGTTTAGGGTTCAGATTCACTTTTAGAGGACAGTGAGACTTTATCTTTAGACTTTTCAGCAGAATTTAGTATGGCTGATCCTTCAAGAGAGTCTGAGGTGACCCGCTCATTGATTGCTGAGGAAGTGGGTAGGAGACTAGAGGAGCTTGAAAATAGGATGATGACAATGATGGGAAATTGGATTGTCGTGATGACACAGCTAGCTGGGCAGCCACTAGTTGCTCCTGCAGTAGGACAAGAGAGGATCCTTCGGTGATTTTGTACCCACCAGTGGCTGAGACCAGGGGTGCACCCGAACCTAAAAGGGTTGTAGATCTTGACGATGATTTCTTTGAGGAGGACCCAGAAGACCCAGTCTCAGTAAATGGTAAGACGCCTAAAGTAAAAGAGGCGATGTGGAAAAAGATGGAAGAGAGGTTTGAGGCCATGACCCGTATGTTGACAGTAGATAGGGGGATGAACCATGAGGATAGATAGTTAGATGTGGACAACCTAATGCCCCAAAATTTCAAGATGCCTGACATTCCCAAGTTTGACGGGACTTCTAACCCAACAGCACACATTAAGAAGTATTCTCTGGTCATGAAGGGTACCACCTTGTCTAAGAAGCAGAAGATAAAGTACTTCTGCTTGAGCCTTACTGGAGCTGCAGTAGATTAGTATCATGGATAGGACAGAAGTTCCAAAAAGGATTGGGATCTGCTGACTGAGGAGTTCCTTAAGCAGTATGGCTGTAATACTCGGATGGAGGTCACCATGAAGGACCTAGAGCTATTATAGTAGAAATCAGGAGAGTCCTTCCATGAGTATCTCACTAGGTGGCAGAATAGGGTTATGGAAATGAAGCATAAGCCCAATAATTCGGAGCTTTATCTGAAATGCAAGTCTATACCTGAAAGAGGGACTAAAGATGAAAGGTCTATACCTTGAAGGATATCACCATAGAGACAGAGAGTGAATTCAGGGCTAGGAGAGTGAGCAATGAAGCCTATGCTAGGAAGGTTTATAGCAATCAGGGGGCAGGCAGGTCAACTGGCACTAGCAGTATTGGTAGGACAGGAAAGATGGCTGAGGTTTCAGCTACGAGAGCAAGCCAAAGGTACATTTTGAAACTAGGCCGACCTCTATCATGGATTCTGAAGAAGCTTGAAAAAGAAGGAAAGTTGGCACCTACGCCGGCTACAACCTAGGGGCAGCCTGGGCATAAGGAGAATCAGTATTATGCATACCATCAACATACTGGGCATCTGACAGATAATTGTGCGAGGCTGGGAAATGAGATTCAGGATCTGATCAATAGTAAGTAGATCACAAATCCTGAATGCCGAGAGGGTAAGAAGAAGCCGGGATATAATGCAGTTTCGCCTCCTATTTTTATGATTGGGTCTAGTTTGCCAGAATGATATGTTTTGCAAGACTTGTATGGAAACGAGTATATTGCTGTCACTTGCCATGAGGCAACTGAAAAAGGGGCCCCCGTGGCAATGATTGATTGTTAGTCCACTAGTAAGACTAGAGAAGAGAATGAGCAAGAGGGGGAAGAGATTATGCCTACTGATCCATGGGATTCAGAGGATGAGAATGTAGGAGCAGTGTATAACACCCTTATACCTGCAAACGGTACGAATATCGGATGTCACCACACTACACTGTAATGCACTTATCAGAATCAGTGAAATTTTTTTTTTCTACAATCACAAACATGCAATAATATTCTTATTGTCAATTAAGTCATTCATTCAAGGACCTATACATATACAGTAAACATAAAATTACATATTTGCATTTAGGTACCTTAACTATGGTATATTGACTCTTAGGTCCTCAACTTTTCCAATAATTCCAATTATGTCCTTATCTTTTCCAATAATTCCATCTATGTCCCTACTTTTTCAATAATTCCATATATGTCCCTTCTTTACCACTTTTATATTAAATTACCATTTTATCCCTATATTTTGTCTAAATTACAAAATTACCCTTATGTTTACACTTTTTACCTAACTTACACCCATTTTTACCGATTAAGTGTAAATTTACTATTTTACCCCTAACTTCCTCATATTTACCATTTAGTCCCTAAACATGGCAAAATTACAATTTAATCCTTAAACTTTACCAAAATTACAAAAATACCATTAGTTCATTCTTTTTACCTTTTTAACCATTATTTAATCATGCAAATTACATTTTGGTCATTAAACAACCATTTTCATGCCAAATTACATTATAGTCCCTAAAAAGTGACCAACTTTCATATTTAACCAATTAATTACATTTTTGCCCTCATTAATCTTTATTAACCTATTTATGGTCAAAATTACCATTATGTCCTCAAAACTTTTTATTTATTCCAATTAAGTCTATTTTCATGCAAATATCATTCTAGTCACAACTTAAACATTTTAAGCTCATTTTTACCAAATTGCCCCCTGTACAAAACTGGCAGACATCTATGGTCCGGATAAACGAGACGTAAACTCGATAGGTTCAATACAGAATAAAGGGACCTCGTGGGACCACCCCTATAGGTTTAATACAAAATAGAGGGACCCCGTGGGATCACCCCTATGATACAGACAACAGAAATACAGATCAATACTGTATTAAGATAGAATAATATACAGAATAGGACCGTCATTGGCCTATAATAAGTGAGACACCATGCTCACACCGGCGGTCTTATGTCCCTATGGCTAGCCGTCATATCCTGAACTAGACTTTACTACCAGATTAATACATAGGGCATCAAAATTTCACTTTCCACATTTTTAAGTTACCTGTCATACTTTTCATGGAATTTTATCATTCTATTCCATTCTTTTCCATACAATTCGATCATTATACATTCAATTTTCATCCATGTGTCATCTCATGCCATAAAACTCATGAAATCATCATGGTACACATGGATACACATATACATACCATTCGGCCATGATGTCAATTTTTCACCATTAGTTCTTTTCAACACTTTTCACATTTGTTTAGGTGATTTAAATTGTCAAATATCATAGCCATGCCATTATTTTACATCAAAACTCATCAAAATCATACTTTATATACATTGATAAATTCAGCCAACATGTCCATCATTCATCATAAATTCTTTTCATCGCCTTTATCATTCATTTAGGTAAATTACATGTCAATTAACTTATTTATATCATTAGTTTTGCATTAAAACATATCAAAATCACATTTTTACTCACTTATTCAATTCGACCAAAGCACACATCATCTATCATGTGAATTTTTATTTCTCTAACTAATTCCATTAGCTAGATTACATGTTAATTTATCTAGTTATATCATTAAGTCACATTAAAACACATAAAAATCTCATTTTGACCTATATATACTATTCGGCCTACATGTTATCCATGGTATATATTTACTTTATTTTCATTTTAATCATTCATAATATCATTTTCAACCTTCCTATACATGACTATATGGTTTGATTCAATTAAACACGCATATTTCACATACTTTATGTTTAAACATAACTAAAAATCATACTTTTAATATGGAAAAAGGAGGATATTGTATCCACTAACCTTATTTTCTTATTCTTCACATCTTAAACATGATTTCTATACCTTTGCTCCTTGAAACACTACGATCTCCATTCATTTCCTCAAGTGGCCAAATATACAATCCAAAGAAATCATCATAAATTTTCTTCCTTTATGCAATATATTTACATAAACATCATCTACATATCCTAAAATACCTATTGGAACCTTTAAACCAATTTAAAAATATCAACTTTACATACCTCAATTTGATACATAAACTCTTCCACTTATTTTCTCCCACTTCTTCCACTTCAAATGAACTATAACCACCACCATTAGATTCTAGAGAGGCTAAACTTTGCTTATGAGGCTTGGATTTGGGGAGAGATGAAGAGAGAATTGAAGAAAATGGAGGAAGAATCAAGATGAACAATCATGCCTTATGGAGAAGGAGGAGAGCTGCTTGAATTCTAGGGATTTCTCTAAAGAAATCTGATGTTCCAGCCTTTATATAGCCTCTCCTAATGGGCCAAATCATGGGTCAATCAATTGGGCCAAACTAAAAGCCCATTTAGGTAATTCAAGCCCATTTTCCAACCAAAAATAATTTCTATCACTTTTCAAACTCAATTCTTCCCAAAATAAATTTCGTAATTCTTAAAATATATAATTTAGCCTCCATGTAAAATTTTAGTTCAATCGGATACCATTTCCCAGTCCGATAATTTCTTACCAATCCGATAACTCAATTTTCTATCTCACCGTAAAATTTATTTTTTGTTACCATTTGATTCTCCATAATATTTCAAGCAAGTCCATACTTTTAGATAATTTTTTTGAGGTCCATAACTCCATTTAGAGTCCGATCAAACTTTGGTCAAACTAGTCAAACCAAAGTCGTCCGACCGGTCCGATTCACTGGTTGAACCAGTTCGGTTAACTTTTCATACTGGACCTTATTTTTACTCTTTATAACTTGTTTAACCTTGGTTTCATCTTAATTAGGGTCCATTTTCGGTCCGGTTCAATTAAATCGGTCCGATTCACCAATTTTTCAGTGTCATCATAAAATTACTATTTTACTACCAAAATGTACTACACACTATTCTAACTCTATCTATGCCTTCAGAAAAATTTTCAGAGATCATTTACTATTTTTAAGGCCTTAGTCAAATTTCGGTCAAACTTAGTTACTATTTAAATCGAACCAGAGGCTTTTCTTCAGTTTGACTTTCGGGTACCTATTTGACCTCATTTTCACTCCAAATCATACTACCAGACTCCTTATCACCTGTACTTTCCAATGGTCCAATAAAATATGTTTTACTAATGGCTTCTCGAGAGATGACCCATCAGGGGGCTTCCTTAGCTTGAGCACGTTTAACCTTCCTTTTCCACTATCTTTTACAGCACAATCACTAATATTTTCACATGAAATTTATACTATAAATTGTACATAATCCACTGATCACTACTAACCCAGTATTCAGGCCATTACATAGTGCCCCGGAGTGGAATGGTGGTTCTGGAAGTAGAGAGGCAACAAGAGCAAGTGCCTGAACTAGTCGAGTTGGGAGAGGATCAAATACAGAAGCAATTAAAGAAGACTACCGCTCAGATATCTATTTGGGATTTATTGAGCCAGTTACCATCGCATCAATAGAGGTTAGTTGAGGCTTTGTGCGAATCTACTATTGCTACCACCATCTCACCATCCGAGCTATTGGAATTGGTTAAGGGGAATCTCGGGGACAATTTGGTATACTCCGATGCTGATTTACCGGTTGAGGGCCATAATCACAATCGCCCCCTATACATCAAGGCACAGATTAATGGCAAACACATTGCTTGCATGATAGTGGATGATGGCTCATCTATAAATGTGTGCCCTTTAGTAGCGCTTCAGGCCTTTGGGTTGGATGAGAGTATGCTAAGTAGGTCTGATCCAACCATCACTTCTTATGATAATTCCAAAAGGCAAGCCTCGGGTACCTTCAAAGTGATACTAAAGACTGGGCCTGGTGAGACAGAGACAGAGTTCGTGGTGTTGCCTATCCCTGCCAACTTTTTGGCTTTGTTAGGAAGACCTTGGTTTCACAAATTGGGGGGAGTGCCCTCTACTATCCATCAGATGATCAAGATACCACACAGGAGGAGGTAGTGATTATCAAAGTTACAAGGGAAAACCAAGTCTCTACCTTGGGAATCGTTAATCAGTCGTTAAATAGTTTCCATGTATCTGTGATAGGGGAAGAGGGGAGCTTAGTGGATTGTCCCCAAGTACTAAATATGATGAAGAAGATGAACTTTCTTTCAGAGGCTGGTTTGGCCAGACACTCTCAGGGCAGCAGTCTGTTATCACCACCAGGGGTCAGAAGGACCGAAAGGGTTTAGGCTGTGGAAGTGGAAATGGCAAGGGGAAGAAGAAGTCAAATGGTATTCCTCATACCTTGGAGAGCTTCGTGCCTGTGTCCTCCATTTGTGCTTACACTGGAGAGGCTGAGCCTCAGTGGGTCAATGGTAGGATCATACCGGGATTTGAGATCTTCAATGATGTATTCAATTAGGAAGTCGGAGTTATTATATCTGCAGAGGGCTTTTAGGATGAAGAAGTCATGACCCAGTGTAACATTTGGGACAAGCCTGAGTCGGAAGAGAATATCACTGAGAAGCTTCTGGCCATCAAGTAGAAGGGAAAGCAGAAAGTTGACGGTGAAGCTCCAGAGCCAAATTTGAAGATCCAGGACTTCAAGATTTCTGAGGTAGCAATCAAACGTCCTCTAGGCGAAGACAACAGTGCACTATCGGTTATGATGTCGGCATCGATAGGAAATGAAGATGATAATTATTTAGATGCTCTTTTTATTTCAAAACTTTTTAATAGTGACAATGTTTGTAATTCTAGTTTCATCAATAATATGAATAACTTTGCTTATTTGTGTGATATCTCTAATGATTTCATTTCGTATGATCACGAATATGATACATTCATTTTTGACATTAATTCAACTGATACGACTATGTTTAATCTTGGGACCTTGGAAAACTTAAGGGAAATATTGATAGCATCCCACATAACTCTTGAAGAGAGAGCGTAATTTGAGAGAATACTGAAAAAATGTGAAAAAGTCTTTGCCTGAACGTACGAAGACATGCCGGGGATTGATAGAGAGGTTGCTGAGCATGCCATCCTGACTTACCCAGAGTGTAGACCAGTCAAGCAGAAGCTTAGGAGACTTAGACCGAAATGGGCACAGAAGGTGAAAGAGGAGGTCCATAAGCAAATTGAGGCCAAATTTCTAGTGGAGGTTCAGTACCCAATATGGTTGGCCAATGTAGTCCCTATATCTAAGAAGGATGGAAAAGTGCAAATGTGTATGGATTACCAAGATCTAAATAAGGCCTATTCGAAGGACGACTTTCCCTTACCTCATATCGATGTACTAGTGGATAGTGCGACCGCTTGCATAATGTACAGCTTCATGGACGGGTATATCGGGTATAATCAGATCCTTAATAAGATAATAGATCAGATTCAGACTGCCTTCATTACTGAGTGGGGCACATTTGCATACAGGGTTATGCCCTTCGGGTTAAAGAATACGGGAGCGACTTATCAAAGGATGGTTACGAAGATTTTAGATGACTTGATCCACAAGGAAGTTGAAGTGTATGTTGATGACATAATGATTAAGTCCACTACCAATTGAAGTGTATGTTGACGACATGACTTGATCCACAAGGAAGTTGAAGTATTTGAGGCTTTAGAAAAGTTCTTTCGAAGGATCAATAAGTAAGACCTCTGCCTCAACCTTAAGAAATGTGTCTTCGAAGTTATCTCGGGGAAGTTGCTGGGACACATAGTGAGTCAGAGAGGAATCGAAGTGGATCCTGATAAGGTTAAAGCAATTTGAGAAATGGTTGTACCTCAAAAGGAGAAGGAAGTTAGAAGTTTCTTAGGAAAGCTTCAGTACATCAGTCAATTCATTGCTAAGCTAGCTTTGGTATGCGAACCAATATTCAAGCTTCTCAAGAAGAATTTGCCAGTCAAGTGGAACAGTGATTGCCAGACAACTTTTGATACTATCAGGGACTACCTTCTGAACCCACCTATTATGAGAGCACCATGGCCTGCTAAGCCTCTAATCTTGTATTTGGCCATAGAGGACAATTCAGTGGGTGCCATGATGGCTTAAGAAGACGAGTTCGGAATGGAGTTTGCTGTGTACTACCTCAGTAAGAAGTTCTTACCTTATGAAACTAAATATGTTGAGGTTGAGAAGATCTGCTTGGCGATAATTTTGGCCTCTAAGTAGTTGCAGCATTACTTCCATTCATTCAGTGTACAGGCGGTTGCCCAGCATAACCCGCTCAGATACCTTCAAGAAGCACCTTCTTTGCTAGGAAAGATGGGAAGATGGTTGCTACTGTTGTAAGAGTTCGATATCGAGTATGTAACCAGGAAAACCATCAAGGGAAGAGCTGTAGCTGAGTTCTTAGCTGAACATCCTATTGAGGGAGACCAGTTTGAACACAATTTCCCAAATGAAGATGTCACAGCCATAGCAGCACAAAGGTGGCAGATGTATTTCGATGGGGCAGTTAACAATAAAGGGGCAGGAGCAGGGATTATTCTTACGACCCCAGATAGTGAGAAGCTACCATTAGCCAAAAAATTGAGGTACAAAGCTACTAATAATGAAGCAGAATATGAGGTTTGCATCTTCAGGTTGGAAGCACTGCTTGCCCTAGGGGCAAAGATCGCAAAAGTCTTCCGAGATTCATCCTTAGTAATCCATTAGATCAGAGGGGAGTGGTCAGTTAAAGAAGAGAGGCTATTACCCTATGTGAAGTACTTGAGAATGTTAAGTAGCCAGTTTGAGACTTGCACTTTTCAATTTGTCCCTAGGGATGAGAATCAATTGGTTGATGCTCTCACGACATTGGTATCCATATGGGATAATCCGGTAGGGGTTGCTATGAGACCCGTTCTGATCTTTAGTTCAAAAAAGCCTTATTTGGAAATCGAGTAGTTGATGGAGGTTGAGGTTCCCAATGGAAACCCTTAGTACTACGATATTCAGAATTATTTAGAAAGGTCAGTTTTTCCAGAAGAAGCCACCGAGACAGAGCAAAGAATGATTCGAAAGTTATCCACTCAATTCATCAGTGTAGATGGCACTTTGTATATGAGGCAAGCTAATGGTATACAATTTAGATGTCTAACAGAGAAAGAGGCTAAAAGGGTTATGAAAGAGGTTCATGCCGGAGTCTGTGGAGCTCACATGAATGGCTTAGCTTTAGCAAAGAAGATCATGTGCGAAGGATTCTATTGGCACATAATGGATACGGATTGTTCAAAGTATGTGAAGCAATGCCAGTTATGACAACAATACATGAATTTTAGACATGTGACAGTTTCGGAGCTACATAACTTGACGTCTCCATGGCAATTTGCAGCTTGGGGAATAAATATCATAAGGGAGATATGTCCTACAGCTTCTAATGGGCATAGGTTCATCATAGTCGCCATTGATTACTTCACCAAATGGGTTGAAGCTGAATCCTTTAAGAAGATTGATGCCAGGGGCATGGCCAGATTCATCGACCAGAATTTGATATTCAGATATGGCCTCCCGCACCACATTATGTCTAATAATGGGGAAATTCATCGAAGAAATTAAACAGGTGCTTCAGAGACATGGAATCCAGCATTATAAGTCTTCTCCTTACCGACCTCAAGCTAATAGCGTGATTGAAGCAGCAAATAAGAACGTCAAAAGAATATTGGCCAAGATGGTACAAAGCTATAAAGACTGGGCAGAAAAGATACCCTTTGCACTTTGGGGTTATAGAACCACAGGCAGAACCTCGATTGGAGCAACGCCATTTTCTCTAGTATATGGAACTGAAGCGATTTTGACAGTTAAAATCGAGCTGAAATTGTTAAGGGTAGTTATGGAAGCCGAAATTCCAAAGGAAGAATGGGCACAGTAGTATTACTGCAGTTGAATCTATTGGATGAAGATAGGTTGCGAGCTTATTATCACAACTAGGTTATCAGAAGAGGTTAGCTCAGTCATTTGGCAAGAAGGCACGAAAGCACCCATTGAAAGAAGAAGATCTGGTCTTCAAGATGATGAGGCCGGGAGTGCAAGACATCTGGGGAAAATTTAGACCAACCTGGGAGGGTCTATTTGTGCTAAAAAAGTTGCTAACAAAGAAGCATCGATTTTAGCAGACAACGATAGGAATGAATTTAAAGACCCGATTAATGTCGACAAATTAAAAAGATTCCATGGCTAAAGACCAAAAATCAAAAGAAAAGAATAAATTCCTCACGGGTCGAAAACCGAATAAAGGCGGCCTTGCTAAAATTGGGCGCCCTGCCAAGGTGAAAACCAAAAGGCACCCTGAGCAAAAATTAAGGGCTGAGAGAAAATGATCAATCATGAAAACCCAAAAGGGCCGATTGATAATAGGAGTGGGGCGCTTATAGGATTTATCCCTAGATTAGGAATAGTCTTGCATTTGCTTGAATTTGGTCAAATGATAATCATAAGTCATGAAATCATATAGAGATATACATGAATCCACAATGAAGAATTCATGTTGCATTATTTTTCAGTTCTTTTATAAAAAGAAGATAAAAAAAAAAGCATTCTTTATTAAGTCCATCTGATCTAATGGTTATCCCCTGAGTACTTTCTGGCAGGCCAGATGTAAAGGTCGATCAAGCTTGTTGTTAACAACTTAAAAAAAAAAGAGAAAAGAAGAAGAAAAGAAAGGAAATAAATAAAAAATAATAAAAAAATAAAATAAAAAATTAATAAGAAAAAAAATAAAAAAAATAAAAAATAAAATAAATAAATGAATAATAAATAAAAGTCGTTGAGTTGAATTGGGATCTCCTCAAGCAAAAATAAGGCATAGGGTTATGTGAAAATCCAAAAGGATTCATTTCCCATAAAGAGAAGCTAGTGTGAAAATCTACGAGGGACGCGCTACCTTTAGAATAATGACGAATGACAGCAAGAATGGTCAGGGGCTGCCAGTCGCAAGTTGCAGAGTCAATGCAGAGGGAATCCGGGCCAGGAATCATCCCAGTCGAGATCCTCGAGAATGAGATTGTGCCTCGATACTTGGGCCACTTGAATGAATTTATCGCTCGCATTTTGCATAGCATGTGCACATTCACACGCATAATTTACCCCTACATCTGGGTTTTTCATTTTGCAGGAAATATTAGGCACTTAAAATATCTGAAAAGACACCCCCAAACATTCAGGCAGTATTCGAGAATTCTTGAAAAAAATAAAAAATAAAAATAAAAATATAATAATAATAATAAAAATTTATTTGAGCAAGGGGTGGGCTGGCCGCCCCTCGGCCACCGAGGGCCAGCCTGGCCTCCCCTTGGGGAAGGATGGCTGCCCCTCTCATTTCTTCACTCTCATTTTTTTTTTAATTTCTTTTGCTTTGGGTGGTTTCTTGGCCATTTCTTCTTGGTCTTAACTTCGTTTCACGCGCCATTTGTGTCAAAACGATCTCAATTTTATTGCCTATGTAGTGATCTATTTTTTTTAGTTTTTTTTATCATCAACTACCAGGTCAGTTTTTGAAGCACTTTATGTTGTTTAATTATATATTTTGTATATATTGTTATTATTTGTGCTAGAAATACTTTTTTTTTAGGCAAATGCATGTTGTTTAATTATTTTATTTTACATAGCTTATTAATTTTGTGCCAGAATTTTTTTTTTTAGGCAAATGTATGTTGATATCTTGTATAGTTCATTTATGTTACAATGATATTTTATAATGTATAAACCTTGTGTGAATGACGCATGTGCATGAGATTTGCAATAATTGATAGATTGTAAAATTAGCATGGAATTAATTTAAAAATGAAAGAAAATTCACAATAAAATGTGTACATAAATAATGTTGGCACTGTAAATGAATGCTTATGACAAGTCTGTTTGTGTGACATGATCCTGCTTGTTGAATTTGATGTTAGGGCTTGAGGTCTATCCTTGTATAAATTATGAGTGCAAAAGTTAGGATTTTTTCCTGCAAAAAAAAAAATAATAGCATAGTGCATGAATGTTAAAATATTATGTGATATGCTTTATTATCGTCTAATAGGTTAATCTTTCCTTAGGATGACTCCATGACGTGATAGGGCTCCAGCTCCCAAAGACATCCCTCCACCGAAATGGATGGGCAATGCTCATAGGCTCAAATTTGAGACACTGGCCCAGGCATAGCTCACCTCTAGCAGGTTCATGTCCAGACCCTTCTTAGAGCAGCTGGGCATGTGGGAGAAGGTGAACGGTTTATTAGAGGTGGCAGGTTGGATAGATTTTTCTTGACCGGCCTATTAGATGTACCCTGAGGTCACTAGGGAGTTTTTAGCCACTTTAGAGTACAAAGGGCTCCAAAGGACAGATACGCAAACCGGGACCATGACTTTTAGGGGTCAGAGATGTCAGGCATTCCATGAGCTACAGACAGTTTACCGTAGCTATGCGCCTCCCAGTTAGGGATCATGTGCAGACTCTGGATAGGAGTGTTACAGCGCAGCATTGGGAGATGATCACATTACCAGGGCCGTTATGACCATAGCACAGCGAAGAGCACATTATTGGTCTCGCAGGCCTATAGGTACATCCAGAAGGTCTTGGGCAGCAGTTATTTGGGCAGGATGGGGAGTCCAGGGGGTATAAATGCCACAGAGATTTCAGTTTTATGGGCTATGGCTACTGGGACACGACTCAACATCAGCCATGAGATACTATCAGGCTTGTTCAGAAAGGGGCGGGGTCCACATTGCAGATATGCATAGGTGGAGTCATCACCAGGTTATTGCTCTCACTAGGGTATGACCCCAGTGTATTTAGGCCACCTTTGGATACAAATATTTATGTGGACCTAGCGACGACCAGAGCTATAGGCATGGTTGAGCAGATGTCGAGTCACCCTGGAGTGTATCAGTTGCTTATGGTCACAGAGACCAGACTGCTTTATGACCTAGCCCCACTTCTAGTTGTTATGCTAGGCGGAGAGCACCATCAGCCAGAGGATGAGCAGCATCCCCCAGAGCTAGAGGTAGAGCCTAGCATGCCACTGAGTGGTATTGGTACTGGATGTAGATTATCTATTGAGCACTCCACCACCTCAGTCACTTCCTCCATATGATCATATGCCACCTTCTCCTATAATACATAGGCATGGTGTAGACCCCCATGCATATGAGAGGTTTCACCTTTACAGTTGTCCGAATTACTCAGGGGCATCCACTTCAACGGCTCACCCCCAAAGCCCAGTAGAGGGTAGGGACAGTCTAGCCTAGAGGTTCTTATCCGGTCTATGCACACAGATATGATGGTAGCATTAGTCGCCCATAGCCAGTGCACAGATGATAGCCTTACGGTGATGGACTAGCGCTTTGATGAGGGATTTGGTCATTTGGGTCGATGTATGGATCGGTTTGAGGTGTCCATGACGGCTTCCCACACAACAACTGCATAAAGGGTGGATGAGGCCCTACAGGTGGTAGACGAGGCTGCTGGCATGACGAGGCTAGAGGTTGAGATGCTGAAGGGGATGATCCCCGGTATCTCGTAGTCAGTGACAACCTATGAGAGAGTACGGATACTAGGCTCACCGAGGTGAGTGGCTACATTGGCGGGCATACCCAGACCCTCAGAGCATTTGGGGTATGTATTCATGAGCTGAATGAGATAGTGCAGACTGTCATTCGACCTTTTCAGGAGGGACAATTGTGTATGGTGATTCAGGAGCCCCAGATGCCACTCCCTAGATCTCTGCAAGTAGAGGTATTTGATAAGCCAGCCGCCTTTGTAGGACCAGACATGCCGATGGTGCACTTCCCAGGCGAGAGTGACCTTGAGGAACGCACTGACTACCTGTAGTTGATATTCAGGGAGACCACCTGTCATGATTTTTAGCTTTATTCATTTTTGTACTAAACGGATATATTTTGCATGCTGATGATCATTTTTTTCCTTTATTTCTTTAGTGTACTTTTGACATGGCAAAGATAAAAGTAATATATATGAAATGACAATCCACAAATGATAAAATGAGAAAATGAGATAATAACAACTAAACCTTCGTGAAAGGTAAATGATTAAAATAATTATCATTATAAATTGATTTAACGGAGTTTATTTTATTTAGGGAACAGCTGAGGCTATGCTATAGAACAACCACGCACTTTGTGAGTCTGGAGTAGACTCGGTGCAATTCAGGAGAACACCCCGTGTTTTGTAAGTCTGGAGCATACTCAGTGCATCGCCATTTGAGGATGGCACCCGTACTTTATAAGTCTAGAGTAGACTCAGTGAAGTTTAGGAGAACAATTCCTGCGCTTTATAAGTTTGGAGCAGACTTTGCGCATTACCATATGAGGATGGCACCCATGCTTTGTAAGTCTGGAGTAGACTCGCTACAGTTCAGGAGAATAACTCGCATTTTGTAAGTCTAGACCCAGTGCATCGCCATTTTAGGATGGCACCCGCACTTTGTATGTCTGGAGCAGACTCAGTGTAGTTCAAGAGAACAACCCTGGCACTTTGTAAGTTTGGCGCAAACTCGGTGCCTCACCATTTGAGGATGGTACCCGCACTTCGGAAGTCTTGAGAAGACTCGGTGCAACACAGAAGGATGACAACCGATCCATAGTCTAGATGTTAACTTAAAGAGACGATTTCCTTCTCGTAGCAACAGGAAGGTAGCTGCCTCAAGTATGTGCTTCCTTCCTTTCTCTGAATTTTGGCTCACCTAGGCACCTACGTGTTAGTTTTCATAAAATTGGGGGCAACAGTAGACACTGTATCCCGAGACGGTCCAAGATCAGGATTACCCAATGATGAAAATAAAGACCGATTCATAGGCAAGAAAATATGAATTGATCGTCTCCCTGTTAAGTTCTTTTGTCTTTCTCAAAATGCTTTTAATTTATTTATTTTTATTTTTATTTTTATTTTTATTTTTATTTTTTGGAAAAAAAGATTATTTTGGGTTTTCATTCGGAGGGCGCACAAGCTTCTTCTTGCTGGGAGAGGAACGCGTGGGCGAAGAGCTACTAGTGTCGCGCGCGCTCGTGCACACACGCAAGGGGCTCTGCCCCCTTGCATGCTGGAGCGCCCGCCTCATAGGGGGGCCCGCGCGTGAGAGGTCGCCCCTACGCGCAGGCAACCACATGGAAGCCCGTATGAGGGCACCGCTGGGCGCAAGCGGCCACATGGTAGCCCAGCGTAAGGGCGTCCCTGCGTGCGGGCACCCACTTGGCAGCCACGTGCGAGGGGCGCGTGCGAGGCCGCCCCTGCTCGCGCATGGGTGCCCCTGCACACGGGCAGCCACGGGGCAATAGCGCGCAAGGCAACCTCTCGGTGGGCTGCTCTTTGCCGCTGTCCCTCCTTCGGACATTCTGTCCTTCCTTCTGAAGTGGGATTTTGCCACATTTTGCAGGGGCTACTGTCCAAATCGAACTGAAAAAATCTAATTTTTTCAATTTCTATGTTTTTTAGGTGGATTATATAAGAAGAAGGGAGAGAAAAAACAAGGAGCTGAAAAAAAAAAGAAGATTTTTTTGAACAAAAAATGTTGGATTTCTTGAGAGCAAAGAACCCATTTTTCCTTAAAAGTAAAAATTCTTTCTTTGATTTCTTGGACTTAAAAATGTTTGTTGAGTTTGGATTTAACTTGAGGAAGGGAAAATCAATTCCCTTAGCTTGGGTTTCTCATCAAACAAAAAAAAAAAATCATTTTTTGAGTTTTAGTGTTCTTGAGTTTTTGAGATAAAAACTTTAGATTTTTCTTGAATCTTTTTTACTTTGATTTCAAATCTTGACAAGGGGAACGTATTGAGAACATCTTGCTTCCAGATTATCTACTCTGAGTGTAAAGATCTTGAACCCATTTTTATTATCTCATTTTATTTTCTCAGTTTACTTTTCTTGCATTAATGAATACATGAACAATGACTTAATGAATATGTGTCTTCGAAGTTGAGATTTATATTTCTTTGATATGTTTTTCCAATCTTTATCTTGTTTTTGGCATGAGAATGGAAAAATGTACATGATTTGTGTGTGAAAAACCAAGTTTTAGTGTTTATTTTTTTTGGAAAATCTTGAGTTTCCAAAGGTTGCTCCACCTCCCTCCCCCTTAGGGGAGGGAAGAAGGTGAGGGACGGGCTGGCCGCCCCTCACCTCATGTGGTGTCCCTTTGCGTGCCTTTATCCCGTTTTGACTCGATTTTAATCCGTTCGATGCATTTTTCTTATCTGTTTTTTTGATAATTTTTTTTCTTTTTAGTTTAAATGTTATTTTCTGCTTTATGATGTTTATTTTTCTTATTTTCATTTTCATTTAGTTGATTTTAGAATTATTGCTAATATTTTTCATTGTTGTTTTATTTCGGTTTAAAATGTGATTTTGCTTGTTTAAGCATTTTCGTGACCAAATGGAGGGGTCATGATGTGTAGGAGGCTACGGTATTTCGGTGAGATCTTACCTATCTCTCATTTGTATGATTGTGTTTGTTTGTAAATAAAATTGTTTGATTTTATGCACATGTCGAATAAAAAAAATCACAAAAATATTTTTATGACTAAATTTGGATTTTTATTAATAAATTAAGACCGATGTCCTTGATTTTAGCCAAGAAATGCAAAAATATTACAAATTAAAATGAAAAGTTAGTTTTCTCAAAATGGCAGTAATTCGTCCCGATTTTCAAGCCAATAGCCGAAACAACTCTTCGATCCCCTTTTAAGTGAGCATAAAGGAATCAATATTTCTAAACCGAATAAATATCCCGATTTATGCATGTCATCCCTTTTGATTGACTTTGCTTGATTGTTTAGCTTTATGTTTATATCTCATGGGCCCTTGTAATTAATTATTTTTTGGGGCAATTTTGTTTAGCATTTCTTTCCATTTAGGGATTGTATTTGTCCCAATTTCCATTTCAATTTTGTTTAGTTTTTCTTTTCATTTAGGGGATTGTATTTGTCCCAATTTCCATTTTGTAATGGTGTGGCTTTGTGTGTTTACCGCTTTATTTAAAGCTTTCGTTTACCGTTTTCTCGATGTTTGAATTGTGCCTTTAATAAATTGCATTAATCATGTGAGATGAGAGATGGAATTTTCTAACCTAAAAACTCATTTATAACTAATCAAGACATTAATAAGAGTGGAGTTCTGAACCACTCTCTAGTTTAGACCATAGAGGTTAGACGACGTTTCCCAATTTCTCATAAATTGGGTGGCGACTCCAAAATATCTTGAAGGTGCCCAAAGGTTTCATGGGACTAGATGAACTTCCCCAATGCTCTATTGGATAGGGATTCCAAAATGTCTCGTGTTACCCAAGATCGAATGATGCGAACCATCCCTCGAGCCCTAAAAGTGGGCCTCAAAAAGGGAAGCCTTCCCCTTAGGTCGGTTCGGCGCGCATCACACATACGATCTAACACCCTTGCCACATCTCGAGACATCTTAAGCAGAGCCTCCATTGGTACCATTGGAACATTTCTTTCAACACTCCTTGGTACAAAAAGACTAGATATAAACAACTTTGGGTCTCTTAGATTAACACTTTCTGCGGTCTCCTCTCTAGCTTCCTGAGAAGGATCCATCAATCTATACAAGGATATAGCATTAGGTCAACACAACTATATGCATTTCTATTCTACACTTTGTCCAGAAACGACTAAACCTAGGCTACGCTCTAATACCACAACCTGTAATGCCCCTCCCCGACCGCACACATAAGCTCCCTAAGGCAGTCGAAGAGGGTCGCCATGCACACATCAAATTACGTATACACACACAACTTAGTTATAAACAAAATACTAAATTAACAAATTTCTTCTAAAGCAACACGATACATTCCATATCATACAATAATATACATATCGTTAGCTGTCAACTTATATTACATATTGTTAACTTTTTTGTACATGAAAATAACTTATAGTTACAAAACTCAGTTATTACATCACTTTTCTTTTACATGCCAAGAACTTGAAATTAAAAAATACATATTACAAAAGAATCTACACGAACAGTGGACCTTAATGTGTTGACTAGAGAAGATGCGGGACCATCTTTCACGCGCGCTTTACTTTAGAACCTATAGGAATTATCACCTGCGCTAAGCGATAGCGCTTAGTGGGGAAACAACAGACAATATCCATTCATAGCAAACATTGAATATCGTTATATACATACTTTGTAGTAATACACCATATAGTATATCAATTACCATTCCTATGCATATATGTATTTATTTAACATTATCAATAAACCATATTTTTAAATTCATATATCACGTCACACTCTCATAACACATAGTATTCACATTACTTATTATTAATTCATCATTAATTTCTTACCTTGCTTGCATATTATTAGAAGTGGATAATGGGATATCGCATTAGTACTTATAAGTACCAGAAATCACATTAGTATTCGTAGATACAACACTTACGCATTAGTACCTATAGGTACCGATATATTCATATGCACATATACACTTATGTGAATCCAAATGGGATTCTAAATGCATTGGAGATTACAAACGAGAATAAAAAATGCTTCGACTATGGCACTTGACCCTATAGGAATGCCTATCTATCCACGACTCAACTTGCAAGCTAAATTATTAATCATATTAATGTTCATATTATTGCATTGTATAACATCCATATAACCGCATTAAACAACATCATAACATTTGATATCTTGCACACACATATGGCTTATCAAACAAGCCCACGTGTGACGCGCGCCAAACCTAGCAAAGGCCCTCGCTGAACCCGCTTTTAGGGCTAGAGGGATTGGTTCACGTCATTTTGATTTTGGGTGCCATGAGACATTTTGGATGTCTCCTTCCCAATAGAACATTGGAAAGGATCATCTAGCCTCATGACGCCTTTAGGCACATTTGAGGTATTTTGGAGTCACTACCCAATTTATAAGAAATTGGGAAAGGTCTCTAACCTCTATTGGTCTAAAACCAGAGATGGTGTCCGGAACTTCACTCTTATTTATGTTTTGGTTAATTATAAATGAGTTTTTAATTTCCTAAAATTCTACCTCTTATCTCACACGATAATGCATTTAATCAAAGCGCACTACAATCATTCAAAAGGAATAAAGGAAAGCAGTAAAGAAAGCGGTAAATAAAACGATTAAAAAAAGCAATAACCACATCAAGCACACAATTACAAGAGAAATTGGGGCGGAATACAACCCCAAATAAAAGTTAATTTAAAAATATAAATTGGGAGGGAATACAATCCCCAAATGAAACTAAATAATATTGCCCCAAAATTAATTACAAGGGCCCAAAATGTATGAACATAAATTTAAAACAAACAACCAAACTCAAACATAAGAAAAACATACATGAATCGGGGCCTTCGTTTGGTTTAGGAACATTGTTTCCTCCGCGCTTATTCGAAAAGGGATCGATGAGTTATTCGATTGCTAGTTTGAAAAACCGGGTTGAGTGATCCCATTTTTGGAGAAGATTAACTCTTCGTTTTATTGTGACATTTTACATTTCTTGGCCATAATGAGGGACATTGGTCTCAATTTTATTAGTAAAAATTCCAATTTAATTATGAAAATGTTTTTGTGATTTTTTATCTCATGCGTGCATAAATAAAATATTTATTTACAAGCAAACATAAACACATGAAGGGATAGAAAACGTCTCACCAAACGACATAGCCTCCCACGCATTACAACCCCCTCTACGTGGTAGCGGGAATACTCAAATAATGCAACTCAAATTTTAATCTCAGACAAAAAATAATATATTAAAAATATTAGTAATAATTCCTAGTGGATTAATCAAACGAATGCGGAAAAAATATAAGACATGTTAATTTAATGTACAAATATTTACATGCAAATAAATTAACACAAGTCATGCCAAAAATAAAAACTATGGCGAAAAGGGAAACAATATAATCATAATGACAATAACATAATAACAATAATAATATCAACATAGTAAAACAAACATGAAATAATAATATCGATAATAACAATAATAATATGACACAATAATAATAGTCACAATAATAATCACAACAACAACAACAACAACAACAACAATAATAATAATAATAATAATAATAATAATAATAATAATAATAATTGCACAACAACAACAACAACAATAATAATAATAATAATAATAATAATAATAATAATAATAATAATAATAATAATAATAATAATAATAATAATAATAATATTAATAATAATAATGATAATGATGATGATATAAGATAATAATAACAAAATACAATAACAACAACAACGACAATAACAACAACAACAACAACAACAACAATAATAATAATAATAATAATAATAATAGTGGTGACATAATAATAATAATAATAATAATAATAATAATAATAATAATAATAATAATAATAATAATAATAATAATAATAATAATAATAATAATAACAATACCATGAAATAATAATAATAATAATAATAATAATAATAATAATAATAATAATAATAATAATAATAATAATAATGACAAAAGGACAATAACGGGAACAACAGGAAAATAATACTAATGATAATAATGGTAAAATCATTAACAGGAAACACAGACATATTGATAACAATAAATAACAAAATAACAATGATGCTAATCAAGTTAAAACACAAAGAAATTAAGTTAAAAGCAAAAATAATACATCAACAGTGGCATCAAAATTAAAAATGCTAAACATAGATAATAAACGTGATAACAATAACGAAATAACAATATTAACAATAATAAATGATGAACAAAAATAAATGAGAACGGGTCCAAAAATGTTTACCCTCTGAATTTATAGATCGAAGAAAACGGTGTCTTGATCCATCCTCCTTGTCGAATTTTCGGTAATAACTACAAAAATATTTAAGAAAAAAAAAATTAAAGTTTTAGATAAATAAAACTCGAGAACTATTTTTTACAGGGATAATACAAAACAAAGGAAATTGATTTTCCTTGCTTGAAATAAATCCCTGACTGGAAAATACTTTGAAGAAAAAAAAGAAGAAGAAAAGATTGACTTTAAAAAAATCTAAATATTTTTTGCTTTTGAAAACCTTCGGCTGCTCCAAAACTTGAGAGAAAAAAATATGCAGTCCCCCAAGAAAATGAAGACACAGACCCTTTTAATTTTTTCATCTCCCAAAATAGAAAAAATCAAGCTAACTTTCTAATTTTATTTTTTTTCAAAATAACACCAAAATGTGAAAAAAAAGGCTTGATTTTGCAGTTCCTGGACTGCAAAAATCAGGTGAGAAAAGCATCAGGTGCGGCCTCGTGTGAGGCCGCATCTCACGACCCTCACATGTGAGGGCACATCTCACCAAAGTGAGATGTGCCTCACTTGAGGCCGCAACAAAAATATTATTTTTTTTCTTTTTCTTTTAAAATTAAATCTTTTCTTTTTTTTTTCTTTTTCTTAAAATTAAATCTTTCTTTTAAATATTTATCTTTAATTAATTAATTTAATTCCATTTACAAAAATAATGTTTCCTACTTTTTTCTAATTTAATTTTTTTTTATAATTATATATATTTATTTGTTTATTTTTTATTTTAAAAAAAAAGGGTCTGGATAAGGGAAACATCATCTTTGACATCTTTGCTTGTGAACAGGCAACGCTTTTATCATCGGGTAATCCTGATCTTGGACCGTCTCGGGACCTGGTGTCTATAATTGTCCCCAATTTTGGGGAACCTAGAACTTAGGTGCTTGGGTGAGCCAAAATTCAGAAAAGAAAGGAAAGAAGCGCGTACCTGAGGTGGTCGTCTTTCCAGACTGGATGAAGTTGTTGCGGGTAGTTACCGTCTGTTCGTCGACGTGTTAACCCCTGTTGCTTTGGGATCTAACCTGTGTAGTGTCTAGTCTTATTGATGTGGTCTGTAATTGAGCTTAATGCGGTGTCTAACCTCTTCCATTGTGGCATCTAACCTGTGCGGTGTATAGCCCCAACCGTGTCGGTATCTAATCTATTGATGCAGATATACTCATAGATTGAAAGGTTTGGGAAAATTTTGGAAAAATCTTAATGCTCCGAAGAGATTGAGAATGCCTTGGAAAAAGGACTTAAAAATAATGCTCCGAAGAGACTGGGAATGCCTTGGAAAAGGACTTAAAGATAATGCCTCAAAGAGACTGAGAATGCCGTGAAAAAAAAAGGACTTAAAGATAATGCTCCAAAGAGACTGAGAATGCCTTGGACGAAGGACTTAAAGATAATGCTCCGAAGAGACTGAGAATGCCTTGGAAGAAGGACTTAAAGATAATGCTTCGAAGAGACTGAGAATGCCTTGGAAAAAGGACTTAAAGATAATGCTCTGAAAAGACTGAGAATGCCTTGGAAAATGGACTTAAAGATAATGCTCCGAAGAGACTGAGAATGCCTTGGAAAAAGGGCTTAAAGATAATGCTCCAAAGAGACTGAGAATGCCTTGGAACAAGGACTTAAAGATAATGCTCCGAAAAGATTGAGAATGCCTTGGATGAATGACTTAAAGATGATGCTCCGAAGAGACTGAGAATGGCTTGGAAAAAGGACTTAAAGATAATGCTTCGAAGAGACTGAGAATGCCTTGAAAAAAGGACTTAAAGATAATGCTCCGAAGAGACTGAGAATGTCTTGGAAAAAGGGCTTAAAGATAATGCTCCGAAGAGACTGAGAATGCCTTGGAACAAGGACTTAAAGATAATGCTCCGAAGAGACTGAGAATGCCTTGGACGAACGACTTAAAGATGATGCTCCGAAGAGATGTAGAATGCCTTGGAAAAAGGACTTAAAGATAATGCTCCGAAGAGACTGAGAATGCCTCGAAAAAAGGACTTAAAGATAATGCTCTAAAGAGACTGAGAATGCCTTGGAAGAAGGACTTAAAGATAATGCTCCGAAGAGACTGAGAATGCCTGGTTTCATTTGCTTGGGGATTGAATCTCCTTCTTTCACCGGGCACTTCCTGACCTTCTTTCCAAATGATTGAGCAAGTCTTTTCTGATAAATCTGATTGCGATAATAAGCCTACGACCTGTCTCATCTAACACGTTCAACTGCTGCAATCAGTTCTTCATCCAGTCGGCTTTTGGGATCTGGTTTTCCATGATTACTTTCAGAGGTCCGAACTCTGCCCCCAATAGGAAACACTACTTCCATTGTAGAGGTTCTTGCAGTGGCCCTATATCTCTAGAGTGCAGAAGGTAATTCCTCTACCAAATATTTGTAGCCTCGAATCATTTTGACCAAGACCTTCTTGACATTCTTGTTAGCATCCCCTACTGTCCCATTGGTTTGAGCGCAGTTCAGAGAGGACTGGTGATGCTTAATGCCATATTTTCGGAGCGACTCCCAAGCTTCAGGCACAAACTGCCCCCCGTTCTTGAACACGATGTGGTGTGGGGGACCATATTGACATATCAGATTCCTTTCGGTGAACTTATCCATATCCCGAGCGTCAACTTTCCTGAGGGACCCAGCTTCCACCCACTCGGTGAAGTAGGTGATAGTAATTATAGTGGACCTATATCCATCAGAGGCCATAGGGATATTTGTTCCCATAAGCTCGAGCAATCTGTATCCGTTGTAAGTCAATAGAACCCTTTTGGTCCTTTTCGATAGCCAAAGAACCATGACAAAGTACGGGTATTTGTAGATCAATGGGATTTGAACAAAACTTGCCCCCAACCCCCCCCCCCCCCCTTTTTTTGTTTCTTCTTTCTTTTTTTTTTTGTTTTGTTTTTGTTTTTTTTTTTGTTTTTTTGTTTTTTTTTTTACAATCTTTGTTCAAATCCTGATAGATCACACATGCATGCACTTCTCTTTTTAACTACCGGGACCACGTTGACCACCCAAGTCGGGTGTTATACTCTGATAAGAGATTTAGTCTTGCTTTCGCTTGCGGATTTCTTCTTTTAATCTTTTCTGTCCATTCTGGCTTGAGTCTTATGAGCTTCTGCTTGACTGATCCATGACCTGGACATGTTGGTATAGCGTGTTTGGTGACTTCATGATCATCTCCCGGCACGTCTTCGTAGGTCCAGGCAGAGACTTTTTCATCTTTTTTCCTTATTTTCTCTCTTTTAATCTCTCTTCAGGAGTCACATCAGATGCTATCAAGATTTTCTTTGGGTTTCCAAAGTTCGGAGATTAAATAGAGTGGCATCATTTGAATCATTATTAAATATGAATGTGTCATGATTATGCATAGTGAAATCACAAGCAAATATCACACAGATAAGTGAAATCATTCATTTCATTTAATAAAAACCAGAATAAAAAATGTCATTGCCAAATAGTTCCGGAATAAAAAGAACATCCAAATAGCTATATTCTTCCAGTTTCCACCAGCACAGCTATTTTGGGCTATGGTTTATCACCATCCGCGGGAACCGTCTTCCTCTCCACTTAGGTACTCAATTTGTCTTCCTCTCCTTCTTCCGATCTTCTAGGTCAGACATTAATTCTTGAATACGATCTCTCAAAAGACGACAATAGTCTGTTCTATGCCCTGTGTACTGGTGATATGCACAATATCAGTCTGTTCTGTGTCTGGGCTGTCGTTGGCTTAGGGCAGGCCCGACTGGCAAGGGTCATAACTTCCCTTCCTTGATGAGACAGGTGAAATGCCAAGACAATGGCCTACCTGAGATAGTGAGGTGGCGTCGAGTCATTCCCGTGGCTGAAACTTCTGCTGCCCCAGCTTTGCTCCCGCTACCACTGCTGCTTCCTTTGCTTTCACCCAAGGCCAAGTTTGCAGGCTTAGCCATTTTGTCTAGATGTTCGGCCTCAGCTTCAATGGCTATAACTTTGAGCGACTTCCAGTCTTTGAGTCCCTTCATCTTTAGTGCCTCTCTTAGGTATGGGCTAGCATTCCTAATGAACAACCTTATCTGGTCAGGGGTATCAGGTTTTCTCTTCATTTCCATGACCCGGTTTCTCCATCTCTTGAGGTACTCCTGGAATGACTCCTTGGGTCTCTACCGCAGTAGCTCTAGGTCTCTCAGAGTGACCTCCATTCTTGTGCTGCAATCATATTGCTTAAGAAATTCTTCAGTCAGCAAATTCCAATCCTCCTTAGACCTTCTGTCCAACCCATGGTACCAATCGACTGTTGGACCTATTAGACTAAGGCAAAAATACTCTACCTTCTGTTTCTTCGTCAGTCCTATACCCTTCATGATCAGGGTGTACTGCTTAACATGTGCAAAAGAGTCCAAAGTACCGTCAAATTTTGGCAAGTCTGGCATCTTAAACCTCTGAGGCAATAGCTCCTCATCACTCAACTCCATATCATCAGGGTTGATCCTTCTTTCAGCTGACAGTAGACGTGTGATTGCATCAATCTTTTCTTCCATCTTCTTCACCACATCATCTTCCACTTTGAGGACTCTTCCCCCCATAGTTTGAGGAATTATTAGCTCATCCTCTTCCTCCTCCATGAAGTCATCCGTCAGGTCTGGAATGCTTACCCTTGTTTGCTCGGCTGGAGCCGCCACTCTAGGCTCAACAAGTGGTTGTTGTACAGTGGCAGCTGCTATAGGGGTTTCCCCCACAACATGGGTTTTAATTTGCTCTACAGCAGGAGCCACAGATGGTTGTCCAGTATTGGATGCCATCTGGGTGACGAAGCTCCCCATCATAGCTAACATCTTCCTCTCAAAATCCTCAAATCTTTTATCCAGATCTTACGTTGTCAACGCACCCATTTCTTGCGATAAATCTGCCATTACCGACCTTAAAATCTCTACCAACCAATTCAAACTTTGCTTGCTCCTCAGGCAACTACAGGGACCCCAAAACCTCCCAGGTAAATGGTCTATAGTGGCTAAAAAATCCAAGGGATTAGAATGATGCATGGATGACATGTAATGCATGATCGTGCTATGCAGATGGTCCTCGATGAGTGAAAGATCAATAGATTATAATGATACGATGCGATGCATGAAAAAAATTGTACGTAGGATGATATGTACATGTGAAAAATAATACGCAGACAAAAGGATATACACACACAAAAATGAAATGCATGTGTTTTTTTTTTTATTTTTATTATTTTTTTTATTAACATGCATGAATGAGACACGATGCATGAGCATGCTGTGCAGCATACACAACTACATGCAAGCAGATAGAGCCTTCCAACCTTATCACTCCCTCACACGAGGTCGTGTAGTCTCTTTCCTAGTTGGGCTTGATCCACGGATTAACGGGGAATCCAATGGACGCGTATGGTGCACGGTGGAAAACCGACAATATAACACTCTTAATTGAAAGCACATGCATATGGGTTTTGGCCATTACATATTTGAACAATTCAATTAAATTAAGGTGAACCTACCGGGGCACGAAAGCCCTTGATAGAAGACCACTCAATTTGCTTGATTTTGTCTAATATATAATGCCCCACATCACAAGCATCGTATTAAGGAGCATGTCACCTAATTGATGTTTTTATTTGCCATTACATGAGCTTTGGTCAGGAGTGATGTTACTTTAGGTCTACCCAAGCATGGTCCCTGCCAACGGGTCTAGCTCATCATGAGCATAGCGACCAATCAGGTCTCCATTTGATATACCATTAATAGTATGAGGGTTGGGCTGGTGATTATCCCTAACACTTCCCTACAATGAGTGAAAGTAGGGTCGTGCTTCGGGAATGCACCGGGGCAAGATAGGGGACCAACTAACATAGTTCTAAGGCTCTAATGTATGCCATGCAAATTTTGAAAAGTGATAGAATTTTAAGTTTTAAAAACTCAATTATACATTCTAACCAAAACACTTTCAGAGCAAAGTCACAAACAGCCCCTAGCGGAGTTGCCACTGTGATGCGCGCCGAACCTAACAAAAGCCCTTGCTGAAACCGCTTCGAGGGATTGGTTCGCGTCTTTTTGATCTTGGGTGCCATGAGATATTTTGGATGCCTCCTTCCCAATAGAACATTGGAAAAGATCATCTAGCCTCATGACGCCTTTAGGCACCTTTGAGGTATTTTGGAGTCGCCACCCAATTTACAAGAAATTGGGAAAGGTCTCTAACCTCTATTGGTCCAAAACCAGAGATGGTGTCCGGAACTTCACTCTTATTTATGTTTTGGTTAATTATAAATGAGTTTTTAATTTCCTAAAATTATACCTCTTATCTCACACGATCAATGCATTTAATCAAAGCGCACTACAATCATTCAAAAGGAATAAAGGAAAGCAGTAAAGAAAGAGGTAAATAAAACAATAAAGAAAAGCAATAAACATGTCAAGCACACAATTACAAGAGAAATTAGGGCGGAATACAACCCCAAATAAAAGTTAATTTAAAAATGTAAATTGGGACGGAATACAATCCCCAAATGAAACTAAATAATATTGCCCCAAAATTAATTACAAGGGGCCCAAAATGTATGAACATAAATTTAAAACAAACAACCAAACTCAAACATAAGAAAAACATACATAAATCGGGGCCTTCGTTTGGTTTAGGAATATTGGTTCCTCCGCGCTTATTCGAAAAGGGATCGAAGAATTATTCGATTGCTAGTTTAAAAAACCGGGATGAGTGATCCCATTTTTGGAGAAGATTAACTCTTCGTTTTATTGTGACATTTTACATTGCTTGGCTAAAATGAGGGACATTGGTCCCAATTTTATTAGTAAAAATTCTAATTTAATTATAAAAATATTTTTATGATTTTTTATCTCACGCGTGCATAAATAAAATATTTATTTACAAGCAAATATAAACGCATGAAGGGATAGGAAAGGCCTCACCAAACGACATAGCCTCCCACGCGTTACGACCTCCTCCGCGTGGTCGCGGGAATGCTCAAATAATGCAACTCAAATTTTAATTTCTTAATAATTCCAAGCGGATTAATCAAATGAATGCGGAATAAATATAAGACATGTTAATTTAATGTACAAATATTTACATACAAATAAATTAACACAAGTCATGCCAAAAAAAAAAAACTATGGCGAAAAGGGAAACAATATAATCATGATGACAATAACATATTAATAATAATATCAACAGAGTAAAACAAACATGAAATAATAATATTGATAATAACAATAAATAATAATAATAATATGACACAATAATAATAGTCACAATAATAATCATAACAATAACATTAACACAACAACAACAACAACAACAACAATAATAATAATAATAATAATAACAATAATAATAATAACAATTGCACAATAATAATAATAATAATAATAATAATAATAATAATAATAATAATAATAATAATAATATAATATGAGATAATAATAACAAAATACAACAACAACAACAACAACAACAATAATAATAATAATAATAATAATAATAACAACAACAACAAAATAATACTAATAATAATAATAATAATACTACTACTAATAATAATAATAATAATAATAAAGTAACCATGATAATAATAATAATAATAATAATAATAACAATAATAATAATAATAATAATAATGACAAAAGGACAATAACGGGAACAACAGGAAAATAATACTAATGATAATAATGGTAAAATCATTAACAGGAAACATAGACATATTAATAACAATAAATAACAAAATAACAATTATGCTAATCAAGTTAAAACACAAAGAAATCAAGTTAAAAGCACAAATAATACATCAACAGTGGCATCAAAATTAAAAATGCTAAAAATAGATAATAAAAATGATAACAATAATGAAATAACAATATTAGCAATAATAAATGATGAACAAAAATAAATGAAAACGGGTCCAAAATTGTTTACTATCAGAATTTATAGATCGAAGAAAACAATGTCTTGATCACTCCTCCTTGTCGAATTTTCGGTAAGAAATACAAAAATATTTGAGAAAAGAAAATTCAAGTTTTAAACAAATAAAACTCAAGAACTATTTTTTGGAGGGATAATACAAAACAAAGGAAATTGATTTTCCTTGCTTGAAATAAATCCCCGACTTGAAAATACTTTGAAGAAAAAAAAGAAGAAGAAAAGCTAGACTTTAAAAAAAATCTAAATATTTTTTGCTTTTAAAAACCTTCGGTTGCTCCTAGAACTGTTAAATATAGCCCAAGCCCAAAAACCCCGCTCAATCCGCTCAACAAAATAGATTCAAAACCCCGCCCAATTAAAAAAATGCCCATTTAAACTCACCCAAATCGCACCCATTTAAAACTGAACCCGTTTGAGGCATTTGGCAAAGCCCAACGGGCCTCAACTGCAGTATTTGACAAAAATAATTTTTTTCTTTCTCTTTTATTTTTTTGAGTTCTTTTTCTTATTCACTCTTCCCCCGGGTGAATAGTGCACTCGGAGTAAAAATTACTTCCAGAAATGACAAATATTTTATTTGACCATTGGAAAATACTAATTACGGTGAGTCCAGTGGTAAAATTTGGAGTGAAAATGAGTTTAAATAGATTTCCAAAAGTCAAAAATAAGAAAAAGTCCTGGACCGTATTAAAGGACGATGGTTTGACCGGCCCTTTAAAAATAGTAAGTGACCTCCAAAAATTATTTTAAGGGTATAGACAAGTTTAGAATAATATTTAGAAACTTTTCACAGTGAAAATTATCGAATCGGACCGGTTAGAGTGAACCAGTCCCGGAAACGGACTTTGATTGAGCTGAAATTTTTTGTTGAGGCTTAATTTATTATTTTGAGAATTATGGAATTGATTTTGAGGTCGTATATAAGCAAACACATCATCAAATGGGTGTCGACCCACATCTCGGCCCATTTGGGTGTCTACCCGACCCGTTTGGCTCATCCGATCCATTTGAGTCAATATTTTTTATAGTAGTCATTTTAATATCCCGTTATTATATTTAGAATTATTTTTCGTTAAAAAATTGGTCAAATAGGTCGACCCACATCTCGGCCCATTTGGGCCTCCATCGGGCCTGTTTGGGCCATATGACCTATTTGACCTAATATTTTTTAATAATAGTCATTTTAACATTCTGTTAATTTATTTAAAATTATTTTTCTTAAAAAATGTATCAAATGGATCAACTCACATCTCGGCCCATTTGAGCCTCCATCGGGCCCATTTGGGCCATCATTTGACCCATTTATGCCAATATTAGTAATTTTTTTTACATCCCGTTATTATAACGATAATTATTTTCATTAAAAAATTAGTCAAATTTTTAGCTCATGCGTCGATCCAACCCGCCCAACCTATTTGGGCATTTGACCCATTTATGACCCATACTTCATTTAGGCCAACATTTTTATGGTAGTTATTTTAGTATCCGTTATTGTATCGAGAATTATTTTTCGTTAAAAAAAATGTATTAAATAGGCCGACCCATATATCGGCCCAGTTGGGCCTCCATTCGACTCATTTGGGCCCCCCGATCCATTTTGGCCCGTTTGGACCATCACCTGACCCATTTAGGCCAATATTAGTAGTTTTTTTTTATATCCCGTTATTATATCAAGAATTATTTTTATTAAAAAAATTGATCAAATTTTTAGCCCATGGGTCGACCCAACCCGCCCAACCCATTTAAGTATTTGACCCATTTATGATCCATACTTTTTGGCCCATTTGTGACCCGCCCATTTATGACCTGTCCATTTATAACCCAACCCAAACCCGCCCAACCCGCCCAATTTGCCACCTCTAGCTGCTCCAAAACTTGAGAGAAAACTCAAGCTTTTTTTCCTGGAAAAATATGCAGCACCCTAAGAAAATGAAGACACAGACCCTTTTAATTTTTTCATCTCCCGAAATAGAAAAAACCAAACTAACTTTCTAATTTTATTTTTTTCAAAATAACACTAAAATGTGAAAAAAAAGGCCTGATTTTTGCAGTTCCTGGACTGCAAAAATTAGGTGAGAAAAGCATCAGGTGCGGCCTCGTGTGAGGCCGCATCTCACTCCCTCACATGTGAGGGCACATCTCACCAAAGTGAGATGTGCCTTACGTGAGGCCGCAACAAAAATATTATTTTTTTTTCTTTTAAAATCAAATCTTTTCTTTTTTTTTTCTTTTTCTTAAAATTAAATCTTTTTTTAAATATTTATCTTTAATTAATTAATTTAATTCCATTTACAAAAATAACGTTTCCTACTTTTTTTAATTTAATTTTTTTATAATTATATATATTTATTTTTTTTATTTAAAAAAAAGGGTCTCAACAAAAGAAACATCATCTTCGACATCTTTGCCTATGAACAGGCGACGCTTTTATCATCGGGTAATCCTGATCTTGGACCGTCTCGGGACCCGGTGTCTACACCACGCTTTATTATATATGTTCACATGGATTAACACATTTATAGTTTTTAACAAATTTGACAAACTTAGTTGAATTATATTCTTATACACTTTATACAGCAATAGATGATGTTTTGTGTTGAATTGTAGAGAATTTAGGTACCTCACGATGACAACCAAATGGTTGTGGCCATGACCATAGTTAATTCAAGACAGAACCAAAAATAGAAGCACCTCACGCTAACAACCAAATGGTTATGGTCGTGACCTAAGGCAATACAAAAGAGAAAGGAAACCGAACCACCTCACGGTGACAACCACATGGTTGTTACCGTGACCAAACGCAATTCAGGACAGAAAGGAAAATAGAAGAATCTCACGGTGATAACCAAATGGTTGTGGACGTGACCAAAGGAAATTAACGGCAGAAGGGGAAAATAGAAGCATCTGACTTACCACTTTCAAGCCGTTTCCTACTTCAAAACATATGACTTCTAAAACCAACCAAAACACCATTTTTAGCCAAGATGGCCTTCTAACCAAATAATCACCTACATGTTAAATTTCTAATGGTATAAACCACAATATATTTGGACTCATAACCAAGGACTTATGGCCAAGGGAATACAACTGTTCCAAAGGCCCTCCTACAGAATTTTAGCTACACAAATGGACAATTTTGAAGACCTTAGAGTCCTCAGAACGAAAGGACTATTTCTACAGTAATTATAAACATAGACATTATGATTTAATCCAGTTAACCTCATTCATTTTATATTTGTAAAACTCATCTTGTAAAATAAACAGTCCAAGTAGGTCAAGATGAACCTCAAAACCAGTTTTACACTATCAAGCTCATTAAGCTTGAAACCAACTAAATTGGCATAACCGATTCTCCAAACTTAGTCTAAATAACCTTAACTCATGCATGAACACTTTGGCACATTTTGTAGCGCCCCATACCCCCTGGAGGATATCGGAGTCCCCACGCATGCATATAACAATTCAATTTACATATAAATATATATAATCAAATTATTTAAATAAATATTAATCAAACTATCATTATTAAAATCAAGTCATACATGCATTTGCAAATTTTAATTATTTATATTACATAAATATCCATTAAAACGGTTACACTTAATATACAAAATCTTCTCTTTACAAAACACTATACTGATCATTACAAAAAGAATAATATCACAACAAAAAGAACACCAAGCTCCAACTCCTAGTGGCCTGATATGAGATTAAATAGCTCATATTTAATTAGTGTTTTGTGTTTAAAATTATGTTTAGTTGTGGTTAGTTGTGTTAGAATTAGGTATGTTTTATGTTATGTGTAACAGCCCAAATTACACCCTAGTAGCATATTGGTTAAATTGTGGTAATTGGGTAAAGTTAATTTGAAGTGTATTTAATAGAGGACTTAAGTGTAAGATAATTGAGGACCTAATTAAATAAGGTAAATAAGTTTAAGTGGCTAAAGTGTTAATGTGCATGATTAAGTTTAAGTGAGGATTAATTAGTGATAGTGGAGGTTTACTTAAGCTAATCATGGATTACTATAGTTGTAGTGGATTCTAAGTGTTGTTGGTTGGCTATGCCAACACACCTAGTTGCATGCAATTTAAATAGTGAAAAAAGACAGATTTTGATCCATTCTTCTTCTCTCTTTGATCCAGCAACCTTCTTCTATTTCTGCTCTTTCCTTGTTCTTCTTCTCTTCCTTAGTTTGAACCATTGCATTTCTATTGATTTGGTCAAGTGATTTTATGTTGTGCTGTAATTGCTATTAGTCAAGGTAAGTGGTTTAATTAATGGTTCTTCGTCATCTTCTACTCCTTGTTTCTGAAATTGAGATTGAATTGATATTGAACTCTTGTTTTCATTCCTAGATTTGGGATGATGGTGGTAGTGGTAGAATCCAACAAAGCTAAGGGTAAAGAAAAATTGGAGAACCTTGTGGCAAGTGAGCATTTAGAGCATAGGAGAAGAGGTTTGGGAACTAATTGTTTGTGTGTGTGTTAATTGATTGCTTGTGTACATTAAGTATGTAAATTGTGTTTTGTAGTGTGTTGAATTGAAGAAATGAATATGTTGAGTGATAATGAATATCATGAGTTTGGTTGACCTAAGATTGAACCCTAATTTCAAATGAATTGTGAATTGTTGTGTTTATGCTAATGAATTAACTTTGCTAAGAAAGTGTTTTTGTCGTGATGTGCATAATTAAGTTAGGGAAATGCATTATGAGTGTGATGATAAAATGATGCTAAATATGTTAGTTTGTAGTTAATGAGCTGGAAGTGCAAAATTGAGTTGAGGTCTATTTGACATGCTTTAATTATAAGTGTTATAACTTGAGTTGAATGACTGTAAAAATGAATGGGGATGATGGGATTAGGTTCCTATAATATGTTTCTATAATGGTCTTAGAAATGATCATACTGAATTGAGGGCTTTAAAGTCTGCAAATGTGAGTTTTTGTGTAACTAATTCTATAGGAGGGCCTTTTGGAGCAGGTTACGTTCCTTGGGCCATAACTCCTTGGGTTTTGAACAAATTGAGATTAGAATTATGCCAATTGCAAGTTAATAAATATATGAATAAATGATTATGAGAGCATATTGGTTAAAAACGTCATTAAAGTTGAATTTATAAGTCATATGCATGAAGTAGGAAAAAAATGTGCTTGTAGGGTAAGTTTCTATGTAGGTCTCTCTTAACCTTTAGTGATTATTTTGCCCATAGATTAAGTTTTAGTGCTCCCAATTGGTTGACTCAAATTGGAACATAAACCTAAGATCCACGGATAAAATTGTCTTAGCAATATGGTTGAGCTAATTCTGGCACTAAGTGTCCAAAACATAGGTGTCCCTATTCTAGCGGGTTCATCAGAATAGTATAGGTTGATTAGATCGTATCTGACATTTTAGATATCTAAATGACCTTTAATTTGTTCCATTTGAAACTTAACATCCTAGGGAACAATTTTTAAGAAGGGACTTGTGTCTAGAAATGAGGTTTAGGCATCGGTTTAACCTAAACAAAATAGAGTAGAGGAGCAGTCCTGAGTTTTGCTTATTTTTGGTATGTCACGATGACAACCAATTCATTGCCACCGTGACCAATGCTAAGAGAAGGCAGAATACCTATTTTTGGACTTGACGGCCACAACAAAGTCATTGCCACCGTGACTCCTTCTGTTTTATGTGTTTTTCTCCCCGAATTAAACCCGTATTGTACCGAAACTTTCTAGGATCTATCCAATGCATATTTAGGACTATTAAATGAGTATAAGAATAATTATCACTTGGAAAATACACATGAATATGATTAAGGTTAATAGCAAACTAGTGTAGCAATGATGTATAATTGTATGAATTAGAATTCAGACAAGTTTAATGACATTATTGGGGATTATAATACCTTAATCTATATGAGCATGTGTAATATGAACAAGTATACATAATTATGAGTTGAGATTAGGTTATACATAAATGAAGGTTATCAAATAAAATGAGTTTGCTTAATGTGATTATGAACCATGTGTATGTGTGTAATGAGGTTGGATTGTATATGAGGAAAATATGAGCATGATTGAACTGAATGAGATGTGTAAGAGGATCACTTAATGTTTTAATGAATACATATATATATGGTTTGTATGAATCAAATGATCAAGTGTGACATACCTTGAATTTCATTCTGCCGGATTAGGTTGGTATGTCACGGTCACAACCAAATGGTTGCCACCGTGAGGTACCCCTATTTTGCACAATGAGTTTTATAACTTTAATAAATGTTATATACATGTATAATCAATAATGCAAACATGTCTAACATCATCTAATGAGGATTATTATATGTTTAATGCTATGGATTAACGTGATGAATAAGTGTGATTAATGATTGTGAATTTGTTAATAAGCTATATGCTAGGCAATTCTATCTTATGAACTAATGTGATAGCACGATGCGGCTAATGGATATGGGCTTGCTCTACATGATATGAGTATATGTCAGTGAATTTTTGCAAGAACATATAAGTATGATGGCATGGAAAGTGAATATGAGTATGAGCACTATAATTGAGATGTACTATAGATGAATTTAATACGAATATATTTGTTTATATATATATATATGTGTGTGTGTGTGTGTGTGTGTATGTGTGTGTGTGAATATGTTAACCATGATGATGAATTGTGAAGTGAACCATAGTGCAATGTTGAATCTATTGAAATACGTTGATGATAATATTTTATGATAATGTGTATAATAACCGGACTAATAATTAAGCCTGCAGGTCAAGTAGTGGATAGATCGTCAATGCAATTTGAATCCTTATTGGATTTCCCAATGTGAAAATATTGATTTTTATCGGTACCTTCGGGTGCTAATGCAAAAATGATGTATCTACGAATACAAATGTGATTACTGTACCTAAGGGTACAAATGAGATACACGTTATCCGCGTCATTGAATTGCAGGCAAGGTTAATATTAATATTGAGCATTTTAAAAGAATGTTATATTATTGGAAATGTGAATGTGATGCGTTAAAGTCTGACTTGTAATATAGCCATATGAACATGATTCATTAGTAAGGCTATGTGTAAATCAAGTTGTGTGATATGCTATGTTTATATTAAGTTGATCCCAAAGTGTAGTTGTTCAGATATATATGTGAAAGAGGTACTCTTGTGTGCATGGTAAAATATCGTCATGTATTTTTAAGAATGATGAAAACAAAGTATAGAATGATTGTTATGTTGTGAATATAGCAATATAAGTCTATGCATATGCAAGTGTTAATGGTTGTTTTGTTGTATATATATGAATTTATATATGTGATATAAGTAAAGATAAGACTTATAGAATCGAAATGAATGAATGAAGAAATACCATAATGAGCAAATGAATATATGTGTGAATTCATGATATAAGGTAAGGAACTATGGATGACTTAGATGATATATTATATGTATGTGATAATGCAAGGCCTGTTGAAGATTTAATGTAATGACTGTTATGTATGATTATGTTATTATATGTTGCATTTTGTTCCCCACTAAGCGTTATCGCTTAGCATGGATGCTTTATCCATGTAGGTTTCTAAAGATAGAGCTTTTGGAAGACAGTCCTGCATCGCCAATGGCCAACACACTAGGGTCCACTATGTAGTATAAGTCTTTTGAAATTTATAATATGTATAATGTAACTATCAGATTTGACTTGTAGAGAAGTGATGTAACAACTAAATATTGTATGTGAGAATAAGAAAATAGTATGTATATTTATATGAGTTTTGAAAAGTATTTCCGCTGCATGTGAAGAAATTTATTAATTCTGAACTTTGTATGGAATACTGATTTATGCGCATTTGTTTCTGTTGTGACACTCCATAGTCACTGTAGTAAAGCTCTACAGGTGCTTAGGAGGTGTTACAGTTAGTGGTATCAGAGCATACATTTAGTCGTTTCTAGATTAGTGTAGAATAGAAATGCATATAACTTGTGTTGGCCTGATGCAGATGTCTTCATTTTCTTTAGAATGTCGAGGGATTATTCTCCTGCAGCGATGAAAGAGATTTCTGGAAGTGGTAGTCCTAAAGATTCATGTGATAAAGTATGTATTGATTATTTTAACTGTGATGCGTATGTGAATGGTCCTTCGCGGCATAGTGTAAATGTGTATAATGCGTATGAGAACTGTTTCTAAGTGATTCAAAGTAAATAGTTATCTAATAATTTGATTGAAGTGCTATCCCATGAATTTGAATTAATTCTGGGTATGAATAAGTTTGGAATTAAGAATGATGTGGAGTGTAAGATAAAGTGGTGATACTTTGTACGCCTGTCAGCTATCTCAATGAAATCATCTGAACATGAGCATGTAAAAAAAAATGGGGTTGGGAAAAGTGCATTAATATCACATAAACTGCATTTTTACATCATTTTGCATACATACATCATCATGTATTCATTCGCATCCCTTGATCACGTGTGCAAACCATAGTGTATGTGACTCATTTGAAGAGAAAAGCTGACAGGATGTACATATAATGTTTGGTGTTAGAAAGAGGATTATTGAGAAAGAATTAAGTGTTCATCAATGAAAGTATAAGGTTTGAGTATTTAAAGTTAAAAGGAGGAGGTTATTTGCGAAGTTTATGTAAGCGAACGTGAATAGGATTTTAGAATAAAGAATGAATAACATGAGTGAAGAAGTAACAAGTGTACTCTGTAAGTTTGATGAATCGAGTAATTGTGCAATAAGAGAATAAAAGTAGAAGTGTCTGAAAATAAAGCATATGCGCTTGGATTTCTAATTAGCGATAAAGTTTTCGGGAAGTGTCTCGATAGAGGGAAGTTAAGTATTCTCTATTGTAGATTAGATTTGCATTTCGCGAATGAAATTCTTATTAAGAGGGGAGAGTTGTAACAGCCCAAATTACATCCTAGTAGCATATTGGTTAAATTGTGGTAATTAGGTAAAGTTAATTTGAAGTGTATTTAATTGAGGACTTAAGTGTAAGATAATTGAGGACCTAATTGAATAAGGTAAATAATTTTAAGTGGCTAAAGTGTTAATGTGCATGATTAGGTTTAAGTGAGGATTAATTAGTGATAGTGGACGTTTACTTAAGCTAATCATGGATTACTATAGTTGTAGTGGATTCCAAGTGTTGTTGGTTGGCTATACCAACACACCTAGTTGCATGCAATTTAAATAGTGGAAAAAGACAGAGTTTGATCCATTCTTCTTCTCCCTTTGATCCAACAACCTTCTTCTATTTCTGCTCTTTCCTTGTTCTTCTTCTCTTCCTTAGTTTGAACCATTGCATTTCTGTTGATTTAGTCAAGTGATTTTATGTTGTACTGTAATTGCGATTAGTCAAGGTAAGTGGTTAGTTAATGGTTCTTCGTCATCTTCTACTTCTTGTGTAACACCCCGATACCCCCATTGGAAGGATACCAGAGCGCTACCCCGACAATCACGGCAAAAACATACATACCTCTCAGCGGAAGCATACAATAACTATAATATTAAAAAAGAGATCATAACATATATAATCAAAATATAATTATATCCATTAATTACATAACCATCCTTGAATATAATTACATAAACTCTACATACTGAAATTCATATTTACAATAACAAAATGATGTGCAAAAAGAATACAGGAGGAGTACAAAATAAAACCAAACTCTACTCCTATGTGGCCGGCCTGCAAATGCGTGACTCGAACCGAACAAAAACCTGCCACCTACACGGAAAAACAACCCGTGCTAAGTGATAACGCTTAGTAGGGAGGAACAAAGACAAACAGCACTAATAACACTATACAAAATATCATTCATAGCATGCAAATTCAAAGCCATAACATACTGGAACCATTTAATAGAAACAGCAGGAGATATCTACATGCAATCACTAAATCAGGATGATTAATATATTTGCAATAAACATAATATGAATAATCACTAATCGAAGCCACTCATACAAAGACTTAACACTTCACTAAACATAAAATCACACATCTCAAACACTAGCTTGAATTTCACTGGTGGTAGATATGGGAACACTAGATACTGTAAACAGTACCAAACACTAGAGACCAAAGCCTCAATACTATTCACTAAGACCCTAAGCGGGTCATCGCAAAGCCTAAATGGGGCTAACATAGGCAGCTGCACTCACTATCCATGTATAAGCATGCTTATCTATCCACTACTATGACACTTCAGGCTCAAAACAACTTTATGCTTATCGTATAAACATTATATAAATGAAGTTATAAAATTCAATTCTTATAAAACACTTAATTAACCAAGTATACAGTTCATGTGTTCTTGAAAAATATCATGAAATGAATTAACAATGCATGCTCAATCATAATTCATGAATGAAAAACCATTAAAAGGGGGTGTCAAAAAAATAACATTTTGGGGAAAACAGGGCTTACACGGCAGTATGACAGAACCTTACCGCTGTGTAAGACATCTTACACGGTGGTCAAGGAAAGCCTAACCCCCGTGTAACATGCCAAGCCAGGAAAATGAACATATCCAGAGAGCATTTACACGGTGGTATGGACTATCCTTACCGCCGTGTGGCTCGACGGACTAGCACAAACACCAATCTAGAATGTGTTTACACGGCGGTATGGGAATCCCTTACCGCTATGTAGACCATCCCAAACCCATATTTTTGATAGGAAATAACTTGCTTTCAAAACCAAACTCAACTACACTTATCTCAAGCACATAACTTTTACACAACCTCATACAATCCTGCATATACATATTCACTTCATTTATCATATCATATAGAATACATTAACAAAGGCAATAAACTCAATGACAACATCAACCCATAGATCCCTCTCTACTCATACCACCTTACCTTCAATTATCAAAAACCCAAAAATTACATCTTTCATGCTCAATGTCTACTCAAAACTCATCTCATACATGTATTAAAACTCAATTAACAACTCAGATTTCCAGAATTCTCACAAAATCAAAGAACAGTACAAAGCATAGAAACTCCCAAACAAACACATCCCAAAATAAAGCTCCCAAACCTGACAAAAGAAGCTTCAATTCGATCCCTTCAAGATCCCACTTTTTCCATTCCCTTGCTCATCCTTTTCTCCTCCGATTCTTGCACAAAACCCAGCCAAATCAACACTAAATCAACCCAAACACTCACTCTTCCAAAACCAGAAAACAAAGAAGAAGAATAAGAAGAAGAACTCAACCACTTACCTCTTGAACTAGCTCAAAAACTCAGTAAAAACCCACTTAAACTTGAAGAATCACGTTAGGGCAAAACAAGAGAGAGCAGAAAATAAAGGAAGAAGGAGAAGAAGAGGGAGAGATGAGCAAGAAGCAAAATTCTGCTTTTCTTGTTTCCCTCTCTCCTTCTTTCTAATCTCTTAAATGCTCTTACCTACCTATGCCACTTGTCTCAATCCTCTAAGTCCACTTGTCACTCTCCTATTGGTCCCAAGAATCCAAATCTTTGACTTTGCACTTTACTCCCTAAACTTATTTCTTCACTTAGATCTTTAATTAATTCTTCAATTAGGTCCTTAATTATCCAAATTCCCACATGCACAAATACCAAAATACCCTTAATTTCCCGTCTTAGCATGCAAATTCCGACTAAGCCCTTTTTGGGTTGTTACAATCACTCCCGCTAGAAATTTCATCCTCGAAATTTCCCTGCTAATCACATATGTCCAACAACCCAAACCAAAAATAAACAAAGATTAACAATATAAACTTACCGGAAGGGCCTTTGGTTCCACTGCATCTTCTCTGATCATCGCATACACTCGCGGGCGGACATACTCTTCTTCAGTATGCAGCTGCTGCACAGTTTTCGACGGTGCATGAAGAGGTCTTCCACTACCTCTACCACCTCGGGCCGATCTCGATCGAGCACCACTCATTCTACTCTCGGGCTGATCCTTACGCTCTCTTCGCTCCGGACAACTCGCTACCATATGCTCTTTGCTTCCACATTTGAAGCACGCTCCAGAGATCTTTCTACACTCGCCCCAATGGCGTTTCTGACAATGCTCACACTCCAGAATCACACTTCCCTTACTAGAGGGTGGTGCTACACTCCAGACTTTCGAATGCACTGGAATCGATCCTTTTGCTCCTTGGCCACTCGGAACACCTCTTGACTTCTTACCACTTCCAAGTCCGCTATCCGGGGCTCTCCTCTTCTGCTCAATCCTCTGCTTAATCATCTTGGATTCCTCTAACTTGATCGCTCCCGCCACTAACTGATAGTAGTTGACCGGTTGCATGACCGCCATGGCCGATAATAGTCCTCGGATCACTTCTCTCAATCCATCCTCGAAGTGTCGACACTTAGACTCTTCCGTCAAAAGCAACTCGGGCACATACTTGTTCAAACGGCTGAACTCCTTCTCATACTCACTCACTGACATACCCCGCTATTTCAAACTAATGAACTCCTTCCACTTGGCTTCCCATACTTTCTTTCAAACTCTTGCTTAAAGAAGTCCCATGTCAATTCGGCTGGCCGTTGAGGGTTACGAAGCACAAGCTTCCACCAATCATATGCTAACCTTTAAAGTAGAGACACTACACAAGATACCCTCTGATTTGCGGGACAGTTAATCTCTTGCAAAATCCAATCTACTCTCTCAATCTAGAATTCGGCCACATCCAACTGGTCCAATGAAGTCCTATGAAAATCTTCCGCTCTTCTCTTTCTCAATAATTTAGAAGGAACCTTAGGAGCGATCAGCTTATCCACTAACTGAAGCAAACGTTGCACTAAGGCCGAATTCTCAAATCCCATACCAGCCATATCATCACGCTCATCATGCTGATGCTACGGAGCAGGCTGCTCAACCCTAACTGCATTAACACTTCCTGTTGTCTCACCCACGTTCTCACTTGGATCGGACTCCATCTAGACACTACACAAGACACATCTGCATTAGGCCACGACACAAAACCGACTCCCATGCAAAGAATCGACACTCAAATAATTAAAGACAACCAGAATCGCCTAAATCGGTGCTCTGATACCACAAAATGTAACACCCCGATACCCCCGTTGGAAGGATACCGGAGCGCTACCCCGACACTCACGGCAAAAACATACATACCTCTCAACGGAAGCATACAATAACTATAATATTAAAAAGGAGATCATAACATATATAATCAAAATATAATTATATCCATTAATTACATAACCATCCTTGAATATAATTACATAAACTATACATACTGAAATTCATATTTATAATAACAAAATGATGTACAAAAAGAATACAGGAAGAGTACAAAATAAAACCAAACTCTACTCCATATTGTGCCATGGATAACCTAACATTCATAGCCCTTAAGGCTATTAAAACAACATTGCATTATTATTTCTGTACACTTATAGTTATACTTGGAAGGAAATTCAAGCATTTTATCCATGTGTCTCCTGCTAAGTGCATCAGCTACCACATTCATTTTTATTAGGGGGTAGTTAATGAGGCAGTCATCATCTTTGATGAGCTCCATCTAAGGCCCCTAAAATACACCCTAGTAGCATTAAAGCATGTTTAGGGTGATATGATAACCAAAATTACATGTTTAAGTGTTTGACGTATCGAAAAAGACATAACTATAATTAATTTAAAAGACACAGCAAGTTAGTAAACTATTAAATTATGTTATACATGCATAAATGGAATTATATCATGTGCTAAATTGTATAAATAGAGTTTAATTATATGCTTAAATGGATCAAGTAAAATTTGAAGGACTAAAAGGGAATTACCATTTTAGTACCTAAAACTTAAGCGAATGGGATTGTGCCATCTAGATTTCTAGAAGAAAGTGGAATTATAGCCATTTATAAGCCATTTGGCCAGCCAAATTAGGGGATAAGAACAACAAAAATTTGCTCCATCTTTCTCTTCTCAATTTACACGCAAATCACCATTGGAAGAGAATAAAAGGGGAAAGTAGAATTTTGTGCAATTTAACTAAGGAAAAGAGTAAGTTTTGATACTTTTCTTCATCTCTTTCTTCTTTACTAATTAGAGCTAGAATTATTGAGTTGAGAAATTAATTAATATAGGCTTTGATGTGAATTAGTTGAAGAAATCAACAAAAAGAGGAAAGGGAAAGAGAAAGCATTATCTTGAGCAAGTTTGAAGGAAATTGACTCATTTTCAGGTTTAGGAACTTTTCATGTAACACCTCTTACCCGTACGTAGTGAAACGTACCATAGCCTGACAAGTTCACCATGACAAGTGAAAGGTTCCACTGAATTCAGCATACTTGTCTTAATAACATACATCAAAATTAGAACTATAAAATTTATTTTCTTTACACAACATTATTCATATTACACATTTAACAAAGTTCACCGTTTAGCTTTACAAATCCAAGCTGATTTCCTTATATGAAGTTCATATTACATAATTGCAGTACTTATTACAATAGAGGTATACAAGTACATTACTAAACATAATACAAAGCCTATACAAGGAGCTCCTATAGATTAGTTAGCTTTGAAGGATGTGGGATATCCTTGACGTTACATCTATCTTCAATACCTTCATGGATAAAACACCCATGCTAAGCGCAATGGCTTAGTGGTAAACCAATATGATATGGACGACCACCCATAGCAGTCGTCAATAAATTCTCACAAATGATTGCATTGTATAAAGTCACATTCACAATATTCAAATGAGATTAATGCATACATTAACCATACACATGTACTTATGCAATTTGATAATCATACATACACTAAGTTGCAATATCAATTATATTCTAAAACATTTTACAATTCACAGTACCTATATGAACGTAACATATCTTATTTACAGTCAGTCCCCAACTTTCACATTAGTGTACATTTCATATTTCAGGTTTATAATGCTTAATATTTCATCATTCACAACCTACTAGATACATAAAAATTTTCTTATGTATTTAATGGATATGGGTTTTTTTTCAAAGCATATTTACATTAAAAAAACATATATAATTAAAGAGTTACTATGCATGTTCAAGTGGAGTAATCCATACTAACCTATTAAGGTTTCATGTAAATATTAATACATCTGTACTTATTACACATACAAGAATATATAGCTATAAGCAACATTATGAAGTCATCACTTTATAAGCATATAAGTTATTGTCAATACACATTTCTTACCCTAAATTAGAGCACATAAATTTATTCATGGACCAATTTTAACATATCAAAGATACGGTATTTAAGTGTATAGTTTATTCATAAATCAATCTTGACATGTCAAACATAAACTATATTTTTATTACTTTTATTAACAAACATTAATACCATATGCTCATGATACACACATACAAAGTAACACAGTTGTAACAAATGACCATTAGTATTACATACATATGTAATACATATTTCCATATCCTTATTCAAAACATATGCCTTTACAGTCATCAAAGATTCATTCATCCAAAACAGTCTTTTAACATATTTTCTTGAATAATTTGCCAGCATTTTCCCCAAGGAAGTGGATAACGGGAGTATAAAACAGAACAAAGGGGTACTCGAGGGTACTTTCACATATCACATTTTATCATATCACATTCAAATGGTGACCCAAATAGGGTATAATATAGTGACCCAAACAGGGCCTGATCAATAACCCAAATGGGGCCGGCAGAATAGAACAAAGGGCTACAACATCAAAGGTCCTTATAGGCATGCCTATCTATCCACTACCCAGTCAAAAGCAGGCTTCCAATCATAATTATGTTCATACTTATGGTACTTGTATCATGACATGCTTATCATCTTTAAAAACATTCATTATGACCATATAATGATCATATACACTTACAAACTCATAATATAAGATTCACATTAATATTCATTATTTAAACAAAAGATTCTTTTAAGTTATCATTGAGTTCTTCATGATATTCAATATAATTCTATGTGATATATTTACATAAACTTATTGAATATCATGTAACCGTGTTATATGAATACCATAATCATTTCAGTCACATTTACGCTCTTACTAATTATGTTAGCATCAAAAGCATATTTAACACTTACACAGTCAGTGATTATAATCATGCTTAGTGTAATGCCCCATTTCTATATGTAGGTGAGCTCACCCGCATAGGGGATTGAGTGCCCGTATAGTTAAGGGTCATACCAGACAAAACAAGCATGCATATCAAAAGCGTGCATAAAATAATAATAATAGAACATAGTAAACTAAAACTTTAAATCCCAAATAATGGTCAACAGAATTACTCAAATCTCATTCATTGAAATAACAAAATATTCATTACAAAAGGGGTTTATAATAACATCCTTATATAATTTTAAAATTACATAATTAGAAAGTCATATGCATAACAAAAGGTTACATTAGAATAACAAACTACAAAAAAATTCTCTCTCTACTGTGTTGGCTCTGATGGCTGTGGATCGGACTCCCAAAAACTCTGACAGATTCCACACCTGTACGGATGAAACACCCGTGCTAAGCGATAATGCTTAGTGGGGAAAACAAAAGATGAATGACCACTCACAACAAAGCACATACGTATGGAACATATAGAAATATACATAAATCCATATAAGAATGTATTACTTATATCATACCTAAAATTCACAAGTGTTACTTAATAGAATTACATTCATATAACATCACAATGCAAATTCGCATTCACAAGAAAATCAAAGACATGCCTACAAACTCAGAGTAGTGGATAACGAATGAACACATTAGTACCCATGGGTACGAACAAAAGCAACTTCTTTCATTTTCATTCAAAAACATTTTCACATTAGGGATCTTAAACAAGATCCAAACACATTAGGATCGTGAGGACCCAAACGATGACCTGATTAGGGTCCAGAACACAAAGGGGCTGCAGCTAACAGAACTCTATAGGGATGCCTATCTATCCACTAACTTGACTCTTGTAGGCTAGGCATAATTCAACACACTGAGCATACATTGAAGATATTATATTATAATGCAAACATAGATGCATTTGCAAAGCATAAATGAGCAACCATGCAAAATGACATAAAACACAAATAACATAGAAGAACAAGGGATAGTAGCGCTCGTGACAGAGGCAAAATTCGCCCAATACCGCGCTCGTGATAGCCCCGCACTCGTGCGAGGTAGGGTGGCAGGCCTCTATCGTGCTCGTGATATGGGTCGCGCTAGCGACAGAGGGCGGGAAGTCCACTGTCGCACTTGTAATAGCAGTCAGCCCGGCAGCTACTCGATAATCGAGCTTTCTGCCGCGCTCGCCACCGAGGTCACGCCCGCGATAGAGACACTCTCCGCTAGGAGCTCAGATGACCGGGCTCTATCGCGCTCACAACAAAGTCGGGTTTCTAGCTCCTTCGTCCAATTTGCAAAACTCTATCAAAGCCAAACCATCCCCAACTAGCAATTCACTCAACAAATTTCAACACAATCATCAATAGGCATTCAAAACATGTTATACAACAGAAAACCCAAGTTTTATGCTAATTAACATGAACTAAAACATCAAAATAAGCAATTCAAACCAAAGATCTTCAAACCCAAAAATTTTGCCAAAACACCATATAAAATCATACCCAATCTCAAATTTATGACCAAAATTATCATTTTTACTTCAAATCAACATCACACACTTCAATTAAGCACACATTTATACATTTACACTCTCAAATTTCAGAAATTAAAATAGAAAATTTAAAGATAAAGAAAAATATGCAAAAACAAGCAAATTCCCAAACCTTGGATTCCTAAGCTCCAAGAGATCAATTGGTTGAACTCCCACCAACAATCTCCTTCCCTTTAGGATCTTTAGGAGGAATTTCTACCAAACAACCCAAAATACACAAACAACTCAACTCAAACACAACCAACACACACAAACTCACAACCCAAAAGGGAAACACAAAAGGAGAAGAAGAAGAAGAAGAAGAGCAAACACTTACTTGATTAGCTCTTGAATTTGCCAAACCAAACACAAATCACCAACTAAAAGGGATGAAAGTGGGCGAAGAAGAAGAAAAAAACAAGGAAGAAGGAGATGGCGTAAGGAGGAAACGGGAGAGAGGGGCAGAATTGCTCTCTCTCTCATTTTCTCTCTCCTAGGCTTTTAAAGCCACTCTCCTCTCTCTCTCTCTCTCTCTCTCTCTCTCTCTCTCCTGCCACTTATCACAAAATTGTGGTGAGTTTGGCAAATTCCTCTTCTAATACTTCTTTTCTTCTCAAAAGCTAAACAAGACACATAATTAAAATACTGAAACACAATTATACCCAAAAATAACACACACTAACTCATGCAAGCTCAAAACTACTAGGGTGGAAAATAGGGTGTTACACTTAGCATTATCATATACATGAAAATCTGTATCATAATTTCACACAGTAATACTTAGTCCCACACACACTCATATATATATATATATATATATATATATATATATATATATATATATATATATATATATATATATATATATATATATATATATATATATATATATATATATATATATCATGTACATGTCCATTTATATTATTCAAGGTATGATCGTGAATTCCAAATACAATTCATTCTTAAACATTTACGCATAGCCCCAAGTTCATGACTAATTTCTAAAGTAATTTATCAATAATTATAACATTTATATGTGAATCCTCTTATAACTCAATTATATTCCTTTCAATATCTCAGTCACAATACTTTTATTCATTTTCAAACATAATTATTGCTAAACAGTCTTACAGCCATTAGTTCACAAGAAATACTTTCAATTTATGCCATGCTAAAATACAATTAATTATTTTCATGTCAATTTTCTCACTTAATTGCATTTATATCATGCACAACACTAATACAATATAAATGCATAGTATAAGTAATCTACTATTTACTTTATTTATATACATGTCACATTTTTATAATTCACATGTGAATTTATTATTTCCAAGTCATTATTTAAGTATCTGACTAGTTACTAAGAATCCATGTTAAAAACCATTTCAAATTAAAGTGGAAAACAAAATTCATTAAAGAGGAATAACAGGATACATGGTGGCCAGACTATTTTACATGGTGGTCAGACTGGTTACATGACAGGCAGGAATTCCTTCCAGCCGTGTAAATCGAGGAATCTAAAAGATTCCCAAAAGATTCTTTCTAGAACCATTTTACACAATAGGCAGAAAAATCCACACGGTGGTCATGGGAGATTACACGTTGGGTAGGATTTCTTGACCACCATGTGACCAAAAATTTAGGCAAATTCATCAATCCAAAACCATTTCACGTGGTGGTCAGGATTTCCTGATTGCCATGTAGCATTATTTGATTGCTTACAATAACAGGGCAGATTTTAACTCTTAACTTGTCCTGCTATTTTAAATTCCTAAATGAAATTTTTAAGCAAAATGGTATTCTTAAGAATTAATCGTTAAAATCTTAGCTTTCCATTCACACTAATTTCACATCATTTGGTTTAGTATAACTATACCTATGGCCTAACTAAGCCAACATGCTCCCTTTGAGGGGACAGAATCAATACCTGAAGTTTAAGCTCAATTTAGAGCATATTAGAGCTAGATTTAGGTCACGATTTCTCTAGGAATATCTAGATATTGGTCTTAAATATCTCTAGCAACTAGAATTAACCAAATTAGAGTTCTGTAACCTGACTTATAAGAAAAACAAATAGATAAGGTCTGATGGAACTTGGACAAAGTTTCCCCATATAACTTTACATGCCGATTTCATTACTTCAAAAAACTCAACAACCACAACCAAGCTCAATTCAACATATATCATCCACAAAAATTTGAAACTACATAACTCATCATCAAATGCACACAAATCAAACAAAGTTTGCAAACCTATTTTGGATGCCAAAGCTTCCACCACTTGACCTTTCTTCACTTCTTTCCTCCTCCCCATGCTTCCGTTAGTTTCTCTCATAAAATCCACATCATAAAATCATATTAGCATATGTACAAAATCATAATTTCTAACCTTAATGAATTTAAGATGGAGAGAGAGTTACACCAAATATTTTCCTTACCTTTAAGCTTAAAAACTATTTTGAACTAATCTCCTACTTAAGAATCACCTTGAGAAGATTTTTGGAGTGAGTTTAGATGAAGAAGTTGGCTATGGTTGAGGAGAGGAACGGCTGGGTTTTTAACCCCATTATAGTAGGCCTCTTGGCTTAAATAAGCCAAACAGGAGCTTCCTCAACCTTTCTCAAGAATTCTAAACATAATTTAGGTGTTGGACTCCTATTGGTTCATACTTTATTTTACTTTTTAGTCCTTTACCTTTCGTTTATTCATACACTTGACTCAAAATTCCCTTTATTTTGTACATTGGCATATAATACTTCTTAATTTATACATTCAAGTCACAACTTAACAAATTACCAAATCACCCTTAGCTTTTTACTTAATATTGATTATGTCCCCTACTACACTTGACCATTTTAATCACTCGATTATACATTTTTAGACACCATTATGCCCTAGGCATATGCGAATCCGTTCAAGGTATATTTTGGGTCCTTACATTTTATTTATTCTTGAATGTATATGACTGATTTGGAATGGTTTGTGTTAAATATTATGTGTGAAATTATTGTGAGTGTGTTGGTTTGATGTTGTTGTGACTAGATTGAGTGCCTATGCATTTAGAAGTGATTATGGTAAGTTTCAATTATAGGTTCTCTTGAACCAGTTACTGTATTTAGGCCATATCATAGCCTGCAGACCTCCAAATGGAATAATTTCAACTGGAGAATCAAATTAAGACATAGATATTTAAATGTTATGGAGACACCAAACCAAGTTCTGTCTCTAAGGTCACCTAAAATTAGATTGAAAACACAGACCTAAATTTGCTTGTGCAATAGGAGAAGTTGGTGTTCCTAAGGGCATATCTCCTAATTTATAAGTCCAAATTGCATCATTTTTATGTTATTGGAAACTTAAAACATAGGGAAATAAATGTGTAACGGATACTTTTGCCTAGAAATGCCTCTAGCTAGGTGTAAAATCCTATGCAAAGTCAGACTTGGAATCTGCCCTATTTAGAAGGCAAATATATAGGGGTACACTACTATCAGGGATTCCTGACCGCCATGTAACTTCCTTAACCGCTAAGTAAATGCATTATAGAACTCAAAAATTGTCTAACAATTGACCCACATGTCTATTAGGAATTCCTGACTGCCGTGTTATCCTATTTTTCAGCCTAATAAATGAGTTTTTCTCATTGAGTTTACCTCAAACTTCACCGAAAGTTCCTAAAACTTATCCAATGCATGTTAAATATTGTATTATGAATATATATTCATGAATATCATTCAAAAATATAGGGGTATACCATTATGAATACGATGTCTTAATGACAATTTAACTACGAAAATGTACATAATTTTAACTTGAAAACCCAGCATTGTAAGACATTCATTTAGCATGAGCTATGAGTGTATGTGATAATTGAATAGTTATGAACAAGTAAATATGAAATTGATATAAGGGTAAATAGTAATAATGGATGAAGTATGTTTAATGATTTAGTAATCTTGAACATATATACTTATTGTGTGTAAATAAATGAGCAAGATTACTGTATGCTTAGTAATGATTATTTGTGTTCGGTTATGAACTTATTATTGGTTCATTATAATAGAACTCTTGATTGTTACCAGTATGCCCTGGGAAATGTATATACATAAATGTATTCATACTAGCCGCTATAATGCAACTCTTGATTATCACAAATACGTCATGGAAATGTGTCACTAAAATGTGACTTTTGAACTTATAAGTAAATGGTTCTCACTCTGGAATGTACGCCTTATCTTGTAATTCGAATGTATGAAATGTTAATGTATATTTATATGATTGCTAGTCATTATAATATGAACTCTATTTGCTATTTATTTATCTTAATAATGATTGTCGTTGTTATGTGACTCCAACTCGATGTCACTGTCTTGGTATATAAATATAGCCTACTAAATCATAGTTATAAATAAATGGTCTTGTCAGTGAGTTCTTGCAGCTGCTCTTGTAACACTACTGTATCTCATGAATATGAGACCATTTTCTCTCTTACATCTTGATTTGTTCTTTGGCACTCTTGGCTAAGATTAGTACTTGAGGCTAATGCCTTTCTTGTTGATATCCATGGAGTATCTCTTAATGATATCGATTATTGGTATCTCTTGTGCTCGTTACTTATGATTGGAAAAGATAGTAGGAAAGAGTCAATGAATAGTTCATGTCTGTTTATATTTGTACATGTTAACTCTTGCTTGAATAATCTATTCTTGTTCTAATTTCTCTTAATCTTTCAAACCTGACTGCTTAACTCTTGCTTGAATTAATAATTGAACAATCTATTCTTATTCTGATTTCTCTTAATCTTCCAAACCTGACTGCTTAACTATGTTTCATGAACCAAGGAACAATCTTGATTATTTAGATAGAAATTAATATATGTATGGATACGATCATGTTGTAAACAACTGACCCCAAAGAGAAAGATAATATTGCATGTAAATGATATGCCTTATAGAATTAACAAGTAAAATCATATGGTAACTTTATGTATGGTCAGGATTAAGATTTTTGCATAGATCATTAATAAATAAGGATAGTAATGCCTTAAATGATAATGACATATCTTATATGGTCACGATGCATGAGTCTCGAGTATGATATATTAATGTATGGGATTAAAACTTGAATGGAAGATATATTATAATTTAAGCATACACATATATGTACATTAATACTTGGGTATATACAATTATCTGAAATATTTGAAATGTAGATAATGAATAAGTGAGCAAGGAAATTTATATACATATGTTCTCTTATATAGTCATAATTGGATGATTATTTCTATTAAAACTGATTTACATATCGGTAAGATAATGTTTGTAGGCTTGTACATAATTTAAGAAGTATATCCTTTTCGTACTATATTATCCTTATATTTTGGACATTCATATGTTTATGAATCTTATAATTTGTGAATGTGTTTAACTGATGACTACAATGAGTGGTCGTCTATTATTATTCTTCCCCAGTAGGCTTTTATGCTTAGCACGGGCGTTTATCCTTATAGGTACAATGGTTAAGTTACATTAGGATAATTTGTAGAGGTTATGGCCAACTGAGGAGTTAAGTCTTGAGTTCTTTTGTATAATCTTTCTGTCGATGTAAAAGTTTTATATCTGTGATTGTAAATAAAAAGGTTAAGCAAATGTAATTATGACCTATGAATTATATCTTATATTTATAAAGAAGTTTTATATCTTGAACATGAACAGGAACTTGTAATATCGTTACATCGGAGTATGATATATATATGATAAAATTTTGCATGTGCATAATGGTGTAACACCCTGCATTAACTATCAGCCTCGATTGAGTGCACATAATTATTTATGCTATTTGTATATAGTTATATGTTATATTTAAGGGATGTTACATTTAGTGGTATCAAAGTATAGGTTTAATAGGTTCTGGTTAAGAAGAGTTTAGAAATGTGTCTAAATAGTACTTGTGTTGGCTTAAAGTAGATTGTCCCTACTGTTTTGTAGATAGTAGAAATGGATGATTCTCGTGATGCTATCGAAGAGACAGCCGGAAGTGTTAATTTGATGGAGCAAGATCCATCTGCTCTAAATCCCTTTGGGTCTATAAGAAATGAAATGCCTACACTGGTTGTGTCTCCAAATTGAAAATCTCCCACGATATGGTAAAAGTTCTAGATACATTAACTGCACTAAGAGCTCCAATAGATGCTGTGAGAAAGCACGGAGTAGAAGAGTTCTTTGGAACTACTCTTAACGAGTAGGATAAAGCAAAATACCTATTAGAAAAGACGTAAAGAGTATTTGATGAGGTTAAATGTCCACTAGATCAAATGGTTACCTATGTTGTCTCCCTTCGCCAAGGAGCAGCCTGTAACTAGTGGAAATTGGTATTAAAGCATCCTCAGTTAATTGGTAACTTGGGGATTCTTTGCTCATGAGTTTCAAAGGAAATATATTACTGAGGCTTACAAAGAAGCCAGATGGAAGCAGTTCTTGAACTTGAAAAAAAAAAGAATTTGTCAGTAGCCTGAATATGAAAAAGAGTTCAATCGGCTAAGTAAATACGCGCTTAAACTTATCTTGACAGAGGCATTTTGATCCCGACAATTCGAGGATGGACTCAATGACTCCATCAAAGGATATCTTATGGCTATAATGACACTACAGCAAGTGAGTTATTATCAATTAGTTCAGATTGCTATAAAAGTTAAAAAATCTAAAATTGCAAAGAAAGCAAAAGCCCAAAGAAAATATTCAACCCGTAGTAATTTACCTGTGAGTAAAAGAACTCGGGATGATGTATTCACCATATAGGAATCTGTTATTAGAAAAAGACATTATGTAACGACCCGATTTGGACCCTAGAAGTTTTGGCTAAATTTTGTCGAATTTTGATAAGTTAAAAGTGAATCTAAATGGAATTATTTTTGGTTTTCAGGTTGTTTGTTTATAAGGTTTTGAAGGTGCAAGCGTGGCTTTAGAAGAAGAGTGGTTGTAGTGTGTGAGATTTCTATCGCGAGCACAACAGAACCCTCCAGCGGAATGTCAGCTTAAGTGGGTTTTAAGAGACTTTGAGTTGGGATTTTGAGATGTGGCAGCGTAGGGGTTTGACACATGGCAACAAGGGAGTGAGACACTTTGATTGAATGAGTTTTGTTTTGAGCAAATAAATGAAGTGAGTGGCATTAAAGGAAGTGGTTTTGCATTTAAGGCTAGTTGGTGGGTTTTTAGTGAGGGTTGACCGGCTGCCTTTGTTTTCCCTCTTTCCATTTGTTTTGTCTTCAACTTTTGTTTTTTCTTTCTCTTTCTTTTCTTAGTTTTCTATTGTGTTCTTTCTTTCCTTCTTTCTTTTGTTCTTTTCTTTCTTCATTTGGTTTGCTCTTCGCATGAGTCAATTGGATTGGTGAAGGGAGTGAGATAAGGGTTGACTTGGTTATTGAGAAGAGGTAAGTGGTGTGATTTTGTTAGTATTGGTCTTCTTCTTCTACTTTGGTTTCTGTTGAAAAGGATTGATTCTTGGATTATTTTGAATGATTTTGTTGAAGCTGTTGATAAGAGGTTGGACAAAGGCAAGGAGAAGATTGGAACCGAATAGAGAGCAGTGATCAAGCTACCTAGAGGTCGGGATCGAGTTTGATTTCAACTATTTTGTATGTGTTTGGGATTGAGTGAATGCATGTGTTAGTGAGGTAGTGAATATAGGTTTAAATGCTAGTGTTATATTGATAATCGTATGTGTTGTTGACGTATGTGAGCATGTGATATAGATGAATTCCTGGGTTTGTACATAATTGTGTTAATCTTGAGACATGGCATGAGTATTGTGTTAATTATGTTTCTATGACCTTAAATATGTTTTGGGGGTGAAATTGAGTACTGAGGTAAGAGTTTTGCATGTGTGAGTGAGGTGGATATGTTTGATTTTGAAAACATAGCATTAAAAAGCAAATTTTGGGGAGAACTATGCTTCTGTCGCGATCGCGATAGAAGTGGATTTCTTTAGCGTCTTGGATGCTTCGTGCGTGTCATGAAGGGACAGCATGCTCTGAGTCATGAAAGCCAGCACGACTCGGAGAGGGATGCCTTGTTGTGCACGAGTCGTGCTCTTATGCATGAGTCGTGCACAAGAGCATGGATCATACACTTTCCCCGTTTCCTGCAGTGCACCTGGCTTCTATCGCGAGTGCGACTTCTTGTCGCGATTGCGACAGTAAACCCCTTCCCCACCCTGCTCTGCTTCTGAAAATGTTTTCTTCTTGTATTGCTTTGCATGTGTTCTCTCTAGTGCATAGTTTATACTTGCTTGTTCCTCCTTTATATTATAATTAGAGTTCTGTATTTTTAATTATTGATATGACAGTGTTTCAAGTTGTGTTCCTAGTAGTGTCAAGTATTGCTTTATGAGTGAGTGAGTCGAGCCTGAATGGTCATAGTAGTGGATAGATAAGCATACTTATAAAGGGGTTAGAGGCGGCTGCTACAGTGACCTTAGTTTTGTCTACTCGATGAATACTTAGAATATTCAACGATATTGAGTTAGTTCTCTAGAGTTTATACAGTATCCACACCGTGCTAAGCGATAAACGCTTAGTGGGGAACTACACATATATCAAAGGACGACCATTCACAACGGTCGTCAAGGCAAAGCACAAGCATATATCAAAATATACCATACACATAGTATATCAATTACATAAGCATGCATATACTAAGTCATACATTCAGAAGTTCATAACAATATTCATATCCCCATAACAGATTATACTTTTCATTTATGAGTTTACACACGTATCACATACATTTTCTCATAACACAATTCATACAAGGCACCTGCAAACTCGAGGGAGTGGATAACAAGTATACAGACAGTATTTTACGGGTACGAGCCAATCACAAATGGTACCTTACGGGTATAAATCGAAAACCAAGATACTTTTAACTTTCACAAAACATTTTCAAAAGGGATCTTAAACAAGACTCTGATCGGGGTCCAAACGAAACAAAGGGTGCAGCTATAAGACTCTATTAGGCATGCCTAACTATCCACTTTCTAGACTCTAGCAGGTCATGCATAAACCATTCAATCCATTTCATAACATTCCTCCATCATCATCATATATGTACATAGTCATATCATGGATCCGCATGCATATAATTCATAAGACATCAAGCATAAATCTCATAGACATCAAAGGAAAATGAAGTTCCATAACCACACACAACAAAAGAAAACTCATTCAGCATACAGGGAGCTGTCGCGCTCGCGACAGAGACCAAAGTCTCTTCGCTGCGCGTACGCGATGGATTTCGCGACCGCGAGGAGGACGGAGGGGCCAGGCTCTGTCGCGATCACGACAGAGACAAATATTGCTGTCGCGGGCTCGCGATAGCACTTGGCCAGCATCGCGCTCTGTCGCGCTCGCGACAGAGGGTGCTCAACACTTCGGCTATCGCGGGCTAGCGATGGATGTCGCGTGCTCACGACAGCGAAGCTCCAAAACGCCGATCTCAGTCGCGCTCGCGACATCATTGCGATCGCGACAGAATCGAGTTTTCCAAAATCTGCAGATTTTCCTCCTCCTACAATCAACCGCAAACACATGCAAAACTCACCCAAGAACCTCTTACCTCAAACCCAGCCATCCAATAGCATCAACAACCATAATATAACATTAATCAACAAGAAATTTCACACAATTATTTAATTTAAACCTCCAATTCCAAGAATCATCCAAAACCCCAATTTATGCACAAAACCACATTAACTCCAACATTAACACAATTAACTCATGCTCATTAAAGATCTACATTTCAAAATAAAAACCCATAGCATATACATCAAAATAAAGAACATATAACAACCGGATTCTAAGAAACCATCAAATCTCATACATAAACATATATATACATGAAAACCAAGAAATTCCCAAACCTCAAAATCCTTAGCTCTTATTGCTTGGATCCACTAGTTCCAGCCTTCTCTTTGCCCTTTGGCTCGCGAGGAGGCTCAACTAAGCACAAACAAGCACCCAAACACCAAAAACACAAACCCTAACTTAGATCCAACCCAAGAAGAAGAAGAAGAAAATGCATGAATAACACAAGGAAAAAGAAAGAACTTACCAAGGAAGATGTAAGGGAGTAATTAATTCCACCACTTGAGCTTGAATCTAAGTAAAACACTTAGGAGAGTGCAAAGGAGGAAGAAGAAGAAGAAGGAGAAGAGAAAACGGGAAATGGGTTTCAAAAATATGATTTTCCCTTTTTCATTTTCTCTTTCCCATCTTTCTTTCCCCTTTACACATATCAACCATCTAGTGGAGGAGATTACTTACTCACACCCTAACTAAGTGTATCACATGCACACAATGAAACACCCTAATAATGCACCCTACACATGTATTAGCAACACACACACAATGCTCCGTCATGTACACACCCTACAAATGTATTAATGGATACACACTACAATAACCCACTAGTGCATATCCTACTATGGTGCATTCACACACACATAATGCAACTCCCATACACACACACTACAATGGTGCACTCATGCACACACAAACCTGTCCCAACTAATTCACACCATAGTGCAACACATGCACACACATGCACCAGAAAAACTCCAAATCATACAATATTACCAAAATGCCCTTATGATCATGCCAAAACACATACAAATAGATACACACACATGGCTCGCTCTACTAGGGGGCAAACGGGGTGTGACAACTCTCCCCTACTAACAAGAATTTCGTCCTCGAAATTCTCACCTGATCTGAACAAATGCGGGTACTTAATTCTCATCGACTCTTTCGGTTCGCATGTTGCTTCCTCTACCCCATGGTGATTCCACAAAACCTTGACCAAAGGAATCTGCTTGTTCCTCAAATGTCTTACTTCCCGAGCTAAGATAGCTCTAGGCTCCTCAATGTAGGAAAAATCTGACTGCACTTGAACCTCTTGAACCGACAACACATGAGAAGGATCCGATCTATACCAACGGAGCATCGAAACGTGAAACACATCATGAAGCTTCGACAATTCCATTAGCAAAGCCAATCGGTAAGCTACTGGACCAACTCTTGCCAACACTTCATACGGACCAATAAAACGAGGACTAAGCTTTCCTTTCTTCCCAAACCGAAGCACTTTTCTCCAAGGATAAACTTTAAGGAAGACTTTGTCCCCAACTTCAAACTGCACATCTTTTCTCTTCAAGTTGGCATAAGACTTCTGTCGATCCTTAGCTGCTTCAAGTTCCGCTGCACAACTCTGATCTTCTCCTCTGTATCTCTAACCAGATCTGGCCCAATCACTGACCTCTCAGATAGCTCTGTCCAACAAACTGGAGTCCTACACTGTCGTCCATATAAAGCCTCATATGGTGACATACTAATACTCGACTGAAAACTGTTGTTGTAGGCAAACTCCATCAGCGATACATACTTGTCCCAACTACCCGGAAAGTCCAAAACACAAGCCCTTAACATATCCTCTCAAATCTGAATCACTCGCTCGGACTGACCGTCAGTCTGAAGATGAAATGCCATACTGAAATTCAGCTTGGTACCCAAAGCTCGTTGCAACTCTTTCCAGAACTTAGATGTGAACCTTAGATCCCGGTCTGAAACTATAGACAAAGGCACTCCATGCAACCGAACTATCTCATCCACATAGATACTGGCAAATCTATCCATCTGGTAATCCATCCTAACCGGCAAAAAGTGAGCGGACTTTGTGAGTCAATCCACAACAACCCAAATAGAATCATGCTTTTTTCTGAGTCAAGGGTAACCCAGAAACAAAATCCATAGCAATATCATCCCACTTCCACTCGGGAACGGACAAAGGCATGAGCAATCCAAAAGGAACTTGGTGCTCAGCCTTTACCTGCTGACAAGTCAAGCACTTGGATACAAAGTCCACTATATCCCTCTTCATACCAGACCACTAATAAAACTACTTCATATCCCGATACATCTTATTACTCCCGGGATGCATGGTGAAAACTGTACTATGTGCCTCATCCAAAAGCTGTCTTCTTAATTCTTCATTATCCGGTACACACAAACGATTTCTAAACAGAAGAACCCCATCCTAAACCGAAAACTCTGACTGCTTGCCCAAACTAATCTCTTGCACAATTCGCTGAAGCTTCTCATCAATCTTCTGAGCATCTACTATCCGCTGTCTCAAGGTAGGCTTGACCCTCAACTGAGCTATCAAAGCTCCATCTGAACCAAACCTCCATCTGAATCGTCTTAAAAATAAGGCAGAAACTAATTTCTGACTGAAAGCATCTGCGACTACATTGGCCTTACCCGGATGGTAATCCACAATGCAATCGTAATCCTTAAATAGCTCAAGCCAATGACGCTACCTCATGTTCAGTTCCTTCTGAGTTAGGAAATACTTCAAACTCTTGTGGTCAGTAAAGATCCTGCACTTTTCCCCATACAAATAATGACACCAAATCTTCAAAGTAAAGACAACCGCTGCTAACTCAAGATCATGCGTCGGATAATTCCTCTCATGTGGCTTCAACTGTCGAGAAGCATAAGCCACCACCTTACCTTCCTGCATCAGAACACATCCCAGACCAACACCTGAAGCGTCACTATACATAACAAACTCCTTACCCGAAATGGGTTGAGTCAGTATAGGAGCTTCGACTAACAATTGCTTCAACCTCTCAAAGCAAGCCTGACACTTATCTGACCACTCGAACTTAACTCCTTTCCTCAACAACCTAGTCATCGGAGCGGCAATCACCGAAAAACTCTTAACAAACCGACGATAGTAACCCGCCAGACCAAGGAAACTCCTCACCTCTTGAACATTCCTAGGCGCTTTCCAATCGACTATCACCTCAATCTTAGCTGGATCTACTTGAATACCCTTGGCTGAAACTATGTGACCCAAAAATGACACTTCCCGAAGCCAAAAATCACACTTACTCAACTTGGCAAACAACCGATGTTCCCTCAACACTTGCAAAACCAATCGGAGATGTTCCTCATGCTCAGACTCATCCTTGGAATACACTAGGATATCATCTATAAACACCACCACAAACCGGTCTAAGTATGGCCTAAACACTCTGTTCATCAAATCCATGAATGCCGCTGGAGCATTAGTCAAACCAAACGGCATCACAAGGAACTCATAATGGCCATACCGAGTCTGAAATGCAGTCTTAACCACATCCTCATCCTTAACACGAAGCTGATAATACCCCGACCGTAGATCTATCTTAGAGAAAACACCAGAACCCTGAAGCTGATCAAACAAATCCTCGACTCTGGGCAACGGATACTTATTCTTCACTGTTATCTTATTAATCTGCCTGTAGTCGATACACATCCTCAAGGATCCATCCTTCTTCTTAACAAACAGAACCGAAGCTCCCCAAGGAGATATACTGGGTCGAATAAACCCCTTATCCAATAGCTCTTGTAGTTGAGTTTTTAATTCTCTCAACTCTACAGGAGCCATCCGATAAGGTGCTTTCGATACAAGTGTGGTACCCGGCATGATCTCTATGGCTAGCTCAACTTCCCTCTCTGGAGGCAAACCTGGCAAATCACTTGGAAAACATCGCTGAACTCTCGAACAACAGGGATGTCCTCAATCCTAACTTGATCCCTCTTGGAATCCAAAACCACAGCCAGAAAAGCCTCACAACCCTTCCTCAAAAACCTTTTGGCTTGAATTGCAGAAATCACATTGTTCACAGAACTTGCACCCAAACCTCTAACTAACACTGGAGCTCAATTCTTATCCCGAAGCACGAAGGTCTTCCTATGACAATCAACTACAGCTCGATGCTCACCCAACCAATCCATACCCAAAATCAAATCATACTCTCTGAAGGGCAACTCTATCAAATCCGCAGGGAACTCAACTCCCTCAACCAACAAAGGACAATTCCTATAAACTCTACTCACACTAACACTATGCCCTAATGGATTGGTCACACATATCTCATAGTCTAACTGATCTACCATATGCAACTTATCAATAATCTTATATGTGCACAAATATGAGTGTGTGGAACCAGGATCTATTAGAGCATATAATTCAGTGTCATGGTGTAGGAACTTACCAGCGATTACCTCCTCTCTGGCTCTAACTGCATATGCTCTAGCTGCAACTGGTGGAGGACGCTCAACAGTCTCAAAAATAGCTCCATCTCTAGGTCGACCGCCTCGACCTCTACCTCTACCTCTTGTAGCCTGAGAAGCATTCGATCCAACTCTGCTAGCTCCTCCCTGAGGTCCCGAATCTTCACCCAACTGGGGACAACTTGCCAAACGGTGCTCGGTGCTCCCACACTTAAAGCACCCCGGTGAGCCACCTACACTCACCCCAGTGAGCCTTGCTGCAATGCTCATAAACAGGCGTAGCATCAGACCAGCCACCTCTACCAGAACCAGATACCGCTGTAGAACCTTGCCTTCTACCTCTAGCAGCCGAACCAGCTGACGGATCATCTTGCGGGTTCTTAGATCTCTTACCCGAAGATGAGGAAGAACCACCCTGAGCAGCATTCCTTCGCTGAGCTCTCTCCCTAAGCAAAAATTTCGTCTTTTTCGCCCTCATGGTAGCCTCTGCAATCTGATAATAACTTACCCCAGGCATACACATCAAAGAAATCAAGGCAATCTTCAGAGACTCGTTAAACCCGGCTTCAAAATCCTTGCATCTGAAATCATCTGTCATAACCCCACGCGGAGCATAATGAGACAACCGATTAAACTCCTTCTCATAATCCGAAACTGACAAGGCCCTCTGCTTCAAACTTAGAAATTGTGCCCATCTTGAGTCCCTATAAGCCTGAGTCACATACTTCTTAGTGAACTCCTCACTGAAGAAATCCCAAGTAACTGGATCAGGAATCTGAGGTCGCCTACATACCAACTCCCACCATTCGTAAGCCGACCCCTAAAGCAATGCCACAGCACACTCAGCTTGCTGATCGGGAGGACACCTGACTTCCCTTAAAGCTCTCTTTACCTTATCAAACCACTTTTCAGCTAATTCTGACTCATCAAGCCCAGTCCCATAAAAGTCCTCAACACCAACTCTTCTTAAACTCTCTATCGGAGCTTTAGGGGCAGTCACCCTTTCCAAAACCTGAGCCATGTCCTGATGCAATCTGAACATTGCCTCAAAAGACATGACAGCGGCCTCGGGCTGGACCCTAGTACATTGACCCGACACCAAAACAGAAACAGACGGATCTACAGCTGGAGGATTCACACTTTCAGCGGACTCCTCGAGCGCAACAAGAGTAGAATACGAATCCATCTAACAAACAAGAGGACAGCCGCATCAGCCAACACGGCCCTAGACATAGACATATCCACACATAGCATCACACAGACAATCACCCAGAAACGCCTAAACCTAGGCTCTGATACCACAACTTGTGACACCCCTTACCCGTACTCAGGCGATCCCATCCCATGAGGAGTAAGATGCCGTACGAGTCAGGGTGCAACCAAACAAAGCAGAGAACAAGCATAGATAAACATACACAAAAGCGGGTTAAATAAAAACTTTTGCGAAGTATAAGAAAGCGAAAGCTGATCATGCATTAATATAACAGAGGCATTACATTACTGTTCTGATCAACTAAGAGATACAAAAATTAATTACAAATTCCAAATTACATAAACAAAAGCGGAAGCTTTTACAAAATCAATATAAGTGAGTTCTATACAAAAAGAATGTCAAAATACAAAACTCAGTCCTATTCTAAACCCTGCTGCATTGGCTTAGACTGTGGCGACTCTCTCAAAGCGACTCTTTCCGCACCTGCACGGGTAAACACACCGTGCTAAGCGATAAACGCTTAGTGGGGAACCACACATATATCAAAGGATGACCATTCACAGCGATCGTCAAGGCAAAGCACAATCATATATCAAAATATACCATACACATAGCATATCAATTGCATAAGCATGCATATACTAAGTCATACATTCAGAAGTTCATAACAATATTCATATCCCCATAACAGATTATACTTTTCATTTATGAGTTTACACACGTATCACATACATTTTCTCATAACACAATTCATACAAGGCACCTGCAGACTCGAGGGAGTGGATAACGAGTATACGGACAATACTTTACGGGTACGAGCCGATCACAAATGGTACCTTACGGGTACAAATTGAAAACCAAGATACTTTTAACTTTCACAAAACATTTTCAAAAGGGATCTTAAACAAGATCCGAACACATAGGGGTTCGCGAGGAACCAAGCGGGGACCTGATCGGGGTCCAAACGAAACAAAGGGCTGCAGCTATAAGACTCTATTGGGCATGCCTAACGATCCACTTTCTAGACTCTAGTAGGTCATGCATAAACCATTCAATCCATTTCATAACATTCCAAAATCATCATCATATATGTACATAGTCGTATCATGGATCCGCATGCATATCATTCATAAGACATCAAGCATAAATCTCATAGACATCAAAGGAAAATGAAGTTCCATAACCACACACAACAAAAGAAAACTCATTCAGCATACAGGGAGCTGTCCCGCTCGCAATGTCTGTAGCGCTCGCGACAGAGACAAAAGTCTCTTTGCTGCGCGTATGCGACGGATTTTGCGACCACGAGGAGGACGGAGGGGCCAGGCTCTGTCGCGCTCGCGACGAATGTCGCAACGCGATAGAGAAAAATATTGTTGTCGCGGGCTCGCGATAGCACTTGGCCAGCATCACGCTCTGTCGCGATCGCGACGGATGTCGCGCTCGCGACAGAGGGTGCTCAACACTTCGGCTATCGCGGGCTCGCGATGGATGTCGCATGCTCGTGACATCGAAGCTCCAAAACGTCGATCTCTGTCGCGCTCGCGACATCGTCGCGATCGTGATAGCATCGGGTTTTCCAAAATCTACAGAATTCTGTAGATTTTCCTCCTCCTACAATCAACCACAAACACATGCAAAACTCACCCAAGAACCTGTTACCTCAAACCCAGCCATCCAATAGCATCAACAACCATAATATAACATTAATCAACAAGAAATTTCACACAATTCATTAATTTAAACCTCCAATTCCAAGAATCATCCAAAACCCCAATTTATGCACAAAACCACATTAACTCCAACATTAACACAATTAACTCATGCTCATGAAAGATCTACATTTCAAAACAAAAACCCATAGCATATACATCAAAATAAAGAACATATAACAACTGGATTCTAAGAAACCATCAAATCTCATACATAAACATATATATACATGAAAACAAAGAAATTCCCAAACCTCAAAATCCTTAGCTCCTATTGCTTGGATCCACTAGTTCCAGCCTTCTCTTTTCCCTTTGGCTGGCAAGGAGGCTCAACTAAGCACAAATAAGCACCCAAACGCCAAAAACACAAACCCTAACTTAGATCCAACCCAAGAAGAAGAAGAAGAAAATGCATGAATAACACAAGGAAAAAGCAAGAACTTACCAAGGAAGATGTAAGGGAGTAATTAATTTCACCACTTGAGCTTGAATCTAAGTAAAACACTTAGGAGAGTGCAAAGGAGGAAGAAGAAGAAGAAGGAGAAGAGAAAACGGGAAATGGGTTTCAAAAATCTGATTGTCCCTTTTTCATTTTCTCTTTCCCATCTTTCTTTCCCCTTTACACATGTCAACCATCTAGTGGAGGAGATTACTTACTCACACCCTAACTAAGTGTATCACATGCACACAATGAAACACCCTAATAATGCACCCTACACATGTATGAGCAACACACACACAATGCTCCCTCATGTACACACCCTACAAATGTATGAATGGATACACACTACAATAACCCACTAGTGCATATCCTACTATGGTGCATTCACACACACATAATGCAACTCCCATACACACACACTACAATGGTGCACTCATGCACACACAAACCTGTCCCAACTAATTCACACCATAGTGCAACACATGCACACACACGCAACAGAAAAACCCCAAATCATACAATATTACCAAAATGCCCTTATGATCATGCCAAAACACATACAAATACATACACACACATGGCTCGCTCTACTAGGGGGCAAACGGGGTGTGACAGTTTACATCTGCGGGTCAGGGCCACTAGGAGCTTGATAAAGATCTTTTTTGTATAAGATAGAGTTATTTATGTTTTGAGTAACATCATTATATATATAGAGAAAGTATAGTATGGAAGTGTAGATGTTAACTATTTTGCACATGTACCGAAGATGATTATGTATTAAGTATAAAACTTTTTAATATGTACAGTTTATATATACTATAAGAGTATTCTATTTTGGCCCAAGTTATTCTAATTATTTATTGTTATTGCTTCCATTTTTGAGTTTGAATGTTTATGTATGCATGTGTGTGTGCGTAGCGCCCTAATATTCTTTCCCGGGGGTATTGGGGTGTTACATTTAGTGGTATCAGAGCCTGGTTAGACGTTCTGGTCTATAAGATATAGAGTATAGATTAAATGTCAGAGTCTGTCTAGAGTTGTGGCCTAATGCAGATGTTATTTGTTTTGTAGAGTATAGATGGAGTTGGATCCGAGTGAGAACGTAAGAGTGATGACAGGTAGTGTGAATGCAATTCATGGGGATCCATTTGTGCAAGAACAAGTTAGAGATGATGGAGCTGATCTTGTTCAGGATAACTCGGTGCTGATACAAGGGCTAGTGCAAATTTTGGATAGACTGACAGCTCCTAAGGCACCAACAGACCTCATAAGAAAGAGCGGAGCTGAAGAGTTTAATGGAACCTCATTGGAACAATCTGATATAGCAGAGTTTTGGCTCGAGAGAACAGGAAGGATCCTGCAAGAGATTAATTGCCCACAGAATTAGAGAGTAGCTTGTGCTGTGTTATTGCTGCAAGGTGAAGTATATAACTGGTGGAAGTTAGTACTGAGAAACCCGCAGAGGCCAGTGGAATTATCATGGGATTTCTTTGTCCACGAGTTCAAAGAGAAATATGTGACTAAAGCATATTGAGAGGCAAAGTGGAAAGAGTTCATGAGCTTTAAGCAAAGGAATATGATAGTAGGGGAATATGAGAAAGAGTTCACCCGATTGAGTAAATATGTGCCTGATATTCTGTTAACAAAAGATTTTAAGTGCTGACAGTTTGAGGATGGGCTAAGAGAAAGCATCAGAGGACCTCTATCTGCCATGGTTGCTTTGCAGCCGATGAGTTACTATAAATTGGTACTGGCGGCCATAAAATTAGAGGATTCGGAGTTATTGAAGCAAAAGAGAGAGCAAAAGAGAAAGTTCTCGAAAGGAAATGAAGGTACTGGTAAAAGAGCTAGAGAAGTGATGAGAGGAAGAGATGAACAAGAATCAGTGCAAGTGCCAATATCAGTTGGGAGTGTAGTACTGCCTACCAGTAGAGGAAGTGTAGCACCAAAGTGTGTTCATTGTGAGAGGCACCACAGGGGTGGGTGTAGGAAACTCACCGGAGCTTGTTTTAGGTGTGGCAGCATGGAGATCATGCTTGCCAAGTGCCCCAAGTCGAGGGAGAATTTAACCTCGCAAGCAAGTAAAGATAAAGTGATTGCATCTGGAACCATTAGAAGTGGAAGAGGAAGAAGTGGAGCTAATAGACCGCCATCGAAAATAGTGAAGAAGCCATTTCCTACCGAGGGACAGCCATGAGTCTACGCAATGGTTGCAGAAGCTGTAGATGCCCCTGTTGGTTCTTCTGGTAAGTCCTTTTGGTATTTTACATTGTTTTGGTTATGTATATAAGAATTTATGATAGAATATGCTATGTGGTATGGGGGAAATTTCGAGGACGAAATTTCTTAAGGGGGAGAGATTTGTAACGACCCGATTTGGACCCTAAAAGTTTTGGCTAAATTTTGTCGAATTTTGATAAGTTAAGAGCGAATCTAAATGGAATTATTTTCGATTTTTAGGTTGTTTATTTATAAGGTTTTGAAGGTGCAAGTATGGCATTAGAAGAAGAGTGGTTGTAGTGTGTGAGAGTTCTGTCACGAGCACGACAAGCATCGAAGCGCGACAAAACCCTCCAGCTGAATGTCAACTTAAGTGGGTTTTAAGAGACTTTGAGTTGGGATTTTGACATGTGGCAGTGTAGGGGTTTGACACATGGCAACAAGGGAGTGAGACACTTTGATTGAATGAGTTTTGTTTTGAGAAAATAAATGAAGTGAGTGGCATTAAAGGAAGTGGTTTGGCATTTAAGGCTAGTTGGTGGGTTTTTAGTGAGGGTTGACCGACTGCCTTTGTTTTCCCTCTTTCCATTTGTTTTGTCTTCAACTTTTATTTTTTTTTCTCTTTCTTTTCTCAGCTTTTCTGCCATGTTCTTTCTTTCTTTCTTTATTTCTTTCTTTTCTTTTTTCATTTGGTTTGCTCTTCACATGAGTCACTTGGATTGGTGAACGGAGTGAGATAAGGGTTAACTTGGTTGTTGAGAAGAGGTAAGTGGTGTGACTTTGTTAGTATTGGTCTTCTTCTTCTACTTTGGTTTCTGTTTTTAATTTAAAGTGAGAAAAGGATTGATTCTTGGATTGTTTTGAATGATTTTGTTGAAGCTATTGATAAGAAGTTGGACAAAGGCAAGGAGAATATTGGAATGGAATAGAGAGCAGTGATCAAGCTACCTAGAGGTTGGGATCAAGTGTGATTTCAACTATTTTGTATGTGTTTGTGATTGAGTGAATGCATGTGTTAGTGAGGTAGTGAATATCGGTTTAAATGCTAGTGTTATATTGATAATTGTATGTGTCGTTGAAGTATGTGAGCATGTGATGTAGATGAATTCCTGGGTTTGTACATGATTATGTTAATCTTGAGGCATGGCTTGAGTATTGTGTTAATTATGTCTATATGACCTTAAATATGTTTTTGGGGTGAAATTGAATACTGAGGTGAGAGTTTTGCATGTGTGATTGAGGTGGGTATGCTTGATTTTAAAAATAGAGCATTGAAAAGCAATTTTGGGGAGAAATATGCTTCTATCACCATCTCGACAGAAGCAGATTTCTTCAGCATCTCGGACGCTTTGTGTGTGTCGTGAAGGGACAGCATGCTCCGAGTCTTGAAAGCCAGTACGACTCGGTGAGGGATGCCTTGTTGTGCACTAGTCATGCACAAGTGCATGAGACGTGCACAAGTGCACGAATCGTGCACAATGAGCACGAGTCGTGATCCTGTGCACGAGTCGTGCACAAGAGCACAGATCGTACACTTTCCCCATTTCCTACAGTGCACCTGGCTTCTATGGCGAGCTCGAGTTCTTGTCGCGATCGCAACAGTAAACCCCTTCCTTGCCCTGCTCTGCTTCTGAAAATTTTTTCTTCTTGTTTTGCTTTGCATGTTTTCTCTCTAGTGTATAGTTTATACTTGTTTGTTCCTCCTTTATATTATAATTAGAGTTCTGTATTGATAATTATTGACATGATAGTGTTTCGAGTTGTGTTCTTGGTAGTGTCAAGTATTGAGTTTTGAGTGAGTGAGTCGAGCCTGAATGGTCATAGTAGTGGATAAATAAGCATGCTTATAGAGGGGTTAGAGGTGACTGCTATAGTTACCTTAGTTTTGTCTACTCAATGAATACTTAGAGTATTCAACGCTATTGAGTTAGCTCTCTAGAGTTTATACATTATCCATAGTACCCGTATCCACCAGTATTGAGAATTCAGGCTAATGTATATTTTGTAGTGTACGAGAGATGAAGTAGAGACTTATATATTTATATGAACATAGTATGAAATATTACCGATATCATTTGCCTTATTTTGATTTTTACACATGAATGGGTTGAAGCATGATGTTATTGCTTACAAGATTGTGTATATGATTATTTGTATATGACATGACTATCGATATGCCTTTGATATATCTATGACTTTGTTCGAAGTCTATTGCTTCTGTTTATCCCCACTAAGCGTTATCACTTAGCACGGGTGTTTTTCCCATGTAGGTTTATAGGATGCAATTAGAGAGTTTACATCTACAGGTCATAGCCACTAGGAGCTTGATGAAGCTCTTTTTTTATATAAGATAGAGTTATTTATGTTTTGAGTAACATCATTATATATATTGAGAAAGTATAGTATGGAAGTGTAGATGTTAACTACTTTGCACATGTACCGAAGATGATTATGTATTAAGTATAAAACTTTTGTAATATGTGCAATTTATATATACTATAAGAGTATTCTGTTTTGGCCCAAGTTATTCTAATTATTTACTGTTATTGCTTTCGCTTTTTAATTTGAATGTCTATGTATGCGTTTGTTTGTGCGTAGCACCCCGATATTCTTTCCCAAGGGTATTGGGGTGTTACACATTAAGATTCTCCAACAAGAAGTACTTCTAGAAGGGAATCGTCAGTAAATTAAGGTCCTAGGGCACCTGTATGCTCTCACTGCTCCAATCGCCATTGGGGTATTTGTAAAAAAGCTATCGATGCTTGGTTTTGATATCATAGTACTGAACATAAGGTATCTAATTGTCCTATGAATCTTGCACAAATCTCGCAAGTAAGTAGAGTAACTTTTAATGTACCTATTAGATCTAGAGGCCGTGGAAGGGGTGGAGCAGGATTAGGCCAATTTAGGCCTAATCTGGATGATCCATTCGAAACTATCGAGCGACTAATAACCCCATCTGCTATGGCACAAGTTTATTCCATGCAAGCAAGCGAGGATCGTGATGATTTAGAATCTATAACAGGTACTGTTCTTTCTTATAGACTTGAAATACATGTAGTGGATTGACTTAGGATATTATAAACTTGTCTGATAATGTGATATCAGTAGAGTGATTAGATTATGAAATATATGAAACTAGTTTCTTGAATAATAATATATGGACACAATAACTATCACGTTATGAGATAAGGATGAAAATATGTACTTGAATTGGTAAAGTTTTCTGATTATGGGCTTGAACTTATAGATTCTCATTATATGTATGAATTTTGAAAACAGAATTCTCTTAAGGGGGAGGGAAATATAAGGCCCTAAAATACACCCTAGTAGCATTAAAGCGTGTTTAGGGTGATATGGTAACCAAAAATGCATGTTTAAGTATTTGACGCGTCGAAAAGGACATAATTGTCATTATATTAAAAGACGCGGTAAATTAGTAAATTGTTAAGTTATTTTATACATGCACAAATGGAATTATATAATGGGCTAAATTGTATAAATGGAGTTTAATTATATGCTTAAATGGATCAAGTAATATTTGAAGGACTAAAAGGGAATTACCCTTTTAGTACCCAAAACTTGAGCCGATGGGATTGTGATATCTAAATTTCTAAAAGAAAGTGGAATTATGGCCATTTATAAGCCACTTGGCCAGCCAAATTGGGGGAGTAGAACAAATAAAATTTGATCCATCCTTCTCCTCTCAATTTACACGCAAGTCGCCATTGGAAGAGAATTAAAGGAGAAAGTAGAATTTTGTGCAATTAAACTAAGGAAAAGAGCTAGTTTTGATTCTTTTCTTCATCTCTTTCTTCTTTACTAATTAGAGCTAGAATTATTGAGTTGATAAATTAATTATTATAGGCTTTGGATGTGAATTAGTTGAAGAAATCAATAAGAAGAGGAAAGGGAAAGATAAAGCATCATCTTGAGCATGTTTGAAGGAAATTGACTCATTTTCAGGTTTAGGAACCTTTCATTTATTCTAAAATGTATATGACTGATTTGGAATTATTTGTGTTAAATATTATTTGTGAAATTTTTATGAGTGTTTGGTTTGATGTTGTTGTGGCCGGATTGAGTGCCTATGCATTTAGAAATGATTTTGGTAAGTTTTAGTTACAGGTTCTCTTGAACCAATTACTATGTTTAGGCCATATCTCAATATAGAACTCCAAATAGAGTAATTATGATTGGAGAATAAAATTAAGATCTATATCTTTAAATGTTATACAGAAACCAAAACCCAGTTCTGTCTCTAAGGTCATCAAAAATTTGATTGAAAACGCAGACCTGAATCTGCCTATGCATTAGGAGCAGTTGGTATTCTGAAGTGCATATCTCATAATTTGTAAGTCCAAATTGCATGATTTTTCTTTCCTTGGAAACATAAGATATAGGGAAACAAATTTCGAGAAAACATGTTTGCCCAAAAATGCATGTAGCAATGTCAAAAATCCTGTGTAAAGTCGGACCTTGAATCTGCCATGTTTAGAAGGCAAAAATATAGAGGTACATGACTGTTAGGGATTCTTGACCGCCGTGTGACTTCCCTTATTGGCTAATAATTGACCCACACAGCTGTAAAAAATTCTTGACCACCGTGTGACGCCTTTTTCATGCTAATAAGTGAGTTTTTCTCACCGATTTGACCCCGAACATCACCGAAAGTTCTTGAAACTTGTCCAATGCCTTTTAAATATTGTATTATAAATATTTATGTATAAATATCATTCAAAAATATAGGGGTATTGTAGACACCAGATCCCGAGGCGATCCAAGATTATAATTACCTAATGATGAAAATGATACTTGCCACAAGCCAAGGTGTCAAAAATAATGTTTTACTTGTCGAAAATCTCCTTCGTTGCTCTAAAGATTTTAATTCAAAAATTTGCATTTTTACTCTTTTCTATTTATCTATTTATGTTATTTTATTCCCTTTATTTTCATTTTCATTTTTATTTTTATTTTTATTTTTATTTTTATTTGTTTGTTTTTTTATTTATTAATTATTTTCGCGCGGCCCAGCAAGGACTGTGCGTGCACAGCAGGGCCTGCGCGCGCGCAGTAGGGAGGCCTCCGCGCGGCCCTGTGCACGCACAGTAGGGCCTGTGCGTGGCCCTCCGCGGACCCCTATGAGTGCACAGCAGGGGGCCTGACCGCGCGCGCCCCAATGGGGCTTGTCCCGCGCACGTTTCTCCTCTTTCATGCGGGCAATTTTTGCTCGTTGTCGGACCTGTTTTTTTCCTGCAATTTTCTGGTTTTCTCAGACCGGTTTTACCGTTCTTCTTTCACGTTTTTATGCTAATTTTGATCAACTAAAAAAGAAAACTCTTCTGTCTCTTTCCATTTTGAGGGGACACGGAAAAAATAAAAGAAAACTTTAGTCTCCATTCTAAGGGGAGCTGGCATTTTGATTCAAAGAAAAAACTTAGTTTTCTCTTAACAAAGAACAAGTGCAGCCGATTATTTTCTTTCAAAAAAGCAAAAAATCATCGAAAATTCATAATTTTAATTCTTCTTTTTTCCTTTTTATTTTCTTCAAAAACATTTAATTTTCGGATGATTTTGAGTTTGGAAAATTAATTTCCTTTGCTCAAAACTCCCACCAAAAATATTTTCTTGACCTAAATTTGTTCAAAACATCAATTTTCACATTTTCTGCAAATATTCATCTCCACAAATTCAACAAGGAGGACGGATCAAGACACCGCCTTTCTCCAATCTATAAAATTCTGAGGATAAACACTTGGACCATTTTCACTAATTATTTTCTCTTGTGTATTATTTGTTGTTATTAATCTTTTTCTTTTGCTACTAATACCATGTCTATGATCTAATACTTTCCTCATATTTTGCCACTGTTGACATTTTTTTTAGCTACTTAGTTGATTTTCTTGTGAGTTTTAATATAGTCTTTGGGGTTTTAACTTAGTTTCTTTCATTTGTTGCCGACATGCCTTTTTTCTTATAATTATCATCTTTATTATTGTATTCTGTTATTGTTAATTTGGCTATTATTATCATTAATATTATTTATGTTATTATTGTTGACATTATCTATGTTATTGTTGCCTTATTATTATTATTGTCATGCTTATTTGTGTTATATTCATTATTGTGTATTATCATTGCCCGTTATTATTATTATTATTATTATTATTATTATTATTATTATTATTATTATTATTATTATTATTATTATTATTATTATTATTATTAATGTTGTTTTGTTGTGTTGCACCATTATTATTATTGTTATTATCATTTTTTATTATTGTGCCCAATATTCATTTTATATTCACTTGATTAATCTTTTTAGAATTATTACTAATATCCTTAATATTATTTTACCTGTCTAAGATTTATTTGAGTCGCATTATGTGGGCATCCCCGTGACCCCCCGGATGGGTCACGACTCGTAGACGAACATTTCGGTTTGGTGAGATCTTTTCAACCCCCTTTCATGTGTTTTGTGCTTGTTTGTAAATATTTTATTTTATTTACGCATGCGTGGATAAAAAATCACAAAGAAGGTACTAGAGAGGTTGACCAAAGAAGGTAAGCTGAGACCACTAACACCTAGACTAGCTGCGACTCAAGGACAGCCGAGACATAGGGATGACCAGTACTGTGCCAACCATCAGCACACCGGGCACTTGACGGATTACTGCCGAACTTTGAGGAATAAGATCCAAGATCTTATTGACACCAAGCAGATCGCGGATCCCGAGAAGAGAGAGAGGAAGAAGAAGGCAGGCTACAATGCAGTCCCTCCACCAGAGATGTGATCGGACCTAACCCACCTGAGTGACATATTTTGCCAGAGCTACAAGAAGGCTATGTTTTTTAGATGCTTTATTGTTTTTTTTTTTTTTGAACACTTTATGACAATTTGGTTATTTCAATATGATGGACAATTTTTGTTTATTTGTATGGTGTCTCTAATGATTTCATTTCTCATGATCACGAGGCATTCATTCATTTTGACATTAACCCAATTAATACAACTCCATTTAATCTTGGAACTTTGGGGAATCGAAACAAAATCTGGATAGCATCTGATATAACTCTTGAAGAGAGGATAATTTTGAGAGACAAAAAAAAAAAGAGTCTTTGCCTGGACCTGTGAAGACGTGCCAGGAGATGATTATGAAGCCACCGAGCACGCTATGCCAGTATATCCCGATCATGAACTGGCCAAACAGAAGTTCAGAAGACTCAAGCTGAAGTGGGTAGAAATGGTCGAAGGGGAGATCAATAAGCAGGGATGGGACCAAAATTCTTACTGAGATGCAATGCCTTACTAGATTGAACGACAATGGTCCCAACGATTGAGAAGAAAAGTGCGCGTATATGTAAACTTCAGGATTTGAGCGAAGCTTGTAAAAAAATGAATGAAAAAAAAATTGAAAAAAAAAATTTGAAAAAAAAATTAGGGGGCAAGGGAATGCTATTTGGGGGCAAGCTTTGTTCAAATCCTACGGATCTACACATACTCGCATCTCGTCGTTCTTCTTTTACCACTGGAAAAGACCTGAAGACTAATCCATAAGCCATCCACCCAGCCCATCAGTATAAAGGGTGTGTGTTGTACGAGAGGTGAGCTGATGACATACAACTGAGATACCAAACGAGAGGAAGGCCAAGAAGGTTATGGAGGAAACCCATGCTGGGCTCTGCAGTCGGAACCCCTACAAGTGTCACCCTTTATTCCTTAACATATGGGGGCAAAAACCACTGCTGCTTGTTAAAGCACGCCAAATCTTTGAGGGGAAGTCATGGAGGCGACGGCTATAGCAGTCAAGCACGTTAAACAGAAACTGGTCTTGGGAACCCATCACCTCAACCAATCTGCACAAGGGACTGGAACAGGACTTTGATACAAAAAAAACCACTCTCCGAAGGAGCAGCTTTCCAACCAACGAAGATGGAAGCAAATTCAATCAACACCGACGAACTGAAGGAAGGCCAATGGCAGAGACTAAATAAAGAATAAAAAAAGAGAGAAAATTTTCAATCAAGAAAACCTGCGAGGGCTAATTGATAACAGGAGTTTGATGCTCTCAAGATCTAATCCGAGATTAGATGAGGTCTCATATTTTTCGAGTTAATGCCAAATAGTGATCGTGTGTTATGAAATCTGATTGAAATATATGCATTTATGCAAAGATGTATTGGTACGACCAGAGCAGTTCATCTAGCACACTCAAAGTTGCCTGGATCCGATATAAAACCAGCACATTGTTACCAACTACCCTCTGCCAATCTCGCCACTCGGGCACTTCGATCAACTCATCTTTCTACCCACTGTAAAGCCAATCCTACAGCATCTTCATTACCAACCAAGCTCAGGCAACCATAATCTGAGACATAAGAACATGCCAATCATACCCAAAAGATCTTTCGCAACAACTCCAACTTCTCTAAAAAAAAAAGGCCGTTAGAGATGAAAATCGTGACTGGCGCTCTAAGCAAAAGTTAGGCCAAAGGGCAGGGTGAAAACCTGGGAACAGGCGGTCTGTCCTATAAAAAATGAAATGAATAAAAGCCGCTAGATTGGGTTGGGTCCATTCCAGGCAAAAAATAAGGCACAGGGTTATGTGATCCTGCTAAGAAAAGCTAGTGTGAAAATCTACAAGGGATACACTACCTTCAAAAAATGACTACAGGTATCGGAGGAGAACCTCATAATCCCCCAGAGGCATGAAATTGAAAAGCAATTCCAGGGGGCACCGATCCTACTGCAAATTATGACCAAACCGGCTGTCATCTCCAAGTCCACCCAGGTGAATTCTTATCAGAGGAGAACCTCGTAATCCCCAAAAGCACGAAATTCAAAAATAATTCTAGGGGGTACTGATCCTACCGCAATTGATGTCTAAATCAGCCGTCACCTCAAAATCCATTTGGATGAACTCTTATCATGCATTGCTGCATACACATGTATCTCACGTGCATGCTCACCATTTTTCCTGCATATTTGGCTTTCTAAGTCTTGCAGAAAGAGAGACTCAATGCGGACACCGGCAGAAGTCAAGTGACGACATCAATCTAAACATCAATCCAAGATTTCAATTAATTCGCATTAGGGAATCCAATAAGGATTCAAGTCGCATTGATGATTTCAGAGGAATATGACGCATTTGGTTATAACACTCAGACCCCATAGGCATGCCTAGCTATCCACTACTTGACTCGCAGGATAAAATTATTAAGTCCAATTATTTATTCAATTGATCTCACCTTCAAGCAACCATCATGCCATTTTATTAGTTCATCACATAAGCTCATAGAACAACTTGATATAGTTCACAACTTAACAAGCAATCTTTAAACTCATTAATCACATAAGTTCATCGTGTTTAATCTTAGCATTTGATACTTATAATATGATATTAGACTTGATTAATTATTGCTTAAACATTCATATAATAATCAAGAATGATTTAGAAGTCATAGCAAAATCAGAGTATCTCACGGTCACAACTATTTTGGTGGTCACCGTGACATACCTAGGTCACAAAATAAAATGTAACTTAAGGTATCTCATGGTTATAATAATTTTGGTTGTCACCGTGACATACTCCACATACCCAGACAAAATGCAACTCTTGGGTATCTCACGGGCACAACCATTTTAGTTGTCACCGTGACATACTCCACATTATTGGCAGAATGTAAATCATGATATCTCACGGTCACAACCATTTTTATTGTCACCGTGACATACCAAATTTACCCAGGGATAATGGATTACATGATATCTCATGGTCACAACCATTTTGGTTCTCAACATGACATACCAAGCTCAAATAGGCAGAATGCAATCCTTGCATATCTCACAGTGGCAATCATTCTAGTTGTCACCGAGACCTATGCAAAAATGCCAAATCACTGCTATGTTTTACCAAAACATAGCTATGCTCTCAAGCCTCACTTAATACCAATTCCAAAACTTCTCAACACAACTTAAAAGTCATTTTTGGCCAATTCAACCTTCTAACAATATGTTCCCACACTCAATAACTTTGCAACAATGCTAATTACAACTCAATTGGACTTCAATTCAAGAAGTTATAACTACAAGTTCGTAGCATGTTTCAAATGACTCTTTTACACATTTTAGCTACATAAATCAAGCCATTTATATAACTATATTCCTGATTCATTCAACTAGCTCAGCACTCATCATTTTAACTCAGTAATAAGACACATAATTTCACATTCAATGTTCTTCACAAAACTCAATTCAATCATACAAATTCCAAAATTTATGAAATATATCAAAGTTAATACACAAAGGGTGTTTTCCCAAACCTCTTCTCATATGCTCCTAAACGGCTCCCTTAGAACTTGGTTCTCCAATCTTAGCCTTTTCTTTATCCTTCTTTGGTTCAACCACTACAATTACAATCCAATTTCCAGAATTGGAACACAATGTCAAATTGCACATCAACCAAAATTAAAAAAATAGAAGAAGAAGATAAAGAGCAGCCTACACAATAACTTACCTTGCAAATCAGAAACTTAACTTCACAATTAACCTCTTGATCACTCAACAGAAATTACTGAATCTAAAATTAAAGGAGATGGCACATGAAGAAGGAAATGAAGGAGGATAGAAATCTAAAGGGAAGAAGAACAGCCGAGATTCACATATGCAAGGAATGCAGATTTCTCTCTCATCAAAAGTTTATATTGCATGGAGAGAACAAGGTTGGCAGCTCTACAAGACCACACGTGGAAACCACTACCATACCTTAATCCCACTTAAGCAAATCTGTGTTTAGTTAATCTTCATCATCCACTAAGTAATCTTATTTAACATTAGACATGCACATTTACCAATTAGCCACCTAACTTATTTTATTAATTCAATTGGATCCTCAATTAGTCTTACACTTAAGTCCTCAATTAGCATACTCAATGCAATCTCATCCTCATTTATCTTAATTACACCAATTAGCTACTAAGGTATATTATGGGTCATTACAACTCTCCCCTCCTAAAAGGAATTTCATTCGCGAAATTCATACATGAATTAAATAGGTGGGGATATTGTTCCCATGTCATTTTTTCTACTCCGTGATGCTGCCAAAGTACCTTCACCAATGAATTCGTTTGGTGCAAAGCTATCTTACTTATTTAGCTAAGATTGCTTTTGGCTTCTTATCATAAGAAAAGTCCGCTTGAACCTTTATCTCTTGTACCGGTATGATATGGGACTTTTTTGATTGATACCTTCTTAACATTGATACATGAAAGACATCATGAAGTCTGTCCAAGGCCAGAGGTAAAGCTAACCAGTAAGCTACTGATCCCACTTTTTCCAACACCTCATATGGCCCAATAAATCTTGGACTCAACTTCCCCTTTTTACCAAATCGTAGCACCCTCCTCCAAGGAGACACTTTGAGAAACACTTTCTCGCCCACTTCAAATTCAATGTCTTTTTTATTCAGATCCGCATACGATTTCTGTCTATCACTCGTAGCCTTCAATCGTTGCTATATCAACTTTGCTTTCTCTTCAGTATCCGTTACTAAATCCGGGCCAATAATCTTATGCTCACCCAATTCTGTCCAACAAACCGGTGTTCGATATTTCCTACCATATAACACTTCATACGGCGCCATGCCAACACTCGCTTGATAATTGTTGTTATAAGCAAATTCCATTAATAGAACGTACTTATCCCAACTCTTAGAAAGATCCAGAACATAAGCCCGCATCAAATCTTCTAATACCTGGACAACCCTTTCTGACTGGCCATCAGTCTGTGGGTGGAATGCCGTACTAAAATTCAACTTTATACCCAATGCAGCTTGGAAAATATTCCAGAACTTAGAAGTAATTCTCGAGTCTCTGTCAAACACAATAGACAAGGGAATACCATGCAATCTAACAATTTCCTTCACATACAATTCAGCCAACTGATCTAGAGAGTAATCCATTCAAACCGATATGAAATGAGCTGTGACACCCCAAACCCCTCACGTAGCATCCCAGAAGAAATGGTAGGCAAGTGCTATGATGAGTGGAGGGTGTTACCAAACGAAAACACTAACAGAAAATAGAATAATAAAATTTCTTAGAACCAGACCACTGAGGACATCCACATCACATGCTTATATCACCAGCAAACCATAACTCACACTAAATATATTACAACTCCAACACGTTTCATAAGGAAACTTAATTACATTATGAAATTCTATAAAAACTGCCTACTATAATTTCTATTGACTTGTTGGCCAAAGCTACAGCGGACCACTCGAACCAAACTTCTATCTCCTTAACCTGCACGGAAAAACACCCGTGCTAAGCAATAATGCTTAGTGGGGAGAAATAAATAATAAGCAGCCACTTACAGTGGTTGTTGATACGAACACATGCATAAGCAACATATACATAAGCATAAAGTGTACCAGCAAGAGATACTACAGATTCACATCATCATTCTCATACCAAAAACATAAGCAATTTCATACACACATCCATCTCGTACACCATAAACAAAAAATACTTTATTGTTTTTTAATTACAAATACATTATACGTACTCATCGCTTACTTAAATTGCTTAATTAACTTTATAGTTAGTTATATTTCATATGATACCAATATTCATTTTACTAATTAAAATATAAAGTCTAAGAAATTCCCATTATTACGAATATTTCCAAAATCATGCTTATAACCGTATTGATACTTAAATCAAAACATTTCATTTGCTCTAACCATTACATTGATAGAAACTAAAAATGACTCAATCCTCAGTTTTGGTTCGGGCTTGAAATAAACATTCCAAGCTTCCTACGTATCTCTATGGTTGGGAATCAGAACCACGTAGTTCTACAGAAAACATTTATACACACATAATCCAGAATTAATCCTAACTCATTCCCTAAATCCAGTTATCTATCTCATGTTTACTTTTTACCTTAATTAATAATCGATATTTGATTACCGAACTCATGGAGAGCCAACAACAATGCACATAAATTCCTTACCAATATACTTACATTAGTTATCCAAGCTAAAGTCCTAAAGGCAGATAACACATAATATACCTGTATTCTCATATCAAACATATAAACGAATACATTCATAAAATTCATTTACTGAATAATTGACTATAGCAAATACACATATCAATTACTTCAATAATTCTCTACAAAGATTTCATATAGACAATCATACTCACAACTTTTAAACAGATTAATAACATGTATTATCCACATACAAATTCTTATGCAGTCAGTAATCATTCATACACGACTATTAGAACCAACCTCATTTGCTACATCTCGTTTTATTTAGCTGACATTGGATTAAGATACAAAAACACATAGGTACCCGAAGATACCACACAATCTCACATAAAAATCCATAAAAGATCCAGAAACACATAAGTGCATAAGGCACTAGCTCAACTGATATATAAGCCATAAAAGCAATATATATCCACGAACACATCAAATGCTTATTCTCATACCTTTATGCAAAACATCAAAGAACTTATCAATTTATTCACATTCCTTTATTCTTTTAATTGCCTGCTAAGTCAAGGTGGTGGATAACGAGTGAACACATTGGGGTACCCGAGGGTACAATCGAAAAGCAACATCTTGAATTTCTCATTCGAAAACATTTTCACATTGGAGATCTTAAACAAGATCCGAACACATTGAGGATCGCGAGGATCCAAACGGGGACCTGATTAGGGTCCAGAACCAAAGGGGCTGCAGCTAACATAACTCTATAGGCATAGCTATCTATCCACAACTTGACCGACTCAGGCTATACACATAATTATTTCCTTTAATAATACCCATGTTGTTATAACACCTTCTTAAGAGTACATACCTTTATAGTGGTCACATAATAATCATGCATTTATTCATACTAGTAATATTTATAATATTCAGGGAAAATCGTGTACATAATTCACTTAATAATCAAAGTAATAGCTCATACAAAATATAACAGACAACAACTTTCTCAGACATAGTAGTGTCGCGCTCGCGATAGAAGAATTCCAGTTAAAAATCTCCTCGTTAATTACCCTTATTCATTCAATTTCCATGCCATGAACAAATAAATCAAATTATTTTATCTGCTCCATATATTCTATCCAAGTACACATTTCCACACATATATATATATATAATCAATATATTATAACATGAAAGAATGTGGCTTCCATTTCATTCTCACAATTCAAGACATCCCACTCATTACTCTAATAGATTAAGGTATAATTATAAGGCTCAAAAGGAAGAATTGAGACAGAACATATCAAAGGAACAAAGAAAGGCAAACAATGGAAAGGAGGCTGTCACGAGTCGTGCTCAATGTCACGACTCATCACAGTGGCTTACTGTCATGACTCGTGACAGTCGTCATGATTCGTGATAGAGCCAAAATCGTGCCGAGTCGTGACGATTGTCACGACTCGAGACAGGTCCTGCACTAAGAACTCGGGACATTAGGCTCCGTCGCGCTCGCGATAGAGTCTATTTCCATATTCCTTTCTAAAAATCCGCAGAATTCTCATAACTAAAAATCCACCAACATGCAATTGACTCACTAAACTTCAACATAACTCAAATCCAACATTCCATACACTTTATGCCACATAAAACCCATGTTTCAAACCAATTATCGCAGTTAACACAATCAAAATCCATGAATACCCAAACCAGCATTTTTGCTCCAAAAACTCATTCACTTCACACTTTGGTTCAATAACTCACAATTAAGGCATTCCAACTCAAAATAATCAAAACCCATAACATTTAGACCAACATAAACATCATTAATCACATGATTTTCCAGAAAATCAAACCAAATGTAAATAATCAAATTATACACCCAAAATCATAAATTTCCCAAACCTCAACTCCTTTGCTCCTAATAGCTTCCTTGGCTGATCTTGCTTGCTCCCAAACTCATTCAAGGTCTTTCTTATCCAAAATCCTCATGAATCACACACACATACAAAAAACATTAATCTAGGTTTTTGCTAATCAAAGGAATAGGAGAAATTAAAACTTTAAACTTACTTTTTCTTTAACAAACTCTTCACTCAAATCACTTGGACTATCAAACTTCATCATCTAAATCTTGGGCTTTGATCTAAGGGAGAGCAAATGGTGTTGAAGCAAGAAGGAGAAAAAGAACAAGAAGAAGGGGAAGAGCGAGGAGAACGAGAGAGGGGAGAGCAGATTTCTGCCCTCTCTCTCCTTCTCTCTCTTCTTTTATACCTCTTCTTATCTCCTTGCCACATGTCAACTTGCCATTGGTCCAATCTAGATATTTATGTCAAAATCTCCTTTTAATCCCTCAACTCTCATACCCTCATGTATCAATAATTATACTTTATAATTCTTCGCATTGGCCCACATAATTAATTTTATTCTGTCAATCAAGTCCTAATTCCATACTCCACAATTATACAATTGGCCGCACTTGCCGAAACTTTTACATTAATTCCAAACTTGTCCAATCATCACACCAACACTACAACTTGCATAATTTTAGTCACCACTAGTCCTCAATATGCACACATCCTTCTAGGATACTTTTCGGGTTGTTACCTAAGCTAACTTTGAAAAGCGATCTACAATCACCCACACTGAATCATGTTGCTTTGATGTCAAAGGCAATCCATAAACAAAGTCCATGGTAATGTTATCCCATTTCCACTGTGGAATGGAAAAAGGAGTTAACAATCCATGTGGAACCTGATGTTCCGCTTTCACTTGCTAACAAGTCAAACACTTCGAAACATATTCTACCACATCCTTTTTCATACCAGGCCACCAATAAAATTGCTTTAGGTCCTGATACATCTTGTTTCCACTTGGGCGCATAGTAAAGACTGTATTATGCGCTTCACACAGAAATCTTTTTCTTAATCCTTTGTCACTTGCAACATATAACCAGTTCTTATAAAGCATAATACCTTCCTCAGTCACTAAATAGTCAGTCTTGTCCCCTTTTCTGACTGACTGCAAAGTTTGCTTCAATTTAGGATCACTCTTCTGTGCAACAACCAATTCATCTCTTAACACAGACCTTGCTTTCAACTGAGCTAACAAAGCTCCCTCTAATGTAAATCTCCACTTCACTTGTTGTAACGATAAAGCTGAGACAGATTTCCTACTTAATGCATCAGCTACTACATTGGCTTTGCCAGGATGATAATCCACTATACAGTCATAATCCTTAAACAACTCAAGCCACCTACGCTGTCTCAAATTCAACTCCTTCTGAGTTAACAAATATTTGAGACTCTTGTGATCCGGGAAGATCTTACACTTTTCACCGTACAAGTATTGTCGCCATATCTTTAAGGCAAACACCACTGCAGCCAACTCCAAGTCATGAGTCGGGTAATTCTGCTCATGTGGCTTTAATTGCCTTGAAGCATAAGGCACGACCCTTCCATCTTGCATCAATACACAACCCAAACCTATTCCAGAAGCATCACTGTACAAAACATACTCCTTACCAGAAATAGGTTGAGTTAAAATTGGTGCCTCAACCAACATTCTCTTCAATTGTTCGAAACTTGACTGACACATATCTGACCATTCAAACTTTACCCCTTTTCGCAGCAACCTAGTCAGTGGTAAAGCAATCACTGAAAACCCTTGTACAAACCACCTATAATACCCGGCTAACCCTAAGAAACTTCGTATGTCAAGCACATTCCTGGGTGGTTTCCAATTCACAATCACTTCAACTTTAGCTAGATCCACCTTTATACCCTCAGAAGTCACAACATGCCCAAAAAAGACACTTCCTTTAACAAGAATTCACACTTGCTAAGCTTAGCAAACAAATGATGTTCCCTTAGGGTCAGAAGCACAATTCTCAGATGCTGCTCATGCTCTTTCTCATTCTTTAAATAGACCAAAATATCGTTAATGAACACTACTTTAAACTGGTCCAAAAATGGTTTGAACACTCTATTCATCAAATCCATGAATGCAGCTGGCACATTAGTCAACCTGAATGGCATTACTAGAAATTCGTAGTGTCCATATCGAGTTTTAAATGCAGTCTTAGGTATATCCTCCTTTTTCACGTGCAACTGATAATACCCAGACCTAAGGTCTATCTTGGAAAATACACCTGCCCCTCTCAACTAATCAAACAAATTCTCAATTCTAGGTAACGGATACAGATACTTCACTGTGACCTTGTTCAGCTGTCTATAATCAATGCACATTCGCATAGTCCCATCCTTCTGTACAAACAATACTGGCGCTCCCCAAGGGGACCCACTTGGTCTTATAAGTAACTGAGTCTTTAATTCTTTCAACTCAGTAGAAGCCATTCGATAGGGTGCCTTCAATATAGGTACTGTTCTAGGCACAATGTCAATAGACAATTCCACTTCTCTCACTGGTGGTACACCTGACAATTCTTCTGGGAACACATCAGGAAATTCCCTCACTATGGGTATATCCTGAATTCTCAGTTGTTCTCTCTTTGAATCCAGAATAAGAGCTAAGAAAGCCTCACATCCTTTCCTTAAACATCGATAGGTTTGCATAGCCAACAACACATTAGCTAGAGGATTAGAACATACACCCCTCATAGTCACCTTAAACCCTTTTTTACTTCTGAGCACAACTATCTTTTTCCCACAATCAACTACAGCTTGATGCTTACTCAACCAGTCCATACCCAATATTAAGTCAAACTCATCCAAAGGCAATTCAATCAGGTCTACAGGAAATACATGACCTTGAACTACTAACGGGCAGTCCCTATGCACTTTGTTCACATTCACACTACTTCCCAAAGGACTAGTCACACACATATCATAATTCAAGCAATCAGTAACAAGCATCTCATCACATATTCCCTTAGAGCACACATAAGAATGCGTAGACCCAGGGTCAATCAGTGCAAACATTTTTGTATCATAAAGTAGAAATGTACCTGTAATGACTTCCGGTGCATCCTGCTCCTCTCAAGCCTTCATTGCATAAGCTCAGGCTGGCACGATTGGAGGTCTATCTACTGATTCTGACACAGTTCCACCTTTGGACTGGCACCTCTGCCACGTCCTCTTCCTCTTCCTCTATTAATGGGAGACAAATTAGAACTGCCCCGACTAGCTTTTTGCTGTTGCCCAGCCACTTCATAAGCCTTTAGACAATTGGCTAGGTAATGTTCAGTGCTTCCACACCTGAAGCAAGCACCAATTACTCTCCAACATTCACCTATATGCCGCTTACTGCAATGTTGGCATTCAAGTACCTCACTTCTGGCACTAGATGTACCTCTGCCAGTACCGGATGCAAAGGATGACCCTTGTTTCTTGCCTCTGGTTACTGGACTAATGGCAGATTCAGTTGGTGGTGCTATATGGAAATCCCTTGATCTTTTGCCTGAATGAGATCCACCTCGATTTGGATTTCTCTTTTTCATTCCTTCTTTCTGAATATCCAATGGCCACTCTGCTCTCATAACCGCTTGTACTATCCGATAATAACTCACATTTTGCTCTGTGGTCATTGAGATCAATAATGCCTTAATCTGTTCAATTAATCCTTCTTCAAACTGCTGGCATCTGAACTCTTTAGTTAATATACCAGGTGGTGCATACTTACTTAGTCTGCAAAACTCTTTCTCATACTCGGCCACTGATATAGCTCTCTGCCTCAAATTCAAAAAATGCTTCCAGTTTGCCTCTCGATACGCCTTAGTCACATATTTATTACGGAACTCCTATTCAAAGAATTCCCATGTGACCGGATCCGAAAGCATTGGATACCTTAGTACCAGTTTCCACCAGTGATATGTAGCACCCTGAAGTAACGAAACCACACATTCCACTTATTGCCCAGGAGGAGACCTTATCTCCCCATGCTTTCTCATCAATTCTAATGGAGCCTTTAGTGTCGTCATACGATCTAACACCCTCACCAAGTCCTGAGACATTTGAAGCAAGGCTTCCACAGGAACCATTAGAACCTTATGTCTAAAACTGGCTGGCCTAGACTAACCGGACCCAGACACTGACACTTCCACTTCTCGAGGGTTAACACTTTCTATCGTTTCTTCTCTCGAATTATAAGAAGGATCCATCGATCTGATATAATAAACAAGGACATTCTCATTAGGTCAACATAACTATACACATCCTAGCCTACCCATTTTCCAGAAAAGGCTAAACCTAGGCTCTGATACCACAACTTATAATGCCCATTCCCAACCACAAGATTAGCTCAGCTAAAGTAATCGAGAACAGTCATTACACGGCAATTACATGCACATTAACTCTAACATAAATGCATGATAAAACCTGTACTAATAAATTTCATTACTCATATATTCACATGCAGCGGATGTCTCATATTATCACATGCTAGAACTTATGCATTCACATAAATACATACATCATACGCTTATTATTACAATACTTATCCATTTATGTCCTTACATATTTCTTTATTACGAAAGGATCATACAAAACATATACAAAATACATTGCCCATAATCCCAAAACCTACACTATAGGTACTCTTAGTGTTGACCGTTGGAAATGCGGATCCATCCATCATAATCACTTCGCATCCAAAACCTACACGGATTAGAAAACCCGTGCCAAGCGATAACACTTAGTGGGTGTAGACACCGGGACCTAAGTCAGGAGGATCTTTTCTTGGTGATAGGGGTCTTTTGGGAGTCAAGAGGAGTTCCTCTTTGGAGAATCTGGATTTTGCTCCACCGAAGGGCATGTCGTCGGTTAGAGGGATGCCCGTTGCTCGTTCCCAAGGGCGGCCCCCTCTCGCGTGAGCGGCGCCTGTCACTCACGCGGAGCAAGCCCATCTCTCGTGGGAGCGACGCCCGTCGCTCGCTTGAGAGGCCATCCCTCATGACGAGCGCCGATCGTCGCTCGCTTGATGATGCTGTCTCTCGCGTTGAGCGACGCTCGGCACTCGTGCGAGAGACGCCTGCCTCTCACGAGCGACGACTGTCTCTCGGCCTCCGTCTCTCGTGGGTGGCCTGTCGCCAAAAGACCAAGGATGCCCCCATCACCGAGGCCCACCGGTCCTCCACCGACGCCCATCGGTCATTGATTTGCCGTTGGTTTGGGCCGGATTTTCCAGATTTTCCATATCTCCCTAAATATATTTCTAGATTTTCCAAATATTTCCTAGATCTTTTCAAATATATTTTTAAGATTTCCTATATCTTCCAAATCTTTTCTAATTTTAGATTTGATTTTGAGAATATTCTGTAAATCATTCGGTTTTGATTTCGATTTCGAAAATCTTTTTCAAATTTAAATTTTAAATTTGAATTTATTTGAATTGTTTTCCTAAACCTATAAATAGGGGATGGAGGCTCATTGTTCAAGGTTAGCTATTTTTACGAGATAAAAAGGATTAGCAATTTTCAAAGGAGAGAATTTAAAAAAAAAAAGTTTTTTTCTTTTATTTTTCGTCAGATTTTTATCAAAGATTCTTCAAATCAAATCAAAGCAAATTTGAAAGAACGAAATTAATTCGTTTCTATCTGATTTAGCCTTTTTAGCATTCATAATTGCTACCAAAACATCGAGAAGGAAAAACATAATTTTCTTTTCTTGATTCATTTTCGAAAACACGATTTGTGCAGCCAAAATTCTCTTAAAATTATGCATCACGGATCAATCCTCGTAGAACTCGAGGAACAAAAATCACACGACATTCACCTTCAGATGTAATATTCCGAGGGTAAACATTCTGGATCGATTTTTGTTACATTTAATCATCTCATATTGATTTTACACATAAAATCTCATTTTATTTAAAATAAAAAAGTTTTTTTATTTGATTTTCTTCAATTTTTTGGGTCTGAGATGAACGACGGGCAGAGGCTCCACCGACAGCCGTCGCTCAGCCGAGCGACGGGCAGTCGAGGGATTTTGCCTCCACCCATCGGTCGGCCCAGGGACGCCCGTCGCTCGCTCGCCTTGGGCCTTATCCCCCATTTTCTTTATTTTTTTTACCACCTATGCTCCTTATTTATTCTCATGACAATTCTTCATGGATTCTTTTCTTCATTTATTTTTCATATTTATTTTAATTTTCACACTAACATGATTTTTATTGTTGTGAGTTTTTATTGCTTCTTTATTGGATTTAGATTATATCAAACGGAGGACACGCAATGATCTGAGAACTCTCATTCGGGTTTATTCTTTTACCCTTATTCCATTTTATTTCAGTTTCCATTTTTGCAAATATTATTTTATTCCGCTAACATGAAAATGGTCAAATATTTATTCTACAAATAAATGGGATTTTCTTAAATAAAATCAGGACCAATGTCCTATTTCTCTTATCAAATAAAATTGACACTTCAAAGTTATTTTTGTAAGTATACATGTGAGGACCAATGTCCTCACTCCTTAACGAACATCCCGTTTTATGTATGATCCACATGCTATTTACAATGGGGGTTGTATTCCGCCCATAGTTTTGTTGTAAGCTATTATACTTTTGATTTGCTTTATTTGAACTTACTTTATTTAACGCTTTCACTATATGATTGATCTGACGCTTTAATTATTGCATTTAACTGAATGAGAAAAGGAATGAAATCTTAAATTCAAAACTCAATTATAACTTAATTAAGGTATGAATAAATGGAAAGTCTCGAACCTTCTCTAGTCTTAGGCTCAACGAGGTTAGAGGACCATCTCAATGTTCTGTTGGGGTGGAGTCTCTAAAATATCTCTTGTTGCCCAAAATAAGCCCAATTTGCATTGTCTTAGGGTCCATGAGATTAGATGATCTTTCCAGTGTCTCATTGGAAAGAGATGTCTAAAATATCTTTGGGTTGCCCAAAATAGACGTATATGTATCGTCTTAGACTTCACGAGATTAGACGATCCTCCCAATGTTCTATTGGAAGGAGGTGTCCAAAATATCTTTGATTGCCCAAAATAGACACACATGCGCTGTCTTAGGCTCAGTGAGGCTAGACGACCTTTCCCAATGTTCTATTGGGTGGCGACTCCAAAATAGCTCCTTGTTGCCCAAAATAGATGCACTTGTAAATCTCTTACAAGTTCCATGAACCTCTCTCGAATGCCCTAAAAGCGGGTCTTCGGGACCCCCCGAGGTTCGGCGCGCGTCACAGTGGGGAAAACAATACATAGTATACAACACAACAAATACATTCATGCATAAAGTATATCATATTATAAGCAAGTAAAGATGTGTTCTAACTTCAATAATTTCTACTCATTACATGCATCTATTCCCCGTGTACTAGCATAAGATGATCACACCATACTTCACACTGTTACATCATGTTCGTGAATACACTTTGCATTTGATTTCACAAGTAGCTTGGTTATACCTCTCATTATTTGATTAATTAACATATTTATTTATCCTTGCCTGCAACTCAAAGATGTGGATAACGGGTATCGCATCAGTACCAAAAGGTATAGTAAACACATTAGTATTCGCAGATACCATACATTCGCATTAGCACCCAAAGGTACCGAAAAGATCAATATTATCAATTAATTCGCATTAGGGAATCCAATAAGCATTCAAGTCGCATTGATGATTCCAGAGGAATCGAACGCATTTAGCTGCAGCACTCTGACCCTATAGGCATGCCTAGCTATCCACTATTTGACTCGCAGGCTAAAATTATTAAGTCCAATTATTTATTCAATTAATCTCACCTTCAAGCAACCATCATGCCATTTTATCAGTTCATCACATAAGCTCATAGAACAACTTGATATAGTTCACAACTTAACAAGCAATCTTTAAACTCATTAATCACATAAGTTCACCATGTTTAATCTTAGCATTTGATACTTATAATATGATATTAGACTTGATTAATTATTGCTTAAACATTCATATAATAATCAAGAATGATTTAGAAGTCATAGCAAAATCAGGGTATCTCACAGTCATAACTATTTTGGTGGTCGCCGTGACATACCTAGGTCCCAAAATAGAATGTAACTTAAGGTATCTCACAGTCACAACCATTTTGGTTATCACCGTGACATACTCCACATTATTGGCAGAATGTAAATCATGATATCTCACGGTCACAACCATTTTTATTGTCATCGTGTCATACCAAATTTACCCAGGCAGAATGGATTACATGATATCTCAGGGTCATAACCATTTTAGTTTTCACCGTGACATACCAAGCTCAAATAGGCAGAATGCAATCCTTGCATATCTCACAGTGGCAATCATTCTAGTTGTCACCGGCACCTATGCAAAAATGCCGAATCACAGCTGTGTTTTACCAAAACACAGCTGTGCTCTTATGCTTAACTTAATACCAATTCCAAAACTTCTCAACAACACTCAAAAGTCATTTTTGGCCAATTCAACCTTCTAACAATATTTTCCCATACTCAATAACTTTGCAACAATGCTAATTACAACTCAATTGGACTTTAATTCAAGAAGTTATAACTACAAGTTCGTAGCATGTTTCAAGTGACTCTTTTACACATTTTAGCTACATAAATCAAGCCCTTTACATAACTATATTCCTGATTCATTCAACTAGCTTAGCACTCATCATTCCAACTCAGTAATAAGACACATAATTTCACATTCAATGTTCTTCACAAAACTCAATTCAATCATACAAATTCCAAAATTTATGAAATATATCAAAGTTAATACACAAAGGGTGTTTTCCCAAATCTCTTCTCCTATGCTCCTAAAGGGCTCCCTTAGAACTTGGTTCTCTAATCTTAGCCTTTCCTTTATCCTTCTTTGGTTCAACCACTACAATTACAGTCCAATTTCCAGAATTGGAACACAATGTCAAATTGTACATCAACCAAAAATTAAAGAAATAGAAAAAGAAGATGAAGAGCAACCTACACAATAACTTACCTTGCAAATCAGAAACTTAACTTCACAATTAACCTCTTGATCACGCAACAGAAATTACTGAATCTAAAATGGAAGGAGATAGCACACGAAGAAGGAAATGAAGGAGGACAGAAATCTAAAGGGAAGAAGAACAGCCGAGATTCACGCATGCAAGGAATACAGATTTCTCTCTCCTTAAAAGTTTATATTGCATGGAGAGAACAAGGTTGGCAGCTCTACAAGCCCACACGTGAAAACCACTACCATCCCTTAATCCCACTTAAGCAAATCTGTATTTAGTTAATCTCCATCATCCACTAATTAATCTTGTTTAACATTAAACATGCACATTTATCAATTAGCCACCTAACTTATTTTATTAATTCAATTGGATCCTCAATTAGTCTTACACTTAAGTCCTCAATTAGCATACTCAATGCAATCTCATCCTCATTTATCTTAATTAGACCAATTAGCTATTAAGGTATATTCCGGGTCATTACATGTGCTTTGGCACTCTTGGCTAATATTAGTATTTCAGGCTTATGCCTCTCTTATTGATATCCGAGGAGTATCTCCTGATGATACCGATTATTGGTATCTCTTATGCTCGGTACTCATGATTAGAAAAGATAACAGGAAGGAATTAGTGAATTATAACACCCCTTACCCATACATAGCAAACCGTATAATCATATGGCCAATTTTCGATGATAAGTGAAGGATGTCAACCCAAACTAGCACGTTTGACACAACAATAATTAACAAAGACCAGAAATATAAAATCTTTTTTATTACAATTAGTTTTCACATATCACAATTATCAAAATTACATTTCCACTTTATGCATACACATTTCTTATAAGCGGTTCAATACAATCAAAACTGATTCTTTTAGATAATACTCATTTAGAAAACATAATTCATTCATTTACATACATCAATAATACAAAGACCAGACAATACACTCCTGTGGACTCGTTGGCATTGACTGCTGCAAAATGTCCCTGGCATCACTTCTATCTCCAAACCTGCACGGATGAAACACCCATGCTAGGCACAAAGGCGCGCTTAGTAATTATGAAATAGACGACTACTCACAATGGTCATTAACAAAACATACAAATGATTACATAGAATTATTTACATTCATAATATGTAAAACTATAGGAATGTAGCATAATCATTCACACACACATTTATATTCATATACTATCAAGTATCCTGCTATTAATAAATTATATTTCTTTATTGAATTCTTTATTATTTGAATTTTACAATTATCTATGTAACCCAAAACTGAATGCACGATTAACTCATACATCAATCTTAACTTATTAAATTTGAACTACATTTCATAACCTCATATCATGATCTAATACCTTATCTTCATGTGATACATTTGTAGGACAGTAAAGCCACAACCATTACCCATTAGCATTACTTAAAAAAAAATAAATATTTATTTTCATGTCAAAACACATTTCTTATTTTATTATCGAATCCGAATACCTAACGTTTTTCATAAATCAATTTTAACATGATTTACATAGACTACTAGTATCAACTTAGAATATTTAACTTAATTTATAAACCATGATAAAGATACAGTGACCGAGCATTTATATAATTTATTTACAAAAACAATCTGAATAGATTAAACACTGACTCTAACAAATCACCTTTAATATTACATGCATATGGAAAGCTTAATTCCCTTCTACTTTCAATAACATGAGTTAAACACTCATCAAAGTATTAGTCATGTATAACAAATCGCATAAGCATTTAAGCTCTAAACACACAAATAGCTTTAACTATTATTTCATAATCGGCGATAAACATTTATCATTCTATTGTTCATTAGTTGCCTACATTCCCAAGGTGGTGGATAAGGGGATAAAGAACACATAACTACCCAAGGGTACAAGTGTCATACCGCTGACACAAATGCATAGGGGTCCCAATGGAATCCAAACACATGAGGACCCAAAAAGGATCTAGAAACGCATAAGGACCAAACCGTAGGTCCAACACATAAGCTGCAGCAATAGAGAACCCTATAGGCATGCCTATCTATCCACAACTCGGTTAACGCAGGCTATACACATAGTTGTTCCATTCTTATGATACTCATATCAATATAATATTTCACATGTAGACATACACTTATTGTGATCAAATAATGATCAAAACTCTTATTGATCATAACAACATTCTCATGCAGTTTCCATACATCTTTATTTGATACACTTGTATAATCACATTAAATATCATATAACAGTGTTACATAAACACCAAAAATCATTATAATTACGTTTATATTCTTATTAACTATGTTGGCATCACAAATACATTTTTCATACTCGTATACATCAATTATACATAAACTCACCTTTTAGCATTCATCAAATATGTACTTATATATCGTCATACAAATATGTTCACGTGCTCACATAAGGTGACTTAATTCACATATAACAATTTACCATTAAGCATATTCATTTATCAATTATAGACACATCATAATTCATTTCTTATGTCTCATACTAAATTCATACAATTGCTATATACACTTCAATACTTATACCATCTCATTTTAATGTTGCATAGTATACATTTTATGTAACATTTACATATAACTTTTTCACATTAATTATTCTCTTTTAATTACTTTCCAAATATTAATCACTCAAATACCCATTATATTGTCATAAAGATGCATTGGATAAATTCCAAAAGGTTCCAAGGAATTTCGGTTCGATCCGGAATGAAAATGGACAACATAGGTAAAATAGGGGTGAGGTACAGCCATGACTCATGACTAATGGCCATCACTCAACCTCACATGAGGGACAGCCACGACTCATGACCGACGGGCGGCCAAAGACAAACAGGCATGATTAAAACGGGCAGCATGACGGGCGGCTATCCATGCATGACCAACGGGCTTGACTCTCGACCGACGGGCATCGCCCATTACTGACGGGCGCCCCTAGGCAGATATGCCTATCAAAGAAACTTCACCCCAAACAAAACAAATTTCAATCCTATCATATGCAGTCTGAAATACTATGCAAACACCATTTTTAGCCAAAATGGTCCTCTTAACAAGTAACATCCAAGATCTTAACTTTCTAATGGCACAAATTTTTGGTCATTCGAAGCTATAACCTAGGAGATATGACATCAAAAGTACAAACTACAGAAAAAGGCTACTATTTTAGACATTTTTGGGAACCTTAGAGCCAGAAATAAATTTATGGCTATTTCTAAGACATTTGTACATACAGATTTCTGGCTATTTCTAAGACATTTGTAGATACAGAAGTCAGGGTTCAAACGCTTCTCGAATCACCCAATTTGGAGATTCCTAACTCGATTTATGGCCCAAAAATCGGACTGGGGTCAATTGACACCCTGGACAAATTCTGTCCCAATCACTAGACCAAAATAGAAACCCTTCTATTTTGGCCACTTTTAAGGGTCTTAAAGCCGAAATTACCTGGACCTCTTCCTTTTCTTATTGATTTTCCATACATGAAAGAGAGGAATTTTGATGGACAAATCGAGGAGAATTGCGGCCCTCCTCTCCCTCTTTATGGCCGGCCAACATGGCCAATTTATGTGGCCACCATTCATCTTTGTCCACCTTGCCCAATGTTAAATATCCATTGGTTACTTTAAAGATTTTTATGCCAAATCTCTTATTTGATCCTTCCTCTTTTGTTCCTTCACACATTCACCTATTAATTAATCCCTCCTCATACATTGGCCCACATACTTAATTAATTCCTTCAATTTAATCCATTTAAGTTACAATTTAATAAATTACCGATATACCCTTAACTTTATACTTAATACTGACCATCTCCTTTACTACACTTAATTATTTTAGTTACCCGAAAATGCACTTTCAGTTACCAAATTAATTTTTTTGATATAATACAAATCATACTTAACAAATTCCAACTTACTGTACTTACCGAAACTTTTTATTTAATGATAATTACGTCCTCTTCAATATTTTCACCCTAACTTCACACACAGTCGTTTCTTATTTCACCTGAAACGTTCCTTATTACTGTTAGGGTGTATATTAGGTCATTACAACTTTATGTCTATTTATGTCTGTACTTGTTAACTCTTACTTGAATGAATAATTGAATAATATGTTCTTGTTCTGATTTCTCTTGATCTTTCAAACCTAACTGCTTAATTATGTTTCGTGAACTGAGGAACAGTCTTGATTATTTGGATAGAAATTAATATGTGTATGGATACGATCCTGTTGTAAACAATTAACCCTAAAGAGAAAGATAATATGCACGTAAATGATATGCCTTATAGAATTAACAAATATAATCATATGGTAACTTTGTGTATGTTCAGGATTAAGATTTTTACACATGTCATTAATAAATAAGGAAAGTAATGCCTTAAATGATAATGACATATCTTATATGGTCACGATGCATGAGTCTAGAGTATGATATACTTGCAATGGACCTGAATTTGCAATTTTTGTGAATAGTAATTTTCGGACTGTGAATAGTAACACTGGGATGATTAGTATTACCTGTAGTCAAAAAATATTTTATTAGACCATTAGAAAGAGCAAGTTAGTAGGAATTTGAGGATAAAAATTGAAGTGAAAATGAGGTCAAATATGTCTTTAAAAGTCAAAATTAAGAAAAAGTCACGGTTTTGGTTCAAATAGTAATCGGTTTGACCAAAAATTTGACCGGACCTTAAAAATAGCTAAAGACCTATGAAAAATCATTTCAAGTCATGGATTAACTCTAAATAATATGGAGAATTATTTGATTGTGATAAATTAATTTTACGGTGACACAGAAAATTGGGTTATCAGACAGATAAATATTTAACAGACTGGGAAATAGCCTCCTATTGACCCAAAAATATTCATGGAGACAAATGAATATATTTTGAGAATTTTGGAATCATTTTTATGAGTAATTGAGTTTTGGAAGTGTTACAAAAAAAAAATTTGGGTCAAATAATGGTTAATTAATGAATTAGGTTTGGTTGGACCAAGCCCAACCCATTAAGAGCACATATATAAGAGAGAAAAATCTGAAAGTGTGTAGAATTTTCCTCATTTTTCTTCTTCCTTGGGGTGGCCAAACCTATATTCTTCATTCCTCTCCATGATTTTTTCTCTCATCTTCCATTAATTCCACCAAATTAAACCTTTCTAAGTAATTTCCACTACAAGAAAAATGCTCCTTAAAAAGGGGAAATCCGGTCGTTAAAAGTTAAAATCTGGTCGTTAAAAACCTTTAACGACCGAAAAATCCGGTCGATAAAAGCCCCTTCGTTAAAGGTATAGACGACCGGATATTGAATTCGGTCGTTAATATCTTTAACGACCGGAATGTTTCCGGTCGTTGAATAGTGACTTTTAGCGACTGGATTTTCGCTTCGCTAATTATATTTACTTTTAACGAAAAAAATTTCGGTCGTTAAAGATACCTTTTAGCGACTGGAGTTTCCCTTCGCTAATTATATTCACTTTCAACGAATGGATTTTCGGTCGTTAAAGATACTTTTTAGCGATCGAATTTTCCTTTCGTTAATTATATTCACTTTCAACAAAGGAATTTTCGGTCGTGAAAAATACCTTTTAACCACCAAATTTTCCCTTCATTAATTATATTTACTTTCAACGAAAAATTTTTCGGTCATTAAAAATACTTTGTAGCAACCGGATTTTCTTTTTATTAATTATATTCACTTTTCAACCTTTCTTGTCGTTAAAAATACTGTTTTACCGATCGAATTTTCCCTTTGCTAATTTTATTCGCTTTTAACGAAGGAATTTTTGGTCGTTGAAAATACTTTTTATCGACAAGTTTTTTCTTTCGCTTATTCACTAACAATGAAAAAATATTCGGTAGTTAAAGATAGTAATGGATTTGACTATTACCTGTACACATCATTCAAACACATATATATATCCAAAATTATAATAAATAATATTTTCATAGATTGCAAAATATCAGATACAAAATATATCGATATTTCAAAATTGTTTGACATTAATTGTACCATATACAAGTATAAAATATAAAAACAGCCCCTATCTATATCATTTTCTATTCACCTTAAAATATAAAAATTCTAAAAGAATGCATAATGAACCTTATATCTTCATTGTCCATTATTTTGAAGACTTGCCGAATTTAAAACATAAATTTATAATTAAAATTCATGCATAAAAGCAATAAATCAAAAGGCCAAATAATTTAATATTTTTAATTTAAATTATAATTTACCTTAAATATTCAAAATCTCCCAACAAGTTTCATCATTGATCCATCTCTAGAAGTAGGTTAAATATTAGCTATTTTTGTATTCTACTTAATCTTGCAAAAAGTAGCCTCTAAGACTTTACTATTTAAAGAAGTCGCAAGCAAAAGAGAGAAAATATGAAAACAGAATGCTATAAATAATTTCCAACTTAATTAGAATTCAATAACGAAAAAGAAACTATTAAATGCTATAAAACAATTGCCTAGTGATGAATAATAATCCTATTTTTGAAATAACACATTTTGCTAAGGAAAATATTTATGATATTATTAAATACTTTTGCAGGTCCATCAAACCCCGAGCAGAAAGATGAAAGACATTAGAGCATTGGTGAATTCCCCAACAAATTAAATTCAAATCGCGAACTGACTTCATGCTAATAATCAAGCTCAAGGTTGTTTACTATTGAATATTTCAGTGTACCAGAAACTTACACTATCTCAGTGTATCGAAGCCTCCAAGCCGGGAAACCGTGGTGGCATCTTACAGGACCATACACTAATAGTAGGTCAGGGTCTGGTCCTCTGTAACCTAATAACGTAAGAACGTTAGTTCTAATTAAGTGTAAAATTGGCATATGAAATGAATCACTTTCATAAATAACTCAGAAGATCTGAGTATTTAAACAAACCTAAAGCTTTGAAAGCCTCATCCACATGAGCTTCGGTAAGGATTTGCTCTTCCTGTTGTACACCGCCTTTAGACAGCTTCAAATACTTCATAAAGAGTATGTTAGCTGCCTTTGCTATTGCTGCCTTTCCATCAGAGATAGAAGCAAATTCCAGAGTCATACGCTTCTCGTCTGGAGGCAAATTTCTTTCAACTGCTTCCTACAGGACCAGGAGATTAGTTTATCAAGAACTCAGGCATTGCTGCTCATATTACAATGAAATAATTACACTTAAAATTTCTTAAAATGATGCTTCCGTCTCCATTATCATAATGAACAGGTTTCCTAAGTTTACTTTTACCATGTAAACTCATGTCAATGAAAAGATAATGAAAGCAAAACAGCAACACCTAAATAAAAGATTTGAACAGAACTCATGGTATGAAATTTCCTCGCCATATCCACACAAGTAAATTAAATGATTTCTCTAATAAATATTATTTATTGGTTTATCCATTATTTTTTCCACATCAAATCAAGCTTTATTGAATAAAATTGATATGCCACAAGAATGTCACAAGAAACATGCACGTCAAGCAGCCTCCTGCATAAGTGTATCATTTCCATCTCCAGTAAACTGAAAAATAAAAAGCAATAGTATTGCATGGATAGAAAATGATACCTTGAACAATATGGCATTTTTTAAATTCTCTACAATAAATTCCTTGGATTTCTTGAGAACTCCTAGGGAAAAATAAAATCACCATTTCAAATTGTCAAGAGGTGAATAAATTGTCCATACGATTACAAATGTTACCAAAAATCAAGTGAGATAATGAAGAATGTCCTCAGCATACTCACTGGGCATCCAGCATCCTTACCTTCTGAATCATAGAGACATACATGTTTCACACCGATAGCTGCCAGCCATCGCAAAAGCTTCAGAACTTCAGAAACTTGACAAGCATCTTCACTTTCTACCACAATGGCAAGGTACTTAAGCTTGGCAACATCAAAGGTTTTATAGTGGTTCAATATTCCACTAGAGATTAGATAGCTTTCAATCACTTGAAGTAAACCAACTGTTAGGTACCATATGCTGATGAAAATATGCACAAAGTGCCACAGAAGTTGAAAACCAAGATCACCAATCTGCACAAACCTTGAAAATTATTAGATTCAATTTAGCAAAAAGGTAGGAAGAAGAAAATACTACACCACAATGATTAAACTTAAATTCCAAAAAATATAAAAAAGAATTGAATGCCAATAGTACAAGTTATATTGATGGATTTTAGAAAGCTTTTACATTTTTTGCCAACTCTCCATCTAATGAGAATTTGTTTTGCTGCTTTACATTTTCCATCCTTATTGTTTCTTCATTATTAGTTTTAAGCAAAGAGTTGCTTCCATTAATAATCATGATTCCTAGTACGTTGCTATTTATTTATTTATCAATTAAATATAGCACATAGGTTTTTCAAAATTAGCTTGAGATGCAAAATTCTGGATGAGAAATAGAATGCATGTCTGCCTTGACAAAATACGATCAAGATTCTTCAAAACTTGCAATACAGATGAGATCTCTCCGCAGGGCAAACTAAAATTTACCGGGTCCTACAGATAACCTAAGGGCAATTAGATACTGTAATCGGCCCCAATTAAAGCAAGATAAGCATTACCTAAGTTAATCGAAAAATGTCATGGAATCCAAACGATAATATAATATCACAAGCAATAATAATATATATTTAATATCAAACTCCAAACTGATAATCAGCAAATAAGTGAAAATCCAGATACTACGTCAAGACAAACCTAACCAGAAGTAGAACTAGGAGAGGACAAAGCATGAGTAATTGCATTACCAATTGCTTTTTCGAATTAAAGAAGAATAAGCAGTAGCAAACCAATTTATATAACACTAATTATTAATTAAATGTCAATTAGAACCTATCTCTTATTTCTTAAACTACATCCTCTCGGCCTTCAACTGACAGTGAAATAGTTCAGTGAGACCAATTTTATTCGAAATAAATAAGAGAAAAGAAAATTCAATCAATTTCAAAAGCACCAATAGTAATGGTAGAACAAATATAGGAAATGGAACCACCTAACCCTTTCACCATCAATCTCAACAATTACTCCAATATTTAGCCACTACTCCTCCACTGTTTTCACTACAATTAACTAATGTAAATGATAAGCTGAACAAGTTACACACAGATTGACAAGCAAAATAAACAAAAAAAAAAAGAAGTATTTAAATTGATAGTGTTTAGTCACCTGAGCCCTATGTGAATGAAAAAACTGTCGTTTGTGAAGGAGGATGCGGCTGAAAAGAAAAGAAAACTAGATTATATCATATTTCTTAAAAGCCATCTGAAAATGGGGTAGAAGACCAGTCCCTTTGTGGCATAATGAGTACTTACAGTTTGAGTGTAACACCCCAAAGTTGGCCTAGAAGAATTACGGAGTTTTTGTTCGGAAAAGTAGGTGTTGTGTGTGAGAGTTCTGTCGCGAGCGCGACGAGTGTCGCGGGCGCGATAGAACACTCCAGTGGTTTTCCAACTACAGCTAGTTAGAGTGGATGTGAGCGTTCTGTCGCGAGTGCGAGAAGTGTCGCGAGCGCGACAGAACCCTCTCGCAAGATGTGTTCGTAAGTGGGACTAAGAGACTTGGAGTTGTAGGGAGTTGACACATGGCATCGTAGAAGGGTGACAAGTGGCGGCATAAGAGTTTGACAAGTGGCATTGTAGGAGTGTGCCAAGTGTCATTGTACGTAGGGAAGAGACACTTGGCTTAGCTTGGCTTGGCTTGGCTTGGCTTAAGATAGGGATGGATTAATTGAAGTGGTTGGCATTTATTTGGTTTGGTGGCACTTATGTGAGAGGATTTGGATTCTTTGGGTTTGACCGGCCAACATTTGTTCATTTTATTCATTTCCTAGCTTTTGGCTTTCCTCCTTTTTCCTTTTCCCTTGGTTTGGCCGTGCTCCACCTTCCTCTCTTTTCTTCTCTTTTTCATTTGCTCTTAAAGAGAATCATTTAGGTTGGGATAAAGAGAGTGGATTTTGAGAAGAGGTAAGTAGTACTATTATGATAGCATTAGTCTTCTTCTACTACTTGGTTTCTATTTTGATTTAAAGTAAAAAGAAGAGTAACCCCAAGTGTTTTTGTGTGTGGTTTTGATGCAAGCTGGAGACAAGAGAGTCGATAAAGGAAAAGAGAAGATCGGAACGAGTAGAGAGCTGTGATCGAGTTCCTAGAGGTAGGGATCGAGTGTGACTGTGTTAACTTTGCATGTGTTTATATGAGAAATGCTTGAACAAAGACATGTGAAAATAAAGAGATGCTTGATGAGCTTTAATTAGCTCAAGATGTTCATTTTGATTGCTTACAGTGCTCATGATAAGTGTATATATGTTTAAAGTATGTAACTTGATAATTTGAGTGTTTGTGTTGATAATAGAGTTTGATGGTGCGAAATTCTGCTTATTTATCATTAGACCCCAGTGTATAGTATTTGTTATAAGTAGAGTTATAGGATCTCAATTGGGTTGATTCCAATTGCATATGAAAGAAAAGATCCGTATCTAAAAATGTCTAAGAGGGTTATTGATCTAATTCTGGCCCTAAGTATCCTAAAAAGTAATTAAAACGTAGGTGACCCTGTTCTAGCAGGTTCACTGTAATAGTATAGCTTGTATAGAGCATATCTTTTGTTATAGATGTCCAAACGACTTGAAACTTGTCCCATTTGAACGCTAACATCCTAGAAAACAATTGTTAAGAGCACGTTTTGCCTAAAAATGACGTTTAGAGGTTCATTTAGATGATACAAGTTTAGGGTAAAAAGCAGTCTCGTGAGGCACCAAAGCGGAGCCTCTGTCGCGAGCGCGACACAGGTCGCGACCTCGCGACAGAACAACCTATATTAAGCTCTTTTTTCTTCATTTTGAGCCCATGGTTGGCATGGGTAAACCCCTTGCCTTTCCCCTTAACGTTTTATACATGATTAGGGCTCCTAAATGATTACAAATTAGTTGTTAATGGAAAAATACATATGAGTATGATGAAAGATGGTAATTTAACTAATAAAGTAACAATGTATAGTTGTAGGAAGTATAGTAAATGACATGATAAATATGTATGAACTTAGGAATTGTTATATAATGCATTTGGTATAGAGTATAGAGCCTTTTTGTAATCTATCTTCTGTCGCGAGCGCGACCTCTTATCGCGATCGCGACAATGAACTTGTCTTCTGTCGCGAGCGCGACTTCTTATCGCGATCGCGACAGTGAACCTCTTCGCATCCTATTTTATTTGTTTTGAAGAGAGTGTTTTCTTCTGTCTTGCTTTGCATGATTTATATGTTTATGTAATGAATTTAAGTGTTACATGCTTTTAGTTGTTGAACAAGATTGTATATGAATTAAATGTCTCTGAATTTGATAAATGCACTTGAATTTTAGTTGATGAGTTGATGTCTGTGTATAGTGTGTGAGTTGGTATTGAGCCTGATTACCGTTATAGTGGATAGATAAGCATGCTTATAAAGGGATTACCGAGTGCAGCTGCCAACGTTCCGCCCCGTTTGGGTGAAGCGGGTCGACCTCCGAGAATGGTCATTAATAGAGATATATGAAAATATTTTGTGACTTCGGTCTACCGAAAATGTTTTTTTTAGAGCGTCCCGTATCCACCATGAGAGGAACTCAGGCTTATTTTGTTAAATGTTGTGCAGTGAACTTGAGATGATTATAGTGTTGCTTCGAATAAAGCAATAGTACATGAAAGTAATGTTTAAGTACATTACAGTTCTGTATACAAGTACATGATTACATGAGTGTATTGATACGAATGTGGTTATATGATAATGTATATTTGAATAAATGAGATGTACAAGATGTAGTGTGCATGAATTAGTGAAAGAGTAGATGTTACTTATATGTGAGTTCAGAGTAGTTGTTATTTGAGCATGCAACCTATATACGTATAAGAGCTATATGCATGAGCTATTTGATTCTGTCATATGATTGTGTGATTTATCTGTGACTTCGTAATGAAGTCCTTTGTAGTATTTTCATCCCCACTAAGCGTTATCGCTTAGCACGGATGTTTATTTCCGTGTAGGTTTACAGGTTCGAAGCAATGAGCGGACATCTGCGGGTCAAGGCCACTAGGAGTTTGTTATATCTTTTTACAAGTTAGAGATAGAGTTTTACATTTTGAATAACATCATTATGTAATATAAGTAGAAAAATCACAAGTAAAGGTACATGTAAATGTATATGTAAAGCTAAATGGAAACAGATGTAATATGAATATGTAAGTGTATATGTAGTTAATATGAAATGCAAGTGGGCCCTAGAGTATTATTTTATTATTCTTATCTGAATGTGTTTAATGATATCGCTTCCGCTAATGCATATACATGTATACGTAAGTGTCCGCGTAGCGCCCCGATATTCCTTACCGGGGGTATGGGGGTGTTACATTGAGGATTTGGATCCAAAATCAAATGCAAAGTTAGGATACAAACCTGTCTTCAATGATGGTGGCGAGTGACGCGGCAGCGGGACAAGGCAGAGGAGCGGCGGTAAGGCGAGGACGACGCGACGCGAGGCGATGCAGCGGCAGCAAGCCGAGGGTGACGCGACGTGAGGCGATGCAGCGGTGGCTAGGATGGGCAGACGTGACGCGCGACAGGGGCGAGGCGAGGCAAGTCCGACGCGACAGGAGGCGAGGCAGACGCGATGCAGACGTGACCCGCGACGGCTGCGAGGCGGTGCGGCGATCCAGGCACAGGGGGGCACCGTCCACTATGAGAGACAAAGTGTATTTTGTACGCAAATTGGAAAAGGGGATGGTGAGTTTAACTTTTAGGGTTGTATTTACCTATGTTTTATTTTGGAGGTAAAGATGAAATCCCGCCAATTATTTTACACCATTAACCACCGAATTTTTATTCTTACAACGATCGGATTTAATCCCTTCGCTATATAATAATAAAATTTAAAAACTAACGATCGGATTAATTTCCCTTCGTTACTTGTATATTTTAACGACCGGATTTTTATTGTTTTAACGACCGGATTTAATCCCCTCGTTATATAACAATAAAATTTAAGAATTAACGACCGGATCAATTTCCCTTCATTATTTGTATATTTTAACGACGATCAATTTCCCTCCATTCGTTAAATTTTGGTCGTTAAAAGTCAATTTTCTTGTAGTGTTCTAGCCCCTCATCTCATTTATAGTCACCTCTAGAGCTTATTATAAGTTGAAGAAGTGGGAAAAATCAAGAAGAGAAACTAAGGTGTTCAAGTTCAACAAATGAGGTGATGATTTCTAAAAGGAAAAATAAGGAAGGGATGAGTAAAGTGTGAAAAACAAGAATACAAGATTAGTGGATACAATATCCCTTAATTTCCATTTAATTTATATAGGTTTAAGCTTATGTTCATGGTGTGGTTGAATGAAAGTTGCATGTATAATTAAATTTAAGCTTATAAACATGGTAATGGAGCTTAGAAATGAGGATTAATGTGATTAAAATGGAAAGAATCAATTTGGTAATAAAACACTAAGTGAAGCCGAATTGAATACTAAGGTATATCATGGTATACTTAGATGTTTAATGAAAGATAACTATAGACACATGTTATTTAGTGTAATAAATGATGGAATTAATGATAAATGAGGAAAGAATAAATTTAGAAGTGAAAGTGATACCTTGGCCGAATGCTTTAGTATGGTATATTAGTGTATATTTTGTTAATTTAATGAATGTAAGGTATGAAAATGAATATAAAATGGAAATTGAGTGTATACTAATTTATTGGAAATTTATTGGAATATATTTGAATATATCATAGCTTGGCATTGCATTATGTTTAAAGAAAAAAAAATGAGATGTGTTTATTGTAAGTGAATTAATAGTGTATTTAGAGATAAAAATAGATGATAATTAGCATGGTAGTGAAATGAGTGGAAAAAGAATTAAATGTGGATATAAGGTATGTTGGCCGAATGGAATAATTTGACAATTTAATGAATATAATATTTTAGAATGAATATAGAATTAAAATGGAATGTATAGTAATTTATTGGGAATTTATAGAACCTAGTTGAGTATATTTTAGGTTAGAGGCATATTATGTCTAAAGTGAATAATATAGAAAATGTGTACCTAAAGTGGAATAATGGTATATGTAAGTTAGAAATAAATAATTAATAATATAAAAATTCAAATTAATGGTAAAGAAGAGAAATATAAAATAAGAAGATTGGATGGTTGAATTGTGTATGAGCATAATATAAAGGATTTTTGTGAAATTTAACAACATAATTGTGGATAAAAATAATGATAAGAAAATGTGATATGGAATGGTACTGATAGCAAGCGTATATGTAAATTGAAGTGTATATGCATGGATATAGAAATAAGTGTGTATTATGGTTGACACTCCAATAAATGTGGATCATGGTTAAAGAGGTAATTGTTAATGAAATGGCATGGTATATAATATAATGTTATTATTGTGCTTAAAAAAATGAATTGGAGATAAAGTGTGTGTATGTATATATGTAGACATGAAATGATTATTGCCCTTAGTAGTCTGGTAGTCAATTTTAGCACAGGATATAGTTGGCTAGTCATAGGGACACCATACCGCATTGCGGGTCATGACGACTCGCTTGGGTAGGCTAATGATGGTTTACCGTACTAATACTAATACTGATACTGATACTGAGATTACTATGTATTGTTATTGTATACTGTATACTGTAGTGGACCTGTGGCGTCCACATCCCGTGTATCCGGTTCGAAAATTGCTTCCAAATTGATACTAGGGGCAAAATGAGAAAAACAGTTTAAAATATGAAAATAAAGATAAATGAGTGAAAGTGGAGTGAAAACGGAATAATGTGTAGAGAATTGAAAGTACTAGGGGTAAAACGGTAATTATGTAACATATTAAAGAAAAAGGATAAATATGGATAAATAAGTAATTAAATAATAAATTAAGTAAAAAAATAGAAAAATAAGGACTAAAGATGTAATTTTGCATAAAAGTGAGGTGTAGGGACTAAACGGTAATGTTACATGCCAAATAATGAATTAAATGCGAAAATGGTTATGTAGTGGCATAATTGTAATTAATGGAGAATAAAGGGGCAAAATCGTAAAATAATGGAACTATAGGGACTCATTTGTAGTTTGACCATGTTAGTGTTAAAAGAATGACTAAAAAGGTGATTACAGTAAGTATATGATAATTAATTGAATTAAAGCAATTAAACAAGTTTAGTTAATAATGAATGTAATCAAAATAATAAATAAAAAAAGTACAAGTAACAGTGGAGTATAATTGATGGTATAAATTATAAATAACATGAATTGAGAAAACACATGAGTATGAAAACGGTATGGCACCTGATGAATTGAAACCATATGCATGCAAGTTAACATGGTGTTAAATATGCACAAAGTAATAATACTAATAAACAATTATAGAATTTATAATGTAAAGAATGTATATATATTGACAGTGGAACCAAAGTTGGTTGAATGGTCATATAACTAAAGAATTAAACTCATGAAACGTGGGAACTAAATGTATGTAGTTCCTTTCAAAAAAAAATGTATTTAGTTCAAGTAGGTTATAAGTAATATATTTAGTAAATGGATTTACATTAGAGAAGTAATACATGACATAATAATAAGAAAAATTAGAATTTAGAAAATTAAAGGAGTATAAGGAAGTAAAGAAGAAAATTAAAGGAGTATAAGGAAGAAGAAGTAAAAATAATAAAAGTAATGAAAATGTTAATGATAAGTGTGAATGCTAATAATAATAATAATGTTAATGTTAATGTTGAGAATAATAATAGTATTGATCATAAGAAAAATAAATAACTGTAGTGTTAATGAATTAATGAGAAATGCTATTGTAAGGTTACAGAATTACTAAAAGTGTTCAGGAGAACCTGGATATGTCACACCCCGTTTGCCCCCTAGTAGAATGAGCCTGTCTGTCTGTCTGTATGTGTAAGCATTCGCATGTATTCGGTATTTCATAAGGGTATTTTAGTAAGATGTATGTTTTTGGGGTTTTGTTAATATGTGGGTGCATACATGGCATTAGTGTGTTTATTAAGTGAGAAATACTTGGGTGTGTGTGTTTATGCCATTGTAGGGTACTTTAATTATAAGTGCATTAGGTGTGTGTGATGTGTGTGGAATTCAAGTGTGAGTGGTTAGCTTCACCAATAGGTAATGGACACTTACTTAGGGTAAAGAAAAGAAAAAGAAAAAGGAAAGAAAGAAAAGGAGTTGGCAGATTCACGTTCTTTCTTCACTTGTCTTCTTCCTTTTCCTTTCCTTTTCCCTAAGGGCTCTTGTGTGTGGATTCAAGATTTTATTGGTGAAGTTAATCTCTCTTGGCATTCCCTAGCTTGGTAAGTGCATATCCTTGTCTTTATCTTGCTGTAATTCTTCATCTTTTTCTACTTCATTGAGCTTAGGTTTAATTTAGGGTTTTGCATGTAGAATATTTGTGTTTAGCTGAGGCTCCGCGCGATCCTAAAGGCAAGGAGGTTGCTGGGAGCAGTGGGACTAAGTGTTAGAAGCTTAGATTCCAGGTTTGGGAACAATTGATTGTGAATTGTGTGATTTTAAGTTACTATCAATTTTCTAGGGTTTATGTTTTTGATGAACTTGATTGCATATATTCTTGATTTGGTTGATTAAATGTTGGAATTGAATTGTATTTATATTGCTCATATTGTTTGAAATGTTTACTGGAAGGTAAGAACAGGTATGATTGGTTTTGAATCAAATTCGGGATCGATTTCTGGGTTCTGAGAATTCTGGAAATGGGAAAAATCGCGTTACTGATGAATTTTCCTGTTTCCAGATCAGTGTCGCGTGACTCGCCAAGAAGAGAGGCAAGTCACAAGACGTGACCTCAGGTCACGCCTCGTGACCTGCCAGCTTGAGGCCGGTCACGAGTTGTGGCTGCCTGTCACAACTCGTGACCAGCTTAAAGGAAGCAAGTCACGAGACGTGACTCCCCGTCACGCCTCGTGACCGGCTGAGTGTGGGCGTGTCGCGTGATCCGTTGAAGAGAGAAGCAAGTCACGAGACGTGACGTCCAGTCACGTCGCGTGACCTGCGAGATCACGTCGCGTGATCTGCGAGGGATGAGGCGTGATCAGCGAGAGATGTCGCCTGATCCGCGAGGGACAGAGCAAGTCACGAGACGTGACCCTCAGTCACGTCGCGTGACCTGCCCTGTGAGGTGGCCAGTCACGCTTGTGACCAGCCAATCTCGCCCGATTCCCCGTTCTGCTCTTTTTCTGAAATTTCCCAGCTTTTAACTCAAAAATAAATCTGGTATTTTCTTCTGAATGGATTTATACTGTGGTATAATGCTTGTCATACTTGTACATACTCTGATTTGAATAATACCATGAATTTCTGATGAATACTATTTTGTACTCTGAAATGTGACCTGTTTGACGCATAACCTGCTAGAGTCAAGTAAGTGGATAGTTAGGCATGCCTAATAGAGTCTTTAGCTGCAGCCCTCAGTTCAGTTTGGACCCCGATCAGGTCCCCGTTTGGTTCCTCGCGAACCCTTCAGTATTAGGATCTTGTTTAAGGTCCCCTCAGTATATGAATAACATGTTTTGATAATTATAATAACAATTGACTTGTACCTGTGAGGTACCCTTAGTATACGATTCGTTCCCGTAAGGTACCTTCAGTACACTCGTTATCCACTATCTAGAGTCAGCAGGTGTTCTTTAATTGTTTAATAGAGTTGTTCTGATCTGATCTGGCTATGAACGGTTTGTCTGAATGAATTTAATGATGAAACACATGTTGGATTATTCCGAAATGGATACGATTATGAGGCACTCATTGTATGACTTTTAAATATGAGCATGTTTATATGGATTATGTTATATCCTTTGCATTCTGCCATTGTGAATGTGTTATGCCTTGACGACCATTGTGAATGGCCGTCCATTATTTTTGTGTGTTTCCCCACTAAGCGTTTATCGCTTAGCACGGTGTTTTTACCCGTGCAGGTGCGGAAGGAGTTTTGCTTTGAGGGAGTCGCCGTCATCAAGCCAACACAGATGAGTTTTAGTGTAGGGCTCAGTTTTGTATTAGTGATGATTCTTTTTGTATAGAACTCTCTGTATCAGCTTCCGCTTTTGTATCTATATTTTGTATATGTAATATTATTTTGTTTCAGCTAGTTGATCAGATCATTATTGTAATAGTTTATTATAGTAATGCATGATCAGCCTTTGCTTTCTGCATATAAAGTTTTTAATTATTCTGTATTTATGAATGTATGTTATGAATGGATGTATGTTTGCTTTGCTATTGTTTGGTGACACCTTGACTCATACGGCATCTCACTCCTTATCGGATGGGATCGCCTACGTATGGGAAGGGGGTGTTACAGTTTGTGGTATTAGAGCATAGGTTTAGGCGTTTCTGGGTGTTGTTGTGATTGTTCTGAGTTTCTTAGAGATGTATGTGTCTAGATCTGTGTTGGCTGATGCGGTTGTTTCTTGTTTGTTTAGATGGCTTCTAATTCTGTTCGTGGATCACGTGAGGAATCCGCCGAGAGTGTGAATCCTCCAGTTGTGGATCCGTCTGTTTCTGTTACTGTGTCGGCTCAGCATGCTAGGGTCCAGCCCGAGGCCGCAGCCATGCCCTTTGAGGCTATGTTCAGGTTGCATCAGGACATGGCTAGGGTTTTGGAGAGAGTGACTGCTCCTAGAGCACCTATGGAGAATTTGAGGAGGGCAGGAGTTGAGGATTTCTATGGCACTGGTTTGAATGAGTCTGAGATGGCAGAGAAATGGTTAGACAAGGTAAAGCGTGCTTTGAGAGAGATTCGGTGTCCTCCTGACCAGCAGGCAGAGTGTGCATTAGTTCTTCTGCAGGGGTCTGCCTTTGAGTGGTGGGAATTGGTTTGCAGGCATCCTCAGCTACCGGATCCTATTACTTAGGAGTTCTTTGAGGGTGAGTTTACAAAGAAGTATATTACTCAGACTTATAGAGATGCGAGATGGGCGCAGTTTTTGAGTTTGAGACAGAGGGCCATGTCAGTAGCAGACTATGAGAAAGAGTTCAACAGGTTATCTCGCTATGCCCCACGTGGAGTTATGACTGATGACTTTAGATGTAAGCATTTCGAGGCAGGGTTAAATGAGTCTTTGAAGATTGCTTTGATTTCTCTGATGTGCATACCTGGGGTTAGCTACTATCAGATAGTGGAGGCTGCTGTGAGAGCTGAGTTGTCTGAGACTGTGATGAGAGAGAGAGCTCCGAGGAGGAGTTCTTCTCGTGGAGGATCTTCATCGGGTAAGAGATCTAGGAACCCACAGGATGAGTCATCATCTGGTCCGGCTTCTAGAGGTAGGCGACAGGGTTCTGCAGCTGTATCAGGTTCTGGTAGGGGTGGTAGAGCTGAGACTACATCAGTTTGTCCTCATTGTAGTAAGACGCATCGGGGTGAGTGTAGGTGGCTCTCCGGTGCGTGCTTCAGGTGTGGGAGTTCTGAGCATCTTTTGGCCAGTTGTCCGAGATTGCATGAGGATTCAGGTTCCCAGAGAGAGGGCAGTAGGGTCGGTTTGAATGCTTCCCAAGCTACCCGTGGCAGAGGCCGAGGTCGAGGTAGAGGTGGTCGGCATAGAGATGGGGCTGCTTCTGAGACTGTTGAGCATCCTCCTCAGGGTGCCATTAGAGCTTATGCTATGAGAGCCAGAGATGAGCAGGATGCGCCTGATGTTATTGCTGGTAAGTTCCTACTCCATGACACTGAGTTGTATGCTCTAATTGATCCTGGTTCCACACACTCATATTTGTGCACAGATAAAATTGTTGATAAATTGCATTCAGTTGATCAGTTAGATTATGAGATTTGTGTGACCAGTCCATTAGGGCATAGTGTCAGTGTGAGTAGAGTTTTTAGGAGTTGTCCTCTGATTGTTGAGGGAGCTGTGCTTCCAGCGGATTTGATTGAGTTACCCTTCAGAGAGTTTGACTTGATTCTGGGTATGGACTGGTTGGGTAAGCATCAGGCTGTAGTTGATTGCCATAGGAAGATAGTGGTACTTCGGGATAGAAGTCAGTCTCTTGTGTTTCTGAAAGGTTTGGGTGCTAGTTCTGTGAATAATGTGATTTCTGCGATGCAAGCGAAGCGATTTATCAGGAAAGGTTGTGAGGCTTTTCTAGCAGTTGTGTTAGATTCTAAGAGGGATCAGGTTCAGATTGAGGACATTCCTGTAATGCGGGAGTTTAGTGATGTGTTCCCGAGCGAGTTGCCTGGTTTGCCTCCAGAGAGAGAGGTTGAGTTGTCCATTGAGATTATGCCAGGTAATGCACCTATTTCGAGAGCACCTTATCGGATGGCTCCTGTAGAGTTGAGGGAACTTAAATCTCAGCTACAAGAGTTATTGGATAAGGGATTTATCAGACCGAGCATATCTCCATGGGGAGCTCCAGTTCTGTTTGTTAAGAAGAAAGATGGATCCCTGCGCATGTGTATTGACTACCGCCAGATTAATAAAGTTACAGTGAAGAATAAGTATCCGTTGCCTAGGATTGAGGATTTATTTGATCAGCTTCGAGGTGCGGGTGTCTTCTCCAAGATAGATCTTCGATCAGGGTACTATTAGTTACGAGTTCAGGATGCAGATGTGGTTAAGACTGCATTTCGGACTAGGTATGGCCACTATGAGTTTCTTGTGATGCCGTTTGGTTTGACTAATGCTCCAGCGGCTTTTATGGATCTGATGAATCGTGTGTTTAGGCCATACTTAGATCGATTTGTAGTAGTGTTCATTGATGACATCTTGGTGTATTCCAAGGATGAGAGTGAGCATGAGGAGCATCTCCGATTAGTTCTACAGATGTTGAGAGAGCATCAGTTGTTTGCTAAGCTTAGCAAGTGTGATTTCTGGCTTCGAGAAGTGTCATTCTTGGGTCACATTGTTTCAGCTAGAGGTATTCAGGTAGATCCAACCAAGATTGAGGCGATAGTTGATTGGAAAGCGCCTCGAAATGTTCAGGAAGTGAGGAGTTTCCTCGGTTTAGCAGGTTACTACCGTCGGTTCGTTAAAGGATTTTCTGTGATTGCTGCTCCGATGACTAGATTGCTGAGGAAAGGAGTTAGATTTGAGTGGTCAGACAGGTGTCAGTCTTGTTTTGATTGGTTAAAGCAGTTGCTTGTTGAGGCTCCTATCCTTACTCAACCCATCTCGGGTAAAGAGTTTGTTATTTATAGTGATGCTTCTGGAGTTGGTCTTGGATGTGTGCTGATGCAGGAAGGAAAGGTAGTGGCTTATGCTTCTCGGCAGTTAAAGCCACATGAGAGGAACTATCCGACGCATGATTTAGAGTTGGCAGCTGTGATCTTTGCTTTGAAGATTTGGCGTCACTACTTGTATGGGGAAAAGTGTAGGATCTTCTCGGACCACAAGAGCTTGAAGTACTTCCTTTCACAGAAAGAGATGAACATGAGACAGCGGCGTTGGCTTGAGTTATTTAAGGACTACGACTGCATTGTGGATTAACATCCTGGTAAGGCTAATGTAGTCGCTGACGCTTTGAGTCGGAAATCAGTTTCAGCTTTGTTCTTGAGGCGATCCAGATGGCGATTTGGCTCTGATGGGGCTTTGCTTGCCCAGTTGCGTGTGAAGCCTACTCTGAGACAGAGGATTGTGGATGCTCAGAGAGATGACCAGAGGCTTCAGCAGATTGTGCGTGAGGTTAGATTGGGTAAGCCATCAGAGTTCTCAGTTCAGGATGAGGTACTTATGTTCAGAGATCGCTTGTGTGTGCCAGAGTCTGAGGATTTGAGGAGACAGCTTATGAGTGAGGCGCATAGTTCAGTCTTTACTATGCATCCGGGCAGTGAGAAGATGTATAGAGACATGAAGCAATTCTATTGGTGGTCGAGTATGAAGCGTGATATAGTGGATTTTGTTTCCAAGTGCTTGACTTGTCAGCAGGTAAAGGCCGAGCATCAGGTTCCTTCAGGTTTGCTTATGCCTTTATCCATTCCTGAGTGGAAATGGAATGATATCGCCATGGACTTCGTTTCTAGTTTACCTTTGACTCAGAGGAAGCATGACTCAGTTTGGGTTATTGTGGATCGGCTTACGAAATCAGCTCACTTTCTGCCGGTTAGAGTGGACTACTCCATGGACAGATTGGCCAGTATCTATGTGGATGAGATAGTTCGGTTGCATGGTGTGCCTTTGTCCATTGTGTCAGATCGGGATCCGAGGTTTACTTCCAAGTTTTGGAAGGAGTTACAGAGAGCTTTGGGCACAAGGTTGAACTTCAGTACAGCGTTTCATCCTCAGACCGATGGTCAGTCAGAGCGAGTTATTCAGATTCTGGAGGATATGATGAGGGCTTGTGCTTTAGACTTTCCGGGTAGCTGGGACAGATATGTATCGTTGATGGAGTTTGCTTACAACAACAGTTTTCAGTCGAGCATCGGTATGGCACCATATGAGGCTTTGTATGGTCGTCAGTGTAGGACTCCGATTTGTTGGACCGAGCTATCCGAGAGATCTATGATTGGGCCTGACTTGGTTAGAGATACTGAAGAGAAAATCAGAGTAGTGCAGCGGAATTTGAAGGCAGCCAAGGATCGACAGAAGTCTTATGCCAATTTGAAAAGGAAAGATGTGCATTTTGAGATCGGGGACAAGGTTTTCCTTAAGGTTTCACCTTGGAGGAAAGTGCTTCGGTTTGGCAAGAAAGGCAAGCTTAGTCCTCGTTTCATTGGACCTTATGAGATTTTGGCTAAGGTAGGACCTGTAGCCTACAGATTGGCGTTACCGATGGAGTTAGCAAAGTTGCACGATGTGTTCCACGTTTCGATGCTTCGTCGGTACAGATCAGATCCTTCACATGTTCTGTCAGTTCAGGATATCCAGGTTCAGCCAGACTTCTCTTATGATGAGGAACCGCGAGCTATTCTGGCCCGAGAGGTGAGGCAGTTGCGAAGTAAGCAGATTCCCTTGGTTAAAGTGTTGTGGATCCATCATGGAGTCGAAGAAGCGACTTGGGAACCAGAGGAGTCGATGAAAGCTCAGTATCCGCAGTTGTTCAGTTCGGGTGAGAATTTCGAGGACGAAATTCTTATTAGTAGGGGAGAGTTGTCACACCCCGTTTGCCCCCTAGTAGAATGAGCCTGTCTGTCTGTCTGTATGTGTAAGCATTCGCATGTATTCGGTATTTCATAAGGGTATTTTAGTAAGATGTATGTTTTTGGGGTTTTGTTAATATGTGGGTGCATACATGGCATTAGTGTGTTTATTAAGTGAGAAATACTTGGGTGTGTGTGTTTATGCCATTGTAGGGTACTTTAATTATAAGTGCATTAGGTGTGTGTGATGTGTGTGGAATTCAAGTGTGAGTGGTTAGCTTCACCAATAGGTAATGGACACTTACTTAGGGTAAAGAAAAGAAAAAGAAAAAGGAAAGAAAGAAAAGGAGTTGGCAGATTCACGTTCTTTCTTCACTTGTCTTCTTCCTTTTCCTTTCCTTTTCCCTAAGGGCTCTTGTGTGTGGATTCAAGATTTTATTGGTGAAGTTAATCTCTCTTGGCATTCCCTAGCTTGGTAAGTGCATATCCTTGTCTTTATCTTGCTGTAATTCTTCATCTTTTTCTACTTCATTGAGCTTAGGTTTAATTTAGGGTTTTGCATGTGGAATATTTGTGTTTAGCTGAGGCTCCGCGCGATCCTAAAGGCAAGGAGGTTGCTGGGAGCAGTGGGACTAAGTGTTAGAAGCTTAGATTCCAGGTTTGGGAACAATTGATTGTGAATTGTGTGATTTTAAGTTACTGTCAATTTTCTAGGGTTTATGTTTTTGATGAACTTGATTGCATATATTCTTGATTTGGTTGATTAAATGTTGGAATTGAATTGTATTTATATTGCTCATATTGTTTGAAATATTTACTGGAAGGTAAGAACAGGTATGATTGGTTTTGAATCAAATTCGGGATCGATTTCTGGGTTCTGAGAATTCTGGAAATGGGAAAAATCGTGTTACTGATGAATTTTCCCGTTTCCAGATCAGTGTCGCGTGACTCGCCAAGAAGAGAGGCAAGTCACGAGACGTGACCTCAGGTCACGCCTCGTGACCTGCCAGCTTGAGGCCGGTCACGAGTTGTGGCTGCCTGTCACAACTCGTGACCAGCTTAAAGGAAGCAAGTCACGAGACGTGACTCCCCGTCACGCCTCGTGACCGGCTGAGTGTGGGCGTGTCGCGTGATCCGTTGAAGAGAGAAGCAAGTCACGAGACGTGACGTCCAGTCATGTCGCGTGACCTGCGTAAGCGCTGCGTGATCTGCGAGATCACGTCGCGTGATCTGCGAGGGATGAGGCGTGATCAGCGAGAGATGTCGCCTGATCCGCGAGGGACAGAGCAAGTCACGAGACATGACCCTCAGTCACGTCGCGTGACCTGCCCTGTGAGGAGGCCAGTCACGCTTGTGACCAGCCAATCTCCAAAATTTCCCAGCTTTTAACTCAAAAATAAATCTGGTATTTTCTTCTGAATGGATTTATACTGTAGTATAATGCTTGTCATACTTGTACATACTCTGATTTGAATAATACCATGAATTTCTGATGAATACTATTATGTACTCTGAAATGTGACCTGTTTGACGCATAACCTGCTAGAGTCAAGTAAGTGGATAGTTAGGCATGCCTAATAGAGTCTTTAGCTGCAGCCCTCAGTTCAGTTTGGACCCTGATCAGGTCCCCGTTTGGTTCCTCGCGAACCCTTCAGTATTAGGATCTTGTTTAAGGTCCCCTCAGTATATGAATAACATGTTTTGATAATTATAATAACAATTGACTTGTACCTGTGAGGTACCCTTAGTATACAATTCGTACCCGTAAGGTACCTTCAGTACACTCGTTATCCACTATCTAGAGTCAGCAGGTGTTCTTTAATTGTTTAATAGAGTTGTTCTGATCTGATCTGGCTATGAATGGTTTGTCTGAATGAATTTAATGATGAAACACATGTTGGATTATTCCGAAATGGATACGATTATGAGGCACTCATTGTATGACTTTTAAATATGAGCATGTTTATATGGATTATGTTATATCCTTTGCATTCTGCCATTGTGAATGTGTTATGCCTTGACGACCATTGTGAATGGCCGTCCATTATTTTTGTGTGTTTCCCCACTAAGCGTTTATCGCTTAGCACGGTGTTTTTACCCGTGCAGGTGCGGAAGGATTTTTTCTTTGAGGGAGTCGCCATCATCAAGCCAACACAGAAGAGTTTTAGTGTAGGGCTCAGTTTTGTATTAGTGATGATTCTTTTTGTATAGAACTCTCTGTATCAGCTTCCGCTTTTGTATCTATATTTTGTATATGTAATATTATTTTGTTTCAGCTAGTTGATCAGATCATTATTGTAATAGTTTATTATAGTAATGCATGATCAGCCTTTTCTTTCTGCATATAAAGTTTTTAATTATTCTGTATTTATGAATGTATGTTATGAATGGATGTATGTTTGCTTTGCTATTGTTTGGTGACACCTTGACTCATACGGCATCTCACTCCTTATCGGATGGGATCGCCTACGTATGGGAAGGGGGTGTTACAGGATAACTTACGTGGCCATATTAGTGAACAATTGGGGAAAACATAAAATAAAGGCCAAAAAGGTTGAATCTAAGAAATTAAGTGAATATGACAGTGAACCAAAAATGATAATGCTAATAATGTTTATAATAATGATAATTAAAATATTAACAGCTGATAAGAAAATAGTGTTAATAATTAAGATGATGATATGATTAATGTAAGTAATAAAGATAATGTTGGTAATAAAAATATTAGTGATAGTGATGTTCGAGTTAATTAAAAAAGGTTGATAATAAAAATAATAATAATGGTATTAATGACAGTGTTGGGGCTAATAGTATTAGAAAAATTACAAATAATTATAGATATGTGCATCTAGGGGTGAGCATGAATCGGTTAACCGGTCTATAAGCCCTAAAAAAATTAGCTTATTAATATCGGTTTTTTCAAAATACTAACCATTAATCAGTCTGTTACAATCGATTAACCAGTTTATCGATTTCGATTTTTCAAATCGGTTAACCAATATTTTTCGGTTAACCACTATAATTATAAGATGTATTCATAAATAAAATTAAAATATTCAAAATAGTTAAAAATTAAAATTTCTCCACTATAATATAACATCATTATTGTTAAAATAAAAATTTTTGGTGGACATAAGAACCTTTATTTTTAAAAATTAAAACTTAATAAGTAAATAAATTAACCGGTTCATGATCAACCTAATTAGATGGACGGTTACACTTACTAATCGCCAGTTAAAAAAAAACTTAAAAACTTCAACATAATTAGGATAATGAAAAAAGTGCAGCAAAAATACTTAAAAATGCAAAATTATTAAAATAAATCCATCCAATGCTAATAACTCTTTTCTTTTATTTTTTTTACTTGACACATATTATTTTCACATATATTAAAAAATTTAGTTTTTTTAAATTATTGAAAATTTTAGTTAATATATTAATGTTATATAACTTTTCGAATATATTTTGATTTTTATTAATGAAAAATTCATAAATCGAGAAATAATAATAAATACTAAATATGAACATATTGAACAATTAATAAATTAACTAAAATATTTAAAAAAAATTAAAATATATTTGAAATATATTTTAAAGTAGTGAAAATTAACGAATATAAATAATTAAATATGAAAATAATGAAATAAATAAATAAATAAATAAATATATATATATATATATATATATATATATATATATATATAATATATATATATATATATATATATATATATATATATTATAGGAGTATTTATGTATCCGTTATCGGTTCGGTTATGAGCCAAAAAAATAAATCAATCCATTAATATCGATTTTTTTAAAACATAACCGTTAACCATTAAAATCGGTTCGTTTAACCTATTTTTCGGATCAATTTCGGTTCGGTTTATCGGTTAAGCAAATCTATCAGTTTTTTTGCTCACCACTATGTGCATCCGTAAAAAAAATAAATGAAAAAGAAAAAGGGTTATAAAGTAGAGTATAAACTAACTTAAATGATTTAGTAAAGTTAGTGTATACATGCCCTGTTAATAAATATAATGACTATGGTATTAAAAGAATTAGGTAAATTAACAAGTAGGGGACATACGTGTAAGACGGGGGTCAAAATGACAAAAATTAAAAGAAGGTAACGAGAACATTAAAGAAATAAAGCAAATAATAATGTCAATAATAATAATATTAGTGTTAATATTAATGATATCGGTTTAAGGTTAATAATAAAAGTATGAATGTTAACAGTAATAATATCAATAATGACATTAATTATAGATTAAAGAGTCACGATAAAAGTGTTAATGTTAATGTTAGTGTTAATGCTGAAAGTGATAAGGTTAGTAATGCTAATGGTTGAGACTAGGACATTAGAATATAGTCAAAGTTATAGTAATGAACATAGGCTTGAGTCTAATGATAATTGATTATAATCACGAAATGTGGCAAAGACATTAAAGTACAATCTAAATTGAATAAATGTATTAATGGAATTAATATTTACATAGTGTAGAAAACAAATATGCTTGTGTGCGTATGCACGTATAAACATAATCATGGAAAGTTTGGGATATGTATCCACCACTGGGCATTTTTAATACTCATCACGTAGTGTTATTATTGCGCACAGGTTATAGAAGATAGAAATGCCTGAAGTGATCGAGGTTTTGCTGGTGATCGATAAAAGTTGAAAGAAGCAAGCCCAAAGGCATATAGATAATGGCATGTATGTGTTCGTATGGGATGTAATAAAGAACACGTATGGACATGTTTATATTATATGTGTATGTATAAGTGTAGAAGTTAAATAGAACTCTGCATAAATTGTTATATTGATACTAGAGCATAAATGTTTTTGATGTTTGAAAAAAAAAATTCCCACCGAACTATCTAGTGTAACGTAACACGTGACAGTAACAGTCATGTGTCATCCGATATCCGTACCTACTATAAGTATAGGTATAGTATACATTGTAATGACCCAAAATATACCCTAGTAGTAATTTGGCTTAATTAGGGTAAATTGGGTAAATTTGATTTGAGTTTACTAACTTTGGAACTAAGTGTAATTGGAAATGAGGACCTAATTACAAGTAATAAATAAGTTAAGTGGCTAAAAAGTAGTTGTGTATAATTAATTAAAGGATGGATTAATTAGCACTAAGTAAGATTAGATTAAGCTAAGTAGTTTGAGTGGGTGGTAGTGGAATCCAAGTGTCGCGAGGAAGCTTTGCCACCTCAGCACTTGACATGCAATAAAAGGAAGCTAATAAGAGAGAAGTGGTTTCATTCTTACATGCATTGGTTCGGTTCGCTCCCCATTCATATTCTTCTTTCTCCTCTTCTTCCATTCTCCTTTATGTTCAATTTCAATCCATTGAATTTCTGCTATTGGGTCTAGTGGTGTTTTTATTGTGCTGTATTTTCATCTAGTCAAGGTAAGTATAGTATTTAGATTGTTCTTTTTCTTCTTCCCTTTTCTATTGATTTGAGCTGGAATTGATTTTTTGTTTCAATTCTGAAATTGGATATTGATTGTAGTGGTAGAAACCAGAAAAGACAAGGGAAAAGAGAAGCTTGGTGATCAAAGTGCCAGGTGAGCCCTTTTGGAGCAAAGGAGTTTGAGGTTTGGGAACCTTTTATTTTGATAGTGTTTAGGAATCATTGATTCTCGGATTGTTTGAGAGATTTCTTCATATTGATTGTGTTTGATGTGTGGCATGGCTTGATTTGTATATGAAATATTTGCATGCAATTAGTATATTTTATGTTGATGAAAAGATTGAGTAATGCTATGTTATTTGATACCTAGTTTGGGAAACTCTATTTTTGTGTGTTAAATTGATAGTAAGTGAACTCTGAAATGCATGTTTGAATTGTGTGTTCAATTGAGGTGAAAAATATATATTTATGTTATGTGGTGAGCTAAATTGATTGCCATGAGATTTTTGACCTAAGCATGTAACCATGTTTTGAAGAATTGAGGAATTGCTATGTAATTTCTAAATGATTGGATACTTAATGTGGTATTGAACATGTCAAGGTGTCTATGTGTACATCAGGGTAGTTTTGTGTGAGTTTGGAGTATTGGATATTCCAATTTGGTTGATTCAAGCTTGGATAGCTTGATATGGTAAAACTGGTCTTGTAGGGTAATTTGACCTACTACAATTGTTTGCGTCATAACTTGAGTTGTATGGCTCTAAAATGAATGAATTTAATGGGATTAGGTTCCTAAGATATATGCCTATAATTGTTATAGAAATGGTCATGTTGATTTAAGGACTTTAAAGTCTTAAAAAGTGTACTTAAGTGTAACAAAATCCTATAGGAGGACTTTTGGAGCAAATGGTGCTCCATTGGCCATAACTCCTTAGTTTTGAGTCCAATTATTATAAGGATTGTGCCATTGTAGAGCTTACGTGTAGGTGAACATATGGTTAGAAGGCCATAATGGTAGAAAATGATGTTATGATGGGTTTTGGAAGTCAATTGTGTGGTTATTATAAAGTGCATGAAAAAGAGGTATGGAGTGGAGCTTTGAACATGAAGTTCAGGCTCTATCGCGAGCATGACAGGGCTCGCAGGCGCGACAGAGTGCTTCGTCAGGCAAAATTGCTAATGTGTGTTCTATCACAGGCGCGGGCATCGCCGCGAGCACATCAGAAGTCGTTGGTTGGTTATGCCACGTGCGCGACTTGTGCGGCGAGCGCGACAAAAGGGATCGTCGGGGTCTGTCGCGAGCGTGACAGAGTCTCAAGTTAGGGACATTCTCTAAATGTCCTATTTTATGAATTATGTTATTGGCCTATGTATGATTATGCATATGAAAACTATAAGTGCATTGATCTATGTATATATATATATGAATAATAAAGCATGGGTTTTTTGATAAACCATTTATGTGTAGATGATATCAATGATACTACATTGTCTTATGCGAATATATGGATGTAATATAATGTGAATAAATGAACAATAATTGTATTAATAATTTAGCCTGCAAGTCGAGTAGTGGACAGATAATCATGCCTATAGGGTAAAAAGTACTGCAGCCGAAGAGCTTTCTAATTGCCGGCCCCGTTTGGGTTATTGGTAATCCCAATTGGATCCCAAAAGCGATTGCGTGTGACTATTTATAAAAGTATTTACTGATACTAATGTGCTATAAAAGTATCTACGGATACTAACGTGCTATAAAAGTATCTATAGATACTAGTGTACGATAAAAGTATCTACGGATACTAGTGTGCTATAAAAGTATCTACGAATACTAGTGTGCTATAAAAGTATCTACGGATACTAATGTGCTATAAAAGTATCTACGGATACTAGTTTGATATAAAGGTATCTACGAATACCAAAGTGATTATCCCGTTATCCACAACTATGGAAGTGCATGCAAGTTACGGAATGACTAATAATCAAGTGAAATGATATAAGCTTTACTCATTATGTGAATCTGTGAATTCATGGTGTTAATATGGATTGAGAGCTGTACGTGCTATGCAGATTTATGTTTACAATCTAATGTTGGTATATATATATATGTAAATGCAGGTACTGATAATTGAATTGCCATAGTTAAATTTATATATGATGTTTGTTTATGTTAGTGTCCGTTGGTATGCAAAGAATAAATGATGTGTCGTAAATAAAGCATGGTAAGTACGTGATGAATATATGATGGCATATGAATGCATAGATATGATAAATGATATACCATATGTTTGCGCTAATAAAGCATGTTCATAATATTATGCAATGACTGTTATGTATGGATATTGTATGTTGTTCCCCACTAAGCGTTATCGCTTAGCATAGATATTTTATCCATGTAGATTTTTAAAGATAAGCGTTTTGGAAAGTAGTCTTGCATCATCAATGGCCAACACATTAGGATCCACTGTATATGTAGGTTATTTTTGTAATAGTATAAGATGTGTAATTATAGTTGGCATGTATAAGTGAACTAAAGTTTTGTATTAAGAAAGTTGAAATAAGTTTATAAGTGATATGTAAGTAATGCATGAATTCTAGAATGTAATCTAATATTGTTTAATGAAATTTATAAACCCTGAAGTTTGTATGAAAACTGGTTCATACGCATGTGATTGTGTTGTGACACTCTATAGCCATTATAGTAAAGCTCTACATGTGGCTAGGGGGTGTTACAGTTAGTGGTATCAGAGCATAGGTCTAATCGTTTCTGGACTAGTGTAGAATAGAGATGCATATAGTTTTGTGTTAGCCTGATGCTGATGTCTCTGCTTTTCTTTGAATGTTGAGGGATTCTTCAGAGTAAGCAATGAAATAGATTTGAAGAAGTGGTAATCCTAGGGATCTAAAATCGCCAGTTTTTGGTCTGTCTGAACCAGTGAGCGACGTCGGTGATGTCCCAGTTGCACCTTTAGAGGCTCTGCTTAAAATATCACAAGAATTGGTAAGAGCCTTGGATCGAATGATTGCATCTAGAGTTCCAATAGATTCGAGGAGTGATCTTCCTTCAGGAAAAATGTCTAGAGATTTACAAGAGACTTCTCAAGTCAGGTCTTGAATGGGACCTGCTACCAGAGGTAGACAACAAGGATCCTTTACTGCATCTGAGTCTGGTAGAGGTTCGACTTATAAGAGGAAGGGTATTATGCCGGAGTGTTTCCATTGTGGTAAGCATCATGGGGGCAAATGGAGATGGCTAACTAGTGGGTGCTGTCGTTGTGGAAGCACTGCGCACTTTTTAGCTAATTGCCCTAAGGCTTATGAATTGTGTGAAAGATAGCAAGAAGTAAGTAGGGGTGGATCTAATGTACCTCCAGTGATTCATGGTAGAAGAAGCAGTAGGGGTACAAGTAATCAGCTTGGAAGTGATGGAAGTGGTACCGTGTCAGGATCTATTGATCGTTCTACTATGGTACCAGCACGGGCTCTTACTAGGGAGGCGAGAGAGGACCACGATAGACCAGAAGTCATACCTGGTACTTTACTGCTTAAAAAAAACTGTGTTAAAGAGCACCTGATTATGTTGATTAAGATAAGTATGTGATTAATTCTTTAGGGTATAGTGTAAATGTGTGTAATGTTTATGAGAACCGTTCCTTAGTAATTCAAAGTAAAGAGTTTTCTGCTAATTTGATTGAATTGCTAACCCATGACTTAATTCTGGGTATGGATAATTTAGGAATTAAGAGTAATATGGAATATAAGGGAAAGTGATGACACTATGTACGCTTGTCAATTATCTCATTGGAATCATTTGAACATGAGCATGTAGAAACATGGGGATGGGAAAAGTACATTATTATTGTATAAACTGCATTTTTGCATCACTTTACATATATAAATCATCATATACTCACATCATTCGCTTCCCTTGACCATGTGTGAAAAACATTTGTGTATGTGCCTCATTCGAAGAGAAAGCTGACGAGATGTACATAAAGTGTTTGGTGTTAGAAAGAGAATTATTGAGGAGGAGTGAAGTGTTTGTTAATGAAAGTATAAAGTATGAGTAATCAAAGCTAATAAGAGGAAGTTATTTATGAAGTTTATATAAAAGAATGCGAATAATATTTTGAATGAAGAATGGGTAATATGAGTGAAAGAAGTAATAGGTGTATTCCATAAATTTGAAGTGTCAAAGAACTGTGCAGTGAGAGAATAAAAATAAAATTGTCTAAATATGAAGTATATGCATTTCGGTTTCTGAATAGTGATAAAGATAATAACTATTCTGATGATTATGATTGACCTGGAAGTAATTTAATGGAAGGAGAATTATCTAAGGTCTGATTAAACCAATTTATTTTCATAAGGTTGATATGATTGTGGAAAGGAAACAGCTGTGCTTGGAAGTTCAAAACAGTTTAGAGTGATTGTGAAAGGTAATACATTTTAATCCTATAGTAGATGTAATTTCTGCGATGTAAGCTTATCGGTGTTTGAGAAAAGGATGTGAAGTTTCCTTAGCACTTGTGTTGGATTCGAAGAGTGAACAAGTTAGAATATAGGATATACTAATCGTGAAGGAATTCTCTGATATATTTCTAGAAAAATTAGCTGGTAGACCACCTGTAAGGGAAGTGGAACTGTCAATTGAGATTATACCGAGTACCGCACTTATCGCTATGACACCTTATGGTATGGCTCCTACTGAGTTGAAAGAATTAAAGACTCAGTTAAATGAATTGTTAGATAAAGGTTTTATATGACCGAATTTTGATTGTTAAAAAGAAAGATGGCACCATGAAAGCTTGGTATGATAGGAAGTGAAGAACTTCATTAGGTTAGATTAAACTGGATGAGAGTAAAAGTGGTCGGGTTGATTCGATAAAATAACATACAATAGAGGTATCATGGAATATTAAGCAACAAATGAATATTTCAAGTGAAAGATTGTAGGTGACAGACAAAAGTGTTTTACGGATTTGAAAAAAAAGATATGCAGTTGGTGATAAAGTTTTTCTGGAAATGCCTCAATAGAGGAAAGTTAAGTATCCTTTATCATTTGAATCAGGTTTGAATTTCGCTGAAGAAATTATTTTAGGAGGGGAGAGTTGTAATGACCCGAAATATGGCCTAGTAGTAATTTGGCTTAATTAGGGTAAATTGGGTAAATTTGATTTGAGTTTGCTAACTTTGGACCTAAATGTAATTGGAAATGATGACCTAATTGCAAATAATAAATAAGCTAAGTGGCTAATGAGTAGTTATGTATAATTAATTAAAGGATGGATTAATTAGCACTAAGTAAGATTAGATTAAGCTAAGTAGTTTGAGTGGGAGGTAGTGGAATCCAAGTGTCATGAGGAGGCTTTGCCACCTCAGCACTTGACATGCAATAAAAGGGAGTTGATAAAAGAGAAGTGGTTTTATTCTTACATGCATTGGTTCGGTTCGCTCCCCATTTCTGTTCTTCTTTCGTTCTGCTTTCTCTTCAATTTCAATCCATTGAATTTCTGTTGTTGGGTCTAGTGGTGTTTGTATTATGCTGTGTTTTCATCTAGTTAAGGTAATTATAGTATTTTGATTGTTCTTCTTCTTCTTCCCTTTTCTTTTGATTTGAGCTGGAATTGATTCTTTGTTTCAATTCTAGAATTGGATATTGGTTGTAGTGGTAGAAACCATAAAAGACAAGGGAAAAGAGAAGCTTGGTGATCAAAGTGCCAGGTGAGCCCTTTTGGAGCAAAGGAGTTTAAGGTTTGGGAACCTTTTATTTTGATAGTGTTTAGGAATCATTGATTCTCGGATTGTTTGAGAGATTTCTTGGTATTGATTGTGTTTGATGTGTGGCATGGCTTTATTTGTATATGAAATATTTGCATGCAATTGGTATATTTTATGTTGATGAAAAGATTGAGTAATGCTATGTTATTTGATACCTAGTTTCAGAAACTCTATTTTTGTGTGTTAAATTGATAGTAAGTGAACTCTGAAATGCATGCTTGAATTGTGTGTTCAATTAAGGTGAAAACATATATTTATTTTATGTGGTATGCTAAATTGCTTGCCATGAGATTTTTGACCTAAGCATATAACCCTGTTTTGAAGAATTGAGGAATTGATATGTAATTTCTGAACGATTGGATACTTAATGTGGTATTGAACATGCCAAGGTGTCTATGTGTACATTAGGGTAGTTTTGTGTGAGTTTGGAGCATTGGATATTCAAATTTAGTTGTTTTCGAGCTTGGATAGCTCGATATGGTAAAACTGGTCTTATAGGGTAATTTGACCTACTTGAATTGTTTGTGTCATAACTTGAGTTGTATGAATCTAAAATGAATGAAGTTAATGGCATTAGGTTCCTAAGATATGTGCCTATAATTTTTATAGAAATGGTCATCTTGATTTGAGGACTTTAAGGTCTTCAAAAGTGTACTTAAGTGTAACTAAATCCTGTAGGAAGGCTTTTGGAGCAAGTGGTGTTCCATTGGCCATAACTCCTTAGCTTTGAGTCCAATTATTATGAAGGTTGTGCCATTTTAGAGTTTGCATGTAGGTGAACATATGGTTAGAAGGCCAGGATGGCATAAAATGATGTTAGGATGGGGTTTTAGAAGTCAATTGTGTGGTCATTATAAAATGCATGAAAAAGATGTATATAGAGTGGAGCTTTAAACATGAAGTTCATGCTCTGTCGCGAGGGCAGCAGGGATTGCGGGTGCGATAGAGTGCTCCGTCGGGAAAAATTGCTAATGTGTGTTCTGTCGCAGGCGTGGGCATTGTTGCGACCACGTCATAAGTTGTTGGTTGGTTCTGTCATGTGCGCTACTTGTGGTGCGAGCACGACAGAAGGGATTGTCGAGGTCTGTCACGGGCACAACATGTGTCGCGAGTGCAATAGAGTCTCAAGTTAGGGACATTCTCTAAATGTCCTATTTTTTGAATTATGATATTGGCCTATGTATGATTATGCATATGAAAATTGATCTATGTATATATATATGAATAATGAAGCATGGGTTGTTTGATAAACCATTTATGTGTGGATGATATAAATGATACTACATTGTCTTATGCAAATATATGGATGTAATATAATGTGAATAAATGAACAATGATTGGATTAATAATTTATCCTGCAAGTTGAGTAGTGGATAGATAGGCATGCCTATAGGGTCAAAAGTGCTGTAGTAGAAGTGCTTTCTAATTGCTGGCCCCGTTTGGGTCATGGGTAATTCCGATTGGATCCCAAAAGCGATTACGTGTGAGTATTTATAAAAGTATCTATGGATATTAATGCGCTATAAAAGTATCTACGGATACTAATGCGCTATAAAAGTATCTACGGATACTAATGTGCTATAAAAGTATCTATGGATACTAGTGTGCTATAAAACTATCTACGGATACTAATGTGCTATAAAAGTATCTACGGATACTAGTTTGATATAAAAGTATCTACGGATACCGGAGTGATTATCCCATTATCCACAACTATGGAAGTGCAGGCAGGTTACGGAATGACTAATAATCAAGTGAAATGATATAAGGTTTACTCATTATTTGAATCTATGAATTCATGGTGTTAATATCGATTGAGAGTTATGCGTGTTATGCAGATTTATATTTACAATCTGATGTTGGTATATATATATATAAATGAAGTTACTGATAATTGAATTGCCATAGGTAAATTTATATATGATGTCTGTTTACGATAGTGTCTGTTGGTATGCAAAGAATAAATGATGTGTCATAAATAAAGCATGGTGAGTACGTGATGAATATATGATGGCATATGAATGCATATATATGATAAATGATATACCATATGTTTGCGTTAATAAAGCATGTTCATAATATTATACAATGACTATTATGTATGGATATTGTATGTTGTTCCCCACTAAGCGTTATCGCTTAGTATGGATATTTTATCCATGTAGGTTTTTGAAGATAAGCATTTTGGAAGACAGTCATGCATCACCAACGGCCGACACATTAGAATTTGCCGTATATGTGGGTTCTTTTTGTAATAGTATAAGATGTGTAATTATAGTTGGTATGTATAAGTGAACTAAAGTTTTGTATTAAGAAAGTTGAAATAAGTTTCTAAGTGATATGTAAGTAATGCATGAATTCTAGAATGTGATCTAATATTTTTTAACGAAATTTATAAACCCTAAAGTTTGTATGAAAACTGGTTCGTTTGCATGTGATTGTGTTGTGACACTCTATGGCCATTGTAGTAAAGCTCTACATGTGCTTAGGGGGTGTTACATACATTGTGTTAAGGGTGTTACAATACTAGTGTATGTGTACGGATCCAAAACATACCATAGGCGGATTAGTACATGTTCGGGTGAAATGAGGACCGAAAATGTGTAATTGGGTGATTAGAATGGTTAAGTATAGTGAAGGACATAATCGAAATTAAGTGAAAGGGTTAAAGGGCAAATTAGTATTTTATACTTATGGACTAAATTGCATAAAATGAGTAATTATGTATGCTAGTGTATGAATTGGAATAGATAACAAGATAAATGTATAAGTTGGTGGAAGATTTAGACCAAAGGGCAAAGTCAAAGTGGGCACCAATCACAACTTGACACACACCTAAAATCTAGAAAAATGAAGAAAGATAAAGAGATTAGAAGAGGATTCCATGGCCTATAAATTGGCCACTTTGGAGGACCATTTGGAGGTTAGAAAGCCTCTCACTTTCTCTTCTATTCAGCCATTTTCTCCTCACTCAAGCTACCCAAAATCTGACCTCATAAATAATTTAAGAAGGAGATAAATTTAAGTACAAGTTTAGAGCAAAAGGTAAGTACATGTTAGGTTTTCTCTTCTCTTACTTCTCTAGTTTAGCAAGGATGGAAATTATAGTTCTATATGATATTGACATGAGAATTGTGATGGTTTTGAAAGGAGAAGCAATCGGAGGCAAAGGAAAGGAGAAAGAAGAAGAAGAAGGATACCAAAAGTAAAGGAAAGAGGAGCAATTTGAGGTTTGGGAACTTTACTTATGTTGTGTGTATTTGATGTTGAATTATGTCTTCTTAAATGTGTATAGATGATATATGTTGATTTGAGCTGATTTGTGGTTGTTGTTTTTGTGTAAATTACTGATTTTGGCATATAGAGTTTTAAGGAGAAACTATGTCCAAATTCAGTCAGACCTTTAGTGATTTTTTTGACTATAGGTAGAGTTATAGACCTCACAATTAGATGATTTCATCTGGAGGTGAAATTTAAGACTTATATCTAAATATGTCTAGAAGAGGTCAAGAGCTGAATCTGGCTTTAAGAGCCTCGAAATTGGGCCTAAAGTTGAGGTACCTGTTCTGCCCGGGTTATAGGAGCAGTTTGGATTGTTAAGGCCTTTTCTGGAGTTATAGTGATCCAAATGTTTTGAATCAAAATTATAATTAAATTAGAAATCTAGTATAGAAAATTTTATGAAGAGAGTATGGTCAAATTGTGTCTTAATTATTTCCAAAAAAGTTTCAAAGCTGGGACACAATTTTGTCCCTAGAAATCGCTCAAGAATAGTTCTGTATTGTCAAGGCCATAACTCCTAGGATATAGGTCCAAATGACATGAAATTGGTTTCATTAGAAATATAAGATCTATGGGATCATTTGTTAAGAAGACCATTTTGGCTAAAAATGACGTTTACGAGATTAAAAATGTAGCATAAATTGGTAGTTGAACTTTGCCCTGTGTGTGACTCGACACGATTGTGCTCTAATGTATTTTTAAAGCATGGAATAGTCAAAAAGAAACTTATAAGACTTAGATATGAGATGAAATCATTAAAATTAATTATAATATAAATACATTAGAACTTTAAATGTAGAGATTACATGAAATTGAATATTGTAAGTGTATTATAGAGTACATGAAAATAAATATTGTGTGACATTGAGATGGAATGAATTTCGGAATTTATATATGTAAAGATTAGAAAGCAATTATCGAATATAGCTAGAAATGAATTGGCATGTCATCTTAAATAATATGAACAATGTAACTTTGTTGAAATTACTTATTGACATGTTAAGCATGTGTATGCCATTGATAATGATGAAACTTATTTGATGATATGTTATGAGTTTCTAAATGCATGTGATTATTATATGATTATAATGCAAATACTTTAGAATTCTAGATGTAAATATTACATGTAAATAAATGTTAAAGCATTGTTAATAGCTAAGTGGATGGAATTCAGCTAAAATGACTTAGCATGACATATTATTTATATATATGATGGATGTATGAATAAGGTTCTTTCTTAATGTTGTTGAATGATATGTAATGAATATATATGCATTAATATTACAGGTATTGGCTTGGAATATCAATATGGCCAAGGTAAAAATGATAAAAATGTGAGAATGTGACTCTTGAATAATCTTGAATATGTCTTGGAAATATGGATGAGCATATATATGTATTTTTGTTTGTCACTACAAAGTGACTCTTGAGTGTTCTTGAAAATGTTTTGATAGTAGAGCATAGCTTGCTAAAGTCTTAGTGGTGGATAAATAGGCATGCTTAGAAGGGGTCTTGCAGCTACTCTTGTGGACACTACGGTGTCTCTTGTTTATGAGACCTATGTCTCCCAAATACTTTGTGCTTTAGCACTCTTTGATTTAATCTATTAGAGGCTATTGCCTCCTTTTTTGATACCTAATAATAGGTATCTCTGCCGGTACCCGATTTAAATATCGGTACCTTTTGTACCCATTATCCACTTCAATAAGAAATAGCAGGTGAAAGTCAGTAAATAGTCTGTTCTGGTTTAAATTTGTCCTGTTCATCTTGCTTCGCCTAGTTAATTATATTCTTTTGTTTATTAAAGAAGCTTGAATTTGTATTGAAATAAAGTATGGTTTTAATAATGACTTTTCCATAGTGAATGATTATAAAGAAGAAATTATGCATGATTATAAATAGTATTTACCCTATGATTGTTGTACACGAATATATGGATAGGTTTGGTTAAATGCGTGAACTGTTCACCTATGTAAATCTATTCTTTATAATTAATATATAATCAAATGAATATATGTATATGATGATGATATTTATGTATTGCATTGATATATGCATGCCTCATATGCGTGTGTATGCATTAATGACCGTTGTGAAGGATCGTCCTTCTCATATTTGTTCCCCACTAAGCCTTTTGTGTTTAGCACGGGTGTTCCATTCATGCAGGTATAGGAAAAGAGTTAATCGACAAGGATAAACCGCATCCTCAAGGGCCAACACTCTAAAAGTAACTATTTCGTGTAGGTTTTGTATTTTGATATAGTAATGTAAATGTAAGCTTGTGGATGTAAAGATGTGTATGTAATAGGTAATATTAACTGTAACACCCCCATACCCCCGGTAAGGAATATCGGGGCGCTACGCGGACACTTACGTATACATGTACATGCATTAGCGGAAGCGATAGCATAACACATTCGTTTAAGAGTAATTAAATACTACACTAGGGCCCACTTGCATTTCATATTAACTACATATACATTTACATGTTCATATTTCGATTCATATACATATACTTTTAACGATTACATGTAACAACTATACTCTTTATTACATAGTGATGTTACTGAAAACATCGCACACTCTGTCTCTATCTTGTACAAAAGAGATCAAAACAAAAACTCCTAGTGGCCTTGACCTGCAGATGTCCGCTCACTGATCCGAACCTGTAACCTACACGGAAATAAACATCTGTGCTAAGCGATAACGCTTAGTGGGGATGAAAATAATGCAGAGGACTTCTTTCCGAAGTCACACATAAAGCACACATTTCATATGATAAAATTAAATATCACATGCATATAGCTGTTATACATATACAGGTTGCATGCTCAGTTATCAAATACTATGAACTCACGTGCATATATCATGTACTCTTTTACTTATTCATGTACACTACAACTTGTACATATCATTTATTCAAATATACGCTATCATGTAACCAAATTAATGTCAATACACTCATGTAATCATGTACTTGTATACAGCACTGTAATGTACTTAAACATTACTTTCATGTACTATGGCTTCATTTGAAGCAACACTATATTCATCTCAAATTCACTGCACAACATTTAACAAAACAAGCCTGAGTTCCTCTCATGGTGGATACGGGACGCTCTATAAAAAAAACATTTTCGATGGACCGAAGTCACAAAATATTTTCATCTGTCTCTATTAATGACCGTTCTCAGAGGTCGACCCGCTTCGCCCAAACGGGGCGGAACATAGGCAGCTGCACTCTCTAATCCCTTTATAAGCATGCTTATCTATCCACTATAACGGTAATCAGGCTCAATACCAACTCACACACTATACACAGACATCAACTCATCAACTAAAATTCAAGTGCATTTATCAAATTTAGAGACATTTAATTGATATACAATCTTTAATAATCATCATATACATGTGTTCAACTCATTACATAAACATATAAATCATGCAAAGCAAGACAGAAGAAAACACTCTCTTCCAAACAAATAAAACAGGATGCGAAGAGGTTCACTGTCGCGATCGTGACAGGAAGTCGCGCTCGCGACAGAAGTCAAATTCATTGTCGCGATCGCGACAAGAGGTCGCGCTCGCGACAGAAGCTAGATTACAAAAAGGCTCTATACTCTATACCAAATGCGTTATATATCAATTCCTATGTTCATACGTATTTATCATGTCAATTACTATACTTCCTACAACTATACATTGTTACTTTATTAGTTAAATTACCATCTTTAATTATACTCATATGTATTTTTCCATTAACAACTAATTTGTAATCATTTAGGAGCCCTAATCATGTATAAAACGTTAAAGGGAAAGGCAAGGGGTTTACCCATGCCAACCATGGGCTCAAAATGAAGAAAAAAGAGCATAATATAGGTTGTTCTGTCGTGAGGTCGCGACCTGTGTCGCGCTCGCGACAGAGGCTCCGCTTTGGTGCCTCACAAGACTGCTTTTTACTCTAAACTTGTATCGTCTAAATGAACCTCTAAACGTAATTTTTAGGCAAAACATTCTTCTTAACAATTGTTATATAGGATGTTAGCTTTCAAATGGGACAATGTTCAGGTCGTTTGGACATCTATAACAAAATATATGATCTAAACAACCTATACTGTTCCAGTGAACCCGCCAGAACAGGGTCACCTACGTTTTAATTACTTTTTGGGATACCTATGGCCAGAATTAGCTCAAGCACCCTCTTAGACATTTTTAGATACGGATCTTATTTTTCAGATACAATTAGAATAAACACAATTTGAGTCCTATAACTCTACTTATGACAAATACAATACACAGGGGTCTAATGACAAATAAGCAGAACTTCGCAACATCAAATTCTTTTATCAACACAAACACTCAAATGATCAGGCTACATACTTATAAACATATATACACATGTCATGAGCACTGTAAGCAATCAAAATGAACATCTTGAGCTAATTAAAGCTCATAAAGCATCTCTTTATTTCAACATGTCTCTATTCAAACATTTTTCATCTAAACACATGCAAAATTAACAAGATCACACTCGATCCCTACCTTATGTCGCTTAACCGATTCTCTCTCTAATCAATTATGAGCTTCTCCTTTCCCTTCACTAGCCTCTTATCCACCGCTTTCTTGCACAACAAACCAAGAGATCACTTAATCCATGGATTTCACTTTAAATCAAAAACAGAAAATAAACATAAGAAGAAGACCAATGCTAAAATCAAGCCAATTACCTTCTTCTTAAGAACCCCACTCAACCCTTGACTTCTCCTCTTCAAACCAATCCAAGAGATTCTCTCAAAGAACAAAGCAAAAGAGGAAGAAAAGCAAAGAAATGGCAAGGAAAAGGGACACGGCAACTAAGAGCAAAAAGAGAAGAAAAAGGTGAGCAATGAGCCAAATGCAGAAAAATGAAAGTGAAAATAGGAAAGTGGCCGGTCAAAACCAAACAAAATCCAACAAGTCCTCACATTAATGCCACCCACTTCCATTTAATGCCAACTACTCTCATTAATCCATGTATATCTCTTTTCTTAACAAAATACATACATGTATTTCGACCAAACCAAATAATATCTTATGCCACATGTCACATCCCTACAAAGCCATGTGTCACTCCCCTAGGATGCCACTTGTCAAACTCTTATGCCGCCACTTGTCACTATTCTACGATGTCACTTGTCAACCACCTACGCCGCCATGTGTCACTCTCTTATGCCGCCACTTGTCACTCTTCTACGATGCCACTTGTCAACCTCCTACGCCGCCATGTGTCACTCTCTTATGCCGCCACTTGTCACTCTTCTACAATGACACTTGTCACTCTTCTATGATGACACTTGTCAACTCACTACAACTCCAAGTCTCTTAGTCCCACTTATGCACACATCTCATGAGGGGGGGGTTCTGTCGCGCTCGCGACACTTCTCGCGCTCGCGACAGAACGCTCACGCCCGCACCAACCAGTTGAAGTTCGAAAACCACTGGAGGGCTCTGTCGCGCCCGCGACACTTGTCGCGCTCGCGACAGAACTCTCGCACATAAAACTTACATTTTTCGAATAAAAACTCTGTAATTCTTCTAGGGCCATTTTGGGGTGTGACATTAACAATATGTATATGAGACAGCTTATGTTAAGAGTAAATATGTAATTTGTAATTTGTAATATGATTGATTTGTATAAATAGAAGAAATTTTGTAATTCTAAGTTCAATGTATTATATGTAATTATGATAAATGTATTTGGGTTCTTAATACCCTTTCTCCTGTCATGGTAACCTGCCGTGTTGTGGTGTGGTTACTACGTATAGGGTAAGGGGTGTTACAATATGGGATTGGAACTTGAATGAAAGATATATTATAATTTAAGCATACACATATATGTACATTAATACTTGGGTATGAGTGATCATAATACACTTATATAGAATATTTGAAATGTAGATAATGAATAAGTGAACAAAGAAAATGTGTAAACCGGGATTTATATAAATATTTTCTCTTATATAATAATAATTGGATGATTATTTCTCTTAAAACCGATTTACATATAGGTAAGACAATGTTTGTAGGCTTGTACCTAATTAAAGAAGTATATCCTTTTTGTACAATAGTATCCTTATATTGTGGACATTCATATGTTTATGAATCTTATAATTTATGAATGTGTTTGACTGACGACTACTATGAGTGGTCCTCTAATATTATTGCTCCCCACTAAGTTTTTATACTTAACACGGGTGTTTATGTAACACCCCTTACCTGTACGTAGCAACCTACCACGACAGGTGAAGAATGTCACGCGACAATTACAGAGTTAAGCATACTTAAATAAGAAACAGGTACCAAAAATAGAATTATAAAATTTCTTTTAAAACAAATTACATTCACACACATTTTCTTGAAAGACACCTTTCTTATTAATAAAAGTGCATACAAACCATTCATTATTGAAACAGATTTTAATTTTGTTACAAGAAATGAATACAAAATCTATACAGACTTGTTGGCCTTGACTACGGCAGAATGTCCCTAGCGACACTACTATCTCTAAACCTGCACGGATGAACACCCATGCTAAGCGCAAAGGCTTAGTGGGGAAAAATAAACATAATATAAACGACCACTCACAATAGTCGTCAAGAATTTCACACAATGATAATATTCAATAAAAATCATATGTATATAAATACATGGTTTGAAATATACTTTACTCATTCATCGGTATAGCCAATTAGAGTGACAAATTCAATTAGCCTTTCCATACAATTTTCCTCAAATAATGTCATACTATACATTTGCCATATATCATTTAATCAATACATGTCTTAAATATTTCGCTACTCATATTTTACACAACTCCACAAGAAGTTCGTTAGACATTTACCTTAATCTATCTTTCATGCATTAATTTACTTATATTCCTCACGCATCACACATAAACCAACAATTAACTATTGCTTTATTAACTTTCGTAACACATCAAAGAATCATGGGTATAAAGCAAATTGCATAATTTCCTGTCATAACATACTCGCGTAGTCTACCCATGCAATTTTATTTATTTAGTTATTTATGTTTTCAATTATTCCTTTAATACTCTTTTGGTCACTTATGGCTTGTATTCCCAGGGGAATAACAGGATCAGAAACGCATAGGTACCCAAGGGTACTTCCACATATTACACATATGGATCCGTACGGGATCCAAAACACACAGGTGCATGAAGCACAAGTTCAGAGTAATATATTTGCCATAATAATCATTATGATCACATGCATATAAAATGCTTAATTCCATACTTCCTTACAAGATGCAAGTCATTAAGTTCATTTACTAATTCATATCTTATATGGCTCATTTAATATTCTTTTATTCATTTGCTGCCTGCTTTTTCCAAGGGGTAGATAACGGGATACAGAATGTATAGGTACCCGAGGGTACCAGCATAGTAGTGTCATACCACTGACACAAACACAAAAGGATCCCAACGGGATCCAAAAACACATAGGGACCAAACCGTAGGTCCAAGACATAGGCTGCAGCAACAGAACCCTATAGGCATGCCTATCTACCCACGACTAAGCTGACATAAGCTATATACACATATTTGTTTCATTTATGATGCCCATATTACTCTTACATTTTCTTATAAGCACATACTTTTATTGTAATTATATAATGATTACACATTTATTCATTCGCATAATGTTTATACCTGTCATACTTATCATATTCAGAAATAATTATTATAACCATACACTTATATACTCATTGAATCTATAAATGCATATTCATACACTTGGACACCATGAAATTTCACATTCAGATACTCATGCTAATTATTAAACTCATTTAATACCCATTATTTTAATTTCATAGTTGCATTGATTACTTAATTTTAATTATTTTCCATATCTTAATCACTTAAATATACACTATATTGTCTTAAACATGCATTAGATAAAACCTAGAAGGTTCCAAAAAAGTTTTGGTTCAATTCGGAATGAAAATAAACAACATATGCAAAACAGGGAGTGACTAACGGCCGTGACTCATGACCCACGATTGTCGCTCACTCACCCATGCCTGTCTCTGGCGACATCACGCCTAAGAGACGACCATGCCACTGACGAGCTTGACTTTTTGACCGACGGGAGTCCCTTCATGAACAATAGGCATCCATGGATGGATGGGTTTGACCGATAGACGGACATTAACAGACAGGTGTAACCCATGACCGGCGGGCATCGCCCATCAAAATTGCCCATCATGAAAACACCATTTTTAGCTAAAATTTTCTTCTTAACAAATGATCCGCAAGGTATTAACTCTCTAATGGCATAAAGTTTAGGTCATTTAGAGCTATAAACTAGGAGATATGACATCATAAATATAGACTGCTCTAAAGCTCTATTCCAAGAAAAAGGCTACTGTTTTGGACACTTTGGGGGACCTTAGAGCCAGAAATAAATTATGGCTATTTATAGGAAATTTGTAGGCACAAAAGTCACGGTTCAAAAGCCTCTGTAATCACCTAATTTGGAAACTCCTAACTCAATTTATAGCCTAAAAACTAGAGTGAGGTCAGATAACACCAAGGACAGAACTGGTTCCAATCACTCGGCCAACATAAAGACCCGTCTGTGTTGGCCGCTTTTGAGGGTCTTAGAGCTAAAATTTGCGCATGGTCACTTCTAAAACTTTTGTAGGTATGGAATCCATGGTTCTAAGGGAACTAGAATAAACTAATTTAGAGTTCTAAAACTCGACTTATGGCCGAAATAGTCCCCAAAGGTCAGTTGAACTTAAAACAGAATTCTCCTTTTTCATCATATCTCTTCAAACTACACATTTCCAACATCAATATTCATCCCAACTCAACTCAATTTCACATAGTCATCCATACACATATACAACTATACAAATTTAGAAATAAATGTACAAAAACACCTAAAATTCCTAAACCTCATTTGATGGCTCCTTCATATTTACTTTTGCTCCTCTTTGCTCCACTTTCCTTTCTTTCTTTCTTCTTCTCTTACTTAGGCCACCATTGTTTTTTCATCATAATATCCATACCACAAAATCATCTTTATACATATATAGAACCATAATCTTAACTTTAAAACATCTAAGTTGGAGAGAATTTAAACTCAATTATCTTCCTTACCTTGCATAATATACACTAGACTTGTACTCATCCTTTTATCATTGATTTTCCATGCATAAAAGAGAGGAAATTTTGATGGAAAAATAGAGGAGTATTACTGCCCTTTTTCCCTCTCCAATGGCTGGCCAAAATGGTTCCAAAATAGTCAAAAATAGATTAACTCAAGTGTTGTCAAACAACTTTATCTCTTTTTATCCATATCCATTCATACTACAACATTTGATTGGTTCTTCCTTGATTTTTATGCCAAATATTTAATTTAATCCTTCTTCTTTTATTCTTTCATACATTCACCTATTAATTAATTCCTCCTCATACATTAGCCCACATACTTACTTAATTTATTAATTTAGATCCTTACATGTTAATTTATCAAATTACCTTAACTTTTTATTTCTCTCACTTCCCAAATTCAATTCCTCATAAAAATGATTCTAAAATTCTCAGAATATATTAATTAGCTTACACGAATATTTTCAAGTCAATCAGAGGCTGATTTTCGGTCTGATTCACTTATACCAGTCCGATAACCCAAATTTTTCATGTCACCATAAAATTAATTTTTCCTTACCATATGATTCTCCTCATTAATACGAGCTCACTCTTATTTTCAAATTATTTTTCGGAGATTCGAAACATCATTTCTTATCTTAAGGTCTATAAATATGAAATTACCAATTTTGTCCTCAATCTTTCGATTAATACCAGATGCATCCCCAACTACATTTAATCATTTTAATTAGTCAATTTAACATTTCAATCACTTTTATAGTCCAAACACATGCGAATTTGACTAGGGTACATTTCGGGTCATTATAGTTTATCCGTGTAGGTATGATGATTGAGTTGCACTGGGACAATCTGCAAAGGTTATGGCCAACTGAGGAGTCAAATCTTGAGTTCTTTTGTATAATTATTCTGTTGATGTAAAAGTTTTGTATCTGTGATTATAAGTAAAACGGTTAAGCAAATGTAATTATGACCTATGAATTATATCTTGTATTTGTAAAGAAGTTTTGTATCTTGAGCATGAACAAGAACTAGTAATATTGTTATATCTGAGTATGATATGTATATGATAAGATTTTGCATCTGTATAGTGGTGTAACACCCCGTATGAACTGTCAGCCTTAATTGAGTGCGCATAATTGTTTATGCTATTTGTATATAGGTATATGTTCTGTTTAGGGGGTGTTACACTCCAGCTGCCGCCTATTTTAAGTTGAGATCTCTCTAAATAGGCAAATATTTTAAGCTTTTATGATCCATATAAATGTAACATTTTTCTCCATAAGTGTAATGCCTTTAGATCTTCAATGCAAATACGATGGTTGCCAACTCCAAATCATGGGTAGGGTAGTTCTTCTCATGAGTCTTAAGCTACTGTGAAGCATAAGCAACTACCTTACCTTCCTGCATAAGCACATAGCCTAAACAATTTCGGGATGCATCACTGAAGATCACAAAATCTTTCCTCAATTTAGACTGTGTCAGGATGGGCGCTTCTGTCGACATATTTTGAGCTTCGTAAAGCTCTCTTAACACTTGTCGGTCCATATAAACTTTGCATTCTTCTGTAACAGCTTAGTGAGTGGAGAGGCAATTAAAGAAAATTCCTTCACAAACCTCCTGTAATAACCGGCCAACCCAAGGAAGCTTCTAATCTCTATAACATTCTTGGGTGTTTTCCATTATAAAATGGCTTCAATTTTCTTTAGATCTACCTTAACGTCATTTGCTGATACTATATGGCCAAGGAATGATACTTCATTGAGTCAAAATTCTCAATTAATGAACTTGGTATACAGTTGCTTATCCCTCAAGATCTGCTAAACTATCTTAAGGTACATGTTGTGTTCTTCAGGATCCTTGGAGTATACCAAAATATCATCAATAAAATCATCATATATTAATCTAGGTATGGGCAGGAGATTCAGTTCATCTAGTCTGTGAAGGTCACTAGTGCATAGGTGAGTCCAAATGGCTCATGGTGCCCAGATTTTTGGGACAAAATCCATCCTTTTGTGTCGCATTTTTTAATATGAAGATGAACTCTCTAAGCAAAAGTGCAGCTTATCATTTATTCCATTATGTATTAAATTTTTAATAGATCAAAAATCAATCAATTTGGACAAGTAAATTAAGAGATATACCCAAAAAAATAGATTGTTCCTAGGTACTATTCAGCGACAGATTTGTTATTCTATTTTTGAAAATTTTCTGGAAAGAATTGAGATAGAATTTGGTCATACATTCTTATGAAAGTTTTTCACTATGTATCTAGTTTTTGTGAAAATTTGGTCCATATCAATTGGAGCTCTCTAATAAGAGTTATACCTAAAAAAAATAGAGACTGTTCCATAACAGGTGACAGATTTAGTTTCCTAATTTCAAGCCTCAATTTGGGTTCTTTAGGGATAGATTTGGGTTTTAGTCCCTCGTAACATTTGTATATTTATTCCTTAACTTTCATAAGAAATTTGAATCACTCCATTTTATGGTCGTGTGTTGACTTATAGTCAAAACTGTAACGCCCCAATGCCCCCTGGAAGGACAAGGGAGCGCAACACAACACTAAGCACGCTATAGTTAAATTCAATTAACAACATTAATCTACTCATTATCCTTTAATCGATATAATTGTCCTTATGACCGATAATTATCTCTATTCACTATCACTATTCCATACACTAGCACTTGTTCACTATTGGTTACTGTTTAGGTTACAAATCACATATTACAATACAGAATTAAATGGACATAACTATATATGCTTTACTTATACAAAACAGAAATTATGCTAAGATATCATCATTACAATACCATAACCTACTAACAACTGCCAGCTCTTATAGTGGCCTGCAGATATGCCTCCAAACATGATCTCCACGCTATAGACCTACACGGGAGACAAGCACTCGTGCTAAGCGATAACGCTTAGTGGGGATGTACAAACAAGCACTAACACAATAATCACAAAGCACTACACAATAGAGAGCATGCTTAACACATATGGCATATCATGTACACCCACTAGATCAATATTACTCTAGCATGCCAATATACCGTAGCTCATGTTAAATATAACATCATACAATATTCGTTACACTATTCACAAGGCACTACAAATAAGAGCGTGCATAGCACTCAAGGCAACTCATTTATAATCGCTATTTCAATATTACATTAGCATGCCAATATACAATAACTCTTGTGGTACCTTTAACACACTCTGAATCATTATTCAATGTCATGCTCAATGATCACTTCACTAGGCCGATAAAGGCATCAATATCTATACACTAATTTCACTAGCATGGTATGAACATTGCACTATCATTGTACACACTATCAGTACTATATATATAACACAATCATAGTCAACATATTAATAATGTCAATCATTTAAATGCGTCCATTACATGCTTTAATTCACTATTCACTTATCAAGATCAATATTCACTTCACTATGTCAATGAAGAACAATAAGTCATTATCAATCAACAATCATGTGCACTGCTCATTAGTCACTACACTAAGCCATTTGTAGGCTCACTGCACTATCACTAATTCAATAGCATGGCATAAATATCACACTATCGTTAAGAACAATAATACCAATACATATTTACCACGAACACATACAATATCTTTGTCATTCATTAGTAGCCTGTATAGTCTTAGAGATGGATATGGGTACACTATTCAATAACACTTGAGACCGAGGTCTCGAACAATATATCACTAGAGACAGAAGTCTCAAACACTATATTACTGGATACCCATCGGTATCAATCACTAGACACCCGTCGGTGCCACACTAGCAGCCGCAAATCACTAGCCCTTCATAAGCATGCTTATTTATCCACGACTCGACTACAGGCTTATTAGTTTATTCATACACTACGCATTCATTCTCATGGCATTATTCATTCGTATATAATTCAATCACATATTAAAATTCATTCGCATGATTTGATTCTCCTCACATGTTCATAATTCGCATGATAATGCAATCAAGCTTAGTTAGGCTATCATGCATTTCTAATTCACATAGTCATATGTTCACATGATGATGCATTCAAGCTTAGTTAGGCTATCATGCATCTCTAATTCGCATAGTCACATGTTCGCATGATGATGCATTCAAGCTTAGTTAGGCTATCATGCATCTCTAATTCTCATAGTCACATGTTTGCATGATGATGCATTCAAGCTTAGTTAGGCTATCATGCATTTCTAATTCACATAGTCACATGTTCGCATGATGATGCATTCAAGCTTAGTTAGGCTATCATGCATCTCTAATTCGCATAGTCACATGTTCGCATGATCATCTCAATTATATGCTTATATACTTCATTTGTTATTGTTATAATGCCCGTACAATAAGGTTCTCAATCATAGATAGGATTGGACTAAGTACACATTCATATTCAAGACTATTCGCATTCATGATTTATCATATTCGCATTCATTGTTTATCATCCTTATTTATACCCATTCACATGCTTAATTCATCACCCTTAGAACACTTAAAGCTCATACATATTTATATACATTAGCATGCATAGATCATCATGCTTAAGATACTCATTTTATAATGATAAACATGGATTGGACTAGCTATGGGAACTCATAGTGAAGTTCAGGTGCATTTCGGGAAGAAAAACACCCTAAATAGACAAAACAGGGAGGGGTCACGGTGGTAATGAATTTATTGTGACCGTGAGGTCCATAAATAGGTATTCTGCCTGCTATACACATATGTCATGGTGGCAATGAATTTGATTGTGACCGTGACATACCAAAATAAGCAAAACATAAGCTAAACTTCAGGACTGCTTCACACCACAATTTTGTACAGCCCAAACCGAAGTCTTACACTCAATTTTAGGTAAACATCCCTTCTTAACATTTCTTCACCTATGTCTTATCTTTCAAATGGGACAAGTTTCAGGTCAATTAGATTTGTAAAACATCAGATATGAATTAAACAAGATAGACTATTCCAGTGAACCCTATAAGGTAGAGACACGTCTGTTTGTGCTATTTTTAGGGATCTTAGAGCCAGAATTAGCTCATAGTCATTTCTGTTAAATTTATGGGTATGGAAGTCATGGTTCCAATGAAGCAACAAAAACTCAATTTAGAGTTCTGAAACTCCAGTTATGCCTGAAATACTATATGGAGATCTGGTAAGCTATAAGCAGAATTTTTCCCTAACGCTAGGGTTCATACTTGATCACATACAATACTCATGGCAATTCACTTAACACTTCAATACACATCCATTTTACATTTCAAATATACCAAACATCAATTAACACATACAATTCAAATACAAAAACACATTAAACATGCATCAATGCAAATACAATCACAAACCTCTTAGAGCACTCCTTCCTTTACTCTTATATATCACTTTCTCTTTTCCCTTTCCAGCTCTACTTGGCTCTTCAACTCACATGCACATATAACACATACAAATTCATGAGGCTATACCCATATTTTAACCATCAAAATCAGAATTTGAAGGAGATGAAGAAGATGAACTCAACTCCAACATACCTTTCTAGATAATTATACACAATCTTCTAACTATCACTATCTACCCTTTGGTCTCCATGGTAGGTTAAAGGTAAATGGAAAGAGAGCAAATGACTGAAGGTTTGAAGAGCAACGTGAGAGGAAAACAGAATAGAAAGAGGCCAATCTTGGGGAGCAAATGACAAATTCTTACCCACTTTACCACCTCATACTTGCATGCATATATGAGGTGTCCACTTCTCAATCCTCTCATGCTAGGTGGCTGGCCAAGACACTCACATTTGGAGTCCACTCAATTTCACTTAACTCTTAATTAAGTTCAGCTAATCACCATTACACTAATTCAATCTCCACTTATCACTAATCTTGTAATTTACATTTCAGCCACTACAATGTTTTATTTCCGTCCCTAGTTTTATATTTCAATCAAGTCCAATGCTATAAACCCAAAGTTTACACTCATTTAATTACTATAATCACACTCAATACTACTAGGGTCAATTTTGGGCCATTACAAAAACATCACAGACTATTCCTAGGAACCTTCTACCATTTGGGGATAGACTTGTTAATTTAATTTAGGTAAATTTCTGGGTTCAATTGGCACATAATTTGATCATGAGTTCTTGATTAAAGTTGTAGATCCATGTCTTAAGTTTCATTTCCAATTAAAATCACTTAATTTCAATGTCTATAGGCCAAGATATGGACAAAATACTGAACACTGTTAGGAATTCCAATAACAGCTCAAGGACAAATTTTTCCCATACCTCAACAATGGCCATCTTTAGTTTCCAATCCAATCTATAGTCAACCATAACCCAATATTCATTTAGTCAATCCATATCTAGGTTAACATCAAATTCCTGGGATGGAAATTCAATCAAACCAGCTGGGATGTATAATTTCATGCCTAGTTAGGATACTTCTTATATACTCTATCAACTGACAGCCTTTCCTCTAAAGGATTAGCTACAAGGTTTCCATAAGATATTTGTCACTTCTCAAATCCCCATAGCTTTTTATATCCACATATATAAACAACTCACACACACATTCATTCACATCAAGGAAAACCAAACTCCAAATTCCTAAGTTATGCTCAATACGTAACCTGTTAAGCTCCTCTTATACAGGGCATTTTTTTTTCAACAAGCATGTAATGTACGCATATGCTTGGATGATGAAATGTGAATAATGTTTCATATATGCAACTCATGCAAATACATATGCAGTATATGTATCTCTATGCTTAATACCCCTCCCTAATGCTCATGCTGTATGACATAAAAAAATTGTCCGTATCATGAAAGCCACTTGACAAGTACACAGAGCATGCTTCTTTGCTCACTTTCCTCCTATGGTGGCAGGAACTCTACTTCCCACTTCATGTTCTATCAATCTTCCTAAACTAAATGCCATTCCTTATACTCTAAACCGGAAGGGGCAAGTATACATTATTTTCTCTAAAATTATCTTAATCACAATTGTCCTTTATGGCATGTATATGCAATCACTTCCTCCAAATCAATATTCACTCCACCTTATGACCACCTAAACCTACTATAATACCACTAAATGTAACACCCTATACCCGAACATTAGTTCAAGTATCAGTATGTCATACACACTAGAATTCTTAATTATAATCTCAATTAGTTCTTTTGTAAAATTGGCCAAGTTTTTTTTTCTTTTTATATTGTATTCATTATTATTACATTTATTCCATAATTAATCTCGTGGCGGCATTTACTTAATAAATTGGGGATTCACTATTCATTTGGTAAGATAAAAATTTGGCAGCATAACTGCTGCTATAAATCCTAACCCTCCTGCAAATTTCAAATTTAACAATCCCAACATATGTGTATACCAACTCAACCACCATCAACAACACAATTCTTTCCATATCCACCACCAACACCCACACAAACATAACAACCAACATTTGCATTCCATAAAACATATATGTATCTAATTACAAAAAATATCAACTTTATATAAAATAAATCCTTAGATACACATGAGTATCTTTTATATACATGCAATGTACATTGCTATTACAAAATCCTTCTTCTATGCGTTAGGCTTCAAAGTTCCATGCAATTCTGCCCCAAGCCTGCCTGCGTCCTTTCCCAAAGGACCTACGTGCAGCAAACACTACACGCTAAGCAAAATTTCCCTAGTGGTAGATACATAACTTCTTTTTTTTTTAAGAAGGGTAGATACCTAACTTAAATATTTCAATTACCATACAAGCATGCATTATTTAATAGTTTCTTAATTTCTCTTATTATTATCTTAAATTTCATATTTTTCTCACTTTTCTATTTTAATTCACAAATCTTACAATTATAATTTCATTGTTACCGTTTTACCCCTATATGTATATTTTATTATAAAATTACCATTTTACCATTGTATGCCTATTTTAGTCATAAATTACCATTTTGCCCTTTATTTATTTCTATTTTCTTCATTATTACACATGTACTCATTAATTCCTACACTTACATAATAGGTTCAATTTGAAATTTTTCATTGAAGTCCCATTTTCATGCATTTAATCTTATAATTCGACTTAATTAACATCCAATTTAACTTATTTAACACAAATTTTAATTTAACACATCTTTTATGCAAATTCAATTACATACATAATCATATATAAGTTGAAATACTTAAGTTTTTGATATCTATATAACTTTTTACTCATTTGCTCTTATAAGTTCTCCTTCTCTTTTCCTTTCTCCTTCCTTTTTTTCCTTACTCATTCAATTCTTCACCTAGGCAGAATTTAAGGGAGCAAAATTCATTGAGTTTTTCTTGCAATTTCAACATAATTCACATAAATACAACCTAATTTCACTAATTCCTACCTAATTCTAACAAAATTTCAAAGAACTACTTGGCACAAATTCTTTTCTTCTAATTTCTTCCAAATTCCTTCAAAATTCTTCACTATATACTTGTCTTAGGCTAGAAGGATAATTAATTTTGAGTTTAGGTGGAGGAAATTAAGAGAAATCAAAGATTTGGCCACCAAGGGAAAGGAAGAAGATGATTTTGGGTCCTTCAAAATTCTGTATTTTTCCACCTTATATATGCCCAAATGAATGGCTAGGATTGAGCTAAACACTATTTAATCTAAGGCCAATATTATGCCACTTGTCATCCTTGTAACACCCTTATCACTTATATACACTATATAAATTACATTACTTTAATGATTATCATAACTGTTTTTCTACTGTCTAATCGATACTTATGGCAAATGTAGTAAATTTTTTTTTCTACTTTTCTTTCCAACTTATTCTTTCATTTATTCTTGTAAACTAACATGTAACTAACAAGTCTCATTCAATCCAGTCTAAACATTACATCTCGTATCATATCATTCAATAATAATCTATCATATCTATAATACACAATACATATTCAATGCTAAAAATTTTTCATATACATGCCACTAACAATAACAAACATACTATTCTTAGCTTCAATCCAAAGGTCCAGTCTGATCTCACAACTGATAGTGTGCCTACTCCTCAGACGCCTTACTCAATACCTACACACTGTCAAATAAACTACAGACTGAGCATTAAACATGCTCAGTAATGATTACGGATCTAAAAATTTCCAATTCTAACTTAGGAACACACATACATACACATACTTCAGTCTTTTCCTTTAGGCTTAACCATGTCACAATACTATTAAGTCCCTCATTTTCCCTCAATTTCCAAATTTACCCCTCATTTTTCTTTAATCACGATTTTACACAATTTTTCTATTTTCCACTCTTAACTTATTATCTTAATTGTAAAAATATTCACTTTGGCTCTTTAAACTTACCCTTTGACTTATTACTCTTTTAATCCTTATTTTGATATTTTTCACTTATCTTATCTTATCATCTAACTTCTCTTCTTTTCATTTGCACTTTATCCCATTTCTTATAAAATAACCATTCTATTCCTTTAACTTTTAAATCTCTGTGTTTTATACCTTTCACTATTTTTTATCCTTCATTCCTTCAGTGTCAATTCAATTCAGCTCAGTTCATATTAACATCACATGTGATAACATTTATATTGTAACACACCAATGCCCCTTGGGAGGACAAGGGAGTGCTATGCAACACTTAATCTTACAATAACAAAATTATAAACATACACGCTATCTAAAATTAAGTCATTAAAACAAAACTTATCCAGAAATTTTCATTATCATTAACATTAACTAATTAGAGTTTACATCCTTTAAGTACAAAAATTAACGATATACATTATACATGTTCATGATATACAAAAGTCGAAACATTAACATTACATTACAAAAGATTAATCTAACTAGAAGACTTCAAAACTCAATCTACCGGCCAGCAGATTTTCCTCTCAAAAACTCGGCTCCAAGCTATAAATCTACACGGGAGGTAAACACCCGTGCTAAGCTAAGGCTCAGTGGGGATGAAAACATACAATAGACTAATACAGATAGATCATGTATTAAATTACGATAGCAGCATTCTCTATAATTAAATGATAAACCAAATATTCATTATTCCATACTTCATATCATTAAGTCACTAATAAACAATGTTACCAGAAATGGTACTATCTCATGGCAATTTATAACATGTAACACACTACTATAATCAGCCAATGCAATAACAACTTAATATAGCCTGAACCTATACAGTAGTGGATAACAGGTACACTAGATACCACTCGGGTACCAATCACTAGATTATTGGAGAGAACCATATTAACACTAGAGATATATAAATCTCAAAACACTAGATACTGATTAGGTACCAACACTAGCAGCTGCAAAAACTAAACCTTATAAGCATGCTTATCTATTCACGACTTGATTACAGGCCATAAATGAATTCACTTAATGTTTGCGTATATACATACATATATCACCACTATATACATCATTTTTCATGAGCCAAATATCATTATTCACGTCCATACATACATTTATTAATACTATGCGCATAGCTATTCATTGGCCAACTACTTATAGTTCACCCAATAAGACATTTCAACAAGTATAAATCGCCTGAGCACTATCGCGCTCGTGACAGAACCCAATAATACCTTCTATCGCTCTCGCTCTTATTGTCGCGCTCGCGACAGAACATGCAATTTGCTTCTGTCGCTCTCGCGACAGAACATAATCTAGCAAAACTCATCCCACGAAGTACTCTGTCACGCTCACGACCATTATCGCGCGTATGACAGAATACAAATTCTGACTCTAAATCTTAACTTCACTTACCTCTTTCAGCACTTATACATACTACTCAATTTACATGCACTCTAAGCTAATCATCAACATAATTCATACCATCCACACATATCTACAGCTAGTCAACACACTCATGTCTCATTATTATTCATACAATTAATATGTCATAATCATTACTAATCCCTTTAATCACTAATCATGCCAATTTACCGTTTGATCACTAAACAATTTTATTTCATGCTATTAGGTCCTAAATTTTCAATTACAATTTAGTCCAATTACTATAAACCCTTAATTAACCTCACTAAATTACTCTAATCGTGCTCAATACTTCTAGGGTCACTTTCGAGCTGTTACAACTCTACCCCACTTTAGGAATTTCATCCGCAAAATTCTCTCTAACATATGCTACGACTTTAGCTATGCAAAACATCATACAAGACACTAATTCAATCTAACATAAGCAATCACATTAAGCAACATACCAAGCAAAACATCTTGGTCTTTCATACCCTCTTCTAAGGTCATATATTACACTCTACCAGTAGGCACACCAGCTCCTTCTACTGTTTCTGAAATAACACCGGATCACTATCTGGCTTGACCAATTCCACTTCTAACTCTTCCTCTTCTTTCACTCCCAGGGTTTGGTACACTATCCCTTCTCGATTGCATGGTTAAAACCTCTTGAGCTTCAGGACATTTCGCTACCAAATGGTCAAAACCACCACGTTTGAAGCAAGCTCCAATGAGCTTCCGATATACACCCCAATGGGTCTTTCCACAATGCTCACACGTCACCAGGACGCTTCCCTTCTTTGATGGTGCTGGCACTCCAACTTCAAAAGCTGGTATCTTCTTATCCGACTTCTCACGACCCATTGCTCTTGGTGATGCACTAAACATACTTTGACTATATTTAGTCTCACATCCTCTTTTACAAGAAACGAGTTCAAACCCACTATCCTGCGACTTTCTCTTTTGATTCTTTCTTTCAACTATTTTTGACTTTTCCACCTTCAATGTAGCTAATACCAACTAATAATAGCTTATCGATTGAGAAGTCATTGTAGCTATCAATCCCTTGATTATCTCATTCAAACCCTCCTCGAATTGCCGACACTTGAACTCTTCGGACATTAAGGCATCCGGCACATACTTACTAAGGCGACTGAATTCTTTCTCATAATCAGCCACACTCAAGCTTCCTTGCATGAGACTCACAAATTCTCTCCATTTTGCCTCTCTGTAGCCTTAGTAACATATCTCCTTTCAAATTCTTGAACAAAATAATCCCAAGTCAGATTGGTAGGTCTTTGGGGATTTCTTAATACCAACTTCTATCAGTCATACGCTGGACCTTGAAATAAAGATACAGCAAATGCCACTCGCTGCTCTTGCGGACAGTTTATCTCTTGTAATATTCTCTCTGTCTTCTCTATCCAAAACTCTGCTATATCCGACTCATCTACAGAAGTCCCTCTAAATTCCTCAGCTCCTCTTTTCCTAATCACATCCGATGGTGCCTTAGGGGCAGTCAATCAATCTAACATTTGCATTAGTCCTTGTACCAACACTGGGTTTTCTAGAACTAAGGCTGGGTTTCTTGCTGGTGGAGGCTCAGGTACATACTGATTAGCATAAACTGGGTTAACACTTTTAGTTGTTTCACCTACATCTTCACCAGGGTCTGACTCCATTATCACTCTACAAAACAAAGCAAACAACATCTGCATTATGGCCACACTCTAAAGACACTCATATCTATTCTATTCACTATACTTCCTATAGTCCAGAACCGCCTAAACCTATGCTCTGATACCACAACTTGTAGCACCCCAATGCCCCTTGGGAGGACAAGGGAGTGCTACACAACACTTAATCTTACAATAATAGAATTATAAACATACACGCTATCTAAAATTAAGTCATTAAAATAAAACTTATCTAGAAATTATCATTATCATTAACATTAACTAATTAGAGTTTACATCCTTTAAGTACAAAAATTAACGATATACATTATACATGTTCATGCTATACAAAAGTCGAAACATTAACATTACATTACAAAAGATTAATCTAACTAGAAGACTTCAAAACTCCATCTAGTGGCCAGCAGATGTTCCTCTCAAAACTCGGCTCCAAGCTATAAACCTACACGAGAGGTAAACACCCATGCTGAACTAAGGCTCAGTGGGGATGAAAACATACAATAGACTAATACAGATAGATCGTGTATTAAATTACAATAGCAGCATTCTCTATAATTAAATGATAAACCAAATATTCATTATTCCATACTTCATATCATTAAGTCACTAATAAACAATGTTACCAGAAATGGTACTATCTCATGGCAATTTATAACATGTAACACACTACTATAATCAGCCAATTCAATAACAACTTAATATGGCCTGAACCTATACAGTAGTGGATAACGGTACACTAGATACCACTCGGGTACCGATCACTAGATTATTGGAGAGAACCATATTAACACTAGAGATGTATAAATCTCAAAACACTAGATACCGATTAGGTACCAATACTAGTAGCTGCAAACACTAACCCTTATAAGCATGCTTATCTATCCACGACTCGATTACAGGCTATAAATGAATTCACTTAATGTTCACGTATATATATACATACATCACCACTATATACATCATTTTTCATGAGCCAAACATCATTATTCTCGTACATACATACCTTTATTAAAACTACGTGCATAGCTATTCATAGGCCAACTACTTATAGTTCACCCAATAAGACATTTCAATAAGTATAAATCGCCTGAGCACTGCCGCGCTCACGACAGAACCTAATAATACCTTCTGTCGCGCTCGCGCTTTGTGTCGCGCTCGCGACAGACCATACAATTCGCTTCTGTCGCGCTCGCGATAGAACACAATCTGGAAAAACTTATCCCACGGAGTACACTGTCGCGTCCGTGACCATTGGCGCGCTCGCGACAAAAAACAAAATTTGACTCTAATCCTCAACTTCACTTACCTCTTTCAGCCCTTATACATACTACTCAATTTACATGCACTCTAAGCTAATCAACAATATAATTTATACCATCCACACATATCTACAGCTAGTCAACACACTCATGTCTCATTATTATTCATACAATTAATATGTCATAATCATTACTAAGCCCTTTAAACATCATCATGCACACAATCAAACATAGCACAATTCAATTGGCCATAAGTCCTCATTAATTCAACATACTATTCAAATAACAACCCATTCATTAGAAGAGCTATTGAACCCCTCAAACCCCATGTTTTCCAAAAATAATTCACACATGCAAATCTACATAAAGTACAAATAGAATCCCAAACCTCTTGAAGCACTCCTTCAATCTTCACAAGCTAAGTGACCTTCTCTTTACCCTTTGCTTTTCTACTTGGTTCTCCAACTTACAAATCAACACATACACACATTCAAAACAGAATTAAGACTATAAACTGAAATTCAAATCATAAAGATGAAGAAACTAAACTCGAGCTTACCCTTTCTAATTTAACACTTGATCTCTCTAATCAATGCAACTTAATCTTAGGGAATCAATGAAGAAGATGAAGGAACAAGTAGGAGAGACGAAGAGGAAATGAAGAACAAAAGAAAAAGGAACCAGATTTGTGGAAGGCCGAACCAAATGAGAACAAAGAACCCAAAATCTGCCTCTCCGCTTACTCAATTTATTGCATGCAAGATGCAAGGTGTCAAACTATCATCCTTACAATGCTAGGTGGCAAGATGAGAGCTCTAAACGTGGATCCCACTAACTTATATTTAAAGTTAATTAACCTAGTTTAACTTAATCTAATCCTTCACTTAACACTAATCATGCCAATTTACAATTTGATCACTAAACTATTTTATTTCATGCAATTAGGCCCTAAATTTTCAATTACAATTTAGTCTAATTACTATAAACCCTTAATTAACCTCACTAACATACTCTAATTATGCTCAAAACTTCTAGGGTCAATTTAGGGCTGTTACAACTCTGCCCCACTTAAGGAATTTCATCCGCAAAATTCTCTCTAACACAAGCTACGACTCTAGCCATACAAAACATCATACAAGACACTAATTCAATCAAACATAAACAATCACATTAAGCAACATACCAGGCAAAACATCTTGGTCTTTCATACCCTCTTCTAAGGTCATATAATACACTCTACCAGTAAGCACAACAGGTCCTTCTACTGTTTATAAAATAACACCCGATCCCTGTCCGGCTTGACCAATTTCACTTCTAACTCTTCCTCTTCTTTCACTCCTAGGGTTCAGTACATTATAACTTCTCGATTGCATGGTCAAATTCTCTTGAGCTTGGGGACATTTCGCTACCAAATGGCCAGAGCCACCACGTTTGAAGCAAGCTTCGGTGAGCTTTATACATACACCCCAATGGGTCTTTCCACAATGCTCACACGTCACCGGGATACTTCCTTTACTTGATGGTGCTAGCACTCCAACTTCAAAAGCTAGTATCTTCTTACCCGACTTCTCATGGCCCACTACTCTTAGTGACGCACTAAACATACCTTGACTCTCTTTAGTCTCACATCCTCTTTTACCAGAAACGAGTCCAAACCCACTATCCTGCGACTTTCTCTTTTGATTCTTTCTTTGAACTATTTCTGACTTTTCTACCTTTAATGCAGCTAATACCAACTGATAATAGCTTACCGATTGCAAAGAAGTCATTACAGCTATCAATCCCTTGATTATCTCATTCAGACCCTCCTCGAATTACCGCCACTTAAACTCTTTGGTCATTAAGGCAACCGGCACATACTTACTAAGGCGACAGAATTCTTTCTCATAATCAGCCACACTTAAGCTTCCTTGCTTGAGACTCACAAATTCTCTCCATTTTGCCTCTTTGTAGGCCTTAGTAACATATCTCCTTTCAAATTCTTGAATAAAATAATCCTAAGTCAGATTGGTAGGTCTTTGGGGATTTCTTAATACCAACTTCCACCAGTCATACGCTAGACCTTGTAATAAAGATACAGCACATGCCACTCGCTGCTCTTGCGGACAGTTTATATCTTGTAATATTCTCTCCGTCTTCTCTATCCAAAACTCTGCTATATCCGACTCATCTACAAAAGACCCTCTAAATTCCTCAGCTCCTCATTTCCTAATCCCATCCGATAGTGCCTTAAGGGCAGTCAATCTATCTAACATCTACATTCGTCCTTGCACCAACACTGGGTTTTCTGGAACTAAGGGTGGGTTCCTTGCTGGTGAAGGCTCAGGTACATACTGATTAGCATGAACTGGGTTAACACTTTCGGTTGTTTCACCTACATCTTCACTAGGGTCTGACTCCATTATCACTCTACAAAACAAAGCGAACAACATCTGCATTATAGCCACACTCTAAATAGACTCATATCAATTCTATTCACTATACATCCTATAGTCCAAAACCGCCTAAACTTATACTCTGATACCACAACTTGTAACACCCCAATGCCCCTTGGGAGGACAAGGGAGTGCTACGCAACACCTAATCTTACAATAATAGAATTATAAACATACACGCTATCTAAAATTAAGTCATTAAAACAAAACTTATCCAGAAATTATCATTATCATTAACATTAACTAATTAGAGTTTACATCCTTTAAGTACAAAAATTAACGATATACATTATACATGTTCATGCTATACAAAATTCAAAACATTAATATTACATTACAAAAGATTAATCTAACTAGAAGACTTCAAAACTCCATCTACTGGCCAGCAGATGTTCCTCTTAAAAACTCAGCTCCATGCTATAAACCTACATGGGAGGTAAACACCCGTGCTGAGCTAAGGCTCAGTGGGGATGAAAAGATACAATAGACTAATACAGATAGATCATGTATTAAATTACAATAACAGCATTCTCTATAATTAAATGATAAACCAAATATTCATTATTCCGTACTTCATATCATTAAGTCACTAATAAACAATGTTACCGAAAATGGTACTATCTCATGGCAATTTATAACATGTAACACACTACTATAATCAGCCAATGCAATAACTACTTAATATAGCCTGAACCTATACAATAGTGGATAACGGGTACACTAGATACCACTCGAGTACCGATCACTAGATTATTAGAGAGAACTATATTAACACTAGAGATGTATAAATCTCAAAACACTAGATACCGATTAGGTAACAACACTAGCAGCTGCAAACACTAACCCTTATAAGCATGCTTATCTATCCACGACTCGATTATAGGCTATAAATGAATTCACATAATGTTCACGTATATACATACATACATCACCACTATATACATCATTTTTCATGAGTCAAACATCATTATTCTCGTGCATACATACATTTATTAATACTACGCGCATAGCTATTCATAGGCCAACTACTTATAGTTCACCCAAACAAGACATTTCAACAAGTATAAATCGCCTGAGCACTGTCATGCTTGCGACAGAACCCAATAATACCTTCTGTCACGCTCAAGCTTGGTTTTGAGCTCGCGACAGAACATGCAATTCGCTTATGTCGCGCTCGCGCCATCCTCATGCTCACGACAAAACACAATCTGGCAAAACTCATCCCATTGAGTACTCTGTCGTTCTCACGACAGAATACAAATTCTGACTCTAAGCCTCAACTTCACTTACCTCTTTCAGCCCTTATACATACTACTCAATTTACATGGACTCTAAGCTAATCATCAACATAATTCATACCATCCACACATATCTACAGCTAGTCAACACACTCATATCTCATTATTATTCATACAATTAATATGTCATAATCATTACTAAGCCCTTTAAACATCATCATGCACACAATCAAACATATCACAATTCAATTGGCCATAAGGCCTCATTAATTCAACATACTAATCCAATAACAACCCATTCATTAGAAGAGCTATTGAACCCATCAAACCCCATGTTTTCCACAAATAATTCACACATGCAAATCTACATAAAGTACAAATAGAATCCCAAACCTCTTGAAGCACTCTTTCAATCTTCACAAGCTAAGTGACCTTCTCTTTACCCTTTGCTTTTCTACTTGGTTCTCCAACTTACAAATCAACACATATACACATTCAAAACAGAATTAAGACTATAAACTAAAATTCAAATCAAAAAGAAGAAGAAATTAAACTCGAGCTTACCTTTTCTAACTTAACACTTGATCTCTCTAATCAATGCAACTCAATCTTAGGGAATCAATGAAGAAGATGAAGGAACAAGTAGGAGAGACGAAGAGGAAATGATGAACAAAAGAAAAAGGAAGCAGATTTGAGGAAGGCTGAACCAAATGGAGAACAAAGAACCCAAAATCTGCCTCTTCACTTGCTCAATTTATTGCATGCAAGATGCAATGTGTCAACCTATCACCCTTATAATGCTAGGTGGCAAGATGAGAGCTCTACACTAATCATGCCAATTTACAATTTGACCACTAAACTATCTTATTTCATGCAATTAGGTCCTAAATTTTCAATTATAATTTAGTTCAATTACTATAAACCCTTAATTAACCTCACTGAATTACTCTAATCATGTTCAATACTTCTAGGGTCAATTTTGGGTTTTACATCTATACCACATTTGACACAATTTCCATATCAATTAAAATTTAGACGTTTTTCAATAAATTATTTTACTTTATTTAATTTAACAAATTACTCACTTATTTTCTTCTTAAATCTTCATTTCCAATTACATTTACATTTTTTTGTCCTTAAGGTAACTTAATTATCAATTAATCCTTTAAAGTCCATTACATTATAATCATGCCCTTTACTTTCAATTATTTACCAAAAATGCCATTACTTATTCAATTAATGCCATTAATTCAATATTTACTCGTAAAGTTACCCTTTGATCTTCATTTTTCAATAAATTACTAAAATACCCTTTTGTTCATTTTATTTACGAATTTGCCACTAGTTATACATTTTGCACTATTGAATTCACTATTCCTTTGTAAAATTTTGGTTTAGTCCTCAATTTCTTACTTTCAGGTCTATTTTACATGTTAGTCCCTATTAAGCTTTTACATTGCAATTATACCATTCATTTGGCTTACAAATTACATATTAGTCCTTAAATTAACATTTTCACGTCAAATTACATTTGAATACCTAAACTTTGCATTCTCTACACAAATGTCATTTTAGTTTCACTTTTCTCTTACATATCACTTATTAACTTACTTTTACACAAAATTATTGTTTTGCTCTTAAACTTTTATCAAATTACAATATTGCCCTTCTTTTAACATTCATTTACAATTTTGCCATTAATTAGCTAAATTTCCACATTTATTCACTTCTTAATTTATAATTTATCAATTAGTCTCCCAGCTAATTGTTTTTACGGTAAATTATATTTTAGTCCTTAAACTTTTTATTCCCTTTAATATAAGCCCTTTTTCACTCAAATTATTAGTTTCACTTTACTTTTTATATTTTCAAGTCATCTTACCATTATTACCCATTTAACTTATCATTTGGGTAAATTACCTTTTTCACCCTAAACTTTTTATTTTCTTTCATTTAAGTCCTTTTTCATTCAAATTCTAATTTTTATTTTTATTTTTACATTTTCATGTCATTCTTATCATTATGTTATGCCCCTAGTACAATCCCGACAGAAATCTGCAAATTGGATATACGGGACGTGGACCTTACAGGTCCACTGCACTGCACTGAGGAATGATCCCGAAGGACCACTCCATCACTTCTCACTGAACATATAATGTGTAACATATAACATGTAACATATAACAATGCACTATGGGAGACCATCGCGAATCTGCCATCATAAAGCAAGTCGCGATGACTTACATCGTGATATGGGTGTCCCTATGGCTAGCCAAATATATCTTGAATTAGATTTAGACTGTTAGACCACTACTAAGGGCAATACTTTCTCAATTATCTTTTTAATCAACTTTTTCACATTTTAGCACTTTCATGTACACTTACATTTCATTATCGTTTCAATACACTAATCAATCAATATTTTCATCATTTAAGCACATTTTATGAATTATCTCATCATAATTCATCATTTTCACTTTAAGTATAATGTAACATTATACTTGAAAATATTCATATATATTCCATAAATTTCAAATAAATTCATGGACACTCATTTTCATGTCTAAATTCATTTTAGGCTATTAAACTTCAATTATACACAAAATATAGCCTAGTATGCACTAAGGTCCCATTCGGCCAAGGTAGGCACTTTACCTTACAAATTCTTTTAATTTCATTTTAACATTCTAAATGTCAATTTAAGGGCCCTTAATCACTTTTTAAAACTTATATTCAATTAAGCGTACATCTAACACAAGTTCACTTAAGTTAATCATTCAATTTTCATGTATTTCTTTTCATTACAATCCTTATTTCACTTCTAAGTCATTCAATTATCTAATTTATCTCTTATATATCATGTATACCATATAACCTACCACATTTCCTTTCTTAACCATTCGGCCACCCTTAGGGTTTTACTCTACCATTTTATTTTTCATCTATTTATTACTTATTCCACTAAACTAAGTCCCAATTCACATGTATATACCCTTTAATCACACTTAATCACTAGGTATACTATAATTATACCTAAGTATAATATTATGTTTCACTATGACCAAGACTTGCACTTGGTTTTCTTTCAATTTAATCATTCTAATTAGCATATTTACCCTCCATAAACTCATTTAACACTTCAATTTTAATTACACATGCAAATCACACACACTCACTATACAAATATAATGCAAAACCCTAATTTTCAAATGAAAACACTTAGATTATGTAACCACAAACCTCATATCCTTGCTTTAACCTTCACAACCTCCTTATCACTTATCCTTAACCTTTGAATGCCCCTTTTCCCTTGATTTCTCCTCAATCGTCGAAAACACAAAGCAACAAAACACTCATCAATTTCCTTCTTTTATCAAATTTAACTTCATAAACATACTTAAAACATCCTAATCTATCATCTAAAATTAATAAATATATTTAAAATAACTTATTTCTCTTACCTCAATTTGGAGACATAAACTTTGATCCTTGCTCTTCCTTACTTTTAATCCAGATATTAGGGGCTGCTATAATCTCATAGAGGGGCTGAATCACACTTAGGGTACTTGAATTTAGGAAGAATTAGAGCAAGAATTGAAGAAATTTGAGAGAGGAAAGAAGGAAAGGACTTTTCACCAAGCTAAGGGAGAGATCAGGCTGAAGAGATAAGGATTATCCACCTACAAATCTGCCACCTTATTGCTTTTATAGTGGACCAAAATGGTTGAGCCTTGGTCTAACCTATAAAGCCCAATTAGCCATTTTAAGCCCATTATACAATTTTTTTATGGTTTTCTTACTTTCCATATCCAATTCATCCCAAATCTAGTTCCATAATTCAAAACATATGAAAACTAGACTTTATACAAAATTTTAACTCAATCAGAGTCCGTTTTCAGTCCGATTCAATCAAATCGGTCCGATTAGAATTTTTTTGGTGTTCTCAAAAAATTTTCTTTTTACTACCAAAAATTTCTAAATATTATTTAGAGTCTATCTGGAATTTTTGATCAATTTTGGAAATTATTTACTTTTTTTAAAGACTCAGTCAAATTTTTAGTCAACTAGAATACTATTCAAACTGAAATCGTATCTTTTTCCTTACTTTTTAAGTTTAATTCCTCGTAAAAAATGACTCCATAATTCTTAACGTATATTCCTTAGACTCTAAAAATATTTTTGGGTCAATCAGAAATCATTTCTCGATCCGATAATTATTTATCAGTCCGATAATCCAATTTTTCAGTATCACCAAAAATAAATATTTCATTACCATATGATTTTAGTGATCAATACGAGTATGTTCATATTTTAAGATTCTTTTTCTGAGGTCCGTAGCATCTTCTACGATCCGGTCAAACTCTCCGTCAACCTAGTTACTATTTGGGCCGAAGCCGTAGCTTTTTCTTATTTTTGACTTTTTAGAACACATTTGACCTCAAATCCACTCCAAATTTTAACCCCCGAACTCATTGTGACTTATATTATTCGATAGCAAAATAAAATATTTTTCACGGGTGTACTTTTCGCCCCGAAAGTACTATTCACTATCGAGAAATATTATTTACGGCTAACCCAGTGTTGGGGCCATTACAATCCTCCTATTGGTTTCAAATTTTTTTTTATCAAATTTTCATGAAATTATGACCAAAAATATGGAAAAATATTCCTTTGGGTAGGGATTATCATAGGGAGGGGAATCCCCATCCCTAGTGGGGACCCGACTCGAACGGGGCAGGAAATCCTCAAATTTTTCTCCCGCAAGGAAAATAAATCTCTGACTTTGAATTCAGGGCGAGGACGGGGAATAGGTTATCCACCCCGCGGGTTCCCCAACTCGAAGAAAAAACCATAAATATCCTTGGTTTTCTAGTTATTTACATATATGCCATTATATATAAATAGGGTAAAACCCTAATCTTCTTCTCTTCGATCACTCTGCCGCCGCTTTCTTTCATCCCTCATTTCTATAATCTCTATTACTTTTACACCTCTCTCTCTCTCTCTCTCTTTCTCTAACCACAGCAAGAAGAATAAGAAGAAGATTTGTTTTGAAGAAAAGAGAAGAGAGAGATGGGAAAACATGTGGAATTGTTAAATATGTTTAGAATCGCTGGCAGATTTTATTCTCACTATCCACAGACTGCTCGCATGTACTATTATCCTCCCTCCACCGTCGATGACCACTATCACCACCACCACAGTCACCATCACCAGTCTATTTAAGATTCAAGAGTGATTTCCAATGTGGATTAAAGGCTAGAAGGGGCTTTGAGGCTACTGATTTGATCCATTGTTCTATAATGTGATGAAAAATCATTGATTTGATGTTCTAAAGCTAATATTTTTGACTAGTTGATTAGTTGATTCAATTAAAGAGAGAAGAAAATTGAACCTGTTTTTATTTTGTTGAGTTAGTTTAAGATTTTTTGTATAACTTAGAATTAAAAGGAAGAGTCAAAATTAGTTGGATTTTATTTAGTTTTGAAAAGCTTGTGGTATAGGAATGGAATGCAAGTAACTTGTTGTTAGACTTGCAATTTTTGACCGGGGATCCCCATCGGGGCCGGGTGTGAAGCGCATCGAACCTCGCGGGCATTCGGATTGCTCTTGAAAATCCACTTTTAGGACCCAAGACTGAATGGAGGTTCACTTAAACTCGTGAAAGCTGGCCGCTTCGCAATAGACAGGGAATCACCCCTAATCTATTATTGACGGTCAACCTACGAGTGTGTCTGTTTGGGCGCCAAGAGGTTGGTATCGTGGAGTCGCCACCTAACAGAATATTGGGAAAGGTTTTCTAACCTCATGAAGCCTAAACCAAAGAAGGTTCGGGACATTCACTCTTACTTATACCTCGGTTAAATGCTTATAATTAAGTTTTTAAGATTAAATTAATATCTCTCTTCTCACACGATATATGCAATTAATTAACGGCGCATTACAAGCACATAGAAAAGCGATAAATAAAATATAATTACAATTATCTCAAAAATAAATACAAAATCAATAAAAATGAGGAAATGAAACACATATATAAATCAGGATATTCATTTGGATAGCCTGCATGCATATTTATAAAACAGAAGAGTTTCTTGGGCAGTTTTAGAAAAACAGGATGAGTGATCCCATTTTGATAAATAGAAACCCTTCTTTGGAAAGTGATGTTTTATAGGATGAGAATTAGGACATTGGTCCTATGTCGTTCAGAAAATCCCAATTAGTTAATAGAAATCTTTTGGTGAGTTTTTATATTAATGTGCATAAATAAATCTTTATTATCGCAAGTCCATAATATAAAGTAAAGCAATTAAGTAAAGTGCAAAGGGAATTAACCACACAGATCCTCCAGGTGTCCTAATCTCCAAGTCTCCATCCGTGAGGAATACTCACAAAAAGGACATATCGGGTCACAAAACATAAAAGAAGTAACTCATTAGTAAGGACATGATAAAAAAAACATTTGAATGAATATTTTGATATTAAATAAAATAAAAGCATAAATAAATATAAGAATGCAGAGAATAACCCAACATCCATAACAAAAGGAAATTGAAACAACCTAAATAATATAGCATTAAAAGGCCAAAGAAATTGCATTAAAATAAATCACAAAAGGACAAACAGTGCCCACATATGAACACAACTCGGGACAAACACACGAGGGACACGACGGACGGGAAGGAGGAATTCTGCTATGTCCCATCGCTCACATCTGTCACTCCTTCTTCTCATTAATCGAACCCAGAAGGCAGAAGATCACTTTAAACCTCCATTAACACTATTTTAAACTCAAATAATATGCTTAAACAACCTAGATCACATATATTAATGCCTAAAAACACAACAATAACACTTAAAGAGGCTCAAAATGTCACACCCCAAAATAGCCCTGGTCGGAATGTGTATGCTAAGTCGGGAATGCAAGGGTATTTCAGTAATTTGTGCATGAGGAATTTGGATAATAAGGACTTATTGGCAAATAATTAATTAAGTATGTTAAAAAGAGAAATGTTAGAGTGTGCTTGTGGTATACAGTTGTAGGGTGTTTTGGTTGTGGCATTTATCTAGTGAAGTGTGAGTTTGGTACCTTGGCTTGAGATATTTATTTAAGGAAAGGATTGGGTGCATGTGAGTGTATGGTGCCTTGGTTTGAAAGTCTAAGTGGGTTTTGTGGTCCAATTGAGAGCTGTCATGTGGACTTGGTAGGTGGGCATTGAATGAAGAAAAAGAAGAAGTGAAAGGGAGAGAGAGGGAACACAGATTGTTGGCTTTCCGTCCCCTCCTCTCACGCCTCCTTTCTTCTTCTCTTCTCCTTTCTCTGCTTTTCCTTTCTTGCTCTTTTGGCTTGGAGTTGTGTTTGGCTTGGAGTGTGTTTTGCTTGAAGAGGTAAGTTGGAGTTTAAGATTTTCTACGTGCTCTTCTTCTTCTTCTTCTTCTTCTCCTACTGGTTTTACTTCAGTTAGGGTTTGGCTAAGGATTTTGTGGGTTTCTTGTTTGTGCAAACTTTGGATTGCAAGAAGAAGCTTAAGGACAAGTTTAGGATTGAGGATTGAAGCTTAAAGTGTGATTTTGGATCTTCAATTTCAGGTTTGGGAGCTGTGATTCCTGCATTTGAACTTCTGCATTGTTTTGCCCTAATTCTCACCTAGGGTTGTAAATGTATTTGCATTGTTTAATTTCTGGAATTTGGTGTGTTTTGGAATGTGTATATGCATGATTTATGTGGGTTGATGTGTTAGTAATGCATGTTAAGGATTGAATTGAAGGTTCTGAGTTTGGGATTTGAACTTAGCGTAACTTTTAGGGTTTATATTCTTATGCATGATTCTGGGTGTTTTGATTGTTGAATTAAGTTGGTGTTATTGCATTTTTGATGTATGGAAGATCGACTGGAAGGTAAGATGAGATTGCTAGTGTTTTGAATCAAATTGAAATGGTTTCTATCGAGTTCTTTGAATTCTTGGCATACTGGGAACGGAAAATCGCGATTCTAGTGGAATTTCCATTTCCAGTACGCGTGTGTGTCGTGACTGCCCTGAGAGAGACAAGTCACGACTCGTGACTCCCAGTCACGACGCGTGACTCTGTCTCCCAGTCACGACGCGTGACTTCTCGGCGGGCTGGAAGCAGTCGCGGGGCGTGACTCCCAGTCACGACGCGTGACTGCCCTATGAGAGGCAAGTCACGACTCGTGACTTAGATTCACGACTCGTGACTCCTTGTGACGCATGTCACGAGGCATGACATAGAGTCACGACTCGTGACCCTCCTTTGAGGCCAGTCACGAGTCGTGACATGGCTCGTGACCGACCCCCTTCAGCCCCATTTTTCTGATTTAGCCCAGTTTCAACCAAAATGAATTTCCTATCTCTTCTGTTTGGACTTATACTGCTGTATGATTCATGTCATACTTTTATATGCTCTTATATGGCCTTTTCTGTTTTGCCTTGTTTCCCAAGTGGCAAGTTTTCTTATAAAATGACTTTTTCCCCTACTGTGTGCTATATTACCTTGCTTATATGAATGGTTATCCTATTTTATTTGTGATTAACAATATGTTATGCATATCCTTGATCAGATCCTCCTCTAAGAATATTCTGCCATGTTTAAGAGTTTATTGTATCATTCCACGTCTAAGATTATGCGTTATTAATCTTTGGCATAATATGATTCCACATGTGTTCTTGACATGCTGTAGTTTATTGAGTAGTGCTAAAATGTGATTGATTGAACTATTGCATGCTTCAGAATATGAATTGTATGAGGTATGATTGATAGTATGCTATGCCAAATTTATTTGAATAATATGGTTAATGTCTGAATGCATTATTATGCTTTAGCCTTTGAACTCATTGTGTTATGCTTAAATGTAATTTGGACTATGCATGATTTTTACTTAGTTATCCTCACCTACCGCATGATTAGGATTTTGTATTGATAATCTTCGGCATGGTAGTGCTTCCATACCTGATTTTTGACATGCTTTAGAATATTGTTTAATGTTAAAGTGTGTTGAGTGTATTATGTTTTGCAATAGGAATTGTATGATATATATGACCGACTTTATGAACATATTTATATGTCTACCGTACTCTGGTTTATGCATGTATATATATATATATGCGTCGTGCGATTCGAAACGTGAATTGTTTTATGCATGACCTGCGAGAGTCAGTCTAGTGGATAGTTAGGCATGCCTAATAGAGTCCCGTTAGCTGCAGCCCTTTGGATGTTTGGACCCTGATCAGGTCCCCCGTTTGGTTCCTTGCGAACCCTTTATATGTGCGGATCATCGCGATCCTTTTTAATGTGTTTGGATCTTGTTTAAGATCCCCCTTCAGTGAAATGTTTTTATTGTGACAAAATAAAATGGTTTTCGATTCGTACCCGTAAGGTACCCTTTGGCCGATTTGTACCCGTAAGGTACTAATCAGTTCACTCGTTATCCACTATTGTGAGTCAGCAGGTGCTTTGATGGTTTGTTTTACTTTGGAATAACCGTGAGAATGTGATATCCGAATGAGCATGATAAGGATTTCAGGAATCAGTTTATATGTATATGAATGTATATTTAAACTTCAGAATGTATGTCTTTATATTATAAGCATGATTGGATACCTATCACCATTATCCGCACTTGTCATGTGTTGTGTTATAAGTTTCAGAATGCTTTGAATGTGATTCGACTAATGTATTTATGTATGTGACTCAAGCATGGTTTTGATATATATAAGCATGCGAATCGAAGCAGTTGTGGCTGTTAGTATGTAAGATTTAATTGCACATTCTGCATTGTGATGACATGAATGTGATGTTATGTGATTATGTCTTCGGTTTTCGCTATTAGAGTGTTTTCGGTATGATATTTTATATATTAGAGTTGCGCAGCGGTAATGTGGTGCTTTGGATGTTGTCCTTTGGATTTGGCTAGTGTGTGTATGGCATGTCAAAGTATGTTAGATAACTAGTGTTCTTAACATGATAGTTGGGTGAGTTATCATATGGTAATGGTGTCGCATTTGATTGGGTTGTCTGTTCATACATGAGTACTTGGTTATGACAATTGCATGTGTAAATCTCATGTGACTTTGCTTGGTAAGATGCCGATATTTGATACTATTGTAGGTATCTGTATGTGATATTGTATGTAGTTCTGCATGATGATACTTATATTGTGTATCGTATTATGTCTGCTTTGGCCTTTTCTCAATGTAAGTATATGATTATGATTGTGAGTTTTTGATTTAATGCCTTACCATGCAAGCCTGATCATATATGTATTTTGAATGTTGCATCTGCCATTGTGAATGTGTTATGCCTCGGCGACCATTGTGAATGGCCGTCCATATTCTTGTGTGTTCTCCCCACTAAGCGTTTATCGCTTAGCACGGATTTCCTTTCCGTGCAGGTGGCAGGTTTGGTTCTGTTCGAGTGGCACATCTGCAAGGTCGGCCACGTTGAAGTTAGAAGTTTTGTATTTTATTCAGCTTTCGTACTTCAGTTTTTGTATTTCTGTATTATTGTATTTATGTAATTATATGTAAGAATCTTGAGATTACTTTTGGGATATGTAAGCGTTAGTATGTTTTTATGTTAAGTTTCCTTTGTTTTATCTTTCGCATTATGCTTCCGCTTAGTGCTTGCATGTGTGTGAGTTATTGCATGATCAGTCTGTGACCACATGTTAAGTCAAGTTTTAATTAACCCGTATTTTCGTATGTTTGTTATGTATGAATGTGTGCTTCCGCATTGTGCATGTGCATATATGTGTGAGTGAGCGTCGGGTAGCGCGCCCGTCGGCGTCCTTCCAACGGGGGCGGCGATGGGGGTGTTACACAAAAACTGATTTAAATCAAGAAAACACTATTAAAACACAAAATCACAAGAAATCACATATTCAAAAAAAACCAAAACACATTATTCATTTTTCACTTAACTTTAAGCATGAAGTAAATAGCTTGGGCCCAGAATATTTACCCTCAGATTATTTTCTTGTTTCTTAGAGAATCAGAAAGTGCTCTATGCCTCCTTAAACTACCAAAAAACATATTTGAATTTAAGAGATAAATTTCATTCTCTTTCTAGAAAATGTTCTTCCCTTTTGGCTGATTTCTAGAAGAGATTGATGTTCTAATAGAAAATTTAAACTTAGGAAAGCAATAAAAATTATCTTTTTAATAAAAAAACCTTTGAAGTTCACTCCCAAAACCCAAGTTTTTCTTCTTTTTTTCTCTCTTTTTTTTTCCCACCGTAATCCTAGAGGGATGGAGAATCCCCACCCATAAGAGGCAGTAGATAGGGAGCCATTCCCCACCCCCGCCCCGTGATCATCCCTACCTTTGGGTATACGCAAATTTTCAGGTCAAAACTGGGTCGTTTCAGTAAATTTTTCGGTCCAATAGTGCATTTACTGGTTCAATAATTCACCTTTTTGTCTCAACTAAATTTTAATTTTTCTAACTTTTAATGCCTTATTTCAACTCAAACTCACCTCAAATTACATTTTCAAACTCCCCATGAATTGTACTTTCCAACAGTAAGAAAAAGTGAATTTCGACCCTTAGTGGTACTATTCACACCCAAAAAATACTATTCATGAAACTTGGGATTTGGGGCATTACATTTTTTATATAAAAAATCTTCAAGTAGGAGTTACCTTTAGATGTTTTTGTTAAGGGTTAAAAGTTAGACTTCATGAAATCTAAATTTTGTTCAAGCTCAAAAATAGGATTTTTAAGTTCTTGGGAAGCAAGAAACCCTTAGGGAAGAAGGAGGGAGAGAGTATGGGAGAGGAATCCTACTTTTATTTGGAAATCAGCATCTTATATGCCCCTGGTGGGGTAGAATGACTATTCTACCCCACCAATTCTCGGATAAGATTAGGGCACAAAACTAAGATGCCTAAATCTGGGAGTTTTGTCTGATCAAACGAAAGTCTCGTATGATCAAACCAAGTTCCTTTGTCTTATCAGAGTAATATTGCTCCCTATTAACAGTTTGTTAAAGTAGACTAATTTTCATCTGATGATCTTAACACATGGCATAAAATAAAGTAAATGACAAAAATACTCATCAAAATTAAAAGAAAAAAATTAATTTCTTTTAGTGGAAAGTTTTGAGTTTTGCCACTAGATGACAAGAACCAAAAATCAAAAATGAAAAAAAAAATATTAGCTACTACTAAGAAAATATTGAAATCATTTCAGTGCTAAGAAAAAAAATTCTAATTTTATTTGTTCTCTTTTTACACTAAGAAGAAGAAGATATTATAGGGACTGAGATTTTGAGTCATCTAATTTACTTCATTGAATAGATCAAAATTTCTATAAGAGAAAGTCTGAATGGACCAATCCAAGTAAGCGTCAGCCGGAGCTGTCTATCTCCAAGGGATCAAGATCCATTGATGATTTGAAAATTGTGAAGAATCGGAATCATAACCACCACCACCATGGTAACAAAGACAAAGTCACATTCTCGTTATAGAGAATGTGACGATATTGTAGTGAGGAGAGTTGGTATGTTCAAAGATTAAGAGTATTATACGAAAGTTTTTAATGGAAAGTTTTGGTTTCTGTATGTGAGATTTTATATTAGATAGGCTTTTGTATTTAAGATTTTCAAAGGGGAGTAGATAAAGAAATTTTAATTTCTTTCTTTTATTTTAATTTTATTGATGATGGTAAAAAAATAGAGTCAAGCCACATCCTACGTGTACTTAAATAATAACTTAAATGTCAGACATTAAGGCCAATAGATGGAAATTAGTCTACTTTAAAATATTGTTAATAAATGAACAACATTGCTCCAATTTTGAAGTTTAGAGTTAACATTGCACCAAAGTAAAATAGGAAGCTAAATTACACTTTTGGCAAAAAAATGAGTGCTAAGATCAACTGATGAAAATTTATGAACTTTAATAAATCGTTAATAAATGGAAAATATTGTTCCATTTTTGAAAATTCAAGAACAATATTGCACCAAAATAAAGTAGAAAGATTATATTGCACTTTGACAGATATGTTAAGGTCAACTAACAAAAATTAATCAAGTTTGATAGACCGTTAATAGAAGGGTAACATTACTCTAATTTAAAAAATTTAAGTGTAGTATTGCATCAAAATAAAGTAAAGAGCTATATTGTACTTTTAACGAAAGTAAAAACAGTAATTTTGCACATCTATTTTTAAAATTTTGATTGTATATATTAAATATCCCTAATTATTACACATTTGTTGCTTGTGCAATTAAATGCTCAAGTTTACAAAATATTTGATGTTCAAAGAAATAAAGATAAATTTCAAACTTTTTCTTTTAATGTATTTTTCAAATAGGTAAAATATTCCATTGGATAATTAACTACTAAGTAAACATAACATGTTCATTGGCCAGGTTCGGATGGACTTTTTAGCGGGCTGTAGTTTTTTTAAACATTTTTCATATTTAATTTTGTCCAATGATCAGGTTTAATTCCCATTCAAAATTAAATGTTCATTTTAATAAACAAAAAATATTAATAATTAAAATTTCACTTAATAAAAAGAATATATTTAAACAGTTTATTCCAATTATGCTATTACTACCATAAGAATGTTATTCAATTTTCAAAGTAGGAGTAATAAATATATTAATATTAGAATAATTAATGAATTTTTTTTATCTTGATAACATAGGCAAAATTGACACTTAATCCATCATTTTCAAAATTCGTTTTATTTTATTTTATTTTTTTTAGATTAATAAACTACTAATTATCATAATTATCGTTTTTTAATTTTATACTTTTTCTTCGTGCTTTAATTATATTTATATCTCTATTTTCATACTTCTCTTTTTTTTTTTTTTTAAATTCTATATATTAATTGTTAAAAAGATTGAATAGGGGATTATCTAATCAACTACTCCAATAATTAGAAAACTGAAAATTTTGTTTAATCGTTTCTCTAACATATTTGACCAAGAATGATTTCAAAAAAAAAAAAACATTTGACCAAAAATAGTAATGAATATTTTTTCAAAAAAAGAAAAAGAAGAAGATCGTGATGATTTCATTGTATGAAACCGACATACTATAAAACAAAGCTTAACATCTTAAATATTTTATAGCAATATGGTTAAATAAAGATATAAAGAAAAACTATGGGCAAAGGAATTTCTTTTTTGAGGAAATGGAAATTAATGAAAATCACCTGCCTACCACCAACCATATGGTATTAAAGTGGGAAGATAGATCTCAACTGCCTTGATGATGTCCAGCCATTTGTTGGCCTTTAGTATGTCCTCACTCAAATAAATAAGGATACATTTAGACATGGCAATTTTTGACTGATCCAAGCCAAAAATTCGATCGAACTCGCCAAAAATAATAATTCGAATTCAAAAAAATACGAATAACTTGAAAATTTTAAAATTAAATCTAATTCGAACTGAACATCTAAAAAATCTATTCAAAAAACTTGAAATCTTACCGAATCCAAATTTGTGATACAATTTTTTTAATTAAATTTTATTTATGTCATATTTATTTATAAATTGTAGTTTAATTATATATGTAGTTATTAAGGGTTGATTTCACCCATGGTCACTCAACTTATCACTTATCGCGCAAAAGTAACCGACTTTTTTTTTCTTACTTAAATGTCACTGAACTTTTAACATTATTGCACAAAAATCATGTTGACCGGAATCCGGCGACGACTTTTGCCGGATTGATAAGTTCAACAAATGCTACATTTAAATTAATTTCACTCACGGTCACTAGACTTATCATTTATCTCGCAAAAGTAATTAGCTTTTTTTTTTCAACTTAAATGTTACTGAACTTTTAACATTTTTGCAAAAAAATCATCAATCCGGCAAGAGTCGTCGCCGGATTCCGATCAACATGACTTTTGTGCAATAATGTTAAAAGTTTAGTGACATTTAAGTAAGAAAAAAAAAAGTCGGTTACTTTTGCGCGATAAGTGATAAGTTGAGTGAGTATAAGTGAAATTGACCCTAGTTATTAATATTATAATCTCAATTTTTCATATAAAAAATAGATTTAATTGAAAAAATAAAAATGTTTAATTGTTTAAGTTTTTGGTAGTAAAAGATGAAAGGGAAAAAAATAAAAAAATAAACCAAAAAATAATGATTAAGTGAAATACAATGCATACTGTATTTTATTTTTTTTATTCTCGATTTTTCTTTGCTTCATGCCATAATTTGCAGTTGTCTTGCTACTCACGACTTATCCACCATCTCACGTTGCCACTATTATTCAGTCGTGCTCTTTCGATTTTTCTCTCATCAAATTATTGCATCTCAAATCTGAAAGATATATCCTTCTTCTTTTTTTGGTAAGGCTTTCTATTCTAATTACTATTATAAAATTCAGTTTAATTCATTATTTCTTCTATCGATTGAGAGGGAGAGGCGGCACACAAGTAGAAATAAAAAATATATATATATGGTTAAGGATTTCTATATAAATAAATATATGAAAGGGTAAAACAATGTAATTTTATTAATGGTTTAGTCAGTTCAATTTTGGTAGTTTTTGGATAATAAAAACCGAACCAATATAATCAAATTTATATTTCAAAACCGAACCAATTAAACAAAAAATGAACCAATATACTTATGGCTTCATTTTTTATTTTGATTCGATATTGTAGTTATAACTGTGACCTGAGATCCAACTCGAAATTGCTCAAAAAAGAAGAAGGGATTTGAAAAATAATAACCTGAAAAATCTGAAATAAAAAACAACTAACTTGAAATGACTTGAACCCGCCCAGCCCAATCTGATTGCCACGTGTAGATACATTTATATAGTTGCAAAGGTTGATTTGCCTCAAACGTATTTTTTGGATATGATTTGTCATTAATATTTCAATTTGTGGATCTAATATGTTCTTTCATGTTCTCTTGATTTTTTAAAATTATATATTTACTCTAAAATCAATTTTTTTTACTATAACTTATTTTTTCTTTTAAAATTCATCCAAAACCTACAAATTACTCTGAAATGCTTCTAATAAGACTCTGATACCATCCAATGTGAGTCTGCTATGCATTAAGAATTTTTTACTATACTAAGCGGAGTTATAAAGCTACATAGAGATTTTAAAATCATTTTGAAAATTAAAGTTTAAGATTTCCGAGTTCACTTAATTTTTCATATTCATTATAGTATCAGGGGAACTTAAATGGTATCAGAGTCTTGTTAGAAGTATTTAGGGATAATTTTATTAATTTTGGACCAACTTTCAAAAAAAACTCTAAAAAAAGAAAAGAAAATTTAGGATAAAATTATAATTTTGAAAAGTTAAGATAACATAGAATGGCATTTTAGAATAAATATATTTTGTTCTTACAATTTTTCTTTTATAAATTGGCGTAATAGGTAAATTTACACCTAAACTTGTATTCATTTGTCATTAGGTTTAGCTATGGTTACATGTTTCATAGTGTCCAATGGCAAACATCTCTAATGTTAATCCACTAGAGAAGAATTGAATGAACTAAAGAATGGGTGACTAGAGGCAGCCAAAATCTCTGTGAACTAGAGAGAGAATTTTCAGCCAGAAGAGGAATAAAGTTGGATGGAATCTAATTCTTCAGTTGTTCTTTTTAACTCCCACTGAACTACTAATTTTATACTCCAAGTTAAAAGAATAACTCTAGTATGATTAGAACTCTAAAAAGACTGAAGAATTAATTCATAATTAACTCTTAATTAATTATTAAATTGGCTTAATTAAATCCAGCCTGGGCCATACACAAAAGCCCTAATATTGGGTCTTTCTGTGTGGACTTGGATTTAATTATTCAAATGGATTCCAAGTTCAACCAAATTAAATATTTAAGGTCCATAACACTTATAGATCATATTTAATTTAACTTGGCCCAAGAATTAGGCCATTAAGGCCTTTTGTATGCTTTCTACGCAGAAGCCACTCCTAGTAGGCTTATGCGCAAATGACTTTCATTCTGAACCTATTTTTAATTCTCCAGTTAATCCAATATTATTATTTCAGTCCTATAATATTTATAGTTCAATAATATTTTATTCCAGATCAGAATGGAGTAGTCTGGTCCATTATTTCAGACCATACGCAAAAAGCTCTGTGGACTTTTCTACGCATGTATAATTAATTAAATTCCTTTAATTAATTATTCATTTCTTTATTTCCTCTATCTATAATAATATAAACATTATTATATCTGTCTTTTTACCATTATATCATTTCCGTATAGGTGTATGACCCATTGGATTTTCTGGTCCACTTGGCAGTATGGACATATTTGAAATTAATGAATTGTATGATTTAAACTTTTTAAATCATTATATTAATTCTCTAATTAATATTTATATTTTTATTCTTGTACAAATCATGAGAACCTTCTAGTCAAGTATTATGATTACCCAAATGAGAGAAAAGTCAAATGGTTTTGATTGAACATTCCATAGAACAGTTACCATGCAATTACTCCTTTCACCTTACTTTATCTCATTTAGGTTTTGAGTATAGAATGTGTCAACTCATACGAACCTAAATATTATTGTTCTAATAATTTAACCATTGTTTCCAAAATACCCCTTATGGATCTCATCCATCTTGGCATTCTACTCTGGCCAAAAATTCTCTGAACAAGGGTATTATAGAAGATGTGAGTAATTCCCTTAATAAATCTGGAATAATGAATCTTTTATTAATCACTCAATTATCTTCAAGTAGGTCATGATATACCTAACCTCCTAATTATGTTCACTCCTCGATGCAGATAAGTAGTTATAGAGTCAAAATATACCACTCACTACTTAAGATATATAACTTTTGGTGATCTAAAGTCTAAGGATACTTGTGACTCTGCTATGTAGAGATGTCTTACTGACATAGTTTTAATATCCATGTGAGGATTCTCATGACAGGTCTCTAATGTACTTATTCTTCTAACAAGCATCCACATGTCAGTTTCGATTATTTTCATGATCACAATTATGAGAACAACTGCTTGAATCTTTCAAGAAGAATAACATGTTATAGTCCATCCATATTAACAATGTCCTATCTTGTTAATACTATGACTATAAATATTTAGGTATTGATACATTTGCATGCAATAGGCATCTCACATCATGAACTATTTCATGATTGCTTTTGCAGTATGTTTATAATACCAAGGACTACATTTATTAATTTAAGATGCAAAATTAAACCAGTGGTAATCATAACATAGTATCATTAAATGAATGATGCATTATCATAAATAATAATGAGTTCATATACATGATAAAGATCTCTAATCTATGGGCTCTAGGGCATACTCCTAACACAAGCCACCACTTAAACTTTCATGTTTTCTAGGGTGTAAAATACAATTGCTTAATGTGGATTACATGTTAGACTGGACTAATTAAAAAGTGGCATGTGGTTTCATTGTCAATGGAGGGAGAAGATGGCTTTCCACTTTCTCTTTTGCTTGTTACCGTCTTTATCTCATATTTTCTCTCCAGCCATAGAAAACGATATGAAGTCAACGATTCTTCAAATGATATCTCCATTTTCTCTCTTTACGGTTGGGTTTTGGTATCTCATACAGAATAAAAAAAAATACAGCAAAAATTAAATCAAAACCCACTAGGATCTATGCAATTCAATTAATTCAAAATAAGGTGATGATTACCAACCCGTTAGTGCAAAGAACAAATCGATTAATGCCTTAATTCCGATCGGTTCCACGTCCTTTCTACACGGATACTATCGAACCTTAGGTGTTGCTCTAAGAACAACCACCCTTTACCAGTATCCATACACGAATGACGAACAAGACAGTAAAGGTGCTAGCTCCTTTTTTATGCAACTAGGGTTTTCCTATTTCTTTCTATGGTGGCAGAAAAGAATAATAGATTATTAGGGCTTTTAAACTATACATATGTCTATATATATAGTCACACGTTACCTAACTTAATTTAATAAGTGGTTAATGTGTGGAGAGATATTGGAATAATATTCTTTATTCAAATAATAAGGAATATTAACTTATCTCTGAAATATTATTTCAAATTTAATATCTGACATATTTTAAATTCGAAATGTCCAAATAAACCGTAGCCTGTTCATTATGTTCTAGATGTGCGATCAAGTAGGCTTATATTAAGTTGGTAGTGGGCCCAATCCCATTATAAGCCCACAAATCACAAGTGGCCTCTAGCAAGACATTATGTTTATCTAAATAATATGAATATCGATAGTCAAATATTAACCTAACCAATAAAACATGTTATAATCCTTTTGTCACGCGATGTCTTGTTTGAATATAAGTCATGGTCTATGTCAAGTTTATATTATTCAAACATATAATTTCCCAATTACTACCTTAGGTGTTGCTCTAAGAACGACCACCTTCTACCAGTATCCACGCACAAACAACGAACGGGATAGCAAAGGTGCTAGCTCCTTTTTTGTGCAACTAGGGTTTTTCTAGTTCTTTCTATGTGGTAAAAAAGAATAATAGATTATTATGGCTTTTAAACTATGCATATATCTGTTGGGTTTCATCGCAATAATTCAAATTAAATGCAGCGGAATATAAATCAAAATCCAAACAGGATTAATGTATTTTCAATTGATTCAAAAGGAGGGATTAAGATTTACCAACCTTTTCAACGCAGGAAATCGAAATTAACTCCTTAATTCGGACTACAGGCGCTGCTTCAATCATGAACGCCCTCTACCGGTATCCACACGTATAAACAGAAGAACATATTATCGTAGGGGTGCTAGCTCCCTTCACGTGCGACTGGATTTTTTCTGTGTTTTTCTTTCTCAAAGAAAAGTGGCGGCTAGGGTTTCTCAAGTGGCGGCTAGGGTTTCTCAAAATAGCCTCTCTTAGGAAAAAGTAATTAGGAGAAAAAACATGAATAACTTTCCTTAAACATATATCTATTTATATATATAAACCCTAGAAAGATAAATCAGGGATATTATCTCTTATTCAAAAATAAGATATATATATATATATATATATATATATATATACACACACACAAACACACACACATATATTTATTTATTTCTTATTCAAAAATAAGAAATATCATATGTAAATATATTTATATATTATTACGAAATTGAAATATAAATACACATATCTATATAATTTCATAATACCCTAATTAAAATCCATTCTATTCATTGTGGTCTTGGTGTGTGACCCAATAGGTTTATATTAAGTTGGCAGTGGGCCCAATTTCAAAATAGGCCCACAAGTCATAATTAGTTTCTAGCAAGATTTTATGACTACTCAAATAATATAAATATCGTAAGTCCAATTTTAACCTGACAGCAGAACATGTTATTATCTTTTTGTAACACGATATCTCATTGAACATAAGTCATGGTCAATGTCAAACTTATATTGTTCAAACATATAATTTTCCGATCACTAAGTAGACTGATAAATTCAAATGACATTGATCACACTATCAATTCATTTGAGCATGGCCATGCATTTTACAATCCTACTTATCGAGGGCCCCAATAGATATCTCTCTCATAAGAGAGGGACAAATTCCATCTTGATTATTCACATTCCTTTGCATAATTCTCATTATGTCCGATCATAAACTTTATAATTATCCGATTAAAGATAATGTTTGATTATGTCAAAACATAATGTTCCTTATGTAGGAAACCATGATAACCTCAGGTCAAAGGATTCAATAACATATCTATTATAAGATCACTTATGACACTATTCCATGTAGTGATCTCATAGTGGTCTATCCAGTACCTTGTTCTCTAACAAGTACCTATAGATTTGATTTATATCATCATATATATTCATTCCATGATTATCAATGCAAATCTATACTAGTCTTAATTTATCTTTATATCCTTTAGTGATAAATGACTAGGGACGACATGAATAACATGGCTATTCATAAACATTATAATAATGTAATATGCCAATATTATTAATGTGAAGAAAACCATTATATAAATGAAAATGTAATGATTACATCAAGGTCCAAATATTTGGTCTAGGGCATAACCACTAACAATATCTACATATATAGTCGCATGTTAACCCTAACTCAATTTAATGAGTGGTTAATGTGTGGAGAGATATTGGAATAATATTCCTTATTCAAATAACAAGGAATATTACCTTATCTCTGAAATATTATTTCAAATTTAATATCTGACATATTTTAAATTTGAAATGTCCAAATAAACCCTAGCCCGCTCATTATGTTCTAGATGTGCGATCCAATAGGCTTATATTATGTTGGTGGTGGGCCCAATTCTATTATAAGCCCATAAGTCATAAGTGGCTTCCAGCAAAACATTATGATTATCCAAATAATATGAATATCAATAGTCAAATATTAACCTAACCAATAGCACATATTATAATCCTTTTGTCACGCGATATCTTGTTTGAACATAAGCTATGGTCTATGTCAAGTTTAAATTGTTATAATATATAATTTCTCGATTACTACCTTAGGTGCTGCTCCAAGAATGACCACCCTCTACTGGTATCCATAGACGAATGGTGAATGGTAGAACAATGAATCTAGCTCCTTTTTTGAGCAATTAGGGTTTTTTCATAATTTTATATGGTGGCAGAAAAGAATAATAGATTATTAGGGCTTTTAAACTATACATATATCTATATATATAGTTACACGTTAATCCTAACTCAATTTAATGAGTGGTTAATGTGTGGAGAGATATTGGAATGATATTCCTTATTCAAGTAATAAGGAATATTGCCTTATCTCTAAAATATTATTTCGAATTTAATATCTGACATATTTTAAATTCGAAATGCCCAAATAAACCCTAACTAGTTCATTAAGTTTTAGATGTGTGATCTAATAGGCTCATATTATATTGGCAGTGGGGCCAATCACATTATAAGACCACAAGTCATAAGTGGCCTCCAGTAAGATATTATGATTATCCAAATAATATGAATATCGATAGTTCGATATTAACCTAACCAATAGAACACGTTATAATCCTTTTGTGACGCGATATCTTATTTAAACATAAGTCTTGGTCCATGTCAAGCTTATATTATTCAAACATATAATTTTTCGAATTACTAAGTATACTGATAAAATCAAATGATATGGATCACTCTATCAATTCATTTGAGCACGGCCATCCTTTTCTCAGTCCTATTTATTGAAGGGCCCAATAGATATCTCTCTCATAAGAGAGGGACAAATTCCATCTTGATTATTCACTTTTCTCTGCATAATTCTCATCATGTCCAATCATAACCTTTCTGATTATTTGATTAAAGATAGCTTTTGCTTATGTTAAAACATGATGTTCCTTATATAGGAAACTGTGATAATCTCAGGTGTAAGGATTCATTAACATAACTATTATAAGATCATTTATGACACTAACCCATGTAGTGATCTTATAGCGGGTCTATCCAGTACCTTATTTTCTAACAAATACCTATAAGTTTGATTTATATCACCATATATAATCATCTCATGATTATCAATCAAACTCGTACTAGTCTTAATTTATCATTATTCCTTTTGTAATAAATGACTAGGGATATTTAGAATAACATGAAATAGTTATTCATAAACATTATTATAATGTAACATGCCAACAATATATTAATATGGAGAATTTATAAATGAAAATATGACATAACATAAAGGTCCAAATATTTAACGTAGGGCATAACCACTAACATTTACTAATTCTAAACCCTAAATATAATCAAACTCAAGAAATAAAATCTTTTTTACATTTTGAAAAAAAAAATGGAAAGAACAACCACTAGTTTAAAAGGGAAAAGAGAAGGTTATTTGATTTTTTTACCCCTCTTACCCTCCTACATCACGTGCAAAACATAATTCATTGCCACCTTAGCTTATATTATATAACACTCCCATGTATCCTAGAAGGGATTGGGTGTGTTACCAAGGACTCATAACTAATCACGTAACAAGCTCAATTTACTTGTCATATAATATTTTATCAATTTTAACTCTAAAGTTCATAATTCATATGTCGGTATATTCTATACATATCCTTGTACAAATCAAGTCTTACATTGATATTCACTTATTTACATATTCAAAACTTAATATACATCTTACATGAAAAGTGTCATATTTAATAGTATTTCGTCTATAGTTTACACCTTCCTAGGCTTCTTCATTAGGACTACTTAACCTTTACTTTAATTTGGTATTCAATTTCATAACTATATTGCAAACGAACAGCTAAGGCTACATCAAACTTTTCAATATACAACCTACTATAAGAAAATAAACAATTAAATGTTTTATCGGAAATTCACATTTATTCATTTGTTTATGTCACTTCATACACAATTCTCATATTATTATCTCAATTCCCTTATTAATACTAAATCTCATATGGCATTGTCTAACCTACGCTTGCTTATAATATTTAGTGCTTAATAGTATAACACCTAACTATACATTTTTTTTACCGATTATGCTCTCATATTTATTAGTTCGGGGTGATTTGGTTCGGACTTGGAATATGTATTCCAAGCTTCCTACGTATCCCAAAAAAATGAGAATAAGAACCACATAGTTCTACATGCTTAATTATATAATGTAAGGACCTTTACATATAATCAAGTTAATGTATAAAATAATACCAACATTATGTAAATATAGTTCAAGCACACTCCTCATATGAGGTGCATTTGGATCTACTTATGTACTTGTATTCATATACTTTTGTTCCATAATCATATTAGGCTTTTCATTCATTTCCTTTATTATAACACCCCAAACCCGACCTAATGTGGATCAGACAAAAATTTTACAACCTATCTTAAAATCCATAACATTTGAATAATTAAATTTCTTTTTAAAATTTAGAAATACTTCAAATTTTACTATTTATTTTACCAAAAATTTTGGGAGAACCTCTCCATAATTTTGCCTATTCTCCTGAAAAGTAAAAATTTTTTTATCACACTTCTAAAATCACATATCTACTCCGAAACTCCTCAACAAACACCAACACAATTTTTTCATCCTCCAATATATATATCGAACCATTTATTTCCAAGCAATTCACATATCTATCAGCATTCGATAATTTATCTAAGCTACATAATTACATAATCATACACATCATATAATAAAGTTTCACAAGCCATACTTAAACTTTCATTTAGCATGTAAAATATAAACTGATAATGTAAAGTGTGCATCATTTTTATACCATACAATAGATTTTCAAAACTAACAATCAACATGCCAATTACTTTTTATCATACATATTTTACACTTATCATGTGTATCTATACTAAATCCTTAAAATTTTAAATCAACTTAAGTTGGATACAAAATTTTAAATCAACTTAAATTGGATACAAAAGTTTTTTTTTTAATTTTCCATTTGTATGTCATAAATCATCGCATGCCATAGAACTCACTATAAATAAGCAATTAGAACCTATATCTGCACATTATGCATATTTATATTAAACAACTAAAATAAATAATACTTTTCATAGTTAATATGTTAACATGTTGTTTAACCATTGGATTCCATATAATTCATAGGTAACTCAATATGAATGTACAAAGCATTTAAATATTCATATGCACTCTATGATTCATTTAATGTCATAAAAAATGGTATAATTACATTATTAAAACATATGCATGTTCGTTACTCTTATTTACGACCATTCAATTCTTGTACTTACATAAAATCATTTCTATTATGCCGTTAATTTTGTAAGATCATTTACTATTATTGTTTATTTAACTAAATTTTTTATTACCAAAGTAATCCGAATGGCCTTATAAGCTTGCATGGATTGGAATGGTCGAAACCTGACACTGCACTCCAATTCGGTGTAAAAAGAGGTAGAAACCTGACATTGCTCTTTTTACACAAAATCATGAGTGTTGGATTGGAGTGGTCAAAACCTGACACTGCACTCTAACCTAGTGTAAAAAGAGGTCGAAACCTGACACTTCTTTTTTCACACCAAATCATAATTTCCATTTTCCCACCTTATATCGCAATATATAAGTCCCACCATAAGTCCCATTTATACACATCATGTGCATATGAACTTTTGTGCTTAATGATTTTCAAATGTTATACATGATCAAACAATAAGTCAAAGATGTATTGCACATAACTTGCTTAATTCACATATCATATATAATATATTATTTATTCCATAAACATAATTGAACATACATAATATGTTCATTTCTATCTCCTTCATAAGCCCATTACATTAAAGTTCCGATTAAAAAGTTTACCATTCCAACTCAATTTTTATTGTGTCATTTACTAAGTTCCATATCTCCTTCTATGACATCTCTAAACCCCTTTTACCATTTCACATGTTTTATATCATTTATATATATTACCAAGTGGTCAAGGCTTATATAGTATATTTTCATGCACCCCATTTACATTTTACCACTTACTTAATGCACTTACATACGTACACATATTTTTACATGAAACAATGTACATGTTTGCTCCTAGCTTTTTTTTACCTTAACACCATTTTCACATTAATAACATTTAACTAATTTAAAAATATACTCCCATTACGTAAACATATGATATATCATAATTTGTTGCTAACTTGTTGCATACATATTTAAATTCTAGCTTTTGTAGGTTTAATTTTTTAGGCATATTCCAACCTAAATTACCTACATTTGTTAAGTTTAAATTCAACACAATAGGCCACAACTAATTGTTCCTATTAAACACTAATGATAACTGGACACTTCATTATAGAGTTCGGTAACCGGACTCCTCTGGATATTCTCCACATCAATAACTCGGTTACCTAAACATCTCGGACTCAATATTTAGAAAGTCATTAATAGAGGAAATATCTAAGATATTCGGCAGATCCTGATCCCATAATATTAAAAATTATCTGTAATCACTCAATAGATCCCTGTAAATTAGGAATCAGGCGCCAATCATGGGTTCAGAGTAATTCCCTTCTATTTAGCATCTTACTTCCTATTCCGTCTATGAAAAGAGCTCTATATAAAGGAAGGAAATAAGTATGTTTAGCTCTCTGACTTTTTACAATAAATACACTTTAGTAATTTTTCTGATTTGATCGTTGGAGTCTCTCCTGTCGAAAATCCGTCGATTTTATTGTGTTTTCAGGTGATTCATTCGAGAATACAACCTGAAGAAATCTAATTGTCATCATTTGGTGCGGTGAGCGTGGAACACTCCAAAGATTTTCAGTCAACAATGGATCTTTTTCCCGATTTGGCTATCTTCGCTGCCCCATTAGCAAACCGACCTAAGGTTACCCCTTAACCTCTGGTCAATCTCTTTGGCCAGGCACTTCATCACTAACAGCCAGCTTAACCAGAGTAAATCTCACCACTGCCGGCACGACAGTTATTCCCGCAAACACAAACCCATACACCAGTAACACCCCAATCCATCACTATCCTGATAATCCCAGGCCTAACTCCTCAAATAGCCTAAACACTCCTGACGGCTCTATCATCTATGGCCGCTCAGGCACCACATGTAGCACCTGTACCCCCACCTTTAGCAGCCCCCACAATCCAAACACCCGCAACCGCTCAAATCCCCGCACAAACACCACCTTTGCCAAACACACTGGCCCCTGGAACAACTATAACCCTGACAACCGAGCAGTTTGAAAGGCTATTTATAGAAAGAATGCAAAAATACCAAAACCATAATACCTTGCAATATCAGGGATGTCACACCCCCATAACCTCGGCAAAGAATATCGGGGCGCCCCGCGGACTTTAACGCACACACATATATGTACCGTAGCGGAAGCATTAATATTAAAAGATAAGAATATTTTGGGCCAAACAAAAAGTTCTTATGACATATATATAAACTGTACATATACAAAAGTTTTATAATTATTACATATTCGTTTTCGGTATACATATATAAAACAGTTAACATTTACATGTCAATACTATACTTCCTATGTACATAATAATGTTACTCAAAATATAAGAAACTCTATTACTATCTTATACAAAAAGAGATCAAAATAAAACTCCTAGTGGTCTTGACCTGTAGATGTGCACCCTCTGATCCAAACCTAAAAACCTACACGGATAAACACCCGTGCTAAGCGATAACGCTTAGTGGGGATAAACGGAAGCAAAAGACTTCTAACGAAGTCACAACATATAATACATGCATATCAACTGTTATGTCATATATAAATAATCATGTACACAATATTGTAAGCAAGTACCAACATGCTTTAACTTATTCATAATGCAGAAATCCATATATGGCAAATGATATTAACAACATGTCATATTATAATCATATGCATTTACAAGTCTCTACTTCATCTTTTGTACTCTACGAGATATACATTAGCCTGAACTTTCAATAATTGTGGATACGGGTACTTTATTTTAAATACTGATAAATAGTATCAAACTCTAGAGACCTAACTCAAAATGAATATTCTGAGTATTCGTCTTTAAACCAACTAAGGTCACTATGGCAGCCGCACTCTAACCCTTTATAAGCATGCTTATCTATCCACTATTCTGACCATTCAGGCTTGACTCAATAACTCAAAAACAGAGTACTTAATACTACAAGGATCATAATTCAAAATACTATCATGTCAATATATTTTCCAATACAGAGCTCTAATTATAATGTAAGGAAAGAACAAATAAGCATACACTATGCACTAGGGAAAAATATGCAAAGCAAGACAAAAGAAAACATTTTCCAGAAATAGAACAAGGCATAAAGGGGTTCACTGTCACGATCGCGACAAGAAGTCGCGCTAGCGGCAGAAGCTAGGTTCACTGTCGCGATCGCGATAAGATGTCGCGCTCGCGACAGAAGCTAGATTCCAAAAGATTCTATGTACTATACCCAAATACATTACACCAACACAAGCTTTATACACTATACCAAATGCATTAAATAACAATTCATATCACATGACATGTCGTGTTCAACCCTAACTCTCATGCCATAGCATTATTTACCCAAATGACTAATTCTATAACCATTTGATACACCTAAACATACATGGCATAAACTCCAAAATTGTTTCGGTGCAAAACGGGTTCAACTCGGGAAGGAAAACACCTCAAAATATACAAATTAGTTGAGGGTAAAGGTGGGGAATTGGTACATGTCAACAATGGGCTCAAATTCAAGAAGAAAATCACTCTTATAATCCTCTCTGTCACGTTCGCGACACTGTTGCACTCGTGACAGAAGGCTCCGTCAGGAACCTTCACAAGACTGCTTCTCACCTCTAAATTGTATCATCTAAACCGACCTCTAAACGTCATGTTTAGGCAAAGTGTCCTTCTTAACAATTTTTCCCTAGGAAGTTAAATTTCAAATGAAAGAAGTTTCAGGTCAATTAGACATCTACAACTTAAGATATGACCTAAACAAGATGAACTGCTCAATTGAACCGGCCAAAGTAAAGACACCTCTGTTTTTGGCAATTTACAGGGTCCTAGAGCCAGAATTGGCCCACGATCATTTCTGAGACTTTAATAGGTATTTAAGTCATGGTTCTAATGGATCAATAATTACTCAATTAAGAAGTCTATAACTCTACTTATGATGAAAACACTTCACAGCGGTCAGATGCAAAATAAATAGAACTTGCCAAATCAACTTTATCATTAACATACACACTCAATTGATCAATTCAACTACTCAAAACATATATACCCATAAATCATAAGCATATACACACATATATCATGAAAACACCGCAAGTAATCAAAATGAACAAAAGTTAAATCCGCACACGATCCCGACCTCTAGGAGCTTGATCACAGCTCTCAACTCGTTCCGATCTTCTCTTTGCCTTTGTCCAGTTTCTTGTCCATAGCTACAATAGAATCATACAAAGACAATCCAAGAATCAAACCTTGTTTTTCACTTTAAATCAAACACAAAAAGAAAAAGGAGCCAGATCGAAAATCCAACCAAACTTACCTTTAACACACTCTCTTCAACTAATCCAAGTAACTCACTTGAAGAACAAATTAAAAGAGGAAGAAAAGAAACAAAAGAAGAAACAAGAGAGGGAGCACAGCAAAGTCCAAGAGCAAAGAAAGAAAATGAAGAATAAAATGCCAAAAGCAGAAATTGAAAAGGAAATTAAGGGAAAGAGTGGCCGGTCAAACCTCTCAAAGCCAATCCTCACATTAAAAGCCCACCAACAAGCCTTTAATGCCACTTACCATCATAAATATATTTATTAACTTAAAACAAAACTCATGCCACATGTCCACTCCCTACAATGCCACTTGTCAACCTCCTATGCTGCCACGGGTCCGATACACTTCAAATATTCCAACTCTAATAGGCTTTCCGTGAGGCATTCTGTCGCGCCCGCGACACTGTCACGCTCACGACAGAACCCACACTAGAGTCACATGCTCTTCTTTTCGAATCATATTAGTATAATCAAAACTTTATAATTTTAATAACTTGCAAACCCGCATATTCACATCTAGATTCACTCTTTTACTTATCAAAATCTGCCAAAAACATTGCCAAAACTTCTAGGGCCAAATCGGGTTGTTATAAGGGAAGTTTTCGATCCCCCCTGTCTAAAGAAATATTAGCTGCTCCTTTCCCCCAGATAAGACTACCGCACTTGCCAAAGTACAATGGTAGTACCAATCCCCGAGCTCATTTGGATGAATTCCATCATACCATGCTAGTGCATATAACAGAAGATGCTGTCTTGTGCAAAATCTTCCCCCAAATCCTCACAGAGTCCACATAGATCTAGTTTCACAATCTACCTGAGCACTTTGTTTATAGCTTTGAGCAGTTTAGTGACATATTCATTGCTGAGTTCGTGGTGGCTATTCGCCCAGCTAAAGTTTCAGCCGACCTCACTTTGGTTCATCAAGAGAAGGGAGAGTCACTTAGAATATATATAGAACGGCTTAATGTGGTGGCCATGGATATTCAGAATCTGAATCTAGAAGTAGCTATCAATGCCCTCATTCGCAACACCAGGTGTCAAGATTTCAGTGACTCCCTAAACAAAAAGCCACCGAGCGACTTTACCGAGCTCATGTCTCGGGCTCATAAGTATATCAGAATCGATGAAGCTCGCTAACTTAGATACAACTCTCAGCTCAAAGAATCAGACAAAGGTTTTTGAGCAGGCCGGGACAGGAATAACGAAGGGTGAGGGGATCAGATAGCTCGAACTGAGCTTACATAGTCATAAAGTCGAGCTCTAATGATAAACTAGATGAAAGACTGACACCCTTGACGGCCTCGAGGTCCCAAATCTTGGCATGGATGAAGGAAAATAAGTGGGTCAACTGGCCGCGTCCTATGACGGAGGATCCCAACAGGGACCAAAGCCTTTATTGCTCTTTTTACAGAGACAAGGGCCATAAGACGAACGACTTTCGATAGCTGAAGTGGGAGATTCAGTTCTTGGTTCGGAAGGGTAAGCTCGGTTAGTTTGTAAAAGGTAAAGATAGGAATGGAAGAGACCGGTCCCTATTACCTCGGAGACAAGACAATAGAGCCAGTACGAGCAGGAAGCTCCAGTCGAGGTTATCCACATTATTGCAGGGGGTAAACATTACGATGTATTCGAAGACTCTAGAAGACGGAAAGCAATTGAGGTATTTTCTTTGGGGACTGGTCCCAAAATCGGAGGCTATGAAGTAAAGTTCTCTGAGGTGGATGGAGCTCATGTCCGGACACCTCATACGAATTCTCTAGTTGTAGAAGCTCTGATACAGGACTACTTGGTTCAGAGAATTCTGGTAGATACGGGGAGTGTAGTTAACCTCATCACCCTCCAGGCATACAAGGCGCTGGGAATGTCTACCAATACATTAGAAGCCGTGTCAGCCCCACTTATTGGGATATCCAGACAATCGGTTAAGGTAGATGGATTGGTCATGTTAACAATATAGCTCAGGGATGATGAAACTGTTTGCAATTGCAGGAGCTGTTTTATGGTGGTTGATATACCACTTGCTTATAATGTGATCTTCGAGCGACCTCTTTTGGTAGGAGTAGATGCGTACATTTTTATGTGCAAGCTACTGATGAAAATCCCTATTTTAGGAGGTGTGGCAGTACTACGGGGAAACCAAAAAGCAGCACGAGAGACATATGTCACAATGCCAAAGGAGACTGACGAGGCTTTGCCATTGGATGCAACAGATATCCCAATAGTTCGAAATGTAGAGCCCTTAGACTCACTCCAGGAAGTAGAGCTTGCACTAGGGAAAACTGTCAAAATAACTGCAAGCAAGACAAGAAAGGAAAAAGATAGACTGGTAACAGTACTCTCTGAGTTCATAGATGCGTTCGCTTGGTAACCCTCGGACATTAAAGGCATATCTTCTGAGGTAATGTGCCATTCACTTAATGTCCAACCTAACTGCAAGCCTGTTAAACAGAAAAGCAAGAATCATACTCCCGAGCGGCAGTTAACAATGGTGGAGGAAAGAGACACGCTGTTAAAGAACGGGTTCATAAGAGAAGTCTTATATCCGGACTAGCTATCAAACGTGGTACTGGTAAAAAAATCCAATAGAAAGTGGAGGATGTGTATTGATTTCACTGATCTCAACAAGTCTTGCCCAAGGATAGCTACCCACTACCCAATATAGATCTCCTGGTGGATTCCACTTTTGGGTTCGAAGAATACGCCTTTTTAGACGTTCAGCTGGCTATCACCATATACCCATGGATAAGGCCGACGAAGAGAAAACAGCATTCGTCACACACCAGGCTACATACTGTTATCGAGTCATGCTGTTTGGGCTCAAAAATGCCGGTGCCACATATCAGAGATTGATGAACAGGATGTTTGCCAATCAGCTTGGGAGAAACATGGAAGTCGATGTAGATGACATGATTATCAAAAGCAAGACAACGAAGAGCTTACCAACCGAGCTGACAAAGACTTTCACGACCCTCAGGAAGTTCGGTCTCAAGCTTAATCTAAAGAAGTGTGCTTTCAAAGTACAGTCCGGTAAATTCCTGGGGTTCATGATCTCGAAGAAGGGGATAGAGGCCAACCCAGAAAAAATTCAAGCCATTTTGGAGATGGAACCACCAAAGACAGTTAGGGAAGTGAAGAAGCTCAATGGAAAGGTAATAGCCTTGGGCAGATTTATTTCTTGTTCGGCTAAACGTTGCCTTCCCTTTTACAGTGCTCTCAAAAGAGTAAAAAACTTCGAGTGGACTCCGGACTGTCAGAAAGCATTTGAAGAGTTGAAACTGTTCTTTAGCATGCCACCATTGTTAAGTCAACCTCAATTAGTCGAGACCCTGTACATGTATCTGACAGTTGCATTGGGGGCTATTGGTTCAGTTTTGATCAGAGAAGAGGGTAGCCAGCAATTCCCAATCTATTACACCAGCAAGGTGATGAAAGGCGCCAAGCTAAGATACCCTATATTGGAGCAGTTAGCCTTCGCCCTGGTCTCATCAGCCATCAAACTCCGGCCATACTTCTAGGGTCATACTGTGGTGGTCCGTACAAACACTAATCACAGAAAAGTCCTCCAAAGGCCGAAAGTATCCAGAAGAGTTACTAAATGGGCAGCTCGGTTGGGTGAGTTCAATGTTTGGTATGAAACACTCCCATCAATGAAAGCACAGGTTCTAGCTAACTTTATAGCCGAACTGCATGCCTCACCACCGAGCCGAACTCATGTTCTTGGAAGTTGTATGTGGATGGAGCATTTTTATCTACAGGTGTAAGGGCCGGAGTAATCCTCATTGGGCCAGGAAAAATAACAATTCGAGGATGGCTCAGATAGCATTTGAGGCCTCCAACAATGTGGCGGAGTATGAAGTCCTCAATTTCAGTTTACAGCTCACCATCGAGCTAAAACTAGACTCATTGGCTATTTTCTCTGACTCATAGCTAGTTGTGAGCCAGCTGCTCGGAAAGTTTGAAGCCAAGGATCAGATGATGGTCTGATACAAAGAATTAACAGCCGCACTCCTCTCTCAACTCGAGAAATTGGGTTGTACATGGTCGATCGAGCAAATACCCCGGTCAGAGAATGAGGATACTGATAGCTTGGCTAAGCAGGCTTGCCTCTAAAACCAAACATCGGCGACAGACATCATTTGGTCAGTCCTATTGGTCCCTACTCACGAAACCTACAAGGTTCATTTGCAAGAACCAATGGATGGATGGCGATTACCGATCTACCAATACTTGAGCACTGGAGCTCTCCCTGAAGATCAGGTTTAAGCTCAGAAAGTAGTTCGGCGATGAAGTTGTTATGCAATCCTCGATGTCATTATTGGCTGCCCACATCTGTAAGGCCGAGATAGTTCGCTAAGCATTTGGATGAATTTGGCCCATGGTCAAACCATAGTAATTCATTATCTCGACCTCAAACCTAGTGGGAGGAAGGCTCATCCCAGCCTCGAAATCTGCCTCGTAGACAACTATGGTCTTTTTGCCTGTAAACTTGGCATTAGCTCGGACATTAGCCCCAGGAGCTCGGATCCTATTGTTTTCTAGGATGCCCAAAAGCTCGTGCAGATCAACCATTTCGCCACTCTTAACCGTCGAGCTAATGCTTCCCACTCGAGGAAGCCTTTGAGGCTCCTTCCTCCTCAGTGGATTTGGTCAGTTGGTGCTAGGAGATTCTGGAATATCCTCATGCAGAAGACCCTCCTCTACCCTAACTCTCTCACTGGAACTCTCAGAAGCACTCATGGTAAAAGAGGGGAGAAACAGTACAAACCTGAACAAACAGAAAATCATGGAGGAAATCCGAAACAACGATCAGCAAGGAGACTTACGGACCAAAATTCCCTGATCAAGGAAGAAGATCTGTAAAGGTTCGTAGCAGGAGAACCAAGAGCGAATGAAGAATGAAAGAAAAGAAACATGTGAAAAGAATTGCAGAGAGACAACAATTAGCACCAGTGGAGCGAAACAAAAATCGAGGATGGAGGAAGAAAGGACATATATAGGCATTGCGAACCACTGGTCTTTGGACAGGTGGCAAGCGTTAACTGGTGAACCCTGTTATAATTGCTCCCCACGCAACAACCGAAGAGACCCCATCATTTTAATAACTGGCATAGCCGTCGGATCACGCTGAATGAGGCGTCAGTACCCACCTTTTAAGGCGCCATGCGCCCATATGCTCTTAATGAGCCCTCGAGTGATATTCACGCGCCTGACAGGTGTCCTCTTCAAATGTTGGTTCGCTGCTCAAATGACATGAGTGTCATCTGCTCAGGAGGGAGGGGGGAGGACTTAATGATAACCGGACACTTCATCATAGAGTTCGATAATCGGGCTCCTCCGAATATTCTCTACGTCATAGCTCGGTTACCTAAACATCTCGGACTCAATATTTGGAAAGTCATTATTAGAGAAAATCTCTAGGATATTCGGTAGATCCTAATCCCATAATATTGGAAATTATCTGGAATCACTCAATAGATCCCTGTAAATTAGGAATCAGACTCCAATCATGGATTCAGAGTAATTCCCTCCTATTTAGAATCATACTTCCTATTCCGTCTAAGAAAAGAGCTCTATACAAAGGAAGGAAACACGTATGTTTAGCTCTCTGATTTTTTACAACAAATGCACTTTAGTCATTTTTCTGACTTGATCGTCGGAGTCTCTCCTGTCGGTTTTATTGTGTTTTCAGGTAATTCATTCGAGAAAATGACTCGAAGAAATCTGATTGTCATCAAACACTAATGACTTTAGTGAACAAGCTCAATCTCTAAGCCATCATTTTCAACTTAAATCTTAATTTAATTCATCTCATCAAACAAATTTCCTATTCTTTAAACTAATTGAGATTTAAATCATACTTTTAATCATATCCCACTCAAGCATAATGCATTTAAATTAAGAAATAAAGCAAGTTTAATATAACACTTACTACTATAGCATCTTATTCTTTCAAATTTTGTTCAAATGGCAAAAAATCTACATTATGTCCACTGGTTGCTGGTCACTAGAGCCTTGTTGGAGCTTTATTGGAGGTGTTTCGTTACTACCAAAGCGGAGTCTAAGGTGTCATGGACCCATTTTCTGTAGTCATGCGCCCCACAGTGTAGTGGTTTGATCAGAATCATCGTCGGAAGCTCTCTGTACACCTAACTCCGATCTGTTCATTGCCGGTGAGTGAGGAGAATCAAAGGACATCAAAAGACTCATCTCGCCATCAACAATCCTTCGGTGCCGTTCATATCGCCAGTGGATACCGAAGGTGGCCGAAAAATGGAGAAATGTCTTTGACTTTTAGGAGAGAGAGATCGTGAAAAAAGAAATAAAGGTAGAGGTGGCGAAGAAAAACGGTGGACGGCGACGTGGCTGGTTATTATAGCGGGGGATGTCACCAGTGAGGGTGAAAATCCTCCATTGCCTTTCCGTCTCCCTCTCCCTCTCGGGTTCCATGTTCTCCCTTTTTTAGGTTCTCTTCTTCCCTTATTTTTTTTGTTTTTTCGCTTTTTTTTTTTAATGTAGAAGATTCTTGGACTCTCAAATAGATTTTTATTTATTATTTACTTGTATATATATATATATATTTATTTATTTGGCTAGGATTATTTATCTATTTAATTATGTAGATTCCGAAAAAAGTTTCAGTCTCTAAGCCTTTAGCCAAAATAAAATTTCCATTTCTTAAATTTTATGGTTTAAATAATAGCTATAATTGATATTAATCTAACTTAATCACTTTAATTAACTTCAATTTACGACTTAATTATTTAGTCAAAGTCGATTATTAACTATTATCAGATCAAAAGTTAACATTCGGTAAATTTTTGATCTACCGAGTTATTATTCACAACATTGAGATTTTCAGGGTGTTACATATTATGCCACATAAGACGCCCTCACCCTCTCATGTGTTTATTATGTCGTGTTTCATCAAGTTAAAATGTTGCTAAATTGGAAAACTTATTGGGGGGGGGGGGGGGGGGGGGGGGGGGGGGGGGGAATTTGATAAAATAGTGTAAGTATAAGTGACAATTTATGTTTTAAACCTTATAAATTTCATAATTCTAGTGTGATATCAAATAAAGTAAAAGTGAAAAAAGCATTAAAAATTAGTGAAAAAAATGTTATATTATTTGGGAAAAAGAATCAATAAGTAGAAAAATAATTGGAACAACAAACCATATTATTGCAGCAAAAACAACATTTTTTTTTGGATAATATAAAACAACATTCTATTGTTACTGTTCAGTAAAAAAAAAAAACCATTCAATTGTTACTGTACTTCTTATGTAGCCGCCAAAATCACTATTCACTAATTTGCTTTTAACAATAAAAACTGTAATTTACTCTTATTTTTTCACCGAGCCAATTTTAAAACCACCAGATGGCAATTTAAGTAATTTTATAATCTAACGAGGGCAATAATATTTTTCTATTTGCATAAAATTAACTGTCGCCGACACCCAATTTAAAAAGTCTAAAAGGGCCCCACTTTTTTTCTATACCTACGACTCTAAACTGGTAGACTCTTCTTCTGAGAATATATTAAAAAAAAAAGAACCAAAAAATAAAACAAATGTCACCTTTGTCTCTCTCTAAACTTGAATAGAAACAAATATAAATATCGTATAATCACCATCGTAATTTATCCGAGTTTGATTTTTGAACTCAAATACAACCCATTACCCGTTGGAGGCCACTGCTTTGTTTCCTTTTCCTTCTGTATCTATAGAGGGAAAAGGACAGGGGTAGTATTGGAAAATGGACTCGCCGTCGTCGACCGGAGGATCGTCGGCGCGGATCGTGCCGGCGAGATCTTCTGTCATTGAATCGATCCGCGGGTGCGGGTTGTCAGGGGTCCGAATTGATAAGGAAATATTGAAGAGGAAATTGCTTATTCCAGAGTATCTCCGTCTTGCTATTCGTGATTCTATCAAGTCTAAAGACCCCGCCGCCGTAGCTGACCGTTACTTTAACACCGGCGAACTCAATGCCGGCCAAGAGGCTCCCGAAGGTCCTATGGTCGTTTTTGTTAATTCCAAAAGTGGGGGCCGCCATGGGCCTGAACTTAAACAACGGCTTCAGCAATTAATGGGGGAGGAACAGGTGATAGAATTATTTGTGTTTTTCTTCCTTTCATGATATTTTTTTCTTTTGTGTAGTTCAATCGATGTTTTATTTTGATCTAACAGTAAAAGAAGCTCATTTCTTTTGATTTAAAGTGTGATAAAGCTTAAACAGAGCTAAGAAACATAGCGGATCAGTTTTCTAGTTTTGCTGAATCTGATTAACAGTTTAAAGTTATTAGTTCTGCTGGGCTGCGACTAACAGCTGGGTTTGTATTAGATAGTCTCACTAGGAAAAAGATGGGATTTTTTTTTTCTTTTTTTTTTTCCTTTTTTGAGATTTAAGTGAACACGGTTTTCTTGTGTATTGTCACCAAATTGATTACGTCAAGGTGAATCACAATGAATATATTGAGTGTCAGCAATATTGTAATTTTTTTTTTTCTTACGGAGTTGGTCTGGTATTGGTTAAAAAGCTTGATGTTAGTATTGGGAATGAGCCGTGATGCAGGTTTTTGATCTCTCACTTGTGAAGCCCAATGAAGTCGTTGAGTATGGTTTAGTCTGTCTAGAGAAGTAAAGATGGGATTTTTTTTTTCTTTTTTTTTTTCCTTTTTTGAGATTTAAGTGAACACGGTTTTCTTGTGTATTGTTACCAAATTGATTATGTCAAGGTGAATCACAATGAATATATTGAGTGTCAGCAGTATTGTAATTTTTTTTTTTCTTACGGAGTTGGTCTGGTATTGGTTAAAAAGCTTGATGTTAGTATTGGGAATGAGCCGTGATGCAGGTTTTTGATCTCTCACTTGTGAAGCCTAATGAAGTCGTTGAGTATGGTTTAGTCTGTCTAGAGAAGTTGGCTGTACTTGGTGATTTTTGTGCCAGAGATACTCGAGAAAAGCTGAGAATTATGGTATGTCCACTATGGCAGATCATATAAGGATAATCTGGTTTTATTTAGTTTGATCTCTTGCAAAATCTGGTTAACTAAAATTGTGTGACTACTCTAGAATATTTGTCCTTCATAATGTATAATTCTTTGGATGATGGTCAGGTTGCAGGAGGTGATGGTACTGTAGGTTGGGTTCTTGGGAGTCTTTCAGCACTTAACAAGCAGGGGAGGGAGCCAGTTCCACCTATAGGAATCATTCCTCTGGGTACTGGCAATGACCTGTCAAGGAGTTTTGGTTGGGTATGTGTTTGTCTATATTGAATTTTAGTCTGCTTATTTTTTACGTGCTTTGTTAACTGTGACTTTGAATTAATTTTTATTATTTTTTCAGGGTGGTTCATTTCCTTTTGCTTGGAAATCAGCTGTTAAAAGATCACTTCAAAGGGCTATTACTGGTCCAGTTTGCCGCCTAGATAGGCAAGTATTTTCTTATTATGCAATAGATGTTACTTTGTGTAAAATTTACAGGTACTGGTTATGTTTTACTATACTTAAATTTCTTAGAGGTTGATAGTCCTCTGTCCATGGTTGATAATATAGCTGCTATATAACTGTCTTAACATGTGTCAAAACGAAAAGTCTTAGCATGTGGGGCTCACATGTGTTATCTTTTATGATATATTTGAGGTACAATGCATTTAAGGTTCTTCCTTCATAGCTTATCATGATAAGTGGGTTTTACAGCAAGACCTTCCAGTTTTAGGTTTGCCTTATGTTTGAAATGCAGACTGATTAATCACTGAAACTTGGCTTTTCACCCTTATTATCTGACAAGTGGGACTTGTTCTCTGATTTTTCTATCACCAATGAAGGAATCTCTAAGGTGGAGATTGCCCAATAAACTAGCTAGTCTAAGTATATTGAAAATCAGCGTGATAAATATATTTATTGAAAATCAGCGTGATAAATATATTTACACTTTATTGTGATCATCTTGTGTGTGCATAAAATTGCTGTGAAATGTATGAATGGTTATGGATTTACTCTGTATCTTCTTCCTACTTACTCTGCTCTGTTGGCCTAATTAGTTATGCTTAGTTTCATTTCATGAAAAAGATCTTTTAGAGTGAAAGTTGTGGTCACCAATGGGGTTCAAATACATGAAAGGGACATTTAACAAAGTACATTACCTGCATGAGTTAATTGCTCTTCTTCATTGGATATCAGCATGGTTGCTCACTTGCTAAATTCAATCTCATCTTGAAAAAGTATTGATTTTGTTTTCGATAAGTCAGTATGATTAGGATTTGTTGCCTCCGAAAATTTATCATATCATCCCGCTTACAATCCATCTAATGACTTCACTTGCTAGAAAAAGTAACTTCAGTTTTGATCCTGTTATTTTATCTTTAAGATAGAGTGGAATGACTTTCTTGGATTACCATATCAATTTCTAGTAGACGTGTCAATTGGGTTAGGTCGGGCTGATTTGTGTCCAGTCAGTTTTGGGTCACTATTTTCGGGTCTGATCACTTCGATTCGGGTCAAATCCACTTTTTCAACATCAGACCGATTGTTGGATTTTTAAATTATCTAATCAACTTTCAATTTCATTTTTTTTAAGAATATCAATATATTTAAATTATTTTTAAATTTTAATAATAATATTTGCAAATTGAAAAAAAAATACTAAAAAAAATATTATAGATATATATTATAAAGAAAACTCAATTAGAATATCATTTTATATTAACTAATTTGTTTAAATAAATTAAACATTAATAACGATTCATTATATATACACGCGCACACGCATGTATGTACATATTACATGCATTTGTGTTGATAGATACATGTTTGTGTGTATGTATATGTATATGTATATACACCCAAAACGTCATCGTTTTAGAAAGCTTGATGAGTTTTATTGTAGTGTAAATTTTTTATATAACCATAAAATAACACAACATAGATAAAGTCAGGATTTTTTTTTAAAAAAAAAAAAGTTTGACTGATCACCGAAATTGAAAAATTAGAAATCAAATTTATAAAAAAATCAATTTTGGGTCATTCGGGTTGTCCCTAACCCGACCCTTAATTTTCCGGGTCGGGTCATATGACTTCTTTTTATTCAAGTCACTTTTTTTGAACGGGTTTCTGGTTAGGGTAAAAAATTGACAAGTCTAATTTCTGGGATGTTCCTCAGTAAAATATATTTTCAGTTATTTTTCTGTAATACAGTCTAAAATTTGGTGATTTTCTGCAAGAAATTATCACATCAAAATTATTAATTTTTTTTTGATTAATTGCGGCTATTAGTCTCAAGAATTATAATAAGAAAGGGAAATAAAATCCTGAAAAAACCATGTCTCCTTGTTCAATTTGTTTTACACTCCTTTTGCTCTTAAGTTGCTATCTTTTATCCTGTTTATTAATTTTTTGTTCAGAAAAAAAGACTCTTATTTGGTGTCATGGATGTAGCATTGTTGCATATTTTTAATCTAATTGGCTCTTGTGTCAAACATTACTCAATGATGATGCAGTTGGCATCTTCTGGTGTCAATGCCATGTGGAGAAGTTGTGGATCCACCCCATTCTCTGAAACCAACAGAAGAATGTTCTCTTGATCAGGTTGTGAATCTTTCTACTTCAGCTCTTGCACTTTTGTTCACTCAGATGCAGTTGAAGTCTTGTTTTTGCTGTTAAGGATCCCTAAATAATGATTAGTTATGAAGTGCTTATTTGTTATCATGCTTTCTCCTTGAAGTATCAAAGGCCATACCTTCTCCCACAACTATGGGACAAGGTGTCCTCTGAACCATCTCCACCTGTCTTATCTCATAAAGAACATATTATAGACATCTTTCTCCTCCTGTTTTCCTTGGCTTGCTCCATTTCACAAACCCCCATCTGCCCTTCCATTTTTTCTTTTGTTTCTTATATCCATCTTTTGTACATGCTTGATAAGATCTAAAGTGTTTCTGAAAGATGGATCATTTTAAATGATGATATCTATGCAGCATTGTTTTCTTCTCATATATTTGCTTAAATTCAGTTTTTTTGAGTGTCTGATCTGTTCTATGGTCTAAACTTCCCTGTCCTTGCAGGGTTTAGGAGTAGAGGGGCAGTTACCTGAGAAAGTTAATTGCTATGAAGGAGTCTTTTACAATTACTTCAGCATAGGTATGTTTCTGTAACTTCCAGAAAGGGTGGGTGAATTTGTTTATATATTCGTTGATGCATTGTTTAGAGGCTAATGATATTACCTCAGTCTGAACTTTCTGATTTTTACTTTTGTCTTTTCCAAGTAATCTAGAATATGAATAGTCCATGCCAAACAATTTTTTACTCTGATCTGTCTCTGTTTTGTCCTTCTTGATTTTATGTGTTTGTGTAAAATACTGAACTTCTGGGGATCATCTAATGGAACATTATTCATTCTTTGCTTTCAATCTACTCTAAGCAGAGCAGTTTGATTTTCACTAGGAAAAAGGCAGAAAGATGTGATCCTTGCCGAAATTAGCTAGGCAGGGAGATTTTGATCTTAATGGCCGTTCTTCAGATTCTTGACTGTCATCAATCTCTGTCATATTATGCAAAGCTTCTAATTTCTTTATTTGGTCATGTAGGGATGGATGCTCAAGTAGCTTATGGCTTCCACCATTTACGTAATGAAAAACCTTACCTTGCACAAGGTCCGATTTCAAATAAGGTATATTTGAATCTTTTACTTCACGAAGGAGATATGTATATTATTTGGAGCTGCATGTTTGACTTCAAGGTTGTAGTGTAATGTTCCTCTTAATTTGCTTTTCATTTTTCTCAGCTAGATGATTATTTTTTTCGAAAGTATTACTCTATTCTGAAACCCCAACACATGCTTAGTTTATGTATGCTGTATGAACCTTATAATTTGGGAAATAGATGAATGTATGACATAATTGAAGCCATATTACCATTTATTTTCTTGGAACTTGGAGAAGCTTGCTTCTTTTCATTAACATAAGTTAATTTCTGCATCTGTTGCATCTTGTAGGGCTGAAAGCTGAAAATAAAACAAACTTGTCTAATTTTCATCAAGTTGCCGTTTTGATTGACGAAAGTTATGTTTATTGGAATGTTTGTGGTACTATTAAAGTCTATTTACCACAATTCTGACGTGGGTAGGATGATATGTTAGTGCTAATGCAAGTATGTTATTGATCCATCTGTTTTTGCAGTTGATCTACTCTGGTTATAGTTGCAGTCAGGGTTGGTTCCTCACACCTTGCATAAGTGATCCAAGTTTGAGGTTAGATATATATATCCAAACAGTTATTTTTTCTTTTTATATTTAAATATATCACCATCAATAAATTATATTTTTTTATTAAAAAAAGATTGCTGTATGTTTTCGGGTCTTCTTTTCTTCACTCTATTTACATTTCCTACTTTTGTGGGAGGTGGGGGCCCTGGGGAGGAACTATCAAAAAGTAATTTTCAGAAGAGCCCGTTAAGCTTGTTGCTGCTTCCTGTATTGAATATTGTTTTCCTTGAATAATTCAAGTAAATTTTGTTTTCTTTACTTTGTTGCGATGTCTCTTTTGGGTTATCTTGATCTGAAGGTCACTTGTATATGAAATTTTCCATTCGTTGGTCAAGAAACCATCAATAACTGCACATGACCATCAATTTGGAACTCTAGTTAAGAATGTTTGATGCATGGGTGTCAAATTTGCATTAATTATTGATTCTATTAAGATAGAATTCATTTATATTACACATGCTATTAATTTTTGGTATTATTAAGATAGTAGTCATTTAATCTATACTGCATTTTCCTGAAACTTTTTTTCATACTTGTTAGTGCTTAAACCATGGATGTAATCTTCTGTGATTGTTGCTGGCCTGCTATCAGCTACTATTATCATTCTGAAGCACAGATATTCACCTAATGGTTTGAACCTGCGAGTGTATTCCTGTGAATAAGTAACATAAGTCTCATAAGAGTTACTATCTTAATGTGCAATTTATTGCACTGAATTCATTTGATCATTGGTTTTTTGAAAGTTAATTGGAATATGATTCATGCAATCTTGTTACCATATAATCTAACAATATTGGATCAAGTAATTCTTATTTCAAGGGAATATTGAGTTGTATCATGTGCTTCTCACATTTATTCTTTCAATCTACTTTTTTATTGAGTTATATCTGTTAAACTAATAGCAATTACTTTAGAGTGTTGACGGAAAATGAGTTTCACTTTGGGAACTTTATTGGTTTTGGATATGAGTTGGCCTCTCCTCCTGTCTTTTTTGTATTTAATTTTAAGATTGTTATTTTCCTTTCATTAGTTCTTACCTGGATTGCAAAATGTTCACTAAAATATTCTATGGCAATGCTTGCCTTGACCATCTGTGTTCTAATATAAAATTTCTGGTTGCAGGGGACTCAAAAATATTCTAAGGATGTACATTAAAAAGGTTAATTGCTCAGAATGGGAGCAGATTCCAGTGCCCAAAAGGTGGAGTTTAGCGAATTAAGATCTGATAAAAATATGATTGGGACTGTTACTTTTGATTAATAACACCAATAACTGTTTTAAGTTCATCTTTTCTGTATTGACTTATTAGATTTGTTATTATAGGGAAATATTTTTGCCTTGTATACTTCTCTTGTTCTTTTGGAAGAAACTTATAAGATTGAATTTAAAAAGATTTGAAGACAAAACACCATACCCTTCTTTCAATATTATTATTGTTGTTATTGCTACTGCTACTAGTACAGTTATAGTTCTTGGTTGTAATCGTTGTTAATTTATTTTTTTCTTCTACTTCTATTTTTTTTATTTTAGTTTTACAACCTATGTATTTTATTTTATTTTTCAGTGTAAGGGCAATTGTTGCTTTAAACCTTCACAACTATGGAAGTGGAAGAAATCCATGGGGTAGTCCAAAGCCATTGTATATGGAAAAGGTATCAGTTATGAATTATTTGTTTTCTGGTATGATGACACACAATTCTTAATCAAGTCTGTTGATTTTTTTTTTCCCTGTATTTTTAATATCCTATAATCAATGTGGGAACCATGATTCTGCTATATACAATTATGAAACTTATTCAGCTTGCTCCGTTGAAGTGGACTTTCTGGGGATGTTCAAACACGATTTATATTATATTTCATTGTTTATTTTTTCAGAGGGGGTTTGTTGAGGCCCATGCTGATGATGGTCTCCTAGAAATTTTTGGCTTAAAACAAGGATGGCATGCATCTTTTGTTATGGTTGAACTCATCTCTGCCAAACACATAGCCCAGGTATTGTGGTTGTTTTAACTTTTACTTCTGAAAAATAAAAGATTTTGGACTGAACATGATAACTGTGATAGCGGTTCTTCGTGATGGAGAACTCTGTTTGAAAAGATCAAGTGATTGGTACTTTTTAACTGTTCATTGGAATGCATGGTCTTTAATGCTAGGTTTTAGGAATTTGATGCACCACTGGTATCGTCTACACTAAAAATTTGTCTTCTATACCAATGAGCTATAGCTTGATGATAGCAGTGTCATCTCAATGGCTCTCAAGTTGTGGGTTTGAGCCCCTAGTTGGAGCTCCATCCTCCAATTTTTTTTTTTGCTATTATGAACATGAAGAAAATGCACGAGTCTCAGACAAAGACATCGATGAAATTGTTGTAAAGCTACAAATCTTTTCTTTTTCTTCTATCAAGTCTGGTTGACAAGTAATTTCACCATGAGTTGGCGTTATTTGGTTAAACTGAATGCATATATTTTGTCTGGAAGCTGCCAAGAAGTACTGTGAGGTATTTTTAGGATCCTTATTGAGGATATTACTCTGCTAGAGGCTTCCTCAAATATTTGTGATGGAAACCTTGCTTTGATAACTATCCAAAATTTGGACAAAAGAAGGATTACATATTTAGTAATGTGAAAATGAGATGAATTAATAAGGTTGTTAAAATAATAGCCTTGAAGAAACTCCCAGTATATGATTAAAATCAATTTTTGAATTGCATAATGTACTGAATTAGTAAAATTTATGGACATGAAATATTAAAATGAATATCAAAAGACCACTTCGGCAAGAACCTTCCTCAAAGAACTGTAACAAAAACATTTCTTTGAAAAATATCCAATTTATTGAATGGAAGTCAAGTGGTATCATTAGCAAATTGCAGATGAGATATGATAGCATTGCATCAGCTTAAAGAAACCCTTGTTGAAGACCCAGTCAACTCATTTTTAGCAACAATTGTCTATAGGAAGTGTATCATCTTTTTCCACTCCTATCACTCCTTTAGAACAATACTGTGGTTTTTTTATTCATTTGAATACGAACAACCTTCTTTTCGTTTCTTCATCTAATATATACCTCCTTTATATATCCATTACCTTCTTGTAAAATATCCTTTCATTGGATTGTAGCTACTCATTATCCAGTTTAGAAACATTACCTTTCTCTTTTCTTTTGCCCTTGTCATGTCCAAAACTCAACTACATGTGAAATTTTCTTTTCAAAAATTCAATAAACATTCTTTTATCTATTGAGCTTATAATTAGGGTGGCAAGATTAGATGCAACATACAAACATGAACTCCTTATCATAATCACGCAGCATGACTATAATACAGAATAGTCAAACTGCATTACAGGTTGACCAGCCAACTTGAAGTCTGCCAATAAAGTTGAACTGTAAATTTAAAAGTACCAAATTCTTTATTCATATTCAGCTACTAGTTTTGGGAAAATGCAAAGGATAAATTTGACCTTTGAATGCTAAAAAGAAAATAAGGAAAACGAAATAGTATCAAGAAATAGGTTCTCTTGTTAAGTGGTGATATTGGTAAAAACTAAATGTGCCAGACATTTCATAGCATGTTGTTAAATAAGCAAATGAATTATTTCATGTCTCTGTCTGTTTTAGTTATTGTGTTGTATGTATGGTCAGTAACCCTCAGTACAATATCAATGTTGCAAGGTAATCTGAGTTTCCTCGATTATATAGGGTTCTAGTAGGTGTACAAATTCCTGGTTTAAATGTTGTGTTGAGTTTTGTAAGTGTTGTATGGAAGGCAAGGTTTGTGTGACTCATGCTGTTATGATGTCTTTTGATTGTTGAGTCTCTTGTTGCCAAGGTACCATTCCCATATCTAAATGAGTCTGTCTGGAATTGTCCAGGCTGCAGCAATTCGATTAGAAATAAGGGGTGGAGAATGGAAAGATGCATATATGCAGATGGATGGTGAACCCTGGAAACAACCAATGAGCAAAGAGTACTCATCGTTTGTTGAAATAAAGAGGGTGCCTTTTCAGTCACTTATGGTCAATGGAGAGTAGCTTTCTGGGTTGAACTTGACCCTGGTTCACAATGTGTAGGTTATGGCTTTCCAAACTGAGATCACTGTACGATATGGTTTTCCGCCCAAGGGCATGTAAATTAATATTTATTTATCTGCCATGTTACTAGCTAGTACTTGGCATTTGTTGTATCAATTTCCATCAATGGGCAATTCTTGATTTTTTCTTAGCTGCTAAGTATTGACTTACATTATTTACGTGGAGAATGTTTACTAGGATTTGCTAGTGCTTGAATAAGTAGTTCAGAAGGGAAGATTGCTTCTATGAGATTCGCATTCAAAATAGTGAATTTGGTGTATGTTGCAATACTGAACTCAAAATTCATCCTGTTCCCGTTTGACCTTTTTCGCCTTCTTTTTTAGGACATTTCGCTTTTAGGATGGCCTTGTACATAAGAAGGGGTATTTTTGCCAAAACTAGTTGTTTTGCAATGATCGAGATTCGATCCAAGTTAGAGTCTACAGGAGACGAGAAGACATTCTTAGGGAACCTCTTTCATTGCTCTCGTGATCGGCCTTAGGATACAATTTGGAAACTATGAGATGGATTGTGAAGTCGTACTAATAGAACATTGAAAAATTAGTTAAAAGTAACTTGTAGAATCGGACTAAAAGGTTTGAAATTTTACTTTTATTTGTATCCTAAATTAAAATTGAGTTTAACTTGCAATTTTAAATTAATAGTTTTATTTTATTTTATTTTTTTTTACATGCGACGATCATAGCATTATAATTTATGCTCTATATGATGCAATTTATCCCTTTCCAAAATGGTAACTGCATTTTTATAATGGAAAGTGCATTTTTATAATGCTATGATTATAGCATTATAATTTATGCTCTATATGATGCAATTTACTGCTTTCCAAAATGGTAAGTGCATTTTTATAATGGTAAGTGCATTTTTATAATGCTATGATTGTTGCATGTAAAAAACAGAAATAAAACTACATTTTGGAAAGCGGTAAATTGCATTATATAGAATATAAATTATATTATGTCTTTTTCCAATGAAATAAAACTATTTCTAAGTATGACATATTCATGTACTAAAGCGGACCCTATTTATTTATTTTGACAACTTTGGTTCTTTTGCGCAATTTGGATAACGTTGGTAAAAATCACATTTTTATTGTGATTTTTTGATCAAGGAAAAATCATAAACTATTTTATCATTAAAACACCAATTGAATTAATATAACTCTTTTTAGCCACTTTTTATACGTGTAAAATCTTTTTTGTTTTTAATGAAAACTTGAATTCATTCGACGAGAAACAGAGGACAAATTGTCCAAAACTACAGACCAAGCAAAGGGAGGTACATCCTCCAACAAAATAGTCTCTTCATCAAGAGAAGAACCCTAGGCAGCCAAAAAATGAGCTAACCTAATACATTGTCTTTTAACATGAGCTAACAAAATTGAATTAAAACAACCAGCTAGACTGAAAATATCATCAACAATCAGGCCAATTCTACCAATGGATATCGTCGCCCTAGTTACCAAATCAATTGCATGTTTTGAATCACGGTCAAACCATAAAGCAAGGCAGAGGCTTCAATGGCTTCAACACACCAAATGGAGAGGAATTTTTTACCTGCTGACACAATAATATTTTGGCCATCAGAGTCATGAACTACCATGCCCCACCCTCTAGAACAAGGAGATGGTTTGTAGGCTGAATCAGCATTCAATTTATGACCCACTCGCCCATCGATGGAGACTTAGAATTGCTTACTGCTGACCCCACATCAGAACATGACTAGAACTCTTGGCTAAAGACTACAATCTTTAAAAATATGCCACACAGAGTGCCAATTATCCTTGCATAAAACATAATGAGAAATTCCTCCTATACCATTGGCTGTTAAGAATTAGGAACGAGGAAGGAAACCCTTCACCAATCTCCATAGGAAGTGAGAAATCTTGCCTAGGGCTTTGAGCTTCCAAATCAAATTCCATAGCTGAGAGGAGGATTGAGATGTGGAAGGCCTATTTGTCTGGCTTCCAAATTACATTTTGCCAGAAAATACCTAGATTTAACCAAGTGCCATCTTTTTGTAAGCGTCCAAAAATGAGAATCATATGGGAGAGCCTTGAACTAATTGCGATCTGTTTGATGGTTTCAATTTCTGAAGGAAGAAAAACCAATTCAATGAGCGAAATATTCCAGCTGTGAGAATCTGAAAGGATTAAATCTGAGTACATCACATTGAATTAGAGGCTTAAGATAGCATTGCCCAACCCACCAATTATCCTTCCAAACTGAAACGGATTGCCCATTTTCGATACTCCAACGCAGTCCTGAATTGAATAAAGTTACCAAAACCTCTCCAAAAAAAAGCTAAGATCATAACCCAAAGATGCTGAAGAGAGGTAAGTTCTTGGCGGGTCAATTTTACTCACGGTTACTCAACTTATCACTTATCGTACAAAAATAACTGATCTATTTATTTTTTATTTTTTTTTTCAGATTTAAATGTTACTGAACTTCTAATTTTTTTGCAAAAAAGTCATGTAAACAAGAATTCGGTGAGAATCCTTGGCGGATTGATGACATGGCATATGACACGTGGCGACAAATAGTCTGTACATGATTTTTTTGTAAAAAATGTTAGAAATTCAGTGACATTTAATTTGTAAAAAAAAATTGGTTATTTTTTCGCGATAAATGATAAGTTGAGTGAACGTGAGTGAAATTAACCCAGATGTAGCATTTGCTGGAGATACTGTTAAACGACACATAGTTTTTGACATGACATGTCATGTCATCAATCCGGCAAGGGTCCTTGCCGGATTTTGGTATACATGATTTTTTTTCAAAAATGTTAGAAGTTCAGTGACATTTAAGTTGGAAAAAAAAGTTGGTTATTTTTGCACGATAAGTGATAAGTTGAGTGATCGTGAGTGTAATTAACCCGTTCTTGGCCTTAACAACCTTGGCAAATAGGGAACCAGGATTCATCAAAATTCACCAAGCTTGCTTCATCAACACAGCTTGGCTAAAACAATATAATAATATGAACCTAAGCCCTCCAGATTTCTTTGAATCACACAAGTTAGCCCATTTAGCCAAGTGTAGTTTATTCAAATCACCACTACCACCCCACCAAAATCTAGAAATTAACCTCTCAAGATCCTTACAAAAGGTGCTTGGCAAAAGAAAACAGCTCATATACTGGGGATGGCTTGTGCTATTGATTTAATTAACATTACTTACCCTGCCCCAACCCTTCAGCTTCTTCCACAACCTTTCGTTTAGAAATCCAAATACTTGCTTTTTTGATCGCGCAATCTTAATTGGAAGGCCTAGATATGTCGGGGGATGCCACACTTCTTTAAGATCAAGAGAGTTGATGAAATTACTTATAGTTGCTCATGATACGTTGTAACTAACCCTTTGTTTGGATGGAAGTGAGCTGAATTTACGTTAACGAGGGGCAATGAAGAGAAATAAGAGTATTGAAAATTTTATTTTCTTTCCATTATTTGGTTAACCTAGAAATATACAGAGAGAAATAAAAGGAAATAAGAGTAGGATTATCAGTCTCCTTTCTTTTTTTACTCTATTTCCTTTGTTTTCTCTCCAAATCGGGAGGAAATATTTTGGAGGATTGAGGGGAAATTGAAAAAATAAATTTCTCTTCATTTACTTCCACTTAGTGTATAATTTTGCAAACCAAACAAAGGAAATATATTGAATTTCATTTACTTTCTCTACACTAACTCTCAATTTCACCGATCCAAACAAACGGTAAAAGAAATTTTTGATTTGTCATAATTAATTGCCTGTCCAGACATCTTTTCATAGCACTCTAATATCTCCAATTTGCATTGAGCAAATAAAGTGCCATCATCCGCAAAGAACAGATGACAAATGTCTGGATTGTGTTTGGTTACTCGGATACTATGAATATGCCCTAAATTTTAAGCTCGCCTAATCATAATTGACAACCATTCTACACATAAATGGAACACATGGGGAGAAATTGGATCTCCTTGATGAAAACTCCTATTCGATTTGATCAAACCTTTTGGACTTCCATTTACAAGAACTGAAAGGATACTAACATCATCAGGAGTTGCATTTTTATCACAAAAAAATCGGACAAACTCCCATTCAACCCTGTCATATGCCTTACTCATATCCAATTTAAGAGCCAAATCACCTTTTTTTTTTATTCTTAATGCGATTCTTTATAGAATGAAAAACGTCAAAAACAGTGATCACATTATCAGTATTTAATCTTCTAGATACAAAAGCCGATTGGATATTAGAGAAGGAAGAAGTCCCTTTGGTCTGTTGGCTAGAACTTTAGAAAAAATATCATATACCACATTACACTTACTAGTTGGCCTCAAATCTTTCATAGTAGAGGGGTTTTAATTTTTGGTATAAGGGTAGCGAAAGTGTGATTGCGATTATTTGGCATAAAACCCATATTGAGAAATTAAGGACCAGATCAACAATATCTTTACCCGTTACATGCCAAAAAGAAATGAGAAAAGAGCAGACATACTATGTTAGAATTCTATGGTTACATGCATTACATATAAGATGAAAATTTTAAATTTTAAATCATAATATCTAAAGATCATGCCATGAAATTACAATAAGCTAATTAAGTGAAACATAATTCACTCGAGGGTTGTTGAATAGTTGATAACTTCGCATTGGGTTGTCGTAAATTACAGTATTCAAAACTTAACACCTCCAATGTTAATCCACACTAGAAAAGGGGCAAGAGAACCCAACTATTTATGTGACAATGGCTGCCAAAAATTCTCTGTGGCTAGAGAGAAAACTCAGCCAAAGAGATAGAGAGAAAGGAAGAGTGAAATTCTTTTGTTCCACTTTCACTAAATTTGGGCTTTTATACCTTAGGTTAAAAGTAGGGGTATAAACGGTTTTGAATCTTTCTGTACCGAACCGAAATATCGAAGAAAAAAATCTATAACCAAATTGTACCGTTAACTTTTTTGACTAAAATTGAACCGAATTGTACTGTTGACTTTTTGATTAGAACCGAACTGAATTGTATTGTAACCGAATTAAGAATCATACCGTACCGAACTGTTTTGAACCGAATTGAATCGAAAGAATCAATATTTATTAATTATTGTATATAATACTAGTAATTTATATATAAATATTATTTATAATTTCTATTATATAGTTATTATATAAATTTAATTTCATAATTATTTGTATTAAATATTTTAATGCACGAAATTAATATAATAAATAGTTAATAACTTAAAATAAATATTTTGATTATTAATAAGATAAATTTAATTATTATATCTATATGAATATACAACTAAAATAATTTGTGTTTAATTTAATTTACGTTTAGTGTCACTCAACTATTACATAATTTTTCATTTTGTACAAATATTTATATACACACACCAATATAATTATTATATCAATGAAATTTTATTTTATTTTTGTTTTGAGAAAAAATGAAATTTTATTAATTAATGTAATTATATGAGTATATAATTATCTTACCAATTAATTTTATTTACTTTTAATATCACTCAACTAGCATTTATTTATTTTGATACAATACCTATATAAGTAATTGAGTTATAAGTTAATAATTTAATTATATATAATTAAATTTTACTAATTAATATAACTATATAAGTATATAATCACCTTACCAATTAACTTCATTTATTCTTAGTATCACTCAACTAGTACTTATATATTTTTTGCACAATACCTATACGAGTAATTGAGCATATAAATTAATAATATAATTATATATAATTATTACATATAATGAAATTTACCAATTCAATTCATGTAATTGTATGAATATATAATCACTTTACCAATTAATTTCATTTGTTTTTTATATCACTCAACTAGTACTTATCTATTTTGACACAATACTTATATGAGCAATTTAGCTGTAAATTAATAATTTAATTATATATAATTAAATTTTACTAATTCGTGTTTAATTTAATTTAACTTTAATATCACTTAACTACTAAATTTTTATTTTTGTACAAATATTTATATACAACAATCACTTTACCAAGTAATTTTATTTACTTTTAGTGCTACTTTTAGATTCACCCTTATAGCTATTGATTATAATATTAATTAATAATTTTTTAACTGTTAAGCCAAATTCAGTAAAATTGAGTATAATAACTGAACCAAGATAATATTGTGGATGGATCCTAACCGTATAATTAGCCAAGACTATATATGTAATTACCTTATCAATTAATTTCATTTATATTTAGTATCACTCAATTAGTACTTATTTATTTTTGGCACAATATCTATTTGAATAATTGATTATTTATTTTAATAATGTAATTATATACAACTGAATAATTTATTATATAATCACTTTATTAATTAATTTCATTTGCTTTTAGTGTCACTCAACTAATACTCATATATTTTTATCACAATACCAATATGAATATGTAAATTAAAAATGAAATTATATATAATTATTTATATTAAATTTTAATTTCTTTTATTTTTAGCGTTACTCAACTAATACTCATATGTATTTAGCACAATATTTATGTGAGTAATTAAAGATGTATTTTAATAATATAATTATATACAATTATTATTAAAATATTTGGAGGGAATTGAAATATTTGGAGGGAATCCGACCGGTTTTATATTTCATTATACATACACACAAACACACACACACACACATATATAAAAGAAAATAAAATAAAAAAACCTAAATCGTGTCTGCCTCTTCCCTCTCTGTCTCGAAATCGTGTCCAGCCCCACAATTTTTCCTATTTTTCCCATTGATTTTAGGTTATACTTGCGTTTCTTCCTTCCGGTCACTGCCATATTGTCATCTCCGCCTCCTCCGACTATAGCTGCCGTTCATCGGCTCTTTCTTCTTTCCTTCTTTCTTATTTTCCGTTGAATTTTGTGTAGAGGGACAATACCTTGGTTGCATTTCCCTTCTTGGCAACCAGTCCACCATTGCCTCCTCCGTTAGCCACTGCTAGTCGCCGGAGGAAATTTATTGAACCAATTTATCCTGAATTTAAAATTCCATCCAGAGTGACTATTGCTAGAAGATGTTCTCTTTTCATGAAGGAGAGGGATAAATTGAAAGATTTTCTTAAAATTGAATGCAAAATTGTATGTACTTGCTGAGATAATTTAATTATATTTGCATTTATTTTTGTGTATATTTATATTGTAAATTTTTTAAAATATTGAATTATCCGAAGTACCGTATTGTATTGTCTTATTTTATTTTGTACCGAAAGAACCGAAGAACTGAACCGAACTGTCATACCCTATTTGCCCCCTAGAAGTTTGAGCCATGTTTGTGCATGTGTATTGTATGTGTTTTGGCATGTGATAAGGGCACTTTGGGATAATTGCATGTTTATGGGCTTTAATATAGTGTGGGCGCATGTATGGTATTAGAGTGTATGTAAGTTGGTTTATGTTTGTGTGTGTTTGCTCACATGGTTGTAGGATGTAAGTGAGTAAGTTGGGTTGTAATGGTGTGTGCATGAGCATATGATAGTAGGGTATGTTTTAGTGAGGGAGGTCTAGTGTGTGTTGTAGAGCATGTGGTTGGGTGTGAGTGATCAAATCCCACTAATAAGGAAATGACATGTGCACAAGTGCATGGCTCGTGCACTCCCTCATAGAACGCCGGTAGAGAAAAACTCGTCTCTGTCGCTATCATGATAAGTATCGCGCTCGCGACAAAGTCGCGTTCTCTAGATCCCAGGCCAAACAACATAAATTCTTCTCTTCCAAAACCATACCTAAACTCCATTTCAATTCAAACTTGCACACAACTCAAATCATTCATTCAAAATCGCATAATTAACACAAAACCCAATATTTATACCCATAAAAACAATTAATTCAAGGTATTAACATTCATCAAAATCCCCAATTAACAAAATCAGTAATTTTGCCACAAAAACTCATTCAATCCCTCACTTGAGTTCAAAACTCACAATCAAAACATTTAAACTCAATTTATCCAAGACACACAACATTCAAACATACTTAAACAACTTCAAGTTCATATATACCCAGAAAACCAACCAAAAATCACACAACTTCAAAAATACACACAAAAACCTAAATTTCCCATACCTCATCTCCTTAGCTCCTAATAGCTTTCTTTAGATGATCTTTCTTGTTCCAAAAACACATCCAAGATCTTTCTCTTCCAAAATCCTCACCAAAATACACAAATTCACAAAACATAAATCTAGGGTTTCAAAAACCACTCAAAAGAAATGGAAAAAAGAATCAAACTTAAACTTACCTTTCCTTAACAATTTTCACACTTAATCCTCTGGAGTTAATCACCTTCATCATTACAATCTTGGTCTTTGATCTTCAAAGAGAGTGAATGGTATGAAGCAAGAAGAAGAAGAAGAAGAAGAAGAGAAGGAGGAGAGGAAAAACGGTAAACGGGAGAGGAGGGGAGCAGATTCTGCCCTCTCTCTCTCTTCCTCTCTCTTCCTTTTATACCCCTTCCCACTGCTTGCCACTTGTCACAATCCCAATGGTCCAATTTAGATATTTATGTCCAATTCTCCTTTTTAATCCTCCAACTCTCATAACCTCATACATTGATATTCACAATTTATTAATCCTTCGCATTGGCCCATTAATTAATTCTTTATCCATTCAATCAAGTCCTAATTCCATCTTCACAATTTACTATTGGTTGCATTAGTCGAAACTTTGACATTAATTATTAAATTGTCCATTTAGCATACCAACACTTCAACTTGCACAACTTTGGTCACTACTCATCCTCAATACGCCCAATCCTTCTAGGGTACATTTCGAGGTGTGACAATTCTTTCCTCCTAAAAGAATTTCGTCCTCAAAATTCACTTACATCAGAAAAATCCGAACACTACACTCCAATTCACTATCATTATAACACCCCCATACCCCCGGTAAGGAATATCGGGGCGCCACAAGCCAAACACACACATACTCGTACATATGCATACATAATAGCGGAAGCGATAAAATAAAATAATTAGAATAACTTGGGCCAAACAAAATACTCTTATCATATATGTATACTGTACATATTACAAAAGCTTTATACATATACATCTTCGGTACATATACCAAAACAGTTAACATTTACATATAAACATTGTACTTTCTATCTACATAATGATGTTACTCAAAACATCACAAATTCTATTTCTATCTTATACAAAAAGAGATCAAAACAAAACTCCTAGTGGCCTTGACACGCAGATGCCTGCTCACTGATCCGAACCTGTAAACCTACATGGAAATAAACATCCGTGCTAAGCAATAGCGTTTAGTGGGGATGAAAATAAAGCAAAGGACTTATATCGATTATAACATGCTCAAGTTAAAACATTAATCACATGATCTATTAAGCACACAAACTTTTGCTCATTTACAGGTCACATATACATATTCCCATACTCAAGCAAAGTCATGTACAGAACAAGACTTATACATCAACTCTTGTACATTTCAACACATAAAACAGGACTAGCCTGAAATCCTTTAGTTGTGGATACGGGCGCTATATAAACAGGGGACTGAAGTCACAGAACATGTACTCTATCTATATCTGTATGACCATCTCGGAGGTCAGTCGCTTCGCCCAAACGGGGCAGTCGGTAGCAGCTGCGCGGTAACCCTTTATAAGCATGCTTATCTATCCACCGATATAACTCTTCAGGCTTAACATATAGACTCTATACACTGAATCATATACATTGCATGTACTCTACTGTTCATTCCAAAACACTATACACTATTTATATAATAACTGAACAAACCATGTGCATACATATACCCTATGCATATACTCACATGTAGCAATATAATATCAATGAATCTTCGCACTCTACATTACTACTTAATCAAATGCACAATTCATTTTACATGTTCATAGACTTTACACATTATGATTCAATCATACATGATCAATATCACACGCCATGTCATGTTCAACAATTAAAAAGCATGTATACATTTAATTTCATTATTAAAATCTTATGCCATAGCTTTAATTACCTATAATTTCCGTTGACAACCACTCATATACTCATTTCATAAGGTTAGAAATGAGTTGGACATGCTATAGGAACTTACCATGAAGTTCGGGTGCATTTCGGGAAGAAAAACACTAAAAATATCCAAATCAAGGGATGGTCACGGTGGTAACCGATTGGTTGTCACTGTGAGGTCCAAAAACATTCGATTCTGCCTTGTCTGGGCATTGGTCACGGTGGTAACCAATTGGTTATCACCGTGACAACCAATTGGTTGTCACCGTGACATACCCAAAATAGCAAAATAGAAGTGAAAACTTAGAACTGCTTCACTACTCTATTTTGTACAGCCTAAACCAACATCTAAATCTCATTTTTAGGCAAAACTCTCTTCTTAACAATTGTTCCCTAGGATGTTAACTTTCAAATGGGATAATTTTCAGGTCAATCGGACATCTATAACATCAGATATAATCTAAATAAGTTGAACTGGTCAACTGAACCTACCAAGGTAGAGAGACCTCTATTTTGGCTAATTTTCAGGGTCTTAGAGCAAGAATTTTCTCAAGGTCATTTCTGAGACATTTATAGGAATGTCTCAGGATTGCTTTACTACTCTATTTTGTACAGCCTAAACCAACATCTAAATCTCATTTTTAGGCAAAACTCTCTTCTTAACAATTGTTCCCTAGGATGTTAACTTTCAAATGGGATAATTTTCAGGTAAATTGGACATCTATAACATCAGATATAATATAAATAAGCTGAACTGGTCAACTGAACCGGCCAAGGTAGAGACACCTCTGTTTTGTCCAATTTTCAGGGTCTTAGAGCAAGAATTTGCTCAAGATCATTTCTGAGACATTTATAGGAATGAAAGTCAGGGTTCTAATGGCTCAAGAATCACTCAATTTAGAGGTTTAAAACTATACTTATGATAAAAAAATTACACGGAGTTCAGATGACAACTGAACAGAAATTGCCAAAACTGAACTATATCCTCAACACACACTCAAATGATCAAGTCACATACTCATAAACATATATACACATGTATATCATAAACATATGTACACCTATACCACCAAACACCGCAAGCAATCAAAATGAACAGAAATTAAAAGCACACACGATCCCGACCTCTAGGAAGCTCAAACTCTGTTCTCTACTCGTTTCCGACCTTCTCCTTCCCTTTATCCAATTTCTTGGCCACCGCTTCAACAAAATCATACAAGAACACTTGAATTAATCCTCTTCTCACTTTAATTCAAAAACAAAAAGAAAAAGGAGGTCAGATCGGAAGACTAATTAAACTAACTTTGTCAAGGACGAACTCTACCCTTCACAATTCTTTCTTCAACTAACCCAAAAGGTTCACTCAAAGAGCAAGGCAATAAAGAAAAAAGAAACAAAAGAAAGAAAAAGAGAGGGAGCACGGCAGAAAACCAAGAAAAAGCAAAAAAAATAAATGCCAAAACAAAGAAAGACCAAAGGGGAACAAAAGGGCAGCCGGTCAATGCTAATCCAAAGCCAACTATTCTCATTAATGCCATTTACCAAATTTAATACATGCATATCTTTTTAATCAAATACATATATTTAGATAGAACAAAACAAATATTCCATGCCACATGTCCACTCCCTACAATGCCACTTGTCACACTCCTACATTGCCATGTGTCACTCTCTCAAGCTGCCACTTGTCAATAATCCAAACTCCAAAACCCTTGAAACTCGCTTATGCATGCATTCTGCGGAAGGGTTCTGTCGCGCTCGCGACACTAAACCCGATAAAATATTGTCAGAACTTCTAGGGTCAAATCGGGTTGTTACAATCATTCTCATACACTTCACTATAACAAACTCACTTGCTTATACTTATCCTCATCGCTATACTCTTAAACCACTCCTTTTTAATCGAAATAACTATATAAATCATAACTTTTTCTTATTCATAACTAAACTTAAACTCATAAAACTGACTTAATTAAACCTCATAATTCTCTCCTCATCATATTTACGTTCAAATCAATCACATTCATCAGAAAAATCATTACTTTAACCACTAGTCAGAAACCAAAGCACGTACACTTCATATCCAAACCATTTACTTACAACATTTTGTACACGATTCGTTAATAGTTAAAAATATTCGGCACACATGCTACTTTCTTTACTCACAATACTCGTGTCTTACTCCAAAAATCTTTTCACATTTACTTACGTAAGATTCCAAAATATTCTTTCTACTTAACTCTAACTATATACACAATACACTTTCCTTAATAATTACTATGCTCTTAAATCACACACCTAATCTTAATATCAAATACTCATTGTGCACCCTGTCAGCTTTTTCTCCATCAAAACACATACACAAATGCTTCCCATGTGTGATCAAAGGATGATGATGCAATGAGGATGTGATGGTTCATGTATGCAATATGATACAGAAATGCAATTGATGTTATAATGATGTACTTTTTCCATCCCCATGGTTCAATATGTTTTTATTCAAATAATTTTCTGAGATACCTGACAGGCATACAGAGCAACACCATAATCTTATAAAATTCGAATATTCTTCATTCAGACACCAAAGCACCTATTCCCACAAGGTAACCATTTATCAATACACTTCAAAAACTTCCACGGAACCTTCTCCTTAACCACACAGTATCAAAACAAAATCCTATCAGAACCTTGATAACTGATCTAACAAACATATTCTAGATCGCACACACACATAACAATTCAAGGAAGGTAGATCATGACCTACCAAGCCAACACTTAACTAAACACTTCTCTAATTGGGAAAATCTCATTCCCAACTCAGACCTGAAAAACAAAATCATCCGCTTTGGCTAACGCTAAACTATATAGACACACACTTTGAAACACTTAGTCAACCAGAATCGACTAAACCGGGGCTCTGATACCAAATTGTAACACCCCCAACTCCCACACATAGCATATCGAAGGACAAAGAGCTATGGTGAGCGGAGGGTGCTACTAGACAAACACTCTTAGCAATAACGAAAAGTAGAATAATAAAATTTTTAAAAATAGAACCTTAAGACATGCACATCCTAAACCTATATCATCACCACACCATCATTCGCACTAGAGAATATTACAACTTATTACAAATGGTAATAAATGAACTTAATTACATTCCAAAAATAATAATAATAATTTTCTATAAATTTCTACCGACTTGTTGGCCAAAGTCATAGCGGATCGCTGCGCTACTCTGATCTCCTAACCTGCACGGAGAAACACTCGTGCTAAGCGATAATGCTTAGTGGGGCAAAACAAATAATATCCAGCTACATCACAGTAGTTGGAACAAACACATGCATAAGCAGTATATACATATATAAACATAAAGGAATAACGATGAAAATCATTACAAATTCATATCATTGTTCTGTTACGAAAAATTAAGCAATACACATGCATTTGAATCTATAAACCATACACATAAATACTTTATTACTTTTTAACTATAAATACATTACACATACTCGTTATATATTTAAATCATTTAGTTAACCATATTAATAGCTATACCTCATTAGTTACCAAAAATACATTTTACTAGTCAGAAAATATTAAGTCTTACCAATTCCCATTATTACTAATAAATCCAAAATCATGCAGATTATAGTATTAATGCTTAAGTCGAAACATTTCATTTATCAAACCTCTTACTTGTTCAAAGACTAAATAAAACACTTCAATTTTCAGATTTGGTTTGGGCTTGGAATAATTATTCTAAGCTTCCTACGTATCCCTATGATTGGGGAATCAAAACCACGTAGTTCTACAGAAAACCTTTGTACATACATATACCAAATAAATTCTAAATCCTTTCTTAACTTCGGTTATCTATATCGTTCTTACCACTTTATTTCCCATTAACTATAAATCAAAATGCAATTATCGTATTCTTCGAGAACCAACAAACAATACACAAGGATTCCTTACCAATATACTTACATTGGTCGTCCAAGCTAAGGTTCAGAAGACAAGCAAATACATAACATACCTGTGTTCTCAATTCAACATGTAAACGAATATATATTTATAGAATTCATTCACTAATTATTCAGCCATAACAAATATGCATATCAAATATTTTAATAATTCTTTACAAAGACTTCATACAGACAATCAAACCTTTAACCTTTAAACAGATTTATAACATGTATTATCCACATACAAATTCTCATGCAGTCAGTATTCATTCATAAATACTTATCAGAACAGACATTAACATTAAATTTAGGTACAAAAGCATTTTAGGTATCTGAAGATACCACACAATTCCACATGGTGTCCATAATGGATCCAGAACACATGATTGCGTAAAGCACAAGCTCAGGTGATATATATACATATATCAACACACATTCAATGCTCATTCACATATCTTTTACAAATCATTACAGAACTTATCAATTTATTCACATTCTTTTATTCTTTTAATTGCCTGCTAAGTTAAACGGGTGGATAAGCGAGTGAACACATGGCGGTACCCGTGGGTACAATTCGAAAAGCAACATGATATTTTTCACATTCAAAACATTTTCAGAGGTGATCTTAAACAAGATCCTTACACATTGAGGTTCGTGAGGAACCAAACGGGGACCTGATCAGGGTCCAAATAGAACAGAGGGCTGCAGCTAATGGAACTCTATAGGCATGCCTATCTATCCACGACTCGACTAAGGCAGGCTAAATTTCCCAAACCATTATTAAATTGATCACGTTCTCATATACATATACACGTTTCATTAAATACATTATAACATTCTTTTATGATTATATAGTCACATGCATTCATATATTTGCATATCATACGTGCTAATTACATTTATCATATTCAAAGCTAATCATATATTATCTCATGGATAAAATATTCATGTGAACATACTAAACATGACTATATTATTGACATCATGCACTCAGTTAGACTAAACAAATAAATTAGATGACTTTATACACATACGGCCATTAAATAATAATGGTAGACAAAAGTCTCATAATTCAAATATTAACATGCATAGAAGCAATTGAATAATTCATATTTTAATTCATAGAAGCATAACACAGGTGAGAAAATCATGCAAAGAAGAAATCTTTCAAAAATATTTTAAAATAGAGAGGGGACTGTCGCGATTGCGACCAAAGGTCGCGCTCGCCATAGTGGCCAAGCTTGCCCTGCGGACAAGGAATCGAGCATGAGTCATTCTCAGAGACACGACTTGTGAAGGCAAAACATAAAGGAACAAAGCGGGCGCAAGAGGGAAAGGAGACTGCCATGAGTCGTGCTTAGCAGCACAACTCATGCTCCAAGTGCACGACTCGTGCACCTGGTACACGAGTTGTGCACCAAGTGCACGAGTCATGCACTACCAAATACCCCAGGGACCATGGAACACACCAAATCGAACCTGTTGAGAAGTCAGGTATGACTGTCCAAATAAATGGCTCTCCTGGCCTACTGGTGGACTATCCTTTTAGACAACACAACATGACACAACATGATACATTCCATGGGCCTTGGAGATAAAGAATAGGATCCAAGAAATATGAATAAGAATATCTTAATGAGGAGAGAGAGAAAGCTTTAGAAACTCATTAGAAAGATAAACTAGGATTTTTTTTTTTATTTCTCAAAGTTGAAGCGTGATTCCAAATGGAATTAAGGTACATATTTATAGAGCTGTAAAGCTCCATCTTACCTAGTGCTTACATAATGCTTACATAATAAGATAAGGAGGAATCTCCTTTTACAAAAGCTTCTTTATTAAAGCTACTTTATTAAAGCGGGAATCTTTTAAAGATACTTTTACTAAAGCTACTTTAGCTAAAGTAACTTTAATCTTTATTGTGAGGATGGATGGCTTCCTGTGAAGGGGACATGTTCATGTCTTCAGGATCAGGATTATCTTGTGATATCCAATCAAAGTTATCCAAATCATCAAACTTGTCCTCATGCTTTGGCTTATGTTTCAATACAGAGAGAAGATCGAGAGTAGAATTGGTACCAGCATCATCTTGGCTTATACCCATATCAAAGTATGGGTCTTGGGAATCCTGGAATAAGAAATCAAGGTAATTGGGCTGGAGAGATGACTCAGCTGTGTTATAGGCAGGAGGATGTAATGAGGAAGATATTGCTAAGCTCACAAAGCATGGAATAAAGGGCAGTTTTGACAGCTGGATCTTCTAATCGGTCATTATTGTCAAATATTTCCCAGTGAAAAGCTTGTGGCTGGTCCCATATGGAATTTTGCAAAGGATTTCATATATATGGTCTATGGAAAAAGTAGATCACTGTATGATTTATTGCGTAGGACTCAGTCATATTCCACACCTGAAGGGATTGAATTTTTGATAGGAGTTGATGACGCCACCATGAGAGGGGAGCATACCATTGGAGAAACTGCCAGTGAAATGATGTCTACTGTGTAGGGTTTGTGAGGATCTCATAGATATCCATAAGTTGAAACAGGACGACATGAGTGTAAAGTACTAAGAGACACCAAAGGAACAAAAGTTCCTCTTCACAACTGGGAGAGTTATGGAAAACCTTAAAAAAGGATAGACTAAGGTTGATCAATAATGAAATAATTCTCCTGGGGTGAAATATTTCTCTTTTGTGAAAAAATGTGTAGGTAATGAAACATATGACGAGTAGCAAATTGCTTGATAACAGCAGGAGAGGTACGAGGACAATTAGGAGGAATAGACTCCGTCCTAATAGCTGGGAGATTAAGGTGAGGAGGTTGGCATTTCTGAGCATAAGGGTGAGGTTTATACTTTTCCATAGCCATAGTAAAAACCAGAGGGAAAGCAAAGATAGATTTGACAAGTTTAGGTTTTGCAAGTCGAGAGAGATAATCAGGAATGAGGTTCTTATCTCCTTTTATATGCTCAACTTGGAAGCTATACTTACTGAACCATTCAGCCCATCTGAGAAGTTGGTGATGTGGCAAAGACTTCCCTTTGAAGGAAAGTATCTTTAGAAAAGATGAGCAATCCATGATGACAGTAAAACAATGTCCAATGAGGTGGAATTCAAATCTTTTGATGCCATACTTTACAGCTAAGATCTCTTTGAAAGTAAAGTGATAATGGCATTCTGACTCCTTAAATTGTCCACTAGCATATCCACAAATGCTACGGACGTTGTCTTTTTCTTCTAGGGGCATTGCACCCCAACATTCATCACTAGCATCTGTCTAAAAGAATCTTTTGCCAGTGGAGGGAATGGAGAGGTGGTAGGTTTTGAGTGACTACTTTTATATTTTGGATTGATTGGGAGTGGATGACAGACCAAGGTGGAGGATGCTTTTTTAAAAGTTGGGTAAGTGGTCTGGTCATGTGACTGAAATGAGAGATAAATTGTCGAATGTAATTGGCAATTCCCAAGAAATGTTGAATTTGCTTTTGGGACAGATGACTATCTGGGAAATTGAGAAGTTCCTTTGCTAGATGAGGTTGTGGCTGGTAAGCACTATTAGCAAAATGCATTCCAAGAAAATCAATCTCATTTTTTACAAGAATCATTTTAGATAGTGAGAGCATTATCCCATGTTCCTTTGTGAGGTTAATAAAAGTCCGCAAGTGAGTCTGATGAGTAGGAACATTTGAGAAAAATATCAAAACATCATCAATGTAAATGAGAGCAAATGAGAGAATTGACTTGTAAACCCTTATCATGGTCTGTTGGAAGATAGAGGGTGCCGTCTTGAGACCAAAAGGCATAATAGTCCATTGATAATAGAAATTAGGAATACAAAAAGCTGTCTTATGACGGTCTGATGGATGAATTCCTAGTTGCCAAAAATCGGCTTTAAGGTCAAACTTGGAAAAGATATAATCATTATGTAAAAAAGGAGAAAGGGAGGAAATTTTTGGTAGAGGATATTTATTATCTTTGAGAAATGGATTAAGGGGAGTATAATCAATAACAAGTCGTTTCTTGCCACGGACTTGTTCAGAATGTTTGTTCACATAAAAAGCTTGACAAGCCCAATCTGATTGAGTGGGTTCAATTAGGTTTTGGGCCAGTAATTGAGAACATTCTTCTTGGGCCAAAGTGAATTTTTCAGGAGACATGCCAGGGTGAGAGGCCTTTGTTGGGTTAATGTCTTCAGACTTTTTAAAAGGTATGGCAATGAAAAACTCTGGTTTGGTCCACAAAGGTTAGGATGTTTGGATAGAAATTCAGTATGGGAAGTGGCACAACAATCTGCTTCAAGCTAGGCTTGTATATGCTGGAATGGGCCTGGGTCATATACAGTGAAAAGGGAATGGGTAGTGGTGTAAGGCTGGAAGTATTTTCTGTGTTTGAGTCCAGTGGGTTAGATCTGAAGATGAGGTAACTAATAAAGAGCATCAAAACCAAGAACAAGATCTTTTCCTGGAAGATCAGATCCTAATGCATGTATCCAGATAAAACAGTCAGGAAACAATTGAACTTTAACGGGTTGTTTGGTTTTTAGCTTAACAGTTAACACACCCTGATTTTCTGCTTGAAAATGCTGGGTATAAGGTTTCCAGAAGGAAGAAGGAAGTATCTTAGGATTAAGGATGGTATTATGGGCTCTAGTATCAATAAAAGCTATAATACTAATGGGATTAGAAAATTTGTCAGGAAAAACCTTTGCTGGGACTAGAGGAATAGGGTGAGAAGATAAAATGGATTTAGGAAGAGGTTCTGGTTTAGGTAAAGGATCAAGAACAGCAATATCAGTTATTGATTCATCTTCAAAATCTTCATCTGAGAAATCAGAATCAGAGTACTGGACTGCAAAAAGAGTATAAGGATCTGCATCATCATCAACAGAGAAAAGGGATTCAACATCATCATATTGAATGCTGATAGGAGAAGATTGTTGTATTTGTTGGATCAATCTTTGAGACTTTTTTCGATTAGGGCATGCCTTAGCAAAATGTCCTTTTTGTCCACAAACAAAACATTTATCTCCTTTTGGCTTGAAACGTTTTTTGCGAAAGAACCGAATCTTTTTTCTTCTTTGTGGAGGATGGTATCGGTGAAACTTCTTAGAAAACTGAGATGTCTTATGAGATCGACAAGAACAATCTTTTTTAGGAAAACATTTGATCTCTAAGTCTGGTCTTCTGCAAGCAGCTTGGAGTTGAGGATCTTTTCCCTTTTTAAGGGTGTCCTTAATTAGTTTCTGAGAAGTATAGAGATGGTCAAGAGTCATGAGTACCTTTTGATAAATCTAACCAAGAGAAAGAGAATTGATTTGAACTCCTTGCTCCCAAAGATAAAACATAGTGCTAGCAGCTAACTGCTCTGGAATGGAGGATAAAAATCCTTGTTTCAAATTTGGATCATTAGCACCATTTAGCATATAAAAGATTTTTGACATTCTTTTAAAATGCTTATCAAGATCTTTGCGAAGGAGTGAGCAACATTTCATCTTGAAATAATCATCACGTGCCGTTTCTTCAAAATCAGCTGTATTGCCAATGAATTCAGAATGAATCTTTTGTAACACATAGGCAATAGACTCAGATCTTACAAACTGAAGCTTTGAATATTCATCTAGACGAGTGAACTAATCTTGTAACCTTTCTGTAAAACGACAAGTGAATTCATGGATGATTGGCTCCAATGTTGTGATGTCAGGCCGTTTTGCTTGAAGATCAAGCCAAGCAAAGAATTCTTGAATCCTATCTCTCCATTTATGTCGAGGAATATCCTCGAGTTGAAACCAAGGTCCATTTGCTGTTTTTGAAACATGGAGTGGAGTACTATCAGCCATATCTTCAGGTTCATCAGCTTGATAGTGAGTAGTAGTACTCTCATCAGGAGGATCTGGATCTATTGGAGGATCTGCCATAAAAATTGGAAAATATTTTGATTATATTTCCTGGATCTTAGGACTAGAATCACTTTCGGATGAATCATCATTATCATCAGATTGTTCATCAAGGGTGGCAGAGGAGATAGTAGGAAGTGTTTGAAGAGCTTTCTATTTTAAAACATGGATAAGAGGATTTGGGTCTGAAGGTGGTTGAATCACGTGGGATGAAGGTGGTTCAGAGATTATAATCCCTTTTTTTCTAAGATGTAAAGGAGGAACAACTGGAAATATAGTTGGTGCAGGTGGTTCAGAGGTTGAAGGTATGAATTGAGTAGAAGAAGGTGTAGTAATGGGTAAATTAGGAGATCGTTTAGGCTGTTTATGAAATTGTTTTCTCATAAACAATTCATGAGAATAACCTAAACTTTCTAGTTTAGCTTGATTTGGTTCAGAATAAGGTGGGATCTGTATGAGAGGTTGGTGGGTAAAAGGAGTAAGGCTAGTGTTGTAAAAGGGAAAGGAAATTGTGGATGGGTTTGGGTTTGTAGGTTTAGCTAAATCTCTTTTAATTGTTGCAATCTCAGCTTTCAATTGGGTAACTTCAGAAGCCTTTTCCTTGAAAGTTGAATCATATACCCATTGAGCAATAGCAGCCATGAGCTGTTTATTAAGATCAACAACTTGATTTTGCAACTTAGAAAGCAGTTGATAAGTAGCAGCATTCTGACCAGTTGTGACGCGCGCCGAATCCCGGGGTGCCCCGAAGACCCGCTTTTAGGGCTTTCGAGAGAGGTTCATTAAAACTTGCAACGAATTACAAGTGCATCTATGTTGGGCAACAAGGAGGTTTCTTGGAGTCGCCACCTAATAGAACATTGGGAAAGGTCGTCTAGCCTCAGTGAGCCTAAGACGACGCATATATATCGATTTTGGGCTTGCTAGAGGGATCTTGGAGATCTCATCCCAATAGAACATTGGAATGATCCTCTAATCCCGTGGAGCCTAGGATTATTCGAGTAGGGCCTTTTGGTCATCAACAAGAGATATTTTGGAGGACCCATCCCAATGAAACATTGAGATGGTCCTCTAACCTCGTTGAGCCTAAGACCAGAGTGGGTTCGGGACTTCCCATTTATTCATACCTTGGTTAAGTTTATAATTGAGCTTTAAATTTAGAGTTTCATCCCATTTCTTATTCATTTTAATGTAGTTAATTAAATCGCAGGTTGTCCACTCAAGGAAAAGCGATAAATAAAACATAATCAATGTAAAGCACATGAAAGTAAATACAACAAAACTAGGGGCGGAATATCATGCATAAATCAGGATATTCATTAATGATGAGGACATTGGCCTTCACATGCATATTTTTAAAAAAACGTTAAAGGTGATGGTTTATTTGGGTATGAAAAATTAGGACATTGGTCCCATTTTTATTTAGGAAAAAATACCAATTTAATTAATAAAAAAACGGTTTGGTGATTTTCTTTCTAGCGCGCCTAAAATAAATAATTTTATAAGAAAATTACATAGCAAAATAAATGAAAAAAGCCAAATAAATAAAATATTACAAATGAAGCAAATGAATATTTAACCCCAAAATGAGCCTTTTGGATTTTCTCGCGTGCTCTCAAAAATGCCCAAGAGGGAAAAATAAGATGTGAAGTAAAAATAAAACACAAATAAAATGATGTTAGTAATTGAATCAATCAAATATAATAAAAGATAAAATGGAATAAAATAAGATAAAATAGCATGACATCAAAATGACAAGTGAATTAATATGTCAACAATTAAAATAAATGAGAAAAATGCATTATAAATGACAAACTAAATAAATAATGTGATTGAAATAAAATGTAACATGTTAATGAATTAATATATGAAAATATGCACATGATAATAATCACAATGAAAATAAATAAATAACAATAAATAAAATATGTGACAACGATAAAAAGAATGATAAAGAATAACGAATAAAAGATTGATGAAAATAATAATAATATATGACATGATTAATTACTATTATCACAATTAACATAAACCATTTATATGGCAAAAAGATTAATCAGAATTAATTAATTAATTACATGCTAAGAATAATGAGGAATTAAAACAAAATAAATTATTTACATGTTAGGAATCAAAAGAAATCAATGTTCGCATGAATAAGAACAAAATCATATAAAAACATATTAAATAAAACAAATATAACAATAATAAAATAAATAAATGGAAACAATAAGTAAATTAATAAAAACAATAAAACATACATGAATAAATTAAATATAAAAAAAAATACAAGAAAATAAAAATCAAGACCAGAATATTTACCCTCAGAGTTTCGGATTCGATAAAGGTAAAAAGGATGATCTTCTTGGAAAGTTGCTCGAAAAAATAATTTAGCAATAAAATTAATTACTTTTGTTTATGGGGGAAACAAAGAAATTAATTTGGATGCTTAAGAATAAAAAATAATTTCAAAGTGAAGATTAATTTCTTGTGTTTATGGAGACAAACAAAGAAATTAATTGGAATAATTAAGAATTGAAAATTGATTTTCCAATCTCCATTAAACCTTATTAATTAAAAGAGGAAATTTGAAATTTTTGAAGAAAAATTAAAGAAGAAGGAAGAACTCTGAAAATTCTGGTGTAAAAAAAAGTCAAATGGAGGCTCTCCTTTTAGGTTTTCATCCTAAAATATTTATAGGATGGAAAAAAATGCCCTCATTCAATTAGGGAAAAGAATTTTATTTTAATCCAATTTCTTGTGTTTTTAATGATAAAATCAGGTTTTATTAATTAATTATCTAAAAAAATGTTTTAGAATTTAATTTGAACGCAAAAACCTTAATTTGGGTGAAAAAACACGTTTTGGGGCGGAAATTGACGAAAAACGGCAAAATTGGGTGAGGCTGGGCGCTGGGGGGCGCGGAACGCGCGCGGTGCTTCGTACAAGCGGACATGCAGTGCTCCGTGCAAGCTTGCGAGCGCGAGCGCAGCGATGGGGGCGCTCGCCCCCAGCGCGCCGCGGCTGCCGCAAAGCGCCCAAAATTTTTTTTTTTTTCAAAAATTTTAAATTAAAATTTTTGACCCAAAATTAATACTTTCAAACTCATGTTTTATTTTTAATTTTTAAAACATATATTTTTTATTTTTTATTCCCAAATGGCAAATTTTCACAAGAAAATCATCACTTCCAAACTTTTTGCCTGTAAAAAGGCATCTTATCATCATTGGGTAACTCTGATTTGGATAGCCTCAAGACTTGGTGTCTACAGTTGCCCCCAATTTTTGGAAAACTAGTACACTAGTGCCTAGATGAGCCAAAATTCAGAGAAGAAAAGAAAGAGATGCGTACCTGAGGCAGCCCTCACCTTTTGCCATGTGGAATGTTGCGACTTATTGCTGCTGAGCTGTAGTGCTATCCGACTGTGGCTCATTCGTAATCTTGCCTTTCGTATTGTTGCGCTCGCTTCCGGTCGGCTTGCACGGCGTTTGCGAGATGCGGTGTTTTCTAGCCACAATCTCATTTACAATATGTTCTATCGCGAGTGCTCCGCTAACCTCGTCTCGGTCTGCACAGTAGCTGATCTGTCCCGTTGGCCTCGTCTCGGCCTGCACGATGTGAGGTGCAGTGTCTCTGTGACTACAACCTCATTGCGATCTGTTCCATCACTGGTGTCCCGCTAGCCTCGTCCCGGCCTGCACGGTGTCTGTGAGATATAGTACTTTCTGACTACAACCTCTGTTTGCGATCTGTTCTACCGCTGGTGATCCGCTAGCCTTGTCCCGGTCTACACGGTGTCTGTGAGATGCAGTACTCTCTGACTACAACCTCTGTTTGCTGTTCTATCGCTGGTGATCCGCTAGCCTCGTCTCGGCCTGCACGGTGTTTGTGAGATGCAGTACTCTCTGACCACAACCTTTGTTTGCGATCTGTTCTACCACTGGTGATCCGCTAGCCTCGTCCTGGCCTGCACGGTGTCTGTGAGGTGCAGTACTCTCTGACTACAACCTCTGTTTGCGATCTGTTCTACAGCTGGTGATCTGCTAGCCTCGTCCCAGCCGGCACGGTGTCTGTGAGGTGTAGTACTCTCTGACTACAACCTTTGTTTGGGATTTGTTTTACCGCTGGTGATCCGCTAGCCTCATCCCGGCCTGCATGGTATCTATGAGGTGCAGTACTTTTTGACTACAACCTCTGTTTGCAATCTGTTCTACTGCTGGTGATCTGCTAGCCTCGTCTCGGCCTGCACGGAGTCTGTGAAATGTAGTACTCTCTGACTACAACCTCTATTTGCGATCTGTTCTACCGCTGGTGATCCGGTTGCCACGTATCGGCTCACGCAGTGTCTGTGAAATGTAGTGTTCTTTAACTACAATCCCGTTGCGATCTGTTCTATCGCATGTGATTGAACGTTCTATCTTGGTAGCCGCTTTTGGGCTTGCACAGCATGACCTTGGTAATCTCCAACCGATCTGTGTAACGTCCTATCTGCTAACCATTATTCTGTCAGTGTAATATCTGCTAACCACCATCTGGTCAGTACAATATCTGATCTGCTAACTACCATCCGGTCAGTATAATATCTGATCTGCTAACCACCATCCGATCAGTACAATATCTTATCTGCTAACCCCAATCCGATCAATATAATATCTGATCCGCTAACCACCATCCGGTCAGTACAATGTCTATCTGCTAACCCCCATCCTACTAGTACAATGTCTGATCTGCTAACACCCGTCCGGCTAGTACAATGTCTAATCTGCTAACCCCCATCGGGCTAGTACAATATTCTGATCTGCCAGCCCCCATCCGGCTAGTACAATGTCTGATTTGCTAACCCCCATTCGGCTAGTACAATATTCTGATCTGCTGGCCCCCATCCGGCTAGTACAATGTCTGATTTGCTAACCCCCATCCGGCTAGTACAATGTCTGATCTGCCAACCCCCATCCGGCTAGTACCATATTTTGATCTGCCAGCCCCCATCCGGCTAGTACAATATATGCTAACCACCATCCGGCTATTGCAATGTCCGATCTGCTAACCCCCATCCTGCTAGTGCAATGTCTGATCTGCTAACCCCCATCCGGCTAGTGTAATGTCTAATCTGCTAACCCCCATCCGGCTATTGCAATGTCTGATCTGCTAACCTCCATCCAGCTAGTGCAATGTCTGATCTGCTAACCTCCATCGGCTAGTGCAATGTCTGATCCGCTAAGCTCCATCCGGCTATTGCAATGTCTGATCTGCGAACCCCCATCCGGCTAGTGCAATGTCTGATCTGCTAACCCCCATCCGGCTATTGCAATGTCCGATCTTCTAACTGTAACGCCCCCACCGTTGCCCCCGTTGGAAGGGTGCCGGCGGGCGCGCTACTCGATGCTCACTCACATAAATGCACACATGTACAATGCGGAAGCACACATTCATACAATGATGACATACAGAAATACAGCGTAAATTAAAACTTTGAAGAAACAGCAGCTGAACATACAATAACTCACATACATACATATAATCATTCAGCGGAAGCATAAGGCGAAAGATAAAATGAAGGATTAACTTGATACATAAATATAATAATGTTTACATAATCCAAAATAATATCCAAAACCTTATAGATACATCAGACAACAGGAATAACAAAAATCCAAAATACAGAAGCTGATCACATAACAAAACTTCTGACTGCTACGTGGCCGACCTTACAGATGCGCGACTCGAACAGAACCAAACCTGCCACCTGCACGGGAAGGAATCCGTGCTAAGCGATAAACGCTTAGTGGGGAGAACACACAAGAAACGTGGACGGCCATTCACAATGGTCGCCAAGGAATAACACATTCAAATGGAAAATGCGGATATTCATAACACATATATAATCGGACTTGCATAGCAAAGGCATTCATTCGAGAACTCACAATCATAGCCATATACTTATGTTAAAATAAGCCAAAGCAAAAGCAATACCATACATAATACAAATATCATCATGCGGAACTACATACAATCCCTCATGCATATACTTACTGGTTTCGCCGAGGTATCAGATAGCAACACTTCTCCATGCATAAACTCTTGAAAATTTACACATGCAATTATCATACCAAGGTACCCTTACTTTAATGGAACCCGTTCACATGCAACACAATTACCAAGCAATACTACACCCAACCATCATGCACCATTAAGAGATACTAAAACATACTTTTATCATGTCACAAGACTCATATGCTAAATAAAAACCCAGTGTATAGCATCAAACCACCACACTTCCACTGCGTAACTCTAAACCATACAATATCATGCCATGAATTGCAAACACACAACAACGTACCAAAAACACTATGATAACTGAACTCAAAGGAACATATAGCATATCATTACATTATGGCACTTGCACTTACCGGACGTCGATTCACATGCATTGCACCACAATAGGACAAACACTCGATCACACATTTAACCATAGTATTCAAAGATGCAAGCCAGCGTACTTATACATATTAGTTCGCATGCTTACACTCCCAACTAATCAATTAAATCCATTCACAATACAATATAGGCGAAAAAGCATATGCAAATACATACTTGAGTCACATCCGAACCACTCAAACTTTCATGATCGCATTCAGAAAGATAGCTGATTCACATTACTGAAATCTTACCCAAACGGTCATCATATTCTCATATTCATATCACACAAGGAGAACAGAATACCTGCTGACTCAAAATAGTGGATAACGAGTACACAGACAGTACTTTACGGGTACCAACCGACCACAAGGGTACCTTACGGGTACAAATCGAAAACCTTTTTGCTTTTTAAAACATTTCACTGAGAAGGGGATCTTAAACAAGATCCAAACACATTAAAAAGGATCGCGAGGATCCGAACACATAAAGGGTTCGCGAGGAACTAAGCGGGGGACCTGATCAGGGTCCAAACGTTCAAAGGGCTGCAGCTAAAGAAACTCTATTAGGCATGCCTAACTATCCACTAGACTGACTCGCGCAGGTCATGCATAAAACAAATCATGTTTTGAATCACATACTACATATATATATATATATATATATATATATATATATATATATATATATATATATATATATATATATATATCATCAAGCATAATCCAGAGTCAAACATAGAACAATATTTTGCCAATTATTAACAATGCATAATCTTAAACATGCTTGATACCAATTACACTTAAGCATGGCATATTATTTTGAGAGGAAGTTCATGAGTAAATGCATGCATAACACCTATCACATTTTAATGTAATAAGCTCATAAAAATAGTAACCATGAACATGGCATACAACTCACTTGCATTCAATATGCATCACACGATACGAATCACAATAATTAACATAGATAAGCCAAATCATACCGTTTAAATAAAACAATAGTCTAACAGAGATCCCATTACCAAGCATAACAGAGTCAAGTCTTGAGACACTATCATGCCAATGCTTAGCGATACAAAATCTTAATCATGCGATAGATGAGGATAACTAAATATAACCCATGCATAATCCACATTACATTAAAGCATAACACATTGAGATCAACTGCTAAAGCATAATAATGCATTCAGACATCAACCATAGTATTCAAATAAATTTGGCATAGCATAATACCCACGCATGCTGAGTTCATAACTTAAAGCATAAATAACTCATTCCAATATTAATTATAGCATTCCCTAATTAAGCATAGCAAAACATACCATTAACTGCTATGAGATATGAACAATGACATTAAATAATGTTTAAAACCAAACATAAGTAAAGAAGGAGTGAAAAAGAAGAAGATCAAAAATCTGCAAATTGGTGGACAGTAGCGTTTTACACAGCGGTATGACAAATCCATACCGCCGTGTAAGACAGTTACACGGGGGTATGGCGTAACCCATACAGCCGTGTAACATGTCCAACACGGTGCTGGACAGAGGCGGTTTACACGGCTATAAGGGAAACCCTTACCGCCGTGTAAAACTCCCAGTTCAGACATACCTGGGCAATAACGTTTTACACGGCGGTATTGGTATATCCTTACCGCCGTGTACAACTATGGCCTTGCATTATCTAAGGAATTTCCTCGATTCACACGGCGGTGAGCCAATTCCTTACCGCCGTGTGACTTCTGAAAATTCCAGAAATTGCAGAAATCACTCTAATTTCGAAACCAAAAACAACACACCTCAAAATTACACATTCCAAACTGTGGAATCAACCCACAAACTTACCATTCCGGCTCAACCTTCAATTACCATAGGCAAACACATACTCAACCATTCAATTAACCCAAGTAATTAAAAACTACAATCTAGCAATTCTCACACATAAATAACTTACAAAATCAAAATCTGATATTCACATATAAGTTCTAAATTCAACATGCTCAAAACCCCAAGTCTTAAACACCATTTAAACACCAAATATCATGCAATTCCAGAATTTCATTAACATATAAAATCATAAATACACAAATTATTCCCAAACAAATCATGCATAAACTTATATCAACACTTAATTTTCTGGAAATCACACACACAAATATACATCCATGATCCAAGAGGAAAGAGGGCAGAGACAAATCAAAACTCCAATGAAGAAATCAAACTCCCAAACATTAGCACACACTCAAAACACACTCCCAAACCTCTTGTTGCACAAACAGCTTCTCTCTTCAAGCTTCAATCTTTAAATCTTCTCTTTTCCTTTCCTTTGCTTCTTCTTATCACTAATCACTTGCACAAACAAAACCCACAAATTACTCTTTCTAAACCCAAACTCGAATCCAAAGCAAATCAAAACCAGAAGAGAAATAAGAAGAAGGAGAAGCAAATCCAAAATGCAGGAAACCCTAACCCCAACTTACCTCTTCAAAGCTGACCCAAAACTCAACCAAGGCACCAATAATCACCAACCACAAGAAGAACAAGGAGGAAGGGCAGAAATTAGAGAAGAAAAGAGAAGGAAGGGCTGAAGAAGGGAGGGGAACGGGAAGCACCCTTACCTGTATTCTCTCTCTTTTCTTTCCTCCTTTTCTTTCTTCTCAATTAATGCACATACCTACCAAGTCCACATGGCAGCCTCCTATTGGTCCAACCCAAAATATCTTGACTTTTACACTTTGGTCCTTTGGCAAACTCCACTTAATCCTTGGAAATCTTGCACTTTACTCACTAAGATATAAATTCCTCACTTGAACTTTAATTAATTCTTCAATCGGGTCCTTAATACTCAAATTCCATAAGCGCACATTACCAAAATATCCTCACTAAACCCAACTTAGCATGCACATTCCGAATAGGGCCATTTTGGGGTGTGACACTAACCCCCATCCAGCTAGTGCAATGTCTAATCTGTTAGCCCCCATTCGGTTATTGCAATGTCTAATCTGCTAACCCCCATCCGGCTAGTGCAATGTCTGATCTGCTAACCCCCATCCGGCTAGTGCAATGTCTAATCTGCTAACCCCCATCCGGCTATTACAATGTCTGATCTGGTAACCTCCATCCGGCTAGTGCAATGTCTGATCTGGTAACCTCCATCCGGCTAGTGCAATGTCTGATCTGCTAACCTCCATCTGACTAGTGCAATGTCTGATCTGCTAGCCCCCATTCGGCTAGTATAATGTCTGATCTGCTAACCCCCATTCGGCTAGTATAATGTCTGACTGTCGACCATCCTTAGGTCGGCATGGTGAACTGTTCGTCGCTTTCTTTGCTGGCGCTTATCCTGGACCTCTTCTTTTTACTACAAAAAAGGCAAAGTAAATGTGTAGAGTATATAAAAGGTGCATACCTGTGGCAGTACATACCTGTTGGGGCCGATGTCAGAGTGTGCCCCCGAAGGACGGTTGGTTGTTCCCCATTTTCTTGATTGCACTGATTGTGACATGCCAGATATCGATTCCTCTATCATCTCCAATGCAGCCACCTTGTTGAAAAGACCTGCATACTTCTCAAGAGGGTGAGAGAATTTGATCTTGAGCCTCTGGGATGAAAAAAAGATTTGAGATTTCTCAAAGAAAAAATTAGATTGGAAATTTTGTTATTTGCCTACAGGCGGGTGATTTTTCTATTTTGTTTTCGTCTTTGTTTCTATCTTTTTCTTGTTTTGTTTCTTTTGTGTTTTCACATTTTTGGATGCATTTGAACTTTTACAGTATATTGGATTTTCAAGGCCTTGAAAATATATTCTTCTTTTTGTTTTGTTCCGTCGTTTTGTCATTTTTCTTTGTGTTGTTTTTGGTTTGAGAGTTTGTATCTTTGTACATTTATTTTGTTTGAGAATTTGTACATTTGAATTTGGCTTTGATACACTTATTATGTGATGTGTGTGAGCATACATCTTATGATAGAGAAACTTACCTGATTGCCCCCGGCATGGCATACATGAATCTGATAATGTTAAGCTGAACTCATCTCTTGGATCATCTTTAAGCATGAGGTCTATTCGGACCCTTCATCTGAGCCATGTACGTATACAAAACACTGTGCACGTGTGTGGAATCATGTGTGTGCAATATACATACATTTGAATCCGGATTTTATATGCTTTATGTGTGGTGTGTGAGTGTACATCTTATGATAGAGAAACTTACCTGTTTGCTCCCGGCATGGTGCGCATGGAAAGGCTTATTCTTTTCCCTCTTGGGAGCAGGTCCTTGAGATTCTTCTCTCGTGAGGACTTCATCTTGACTATTGTGTGATGTGTACAAGCATACATCTTATGGTAGAGAAACTTACCTTGCTGCTCCTGGCATGGTGTGCATGAGTAGACTTGCTCTCTTAAATGTCTTTCTAGGAGCAGGTCCTTAAGATTCCATTCTAGTGAGGACTTCATCTTGACTTGATTGTTCGGCATGGATGAACGCCAATGTAGAGCTGAAATTGTACCTCGGCCCATTTCTACATTTGATTGCCTCCAATTAAAGTATGCGTGGGTAGTCTGGCTTTTTAATGGACCTTCTTTTCTGTGGATTTGCGGGATTCTGAATTACCCTTAGCATGGCGTGCATGAATAGGTTTGTTCTTCTGGGCATTCCACCTCTGTACATATTCACCTGATTTTATGGCAGATACCATGGGCGATAATGTTGAGCTGAACGCTCTCTCGGATCATCCTTGCTCAAGAGCATTCAAACCTTTCCTTCTGAGTTATGTGCACAACAACATATACAAAGGATTGTGTGTGTGCTTATGGAATCATGTGTGTGAAATATATACATAAAACTATATACACAAGACAGAAGCAAAGGACTAGTGTACAAGAATTGTGTGTGCATATCTATACGCGTAAAGGATCGAATGCACGTGAGATGCATGTGATATGTAAAAATGGATAGATCATATCCCAGGTGGTTAAGGGATTCGTTGATAGTACTGCTTGGCTACTCGTGTTGTCTGATGTCCCCGAAGCGTTGTCTTGGCTTTATGGACTCTGACCCATAATCTTTTCAAAGAGAACTGACCCGTACGTATCTTTGCCCCCCTGGTCAATGAGCGTTGTGCCCCCCAGGACTCTGAATCAAGATCTGTATTATGTACTACCTACCTAAAGGGAAGTTATTAGGAATACTGCCGCCTTATGACTCCACGCTTCAAAAGTCATTGTTTTAAAGGTAGTACGTCCCTTGTGGATTTTCACACTAGCTTTTCTTAGCGAGAAATGCGTCCCTTTGGGGATTTTCACATAACCTTATGCCTAATTTTTTCCTGGAATGGATCCAACGCACTCCATTCGTAGTTTCCTAGCCTTAGCTATAAATTGCCCTTTCGCCCTTGAACCATGCGTAGAGTAGGAGACCACCTTGGCATGACCCTGTTCGTCGGGGCTGTAGGGCGCACCTCTCCTGTGATGTCTATTTCCAAGCTTGAGCAACCTGTATCTATTGCAAGTCGATATAATCTTTGTGGTCCTTTTTGGAAGTCAAGAAAGATGGCAAAATACGAGCATGTGTAGATCGACGGGATTTGAACAAACCTTGCCTCCTAATAGCATTCCCTTGCCCCCTGATCAATTCTCTCGTTTCTTCTCTCTTTTTTCTCTTTTGCATTTAATAATTTTTTTTGTTTTTTGCTTTTTTTTTGCTCCCTGATTTTCTTTCTTTTAATAAGCTCCGCTCAAATCCTAAAGTTTACACATGAGCACACTTTTCGTCTTAACCATTGGGAACATTGTTGTTCAATCGAGTTGGGCATTGCATTTCAGTATGAATTTTGGTCCCGTTCTTACTTATGGATCTCCCCTTTCAACCATTTCTACCCATTTCAGCTTGAATCTTCCGAGCTTCTGTGTCATCTGTCCATGATTAGGATATGTTTGGGATAGCATGCTCGGTGGCTTCATAATCATCTTTTGGCATGTCTTCATGGGTCCAGCCAAAGACCTTTTTGTATTTTCTTTTAATTCTCTCAAATTTTCTCACTCTTCAAGAGTTATGTCAGTTGCCATCAAGATTTTCAAGGTTCCAAGAATAAATAGAGTTGCATCAATCGAGCTAATGTCAAATATAAATGGATTATGATCATGCATAATGAAATCGTTAAAAAATATCACTCAAGTGAAGGAAATTGATCAATTTATTAATAAAACTAAAAAACGTCATTAACATTATTAAAAAAGTTCAGAACTAAAAAGGAAAGTCTAATTTATCATCTTCCTCTCTCTGTAGATGCAGGTGTTATTGTCGACGGTCCATAATCAACTTCAGGGCCCATCCTTCCTTCCTTTGAGCTCCTTGTCGATGAGGCCTTGAACCCGTTCCCTCAAAGCTCGGCATTCATCAGTGTTATGTCCAGCCTGCTGATGATTGGCACAATATTGATATGCCTGATGTCCTGGACGCCCTTGGCTTTTAGAGGGTTTAGCTCATTTTGATTGCAACTTCCCTTGCTTAACAAAATATGCAAAATGCTTCGACAGAGGCTTTTCCACCTCCCTAGCCGGCATCTTCATGTCTCCACCACTTATTCTGCTGCCAATGCCATGACTTGGGCACCCTTCAATAATTCTGGACGGTTCAAGATTTTGAACTTGCTTCCTCGGGATTTTCCAGTCATCAAATAGACCTGTGGCATACTGATGAGGATCTATTGTCCCATAACCCACAGTTGGCTTAGTTAACCTCATCTGAGGGAAAGACTCGCCTAAACCAAAGCAATATTTCTGGGCCACTCCAGCCATCGGCACTTTTTTGATCTTCTGAATGCTGACGAAACTGTCACCTCTACATAGGCCACATTTTCTCTCCGAGTCTATGGTACCAAAGGCGAGCCTCTTGTTGGCAGCTTGGGCAGTAGCATGTTTGGATCGCTGAATTGCCTCCTCGAGGACGTCCATTCTTCTCTTGGGGCCACCCATCGTCGTCATCTTAAACCCCTCATTACAAACATGTCCTTTGCCTTTTTGCCTTGACTGCAGAACACAAGGCATCTTTCCTCTGGACCCGATTCCCGGCATATATACTATTGCAGCTAAGCCCTGTTTGCTCTATGGCATGGCAAACAAGTATGTTGTGCCTTGGTAGACGGTGTCATCATGGCAGCGAAGTCTTCCTTCATAGTCTTCATCCTGGTTTCAAATTCTTTCAGCCTGCTTTCTAAGTCTCGTGCTTTCCTATCCATTTCATCAATAATGAGGGCATGGGTTGCACCCTGTCTTCCTGATGGATTGGCCATGTTACTTTCTATCAAATATTATAAAAGGGGACGACTTGCCGTTCTCTGAGCCCACGTATTCTGCTCCTCAGAAAGAAAAGACAAATAAATTGCTGATTAGTCACCTGTCAGGACCTTTAGACCACCTGGAAAGATCTATGATGGCTGTAAAAGATACCTATTAGGATGATGCATGAATGACATATAAGATGCATGATCGTGCTATGCAACATCCACAAATCACATGCAAGCACATAGGTCCTTCCAACCTTGTTACTCCCACACATGAGGTCGTGTAGTCTCTATCCTAGGTGGGATTAGCCCATGGGTCAACCGGGGACCTGCTGGGCGCGTATGGTGCACGGTAAAAAGCTGACAGCATAAGCTCTCCTAACTAATGCACAGGTGCATGGGTTTTGACCATTGTGTATTTAGGCAATCCGAATAAATTGACATGGGCCAATCGGGGCATAAAAGCCTTTGGTTAGGTGACCAGCCAAATTATCTGGGTTTGTCCAATACATAATGATCCATATAGCAAGCAAGGTATTATGGTTCATACCACCTAGGGGAAATATCTATTGCCATTACATGGGCTTTGGTCAAAGGCGACGTTTTAGGTCTACCCAAGCATGGTCCCAACCAACGGGTGTAGACATCGGGTCCCGAGGCAGCTCAGACCGAGGTTACCCGACGATGAAAAACGGCAATCGCTCTCGAGCAAAAGATTAAAAATGATGAATCCCTTGTTGAAAACTTCTCTATTTTATTTTATCTTTTATATTTATATTTATATTTATATTTATTTTTATTTTCGTTTCTTTTGGATCCCGGTGCCGCGGGGTCCGTGCGATGCGTGCGGAGCGACATGTGTTGCCTTGCGGTGTTGCGCCCGCGGGGACCACCATGTGTGGCGCTCCCCTACGCGCTCGAGGAGCACCACGCATGACGCTCCCCTACGCACGCGGGGAGCACCGCGCGTGCTTCCAACCCCCGCGCGAGTAGGGGAGCACGCGAGGCTCCCTTCGCGCCCGCAGGGGGGCGTGCGGTGCTCCTCGCGTGTTGTCCGTTGGCGCGCGCAACACAACACACGCCTTGCCCCTTTTCTCGAGGGCTTGTGCGCGCGTTGTGCCGCGCAGCATGCGGCTGCCTCCTTGGCGTGTCGCGTGCTAAAAGGCACGACACGCGGTCTTGTACCAGGCTACTGTAGCCCGTCTTCTTCCTCCAGAGCAATTTTTTGTCGGATTTTAGCCGTTTCCAGTCGGTTTTGAGGGGCATTTTAGGGGTTTTAAACCCAGAAAAATGCCCTAAAAAACCCAAGTATAAAAAGAAAATGGGGAGAATTTTTGGGGGAGGTTTTTTCGGGGAAGCATAGAAGGAAAAAACCCAGAAAATTCTTGAGAAAAAAAAACTTTTCTTTAAGAGCAAAAAAAATCATCGGAAAATTAATCTTGAGTCCTAGAAATTAATTCTTGAGGTTCGAGTTTTAGTTTTCATTAATCAGTGTTATTCAAAACATTTAAATCAAATTTCTTCTTATTTTTATCTGAAGCAAATCGACATGAGATCATCAATTCTTCATTTTTGTTGCAAATATAATATTTCTAAGGGTAAATATCTGAGCTGAAATCTCTTAATTATTTTTTTTCTTTTGTTTATATTTATTCATTTTCCTGTCGTAATATATTCATTGTTGTAATATTTGTTGTATTGTTCTTCATTTTTTTTCATCTATTTCATCTTCGTTTGATTTTTATTGTTGTTGTTAATAATATGTTGGTTTACCTTTTTTTATTCATAACCCATGACAAAGGCCTACCCAAATTAGAGAAGTACCTCTGATTCACGCCTGTTGCAGACACCTCGACTGTCTTTCCACCTCTGTTACCACTGCTTGAACCTGCTGACCTGGCTGTCCCTTGATTGCTGTAGCCCTTCTTGGCATAGGACTCACTGTTTACCCTCTTGGCCATATATTCTCCTTCCGCTTCTATGGTAATGTCTTTTAAGGACTCCCAATCCTTCAGCCCCTTCATCTTCAGTTCGTCTCTCAAGTATGGGCTGGCATTCCGAATGAACAACCGAATCTGATCAGGAGTGTCTGGCTTGCGTTTCATCTCCATAACTCGATTTCTCCACCGAGTAAGGTACTCGTGGAAGGACTTTCCAGACATCTGCTGTAATAACTCCAGATCCTTCAAAGTAACTTCCATTCGAGTGCTGCAATCGTACTGCTTAAGGAACTCCTCAGTCAACAAGTCCCAGTCCTCTTTGGACCTTCTGTCCAGTCCATAGTACCAATCAATAGCAGCTCCTGTGAGACTCAAGCAAAATTACTCTATTTTCTGCTTTCTTGTTAAAGTTGTACCCTTCATGACAAGTGAGTACTGCTTGATGTGAGCAGTAAGGTCAGAAGTGCCATCAAATTTTGGAATATCGGGCATCTTAAAGTTCTGGGGAATCAGGTCATCCCCATCCAGCTCTCGGTCCTCCGGGTTCATTCCTCTCCCTACAGTCATCATCCTTGCCATGGCCTCAAATTTCTCTTCCATTTTTCTCCACATCACCTCCTCCAATTTTAGCGACTTTCCCTTAGCTACCGCATGCTCCTCTTGCTCATCTTCCCCAAAATCAACCTCGGACCTAGGGCCTTCTCCGCGCTCGATGGGTGCAGGCACTCTTTGCTCCATAGCAGGTTGGTCGACCACAGGTTGGTTAATTACAGCAGGGGGATCTTCTCTAATGACCCCTTGTTCAACTGGCACTCGGATAGGGGCAGCAGCAGCTTGTTGCCCAGCTATGGTGGTGGCTAGGATGCCCATCATTGCAATCATTCGGGCCTCAAACTCCTCCATTCTTCTTCCTACTTCCTCGGTAATTATTACCCGGGTTGCATCAGACTCATTCGATGGATTGGCCATACTTACGTCTGTCGATGACTCAGAAGAAAACCCCTCTTCTATGAGAGAATCTGAACTCTGATCCGATACTAACTCTGGTAACCCCAAAAGCGAAATCCTTCTTAACCGTCTGTCGGGACCTCTAGACCACCTAGGAGAATTTATGATGACTAAAAGAAAATATTACGTTAAGATGATGCGTGATTAAAAATGCAGTGCATGCTCGTGCTGATGCTGTAACACCCCTACCCATACGTAGGCGATCCCATCCGATAAGGAGTGAGATGCCGTATGAGTCAAGGTGCCACCAAAAAGATACAAAGCAAATTATACTTTCATACATAACATACATACCGAAATACGGGATAATTAAAAACTTTAGGGGAAAGGAAAGCAATAGCTGATCATGCATTAATATAATAAATCATTACAATAATGTTCTGATCAACTAGCTGATACAAAAGATATTACATAACCAAAATATAAGTACAAAAGCAGAAGCTATAACCAAAAACTGATACAAGAGAGTTCTATACAAAAAGAATCATCAACGATTACAAAAACTAAGCCCTACACTAAAACCTCCTGTGTTGCCTTGACGGCGGCGACTCTCTCAAAGCAAAACTTCCTCCGCACCTGCACGGGTAAAAACACCGTGCTAAGCGATAAACGCTTAGTGGGAAAACACACATAAAATATGGACAACCATTCACAATAGTCGTCAAGGCATAACACATTCACAATGGCAAATGCAATAGTTTATAACATAATCCATATAAACATGCTCACAATTTAAAGCCATACATTCCGCATCTCAAAATCATGTCCATTCCAAAATAACAAACATACATCTCATCATTATACTCATTCGGATATCACATTTATATAGCCAAATCAAAGCTGAGCAAACAAATCGAACACCTGCTGACTCGAGGTAGTGGATAACGAGTGTACTGAGGGTACCTTACGGGTACGAATCGATTACTGAGGGTACCTCATAGGTACAAATCACAAGTCATTTTCTTTTTATTATTAACACAACATTTTTACTGAGGGGACCTTAAACAAGATCTAAATACTGAGGGGTTCGCGAAGAACCTAACGGGGACCTGATCGGGGTCCAAACTGAATTTAGGGCTGCAGCTAAAAGACTCTATTAGGCATGCCTAACTATCCACTTACTTGACTCTAGCAGGTTATGCGTCATTCAAATTATGATTTCAAGTGTAATCTCATAATAATACTCACATTCATATTAATGAATCATAAACAGAACATGCATAACCCAAATTCTGTTTTAAATCACAATATATAATTTAATCATACTGTGACGCGCGCCGAACCCGATTAAACCCAGCAAGGGCCCTCCTTCGAATCCGCTTTAAGATTCGAGGTATGAAGGTTCGCGTCTTTTGATCATGGGCGCCATGAGACATCATCGGTGTATCCCTCCCAATAGAACATTGGGGAGAATAACCTAGCCTATTGACGCCTAAAGGCACCTTTGAGGTATTTGGAGTCGCCACCCAATTTGCAAGAAATTGGGAAAAGGTTTCTCACCTCTATTGGTCTAAACCAGAGATATGGTGTCCGGAACTTCCCTCTTATTCATACTTTGGTTAAATATAAATGGGTTTTTAACTTCTTAAAATTATATCTCTCATCTCACACGAGCGATGCATTAAAAGTAAAAGCGCATTTTCAAGCACGTAAAGGAAGTAAATAAAAGCGATAAAGCAATAGATAGAGAAAGCAATAAATGAAAGCGGTAAACACGCAAGCACGCAATTACAATAGAAATAGGGGCAGAATACAACCCCAATAAAAGGAGATTAAAGATGTAAGTGGGACGGAATACAATCCCCAAAAGATAAATAAAGTTGCCCCAAAAATTAATTACAAGGGCCCAAAAGAAAATAATGTACATAACTTTAAACACTCACGCAAGATCAAAATAAAAGGCCATACATAAATCGGGGCATTATTTAAGGAACATTGGTTCCTTCGCACTTGTTTGAAAATTAGGAACATTGGTTCCTTCGTTTTAATTTGAAGAGGGTTCGAAGAGTCATTTTTGATTTGCTTGAATTAAAAAAACCGGGATGAGTGATCCCATTTTTGTAGGAAAGTTGACTCTTCGTTTTAATTGTGATATTTTTATTGTCGGGCTAAAATAAAGGACATTGATCCCGATTTTATTAGTGAAAATTCCAATTTAATTATAGAAATATTTTTGTGATTTTTTATCGCACGCGTGCACGAATAAAATATATATTTACAAATAACACGACATAAAGAAAGGGTTAAGAAAGGTCTCACCGAACCGGAGTACCCGCCTACGCGTCGCGACCCATTCGGGGAGTCGCGGTGACACCCGAACAACCCGATTCAAATTAAACTCATACAAAGGTTAACATCAAAAATATTAGTAAATATTCAAAGTAAATGAACCAAGCAAATGCGAAATGTAATAATAATAACAATGATAGTAATACAACAAAATGAATTAAATTATCAACGGTAAATAACAAATAATCATGGCAATAATAATAAATGATAATAATAATGTTAATAGAATATTAATAGCAACCAATATAATAATAAACATAATAATAATAATAATAATAATAATAATAATAAAATAATGCGGAATATTAAATGATAACAATGCTAACTAATTAATTAATTAATAATAATAATAATAATAATAATAATAGGATGTAGAAAACGGGAAATAAGTTAATAACATATACTATAATAGTAATAATAGTGATAATAGGATGGTGAGAATGCAAACAATAACAATATATATACTAATGCAAATGAGGCAACGACATAGTAAAAATAATAATAATAATAATAATAATAATAATAATAATAATAATAATAAGGAAAGAAAGAAGATAACGACAAATACCAAGAATAAAGCTAGTAAAAAGGGAAACACAAATTAGACTACAAAATGATAATAATAATAATAATAGTAATAATGATAATAAGTATATTAACACATTAAAATGCTAAAAGTAAATAATAGACATGATAATAGTAACAAAAATAATTTTAACAACAATAAATAATGTACAAGAAAAATAAAAGAGAACAAGTCCAGGAATGTTTACCCTCAGAATTTTTAGATTGGGGAAACGGTGTCCCGATCGATTTTCCTTGTCGGATTTGTGGTGATAAATACTTGAAGAAAATGTAGAAATTAATATTTTGAAATAATATCAGGAAAATATTTTGATGAAAATATTTTGGTGGATGATTTGAGCAAAAGAAAATTAATTTTCCAAGCTCAAATCACTCAATAAAATGGATGGTATTTTTTTTTTGAAGAGCAATTCAATGTTAAGACTTGAGAAAAAGAAGGAAAAGAGAAGCTAAAGAGCCCTGCTGGAGAAAAAAATTGAAAGAAAACCCTTGAGAAAAATAGTTGCCGTCCTCCTCCAAAATGAGGGCAAAATTCTATTTAATTTTTGTCTTGGTCAAAAATGGCAAAAGACAAAAAATCTTTTATTTTTAGTTAATCTAAAATATCACAAAATGGTGAAACAAGTCAGACTGAAAAAAAATCAGACTGAAAACAGCGAGAAAAACAGACAGGCGAAGACCAGGTCGCGCGGAGAGGGCAAGGGCGCGCGCGGCAGCAGCCTGCTGCGCGCGTGGTGCCCCCGCACCGCGCGCGGCAGGCAGCTGCCTCGCGCGCAGGGGCTGCGCGCGAGGCAGCCTGCCTCGCGCGCAGGGGGGGGGGGGGGGGGCGCGCGGCGCCCCCTGCCTTGCGCGCAGGGGGGCGCGCGCGAGGCCCCTGCCTTGCGCGCAGGGGGGGGCGCGCGGCGCCCCTCGCCTCGCGCGCAGGGGGCTGCGCGCGAGGCCCCTCGCCTCGCGCGCAGGGGGCTGCATGCGAGGCCCCTTGCCTCGCGCGCAGGGGGCCTGCGCGCGAGGCGCCTGCCTTGCGCGCAGGCGCCCCTGCGCGCTTGGCGGCCTACTGCGCAGGCGCCCCTGCGCGCTGGGGCAGCCTGCCGCGCAGGCAGCCCCGCGCTGCCGCAGACGGCCTTCGCGACTTCTTTTTTTTTTTTATTTTTTATTTTTATTTTAAATTTTAAATTTTTGACACAAAAATAATATTTTTTTTTACTCCATCTTAATTTTAATTTCCCCAAAAATATATATTTTTTAATTATTTTCCGAAAACACACTTTTGACAAGGGAACGATCAATTCTCACATTTCTTGCCGAAATCGGTCTTCTATTTCATCATCGGGTAATCCTGATCTTGGACCGCCTCGGGACCCCGGTGTCTACAGTTGCCCCCAATTTTGGGGAACTTAGAACCTAGGTGCCTAAGTGAACCAAAATTCAGAAAGAGAGGGAGAGATGCGTACCTGAGGCGATCGCTGTCCGGGACTTGGTCTTGCCAGCTTGTCGGCATCATAGGATTACTACTGGTCACATGATTGAGGAATGTCAGCTTGTCGACGTGAAACCATGGCTGAGCGGCTGGTAAACACCAGTTTGTCGGTGCGTGAAGGCGTCAGGCTTTTAAGAACGCGGTTGATGGAACGCCAGCTTGTCGGCGTGTGAAACCACGACTGAGCGACTGATAAACACCAGCTTATCGGTGTGTGAAGGCGCCAGACTTTGGAGAACATGATTGATAGAACACCAGCTTGTCGGTGTGTGAAACCACGGCTGAGCGACTGATAAACACCAGCTTGTCGGTGTGTGAAGGCGCCAGACTCTGGAGAACATGATTGATAGAACACCAGCTTGTCGGTGTGTGAAACCACGCTGAGCGACTGATAAACACCAGCTTGTCGGTGTGTGAAGGCGCCAGACTTTGAGGACGTGATTGATAGAACACCAGCTTGTCGGTGTGTGAAACCCGGCTGAGCGACTGATAAACACCAGCTTGTCGATGTGTGAAGGCGCCAGACTTTGAAGAACGCGATTGACGAAACACCATCTTGTCGGTGTGTGAAACCACGGTTGAGCGACTGATAAACACCAGCTTGTCGGTGTGTGAAGGCGCCAGACTTTGACGAACGCGATTGATAGAACACCAGCTTGTCGGTGTGTGAAACCACGGCTGAGCGACTGATAAACACCAGCTTGTCGGTGTGTGAAGGCGCCAGACTTTGACGAACGCGATTGATAGAACACCAGCTTGTCGGTGTGTGAAACCACGGCTGAGCGACTGATAAACACCAGCTTGTCGGTGTGTGAAGGCGCCAGACTTTGAAGAACGCGATTGATGAAACACCATCTTGTCGGTGTGTGAAACCACGGCCTGAGCGACTGATAAACACCAGCTTGTCGGTGTGTGAAGGCGCCAGACTTGGACGAACGCGATTGATAGAACACCAGCTTGTCGGTGTGTGAAACCACGGCTGAGCGACTGATAAACACCAGCTTGTCGGTGTGTGAAGGCGCCAGACTTTCCTGCGAAATCAAAAGAGACTTGTATGCAAGGGTAAGTTATGCATGTGCATATGCATATGTTATGTAAGATGCAGGACAAGGATTCATCCGAGTGGATTTGGAGTCGAAGCCGGTTTGGTCATAATTTGCAGCAAGATCGGTGCCCCCCCGAATTGCTTTTGAATTTCATGCCTTTAGGGGGTTATGAGGCTCTCCTCTGATACCTGTAGTCATTATTTGAAGGTAGTGCGTCCCTCATGATTTTCACACTAGCTTTCTTAGTGGGAGATGCGTCCTTGTCGGATTTTCACATAACCTGTGCCTTATTTTTTGCCTGGAATGGACCCAACCCATCCAGCGGCTTTTATTTATTTCATTTTTTGTAGGGCAGACTGCCTGTCGCCAGGTTTTCACCCTGCCCTTTGGCCTAACTTTTGCTTAGAGCGCCGGTCACGGTTTTCATCTCTAACGCCTTTTTTTTTTTTTTTTTAAGAGAAGTTGGAGTGTTGCGAAAGGCTTTCGGGTATAATTGGCGATGTGCTTATATCTCAGGCTTTGGTTGTATGTGTTTGGCTCTTTATTAGGAAGGTGCTGTAGGGTTGGCTTCACAGTGGGTAGCAGGATGAGATGACTGAAGTGCCTGAGTGGTGAGAATGGTAGAGGGTAGATAGTTGTTGTAAAAGGTCTTTCAGGCACAATCGGCGTGTGTTTGCGTCTTAGGTCAAGGTTGTCTGAGCTTGGTTTTCTATCATGAGGGTGCTATAGAATTGGCTTCACAGTTCATAACAGGAGGAGCTGACTGAAGTGCCTGAGTGGCGAGAGTGGCAAGGGGTAGATGGTAGCAATGTGTTGGTTTTCATACCTGACTGAGACAACTTTGAGTGTGCAAGATGAACTGCTCTGGTCATACCAATACATCTTTGCATAAATGCCTATATTTCAATCTGATTTCATAACACATGATCACTATTTGGCATTAACTCGAAAAATATGGGACATCATCTAATCTCGGGATAGATCTTGAGAGCATCAAACTCCTGTTATCAATCAGCCCTCGCGGGTTTTCTTGATTGAATATTTTCTCTTTTTTTTTTTCCTTTGCCATGGACCCTCTTTCAGTCCGTCAACGTCAGTTGAATTTCTTTCATCTCTATTGGCCGGAGAGACCGCTGCTTCCGGGAGTGGTTCCTCTTGATATCAAAGTTTTGGTCTTAGCCCTCGCGCAGACTGGTTGAGGTGATGGGTTCCTTATTTGGGGGTTGAATGCGAAGTTTCATGTTTGGCCTTTATTGCTTTAGTGGTTCAACCCTGGAATGGCCTTTCAATGGCTGAGACAGGGTGACAGGTTGGGCTTGGATGATCTGGGGTACTTTTATCGGTTTTGGTGGTTTAAGCTTTCGAAATGGTTTTCGACGGCTGGGATTGGGTGGATGGTTTGGGGGGTTTTAGCCCTTTTGGTCCTCTTCAGTAGCTAAGAAGAATGGCAATGTGCAGGCATGTGTAGATCAACGGGATTTGAACAAAATTTGCCCCCAAATAGCATTCCCTTGCCCCCTAATCAATTCTCTCTTTTCTTTACACCCCAATTTTTTTTTTTTTTTTCAACCCAATTTTTTTTTTTTTACCCAAATTTTTTTTTTACCCCAATTTTTTTTTTTTTTTGCTCAAGCTTTGCTCAAGTCCTGAAGTTTACACATACGTGCACTTTTCATCTTGACCACCGGGACCATTGTTGTTCAATTTGGTCGGGAATTAAATTTTGGTAAGAAATTTAGCTATGAGGGTCTTGGATGGTTAAGGGTCAGTCATAATCGGTTCTGGAGTACACATTTCGAATGGGTCGAGAGAAAAAAGGTCATATGGCTTGGTTCTGATGGGTTGTATATTTCTCATGGTGGTTTTGAGTTTTATTTGTCCGACTTTTGATGTAACTTTCGAAGTTCAATTTTATTCGGCGACACCATATGTAGCTCAGGTGTTGTGGATGTGAAGAAGTGCCTTTCAAAATTTGGTTCGTCGTCATGTTGGCAATGGAAGGTAGTCTGGTCTTCTGAACGTCCTTGTTAATCTTTGACATGTCATACCAGGTCCAGGCAAAGGCTCTTTTTTTTTTTATTCTCTCAAAATTATCCTCTCTTCAAGAGTTATATCAGATGCTACCAAGATTTTATTTGGATTCCCCAAAGTTCCGAGACTAGATGGAGTCTTATTAATTGGGTTAACGTCAAAATGAATGGATGCATCGTGATCATGAGAAATGAAATCAAGGAAATATCGCATAAACAAAACAGAAATTGTTCAACATGTTACAATAACCAAATTGTCCTAAAAGAGTTCCGGAATTAAAACAAAAAGAAATAAAGCATCATCCAGATAGCTATTTCCTCCTTGCTTGTCATCGTTGCTGTAATCAGTGATCCTTCACCCTCATGGACCATTCCCCTCATCTTTCTGTTCCTCGTCAATCAAGTGTGAGACTCGTCTCCTCAGAGCCCGGCACCCATCAGTCTCATGCCCAGTATGCTGATGGTAGGCGCAGTACAAATCCATCCGGTGATTGAGACACCTATGGCCCCTGGCGGGCTTTGCAAGTTTTGGCCGTAGCTTCCCCTTATCGATAAAATGAGAGAGGTGCTCAGATAAAGGCTTATCCCAGATGGTATAGTGATCTTGAGTGGTTCTAATGTTCGGGGACTTGGTGGCTCCGATATCCCCCGCACTGTTGTCACCGAGACTTAAGCTTTCCTGGTTGTCTCTCCTAGTGGCATTGCCCCCTCCTTCAAGAGCCACCAGCTGCTTACCAGTAGCAGGGTCTTGCACTTGATCTTTTGGGGTTTGGCCATCACCCCTCTGATATCTAGCGTGTCGACGACACCTCCTAAGCCCCCGATTTCTGGATGGGTTGGTTAACCATAAGCGCAGGTCCCCCTCTCTATCTTGAGGAAAAGATCCGCCCATGCCGAAGCAAGCCTTCTGAACTATTCTAACTGTTGACGCTCCCTCTATCTCTTGAGTGCCAGCACAGATGTCGCACCTAGACGGTTGACCTCTTTTCTTCAAGTCCATAAAGACCTTCTCTCGAGCAGCCCGGGCAACTGCAAGTTTAGACTCTGCAATTTCCTCTTTAAGGACATCCATCTTTCTCTTTAGGCCCCGTGTCACCGCCAAAAGCCCATTCTCTGAAACATGCCCCTTGCCTTTTTGCTCAGCTGACAGAGTGACAGGTGACTCTCCTACAGGTCCAGTCGGTGGTGGGTGTATTCCCTTGGTTGGATCATTCTCTTTCCGTAACACAGTGGGAGCAGCAGACTGTTGTTCGACAGGTAGCACCATGGCGGTGATCAGATTCTCTATAGTAGTTGTCGTCTGAGGTTCAAACTTTTCAATCCCACCTTTTATCCCCTTTATCGCGCTATCCTCTCCCTTGGGGACTTCATTCGTCACAGCCTGAGGAGTTACCTGCTCATCCTCTTTCTCCACCATGAGATCATCTTTCAGACCAAGAATTCTTCTCGGCTCGAGAGGTGTCGTAGCTCTAGGCTCAACATCTGGTTGTCGTACGGTAGGGACTGCTATAGGAGCCTCTTCCAGAATAGGCGATTCAACTTGTTCAACAGCAGGGGCCACAGGAGGTTGGCTGGCATTTTGTGTCATTTGGGCAACAATGTTTTCTATCATGGCCAATATCCTCCTTTCAAAGTCCCCAAGCCTCTTATCCAGATCTTTCATCGTCAAAGCACCGGTCTCTCGAGGCAGTTCTGCCATCGAAGATGATTCACTAGTCGCTGAGAGTGGCTCAAAATCCCAAACAGGCACTAATTCTAGCAATCCAAAGGGCGAGTTTGTCGTCACTAGTCGATCGTCAGAATCTCTAGTCCACTCAGATGAATCTAGGATGGCTGAAAAACTCAAATGGTTAGCATGATGCATGGATGACAGTTATAATGCATGATCGTGAGTTATGCAGCATTTCGCAACCACATACAAGCAAATAGATCCTTCCAACCTTATCACTCCCACACACGAGGTCGTGCGGTCTCTTTCCTAGGTGGGCTTCATCCAAGGGTTAACAGGGAACCCATTGGACGCGTATGGTGCACGGTGAAAAACCGACAGCATGACACTCTTAATCTAATGCGCATTCGTATGGGTTTTGGCCATTACGTATTTGGGCAATTCAATTAAACCAAAGTGGGCCCAACGGGGCATGAAAGCCTTTGATAAAAGACCACTTGATTTGCTTGATTTTGTTTAATACGCGACGGCCCATGTCACAAGCATTGTATTAAGGAACATACCACCTAGTGGAAGTTTCTATTTGCCATTTAGATGAGCTTTGGTCAAGGTGATGAAACTTTTAGGGCTACCCAAGCATGGTCCGCGCCAACGGGTCTAGCTCATCACGAGTATAACGACCGATCGGGTCTCCATTTTTATATACCAAAAGGTACAAGGCTTGGGCTGGTGATTATCCTTAACACTTCCCTACAATGAGTGAAAGTAGGGTCGTGCTTCGGGAACGCACCGGGGCAAGATAGGGACCAACTAGCGTAATTCTAAGGCTCTAAAATGAGATGCAAATTTGATAAGAGATAGAATTTTAAGTTTTAAAAACCCAATTATATATTTTAACCAAAGCACTTTCGGAGCAAAGTCTCAAACACAAAGTCCCCAGTGGAGTCGCCACTGTGACGCGCGCCGAACCCGATTAAACCCAGCAAGGGCCCTCCTTTGAATCCGCTTTAGGATTCGAGGTATGAAGGTTCGCGTCTTTTGATCATGGGCGCCATGAGACATCATCGGTGTATCCCTCCCAATAGAACATTGGGGAGAATAACCTAGCCTATTGACGCCTAAAGGCACCTTTGAGGTATTTGGAGTCGCCACCCAATTTGCAAGAAATTGGGAAAAGGTTTCTCACCTCTATTGGTCTAAACCAGAGATATGGTGTCCGGAACTTCCCTCTTATTCATACTTTGGTTAAATATAAATGGGTTTTTAACTTCTTAAAATTATATCTCTCATCTCACACGAGCGATGCATTAAAAGTAAAAGCGCATTTTCAAGCACGTAAAGGAAGTAAATAAAAGCGATAAAGCAATAGATAGAGAAAGCAATAAATGAAAGCGGTAAACACGCAAGCACGCAATTACAATAGAAATAGGGGCAGAATACAACCCCAATAAAAGGAGATTAAAGATGTAAGTGGGACGGAATACAATCCCCAAAAGATAAATAAAGTTGCCCCAAAAATTAATTACAAGGGCCCAAAAGAAAATAATGTACATAACTTTAAACACTCACGCAAGATCAAAATAAAAGGCCATACATAAATCGGGGCATTATTTAAGGAACATTGGTTCCTTCGCACTTGTTTGAAAATTAGGAACATTGGTTCCTTCGTTTTAATTTGAAGAGGGTTCGAAGAGTCATTTTTGATTTGCTTGAATTAAAAAAACCGGGATGAGTGATCCCATTTTTGTAGGAAAGTTGACTCTTCGTTTTAATTGTGACATTTTTATTGTCGGGCTAAAATAAAGGACATTGATCCCGATTTTATTAGTGAAAATTCCAATTTAATTATAGAAATATTTTTGTGATTTTTTATCGCACGCGTGCACGAATAAAATATATATTTACAAATAACACGACATAAAGAAAGGGTTAAGAAAGGTCTCACCGAACCGGAGTACCCGCCTACGCGTCGCGACCCATTCGGGGAGTCGCGGTGACACCCGAACAACCCGATTCAAATTAAACTCATACAAAGGTTAACATCAAAAATATTAGTAAATATTCAAAGTAAATGAACCAAGCAAATGCGAAATGTAATAATAATAACAATGATAGTAATACAACAAAATGAATTAAATTATCAACGGTAAATAACAAATAATCATGGCAATAATAATAAATGATAATAATAATGTTAATAGAATATTAATAGCAACCAATATAATAATAAACATAATAATAATAATAATAATAATAATAATAATAATAATAATAATAAAATAATGCGGAATATTAAATGATAACAATGCTAACTAATTAATTAATTAATAATAATAATAATAATAATAGGATGTAGAAAACGGGAAATAAGTTAATAACAACCACTATAATAGTAATAATAGTGATAATAGGATGGTGAGAATGCAAACAATAACAATATATATACTAATGCAAATGAGGCAACGACATAGTAAAAATAATAATAATAATAATAATAATAATAATAATAATAATAATAATAATAATAATAATAATAATAATAATAATAATAATAATAAGGAAAGAAAGAAGATAACGGCAAATACCAAGAATAAAGCTAGTAAAAAGGGAAACACAAATTAGACTACAAAATGATAATAATAATAATAATAGTAATAATGATAATAAGTATATTAACACATTAAAATGCTAAAAGTAAATAATAGACATGATAATAGTAACAAAAATAATTTTAACAACAATAAATAATGTACAAGAAAAATAAAAGAGAACAAGTCCAGGAATGTTTACCCTCAGAATTTTTAGATTGGGGAAACGGTGTCCCGATCGATTTTCCTTGTCGGATTTGTGGTGATAAATACTTGAAGAAAATGTAGAAATTAATATTTTGAAATAATATCAGGAAAATATTTTGATGAAAATATTTTGGTGGATGATTTGAGCAAAAGAAAATTAATTTTCCAAGCTCAAATCACTCAATAAAATGGATGGTATTTTTTTTTTGAAGAGCAATTCAATGTTAAGACTTGAGAAAAAGAAGGAAAAGAGAAGCTAAAGAGCCCTGCTGGAGAAAAAAATTGAAAGAAAACCCTTGAGAAAAATAGTTGCCGTCCTCCTCCAAAATGAGGGCAAAATTCTATTTAATTTTTGTCTTGGTCAAAAATGGCAAAAGACAAAAAATCTTTTATTTTTAGTTAATCTAAAATATCACAAAATGGTGAAACAAGTCAGACTGAAAAAAAATCAGACTGAAAACAGCGAGAAAAACGGACAGGCGAAGACCAGGTCGCGCGGAGAGGGCAAGGGCGCGCGCGGCAGCAGCCTGCTGCGCGCGTGGTGCCCCCGCACCGCGCGCGGCAGGCAGCCTGCCTCGCGCGCAGGGGGGGGCGCGCGGCGCCCCCTGCCTCGAGCGCAGGGGGGTGCGCGCGAGGCCCCTGCCTCGCGCGCAGGGGGGGCGCGCGGCGCCCCCTGCCTCGCGCGCAGGGGGGTGCGCGCGAGGCCCCTGCCTCGTGCGCAGGGGGGGGGGCGCGCGGCGCCCCCTGCCTCGCGCGCAGGGGGGTGCGCGCGAGGCCCCTGCCTCGTGCGCAGGGGGGGGGGGCGCGCGGCGCCCCCTGCCTCGCGCGCAGGGGGCTGCGCGCGAGGCCCCTCGCCTCGCGTGCAGGGGGCCTGCGCGCGAGGCGCCTGCCTTGCGCGCAGGCGCCCCTGCGCGCTGGGGCGGCCTGCCGCAGACGGCCTTCGCTACTTCTTTTTTTTTTATTTTTTATTTTTTATTTTTTATTTTAAATTTTAAATTTTGACACAAAATTAATATTTTTTTTTACTCCATCTTAATTTTAATTTTCCCAAAAATATATATTTTTTAATTATTTTCTGAAAAACACACTTTTGACAAGGGAACGATCAATTCTCACATTTCTTGCCGAAAATCGGTCTTCTATTTCATCATCGGGTAATCCTGATCTTGGACCGCCTCGGGACTCGGTGTCTACACATACGTAATAAATACAATAGCAGTCGTATACACAAGTTCATATAACATACAGTACAAAAAAACCATGAAAAATACCTTTAAAAATATGTTTTTAGAATTCTGGAGGCAAAGGAGTGACCTGACTCATCCTAGTCGTGCTAAGAAGCACGAGATGCTGAAGGGGCTTCAGCACAGCACGAGTCGTGCTGAAGAGCACGAGTCGTGTCGTGCTAAGCTCCTTCTCGCTCACCTCCGTCTCGCACTTCACCATCTGACTCACACACTGAAGGAGCACGAGTAGGATGATGGAGCACGAGTCGGACAAGGCAAAAACTCCTCTCATTTCACCCGTCTCGCACGCCACCATCCGACTCACACACTGAAGGAGCACGAGTCGGATGAGGGAGCACAAGTTGGACAAGCCACCAGGAAGAATAGAAAACACGATTTTTGAAGAACACCTACTGTCAATTAATTTTAAAACCCAGAATTCAAAAACACAGCAACCCATCCTCAAATCTTAATTCAAACTCAATTATCAAGCATTACAAACCATTACAAATCAAAACCCATAATTATAACATCAAAATAATACCAACAAAACATGCATAAACATATCCAAGCCTCAAGAACACAAACCCTAACAATTTTACAGTAAACTCAAAATCAAGCACAATTCACAAATAAAAATCCCAAACCTGAAATTCTAAGCTTCAATCACTTAGCTCCGCTAGTCCCAGCAATTTCCTTGCCCTTAGGATCATGGGGAGGATCAACTAACAATCAACACATCAAGAACAACCAAAAATATAAACCCTAAGTTAAATCTAAACCCAAAGAAGAAAAAGAAGATGAAAACAAATGAAAAACAAGATGAGGAATGCAATAACTCACCAATTTAGAAGCAAGAGTGACCAATTTCCACTACCAAAGCTTGATCTCCAGCTAGTATTAATTAGGAAAGGGAAAAAAGGAAGAAGAAGATGGAGGTAGAAGGGGAAAACGTGAATATGATTTTTCCCTTCTCTCCTCCTTCTTTTCTTTATTCTTTTTCTCTAACCTAATACACATGTCAATCTTCTAGTGGTGGAACTTGATCACTCACACCCTAACTAAATGTATCACATGCACACAATGAAACACCCTAATAATGGACCCTACACATGTATGAATGCCTACACACCACAAAAACCCACTAGTGCATATCCTACTATGGTATGATCAATCGCACATAATGCAGTCCCAACTTAAAACACCCTAATATGATATGCTCAAATGCACACAATCATTTCCCAATTAATTCACACACTAATGCCACACATATATCCACATGCTAATAAAACCCTAAAAACATGTATTTTTACCAAAATACCCTTAAAACACATGCTAAATACACATATGCATGCACACACACATGGCTCATTCTACTAGGGGGAAAACGGGGTGTGACAGATGCAACATAGACAAACACATGCAAGCAGATAGATCCTTCCGACCTTATCTCTCCCACACACGTGGTATTGTAGTCTCTTTCCTAGGTGGGCTTAGTCCATGGGTTAACGGGGAACCCAATGGAAACGTATGGTGCACGGTGGAAAACCGGCAGCATAACAGCTCTTATCTAACGTACATACGTATGAGTGTTTGGCCATTATGTATTTAAACAATTCAACTTAATTAAGATGGGCCCACCGGGGCATGAAAGCCTTTAATAAAGACCATTTAATTAATTTGACTTTGTCCAATATATGATGGCCTATATAGCAAGCATGATATGACGGTACATTTCACCTAGTGGAAGTATCTATTGCCATTACATGAGCTTTGGTCAACGGGTGATGATATTTTAGGGCTACCCAAGCATGGTCCCTGCCAACAGGTCTAACTCATTATAAGCATAACCAATTGGGTCACCATTTGATATACCATAAGGTACGAGGCTTGGGTTGGTGATTATCCTTAACACTTTCCCACATTGAGTGAACATAGGGTCGTACTTCGGGAACGCACCGGGGTTAAGATAGGGACCAAACTAGCATAATCTAAGGCTCTAGCATGGATGCAATGCAATTTCGAAAAGAGATGAAATTTTTAAATTAAAACTCAATTGTAAATTTTAACCAAGGTACTTTCGATGGAAAGTCTCTTATTCCCCAATGGAGTCGCCACTGTGATGCGCGCCGGACCCCGGGGCGCCCCTTTGACCGGCCACTTTAGGGCGATCGGGCTGGTGAGGTCCGTTGACAACTTGCAACGAATTACAAGTGCGTCTATTTTGGGCAACAAGGAGGTTTCATGGAGTCGCCACCCAATAGAACATTGGGAAAGTTCGTCTCGCCTCAGTGAGCCTAAGACGGCGCATATTTCCATTTTGGGTAAACCAAAGGGGTCTTAGAGGCAATCACCCCAATAGAACATTGGGAATGATCCTCTAACCCTATGGAGCCTAGGATTTATTAAGCCTTTTTGACACAAGAGGTGTCTTGGAGGTCTCGTTCCAATGAATGATCGGATAGACCTCTCGCCTTGTTGAGCCCAAAGACCAGAGAAGGTTCGGGACTTCCCATTTATTAATATCTTGGTTAAATTTATACTTGAGTTTTGAATTTACCTTTTCGTCTCTTTTCTCACGCGCTTAAATGCAATAAATATCAAAGCGCAGTATCAACCATATAAATGAAGCGATAAAGAATAACATGAAGCGCATAAACATAAATTACAACAAAACTAGGGGCGAAATACAACCTCCATTTTAAATAAGCTGCGATCCACGCATAAATCGGGTTATTCATTTAAGGATGAGGAATTGGTCCTTGTATGCATATTTAAAGAAAACACTTTTGATGTGGCAATTTTATTTAGGATGAAAATTTAGGACTTTGGTCCTATTTTATTAGAAAAAAACCAATTTATTCTATAAAATATTTTTATGCGATTTTTTATTTAAGCGTGCATAAAAAAACCATTTTATTTAATAATTACATACACGTAAATCAAAAATATAAACAAAATGAGAATTAAAATGTACAATAAAAATACGAAACCCCGCATCTCCTCCTTCGCGTGCATGGATGCTCAAATAAGAATAAAATAATGATTTGCAACCAAAAATAAAAAAAATAAATAAAATTCATGTTAGTGATGAAATTATTTAAACATATAAAATAACAAATTATAGATTAAAATAAATATGCATTATTTATGACAAAATTAATTAAATGACATGATAAAATATATAATTTAACAAATTAGCAACTTTACATGCACAAAATAACACAACATGATGACGAACGCAAATTATAAATAAAGATTAGCATGCATAAAAAATTAATAATAACAAATTTATCATACCTAAAACATGCATAAAATAATTATGATGCAATTTAACATGTATAAGAAAAAAAAATACAATAATCATGCCAAAACATGTTAAATAAATAATTATAATAACAGCAATTTGGAGCAAAAAATAAAAATATTAACATATACAAGAAACAATTTAACGAGAAAATAAAATAATAGATTTAAAAGAATTTATATATTAGATAAATAATTAAAGATAAAAATAAGAAGGAAGTAATAGGCTAAAAGAATTTACATACTAAATAATTAATCAAAAAAAAAAAAAAGGGTCTAAAAGAATTTACATGCTAATTAATTAATTGAAAACAAAATAAATGAAATTAACAAAAAAAATAAAGGAGTAAAGCCAAGAATAATTACCCTCAATATTTTCTTGTAGAATTGAAGGTAGATGGACTAATCCTTTGCCTTGATTTGTTGGAATAAGAATAAAAATCAGATATAAGAAATTGAAAATAATTTTATGTAGTTTTTTTTGAAGAAAAATGAAGCAATTTTCTAAGAAAATCCCTTCCAAAATTTTCAGTCAAAACCCAATTTTTTCTCTCTAAGAAATCCAGATTTTTCTCCCAAAAAACCTCTCTCAAACTCCCAAAAATCATCCTCTACAAAATCCTCTAGTTTTTGCCTTTAATTCCCTTCAAAAAATGAAAAAAAAAACACCCAAAAACCCCACAAAATCGTAAAAATCGCGTACTGCGCATCATGGGGGCGAAAATGGGCGAGGGACGCCCGTCGGCGTGCCCGAGCCGACGGGCGTCCCAGCGTGCACTGCGCGCGGACGCTCCGTGCGCGACGCCCTTGGTGTCGCCCGCGGGCCGAGCGATGCTTGCGCGAGCGAGCTGGGCGCTGTGCGTCGGCTAGCGCGCGGGCGAGCGCTCCGCGTGCTGGCGCGCGCTCCCAGCGTGCTGCCGCGCCCTGATACTCGCGAAAAATATATATATATTTTTTTAAAATAAAAACCTAAAAAACTCATTTTTTACCCCAAAATAATTTTTAAATATTTTTAAAATATTTAAGAAAAATACATTTTTCTCCATTCCTAACAAATCCAAATGACAAGTGAATTTACTTTCAACCTTCATTCTTTTTGCCTATAGGCCGGAATAACTAAATTTCATTATCGGGTAATCTTGATCAAGGCTACTTGGGACCCAGTATCTACAGACGGCACTACCACTCCATGGAGGGTTTGCACGATCACGGCACTCCCGCTTCACATCTCAGAAGGGTTAGCACGATGGCGGCACTACTATTTTGCGGAAGGTTAGCACGATCACGACACTACCACTTCAGAAGGGTTAGCACGATGATGGCACTACCACTCCACGGGGGGTTAGCACGATCACGACACTACCACTTCAAATCTCGGAAGGGTTTGCACGATGGCAGCACTACCATTCTACGAAAGTTTAGCATGATCACGGCACTACCGCTTCAAATCTCAGAAGGGTTTGCACGTTGGCGGCACTACCATTTTACGGAAGGTTAGCACGACCACGACACTACCACTTGAACAAAGATTTACACGCTGATGGTAAATACCACTTCAACGAGGATTTACACGATCACGGTAACTCGCAGTAATAAAGGATAACATGCCGACAACATGGCAATTACCACCACAACAACAACATCACCCAGTTCAAGAAGAAAGCTGCCTCAAGTACGCGTCTCTTCTCTCTTTCTTTGAGGTTTGGCTCACCTAGGCACCTAGGCACTACGTTCCCCAAAACTGGGGGCAACTGTAGACACTGGGCCTTAGGTAGCCCAGACCGAAGTTACCCAATGATGAGAATGATGCCTGTTCGCAGGCAAAAGACAAATAGAAGTGACGATTTCCTCGAAAAAAAAGTGCTTTTCATTTTTTAAAATATAAAAAAAAAATTTGGGGGCCTATGTAGTGAGGCCCATCTCAGTAACGTGAGATGCAGCCTCACGCGCATCACTGCCACAATGCCTTCTCTTCCATTTTTCCCGAGATTTGGTTGGAAAATGCAGGCTGCTTGTCTGATTTTAAAAGGAAAAAATTGATTTGGAAAAAAGGATCAAGAAAGGATCAAGGGTTTTACAAAGAATATACCTAGGGAACCCTAGTTTTTCAGGGAGATATAAAAAGAAAAAGTTAAGAAATTAAAGAGGGGATTATTTTAAAAACGCCGAAAGAAAACATACAGAGAAGAGCTTTAAGAGCAAGAAAGTGATTTTTGGTTCTCAAAGTATTTTGAGATTGCTCTTGAACCCAGGAAATTAATTCCTGACGTTTGAGATTAAATTGTCTTGCATTTCTTCCTCCAACGTAAATCTCATTTGAAGCTTTTCTCATTCTCTGTTTTTATCTATTTTCAAAGAAATCAACCAAGGGAACAACACTTCTTCATTTGCAGATCAAAAATCATATTTGAGGGTAAATACTGGGATAACCATTTTTTTCTTTCTTTTCTTTCTTTCTTTTCCTTTTTCTTTCTCTTCCTCGTTTTTCTTTACCAGTTAGTTCTTCTCTTTGTACATACTCTATTTATTTCTCATTTGATTTTGTTAATCTGTTTATCGTATGTTTATCATTGTTTGTTATCAGACATGAACCTTAATAGTTATTATGATTAATCGGCATATTTGTTATTTTATTATGCATGTTTTGATGGAATAATATCATATTTATTCAGTCTGTTAACGTTACTCTATTCGTCCCTATTTTTATGTTTGTCTGATCGTCTCTTTGTTTTGTCCGAGTCGTGTCCTGCCGATCGAGTCGTGTCTTTATTTTGTTCAAATCGTGATCTCCTGATCAGATCGTGCTTTTGATTTTCCGACCGAATCGTGAGTTTCCATTCGGGTCGTGTTCCTGCTTCACGTGTCGTGCATCGTCCGATTGCCCGTTCGGGTTGTGCATTTTTGCACGACTCGCATCTCCTGCACGGCAGTCTTCATGACTCGTGCATTCTTGCACGAGTCGTGAAGGCATTGCACGACTCGTGCATCTCTTGCACAAGTCGTGAAGGCATTGCACGACTCGTGCATCTCCTGCACGAGTCCTGCACTTCTCCCTCACTCCTCCTTCAGCTCTTCGTCTTTTCTCTCTTGTTTTACTCGAACGTCCAAACGTAAACCAATGAAAATGAAACATAATTTGCTATATTTTCCTAGTCAACTTCTGTCTTAATTCGTTTTATCTATTAATAATTATTAATTCTATTGTTGAATTATTTGTCAAGGTTTAATTATTTTTATTGGCTTACTTAATTCATTTATTTATTAATTTTTATTTAATTATTTGCTCATATATTATTCATTTAATTTACTTTACTAACATTTTATTCTATTTTTTGTTTTGTTGTTTCAAAATTTATTTATTTATGCGAGTTACATTTGTGCACTAGATGGAGGATCTGAAGATCAAAGACCTTCGAATTTAGGGTTCGCATTTTTTAATTGTTGCATTTTCTTTATTATATTATTCTTTATGTTGTATGTAAAAATGTGTTTTAAATTCTCCGTATTATAGAAAATCACATTTTTTACAATAATTAATAACTTTGAATTTTTCTTAATAAAATGGACCAATGTCCTATTTTAACCAAATAAAATCTCACTTTCAAATGGAGAACTAATTTTCATAAAATGGGATCACTCATCCCCGTTTTCTCAATTAATACCCAAAAATAGTTCTCTAATTTTTTAAGTTAATAAAAAGGAAACAATGTTCCTAAAACTCAATAAATCTCCCGATTTATATATGATGAATTTTAATTATTTTTTATGTATTCATTTATTCATTTGGGCCCTTGTAATTAATTTTGGGGCAAACTTTATTATGCTTTCTTATTTTTGGGGGATTGTTCTATCCCAATTTTTACTTGTAATTTATTTCTTTCTTTATCGCTTTATTTAAATGCTTTCCAATGTGGTTGAGATGCACTTTAAATTCAATGAATGATCGCGTGAGAGGAGAGATGGAATTTTGATTTTTAAAAACTCATTTATAAACTTAACTTGAGGCATTAATAAGAGTGAAGTTCCGAACATCTTCTCTGGTTTAGACTAATAGAGGTTAGATGACCTTTCCCAATTTCTCGTAAATTGGGTGGCGACTGCAAAATACCTCAAAGGTGCCTAAAGGTGTCACGAGGCTAGATGATCCTTTCTAATGTTCTATTGGGAAGGAGGTGTCCAAGATGTCTCGTGGCACCCAAGATCAAAAGACGCGAACCAATCCCTCGAGCCCTAAAAGTGGGTTTCGTCTAAGAGGGCCTTTGCTAGGTTTGGTGCACGTCACACCTAGGAGTAATCAAAGATGACTATCATAAAGCAAGATGTTTATTCCCAGGACAATCTCCTTTCTTACCAGCTTCTTGTCAAGCCATTTTTTTGTCTTTTCTTTATAACTCTCAGGTTGCTGATATGACCAAAATCTGATCTCTTCTAGCTCATTGGCTTACATTAAACATTTTTCTCCTACATTCTTGATGTCAAATTAAGAAATTTAGTGGCCCAATATGCCTTGTGCTCAAGTTCAATAGGCAAATGGATGCTTTTCCAAAAACTAATCTAAATGGAGATATGCTAATAAGAGTTTTAAAAGCTGTCCTATAAGCCAAAAAAGCATCATCTAGTTTTTGAGAAAAATCCTTTCTAGATGAATTTCTTATTTTCTCAAGAATGACTTTAAGTTCTTTATTGGACATTTCAACTTGACCATTAGCTTGAGCATGATAAGGTGTGGTTATTTTATGTTTGACACCAAATTTTTGGAGCAAAGTCTTAAATTGATCGTTGACAAAATGTTTCCTACTATCACTAATTATAGCTTTAATGCTTCGAATCTAGTGAACATATTCCTCCTTAGGAAATTTAGCACAATTCAAGAATCATAAGTCCTAGTAGCTATAGCCTTACCCATTTACTCACATAGTCTATAACTACTATAATGTATTCAAATCCAAATGAAATTGGGAATGGTCTCATGAAGTCCATCCCCTATACATCAAATAACTCAACCTCAAGCATGTTATTTAGAGGCATTTCATTTTTTTTTTTGGAAATATTACCTACCCATTGACACCTATCACACATTGACACAAAAGTCTTGACATCATTAAACAAGGTAGACCTAAAAAACCCTGATTGGAGAATTTTGGCTACTATTTTATTAGGTGCATGGTGACCTCCAACTTCACCAGCAAGGCAACTTCTCATTATCTCTCCTTGTTCCTTCTTTGGAATGCAATGCCTAAGAATTTGATTTGGGCACATCTTAAAGAGGTATGAATCTCTCCAAATGTAGTACTTGAAGTCGAAAATGAACTTTTTCCTTTGCGAAATTTTTAGGTCTTTTGGAATATATCCACCTGCAAGATAATTAGCAATATTAGCAAACCAAGGAATGAACATTTCACAAAGGTAAATAGCACATATTCGTTCATCAAAAAAAGGTTAGAAATTTCTCCCTTTTTAATGAAATCATGCTCCAATCGAGAAACATGATCGGCTACAAAGTTTTTAACTCCTTTTTTATCCTTGATCTCTAAATCAAATTCTTGCAATAGTAAAACCCATATGATCAAGTGCAATTGATCCATCCAAATGATCACCTTAGCTCCTAGGAGATAAGGTTTGAATTTCTTGGAAGTATAAACTATGGCCAAAAGTTCATTTTCAGTTCTGGTGTAGTACAATTGGGCTCCCGTAAGCATGTGGCTTGCGTAGTAAATGGCATGAAACACCTTGTCTTTTCTCTATCCTAATACAGCTCCTACTACATAGTCACTTGCATCACACATGAGCTGGAAAGGCAAACTCTAATCTGGTTATTAGAGCAAAGATTAGCTTTTTCTTCAATAAATCAAAGGCCTATAAGCACTCATTAGAAAAGTTAAATGCAATATCTTTCTTTAATAAATTGGACAAGGGCTTATCAATCTTAGAAAAATCTTTGATAAAGCGGCAATAAAATCCCGCATGACTTGTGATATTGTGGATATGGCTTGGAATTTTGTTGATGATAGTTGATTGGGATGTATGTACATTATTGGAAGTGTAAGGGTAGGATTAAAAGTGCAGTCGTTATGCTGTCGAAATTCCTAATAAAAAAAATTTGTACTCACCAACGATATGCATTAACGTTATATTGAGGTTAACTACAATATTAAGAATTATAAAGAAACATAATATGGGTACAAAACGGCCATATGACACTCAATACACATAATTTATTTGGGTATAGCGTGTTACATTTAATTTTGGTATAGGGTGTTACATAATATGGGATATGCCATTGACGAGTTTTTGCTTAGGTTCTTTTGTAAACCCCTACCATTTGGAATCCTCCACATCCACTACAGCTGCCTCTAATAGGCGGTCCGTATCCAATGAGAGAGTAGTTCAACTTGAGAACATAGTACAAATGCTAATGGATTGCATATCTCAATTGCACCATGAGATGGATGAGATGAAGGGAAGAGCCATCACTTCGTCATAGCAATCTGATCATCCACCTTCACCAACTACTTAGTTAGGGATTTTTAAAAGATTTAGTATTTGTAATTATTTAAGTTGAATACACATTACTGTAATGTTTTTACCATAATTATTTGCTATAATTAATACATTTTCAATTATATTATTTTTGTCCATTATAATCTTTATACTATATTACCATTGATAAATCTATTATTTAGAAATTAAATGTAAAAAAAAGTACTAATTTTCCTAACAGAATGGTGGATGCCATAGGTAAATTTTTCGATGGATTACAATCTTTTGTAGGCAAATTTATTAACAGAATGCTCCATTCTGTAGGTAACATTACCAACAGAATGCACCGTTTCATCGGTAAATTTACCGATGAAATATTCCTTCTGTAGATAAATTTATCGACAAAATGCTCTATTTCGTAGGTAAATTTATAGATGGAATGATTCACTCTATAGGTAATTTTACCTATAGAACACAATATTCTGTCAGTAAAGTTACTAATGGAATAATTATTTTTATCGTAATTGTTACCGATGAAAGGTAGGTTTGCATCGCATAAGTTAATGACGAAATGCTACTTTATATCGAAAACTTTTTCGACAGTCAAAAATTTTTCGTCAGGAAGTTTATTGGCAGTTGTCTCTTTGAAGTCTTTATCCGTAGGTAATCTAGTTTCTCGATAAAAAATAGTCATTTTTCATCCGAATTTTTTTATCGATAATCACTAATTTTCTTGTAGTGCAGTGTTCCTCCCCATAATTAAACTTGAATTTGCTCGTGACACTCAGAGCATTTGAAACATGTGGATGTGTACATAGCATAGCATACATGATCAATCCTATTGCAGATACATATGGGATCCCCTCATGTTCTCTCTCTGCGTGGACTCATAGATTTAGAAAGGCCTTTCCCTTGTACCATAGGAATGAATCCTTTCTTAGAGAGATCCATATTGAACCTTTTCAGTACCTCGTCTACGTACATTTATGAAAGACCTAGCATCGTATCGGATCTATATCACTCCCAGAATGCATAATGCTTTTCCAAGGTCTTTCATGGAGAAATGTCTGGATAAAAAAATCTTAACTAACTGAAGGATGGATACATCATTTCCCATGATTAGTATGTCATCCACACACAGAACAAAAAAAAAAAAAGAACTACTGCACTCTTATTGACCTTTTTTGTATACACAAGGCTCATCCTCATTATGTGAGAAACCAAAATCTTTGATAATCTCATAAAATTGGATGTTCTAGCTCCTGGATGCTTGCTTCAATCCATAAATGGATCTTTGATGCTTGCATACCTTTTCACCTTCTTTGGATGTAAATCCCCCAGGTTGTGTCATATAGACATCCTCAGTCAGATTTCCATTTTGGAAAGCTATCTTCACAACCATCTGTCATTTCTCCTACTCGTAATGAGCAGTAATGGCAAGAAGTATTCTTATGGACTTAAGCATTGCCATGGGGGAAAAGTGTAACACCCTGTACCTAAACATTAGCTCAAGTACTGGTGTGCTACACATATCAGTATTCAATATTATTTTCTTATTTATTTCCTTTACCTCGTTTGCTACAATATTATTGTCGTGATTTTCACTATTTATTTGGCAAATAATATTTCGGCAGCATAATGGCTGCCCCGTGACCTAACCCTCTCGCAAATTTATCAAATTACACTCCCAATATATATATTCAAAACTTTCACAATCTTTAATTACACAATCCCCATGGTTCAACCAACCACATATCACATTTCTACCAAACCATATACCAAATGTCACAATTTTTTTTTCCAATTCACATAACATACACAAAGTTCCATTTGTCTTATATATATACATGTCATATGAATAAACAATTCCATTACAGATTGCCACTCCTATGCACCTGTTTCAGCCTTTGTGCATATCTACCCCTCGCCTGTCTAAACTTTATTTTTCAATAGCTATGCGTAGTAAAGTACTACGCGCTAAGCTTTTCGCTTAGTGGTAGATACCCTACTCAAATATTCCAATGAAATACAAGCATGCATTTCCTATTTATTATTATTTATTTTTTTATTTCTCTTCTTTGTTATCTTAATTTATGTATTTCCTTACTTTTCTTCTTTACTTATTAGTTTTGTATTTTTGTCTCAAAAATTACAATTTTTGACTTTTTATTCTTATTTTACTACAAATTACCGTTTTGCCCCTTCTTATTTTTTATTTTCTTCATATTTACATTTTTGCTTCTAAAGTTTCATTTTTTTATTATATTTACCTTTTTACTCCTTTAATGTCACCATTTTACCAAATTACCATTTTGGTCCTTAAAGTTTCATGTTATTAGAGAAATCACCATTTGGTCCCTAAAATCTTATTCTTTATTTAAAATTACACTTTTACCTCTTATGTTCCATATTATACACATTTTTACAGTTTTGTCCCAAACTTTACATTTTATCACTATTTAGTCCCTAAAATATAATTTTATGGCAAAATTACCATTTTACCCTTGGTTTGGTTTTTTTTACTACATAATTACCATTAATTACATGCTATGTCATTTTTACCCTTTGGTCATGATTCTTTTTACATAATCACAATTCAGTCCTCCAATTATTTAATAATTATATAAATTGCCACAAATCAGTTATTTATTTCATATTTCATATTTTACCATTTTCATTATTTTGCCTATAGCATCTTAGTGGAGACCACACAAACGATATGGATGTGTGGGACTATGGGCTCCAAGGTCTGAAATAGTCATTTCCAGTTAGCTTTTCTTACCTTTTTTTTATTTTTTTTGGTGTGGAACCTCTTTTGGCCCACTATGCAAGTCGCTATGACTTGCTACGGTGGTATAATATACGGTGTCCCTATGGCTAGCCAATTACATCACACAACCGGGTTTCTTTACTAGTTACTAAGGGCAAAAGTATATCATTTAAATTATTTTCTCATTTCATCTCACAATTCCATTACTTTCTCTTATGCTATATCATGGCATGGTGGCAAATCCAAGTACTATGCTTCACATTATCACAATTCACACTTCTCATCAATTTCTCAACATAATTCATTATGTTCCATGTTATCACACATGTATTATTTCATGGACATAATTCGGCCATTATGCATTTTCTACCATTTTTCATCATATTTCAATATTTATCACCATAATTCATCATATTTTAATTTATTTCATTATATTTCATCGATTCACTACAATCTTTCCTTATGTCATCAATTCAGCCACCTTAGCAAAATTCCATTCCTTCATTTTTTCTTACTACAAAATATTCCACATATGTTTTTAAGGCTTCCTAAGTTCATTTCTACCTATTATCCATCAAAATGTTACATGTACTTATGTTTTCCCATACTTACATAATAGGTTTCATGTAGTTATTATCATACTAATCCATTTTTCATGCAATTAATCATTCATTTCTACTAATTTTGTAACACCCCTTACCCGTACGTAGCATCCCGTATGATAACATAGGCGGTGTGCGACAACGAGTGGAGGGTGTTATCAGATAAAGACATAAACATATTCATCAAAGAGGCAGAATAATAAAATTTCTTACACAAAATCTTAACGACATACACAATGCACACACACCAAACACCTTACTCATATTACAATCTAATTAACTATTACAGCACGGAACTTATTTACATTAAGTAAAATTACAATAACTCCAACAACACTTAACAGACTCGTTGGCCAAAACCATTGCGGGATGTCCGGATGGAACTCTTATCTCCTTAGCCTGCACGGACAAACACCCGTGCTAAGCGCAAAGGCTTAGTGGGGAAAACCATATAATAAACGGCCACTCATAGTGGTTGTTGAAGCCAGACACAAGCATACATAACAATTATACAAGGTACACAAGTGAAAAGATATAATAAGTTCACATCATAATTTCTCATGCTATAACATTCATAAATCATTATATACATTCATCTTGCGTATCTCAGCAATATATATACATTTAAACATTATGATCAGAAGTTCCTAAACCAAAACATATGTTTAAACAACATACCATTTACTAATTTTACCTAAGTATTTCCTAACTTTAGCTCCTCTTAAACTATAGATAGTCATATTATTCATCTATTAAAACTCCGTGACATTCTTATTCTCCCATGTGTTCTTAATTCATGTCTAAAATAATCTTGTGACTTAATGTGAAGACATTCAATTTGTTCCAGTTAAAACTCTATTTCGAAACTATCAACATAATAATCTTGTAATATTTGGTTCTAGCTTGAAATGAATATTTTAAGCTTCCTACGTATCCCAAAGATTAGGAATCAGAACCACATAGTTCTATAGAAAAATCTACTATACACATTTCCCTCAAATTCTTAAGTTCACATTCTAACTCTAATTATCTTTTCCTTGTTCGTTTCACTTTGCTTTAAGTTACTAATCAATGTTCACCTAAAGCCAAAATACAATGTTTATACATACACAATGCACATAGGTTCCTTACCTGACATAATTACCTTAGTTATCAAGGCCAGGATCCTGAAGTCAGAACATATATCATAACATATATTCTAAGTTCAGATATACAAACACCTTCAATACATACAAATAAATGCATCCATATAACTCATTTACTAGGTATGTGACTATAGCAAGTACACAAATTAAAAGACTTTGACAATTCTCTGTATTGGCCCCATATAAATAACCATACTCACATTAACAATAGGCATTTTTTTCCCACATACATATCCTTATACAATCAACAATCTTTCACACATACCGACTAAAATAAACATCTATAATAAAAGATCCTTATAATTCACACATATATACATCCTTTATAATTATGCCATTAGTATACCATGTATTATTTATTATCCATACTTTTATTTAACTGATATTGGAAGTAGGATACAATACACATGGGTACCCGAAGGTACTCCCACAATTCACATAAAAGTCTATATCGAATCTGAAGATGCATAAGTGCATAAAGCACTAGCTCAGGTAGCATATAAGCCACAATAGGCAATATGTTCGCATTCATATCACATGCTTATTCTCATACTTTCATGCAAGTCATCACATAAAGTCATCAATTCTTTACTTATTATCTCATTCACATTCTTTTGTTCAATTGTTGCCTGCTAAGTCAAGGGGTGGATAACGAGTGAACAACCCGAAGGCACAAACAAAAGCAATTTCTTTCCTTTTCATTCAAAAATATTTTCACATTGGGGATCTTAAACAAGATCCAAACTGATACGGATCGCGAGGACCCGAATGGTGACCTGATCAGGGTCCATAACACATTGGGCCTGTAGCTAATAGAACTCTATAGGCATGCCTATCTATCCACGACCGAGTAACGCAGGCTACACAAGTTAAATTTATCATATAATGCTCATATCTCATTTACACTTTTTTCTTTACAATATGTGTTATTAATAAGATCATACACTCAATTATTCACATGTTATTCATAACAACCATACTTATGTTTCTCAATAATAACCATATACTTTTTCATAAGTCTATGTGATCATATAAACATATCAAATAACTTCATACCATTCGATATCCTACACACATTTAAACTCACCAAACAAGTTTACACTCTTTTATATATATGTTCATGCATAAAATAATAATGGCAGATTAATTCTCATAATTCAATTATTCATCACATGGCATAACATGTTATAATCCATATTTTTAATCGTACATGAATACCATGAGTTAGAAACCATGCAAAGTATAATAATTAAATGTTTCTTGAAACAAAGGGAAAGGTTGTGCTCACGACATAAACATTTAGCATGCGGAGGCATGCTCGCGACAACCAGTCGCGCTCGCGAGAAGGAGCTAGCGCGACAGAGGGCAGGTAGGCCTCGATTATGCACGCTTATGTAAAGGCACTCACAACAGAAGACACTCTGGCAGAGGCTCGGCTACTGAACACTTTGTTACGCTCGTGATAGAGGGTGCCTTGGCTGGGGCTCGAGTACCGTCCATTCTGTTGTGCTCGGGATGAAGGTGGCGCTCGCGACAGAATCGTGTTTTGCACACTGGTTTCGAGCTCAACAAGTCCTCTTACACCAAACTCAACCAAAACCTACACAATCGACCAAATAACTTCAACCCACTTATCACACATCATTCAAACATGTTTCTAAACATCTAATCAAGGTTTTACACCAATTACAAGTAACTAATTTGACAAAATTATACAATATACATAATCAAACCTCAACCCCACAAAATCAAGAGAAATTCACCCAAAATCCATCTAACTTTTCATACATAAAATCATTTCCAAATTCCTTTCAAAATTGACAAAACCCAGCCCAAATATACATGTAAATGTGCTCAAATCTTCAAATTTTCAGAAATTCAAATCAATTGCTCAAAACAAAATCACACCAAAAACACAAAATTCCCAAACCTGAACCTCATATGCTCCTATAAGCTTCAATAACCACTCTTCCTTGCTCCCATACTCATCCATAAACATAATCATATATTTCCTCATCAAAACACACAAAACAACCCAAAATTCAAAGGTCAACATAAATCAAATATATCCTTAATTCATGCAAAAGAAGAGGAAAAGAAGAAAAAAGGAACTAATTACTTACTTGATCAACCCTTGAACTGCTAACCAATTAAAACACAATAGCTAGAGGATGGAATTGGGACAAGAGAAGAAGAAGAACAGGAACGGGATGAACGGGAGAGAGGAGAGTAGATTTCTGCCCTCTCTCACGTTCTCTCTCTTCCTTTTATGCCTCTCAAACTCATCCCTATCCCCTTGCAACATGTCACTTTGCTATTGGTCCACTCTAGATTTTTGTGTCAAACTTCCCCTTTAGTCCTTCAACTCATAACTCTTCTTACAATTAACATATAACTTTATAAGTCTTAACATTGGCCACATAAACAGTTTTATTACCTCAATTTAGTCCCTAAATCCATACTTCACAATTTGCCATTGGTCGCGCTTGTCAAAACTTTTACATTAATTCTGAACTCGTCCTTTTGGCACACCCAACACCACAACTTACATAATTTCGGTCACCATTATTCCTAAACATATACAAATCCGTCTAGGGTACATTTCGGGGTGTTATAAAGTTCATGTTCAATTTTTTTATCCACCATTTATTTTAATTTAGCTTAATTAATATGGAATTTCCTAACCTTACATAATGGCTAACACATTGAAATAACTGAGATTGAAGTATCTGCATACCTTAATTGGGCTTTGCCCCTAATTATGTTCTTTTTCTTTTCATTTCTCCTTGTTTTTCTTCCTTTCTTCACTTATTTCTCCATTTAGCCGAATTCATGGAGATGATTTTCATCAAGTTTTTGACATAATTTTAGCATAAAATATGTTAATTCTACCCAATTTCATCAAATTCTATCAAAATCTAACAAAATACTACAAATTCACTTACTTGGTGACTTTTCTCCTTTTTATTTCTCTAACTTTTCTTCACTTTTTCTTCATTCTAGGGCTGCTAATAGCTAGGAGGATGACCATAGGTTGATTTAGAGGTAAAAATTTGGTGGAAAATTAGGGTTTTATGGAGGAAGAGAGAGAAAGCTTGATTATGGCGATAATAAAGGAAATCGGTTTGCATGGGAGGAGGAAGAAGAAGAAGACGATAGAGAGGCCTCAAGAAATCTAATTTTTAGCCCCTTATATACCCTAAATGAAGGGCTAAGATTGGTCCATACACTATTTAATCCAATGGCTTAGATTATGCCACTTGTCATCCTCCTATTGGTCCATACTTTTTCCTTTTATTTTTCTATAAAAATATACCTAAAAATACTGAAAAATATTCATAAGGATGCACAAAAATTTTCATGTCAAAATGATGTCGTTTCGATAATTTTTTCCGATCCAGTGGAATTTTTACCTGTCCATTAATTCATTTTTTTATCGCATATAAAAATTAATTTTCCACTTCCAAAAATTCCCTTATAATATTTGGAGTGAGTTTATATGTTCGAATAATTTTTCGGAGGTCTCTAGGATTTTTTTAGGCTCGGTCAAAGTTCAGTCAATCCCATTACTATTTAAACCGAATTGTGACTTATTTTTATTTCTGACTTTTAAGGGCCTATTTAAACTCAATTTCACCTCAAATTACAATCTCGGACTCCTCATGAATTGTACTTTCCAACGGTCAAAGAAAAAATTTTCTAACTTCGGGTGACACTATTTACGACCCGAAAAGTACTATTATGAAAACCGAAATTTTGGGGCATTACAAAACGATTTTGTCAAAGTTGATACCTTTTCTTTGATGATATCCTTTAGCTACAAGGTGAGCTTTATAGGTAACCACATTACCTTCCATGTCAGTCTTTTTCTTGAAGACCCATTTGCACCTTATAGATTTTAACCCTTCGGGTGGATCAGCCGAAGTCTATACTTTGTTACATGGAGTCCATTTCGGACTTTATAGCCTTAGGTCATAAATTAGATTCTAAACTATTCAGAACCTCTTCATAGCTAGTGGGATCATTATCCTCCACTACAGTTACATTAGTGTCCTCATCTATAAGAAATCCATATCTCCTAAACACTGAAAGAACTTTAGCAGATCTTCTAGGAGCTTGTAGACTAGTAGGATTAAATGTAATCTCATCTTTATGAGTTACAATATTAGGGTCAATCAATTGATCAGCCTTTATTTGTGGATCTTGAACTTTTTCAAGATCAAATCTACTCCCACTATCTTCTCCTTAGAGAAACTCTTTCTCTAAAAAGATAGCATGCCTTGAAACAAACACCTTTTGTTCCAAGGTATGATAGAAATAGTATCCAAGTGATTCATTTGGATACCCCATAAATAAGCATTTGTTAGACTTTGCCTCTAGCTTGTCTGAAATTGTCCTCTTCATATAAGCAAAATATCCCTATACTTTCATATGAAAGAGTATAGGTTTCTTGTTATTCCACATCTCATGTGGAGTAACATTAACTGATTTACTTGGAACTCTATTTAATGAATAAATAGCAGTTTCCAGTGCATAACCCCAAAAAGAATTAGACAAGTCTGTAAGACTCATCATAAATCGAATCATATCTAATAGTGTTTGATTTCTCCTTTCAGATACACCATTATACTGTGATGTATATGGAAGAGTCCATTGAGATAATATCTCATTATCTCTTAGATAACTCTAAAATTCTTGGATTAAATATTCTCCACCTCGATTTGATCTCAGTGTTTTGATACTTTTGCCAAGTTGTTTCTCTACTTCATTTTTGAATTCTTTGAACTTTTCAAAAAATTTTGACTTGAACTTCATTAGATAAATATATCCATTTATGGAATGGTCATCTATGAAGGTTATGAAGTATAGATAGCCCTCTTGAGCATGTGTGGACATTGGACCACTTACATCTGAATGTATATGTAACACCCTACACCCGTAAGTAGTACGGATATCGGATATCACGACACTGCACTGAAATACACTGAAAGCATTCAATAGATTCAGTATAGATTTTTTTTTCACCAATAACAATCACAACTATACATATATAAAACCATAACAATACACTAACATACAAATCACATATCATACCATATGCTATTGCTTTTCTCTATAGTCATCGTATACATGCCATGCCAATCCTTCTATCATTGCTGTCAAATACTTCTTTCGGTCGTTACTATATCTTCGGCCACGCCAAAATCTATCACAACCTGCGCGCAGTAACATTCTATGCGCTGAGCATTAAAAATGCTCAGTGGTGAATACTTATCCTAAATTTTCCAAAACTATAACTATATGCATGCACAAACAAGCTTATTTCCGTTATCACATCTTTTGAATATTAATTATACACTTTGGTTATTTATCATTCTTATACCCTTTGTCGTCTTTTCCTGCCACTACACTTTAATATTTTTTTATTCTATTATCAGTGCCATTGTTATGTGTGCTATTAATCCTGACAATTCTAACACTATGCTCAGTCTGTTAATTGCCAATCAATTTCATTAATAATCCTTCTTATCACTTTATCTATTTTTAAAATCTACACTGCACACATCAATAGTCATCTAATCACTTACTATAACAATCGTTAATTGTTGGTATCAATTTTAACATTTTTACTTTCTTTATGTTCCTTAACGATCCCCTTACATTTCCTTTAATTACTCTAATTCTTTTTCACTTTACGGTTGCACTAATATTTTCCACTTGAACAAATCTTATATTGTTTACTTAATTTCGATTCACCGTACTTCGTAGTATATTTTTGAATTATTAACGCTAGAATACAAATTATTGAATTATCTAGACATTTATTATTTCTATCATTAGTCTTTTGCTTTTCTCGATCAAAATTGTTCTATCATTACTGACATTATTATAATTCTTAATCTTCACACTAACAATTTTCTATACATTTATATTAATATCAATTTTACATTATGGCCTTGACAATTACTCTACTCTATTTTACTATTATCAGTACATTTATTATTCCTTACTATAATTATTTAAATAATTTGTTATATTTTATTTGGCAGACTATACAATTAGTCTCATTTATCCCTTTTCATTCCATTCAACATTCATATACTTTATAGTATAAGTTCACTACAGTCTTATACATTCTTCATATTCACTATTTTACCCTTCTCAGTCACTTTATTAACATTATTATTCTTATTAGTTAGATTTATTGATTCCTATCTCCATTTATTAACTTACAATAATATATCCCAATTAATGCTATACTATTTTCATTTAATAGTCTATCCACTTATTAATGTACAATCAGGTCCTTATATTAGCATTATTAGGATCGATTACCCTTAAACTCCTCATTTTCCACCTATTTACTATAATGCCACTGCTTCACACTTTTGCTCTTCATTATTTCTTAATTACAATTATGTCACTATATAAAAACTTAATTAAATTACATACACATACCCAATTTTTATACATATTAAATCAATTAAAACCATTATTCACTTAATAATTATTCATACCTTAATATCCCATTTTTATTAATTATTTATTCCTTAATTATCAACTATGCATTTAATATTCATGTTAATAATTAATTCCACTTTAATCCCTTAATTAGCCTCACTATTGTAAATTTTACAAATAGGCCCCTAAACTTTTATCAAGTTACGATTTTACCCTTAATTATCTTGTATTTACAATTATGCCCTTATCTACCATAGTTCTTTCAATTAATTCATTTTTCATATACTATACACTTATATTTTTCAATAATTGCAATTAAACCCTACATTCATCATTAAAATCACTTATTCATTCATATAGCCAAATTACTAACTATTCACAATTTAATCCTTTAATTAACCTTACAAACTTAAAAATTACATTTAGGTCCTTAACTTTTTTTTAAAATGCCAATCATGTCCTAATCTTTTCCAATAATTTCATATACTTCCCTACTTTTTCAATAATTCCATCTATGTCCCTTCTTTTCATTTATTTATCAAATTACCCTTTTATCTACTCTTAATTACCAATTTACCCTTTTTTTATACTTAATTTCCATCTTTTTACCCTTTTATAATTTACAAATTACATTTTAGTCCCTACTTTACCACTTTTATACCAAATTATCATTTTATCCCTATAATTTCATTTATTAACATTATTACCCTTTTTAATTACACTTTTTACCTTACCTACTCCATTCTTATCCATTAGATATATAATTACCATTTTACCCCTAAACTTTCTTTTTTTTTTCAATTTAGTCCCATTTTCACTTATTTTCTTATTTATCACTAATTTAATTACTTTATTTGGATATTTACTATTATGCCTTTAAATTTTAATCAAATTACAATATTACCCTTCTTTGTACTTAATTTACAATTATGCCTCTAATTAACTAAATTTCCACATCTGGTCACTTAGTATCTTATAATTTATCAATTAATCTCAATCATTTCACGGTAAAATTATGTTTTAGTCCTTAAAGTACCATTTTAAGTCAAATTTCATTTTTGTCCTTATCTTATCTTTATCTTTATCTTTATCTTTATCTTATCTTTATTCTTATCTTTATCTTAATCACATATCTTGTCTTATATCCATTTAATTTTCCATATTAATTCCAATTTAATCATTTTAATTTCACTTTTATCATTTTTCCCCTATTATCAATCCGGTAGAAAATCTACTGACCGGATATGCGGGACATGGATCCCACAGATCCACTACACTATAGAATGATCCCGATAGAACCATTCATCATTAGCACTGCAATACACTGAACACTGTGAACACCGAACACTGTATTGAGATAGACCGTCATTGGCCTATCAATAACGAGTCATCATGACACAAATCGCGGTGTGGAATCCCCATGGCTAGCCAATTATATCCTGGACTAGATTTCACTACCAGACCACTAAGGGCACATAAAATCATATTTGCAATTTATACAATACATAACATTAATTTACATCATTCCACCTCCACAAGCACTTCATTTCTAAATTTTTCATCTCATTTATAAATTCACTTTCCTTTTACTTATTTAATCACTTTAAGACTAGGTATAACAAAATGCACATTTTACATTACACATCCCAATATTCTTACTTATTATTTATTTTTAATACCAATTATGATAATTCTTCACTTTATTTTATCATAATCAATAACATTCACTTCTGACATAATGTGTTTTCAACACATAAAATATTCAATTAAACACTAAAAATTCAAATTTATTTATTTTGCACTCCATTTCATTTATACATTCATTTCTAAGCATTTCTATCACTAATTTCACAAAATTAACTATAAAATGATCTACATACTCATTCGACCATGACTTGTTCTATACTTTAAAATTTCTCATTTTAACCATTAATCACTTCCATCTCATTTATTAATCCCTATTAACACTAAACATAACATTTTACACAATTACATCATATATGTCAATATTTTTACTTTATACATATTATATTATCATACCAAATAATTTTTAATTAAATTCCCTTTATTCCAATTAACTTAATACACACTCTATTATCATTCTAATGTCATTTTATGCCATTACACTTAATCAATTATTAAATTACACTAAATTACCCTAACTTATTCCATTCGTCCTAAGTATGTCCATAACCTTTTCACTTAGTTTTCTTTCTTCTAATCACTTAATTAATTAAATTACATGTTATACATCACTAATACACTTGCTACATGCTTTAATCATCAAAGTTGTTCAAGTATTCCCTAAGAATACCATTTGGCCAAACCTAGGGTTCCTACATCCATTTGTTTTCTTTCCATTTTAATCATTCAAAATCTCATTTTTAACCTTCCTAAACATGTCTATCAAGTTTATTTCAATTAAACATGTATAAATCACATACATGTAACATGAACATAACCTAAAATCACGCCTTTTCAATGGAAAAAGAAGGATATTGTATCCACTAACCTTGTTTCCTTGATCTCCACTCCTTAAGCTTCCTTTCCATAGTTTTTAACCAATGAAATAACTTTCTTCCTTTCGAAAACCTCATTTTTGAGACATAACCTTTGTCACTTGCTTTTTCCCACTTCTAACCCACCAAATGGACTCCAATTACCATCACCATGTTGTAGAGGATTTGATCTTTACTTAGGAGGCTTAGATTTAAGGAGAAATGAAGAGAAAATGGAAGAAAATAGAGGAAAAGCCATTCGACCTATAGAAGGGAGGAGAGAGGCAGTTTCTCTAGGGATTTCTCTAGAGAATTCTTGTCTTAAGGGGTATTTATAGGTGTAATTTTAACCGAACTGGTACAACCAAAGTGGTCCAACCGGTTTGAACCAAAAATTTGGTTTTTCAGTTAATTTCCACTGTTTAAGGGAATCTATGTGTTACTCAACTTATTTTCACTCCCAATCAATTCCATTGTTCTTAAAGCATATAAAATAGCCTCCCTACAAAATTCTCGCTCAATTAGAGTCCATTTTAGGCTCGATTCACTTAAATCGGTCCGATTCAACCCTTTTTGGTTTTGCCGTAAAACACCATTCTATTACTGTCAAAAATTACTAAAAATTATTTTATTCCTTTACACTTCCCACATTACACCCTTTTGAGCTCAATAACAAATTTTAAAAATTCGGTCAAATTTCCGTCAAATCCTGGTTCAATCGAACTGAACCAGAGGCTAACTTCTGTTTGACTTTCGGAGCCCTATATGACCTCATTTTCACTCCAATACCAGCAGACTCCTTATAAATTGTACTTTCCAATGGTCCAATAAAATATTTTTCTTTACTGGCTTCCTGGGAGGTCACCCATCAAGGGTTTCCCTAGCCTGAGCACATTTAACCTTTCTCCTCTATTATCTCTTAAGGCACAATCACTGATATCTTCATATGAAATTCACACTGTAAACTCTATAGATTTCACTGATCACTACTGACCCGGTATTCAGGCCATTATAGTATAAGTTTTAATGTTTTACTAGCTCATGCACCTTTACCACTAAATGGCACTTTAGTCATTTTGCCCAATAAACAAGGTTCACATGTTTCTAATGACTCACAGTCAAATGAACCTAAGTCACTAGACTTGCGTAACTTAGTCATGTGATTCTCATTTATGTGACCTAAACAACAATGCTATAAATAGAAAGTTTTTAAGTTATCACTTTTAGCTCTCTTAGTGTTTATGTTATGTATTTCTTTTTTAAGATCAAGAATAAAATATCTCATTTTGAATTGAACCAGAAAAATAGAATAAATTATTCTTAGATATAGAGCAACCCTTATTTCTATTAAAAGAAATATCAAAACCATGTTCCAAAAGACATGAAATAGAAATAATGTCTCTAGCTTATGCTGGAACACAATAACAATTATTTACCTCTAGAATCAGCCCATTCGAGAAGGATAGCTGATAGATCCCAATAGTTTGTATTGCAACCTTCTGGCTAGTTGCTCATTATAGATCCATCTCTCCTTTGCCAACTATTTTATATCTCCTTAGGGTCTGCAAATCATTACACAAGTGAGATCCACATTTGGTATCTAATGCCTAAGATTGCCTAGAAGTAATAAAATATATATTTATTTCTATAACATAAATACTTGGATTAAAAGCTTTGGCCTGCTTCTTCTCCTTAAGAGACTTTATGTCACACCCTGTTTGCCCCCCGCGATGGCGATGTTTTGACTCTTTGTCGCGATCACGACACAGTCGTGAGCGCGACAGAGTTCGGCCTTTCCCCCTCCCCGCGATCGCGAAGTCCGTCGCGCGCGCGCTGCGAAGATACTATGGTCTCTGTCGTGAGCGCGACAGACATCGGGAGCGCGACAGACATCGTGAGCGCGACAACCTTGTTAGGCTGAATGAGTTTTCCTTTGTGCGTGTGTGTGTGTGGGTGTGTGGTTTTAAAACTCCAGTTTCTTTTGGTGACTTAACTTATAATTTATACGAATGCGAATCCATGATATGAATGTACCTATATGTATGTAAATATGTATATATGTGATTTGGAATATTATGGAATGAATTGAATGGATTATGCATAACCTGCTAGAGTCAGTTTAGTGGATAGTTAGGCATGCCTAATAGAGTCTTAGCTGCAGCCTCTGTTCAGTTTGGACCCCGATCAGGTCCCGTTCGGTTCCTCGTGAACCCTTAATGTGTTTGGATCTTGTTTAAGGTCCCTTTAATAAAATGTTTTGTAAATGATAAAGTAAATTGGATTTCGATTCGTACCCATAAGGTACTCTCTGTAATCGGCTCGTACCCATAAAGTACTGTTCGTTCACTCGTTATCCACTACCTCGAGTCAGCAGGTGCTTAAATACTTTGAATTGTTTTGATTATTATGAGAAAGTATTATCCAAATACGTTTATTAATGTGATTTTAAGAAGACAATTATGTTATATCAAATGTATGACTATATATGTTCGTATGTTCTTACTCTTATATAATGTGTATTTCTGACTATGCCATCTGTATGTGTTTTCTTGACGACCATTGTGAATGGCCGTCCATTTGAATTGTGTGTTTCCCCACTAAGCGTTTATCGCTTAGCACGGTGTGTTTACCCGTGCAGGTGCGGAAGGAGTTGCTTTGGGAGAGTTGTCGCAGCCAGGCCAACACAGCTGGGGTTTAGTGTAGGGCTTAATTTTTGTATTCTGATGATTCTTTTTGTATAGAACTCTCTTATGATAATTTTGTAATAGCTTCCACTTCTGTATATGTAATGTTGGACATGTAATTATCTTTTGTACCTGTTGGTTGATCAACAAGTAATGTAATGTTTTCCGTTATATTAATGCATGATCATCTTCCTTCATGAATGGCTTTGTAAAGTTTTTAATTACCCTGCATTTAAGTAGGTATGTATGTGAATGAATGTATGTATATTCTGTATCTGTGTGGTGACACCTTTGCCCATATGGCATCTCACTCCTTATCGGATGGGATCGCCTACATATGAGCAGGGGGTGTTACACTCTAGGTAGACCTTTCAGTTTCGCTTCCAATGGCCAACCTTGCCATAGTGGAAGCATGTCCCTTTTCAGTCCTTATCCATTTTGGCAACCACTCTCTTGGATACTCCACCTTGGGTCTTCTTCTTCTTTTTCTTATTCTTCTTCTTCTTCTTCTTCTTCTTCTGTTTTTTGCCCTTTTTTTCCCCTTTAGAGGGAGCAAAAGAGACAACCATGACTGATTTTGGACCTTTCTAAAGAGATCTATTAGCAGTCTTAAGCATGTTAATAAGCTCAGGTATAGTAACATCGATCTTGTTCATATTGAAGTTAAGCACAAAATGTACAAAACTAGGATCCAATGAGTACAAGATCAGGTCTGTGTATAGATCATTATACATTATATAGCCCAGCCTACCAAGTTGCTCAATATACCCAAACATCTTTAATGTATGGGTAGCAACAGAAGTGCCCTTTAACATCTTGTAGCTAAAGAGAGCTTGAGCAACATCATATTGCTCACTTCTAGCTTGAGAAGCATACAGCTCCGCCAAATGCAATATGATGGTCTTTGCATCCATCTTGCCATGTTGCTTCTGTAGCTCAGGGGACATAGCATCCAGCATCACACATGCTGCTGCCTCACTATCCAAGACTTATTGGATCTTTTCATCCCTAAGAACAGTTCTTACTTACCGGATCTAATCTAAGTAGTTGCTACCAACCTATTTGTTATCCAGAATTAAACGAAGGCTAATATGTGTATTGCTTATGATGCAATAACCTAGATGTGAAGAATTAAGCTTGTTAGAATAAGTCCATGTATATAAATGCATTAATAAGATCTTTTATTAATCCAATTTTACTTTCACTATTTTATTATGAATCAATAGCCCTCACTATTAATTCGAGAAAACCCGGTGCTTTTCTTAGTAGGTCAATATTCAATCTTTAGTTAGGAATTTGACCTTAAGTTTGCTCAATAAGCCAAACCCTAACTTGATAGGTAGGTATCACATACTGATTGCAACAATTTGAAACTATTAAATCATTGGCCATCAACTCTTGATGTATGCGTATCTTGATATGCAAAGCCCAATGTTGCCTTTAGGTCCAATAGCTTTGAGTTATCTCAACAAACTAATGGGTTAGTTAAGATGACCAATTCATATGATTAAAATATATTCAATATAATATGGGCTTGAGTTTGCTCAACAACCCAATACTATAAAGAACTCAAGTTCTCTTCATATTAACAGAAGGCTATATGTCTTAATATTAAACGTGGGATTTGTTCCTTTTAGGTCTCATCATTCATGGTTAGCATGCATTGGCATGTGCATGCATATTCATTAATCTAATTAATCATGCATATTTAACTATTAAATACATGAGATTGTTATGGACCTTCTATATAACACCCCTACTAGTGGAACTATTGCTTTATCTATAACATTGAAGTGTCACCATATTACTATGCTAAATACAAATAATCTTGTAAAATAATTAGAATAATTCATATAATAGTTGCCCATAATCTTATATATGAACATAATAATAATAATAATAATAATAAAATTTTGTGTACATATCAATTTAACTTTCTATAATTACATAACATTCTTTCAAATTTATGTATCGATCATTCCTTATATAAAAATACAATTTTACAATTACTTATCGAATATATATAAGTAGACACCGGGTCCTGAGGCAGCCCAGATCAGAGGTTACCCAATGATGAAATTAACGCCTGTTCACAGGCAAAAAGGTAAGAAGTGATAATTTCCTTGTCAAATTTGCTTTTTAAAAATAAAAAATATAAAATATAAAAACTAAAAAGAAAAATAAAAAAGGAGTTTGGGAACTATAATATTTTAGTCAAAATTGCCTCTTAAAAAAAAAGAAATTTTGGTCGTTTGCGGCAGCCGGTGTGCGAGGGGGGACCTCCCTCGCACGCCAGGCGAGTGCCCAATGCGTAGCGCGCGTGCGCTGGCATGCTCGCCTCTGTGCTGTGTGACACTCTCGCGACGGGTGAGGCGCATATCGCCCCGCGTGGGCATGCGACGGGCAAGGCGCCTCTCGCCCGCGTGCGTACGACGGGCAAGGTGTCGCTCGCTCGTCCTCGCGTGCCAGCACTGGCAGCCTGTCGCTCGCCAACAATGGATGTCGGTTGCCACTGTCTGCCCAAATTCGCCGAAAATGCAATTTTTGGCCTTTTTTCATGATTTTTCCCAAAATTGATTTTTTATCCAATTTTTTAGTATTTTCATATTTTTTTTTAGATTTTGAAAATTAATAAATAAATTTTTTATTTTATTTATCCTTAAGATAAATATCAAAGATTTAATTTTATCTTGTAAATTCTAATTTGAATTCAAAAGGATTTAATTTTATCTTTAAATCTAATTTGAATTCAAAAGGATTTGATTTTATCTTTAAATCTAATTTGAATTTAAAAATATTTAATTTTATTTTCTAAAATAAATTTGATATCTATCTTTAAAGATAATTTGAATTTTAAAAAAGATTTAATTTTGAATTTAAATTTCAAAAAGATTTGAATTTTTTATCCTTATCCTCATTTACCCTATAAATAGAAGGATGGGAATCGAGAAAAGGATTCGGATTTTTTTTTTACTTTTTATTAGCGTATTTCTAAGCGCTAATTTTCGCAAGTACACGGTGTACCAAAATAGTACAATAGATGTCGATCCCACGAGGAATGTGCTAATTAATACACACTATTACTACTCAATTTTAATCTTGTTTACAATGATCAATAATTTGTTGAATGAAAGTGGAAATACTATGTCTAATTCTAATTAACCTAGTTATAGATAATCGGAGAAGATAAAAGATCAATGATTATTTTTGATTATGAATATATTCTTGTCATGCAAGCCAAGTTGCATAAAATTCCAATTTACTCTTTCAACTTAAATTAGAGTGCCTAAAACAAGCATTTATAATTCTAACTCACAATTTTCATTAATGAATTAAAGTGTTATATATGCAAATTTAGGAATAAGAAACAACCTATAACAACCATTTAATATTATGATTTCTCAAATAATACTTCAATGATGAAATTCTATTAGATGTAAGTAAGGATTTATCTTTCAATTAAATACTTACTTATAATGATCATGTATAAAAATACTAATAGAAAATTCTACAAGAAAGAATATTAAATTGATATGAATAATAAAATATAGCACTAAATAATCAAGTTCATAAATTCATCATTTAATAATTACAAAGAAGAAGTAAAGATGAGAAATGAAGAAAGAGATCTTTCAAACCTTTTCTCTTCCACAAAGGATATCTTTTTCCTTGCAAGTAATCTTCTCTTCAAAACATAAAAATTCTAACTTAAAAACTTTTACTAAAAAAATGTACTTTCTAACTTACAAAATTCTTAATAAAAATATTCAACTAAAACTATTCAACTCCTCAAATTACAGTTAAAACTAATATTTATAATGTTCTAAAAGATATGTTCCTTCAAGTGTCCCTTAGGAAGGTTACAAGACTTGGTGGAAAGTCATACTTCTTCAAGGCAAAATTTAATTTTAACTTCCAACGGTCCTCTCTGTCGCGATCGCGACAGTACACGCCTTGCTCTTCGCTCCACTTTCCTCGCATTGGCTTTCCTCTGCGCCACGTCGCGACCTCGCTATAGACGGCCTTGCTCGCGACAATACCTGCTAGCTCCCTTTCTCCTTCTCTTTAGCTCCCTTCAATTGCGCGTCCTGTCGCACTCGCGACCACTGTCGCGCTCGCAACAGATTACTTCTTTTCTTTGCTTTCTTTCTTCCTTTCTTCTTTCTCTCTTTGGCCTGACGCTTCCTGTCGCACTCGTGATGCTTGTCGCACTCGCGACAGACTGATTCTTCCTTAGCTAATTTCTGCTCCTTTTCTCCAATATTCTCCATTTTCTCCTACACACACAAAACTCAAATAAAAACATAAAACACACCTAATTCTAACACAATTAACTATACATAAACATTATTTTAAACCTAAAACATGGGTTAAATATGAGCTATTTAGACTCATATCAAACCCCCGCACTTAAAAATTTGCTTTTCCCTAAGCAAAACATAGCAAACACTCAAACATAACAAATACATAACACACAAAAAGATTCACACAATTGTGGAGCTTACTTATATATTTGATAAACATTTGGAAATGACATGTATATTCTTTTATCTCTTAACAAATTAGTCTAGATATGCAACATCTCAATCAATACCATTATCCATCATACTTGAACAATCATGCACATTTTGGAAAACCATAAAGCTGCAAAACACAAAAATGTTTGACCTCAAGATTTTGAATATCTTAACACATGTAAAGATTATTTCACACAAGACATTGCCTAAAGTAATTCTCACTCAAACACTATTTTTCTTAAGCACTCAATCACTCAATGTGTTTATAGGTTAGTGTTTCTCTCATTCCTTAAATATGCCATTGCATACCATAAGCTTGTAAATAGTAAAAATTTCCACTACTAGTATAAAGTAGTACATGAAATCAAAGGGTCTTAAAAAGGGTTGTAACTTGGCTTAGGTAAAGGTAAGATAATTTTGGTTTAAGTAGCTAATATTGTATGGAGAATAAGTACCACTATACCACAAGAAATGTAAAAACCTAAGTATAGCATGATATTCAAAGTTTCTATTCTAATTCCCTTCCTAATGCCCACCCTTTTTCTCTAGTTTTATTTGCTTTTCTTTTTCTCTTTATTTATTTATTTATTTATTTTTCTTTTTCTTTATGGGTGCATTTTATGCTCCATCCCACTTATTTATTTATTTTTTTTCTTTTTTCTTTATTCTTGTAGAAACTAGATTTTTCTATTAATGAACTTTTGATACATGAATAAGGGAATTCAATTTATACATTACTATAATCATGCTTATACTAACAAATGTATCCCATAGTATAGCAATCCTAATTCTCAACACAACAAGGGTAACAAAAAATGAGTAGTTATTGTTCAGCAAAGGATTTGGTTAATAATATGCTTAACAACAAAAACAAGTTAAGGCTCAAAATGGCTACCTAAAGTAAAAAATGTTAGTTTTTTAAAGCAAGCCAAAATGGTTTAATCTAATTGCCCTTTTCATTTCTCATGCACATCCCATACTAAATGTAATCTCAAAATTTACTAAAGACAAGTTTTAGAGGATAAGGCATACTAAGGCTCTCATACAAGAAAATATTCAAAGTATAAGGCTCCAAAGCTCACATAGTTATAGGTCAAACTACCCTAAGCAATGCATTGGCAAAATAATCCTTATATACATGTGAAAAGATACTCAACTTAAAAAGACCCTGCACTAAAGTGCTTTGCCAAGTCATGACCTTTACTATGTATATTTAATTGTCCAAATAAAAAATGAAAATGACATTTTTCAAGATATGGCATATATAGACATAATTAAAAGAAATACAAGCTTACTCATGCATATATTCCCAAAGATACATCAAATATATAAGCTCCAAAATATAATGCACAAAATAACCTATAAAAACAATAACCCTACATACATATATGTACAAATCAATTCAACATACCTAATAATAACAACCTAAAACTAGTAGTGCATGCATAACACAGGCTATACTAAACACAACATAACAATAATGCCCCCACACTTAAAGGACACAATGTCCTCATTGTGTGAAAACAACAAACATTAAATATAGACAAGCAAACACAAAAGACAATAAAAAAAAACAAAAATAGCACAAAAAATAAAAGAGTGTGGAGAAAACTTAGCTCAATTCCCACTAGGGGAATCAGGTGGAGATGGAGAAAAATCTACATTTTGCTTAGTGAAAAAGGAAAGAAGCTTGTGACTCAAACTTTTATAGCCCTTGTGGACAACCTTCACAGTAGTTTCTAAGGAGTCCATCCTTGCAGCCATACTTTGGTCGGCAGCCTCTATACCATCCAATCTAGTAAGAACCTGCTGCCAACCAGCATTTGCACCTTCACCAGCACTAAATCTGGCAGCCGCTTCCTCCTCATCAGAATCATCATCTTCAACAGAATCATCATGCGCTCCAACTGCTGTGGACGACTCAGGGGCTTTCCCTTTTCCCTTGTCTAGGTGTGAACTGTCACCTTGCAAACCTCTATCAACAAACTTGGGTGGCCAACTGCCTTTTGTCAAAATATTAGCCCGCCTCAAATACACTACATCAAACATAGTAACATGTTGACCCTCCTCTAACTGAAAATTGTGCAAATCCCCTAGACATCCTAAAATAATCCCTGTCACCATGTTACACATCCCAACAGTTTTACTCTTTGCAGTGGAGGCATGATATAAACCATCAAATATAAAATCACTTGAATAAGGGGTCTTCCTAGACTGTAACAAATCAAGCACAAACAAATCTTTGGTTTGAACCTTGGAACTCTCAACTCTACCAAATAAGGCATGACATAAATACTTATGAAAAAGCATTAAAATATCATCCTTAATTTGGCGATTTGTGGAATTTTTATTATTGAAGGAATCTAAACCAGACAAGCGTTTCCATACAGGCCTAGGATCAAAAAGATGTGCATCAAATCTTTTTCCATTAAGAGGAAACCCAAACCAATCATGCAATTCAGGAAACCCAAAGAAATACTCTTGCCGTTGATGTCTAAACTTCATCCTATCTCTACCCTTATCAACATAATCAAGGGAAATAAAAAATTCAAGGGCCCAATCACGTTTAATAGGAAGATTTAAATGCACAAATTTCCCCCATTTCATATACTTTAAATATTTTTCAAATTTATCAGTGATGCCCAAGTGATTTAACAGAGAAAAATCAACATGCCACATGCCAACATAGGTTTTCTTGTCAAAATATACAAAATTTTCACCTTCCTCCTCAGAAAAAATAAGGAAAGGACACTCAAACCTATTTTGCAGGCGAATAGGATCTTGGTTTGCATTGGAACCTTCAGCAGCCTTTTTTCCCTTATTAGCAATAGTTTTTATTCTCACCATCTTGATTGTTAATGAAATCTAAAGAAACTTTGCTAAATAAACTCACAAAGAAAAAATAGATGAAGAACAAAACTGGAAACTTAAGAAATATGAGAGAAGAAGAAGAAGTTTTGTGAGAAAAACCAAAGAAAATTTAGAGACAACTTCAAAAGTAATGAGGAAAGCTGCAGTTAGGGCTTTAGGCTTTTATAGGGGAGTAAAATTCTAGGGTTGTAACAGTTTAAAATTCAAAAAAATTTCAAATTTTGTGCTCTACCGCGACCTCACGACAGAGATGAAAATTCAAATCAACTGCTCGCCAACCCATCACGATCACGCGATAAAAATTTTTCTCACCTCTCTATCGCGCTCGCGACGCTGATTAATCTCGCGATAGAATGAAATTGCCCAACTTAACATTTTCCTGTCGTGCGCTCCATGCCAGGCGCGATCGCGATAGCAACCTGCGAAAACATCTTCCCTCTACTGTCGCGCTTGCGACAGTGAGGAATTTTGAAAGAACAATTTTTTTTTTTATTTTCAAAATGACATTGTAAATTTAAATAATTTGAATTACTCACTATCTAAGACACCCTATAGAATCAAAAATAAAAAATATTAGTAATATATAATAGAGCAAAAATCACACAAAAATCTAATGAATAACATACAAAACAACTTAAAATTACAATAAGTACAAAATAAAAAGAACATGTAAGTAACTTTTAAACCATTTTTAAAGAGATATAGGAAACCTCTCTACCATGAAAAGTTTCCTCTAAATAGACCTTGTATCTTTGACCATTTGTTTTAAATAGTTCTCCTTTACTATTTTTTAGCTCCAAATAACCATGGTCAAAAACTTGGTTGACCTCAAAGGGTCCACTCTACCTAGATCTCAATTTTCTAGGAATGAGTTTTAATCTAGAATTGTATAATAGGACCTTATCCCCAATCTTGAAACTCTTGTATCTAATATGAGCATCGTGCCATTTTTTGGATATTTCTTTATATATCTTAGCATTTCATAAGAAAGAAGTCTTAATTCATCAAGCTCATTAAGTTGCAAACATCTTTTAACACTTGCATCTTTAATGTCATAATTTAGAGTTCTTATCGCCCAATATGCTCTATGCTCTAACTCAACAGGCAAATGACAAGCTTTTCCATTGACTAACCTAAATGGTGTCATTCCAATAACTGCTTTAAATGCTGTGCGATATGCCTATAATGCATCATCAATCTTATGTGCCCAATCCTTCCTAGAGCTAGAAACTATTTTTTCTAAGATCCATTTTAGTTCCCTATTAGATACCTCTACTTGACCACTAGTTTGTGGATGATATGGAGTAGCTATCCTATGATACACACCATATTTATGCAATAAAGAATCAAAAGAGCAATTAATAAAATTCTTACCTCCATCACTTATGATGGCTCTTGGCACTCCAAACCTTGAAAAGTTCTTCTTTAAGAATTTGATTACCACCTTGGAATCATTAGTTGATGTTGCTTTTGCTTCAACCCATTTGGATACATAATCAACTCCAACCAAAATATAATTTTGTCCAAAGGATGTAGGAAAAGGACCCATGAAGTCTATTCCCCACACATCAAATATCTCCACTTCCAAGATATTGTTCAAAGGCATTTCATCTCTTTTCCCAATGTTACCAGCTCTTTGACACTTATCACAATGAGCTACAAATACTCTAGCATCATGAAATAAAGTAGGCCAAAAGAAACCACATTCTAGCACACGAGAGGCAGTCTTAGTACTACCATTATGACTAAAATATAAAGATGAATGACAATGAGTTAAAATGTTTGCATACTCACCCTCACTAACACACCTACGGATAATACCATCCCCACTTATCTTAAATAAATAGGACTCTCCCCAAAGATAATTTTTGACATCATTAAAGAATTTTTTCTTTTGTTGCTATGTCAAATCATTAGGTATAATTCCTGCAGCAAGAAAGTTAGCAAAATCTACAAACCAAGGACTATTTACTTGCTCAATAGACATAAGAGATTCATTCGTAAAGGATTTATTAATTTCATTATTATCTCCTGTAGGTCCTTCCTCATTTTCTAACCTTGACAAGTAATCAACAAATAGATTTTCAGATCCCTTCTTGTCTCTAATTTCAAGGTCAAACTCTTGCAATAAAAGAACCTAACGAATTAATCTAGTCTTAGCATTTTTTTTAGCAAATAAGTATCTTAATGCAGCATGATCCGTATAGATGATTACTTTAGATCCTAACAAATAAGATCTAAACTTATCACATGCATAGACAACCGCTAACATTTCTTTTTCAGTAGTTGTGTAATTAACTTGATGTGATGACAATGTATAGCTAGCATAGTAAATCACATGCAAATGTTTACCTTGTCTTTGTCCTAACACACATCCAACAGCAAGATCACTTACATCACACATAATTTCAAAAGGTAATTCCCAATTAGGAGAAGTAATTATAGGTGCACTTACAAGAGGATTTTTTAAAGTATCAAAAGCTTGCATACATGCATGAGAAAATTCAAAAGGTACATCCCTAACTAACAAATTAGTCAAAGGCTTAGCAATCAAGGAAAAGTCCTTTATAAACCTTCTATAAAAACCAGCATGTCCCAAAAATGACCTTACACCCTTAAGTGTAGTTGGTAGAGGTAATTTCTCTATCAATTCTATTTTAGCTCTATCTACCTCAATCCCTTTACTTGAAATTTTATGGCCTAGAACAATTCCTTCTTCAACCATAAAATGACATTTCTCCCAATTTAGTACCAAATTAGTTTCCTCACATCTAACCAATACTCTATCTAAATTACTTAAACATAACTCAAATGAGTCCCCCATACACAGAAAAATCATCCATGAGCACTTCTATAATGTCTTCTATCATATCCCCAAAAATAGAAGTCATGCACCTTTGAAAAGTTGCTGGTGCATTGCATAACCCAAATGGCATTCTTTTATAGGCAAAAGTCCCATAAGGACATGTAAAGGTGGTCTTTTCTTGGTCACTAGGATAAATAAATATTTATAAATATCCTGAATAACCATCTAGGAAGCAATAATGAGAATGGCCAACTATCCTTTCTAACATTTAGTCAATGAATGGTATAGGAAAATTATCCTTTCTAGTGGCCAAATTAAACTTCCTATAGTCAATACACACCCTCCAACTAGTGGTGGTTCTAGTAGGAATCAATTCCCCAATCTCATTTCTAACTACCGTCATACCCCCTTTCTTAGGTACACAATGAATAGGACTTACCCAAGAACTATCCGAAATTGGATAAATAATCCCAGCATCTAATAATTTAATGACTTCTTTCTTAACAACTTCTTTCATATTAAGATTAAGTCTTCTTTGTCTATCAGCTTTTGGTTGACATTCATCTATCATGTTAATCCTATGCATTACTACATTAGGACTAATTCCTTTCAAATCAAAAATTTGCCAACCTATACTCTTTATTCTCTTTCTAACAACCTCTAACAATGAAGACTCTTGTGCATTAGTGAGTTTGTTAGAAATAATAATAGGTAAAGTATGATTTGGACCAAGAAATGCATACCTCAAATGACTAGGTAGCTCTTTCAATTCAACATTAGGAGGACTTATAATGGAAGGTGGCAATGGAGCATCATTTCTATTTAGAAGTTCAGGCTTTGAGTTCTCTTGCTTGACCTCTTCATTGACTCCTTCAAAATGAACCTCTTCTTGACCTGCATTGTCTAACACTTCCAAAACACAAGCATCAATGACATCTATTTTCATGCACACATTCTCATCCATGGAAAATTTTAGGGACTTATCCATTTGATATTGCACACTATCTTCCCCCACTGTTAAGATTAAAGTGCCCTCATAGACATCAACCAAAGCCCTACCAGTTCTCATGAAAGGTCTTCCTAAAATCAATGGACATTTTACATCATATGCAAAATCTAAAATAACAAAGTCAGCTGGTAGGATGAATTTATCAACTTTCACAAGCACATCTTCCACTATGCCATATGGTTTTTTAATAGATTGATCAGCCAATTGCAAAACCATAGAAGTAGATTTAACATAGTCCAACCCTAACTTCTTAAAGATAGTCAAAGGCATAAGATTTATACTAGCCCCCAAATCACATAAACATTTAGGAAAATCAACATCTCCTAAAGTGCAAGGAATAGTAAAACTATCATTACCCTTAAGCTTAGTAGGCAAATTATTTAAAATTATTGAACTATATGCTTCAGTCAACTCTATAGTGGATATATCCTCCCAACTTATTTTCTTTGAAATCAAGTCTTTAAGGAATTTTGTATAGTTAGGAATTTGTGTAATGTCATGCCCTTTCCCAACTGCATGATTAGCTCAGCTAATCATGTCAGGAACGATCGTTACACACACACAGAATGCACACACGCTTGTTTTCTAATTCATGTTAAAACCTGAACAATAAAACTTCTTCTTATAAACTCATCCACATGCATATCATGCCATTCACTTTTAGGTCATTCACTATATTCACATACTTATTACACATGTACATATATAACTAACCATATTCAGTTAATAGCTTTACACATTTTTAGCATTCTCATATTACATATCACTTATACAAAAAGCTTATACAGGGATTATACATAAATTCCGTAATAAAACCCCCAAAACCTACATTAGCAGTTTCCCTAATGTTGACCGTTGTATGCGGGAGTGTCCTTTAGTCACCTCTCGTCCGTACCTACACGGATTAGAGTAAACCAGTGCTAAGCGAAAACGCTTAGTGGGGAACACACACATAACATATAACATAACATAACATTAACTAACACCCAAGCATCATGCAATAATTCATGGTTGATTATTAGTCATAAGCATCCAAATAACATTATAGGCATATCATAATCTCTTAACACATTTGTACTCATATAGCATTACTCAACACATTCAAGTGATAAAAAACGTAGCAAAAATACTGATTGGGTTTATAATCATTTCTTTTGTTTAATTGCCTGCAGTTCAAAGATGCGGATAACGGGTTTCGCATTGGTACCACCGAGGTATGATATTCGCATTGTAATCTCATTTACACATTGATACCCTAAGGTACAGAAATTGCTTTAATCTTTAATCCACATTTAGAAATCTAGTAAGGATTGTTCGCATTGTGATTCCAAAGGAATTAGATGCATTGGACTGCAACACTTTGACCCTATAGGCATGCCTATCGATCCATTAATTGACTCGCAGGCTAATTATTAATCCAAATATGACTCGCAATTCTCATAAAGAATATCATCATCATAGCATTACAATAGAATTAACATTACTTTATGGCTCACTTCACAATTCACCATCATGGTTAGCATATTCGCATGGTATAGTTCATTCGTATAGTATTATATGCTCGCATAGTAAGGTACTCATGTACTTTCTTAGAGCAACATTATGGTACAAGTTATCACGTAAAGTAAACTCGCATCACCTCATGCCTTGCATATACCAATAACTTAGAAAACATACTCACCTAAATATATACAGCTTCATTAAATTCATGTGGATATACAAGTACAAGTTCTGTTTCTTACCATTACATAATATTACACATTAATTTGTAAAGAAATCACATACATATAATTTAACAAGCAACCCACATTTACTTGTCTCATACACTTCATCTTGCTTAGTCATAATGTTAGACACGTGTTGGACAAGCTATAGGCACTTGTAGTAAAGTTCGGGTGCATTTCGAGAAGAAAAACAACCTAAATATGCAAAACTGGGAAGGGTCATGGTGGCAATGGGTTTGTTGTGACCGTGAGGTCCAATTAGATGCAATTCTGACTTGTCTCGGCATTGGTCACAGTGGCAACCATTTGGTTGTGACCGTGACATACTAAAATGAAGCAAAACAGAAGCAAAACTCAAGACTGCTTCACTACTCATTTTTTTCAGCCTAAATTGACATGTAAGCGATCTTTTTAGGAAAAAATTCCTATTAACATTTGTTCTTTAGGATGTTAGCTTTCACATAGGTAAAGTTTCAGGTCATTTGGACTTATAAAACATTAGTTATGAATTAAATAATACAGACTGTTCCAATGAACCAGCCAAGGTAGAGACTTATCTGTTTTTGCTATTTTTAAGGGTCTTAAAGCCAAAATCTCATAGTCATTTATGTGAATTTTGTAGGTATGGGAGTTATTGTTCAAATGGCGCAAGAATCATTCCATTTGGAGTTCTCAAACTCTAGTTATGACCAAAACACTACACGGAGGTCTGGTGACATATAAACAGAATTTTTCCCTAACTAGGGTTCATACTTTAATTGAGCTCATAACAATTCAATCATCAGTTTCAACATAAATCAACCATATCTTTCACCTATATCATCTTTCAATTGTCACATAATAAACTAATTTACACACACATAATAATACTTAGTTCCCAAACCTTGTCGCCTATGCTCCTAATTTCGTTGAGCACTCGACTCCCCAATTTTGGCTTTCCCCTTGTCCTTCTTCACTTCTTCAGCTAACAAAACCAGTTCAATTCCAAGATTGGACATAATCCATCAATTCTCATTCCAATTCAAACCAAAATCAAGAAAAAGAGTAAAAGATGAGAAACACCTATTTACTTACCATTTACCTATTAAATTTTAGCTTTTAATTCATGTTCTTCCTAACCATATACATGCAACCAATTCAATTCTCTCTCTTTCAAAACTACTCTCATGTAAGGAAGAGGAAACACAAAAAAATGACTAAGTGCTCACAAATTGGCCATTTCTCTTTCTTCAAAGAGTGGAGGTGGCAAACTCATAAGGAGCCACACGGTTTCCACTCAGATTTCTGTCCCTTATTTAACTTAAGTTAATCTTAGTTTATGCTTTAATTAATCCCCATCAAACGCCACTAACTCATCATTAGCTTAGTCTTAAGCAATTACTAATTGGCCACTAAACTTTCCTTCATCTTTTCAATTAAGTCCTTCTTTTGTTACAATTAAGTCCAACCCTACACATTCCATCACACATACACCCAAGCTTGACCAATTATAACTAGGGTACATTTTTGGCCATTACATGTAATGGCTTCAATAAAATTTAAATTTATGCGTAAGTGTTTCAATTTATCAATAAAAGATTTGAATTGCTTATCTTGGTGTTGGTGCTTCAAGCATTGTGGAAAAGGAGGATGAGTTTGAAAAACTTGTGGAGTTTGTGCTTTGGTCACCCCTTCTGTCGCGCCCACGGTAGGTGTCACGATCGCGATAGTGGGCGGATTCTCAGTCCTCGCGCTCGCGAAAGGAAGTGCGCTTCCGATGTCTGCCTGCCCCTCTTCTGTTGTGCTCGCGACAAAAAGTTCATCCTTCTGAAAATTCTTTTATTTTTCCTGCACATTCTCACCCATATTAGTAGAAACAAATTCATTGTTATAGGATTTACCTGACCTCAGTTTAATGGCTTTAAGATGTTCCCTTAGATTCTCCTCTGTATTACTTGGTAGATTTCCTTGCATTCTTGAAGGTAAAGCCTTAGCTATTTGCCCTATTTGTACTTCCAAGTTATGGATGGATGACGCTTGATTTTTAGTGATTTGGTAAAACTTTGTTTCTAACCTCTTTTGGTTCTTTTCTTGTGAACTAAACTTTAGGTTAATTCCCTCTAAGAACCTATCCATTTTAACCTCTAAAGCTCCAAACCTATCTTGAGGTGGTTGAAATCCTACACCCCTATTTTGGTTACTACTATTCCCCCATGAAAAATTAGGATGGTTTCTCCAACCAGGATTATATGTATTTGAATATGGATTACCTCTTCCTTGCCCTTGGATAAAACTAACTTGTTCCTCAGAATTATTTATTCCCAAATTGCATACCTCACTTGCATGACCTTGTTAGCCACAAATAGTGCATACCTTTTGTGAACTACCCCCCATTCCTAGGCTACTAACTTTTTGAGTTAAAGCCTCTATTTGGGCTTGTAATGCTACAACAGAATCTATGGCATGAACCCCCCTAGCATTAGAATTAGATTCCCTTACTCTTTTGGTGGGCCACATACAATTGTTCATAGCCATTTCTTCTAGCAATTAAAAGGCAGCTTCTATTGTTTTCCTCATTAAAGAGCCACCAGTTGCAGCATCAATAGTACCCCTAGTTGTAGGATTCACTCCATTATAAAAAGTCTGCATGAGCAACTCCCTTGGAAGATTATGGTGAGGACACATTCTCTGTAATTCTTTAAATCTCTCCCATGCTTCATACAAAGATTCATTGTCATTTTACACAAAAGTTGTGATATCTTTTATAATTTTTGCAGTTTTGGCTAGAGGGAAGTATTTTGATAAAAATGCTTGGGCCAATTGGTCCCAAGTGGTTATTGATCCTCTAGTTAATGAATTCAACCAAGCCTTGGCTTTATCCTTCAAAGTGAAAGGAAAAAGTCTAAACTTAATTGCATCATTAGAAACTCCATTAATTTTAAAAGGATCACATATCTCTAGAAAATTTGCCAAATGAGCATTAGGATCCTCATTTGCCAAACCATAAAACTGAATGCTATTTTGTATCATTTGCAAAAGAGAAGGTTTAATTTCAAATTGGTTAGCATTTACGGTAGGCCTTACCACACCTTGTTGAGCACCACTCAATGCGGGTGTAGCAAAATCCATCAACCTTGGTGGATTTTCCTCTTCAGCCATGATTGGTCTTTTATTTTTATTCTTCTTTTTGTTGGATTTTCGGTTACTTGACAAATATCTCTCTATTTCAAGATTCGAAGGTTCAAGCTCTTCTTGAGAACTTCTTGTAATAGGCATGAACTTATCAAATCCTATAAAAACAACACAAAATAAAAATTAAGTCAAACTCTACAAACAAACAAAATAAAATAAATATTGTAATCCAAAATCATAAATCAAGTTTCACAATGGCAATAAATAAAACATCATTCCCCGGCAACGGCGCCAAAAACTTGTTAGCGTATTTCTAAGAGCTAATTTCCACAAGTATACGATGTACCGAAATAGTACAAAAGATATCGATCCCACGAGGAATGTGCTAATTATTATACACTATTACTACTCAATTTTAATCTTGTTTACAATGATCAATAATTTGTTGAATGAAAGTGGAAATACTATGTCTAATTCTAATTAACCTAGTTATAGATAATCGAAGAAGATAAAAGATCAATGATTATAAAATAATAAATAGAACTTGAATTAATTATTCTTGATTATGAATATATTCTTGTTATGCAAGCCAAGTTGAATAAAATTCCAATTCACTCTTTCAACATAAATTAGAGTGTATAAAACATGCATTTATAATTCTAACTCACAATTTTCATTAATGAATTAAAGTGTTATATATGCAAATTTTAGGAATAAGAAACAACCTATAACAACCTTTCAATATTATGATTTCTCAAATAATACTTCAATGATGAAATTCTATTAGATGTAAGTAAGGATTTATCTTTTAATTAAATACTTACTTATAATGATCATGCATAAAAATACTAATAGAAAATTCTACAAGAAAGAATATTAAATTGATATGAATAATAAAATATGGCACTAAATAATCAAGTTCATAAATTCATCATTTAATAATTATAAAGAAGAAGTAAAGATGAGAAATGAAGAAAGAGATCTTTCAAACCTTTTATCTTCCACAAAGGATATCTTTTTCCTTGCAAGTAATCTTCTCTTCAAAGCATAAAAATTCTAACTTAAAAACTTTTACTAAAAAATGTACTTTCTAACTTACAGAATTCTTAATAAAAATATTCAGCTAAAACTATTCAACTCCTCAAATTACAGTTAAAACTAATATTTATAATGTTCTAAAAGATATGTTCCTTCAAGTGTCCCTTAGGAAGGTTGCAAGACTTGGTGGAAAATCATACTTCTTCAAGGCAAAATTTGATTTTAACTTCCAACGGTCCTCTCTATCGCGCTCGCGACAGTACACGCCTTGCTCTTAACTCCACTTTCCTCGCGTTGGCTACGCTCCGCGCCACATGGCTACCTCGCGATAGACGGCCTTGCTCGTGACAATGCCCGCTAGCTCCCTTTCTCCTTCTCTTAGGCTCGCTTCAATTGCGCGTCCTGTCGCTCTCGCGACCACTATCGCGCTCGCGATAGATTACTTCTCTCCTTTGCTTTCTTTCTTCCTTTCTTCTTTCTCTCTTTGGCCTGGCGCTTCCTGTCGCGCTCGCGACGCTTGTCGTGCTCGCGATAGACTGATTCTTCCTTAGCTAATTTCTGCTCCTTTTCTCCAATCTTCTCCATTTTCTCCTACACACACAAAACTCAAACAAAAACATAAAACACTCCTAATTCTAACACAATTAACTATACATAAACATTATTTTAAACCTAAAATATGGGTTAAATATGAGCTATTTAGACTCATATCACTTTTCATTTCTTCTTCTTGAATAGAATTCTCTCTACATTTTTTTGAGTTTCCTTCTTCAAATAAATTTCTTAATGTTTCAAAAATCAGTTTTCAATGGAATAATCCTTCTTGAGACAAAGAAAATAATTCTTTGTTCTTGAGAATTGTTATTTTCTTTCATTATTTATTTTTAAGCAGCTTTCTTTCTTAGAATAAAACTCCAACTTTTATTATTTTCAATTCTAATTTTGTGGATCAAAGCAAGGAAATCAATCATATTTTCCCTTCATCGAGTTCCAATTTTGAAGGTAAATATTTTGGGACCAATCCTACTTTTCTTTTATTTTCTTATTTTATTTATTCACAATCATTTTATCAACATGTAGATATTTATGTCTATTGTTTATATATTTATTTTATCTCTGACATTTCCTTTATTTTCATTATTATATTTCATTATCCCACTCACGTGTTATTTGTTTTTCTTATGAGTTTATTTATTTCTGCTAAATATGGGACGCTGAGAAGGGGAGCCCACTAGGATGATTTGGGGACACCAATTTGCTTCATTTTCTTTACCTATCTCCTTTTGGTTTATTTTTATTTCCAATTTATTATAAATATTACATTTAGCTCGCTACTGTAAAAATGGCTAAAGGTTTCTACAAATAAATGGGATTTTCCTAAATAAAATAGGACCAATATCCTAATTTTCTGTCCAAACAAAATGGATATCTTAATATTTTTTTTTCTCTAAATACGCATGCGAAGACCAATGTCTTCATTATTATTCAAATATCTCGCTTTGTGTATGTTTTCCCTTTTTGCTAATTTACAATGGGGGTTATATTCCACCCCTAGTTTTGTTGTAAGCTAACATATTTTTGATTTGCTTTATTTTGAGCTTACTTTATTTAATGCTTTCATTATATGATCGACATGCGCTCTAATTACTGTGTTAAAGTTGTATGATAAATGGAAGGAAATATCAAATTAAAAACTCAATTATAATTTAATCAAGGTATGAATAAATGGGAAGTCCCGAACCATCACTAGTCTTAGGCTCAATAAGGTTGGAGGACCATCTCAATGTTTTATTAGGGTGGGGTCTCTAAAATATCTCTTGTTGCTAAAATAGGCCCAACCTGCATCGTCTTAAACTCCATGAGGTTAGAGTATCATCCCAATGTTCTATTGGGGTGAGGACTCCAAAATATATCTGTGTGACGCGCGCTGAACCTAGTAAAGGCCCTCTTTGAACCCACTTTTAGGGCTCGAGGGATTGGTTCATGTCTTTTGGATATTGGGTGCATGAGACATTTTGGATGCCTCCTTCCCAATAGAACATTAGAAAGGATCATCTAGCCTCACGGCGCCTTAGGCATCTTTGAGGTATTTTGGAGTCGCCACCCAATTTACGAGAAATTAGGAAAGGTCTCTAACCTCTATTGGTCTAAAACCAGAGATGGTATTCGGAACTTCACTCTTATTTATGTTTTGGTTAATTATAGATGAGTTTTTAAATTCATAAAATTCTATCGCTCATCTCACACGATTAATGCATTCAATTAAAAGCGCATTGCAAGCAAAAAGCGATAAATAAAAGCTGTAAAAAAAGCGGCAAGCAATAGCAATAAACACGTCAACCATACAATTATAAGAGAAATTGGGGCAGAATACAACCCCAAATGAAAGTTAAATAATATTTCCCCAAAATTAATTACAAGGGCTCAAAAATATATGAACATAAATTTAAAACAATCAAACAAAATCAAACATAAAAAAGGCATACATAAATCGTGGTATTCGTTTGTTTAGGAACATTAGTTCCTTCACGCTCACTTAAAGAGGGATCGAAGAGTTATTCAATTGTTGGCTTGAAAAACTGGGATGAGTGATCCCATTTTGGAAAACTTAACTTTTCGTTTTATTCGTGACATTTTATATTAATTGGATAAAATGAGGGACATTGGTCCCAATTTTATTAACAAAAATCCCGATTTAAGTTATAAAATATTTTCATGATTTTTACCGCATATGTGCAAAAAATAAAAGCATTTTATTTTACAAGCATACATAAACACGTAAAGGGATAGGAAAGGTCTCACCCAAGCGATGCGGGTTTCCTACGCGTCGTGACCCGTCCGTTTGGTCACGGGGACACTCATGCAAGGAAATTCACATTTAAATCCCCAAACAAAAAATAACATTAAAAGATATTAGTAATAATTCTAAAAAATTAATCAAATAAGGACAAAATAAATATAGGACATTTAATTTAATATGCAAATGATTTACATGCAAAAAGAACTAAAAACAAGTTATGCCAAAAATAAGAATAATGACAAAATCATGACAACAATAAAATTATAGTGACAATAACAATAAATAATCATGGCATAATAGCAACAATAAAATAATAATAATAATAATAATAAAAATAATAACAATAATTGCACAATAATAATAATAATAATGATATAAAATAAAAATAACAAAATACAATAATAAATAAATACAATAATAATAATAACATGGTAATAATAGAATAACAATGTTGACAGTGGAATATAAACATATTAGTAATAATATAACAAGCAAATAATGAGGTAGTGAAAATGGCCAAGACCAATGACAATAATAGTGTCACCAATAGTGGCCTAAGCAAAACATGATAATAATACAGTTATAGAAGCAAACGGCAACATAGAAATAAATACTAGAAATAAATGATAAGCATAGTAATAACATAAAAAATGAGAGTATTAATAGCATTAAATAATAGACAAAAAATAAATTAGAACAGGTCCAAAAATATTTACCCTCAGAGTTTCATAGATCGAAAAAAAAACGGTGTCTTGATCCGTCCCCTTGTCGATTTTTGTGGTAATAAACACAAAAATATTTGGAAAACAAACCAACTTTTAACAAATTAAACTCATGAAAATATTTTTGGTGAGATGAATCAAGCAAAGGAAATTAATTTTCCTTGCTCAATTTAACCTCTGATCAAGTTGTTCTTGAGGAAAAAAGAAGAAAACTAAAAGCTTGGGAATTCTAAGATTTTTTGCTCTTGAAAAAAATCTCGTTTTTGCTTGAGAGAAAAATTTTTGCTTTCTTATTTTCAAAGTCTAGCCTCCTTTACTAGGGAAAACAAAGAATCTTTTTATTTTCCTGTCTTGTCCCAAAATGGGAAGAGACAAGATGTTCTTTTTATTTTGTGTTAACCAAAAAAGATATTAAAAGATGAAACAAGCTTAACAAACTGAAATATTGCCTGAAAAAAAATGATGCAGGTGAAAACGACAGTAAGGGGGAGCGGGCACGGGGGAACGAGGTGATGCTCGCCCCAATGGGCGCACATTGCGCCAGGCGACGTGTGGCCCCGCGGGCAGGCGTTGCCCTCTGCGACGTGCGCCCCAGCGGGCACACGTTGTGCCTGCAGGCGCACGTCGCCCGTGGGTACGTCGTTCCCATGCGGGCATGGCCCGCATGCGCAGTGCGCAAATCGTACGGCAATAGGGCACCGCAAAAAAATTGAGAATAAAACCTGAAATAAAAAAATAAAAAATAAAGAATAAAATTAAAAATAAAAGGAATAAAAATAAAAGTAAAAATGCAAATTTTTGAATTAAAATTTTGGAGGAACAAAAGAGTTTTTCGTCAAGGAAAACATCATTTTTGACACCTTTACTTGTGGCAAGTATCATCTTCATCATCGGGTAATCCTGATCTTGAACCTCCTCGGGACCCGGTGTCTACAATTGCCCCCAATTTTGGGGAACCTAGAACTTAGGTGCCTAGGTGAGCCAAAATTCAGAAAAAGAGAGGAACGAAGCGCGTACTTGAGGCGGTGACCTACTTGCTGCGTTGTCGTCCCCGATTGCTGTGATTAGTTCCTTAGCTGCTTGTTGGCATTCAAAACTATTGCCAGGTTATGTGATTGATGAACGTTAGCTTATCGACGCGTGAAACCACAGTTGAGTTGCGTGATTGATGGACACCAATTTGTGGGCGTGTGAAATCACGGTTGGGCGACTGATAAACACCAGCTTGTAGGCATGTGAAACCGCTAGATTTTAAAGAATGTGGTTGATGAAACACCAGCTTGTCGGCATATGAAATCATGGCTGAGCGACTGATAAACACCAGCTTGTCGATGTGTGAAGCCTCCAGACTTTGAAGAACGTGATTGATGAAATACCAGCTTGTTAGTGTGTGAAACCACGGGCTGAGCGACTGATAAACACCAGCTTATCGGTGTGTGAAGCCTCTAGACTTTGAAGAACATGATTGATGAAACACTAGCTTGTCGGTGTGTGAAACCACGGCTGAGCGACTGATAAACACCAGCTTGTCGGTGTGTGAAGCCTTCAGACTTTGAAGAACGTGATTGATGAAACACCAGCTCGTTAGCGTGTGAAACCACGGCTGAGCGACTGATAAACACCAGCTTGTTGGTGTGTGAAGCCTCCAGACTTTGAATAATGTGATTGATGAAAAACTAGCTTGTCTGTGTGTGAAACCACGGCTGAGCGACTGATAAACACCAGCTTGTCGGTGTGTGTAGCCACCGTTGAGCGGCTGATAAATACTAGCTTGTCGGTGTGTGAAATCGTCAGACTTTTCCTGCAAAGTCAAAAGAAATCTATATGCAAGGGTAAGTTATGCATGTAAACACGCATATGCTATGTGAAATGCAAGCGACACCACTCATTTGAGTGGCCCGGGTGTCTAGGCGTGACAATCTCGACTGCAATGATTCAGGGCCCAGTTCACTCGATCATGCCCCCAAGGGCTTGGAAGTGTCATCTTGGCCTAAGGACTCTGACCCATGTCTTGAATTATGTGTCATCTTGTCTGAAAGGGATTGTCCGAGGTGATGCTACCTTATCACTCCAGGCGTCCACTGCCTTATCGCTCCGGGCATCGGAAGTCATTGATTAAAGGTAGTTTGTCACTTGTGGATTTTCACACTAGCTTTCCTTAGCGCATCCTTTTTGGATTTTTACATAACCCTGTGCCTAATTTTTCGCCTAGAATGGACCAAACCCAATCCAGCGGCTTTTATTCATTTTATTTTTTATAGGGCAGACTGCCTGTTCCTAGGTTTTCACCCTGCCCTTTGGTCTAATTTTTGCTTAGAGCGTCACTTACGATTTTCATCTCTAACGGCCTCATTTTTTTTTTTTATGGATAAAGCTCCTTGTCGGCTACAGCAACGATGGATAAATTGTGCGCATTCAATAGGAAGCGACGTATTATCTTCTCGGAGAAAACTATTGGCCTTTATTGAACGAAAAGAATTACTCTAAGCATACAATTTCATACATGTACATGTTTTGGTGCGATTTCATTACACATGATCATTATCTAACATTAATCTCGAAATACTAGACCACATCTAATATCGAGATGGATCTTGAGAGCATCACAACTCCTGTTATCAATCAGCCCCCTCGGGTTTTCTTGATTAAACATTTTCTCTCAAGATTTCTTTTCCTTGCTATTATTATTTTTCTAGCCTTTAGCCATGGAACCTTTTCAATCTGTCGACGTTGATCGAGTTGCTTAATTCATTTCCATCACTATCTATTAGGATCGCAGCTCCTTTAGACAAAAGCTTCTTCAGAACAAAAGGGCCTTCCCAAGTTGGTCTAAACTTGCCTCGAAGGTCCAGAACCCCTAGCCTCATCTGCTTGAAGACCAAATCCCCTTCCTTTAGCGGGTGTTTCCTGACTTTCTTCCTGAATGATTGAGCCAGCCTTTTCTAGTAGATCTGGTTATTGTAGTATGCTCACAGCCTATCTTCGTCTAATAGGTTCAACTATAGCAACCGCTGCTGTGCCCATTCTGCTTCTGGTAACTTGGCTTCCGTTACCACCCTCAGGGACTGGAGTTTGATTTCTACTGGCAGAACTTCTTCCGTCCCGTAGACCAGGAAGAAAGGTGTAGCTCCTATAGAAGTTTTGGCAGTGGTCCTGTAGCCCCACAAGGCGAATGGCAGTTTCTTGGCCCAATCTTTTTATGTTTCCACCATTTTAGCCAGTATCCCCTTGATGTTCTTATTGGCTGCCTCGACCGCCCCATTAGCCTGCGGTCGGTAAGGAGAGGATTTATGATATTGGATGGCATATTTCTTGAGCATTTGCTTGGTCTCAGCTTGGAAATGTACCCCATTAATCGACATGATGTGATGCGGGAGCCTGTACCTACAGATCAGATGTCGTCCAACAAATCTAGCCATTTCTCGGGTGCCCAACTTCTTAAAAGATTCGGCTTCTACACACTTAGTGAAGTAATCAATGGCGAGCACGATAAATCTATGCTCGTTAGAGGCTGTTGGATGTATTTCCCCTATGATCTCAATCCCCAAGCTGCAAATGGCCATGGAGATGTGAGGTTGTACAATTCTAAAACTTGAAGGTGCCTTAAATTGGCATACTGCTAGCACAGTTGGCACTGCTTCACATACTTGGAACAATCTGTGTCCATTGTCAGCCAGAAGAACCCCTATCACATGATTTTCTTTGCCAGAGCTAGACCATTCATATGGGCTCCATAGACCCTTGCATGGGTTTCCTCTATAACCCTCTTGGCCTCCTTCCCATCTAAGCACCTTAACTGTATGCCATCAGCTTGCCCCTTGTATAGCACACCATCTACACTGATGAACTGGGTGGACAGTATACGAATCATCCTTTGGTCCTTTTTAGTGGCCTCTTCTGGGAATACTGACCTTTCTAAATAATTCTGGACATTGTAGTACCATGGCTTTCCGTCAGTGGCCTCAACATCCCCGACCTGCTCAGTTTCAAAGTATGGCTGGTCTGAACCAGAAATGAGTATAGGCTTCATGGCTATCCCTTCTGGGTTATCCCACATAGACACTAGAGTGGCTAGGGCATCCGCTAATTAGTTCTCTTCTAGGGGTACATAGTTAAAATTGCAAATTTCAAACTGACCACTTAACTCCTTCAAACACGTTACGTAGGGTACTAGTCACTCTTCTTTGATGGACCATTCACCCCTGACCTGATGGATTACCAAGGATGAGTCTCCGAAGACCTCTACAACTTTTGCCCCCACCGTTGAGAGTGCTTCCAACCCGAAGATGCAGGCTTCGTACTCAGCTTCGTTGTTGGTGGCTCTATATCTCAATTTCTTAGCTAAGGGGAGTTTCTCACCCTCTGGGGTTACTAAAATTACTCCCGTTCTTGCTCCTTTGTTATTCACTGCCCCATCAAAGTACATTTGCCACTTTTGCATTGTGATGGCTGCCACGTCCTCATCTAGGAATTTATACTCAAATTGGTCACCTTCCACCGGATGGTCGGCTAGGAACTCTGCAACTGCCCGATCCTTAATGGTCTTTCTGTTGATGTACTCCACATCAAATTCTTGTAGTAATATCAGCCACCTCCCCATTTTCCCTAGCAAAGAGGGTGCCTCCTGAAGGTATAAAAGAGGGTTTTGTTTGGCGAGCGCCTGCACTTTGTAAGAATGGAAATAATGTCTCAGTTTCTTTAAAGCCCAGATTACTGCCAGACAGATCTTTTCCACTTCGACATACTTGGCCTCATAAGGAAGGAATTTCTTATTGAGATAGTAAACCACAAATTCAACCCCAAATTCATCTTCCTGGGCCATCATAGCACCCACATAATTCTCCTTTATTGCCAGGTAAAGAATTAATGGTTTGACAGGCCGTGGCGGCCGTAAAACTGGGGGGTTCAGGAGGTAATCCTTCATAATATCAAAAGCATTCTGGTAGTCATCGTTCCATCGGACTAGCTGATTTTTCCTGAGGAGCTTAAAAATCGATTCGCATATCGAAGCAAGCTTGGAAATGAACCTACTGATGTACTACAGTTTGCCCAAAAAACTCCTGTCTTCTTTTTCCTTCTGAGGTGTTGGCATCTCTCTGATTGCCCTGACCTTATCGGGGTCCACTTCAATTCCCCTCTGACTCACCACGTGGCCTAACAGCTTACCTGAGGTGACTCCGAAGATGCATTTCTTGGGGTTGAGGTGAAGATTATACTTGTCAATCCTCCGAAATAATTTCTCCAAGGCCTCGAAATTCCCCTCTTGGGTAGTCGACTTGATCATCATATCATCGACGTACACTTCCACCTCTTAGTAGCCATCCTTTGGTACGTTGCTCCTGCATTTTTTAATCCAAAAGGCATGACCCTATAAGCGAACGTACCCCACTCAGTGATGAAGGTTGTCTTAATTCGATCCACGATCTTATTGAGAATTTGGTTGTACCCTACATACCCATCCACAAATGATACATTATGCAAGCAGCCACACTGTCTACTAGTACATCGATATGGGGCAAAGGAAAGTCATCGTTTGGGCAGGCTTTATTTAGGTCTCAGTAGTCAACACATACTCAAACCTTTCCGTCCTTTTTGGCTATGGGAACCACATTAGCTAACCAGGTCGGATACTGAACCTCTATTAAGAACTTAGCTTCAATCTGCTTGTGCACCTCTTCCTTTACCTTTTCTGCCCACTTTGGTCTTAGCCTCTTGAGCTTTTGCTTAACTGGCCTACATTCTGGATAGGTAGGGATGGCATATTCGGCAACTTCCTGGTCGATCCCTGGCATATCTTCATAGGTCCAGGCAAAGACTTTCTCATATTTTTTTAAAATTCTCTCAAATTTTATCCTCTCCTCAGGAGTTACGTTGGACGCTATCAAGATTTCCTTTGGATTTTCCAAAGTCCCAAGATTAAATGAAGTAGTATTAGTTAAGTTAATGTCAAATATAAATGATTCATGTTCATGATCATGCATAATGAAATCATGAGAAACATCGCACAAGTAAGCAAAGCCATTCATCTCATTGACAAATTCAGAGTTACAAGCATAATTGTCAAATAGTTCAGGGATAAAAAGTACATCAGAAAAACTATCATTGACATCTTGCACTAATATCGGAGCTAAAGTTGATGACCTGCTGCCTTGATTGTCCGCGATCTTCAGGATCTCTAATTCTGGCACTGCCACCTCATCTTCCACTTTTCCTTTGCCTTTCACTCGGGTGGTCAGCAGACTGTCAGTGACGATTTCTTCAGGAATTTCTTGATCCCAAGCCAAACTTTGGTTGAAGACCTCTTCATCCCAGAAGCCTTCTACTTTTTTAACCATTCCGCCAGACCAGTCAAAAACGTCATTGAAGATCTCGAAACCCGGAGTGATCTTGCCGCCAATCCACTATGGCTCAGCTTCTCCACAATAGGCGCACACTGAAGCAGCCGGTACAAAGCTCTCTAAAATGTGCGGAACCCCTGCAGGCTTCTCCTCAAGTTTGTTCTTCTTGGCTTCGGTGGTGTAACCCAAACCTCTTCTGTCCTTTTGCCCCCTTGTGGCGACAGGCGTCTGAGGCCCTTGCGATTCTTTGCCCAAATCGGCTCCTGGGAGGAAATTTATTTTCTTCATCATGTTGACCACCTGAGGGCTCTTTATCATATCATCTTCTTCATTCACCACAGCCACGTAGAACCCACTAAAGGGTTGATTGGAAATCCCGAGTACCGACACTTGATTGTCGCTGGCTTCCTTGATTGTCACGACTTGGCCCTCATAAGGGATCTTGATCATCTGGTGGAGGGTGGACGGAACCCCTCCAAGCTTGTGAAACCAGGGCCTCTCGAGTAGCACTGCGAAGTTAGCTAGGATTAGTAGGATGACAAATTCAATTTTTGTCTCAACTGGCCCAGTCCTCACTTGTGCCTCGAAAGTCTCGGAAGCCTGCCTCTTTGAATTGTCGTAGGCGGTGATGGTCAAGTCAGATTTTCTGAGCATGCTTTTATCCAAACCAATGGCCGGGAGCGCAACCAAGGGGCACACATTTATAGAAGAGCCGTCATCTCCCATCACATAGGCGGTATGCTTGCCGTTGATCTGTGCCTTAATGTATAAAGGGCGATTGTGCTTTCGGCCCTCTGGTGGCAAATTCGCATCAGAATAAACCAAAATTTCCCCTGAGCTCCCCTTAACTAAACCCAGCAATTCAGACGGTGAGATGGTGGTGGCAACAGTGGACTCACATAAGGCTTCCACCAACTTCTACCTGTGTGATGGAGATTATCTTAACAAATCCCAGATGGATATCTGCGCCATTGTCTTTTTCAGCTGTCTCATTAACTCGTCCTCCTCGGGTTCCCTTTCTGCAGGCGTAGGCATCGGATCTTGAGGCCTCTCTACCTCTGGAATCACCCTACCACTTTGGGTCACAGCTTGTACCTCTTGTACCTTCTCTTCATCCTCGGAATTCCACACGTCCTCTGGCTCGTCAACGTTTCCATCCTCGCCTTCGCTGGTCGAATCCCAACATTCTATCATGCCGACCTGAGGCTTCTCTTCACTAACCCCCTGCTCGGGACGGGAAACAACCACATAATCATTACCACTAACCCCCTGCTCGGGATGGGCAACAGCCACATAATCATTACCATAAAGGTCCCTTAACACGTACCATTCTAGCAGACTTGAACCTATCATAAAAACAGGCGGAGGGACAGCATTATACCCGGCTGTCTTTTTCTTTTCCCTATTCTCAGGGTCAGAAATCTATTTACTGTCGATGAGATCTTGGATCCGGTCCCTTAAGGTTCTGCAATAGTCAGTGAGATGGCTAGTGTGCTGATAAAAAGCACAATACTGATCCCCCCTATGGTTTGGCTGGCCATGGTTCTTAGCCGGCCTGGCTGGTAATGGTTGGAGCTTTCCTTCTTTCATCAGTCTCTCTAAAACCAAAGATAACAACCTTCCCAAATTCGAGTAGTGTCTCTGGCTCGCATCAGTGGCTGAGACTCCCGCTGTTTTGCCCACTCTATTACTGCTGCTTCCGGCACAACCCAACTTTCCTCCTCCTTGGGGCCCATAGTTCCTCCTCGCGAAATTATCATTACTGGCATTCCTTGCCAGATATTTTGCTTCGGCTTCTATTACGATGTCTTTCAAGGATTCCCAATCCTTGAGCCCCTTCATCTTAAGCCCTTCCCTCAAATACGAGCTCGCATTCCTAATGAACAATTTGAGTTAGTCCGAGGTATTGGGTTTCCTCTTCATTTCCATAACTCGATTCCTCCATCGAGTAAGGTATTCATGGAAAGACTCACCAGACTTTTGCTGCAGTATCTCAAGATCTTTCAACGTCACTTCCATTCGGGTACTGCAATCGTACTGTCTCATAAATTCCCCCATTAATAGATCCCAGTCTTCCTTTGACCTCCTATCCAATCCATGGTACCAATCGATCGTCGGCCCCGTCAGACTAAGGCAGAAGTACTCCACCTTTTGCTTTTTTGTGAGCCTCGTGCCCTTTATGATCAGGGCATACTACTTGATGTGTGCCGAGGGGTCCGAAGTACTATCGAACTTTGGTAAATTCGGCATCTTGAACCTTTAGGGTAGCAACTCTTCCTCACCCAGATCTATGTCCTCGAGGATAACCCCTTTTCCGGCTGACAGCAGGCGCATGATAGCCTCCATTTTTTCTTCCATCTTTCTTACCACATCATCCTCTACTTTGGGGACTCTACACCTCACAACTTGAGGGACTATCGGCTCATCTTCCTCTTCCTTTAAGAAGTCATCCCTCGGATCCAAAATCCTAACCCTTCTCTACTCAGCTAGTCCTGTCGCTCTAGGCTCAACGGTTGGTTGTTGCATTGTGGCAGTTGGGATGGGAATCTCCCCCATGACATGTGTTTCAGTTGGCTCAATAGTCGGAGCTACAGATGGCTGTCCAGCATTCGGTGCCATCTAAGCGACAAGGTTACCCATCATAGCCAGCATCTTCCTTTCGAAGTCCTCAAACCTCTTGTCCAAATATTATGTTGTCAAAGCAGCCGAATCTTGCGGTAAATCTGCCATCACTGACCCAGAGGATTGTTCTCAATAAGAGTCTAAGTTTCTATCCCAATCTAAACCCGACGTAAGTGTTAACCCTGACAGCCCAGCTATTGGATTTCTGACTAATCTCCCGCTAGGATCCCTGGACCACTCGAATGGATCTATGATGGCTGAAAAAATCCAATTTGTTAGCATGATTCATAGATAGCATTAAAGATGCATGGTTGTGCTGGTGCAGCATCCACAATCACATGCAAGCAAACAGATCCTTCCAGCCTTATTTCTCCCACACACGGGGTAGTGCGGTCTCTTCTTGTAACACCCCTTACCTATATGTAGGGATAGAAGAGGATGAAGGACCCTGATAGATAAGGGTTGTCACAGCAGACTTCAAATGAAGCAAAATAAAGTTATAAATCATTCACTCAGATAAAAGACAGAGGCTAAAACAATAGTACAATATTAATTAATTACAATAAAGTCTTTACATATCATAAGTACAAATGTGCCTTAGCACCAAAAGACCACATACATAATCGATACCAAGTCAAAATACAAAGATAGAGTTTACATCATTACAAAATAAATACTTGTCCAATACATATACAAAAGTACATCTTCCTATACTACAAAACTCTCTCCTAGTTGCATTGGCCCTGTTGATGCGAATCTCGCTGGCCAAAAACTCCAACATCTTCCACGCCTGTACGAATAAAACACCCGTGCTAAGCGATAACGCTTAGTGGGGAAAAACACAAAATGCACAACGACCACTCACAGTGGTGTCAACAGAAAATCACATGCTTATAGCAGAAACAACACAATAAAATCTTATAAAAACAATTCAACGCATAGATAGACAATTTCAGTATTATGCTCATATCTACACCTACCATAACGAGACTATAACATTATGTAATGCTTCAAAAATCTCATATTTAAATTTAAAATCCTGCCATGTAAAATTAGTGGATAATGAGTACGCATATATATCCGAAGGTACCAACAATATATATATATATATCGTAATTCAAAGATACCCGAAGGTATTAAAATCAATCTTTTCTTTTTGTTTTGAAAATAATTTCGCATGGGATCTTAAACAAGATCCAAGACAGAAGGATCACGAAGATCCGATCGGGGACCTGATCAGGGTCCAAAATCACAGAAGGCTGCAGCTACGGAAACTCTATTAGGCATGCCTAACTATCCACTAAATTGACTCTTGTAGGTCATGCATGATGCAAATTATACTCAAAGTATAACACATGCTTTAAAATAAAGAACCATAAACTTAATACATGCGTATGCAATCCATATTCAAAACATACATTCACTATACTTCACATTTAATATAATTAGACAATTTAAAATACAAGTAGAAATCCATTTTCTAATTGAGGAGACCCCAATTAATATTAAAAACCCATAACACATGAAAAAGGAAAGAAAAAGACATAACTTAAAACTTTGCAGAATTTCAAAATAGAGAGGTTTTGCACGGCGGTATGACTTACCCTTACCGCCGTGTAAGACATCTTATACGGTGGTAAGGAAAAACCATACCACCGTGTAACATGTCCAACACAAAAATCTCAATAGGCAGAATATATTTATACGGCGGTATGGAAAATTCCTTACCCCCGTGTAAATGCACCACCCAAAAATCCTGCATGGCAGAATGGTTTTACATGGAGGTATGAAATGTTCTTACCGCCATGTAAAAACACGGACAAAGAAAGTCTAGAGGACAAAATGCGATTACAAGGTGGTGAGGAATTCCTTACCGCCGTGTAATTCGCCAAAAACCCAGAAATTTAAAGGAGAAAGTAACTCAACTCACAATCAACTTCAACAAATCTCAAAAATTAATCAAGTACTACAAAATTTCTACTCATACACTTTCAAAGGCATACTCAATCACATTCATACCTCAATTTGCAACAATCAACATACAATTTACCAATCACACAACTAACACACAAAATGCACACAAATTTAACATTCCCAAACCTTGATATCCTTAGCTCCAATTCAAGGGGCTCCACTTCCACTTGCTATATCCTTGCCCTTAGGCTCTCTAGGAGGAATCTCTAAGCCAAAACACTTAACAAATCAAACTTCAAAACTCTAACCCCAAAACTTATATTAACAAATTAAAGAAGAAAGAAGATGATAAAGAAGGAAAACTAGTTGCAGCTTACCAAGCCAACTTAAGGCTACCCAAAACCCACCAGAATTTGCAATTACAAGGGAAATCAAATGAAACAAAAGGAGAAAAAGGAAGAAGAAGAAAGAAGCAACGTGAAGAGGAAGAAGAAGAAGAAGATGGGATAAGAACAAAGGGAAGAACAACTGTCTTTTCTCTCCTCTCTCCGCTCTAGATATCCACCCCACTTGCCACATGCTAAGACCTCATTAGATAACTTCCCTATAACACACCTAACCACTATCGTCTTACATACACCCAAAACCAATCTTACTAAAACACATCCTACTCCCATACACTCACTCACACCCAAACAAGACCCCACAACACATAACAACATAATTTAAACCATAACACATACTCAAAAAGAATAACACATGCCAGAATTGTACACACAAAAACACACACATATAAGGTTCAAACTGCTAGGGTGGGAACGAGGTGTTACACTTCCCTAGGTGCGCTTAGTCCATAGGTCAACAGGGGACCCTATGAACGTGCGAAGTGCACGGTGAAAAATTGGCAGCATAACACTCTTAATTTAATGTGCATTCGCATGAGTTTTGGCCATTACGTATTTGAACATTTCAATCTTATCAAGATGGGCCTATCGGGGCATGGAAGCTTTTGATAAGAGGCCACTTAATTTGCTTGATTTTGCTTAATACGCAACGACCCACATCACAAGCATTGTATTAAGGAGCATATCACTTAGTGGAAGTTTCTACTTGTCATTACATGGGCTTTGGTCAACGGTGATGATACTTTAGGGCTACCCAACCATGGTCCATGCCAACGGGTCTAGCTCATCACGAGCATAGCGACCAATTGGGTCTCCATTTGATATACCTTTAATAGTATGAGGCTTGGGCTAGTGACTATCCCTAACACTTCCCTACAATGAGTGAAAGTAGGGTTGTGCTTCGGGAATGCATCGGGGTAAGATAGGGGACCAACTAACATAGTTCTAAGGCTCTAGCGTATGCAATGCAAATTTTGAAAAGTGATAGAATTTTTAGTTTTAAAAACCCAATTATACATTTTAATCAAAACACTTTTAGAGCAAAGTCACAAACAGTCCCCAGTGGAGTTGCCACTGTGATGCGCGCCGAACCTAGCAAAGGCCCTCTTTGAACTCGTTTTTAGGGCTCGAGGGATTGGTTTGCGTCTTTTGGATCTTGGGTGCCATGAGACATTTTGGATGCCTCCTTCCCAACAGAACATTGGAAAGGATCATCTAGCCTCACGGTGCCTTTAGGCACCTATGAGGTATTTTGGAGTCGCTACCCAATTTACGAGAAATTGGGAAAGGTCTTTAACCTCTATTGGTCTAAAACCAGAGATGGTGTTCGGAACTTCACTCTTATTTATGTTTTGGTTAATTATAGATGAGTTTTCAATTCGTAAAATTCTATCTCTCCTCTCACATGATTAATACATTTAATTAAAAGCGCATTGTAAGCAAAAAGCGATAAATAAAAGCTGTAAAGAAAGCGGTAAATAAAGCGATAAAGAAAAGCAATAAATACGTGAACTATACAATTACAAGAGAAATTGGGGCAGAATACAACCCCAAATGAAAGTTAAATAATATTGCACCAAAATTAATTACAAGGGCCCAAAAATATATGAACATAAATTTAAAACAAGCAAACAAAATCAAACATAAAAAATACATACATAAATCGGGGTATTCGTTTGGTTTAAGAACATTGGTTCCTTCACGATCACATAAAGAGGGATCGAAGAGTTATTTAATTGTTGGCTTGAAAAACCGATATGAGTGATCCCATTTTGGAAAACTTAACTCTTCTTTTTATTCGTGACATTTTATATTAATTGGATAAAATGAGGGACATTGGTCCTAATTTTATTAACAAAAATCCCGATTTAAGTTATAAAATATTTTCATGATTTTTACCGCATATGTGCATAAAATAAAAGCATTTTATTTTACAAGCAAATATAAACACGTAAAGGGATAGGAAAGGTCTCACCCAAGCGATGCGGGTTTTGTACGCATCGTGACCCATCCGTGTGGTCACGGGGACACTCATGCAAGGAAATTCACATTTAAATCCCCAAAGAAAAAATAACATTAAAAGATATTAGTAATAATTCTAAAAAATTAATCAAATAAGGACAAAATAAATATAGGACATTTAATTTAATATGCAAATGATTTACATGCAAAAAGAACTAAAAATAAGTTGTGCCAAAAATAAGAATAATGACAAAATCATGACAACAATAAAATTATAGTGACAATAACAATAAATAATCATGGCATAATAGCAACAATAAAATAATAATAATAATAATAATAATAATAATAATAATAATAATAATAATAATAATAATAATAATAATAATAATAATAATGATGATGATGATGATGATGATGATGATGATGATGATGATGATAATAATAATAATGATATAAAATAACAATAACAAAATACAATAATAAATAAATACAATAATAATAGTAACATGGTAGTAATAGAATAACAATGTTGACAGTGGAATATAAACATGTTAGTAATAATATAACAAGCAAATAATGAGGTAGTGAAAATGGGCAAGACCAATGACAACAATAGTGTCACCAACAGTGGCCCAAGCAAAATATGATAATAATACAGTTGTAGAAGCAAACGGCAACATATAAATAAATACTAGAAATAAATGATAAACATAGTAATAACATCAAAAATGAGAGTATTAACAGCAATAAATAATAGACAAAAAGAAATTAGAACGGGTTCAAAAATATTTACCCTCAGAATTTTATAGATCGAAAAAAAAAACGGTGTCTTGATCCGTCTCCTTGTCGATTTTTGTGGTAATAAACACGAAAATATTTGGAAAACAAACCAAGTTTTAACAAATAAAACTCAAAAAAATATTTTTGGTGAGATGAATCAAGCAAAGGAAATTAATTTTACTTGCTCAATTTAACCTATGATCAAGTTGTTCTTGAGGAAAAGAGAAGAAAAATAAAAGCTTGGGAATTCTAAGATTTTTTGCTCTTGAAGAAAATCTCGTTTTTGCTTGAGAGAAAAATTTTTGCTCTCTTGTTTTCAAAGTCCAGCCTCCTTTACAAATGAAAACAAAGAATCCTTTTGTTTTCCTGTTTTGTCCCAAAATTGGAAGAGACAAGATGTTCTTTTTATTTTGTGTTAACCAAAAAAGACATTAAAAGATGAAACAAACTTAATAGACTGAAATATTGCCCAAAAAAAATGATGCAAGTGAAAACGACAGCACGGGGGAGGGGGCGCGGGAGTGCCCGCCGGTGAAGAAAGGCGACATGTCGCGCTAGGTGACGTGCACTTGGGGGCGTGCGTCGCCCCAGGCGACGTGCGCCTGGGGGGCGCGGGTCACCCCTGGAGATGTACGCCCCTGCGGGCATGTGTCGCCCTCTGCGACGTGTGCCCCATCGGGCGCATGTCGCTTGTGGGCACATGTCATGCCTGTAGGTGCAGGTCGCCCGCGGGTGCACGCTACGCCTGGGGGCGCACGCCATTCCCACGCCGGTACGGCCCACACGCGTGCGACCATAACCCGCACGGCGGCTCGCAAACCGCATGGCAACAGGGCACCGCAAAAAAATTGAGAATAAAACCTGAAATAAAAAAATAACAAATAAAAAATAAAGAATAAAAATAAAAATAAAAGGAATAAAAATAAGAGTAAAAATGCAAATTTTTGAATTAAAATTTTGGAGGAACAAAAGAGATTTTCGACAAGAAAAACATCATTTTTGACACCTTTACTTGTGGCAAGTTTCACCTTTACTTCGGGTAATCCTGATCTTGAACTTCCTCGGGACCCGGTGTCTACACTCTTGCTTGCCCAAAATGGACGTAATTGTTGTCTTAGGCTCTTTGAGGCTAGATGACCTTTCCCAATGTTCTATTGGGTGGCGAATCCAAGAAACCTCCTTGTTGCCCAAAATAGACACACTTATAATTTCTTACAAGTTTTATGAACCTCTCTCGAATGCCCTAAAAGCGAGTCTTCAGGGCAGTCCAGGGTGTCACAGTGGCGACTCCACTGGGGACATACTTTGAGACTTCGCTTCGAAAGTACCTTGATTAAAACATATGATTGAGTTTTAATTTAAAAATTTCAACCTTTTTCAAAATTTGCATTGCATCTCATTAGAGCCTTAGATCTATGCTAGTTTGGTTCCTCTTTTAACCCCGTTGTGTTCCCGAAGCATGACCCTACATTCACTCAATGTAGGGAAGTGTTAAGATAATCACCAGCCCAAGCCTCGTACCATCATGGTATATTAAATGGAGACCCGATCAGTCGTTATGCTCGTGATGAGCTAGACCCGTTGGCAGGGACCGTGCTTGGGTAGCCCTAAAGTAACATCACCTTGGCCAAAGCTCATGTAATGAAAGTAGATACTTCCCCTAAGTAGCATGAACTGTAATACTATGCTTGTTGTATGGATCGTCATGCATGGGACAAGCCCAGATATTTTGACTAGTCACCTAATCAAAGGCTTTTATGCCCCGATAGGCTCCTGTAAGTTTATTCGGACTGCCTAAATACACGATGATCGAAACCCATACGTATACACATTAGCTAGGAGAGGTTAAGTTGCCGGTTCTCCATCGTGCAACATACGCGTCCATTGGGTCCCCTACTGACCCATGGGCCAAGCCCACCTAGGAAAGAGACTATGACCTCGTGTGTGGGAGTGATAAGGTTGGAGGGATCTATGTGCTTGCATGTGATTGTGGATACTGCATAACACGATGATGCACCTTATGGCATTCATGCATCATCCTAACCTAATATGTATCGCAGCTATCATAGATCTACCCAGGTGGTCAAGAGGTCCTCGTGGGCAGCTTGCGCAGAAATCCATTGTTCGAGCTACCGGAAAGGGTAGAGTTTTCAAAGGTAGTCTCCGAAAGCAGCCATGCTACATCTTCTTAGTTCTCCATAAACTGTGAAATGGCCAATTCACCAAGAGGAGCAGATGCCACTAGGGCCATGATAGCTGAGGAAGTGGGCAGACGGTTTGAAGATTTTGAAAATAAGATGATGGCTATGATGGCCACGATGGCCCAGCCTACCGCGCCACAAAACCCAGCGCCTCCTCTCATGAGATAAAATGAACAGGAGGAGGTTGAGAGGACCCACAAGAGGAGATTTGCCCACCATCCTTAGACTTGAGGGCTACCACATCAGGGGCCCAGAGAAGAGGAGTTGTCCATAGGGTAGAGGATGACTGGGAAGATGAATATGAAGAGCCAATGCCAGTGAAGAATAAGGCTCCTCAGGCCAAAGAAGCCATCTGGAAGAAGATGGAGGAAAAATTTGAAGCGATAATAAGGATGCGAACAAGGGGACGAGGGATGAACCCCGAAGATAAGGAGATGGAGGGAGAAGATTTGATACCGCAAAATTTTAAAATGCCGGACGTTCTAAAGTTTGATGGTATAATGGACCCCTCCGTACACATTAAGCAATACTACCCGGTGATGACGGGAACGATGTTGACAAAGGTGCAAAAGATAGAATACTTCTATTTGAGTTTGATGGGCCCCGCAGTGACCCTCAAAGACCTAGAATTATTACAACAGAAGTTAGGAGAATCGTTCCATGAGTACTTGACGTGATGGAGGAATAGAGTGATGGAGATGAAGAGGAAGCCAGACACTCCATATCAAATTAGGTTGTTCATTGAAATGCTAGCCCGTACTTGAGAGAAGCACTAAAGATAAAGGGGCTGAAAGACTGGGAATCCCTGAAAGACATAGCTATAGAAGCTGAAGGAGAATACCTTGCAAGGAAGGTCAGCAATGACAATTATACCCAGAGAAATTATGGTAATCAGGGGAAAGGAAGGTCAACAGGGCCCGATAATGGAAATCGAACTGGGAACACAGTAGATGTGGTAGTTATAGGAATTAACCAAAGGAATTATTCTAAGCTAGGCATGTCATTATCCTGGGTACTTAAAAGGCTAATGAAAGAAGATAAGTTACAGCCAATGCCTACTAATCCCGCCAAAAGTCAGGGATGCCCTGATCATCGAGCAGATCAGTACTGTGCCTACCATCAGCATACGGGGCGAGAGACTAATGAATGTCGGACACTGAGAAACAAAATCCAGGATCTCATTGATAGCAAACAAATTATTGATCCAGAGAATCGAAAGAAGAAGGCATGAAGGGACTTCAAGGCACCAGTAAAGCATCCCAGAAGGTGGTTACCGCATAGCAAGAAGTATGAGAGAGAACTTTCTAGTAGATGTGCTTTTTATTTTATTGTTGAACTTTTTCAATTTTCATGTATGCAGTACTGTTTACATTAATTATATTAATGACCTTTTTGCTTATGTCTCTCATGATTTCACTATGCATGATTGCAACCACAAATCATTTGCATTTGATATTACCTTAATGAATACTGACTCATTCAATCTCGAGATTCCGTTGGCATCTGATATCACTCCTGAAGAGAGGAAAATTCTGAGAGATAATAATAAAAAAATAAAGAATAATGAAAGGAAATGGATTTTGTATGGACCTGGAATGACATGTTAAAAATTGACAAGGGCATTGTTGGAACAACACTGCTTCAATATGCCAACATGATGAATTAGTATACGTATGAATACGATAGTTAAATATGTGAATTAGTATACGTATGAATACGATCTTTAACTATTGAAGGCTATAAATATAGTGTTATGTTATATGTTCTCTAGTTTGCTTTTATAGTGGTTTCGGCATGTTGGCATGCATTTACATCACATTGTATGATTATATATATTATGTAGTGGCATGGAAGTGTTTTGTTGACTCTGTGAATCGATTTTTCGCTAGTATGTGTGTATTAGCATGTTAGATGTATGTTTAGATATCTAGTGAATCTGCATGATGGTTGTGTGCGTTATTGCAGGGTAGTTATGTTGCATGTGAATGGGTTTTCAGTTAAAGTATGGGTATTTTGGTATGATAGCTGCATGTTTAAATGTTTAGTCACTATGCATTGTGCATTTTCTGATTTCTGATACTTCGATGATTTTGAAAAGTGCTTATGAGTTTGTATATATGTATGTTTATATTTCTCTGTATGATAATACATGTATTTATATAGTAATGTGGGTGTGTAGAGTATTAGCTTTGTGTTTGGGTTCAGCTAGTGATTGGTCATTGTGTGATAGTGTATGCATGTTGTAATAGTTAGTGATTACGCATATTCATTCCCAGTCAATATACATTTGGTGAACTCGGTAAGTGTATGCATGTGAGTTCAAGTTTATATGTATTTCTGCATGATATTTTTTGATCTCTGATATTATATGATCTGAGTAAGTGCATGTAAGATTTAATTGTATTCTCGCATGATGATGTATGCACATTGTTCAGTGTCCTTTTGTGTCTGTTCCTCCCGACTAAGCGTTATTGCTTAGCACGGGTTCTTTCCCGTGTAAGTGGCAGGTATTTGGTTTCGCTCGAGTCGCGCATCTGCAGGGTCGGTCACATAGGAGTTAAAATTGTTTTGTTATTTTGTATATTCAGCTCCTGTATTTTGGATTTTGTATTTTTGTAGCTTTTGTATATATAATCATATGTAAGGATCTGGATGTAATATTTTGGATGATGTAAATGTTGTTGTATTTACATATTAAGTTATTCCTTTGTTTTATCTATCGCCTTATGGTTCCGCTGAATGATCGTATGTATGCATGTGTGTATGCTTCCGCCTAGTGTTTGTATGTGTGTGAGTTAATGCATGACCAGCACTTGTTCCTCAAAGTTTTAATTCCCCCGTGTTTATGTATGAATGTATGCCTTTTATTCCGTATCTATTCGGTGACACCCCTGCTCGTGTGGCTGCCCGCTCCGATTCGGATGGGTTCGCCTACGTATGGGTAGGGGGTGTTACAGTTTGTGGTATCAGAGCCCAGGTATGGCGGTTCTGGTTGTCTTGTTTTTTATGTATCGAGTCTTTGTATGAGAGTCAATTTCGTGTTGTGGCCTAATACAGATGTGTCTTGGCTTGTGTCGTGTCTAGATGGAGTCTGATCCTAGTGAGAATGTGGGCGAGATAACAGAAAGTGTGAATCCAGTTGTGGCTGATCAGAGTGTTTCTGAACATCCTTCAGTTGGAGATTCCGGTCCTATTTCTGATGATAGGACGTTAGTGCAAGGGTTGATACGGATATTGGATAGGTTGACTGCTCCTCGATGTAACAACCCAAAATAGGCCTAGTCAGAATCTGCGTGGTTAGTTGGAATATTTAGAGCATTTCAGTAATTTAAGCAAAAGAAAATTTGGATAATAAGGACTTTATTGTAAGGAATTAATTAGTTAAGTTAAGTGAAGGAAACTATATGGTGTACATGTGATGTATGGATGTAGGGTACTTTTGGTTTTGGCATAATCTAGTAGTATTTGTGTATGGTAACTTGGATGTAAAAAGTGATTTCTTGGAGATTATATGGTGTGAGTCAAGGTTGGTGCCTTGGATATTAGTCAAAGATGAGAGAAAAAGGACCATTGGTAGAGTGACATGTGTTTGGGTTGTTGGGAGCATTGAATGAAGATTTGATAGGAGAAGAGAGAGGGGAGGAAGAACTGGTAGCTTCCTGTGGAAGCCACTTAGTTTTGCCCTCTTCCTTCTCACGTTCTGTCTCTCACTCTCTCATCTCCATTTTCTGCTCTCTCTTCCTTTCATGTGGGTGTTTTTCAAGCTTTAAGCTAGGGTTTTGAATTTGAGGGTTCTAAGAGGTAAGTGGCTGTATTATTTTGGTTTGGGATCTTCTTCTCCTGCATCTTCTTCTTCATTTGGATTTGTAATGGTAATATGGTTTTGTTTTGCATGGGTTAATTGGGTTTTATTTTGATTTAATTGATGCAAGAAGCTGAAGAAAAGAGAAAGGATAAAGGAAAAGGAAAGTTAGTGGATTAAAGTCAGTGGAAGTTTGAGCTCCATTTCAGGTTTGGGAGTTTATTTGAAGTATATTGTCCATCTCATCTGGATCCTGTTATTGAGTTAAATGTTAATGCTATTTGTGTATTTGTGGTATATGAAATATATGAGTAAATAGCTAGTACATATGATATAGGATGATAGAGTTTTGAAACTGCATGAGAAAAATGACTTGGTGTATATGATTTATGATGATAGAGTTTTGATGTTTTGTATATGAAATTTTGAGATTAAGTACATGAGTATGAGCTTGAAAATTCTGGGTTTGAACCTCTGTAAATGCTATTTTGATGTGAAATGATATTGGTTAATTGTGTTATTATGGTTGTGAACGTGATTTGGGGGCCAAAAAGGTAAGTTGTTACATGAAATTGCATGACATTTGGGTTTGGGTAAGATTGGGTTTTGGTTTTCTCGTGAATGCTGTATTTCGTGTTGGAGATCGAGGAAAATCGATTCTGTCGTGAGCGCGACAGAACCGGCTCTTTTCCTTCTCGCGGTGGTTTCCACTCGGCAGACGTGAAGAAGGTTGTGAGAGGACTGTCACGAGTCGTGATTGAGGATCACGACTCGTGTCCCTCTTCTCTTGGAAGTCACGAGTCGTGAGGGAGGATCACAACTCGTGACCTCCTTTCCTATAGAGTGTGTGCGTCATGAGTCGTGAGGAAGGATCATGACTCGTGACCGTCCCTTTCTTGTGAGGCGGGAGGCACTAGCGTTACGAGTCGCGATAGCATGTGCAACTCGTGACTAGCTTCTCTTCCTCTCACTGTCGCGAGCGTGACTTCCTGTTGCGAGCGCGACAGTGAGGCCTCTCCTGCCTTGTTTTGAAAAAGAGTTTAAAAGCTTCTTTTACCTGGGTTTCCATTACATGACATATGATTTGTCTTATATGGCCTATTACTTGATAAATTATAAGTTCTTAATTAGATTTGTAGATGATTTATATGCCTTCATCTTGATTAAATACATATGTATTCATAAAATGACATGATTATACTTGATTTATTCGCTATTATATGAATATTATTTTAGAACATGATTGAGTTGTTATCTGAGCCTGATAGTCATAGTAGTGGATAGATAAGCGCTTATCCAGGGTTAGAGTGTGAGTGCAGCTGCTATATGTTATTTCTTACATGCGGGCCCCGTTTGGGTCATATAAGATGTTTGAGGCCTTGGTCTCCGGTATACCTTTGGGTATACATGATTATAAAATATTTTGAGACTCATGTCTCCATATGCTTGAGATACTGTGTCCTATCAGTATCATTAGTACCCGTATCCACTAATTAGCGAGTAATCAGGCTATTACTTGAATTTAGTACATGCGATTGTTATATGAAGTTAATAGTTATATGAAATGAATATATGTTACATGTATCTATGTATGCGTTATGATGTGATGAGATGTAATACTTGTATTCGAATATGAATGGTGATTCTCCCAATATATTTGAGTAAGATGAACAATTGTTATATGTATGAGTAGTATATGTTTTTATGCCTTGTTATTATTAAGTTTATATATATGTTATTACGATTATATGTACATGCATGTGTTGTTCCTCCCCACTAAGCGTTATCGCTTAGCACGGGTTCTTTTCCCGTGTAGGTGGCAGGTTCTTTTTGGGAGTCGGACATCTGCAGGCCGGCCACTAGAAGTCTAGAATTGGAGTTATTTTGTCTTTCGTTGTATTTTTGTACATGGAGTATGATTTTGGAAATGTAATTTTTGTAAAGGATTATTTTGTATATGTATTTATTTACAAATCCCTTTTTGTAAAATGATATGATATGATAATATTATTATATGTATATGGATTTGTTATCTTTTGATTAAGTGTACTTGTTTCCTTAACATGCTTTGAACATCTCTCTATCGGGGGTAACGGGGTGTTACACTCGAGCTTCTCAAGATTTTGTTCGGAAGGTACCTCAGAAGAGAAAGGTGTCGGGTAGAGAAGTGCCAGTGGGAAAAAGGATTTAGGAAGCTCCGATGTGTCAACAATGTCAGAAGCAACACTGGGGCAACTGTAAGAAGATTAGGGGACTACCGACATGTCAGTACTGTTAGAAACAACATCAGGGTTTGTGTCGAATGATGACTGGAGCTTGTTTCAGATGTGGCAATATGGAACATCAAATTGCTAATTGCCCTAAGACGAGTGAGAATCTAGCTCGACAAGCTAGAAGGGATGTAGAGGAATTGCTTATAGCCGCTCGTGTGCCATCAGAATTTGTTGCGCACCGCAGTGAGGTGACAGAGCCTGCAGAGCCTTCCGGTAAGTTGCATTGTTGTACTTTCGGTTGTTTCCGGTTTGGATTATTTGGATAAGTTGTTAGCGAGCAAATTTCGAGGACAAAATTTCTTTAAGGGAGAGTGATTGTAACAACCCAAAATGGCCCTAGTCGGATTTGGCATGCCAAGTTAGGATTTCAAGGGTAATTCGGTAATTTGTGCATGTGGAATTTGAGTTTTTGAGGACCCAATTGAAAAGATAATTTAAGTTATTAAGGAAGGAATTATGTTAGTGAGTAAAGTGTAACCTACCCAGGACAAAAAGGGAATTGCTAAGGATTCAAGTGGGTTTTGCCAAAGGACTAAAGAGTAATAAGACAAGATATTTTAATATTGGACCAATAGGAGGCTGCCGTGTGGCTTGGTGGGTGTGTGCAATTAATGTGAAAATAAGAAAAAGGAAAAGAAAAGAGAGAGGGAAGGCAGATCACGTTTCCCTGCTCTCTCTTCTCCCCCTCTTCTTATTTTCTCTTTTTTTTCTCTTCACGTTTCTTGCCCTCCGTTCCCTAGTTATGTGTGTGAGCTGGAGTAGATTGGGAAGATTTAGAGGCTGCTTTGAAGAGGTAATTTGGGGTTTTAGGGTTTCCTGCGTTTGGGTTCTTCCTCTTCTTCTTCTGGTTTTATTTGAGTTAGGGTTTGGATTAAGAGATTTCTGGGTTTTTGTTGTGCAAGCTTTGGGTGGCAAGAAGAAGAATAAGGGCAAGGAAAGGATTGAAGGTTGAAGAAGAGTGATTTTGGATCTTCAATTCCAGGTTTGGGAGCTTTGTTTGCTGCATTTTAGTTTGGGAGTTTAATTGAGTTGTCGTTGCCCTAATTCTCATTTAGGTTGTATATGTGTTTGTATTGTTTAATTTCTGGAATTTTGAGTGTCTTGGCATGTGTACATGCATGATTTATGTGGGTAATTGTGTTAGTAATACATGATAATGATTGAATTGAAGGTATGTGAGAATTGATAGTGAAATTGCATGAAATTGGGTAAACTCTGTTCTTGGTGTTCTTGGTATGCAATTTTATGTTTTTCCTTGTATTAATGGTTGAATCTTGTGATTGAGTGTAATTTGATCATGAGCATGTTGTGGAATGCATTTGAATGATAAGGCTAGAGTTTGTGCATGATTGAGTGGTTTTTGAAAGAGTTTTGGGAAAAAAAGAACTTTCTGCGTTTGGCTGGGAAAAAGGGAACACGCCTCTGTCGCGAGCACGATATCCATCACGATCGCAACATAGACGCGTTTTGCCCAGGAGAGAGGAAGAGCACGAGTCATGCAATCTAGCACGAGTCCTGCTCATCACCTCGCCATCGCCTCAACTCCCACTAGGAGGAAAGGGCACGAGACGTGCTCAAGGAACACCACTCGTGCTCAAGGAACACGAGTCGTGCTCTTGACACACAAGTCATGCTCCTATGTGCCTCGTGCTGTTTCTCCTTCTCCCTCAGCATGACCGGCCAGTAGCAAAAGAGCACGAGACGTGATCGAAGAGCACGAGTCGTGCTCTTGAGACACGACTCGCACACATGAGTACGACTCGTGCTCATGTGCACGAGTCGTGCACCGCTCTGCTCAGGAATGCTTCTTCAGGCCTCTGTCACGATCGCGACATGCGATAGAATTTTCTTCTGCCTACCCTGTTTTCTGCCCGATTTTTGAAAACAATCTTTTTCTTTCACTTTGTATCTTTTCTCACTATTGCATGGGACATGTTTTTGCCTAATTATTGTTAGTTTTTTATTTTGAGGTGTGTGATTATAAAATGATAGTACGTGTAGACACCGGGTCCCGAGGCGGTCCAAGATCAGGATTACCCGGTGATGAAAACAAAAGACCAATTTTCGGCGAGAAAAGTGAGAATCAATTGTTCCCTTGTCAAAATTGTGTTTTTTGGAAAAATAATTTAAAATACTTATTTTAGAAATTAAAAATTAAAATAGGGTATAAAATATTAATTTGTGTCCTTAGAGCTTTTATTAAAAAAAAAAAAGTCGCGAGTGCCACCTACGGCAGCGAGCGGGGGGCGCCCGCGTGGTAGATGCCCCTAGCGCACAGGGGTCTCCGCGCACGCAGCAGCATGCACGGTTTGTTCTCACCGTGCGCGCATGTGCACGCGCGGTTGCAGGCGGTTCCCCTTCATCGCACGCGCCTGCTTAGCGCGCGCGGTCTTCCCTCTCCATGCGGGCAAGAATTGCCCCGTTGCTTTCCTGCGTTTTCCTGCATTTTCAGTCTATTTTCCAGTCCGTTTTTACCGGTTTCTTTCACCCTTTTATGTTTATTTCGATTAACAAAATTAAAAGATCATTTTTTCTTTCCCCATTTTTGGCCAAGACTGAAAATTAAAGGGGAACTTCCCTTCTTTTTGAAGGAGGACGGCAACAATTATTCAAAGAGCTTTTTGGCTTTTCTCTCTAGCATTTTTTACTCTCCAGGAGGCATTTTCTTCTTCAAAAAAATTCTTCAAAAATCTTTAAGTTTTCTTCTCAAGCTTTAGTCTTTGCTACTCTAAAATACTTAATCTTGGGTTTGAGTTGAGCAAGAGAAATTAATTTTCTTATCTTATTCATCTCACCAAAAATATTTTCTTGAACTAATTTATTTAAAACACATATTTTTATACTTGTTTCGAATATTATTATCATCAAAAATCGACAAGGGGAACGGATTGAGACATCCTATTTCCGATCTATAAATTCTCAGGGTAAACATTTTTGGACTCGTTTTCATTTTTTTTTCGCATATTATTTATTGTTGCTAAATATTATTTTTGCCATTATTACCACGTCTATTATTTATTTTTAGCATTTTAATGTGTTAATATCACTATCAATATGTCATTTGTTTGCTTTGATCTTCATGCTCATTCACTGTTATCATTATTATTATTATTAGTATCATGTTTGCTTCCCTTCTCATTTGTTTTTCCTTGTGTCTTTTGATTAACTTTTAAGGTTTTCTTTTGGTTTTATAGTCCCTGATACCGCCCATCATTTCCCCTTTCCATTCTTCTTCTTCTTCTTCTTCTTATTATTATTATTATTATTATTATTATTATTATTATTATTATTATTATTATTATTATTATTATTATTATTATTATTATTATTATTATTATTATTATTATTATTATTATTATTATTATTATTATTATTATTATTATTATTATTATTATTATTGTTCTATGGTATCCTTATTATTAGTAGTATTATGTTATTATTATCATTATTACTATCTTATTATCATTATTATTATTATTATTATTATTATTATTATTATTATTATTATTATTATTATTATTATTATTATTATTATTGTTATTATTATTATTATTATTATATTTGGGTTCATATTTATTATTACCATTCCGCCACCATCCTCACCATTATTATTATTATTATTATTAGTATTGCCATTATTTATCTTATTTATTGTTGCATTGTTATTCCTGTTAATGATTTGATTTGTTTTATTGCATTGCTATCATTGTTGTTATTATTATATTTTGCGTTTGTTTGATTAATTTACTTAGAATATTTACTAATATTTTGATATTATTTTTGTCTGAGATTTAACTTGAGTCGGGTAATGTAAGCATTCCCGTGACTCCCCGGATGGGTCGCGACACGTAGACAAACACGTCGATTTGGTGAGATCCTTTCAACCCTCTCTTTATGTGTTTGTGTTTGTGTTTATTTGTAAATATTTATTTTATTTATGCACGCGTGTGATAAAAAGTCACAAAAATATTTCTATAATTAAATTGGCTTTCTTCCTTATAAAGTTGGGACCAATGTCCCTTATTTTAGCCCGATAAATAAAAATGTCACCCTTAAAATGAAGAGTCAATTTTCTCCAAAAATGGGATCACTAATCCCCGTTTTCATCAAACAACCAAAACGGCTCTTCGAACCCTCTTCAAATAAACGCGAAGGAACCAATGTTCCTAAACCTTCAATAAGCGCAAAGGAACTAATGTTCCTAAAATAAATGCCCCGATTTATGTATGTCCTTTTATTTTGATCTTGTATGAGTGTTCTTAAATTCAAGTTCATTTCTTTTTGGGCCCTTGTAATTAATTTTGGGGCAATTTATTTATTTTTGGGGATTGTATTCCGTCCCATTTATATTTTTAACCTCCTTTTATTGGGGTTGTATTCCGCCCCTATTTCTCTTGTAATTGCGTGCTTGCGTGTTTATCGCTTTATTTACCGCTTTATTTATTGCTTTCCTTTTACCGCTTTTGGATGCTTGAGATGCGCTTTTACTTTTAATGCATTAATCGTGTGAGGTGAGAGATATAATTTTAAGAAGTTAAAAGCTTGCTTCTAATTAACCAAAGCATAAATAAGAGTGAAGTTATCTCTGGTCTCGACCAATAAGAGGTGAGAGTCTGTTCCCAAATTCTTGTGAATTTGGGTGGCGACTCCATGATACCTCAAAAGGTGCCTTTAGGTGCCATTAGGCTAGGTGGTTCTTCCTAATGTTCTATTGGGAGGGAAGCATCGATGATGTCTTATGGTGCCTATGATAAAAAAACGCGAACCAGTCCCTCGAATCCTAAAGCGGATTCACCTTGAGGGCCCTTGCTGGGTTCGGCGCGCATCACAATATGTTAATAATTAATTATAATATACTTGGTAATAGTAATTTTGGTAGACTAGTGTTTTGATCTAAAGTATATGATATGCTATGGGACATAAATTGTATTATTGTATGATTAAAATTTTGTATTGATAATCATTGGCATAATAGTGTTTTCATATTTGACTCTGGTATGTTTTAGAATGATGATTATCCTTACATGTGTTTACTTAATTATATATATATATATATATATATATATATATATATATATATATATATATATATATATATATATATATATATATATATATATATATATATGCTTTGCAATATGAATTGTGTAATGTCTGTTCTCTTCCTAGTGCATGGTTTGTGTTTATTTGTTCTCCTTGATGGCATGATTAGGATTTTGTATTGATAATCTTTGGCATGATAGTGTTTCCATTCTGACTTTGATATGCTTTAGAATTTTGAATGCTGTTAAAGTGTGTTGACTCATGTGAGTGTATGATACATGACCGACATTAAGAACTTATTTATATGTCTATCATAATCTGGATTATGCATGATGATATATATTATGTGATTCGAAACATGATTTGTTTTATGCATGACCTACGAGAGTCAATCTAGTGGATAGTTAGGCAAGCCTAATAGAGCTCCTTAGCTGCAACGCCCTTTGGACGTTTGGACCCTGATCAGGTCCCTGTTTTGTTCCTCGTGAACCCTTTGATGTGTATGGATATTGTTTAAGGTCCCTTATAAAATGTTTTTTAATGTGGAAAATGATGTTGCTTTTCGATTCGTACCCGTAAGGTACTGTCCGTATTCGATTCGTACCCGTAAGGTACTATCTGTTCACTCGTTATCCACTAAAGTGAGTTAGCAGGTGCATTGTTGTTATGTTATATGTATGAGAATGTGATATCCAAATGAGGATGATAATGAACGAACAATCAGTTAATATGTATATGAATGTGGATATGAACTATTGAATGAATGCCTTTAGTATGCAAGCATGATTATATATGAATATCTACATATGCCATTGTGCGTGTGTCTTTTATGGTTACGAACATGTGAATTGGAATGTATATGAATATGATTCGTACTATCGAATATTATGGTTAAGTATATGAATGAGTGTGTACCTTTGAATACTATAGTTAAATATGTGAATTAGTATATGTATGAATACGATCTTGATCTATTGAAGGCTATAAATATAGTGTTATGTTATATGTTCTCTAGTTTGCTTTTATAGTGGTTTCGGCACGTTGGCATGCGTTTACATCTCATTGTATGATTATATGTATTGTGTAGTAACATGGAAGTGTTGTGTTTACTCTGTTAATCGGCTTTCGGCTAGCGTGTGTGTATTGGCATGTTAGATGTATGTTTAGATATCTAGTGAATCTGCATGATGGTTGTGTGCATTATTGCAGGGTAGTTATGTTGCATGTGAATGGGTTTTCAGTTAATGTATGGGTATTTTGGTATGATAGCTGCATGTTTAAATGTTTAGTCACTATGTATTGTGCATTTTCTGATTTCTAATACTTCGATGATTTCGGTAAGTGCTTATGAGTTTGTATGTATGTATGTTTATATTTCTCTGTATAATAATACATGTATTAGTATAGTGATGTGGGTGTGTAGAGTATTAGCTTTGTGTTTGGGTTCAGCTAGTGATTGGTCATTGTGTGATAGTGTATGCATGTTCTAATAGTTAGTGATTATACATCGTGTTTTCCCTGATCTTCTGTACTTCGTTGAACTCGGTAAGTGTATGCATGTGAGTTCAAGTTTATATGTATTTCTACATGATATTTTCTGATCTCTGATATTATATAATCTGAGTAAGTGCATGTAAGATTTAATTGTATTCTCGCATGATGATGTATGCACATTGTTCAGTGTCCTTTTATGTCTTTTCCTCCCCATTAAGCGTTATCGCTTAGCACGGGTTCTTTCCCGTGTAGGTGGCAAGTATTTGGTTTCGCTCGAGTCGCGCATCTGCAGGGTCAGCTACATAGGAGTTAGAATTGTTTTATTATTTTGTATATTCAGCTCTTGTATTTTGGATTTTGTATTTTTATAGCTTTTGTATATATAATCATATGTAAGGATCTGGTTGTAATATTTTGGATGATGTAAATGTTGTTATATTTACGTATTAAGTTATTCCTTTGTTTTATCTATCGCCTTATGCTTCCGCTAAATGATCGTATGTATGCATGTGTGTACGCTTCCGCCTAGTGTTTGTATGTGTGTGAGTTAATGCATGACCAGCTCTTATTCCTCAAAGTTTTAATTCCCCTGTGTTTATGTATGAATGTATGCCTTTTGTTCCGTATCTGTTCGGTGACACCCCTGCTCGTGTGGCTGCCCGCTCCGATCCGGATGGGTTCGCCTACGTATAGGTAGGGGGTGTTAGACCCAATTCCTCTTAAGAGGCAAATCTCTAAGACCCCTTAAGAGGCAAATTTCCAAGTCCTCTTAAGAGGTAAAATCTCTATGTCCTCTTAAGAGGAAAATCCTTCAAAGTCCTCTTAAGAGGCAAATCTCCAAGTCCTTTTAAGAGGCAAATCCTTCAAAGTCCTCTTAAGAGGCAAATTTCCTAGTCCTCTTAAGAGGCAAATCCTTCAAAGTCCTCCTAAGAGGCAAATCTCCAAGTCCTCCTAAGAGGCTAATCTCCAAGACCTCCTAAGAGACAAATCTTCAAGTCCTCTTAAGAGGCAAGTCTTCAAGTCCTCTTAAGAGGCAATTCTCCAATTCCTCTTAAGAGGCGAAACATCCAAAGACCTCTTAGAGGCACTAATCAACAAATTAGCAAAAATCATCTAGGGGGCAACCGTTCTTTAGGGAACAACTAATCATCCTTGAAAGAGCGTCTATCCAACATCTGCTCAACGGGGTGTAACACGCCAACAAGGTGACATTAGTTGGCCACCAAGAACGTAGCTTAGCACGTCAACAATCTGGTATTAATCAAACCCACCACAATTATAAGCCATAATATGGCGAAATGTAAGGACTGCCTCAGGTACGTACTTCTTTCCTTTTCTCTGAATTTTGTCTCACCTAGACACCCATGCACTAGCTTTCCCAAAATTGGGGGCGACTGTAGACACCAAATCCTGAGGCAGCCCAGATCAGTTGTTACCCAATGATGAAATTAATCCCTGTTCATAGGCAAAAAGATAGGAAGTGATGATTTCCTTGTCAAATTTACTTTTTAGAAATTAAAAAAATATAAAAACTAAAAATAAAATTAAAAAGGAGTTTGGGAACTATGATATTTTAGTCAAAGTTGTCTCTTAAAAAAAAAGAAATTTGGCTGTTTGCGACAACCGGCACGCGAGGGGGGACCTCCCTTGCGTGCTAAGCTAGCGCTCAACGCGCAGCGTGTGTGTGCTGGTGCTCGCCCCTGTGCTACTCAAAATGGACATAGCAGCGCTGTCTTAGGCTCACTAAGGCTAGACGACCTTTCCCAATATTCTATTGGGTGGCGACTCCAAGAAACCTCCTTGTTGCCAAAAATAGATGCACTTATAATTTCTTACAAGTTTTATGAACCTCTCTCGATTGCCCTAAAAGCGGGCATTTGGGGCGCCCCGGGGTTCAGCGCGCGTCATAGCGGTGACTCTACTGGGGATCTATACTCGAGACTTCGCTTTGAAAGTACCTTGGTTAAAATTTACAATTGAGTTTTAGTTTAAAAATTTTCATCCTTTTTCGAAACTACATTGCATCCATGCTAGAGCCTTAGATTATGCTAGTTTGGTCCCTTTTCTAGCCCTGGTGCATTCCCAAAGCACGACCGTATGTTCACTCAATGTGGGGAAGTGTTAAGAATAATCACCAGCCCAAGCCTCGTACCTTATGGTATATCAAATGGAGACCCAATCGGTCGTTATGCTCGTGATGAGCTAGACCCATTGGCAGGGACCATGCTTGGGTAGCCCTAAAGTATCACTACCTTTGACCAAAGCTCATGTAATGGCAATAGATACTTTCACTAGGTGAAATGTACCATAATACAATGCTTGCTACGTGGGCCATCATATATTGAACAAAATTAGTTAAATTAAATGGTCTTTCATCAAAGGTTTTCATGCCCCGGTGGGCCCATCTTGTTGTAATTGAGCTGTTTAAATACATAATGGCCAAAAACTCATATGTATGTACATTAGGCAAGAGATGTTATGCTGCCGGCTTTTCACCGTGCACCATACGCGTCCAATGGGTTTCCTGGTAACCCTTGGATAAAGCCCACCTGGGAAAGAGACTACACTACCTCGTGTGTGGGAGAGATAAGGTTTGAAGGATATATCTACTTGTATGTGTTTATCTATGCTACATCAGCATGACCCAGCATTGCATTTCAATCATGCATCATCCTAACGAGGTGCATTCTGCAACCATTATAGATTCGTCCAAGTGGTTTAGAGGTCCTGACGGTTGGCTAAGAAGGATTCCACTCTTTGGATTACCAGATCTAGTGTCAGATCAGAGTTCAGATTCTCTTTCAGAAGGTAGTGAGATATTATCTTCCGAATCATCATTTGAGACAAGTATGACTAACCAATCAAGTGGGTCTGATGTAACCCGGGCAATGATTGCTGAAGAGGTAGGGAGGAAAATGGAAGAGTTTGAGGCTAGAATGATAGCGATGATGGGCAACTTGGCCAATACCCTAGATCCACTTGCTGGGCCACAAGCTGTTGCTCCAATTAGAGGGCAAGATGAATAAGGAGTTATAAGAGAGGATCCCCCAGCGGTAGGTGATCCACCTGTGGTAGAGCCAAGAGTGCCAGCACTGGTTGAGCGTAGAAAAGGCCCTAAATCTGAGATTGACTTATGGGAGGAGCAAGAGGAATAGATAGTAGCAAAGGGAAAGTTGCCAAAGCTAGAGGATGCGATGTGGAAAAAGATGGAGGAGAAGTTTGAAGCCTTGATAAGGATGTTGACGGTAGGAAGGGGAATGAACCCTGAGGATTGGGAGCTGGACGGTGATGATTTGATCCCTCAGAACTTCAAGATGCCTGACATTCCCAAGTTTGATGGCACTTCTGACCCTGCTGCGCACATTAAGCAGTATTTACTGGTCATGAAGGTAATAACTCTGACAAGGAAGCAAAAGATAGAATGCTTTTACCTGAGTCTCACGGGGGCTGCCGTTGACTGGTACCACGGGCTGGACAGAAGGTCCAAGGAAGATTGGGACTTATTGACTGAAGAGTTCCTAAAGCAATATGATTGCAGTGCCCGGATGGAGGTCACATTAAAGGATTTGGAGCTGCTACAGCAAAAGGCTGAGGAGTCTTTTCATGAGTACCTCACTAGGTGGAGGAATTGAGTTATGGAGATGAAGCACAAACCTGATACTCCTGATCAGATCCGATTGTTCATTCAGAATGCTAGCCCCTACCTGAGAGATAGACTAAAAATGAAAGGGCTAAAGGATTGGGAGTCCTTGAAGGACATCGCCATAGAAGCAGAGGGTGAATACATGGCCAGGAGGGCAAGTAGTGAGGCTTATGCCAAGAAGGGCTATACTAATCAAGGGGCAACCAAGTCTGTAAGTTCCAGTAGTGGCAATAGAAGTGGGAAGACAGCCGAGGTGTCGACAACAGGTGTGAATCAGAGGTATTTCTCAAATTTGGGTTGGCCTTTATCATTGGTATTATAAAGATTGATAAAAGAGGGGAAGCTACAACCCCTACCACCCAGGCCAACTAGGACCCAAGGGGAGCCAGGGTATAAAGGGAACGAATACTATGCCTTTCACCAACATATCAGCCATTTGACAGACAATTGCATAAGGCTGAGGCACCAGATTCAAGATCTGATCGATAGTAAGCAGATCATTGATCCTGAACGGAGAGAGAGCAAGAAGAAATCTAACAACAATACTGTGCTGCCACCTGTCATTATGATTGGGTCGAGCCTACCTGAATGGTATATCTTGCAGGATTTGTATGGCAATAATTACGTCGCTATTACTCACCCTGAGCAAAGTGAAGAAGGGATTCCCGTGGCAGCAATAGACTGTTGGTCCACTAGTGAGAATGGAGATGAAGATAAAGAGGAGAAAGATGGAAAGTTCATGGATCCGTGGGATTCAGATGAGGATGAAAGAGTTGGGGCTGTAACAAGAAGCAAAAGAGTGGTCTTGGAGGCGAAGAAGTCACAGGACTCAGTGCACGCACCTACGAAAAAGGAGCCGGAAGAGAATTTCGTAGTAAAGCAGTTGAAAAAGACCATGGCTCAAATATCTATTTGGGATCTTTTAAGACAGTCCCCATCCCACAGATAGAAGTTGGTTGAGGCTTTGAGTGAATCTACCATGGCCACCACAATTTCTTCATCCGAGTTGCTAGATCTTGTCAAAGGGGGATCAGGAGAGAGATTGGTGTATTCTGATGCTGACCTACCATTTAAGGGCCGCAATCATAACCGGCCACTGTACATCAAGGAGCAAATTAATGGCAAGCACACCGCTTGTGTTATGGTTGATGATAGATCATCCATAAATGTCTGCCCTTTGGTGGCACTTCAGGCTTTTAGGCTAGATGAAAGTATGCTGAGCAAGTCTGATTTAACCATCACGGCCTATAATAATTCTCAAAGACAAGCATCGAAAACATTTAGAGCACTGGTCAAGAATGGGCCCATTGAAACGGAGGCAGAATTTATGGTTTTATCTATCCCAGCAAATTTCTCAGCTCTACTTGGAAGGCCATGGTTCCATAAATTGGGGGGAGTGCCATCTACCCTACACTAGATGATTAAGTACCACATAAAGGAGAGGTGGTAATCATTAAAGCGGTGAGAGAAAACCAAGTGTCTGCCTTGGGGATTTCTAGCCAGCCATTTAGTGGCTTTCACATATCAGTGATAGGAGGAGAGCAGGGTTCAGTAGATAGCCCTTAGGTTGTGAATATGATGAAGAAGATACACTTTCTCCTAGGATCTAGTTTGGATAAAAATTCACAAGTGCTGCAGTCGCTGTCACTACACAAGGCTAGAAAGATCGGAAGGATTTGGGGTACAAAGGAGAGCATAGCAAGAAAAAAATGTCAGAAAAGATCCCCCACATTTTAGAGAGTTTTGTTCCAGCATCCTTGGTCTGTGCTTATACTAGAGAAGAGGAGCCTCAGTGGGTAGGTGGAAAGATCATTCCAGGGTTTGAAATCTTTAATGATGTCTTCGACTAGGAGGTTGGAGTTATCAAATCTGCAGAGGGCTTCTGGGATGAAGAGATTATGACTTAATGTAGTGTCTGGGATAGGGGTGGGCCCGAGGAGATTGTCACTGATAAGCTGTTAGCCACCAGGTTGAAGGGAAAAGAAAAGATAGCAGAGTTAGATTTAAAGATTGAAGATCTAAAGATTTCACTGGAGGTAGTTAAAAAACCTCCACGAAGCCAAGAGGCCAAGGCACAGTCGGCTGCAATATCGGCATCGACAGAGAATGAAGACAATATTTATTTAGATAACCTTTTTATGCCATAACTTTTCAGTAATGACAATGTTAATGTTGCTGATTATATTAATGAGATGAACAACTTTGCTTACTTGTGTGATGTTTCTGATGATTTTATTTCTCATGATCATAAACATGATGCATTCATTTTTGACATTAACTCAACTAGCACAACTGCATTTAATCTCGGAACTTTAGAGAACCCAAAGGATATTTTGATAGCATCAGACATAACTCTTGAAGAGAGGTTAAAATTCAAGAGAATTTTAAAAAAATATGAAAAAGTCTATGTCCGGACCTACGAGGACATACCAGGGATTGATCGAGAAGTCACCGAACATGCTATCCCAATTTACCTAGAATCTAAACCAGTCAAGCAAAAGCTCAGAAGACTTAGACTGGAATGGGCGTAAAAGGTGAAAGAAGAGATCTATAAGCAGATTGAGGCTAAGTTCCTAATAGAGGTTCAATACCCAACCTGGTTAGCTAATGTAGTTCCTATGGCTAAAAAGGATGGAAAGGTTCAAGTATGTGAGGACTATCGGGACCTGAACAAAGCCTGTTCGAAAGATAATTTCCCTCTGCCTCACATTGATGTGCTAGTAGACAGTGCCGCTGCTTGTATGATGTATAGTTTTATGGATGGGTACGCAAGGTACAATCAAATCCTCAATAAATTAGTGGATAAAATTAAGATAGCTTTCATCACCGTATGGGGTACATTTGCTTACTGGGTTATGCCTTTTGGATTGAAGAATACAGGAGCAACCTATCAGAGAATGGCAACTAGAGTTCTCAATGACTTGATCCACAAAGAAGTGGAGGTGTATGTTGACGACATGATGATCAAGTCAGCTACCCGAGAAGGTCACTTCGAGGCTTTGGAAAAGTTCTTTCAAAGGATCAATAAGTATAATCTGCGCCCCAATCCCAAGAAGTGCATCTTTAGAGTTACCTCGGGTAGGCTATTGGGCCATGTGGTAAGCCAGAGAGGAATTGAAGTAGATCCTAATAAGGTCAGAGCCAGTAGAGAGATGCTAGTGCCCTAGAAAGAGAAGGAAGTTAGAAGTTTCCTGGGAAAACTTCAGTACATCAGCCGGTTTATCACCAAGCTAGCTTCAGTATGTGAGCCCATCTTTAAGCTTCTCAGGAAAAATCAGCCAGTGGTGTGGAATAATGATTGTCAATTGGCTTTTGATACAATTAAGGATTATCTCCTGAACCCAGTAGTTTTAAGACCACCACGTCGAGCCAAACTGCTAATCCTGTATTTGGTGGTAGAAGACAATTCAGTGGGTGCTATGATGGCTCAAGAGGATGAATTTGGAGCGGAGTTTGCTGTTTATTACCTTAGCAAGAAATTGCTGACATATGAAGCCAAATATGTAAAATTAGAAAAGATTTGCTTAGCAGTAATTTGGGCCTCTAAAAAGTTGCAACACTACTTTCACTCTTTTTGTGTGCAGGCAGTTGCCAAGCATAATCCGCTTAGGTACCTTCAAGAAGCGCCCTCTCTACTAGGAAAGATGGGAAGATGGTTATTACTGTTGCAGGAGTTCGATATCGAATACATCACCAAGAAAACTGTAACACCCCAAAACCAACCCAGTAGTTTGAGCCTGTCCGTGTCTGAATGTGTGTATTTGTATGTGTTGCATATATGTATTAAATTGGATTATTTATTTAATTTATGTGTATTAGTTGAGAAGAGGAATTAGGCTAGTGTATAGGTGGGTGTATAGAAGTAAGGTATGAGCAAGAGATGGATTAGTGTGCATATTAATGTATGGGAGTAGGGTGTATTATGGGGCAAGTGTCCTTTGAAGAGAGTGACATGTGGCATATAGATAGGTTATCATTTAATGGGTTAGGTGAGGAAAGAGAGAGAGAAAAAGCAGCTCTTCTTCCCTTTTGATTCCCGTTCTCCCTCTCTTCTTCACGCCACTTTCTTCACTTCTTCTTCTTTCTTTGTTCTTCCTTTTTCTTTGCACAATCTTGCTCCCTCTCCTTTATTTGAGTAATTAGAGTTGTTTGGTTAGTGATTTTGAAGCTTAAAGGTGAGTAGGGATTATTTATGTCTAAGATTTTCTTCTTCCTCTTCTCTAGGTTTTATAATTATATATGTATGTTTGGGTAGTTGTAAAATTGATCTTGGTTGTTATGGGTTTATGGTTCAGAGGAGGCTCCTAGACCAGCAAAAGGAAAAGAGATTGCTAGTGGGAGCGGAGCTCGCGAATAGGAGCTAAGGAGAGAAGGTTTGGGATTATTCATCTTTATGCACAATTTTGTGATTTGAGTTTGATAATTGTGGTTTTGCATTGATTAGGATCATGAGTTGTGTTATTATAGCTTGAATTGGAATTGGTGTGATATATGATGTGAGAGAATAAATATTGTTGAAGGATTCATGGGAAATTATGTGAATAATTGTAATTGCTGTTTTGGAAATCCTTGAAATTGAACATGTAATTGACTCGATTTAATTGAGATAAATGGTAATGAAGTTGGGTTTTTAATTATGTCATGAGTTGTGGATGCTTGGATTGCTGAATTTTGAGGTTTGGAATCAATTTTGGAAGTTTGGATGTGATTTGTATGGGTTTTCTGCAGATTTTGGGCGTAAGAGCTGAAAAACCCGTGTCTGTCGCGATCGCGACACTATCGCGAGCGCGACAGAGCGCGGAGGTTTCAACCCTCGCACCGGCGCGAGAAGTGTCGCGCCGAGAGCTCGACAGGGAACTCTCTGTCGCGAGCGCGATAGAGCGCTCAACCTCCGAGCGTATGCAGGACTCCCTTCTGTCGCGAGCGCGACAGAGAGTGGCGCCTTCGCCCTCTCGCGAGCACGAGACTCTCTCGCGACCGCGAGACTGGGCGAGGAGATGTGTTTCGGTCTCTGTCGCGAGCGCGACAGTTGTCGCGAGCGCGACAGACGCAGCTTCCAAACTTGGTTTTTTTTCTTTTTGCTTAATGACTTAATTTCTTTTGCATACAGTTTTCATTGAGCTTTGACTATCGATTTGTATGGATAATATGTATGTAAACGTGATGAGATTTTACATAACCTGCTAATGTCGGATAAGTGGATAGTTAGGCATGCCTAATAGAGTTATGTGCCGCTGCAGCTATGTGAACGACTTTGGACCCTGATCAGGTCCCCCGATCGGATCCTCGCGATCCTTTTTGTCTGAATCTTTCTTAAGATTCTATGTGAAACCAATTTGGAATAAAATAAATAGAATATTTTGATACCTCTGGGTATCTAGGTGCTTGAAATATGTTATTGATACTCTCAAGTATCTATGTGTACTCGTTATCCACTCATTATGATTAAGCAGGTGTCATTGTGCTTTGTATAAGAATCTTTGGATGAGAATGCAAATATCAGAATTTATTATGTATAATTGTATATCCATAATTGTATTATTATCATGTGTTTTCTCTTACCGTCACTGTGAGTGACGGTCATGCATGGTGTGTTTCCCCACTAAGCGATTTCGCTTAGCACGGGTGTTTATCCGTGTAGGTGTGGAAGGTTATGATACGCGCGGTTTGGGTGTGTCGCATTGGGAAGGCCAACGCAGCTAGGGATCGGAAGTGTTATAGTATAGGTTTCTTTCTTTTGTAATGGATGTAATATTTTGTCAGCTTTTTGAACAATGTACCTTGGACTTTTGTATATTCGTTCTTCTTTTTGTAAATTAATGTAAGATGTAAGGACTTTCTTTGTATGTAAATAAAAGTACTCATTTTGTTCTATATTCCTCTTCTTTCTATTAAAGATTTTTATTTGTACCGAATATGTGATTCTGTATGAGATGTTTGTATGTTTATACTAGTGGGGTGTGACACTCCTATCTATTTTGGGTCCTTCTTGCTCTAATCATGAGTAGAAGTATCCATATTATAGGTTGGGGTGTGACATTAGGTGGTATCAGAGCTATTGGTTTAGAAGTTACTGGGTTTCAGTGTGTTAGTTAGTTGTTAGAGTTGTGTTGGCCTGATGCGCACTGCATTTATGTTTTGTAGTTATGGAGTCCGCTCGTGGCTCGCTTGAGGGGTCAGCGGAAAGTGCGAATCCCCAAGAGCAAGATCCCTCAGTTTCTGGTCCGGCTCAACCTCCTAGGGGGTATCCTGAGGTGCCTTTGGGACCAATGGAAGCGATGCTTCAGAGTATGACAAGGGTACTTGAAAGGGTAACAGTGCCTAGTGCACCTATTGAAAGGTTAAGAAAGCATGGTGCAGAGGATTTCTTTGGTACTGGCATAGATGAATCTTATAAAGCAGAGATGTGGTTAGAGAAGACATCCAGAGTACTTAGAGAGATAAGATGCCCACCGGAGCAAGAAGTGGAATGTGCCTTGTCTTTGTTACAAGGTTCTGCTTATGATTGGTGGAGGTTGGTGGTTAGTCAACCGCAAGTTCCTGAACCGATTACATGGGAGTTCTTCGAGGGTGAGTTTCATAACTGGTATGTGACCAAAGCTTATAAGGATGCCAAGTGGGCACAGTTTCTCACTCTTAAGCAAAGAATGATGTCTGTGGCAGAGTATGAGGATGAGTTCAATAAGCTCAGTAAGTATGCACCGTCAAGGGTCCTTACAGAAGAGTTCAGATGTCAGCATTTTGAATCAGGCTTAAATGAGTCATTGAAGGTGATGTTAATTTCATTGATGTCGGCTCCGAATGTGAAGTATTATCAGTTAGTTCAAGCAGCCTTGAGGGCGGAACGTTCTGAGAATATTTTGAGAGAAAAGGCTCAAAGAAGAAAGTCTGCAAGAGGTGGTTCTTCTTCAGGCAAGAGGCCAAGGGAATCGCAAGGGAACTTTGCTGATGAGTCTACAGTTAGTCCGGCCCCTAGAGGGAGGAGACAGGGTTCTTCAAGGGGATCGGGCGCAGGTAGAGGAGATGGCCCTCCTCGATGTACCCATTGCAGTAAACAACATTGGGGTGAGTGTAGATGGTTACCTGGAGGCTGTTTTAGATGTGGTTCTACGGACCATTTACTTGCAAATTGCCCGAGTCGATATGGGGATCCTTCAGGACAACAGGAAGGGAGCCGAGCTGGATCTAATGTACCCCAAGGAAGTCGTAATCGGGGTAGAGGAAGGGGTCGAGGTGGACGGCTTCGTGATAGAGAAGCCTCAGAATCAGTAGATCGCCCTGTGCCATCGTCTGGTAGAGCCTATGCTATGAAGGCCCGAGAGGAACAGAATGCTCCTGAAGTGATTGCCGGTAAGTTCTCTTTGCTTGATTCTGAAGTTTATGTTTTGATTGACCCGGGCTCTACCCATTCTTATGTGTGTTCCGGTAAGTTGTGGGATAGTTTGGGCAGTGAGGAGAAGATGGAATATGAGATTTGTGTATCCAGTCCGTTGGGTCAGAGTGTTATGGTTAATCGTGTATGTCGGAAGTGTCCTTTAAAGATTCAGGGTACCGAGTTTGTAGTGGATTTGATTTGTTTACCTTTCCATGAGTTTGATATTATTTTGGGGATGGATTGGTTGGATAAGCACCGTGCGGTGGTGGATTGTCATAGGAAAGTAATGGTTTTGAAGGATAAAGATAAAATGCCTGTTGTGGTAAAGGGAATTGGAAGTAGTTCTTTGCATAATGTGGTATCAGCTATGAAAGCCAGAAGATTTATCAGGAAAGGATGTGAAGCTTTTCTGGCGGTGGTTTTAGATTCCCGGAGAGGTCAAGTTAAGATTCAAGACATTCCGATTGTAAGAGATTTTGTAGATGTCTTTCCGGAAGAATTACCGGGGTTACCTCCCGAAAGAGAAGTTGAACTGTCAGTAGAAATTCTGCCGGGGACAGCTCCGATTTCTAAGGCTCCTTATAGAATGGCTCCAATGGAATTAAAAGAATTGAAAAGTCAGTTGCAAGAGTTGTTAGATAAAGGATTCATTCGGCCTAGTGTGTCACCGTGGGGTGCTCCAGTGCTAGTTGTTAAGAAGAAAGATGGAACCCTTCGGATGTGCATTGATTATCGACAGCTTAACAAAGTGACTATCAAGAATAAGTATCCATTGCCAAGGATTGAAGATCTTTTTGATCAATTAAGAGGAGCTGGGGTATTCTCTAAGATAGATTTGAGGTCAGGCTATTATCAGTTGGGGGTTAAGGAAGCAGATGTGGCAAAGACGGCTTTTCGGACGCGTTATGGTCATTATGAATTTCTAGTGATGCCCTTTGGTTTGACCAACGCGCCTGCAGCCTTTATGGACCTGATGAACCGAGTTTTCCGACCGTATCTGGACAAGTTTGTGGTGGTATTTATTGATGACATTTTGGTATACTCTAGAGATCGAAAAGAACATAAGGAACATCTTAGTTTGGTGTTACAAATGTTAAGAGATCATCAGCTGTATGCGAAACTCAGTAAGTGTGAGTTTTGGTTGAAAGAAGTAGCTTTTCTTGGACATGTGGTATCAGCAGAAGGTGTCCGGGTGGATCCTAGCAAAATTGAAGCGATTGTTAATTGGATGCCTCCAAAGAATGTGCCTGAAGTGAGAAGTTTTCTGGGTTTAGCAGGGTATTATCGACGGTTTGTTCAGAGGTTCTCAGTGTTAGCATCTCCTTTGACCAAGCTACTTCGGAAGGATGTTAAGTTTGTTTGGACTGAAAAGTGTCAAGCCAGCTTTGATCATTTAAAAGAGTTGTTGGTTAATGCTCCTGTGCTCACACAGCCGGTTCCGGGTAAGGAGTACACTATGTACAGTGATGCTTCGGGTATTGGCTTAGGTTGTGTTCTGATGCAAGGAAATAAAGTAGTAGCTTGTGCATCGAGACAGTTGAAGCCTCATGAGCGGAATTACCCGACTCACGATTTGGAGTTGGCAGCGGTAGTGTTTGCACTTAAGGTTTGGCGACACTACTTATATGGGGAGACGTGCAGAATTTTTACCGATCACAAGAGTCTCAAGTATTTGTTAACTCAGAAGGAGTTTAATTTAAGAAAGCGGAGATGGTTAGAACTCTTCAAGGATTATGATTGTATTATTGACTATCATCCGGGTAAAGCTAATGTGGTGGCGGATACTCTTAGTAGGAAGTCTTTGTCTGCATTACTGGCTAGTCGAGGCAGATGGAGATTTGATTCTGAAGGTGCTTTGATTGCTCAACTTAAAGTTAAACCTAGTTTGAGATCAGAAATTGCAAACGCTCAGTTAGATGATCATGTGCTTCAGCGTGTTTGTCAAGCAGTGAAAGCGGGCAAGCGGTCTGAATACTTATTAGACAGTGAAGGAGTGTTGAGGCACGGTAATCGGTTATGTGTACCTAAGGTGGGTGAGTTAAGAAAGAAGCTATTGCAAGAAGCTCATTCATCAGTCTTCACTATGCATCCTGGTGGGGACAAGATGTATCAAGATCTGAAGCAGTTTTATTGGTGGCCAGGAATGAAAAGAGAGATAACAGAATTTGTTTCAAGGTGTCTTACTTGTCAGCAAGTGAAAACTGAGCATCAAGTGCCATCGGGATTGCTTCATCCCTTACCTATTCCTCAATGGAAGTGGGATGACATCACGATGGATTTTGTATCTGGTCTTCCTATGACTCAGCACAAGCATGATTCTGTATGGGTTATAGTGGATCGATTGTCGAAGTCTGCGCATTTTCTACCAGTGCGAGTGGATTATTTGATGGACAAGTTGGCGAAACTTTATGTGGATGAGATAGTCCGATTGCATGGGATTCCGTTATCCATTGTATCAGACCGAGATCCTCGTTTTACATCTAAGTTTTGGAAAGAGCTTCAGGTAGCTTTGGGAACACGACTAAATTTCAGCACTGCTTTCCATCCGCAGACCGATGGTCAATCAGAAAGGGTTATTCAGGTTTTGGAAGATATGCTGCGAGGTTGTGTTTTGGAGTTCTCAGGAAGTTGGGATCGGTATGTATCTTTGATGGAATTTGCATATAATAACAGCTATCAGGTAAGTATTGGTATGGCTCCTTATGAAGCACTATATGGGCGGAAATGTAGAACACCAGTGTGTTGAACTGAATTGTCAGAAAAAGCTATGATAGGTCCGGATATAGTGCGGGATACCGAAGAGAAGGTGAGGATTGTGCAACAGAATTTGAAAGCAGCTAAGGACCGACAGCGTTCTTATGCTAATCTGAAGCGCAGAGATATTCAGTATGAAGTGGGTGATAAGGTTTTCTTGAAAGTGTCACCGTGGCGAAAGGTTCTCCGTTTTGGCAAGAAAGGCAAGCTAAGCCCACGTTTTATTGGGCCATATGAGATTCTGAGAAAAGTAGGTCCAGTAGCGTATCAATTGGCGTTGCCTTTGGAGTTAGCTAGATTACATAATGTTTTTCATGTATCTATGCTCAGGAGATATCGGTCAGATCCTTCGCATGTGTTACCGGTGCAAGATATTCGGATTCAGTCAGACTTTTCTTTTGATGAGGAACCGAAGAGAATTTTGGATAGGGAAATCAGACAGCTTCGGAATAAACAGATACCGTTAGTCAAAGTTCTATGGCAGCATCATGGTATTGAAGAAACTACATGGGAACCAGAAGAAGCTATGAGATTGCAATACCCTCAGTTATTCGGATCAGGTAAGAATTTCGAGGACGAAATTCTGTTAAGTGGGGGAGTATTGTAACACCCCAAAACCAACCCAGTAGTTTGAGCCTGTCCGTGTCTGTATGTGTGTATTTGCATGTGTTGCATGTATGTATTAAATTGGATTATTTATTTAATTTATGTGTATTAGTTGAGAAGAGGAATTAGGCTAGTGTATAGGTGGGTGTATAGAAGTAAGGTATGAGCAAGAGATGGATTAGTGTGCATATTAATGTATGGGAGTAGGGTGTATTATGGGGCAAGTGTCCTTTGAAGAGAGTGACATGTGGCATATAGATAGGTTATCATTTAATGGGTTAGGTGAGGAAAGAGAGAGAGAAAAAGCAGCTCTTCTTCCCTTTTGATTCCCGTTCTCCCTCTCTTCTTCACGCCACTTTCTTCACTTCTTCTTCTTTCTTTGTTCTTCCTTTTTCTTTGCACAATCTTGCTCCCTCTCCTTTATTTGACTAATTAGAGTTGTTTGGTTAGTGATTTTGAAGCTTAAAGGTGAGTAGGGATTATTTATGTCTAAGATTTTCTTCTTCCTCTTCTCTAGGTTTTATAATTATATATGTATGTTTGGGTAGTTGTAAAATTGATCTTGGTTGTTATGGGTTTATGGTTCAGAGGAGGCTCCTAGACCAGCAAAAGGAAAAGAAATCGCTAGTGGGAGCGGAGCTCGCGAATAGGAGCTAAGGAGAGAAGGTTTGGGATTATTCATCTTTGTGCACAATTTTGTGATTTGAGTTTGATAATTGTGGTTTTGCATTGATTAGGATCATGAGTTGTGTTATTATAGCTTGAATTGGAATTGGTGTGATATATGATGTGAGAGAATAAATATTGTTGAAGGATTCATGGGAAATTATGTGAATAATTGTAATTGCTGTTTTGGAAATCCTTGAAATTGAACATGTAATTGACTCGATTTAATTGAGATAAATGGTAATGAAGTTGGGTTTTTAATTATGTCATGAGTTGTGGATGCTTGGATTGCTGAATTTTGAGGTTTGGAATCAATTTTGGAAGTTTGGATGTGATTTGTATGGGTTTTCTGCAGATTTTGGGCGTAAGAGCTGAAAAACCCGTGTCCGTCGTGATCGCGACACTATCGCGAGCGCAACAGAGCGCGGAGGTTTCAACCCTCGCACCGGCGCGAGAAGTGTCGCGCCAAGAGCTCGACAGGAACTCTCTGTCGCTAGCGCGACATACGTCGCGAGCGCGATAGAGCGCTCAACCTCCGAGCGTATGCAGGACTCCCTTCTGTCGCGAGCGCGACAGAGAGTGGCGCCTTCGCCCTCTCGCGAGCATGAGACTCTCTCGCGACCGCGAGACTGGGCGAGGAGATGTGTTTCGGTCTCTGTCGCGAGCGCGACAGTTGTCGCGAGCGCGACAGACGCAGCTTCCAAACTTGGTTTTTTTTCTTTTTGCTTAATGACTTAATTTCTTTTGCATACAGTTTTCATTGAGCTTTGACTATCGATTTGTATGGATAATATGTATGTAAACGTGATGAGATTTTACATAACCTGCTAATGTCGGATAAGTGGATAGTTAGGCATGCCTAATAGAGTTATGTGCCGCTGCAGCTATGTGAACGACTTTGGACCCTGATCAGGTCCCCCGATCGGATCCTCGCGATCCTTTTTGTCTGAATCTTTCTTAAGATTCTATGTGAAACCAATTTGGAATAAAATAAATAGAATATTTTGATACCTCTGGGTATCTAGGTGCTTGAAATATGTTATTGATACTCTCAAGTATCTATGTGTACTCGTTATCCACTCATTATGATTAAGTAGGTGTCATTGTGCTTTGTATAAGAATCTTTGGATGAGAATGCAAATATCAGAATTTATTATGTATAATTGTATATCCATAATTGTATTATTATCATGTGTTTTCTGTTACCGTCACTGTGAGTGACGGTCATGCATGGTGTGTTTCCCCACTAAGCGATTTCGCTTAGCACGGGTGTTTATCCGTGCAGGTGTGGAAGGTTATGATACGCGCGGTGTGGGTGTGTCGCATCGGGAAGGCCAACGCAGCTAGGGATCGGAAGTGTTATAGTATAGGTTTCTTTCTTTTGTAATGGATGTAATATTTTGTCAGCTTTTTGAACAATGTACCTTGGACTTTTGTATATTCGTTCTTCTTTTTGTAAATTAATGTAAGATGTAAGGACTTTCTTTGTATGTAAATAAAAGTACTCATTTTGTTCTATATTCCTCTTCTTTCTATTAAAGATTTTTATTTGTACCGAATATGTGATTCTGTATGAGATGTTTGTATGTTTATACTAGTGGGGTGTGACACTCCTATCTATTTTGGGTCCTTCTTGCTCTAATCATGAGTAGAAGTATCCATATTATAGGTTGGGGTGTGACAAAAACCATTAAGGGAAGAACTGTAGCTGAGTTCTTGGCTGAACATCCTATTGAGGGAGACCAGTTCGAGTACAATTTCCCAGATGAAGATGTCACGGCCATAACAGTACAAGGATGGTAGATGTTTTTTGATGGGGCAGTTAACAATAAAGGGGCAGGAGCAGGGATTATTCTTACAACCCCGGATGGCGAGAAGCTGCCATTAGCCAAAAAATTGAGCTACAAGGCAACCAATAATGAAGCGAAATATGAAGCTTACATCTTTGGATTGGAAGCACTGCTTGCTATAGGGGCAAAGACTGTGGAGGTCCTTGGAGATTCATCCTTAGTAATCCATTAGATCAGAGGGGAGTGCTTAGTTAAGGAAGAGAGGTTGTTGACTTATGTGAAGTACTTGAGAATGTTGAGTAGCCAGTTGGAGACTTGCACCTTTCACTTCATCCCCAGGGATGAAAATCAGTTGGCTGATGCTCTCACGACAGTAGTGTCCATGTGGGATAATCCAACGGGGGTTGCTATGAGACCGATGCTGATCTCTAGTGCTAAAAAGCCTTATTTTAAAACTGAGCAGGTGATGGATGTTGAGGTCACCGATGGAAACCCTTGGTACTATGATATTAAGAATTACTTGGAATAGTCAGTGTTTCCAGAAGAAGCCACTAAGAAAGACCAAAGAATGATTAGAAAATTATCCACTCAATTCATCAGTGTAAATAGCACTTTGTATAAGAGGCAAGTTGATGGTATCCAATTAAGATGTTTTGCAGAGAAAGAAGCGGAAAGAGTTATGGAAGAGGTTCATGCCAGAGTCTGTTGAGCTCACATGAATGGCTTAGCCTTAGCAAAGAAGATTATGCACCAAGGTTTTTATTGGCTCACAATGGATACGTATTGTTCAAAATATGTGAAGCAATGCCAGTTATGCCAGCAGTACGCGAATTTGAGGTCTGTGCCAGTTTCAGAGTTACATAATTTGACATCACCATGGCCATTTGCAACTTGGGGGATAGATATCATAGGCGAGATACGTCCTACAGCTTCTAATGGGCATAGGTTCATCATAGTCGCCATTGATTACTTCACTAAATGGGTCGAAGCTGAATCTTTCAAAAAGGTTGATGCCCGGGACATGGCTAAGTTCATCGAGCGGAATTTGATATGCAGATATGGCCTTCCACACCACATTGTGTCTAATAATGGGGTACAATTCTTGGTAGAAACTAAACAGATGCTTCAGAGATATGGAATCCAGCATTATATGTCTTCTCTGTCACACCCCATTTGCTCCCTAGTAGAATGAGCCTGTCTGTCTGTCTATCTGTATGTCTGTATGTGTAAGCATTCGCATGTGTTCAGCATTTCATAAGGGTATTTTAGTAAAATATATGTTTTTGGGTTTTGTTATTATTGGGGGTGCATACATGGCATTAGTGTGTTTAATTAAATGAGATATACTTGTGTGCATGTGTTCATACCATTGTAGGGTATGCATAAGTTAAGAGGGTTTTAGGTGTGTGTAATATAGGTTATTTTAGTGTGAGTGATTAGTTTCACCAATAGGAAATTGATACATATTTAGGGTAAAGAAAAAGAAAAGTGAATGAAAGAAAAGGGACTTAGAGATTTACGTTTCTTTTCTCACTCACTTTCTTCTTCTTCACTTTCTTTATTTCCAAGGACTGTATTATTGATTCAAGGTCTTATTGGTGAAATTAATCCTCTCATTGCATTCTCTCTAGTAAGTAATTGAATTCTCTCATCTAGTTGTTTCATTTACTTCATCTTCTTCTTCCTTGAGTTTAGGTTTAACCTAGGGTTGAATTTACTGTGTTTGTGTTCTAGTTGAGGCTCCACGTGATCCAAAGGGGAAAGAGGTTGCTGGACCTAGTGGAGCTAAGTGATAGAAGTTTAGAATCCAGGTTTGGGAATGTTTATTTGTGAAATTGTGTGATTTTGATTCTACTGTAAAATTCTAGGGTTTATGTTCTTATAAGTTTGAATACAAATGTTCTTGGTTTGATTTGATTAATTATTTGATGAATTGAGTTGTATAATTGTTGCCTATGTTGTTTGAGATGATTTCTGGAAGGTAAAAACAGGTTTGTATGGTTTTAAATCAAATTGGGATTGAATTCCTTGTTCTGGAAATTCTGTAAAATCGATTTACTGTTGTAGTTCTTCTTTATCGCGTGACTCGCTACGGAAGAAGGCAAGTCACGAGACGTGACCCTCGGTCACGCCGTGACCTGCCTGCTGAGAAGCCAGTCGCGTGACCAGCTGAAGAACAAGCAAGTCACGCGACGTGACCCTCGGTCACGTCGTGCGACCTGCGAAGACGTTGCGTGATCTGCGAGATCACGCGACGTGATCTGCGAGGAGAGTAGCACGTCACGAGACGTGACGTCCAGTCACGCCGTGACCTGCTAGAGCATTGCGTGATTTGCGAAGATCACGCAACGTGACCGGCGAGGAACAAGCAAGTCACGTCGCGTGACCCTCGGTCACGTCGCGTGACCTGCCTGTTGGGAAGGCCAGTCACGCCTCGTGACCAGCCATTCTCGCCCGTTTCTCCGTTCAGCTCGTTTTTCTGAAATTTCCTAGTTTTTAACTCAGAAATGAATTTGGTATTTCTTCTGAATGGACTTTACGTTTGTATGATGCATGTCTTACTGTTTGATGCTTCGATATGCGTGATACCATGATTTTGTGATGAATTATATTCTGTACTCTGAAATGTGATTTGAATGTCGCATAACCTGCTAGAGTCGAGTAAGTGGATAGTTAGGCATGCCTAATAGAGTCTGTTAGCTGCAGCCCATAGTTCTGTTTGGACCCCGATCAGGTCCCCGTTTGGTTCCTCGCGAACCCTTTTCTGTATTGGATCTTGTTTAAGGTCCCTTTTGAAAATATCTGTGAAAGTTAAAGTAAGATGGTTTAATCGGTTCGTACCCGTAATGTACTGTCTGTAATCGGCTCGTACCCGGAAAGTACTGTCTGTATACTCGTTATCCACTATCTAGAGTCAGCAGGTGTACTTTGAATGTTTATTTGAGCTGCTTTGATCTGATTTGGCTACAAAAGTATTAACTGGATGAGTATATCGACATTATGTATATCGGATTTTTGCTAAATGATTATGTTTATGAAATACTGATTGTATGGCTAATTTATATAAGCGTGATTATATGATTTATGCTATAGCTTTTGCATTCTGCCATTGTGAATGTGATATGTTCTGACGACCATTGTGAGTGGCCGTCCATAAGCTATGTGTGTTTCCCCACTAAGAGTTTATCGCTTAGCACGGTGTGTTTACCCGTGCAGGTGCGGAAGGAGTTTTGCCTTGTGAGAGTCGCCGTCGTCAAGCCAACACAGAAGAGTTTTAGTGTAGGGCTATTTTTGTATCAGCTTCCGCTTTTGTATCTATATTTTGGGTTATGTAATATTATTTGTTTCAGCTAGTTGATCAGATCATTTTTGTAATAGTTTATTATAGTAATGCATGATCAGCTTTTGCTTTCCTTATGTAAAGTTTTTAATTATTCTGTATTTCTGAATGTATGTTATGAATGAATGTATGTTTTACTTTGTACTTGCTTGGTGGCACCTTTACTCATACGGCATCTCACTCCTTCTCGGATGGGATCGCCTACGTATGGGAAGGGGGTGTTACAGTTTGTGGTATCAGAGCATAGGTTTAGGCGTTTCTGGGTGTTGTTGTGATTGTTCTGAGTTTCTTAGTTGTGTATGTGTCTAGTTCTGTGTTGGCTGATACGGTTGTTTCTTGTTTGTTTAGATGGCTTCTAATTCTGCTCATGGTGCGCGTGAGGAATCCGCCGAGAGTGTGAATCCTCCAGCTATAGATCCGTCTGTTTCTGTTACTGTGTCGGCTCAGCATGCTAGGGTCTAGCCCGAAGCCGCAGCCATGCCCTTTGAGGCTATGTTCAGGTTGCATCAGGACATGGCTAGGGTTTTTGAGAGAGTGACTGCTCCTAGAGCACCTATGGAGAATCTGAGGAGGGCAGGAGTTGAAGATTTCTATGGCACAGGTTTGAATGAATCTGAGTTGGCAGAGAAATGGTTAGATAAAGTCAAGCGTGCTTTGAGAGAGATTCGGTGTCCTCCCGACCAGCAGGCAGAGTGTGCATTAGCTCTTCTACAAGGGTCTGCATTTGAATGGTGGCAATTGGTTTGCAGGCATCCTCAGTTACCAGATCCGATTACCTGGGAGTTCTTTGAGGGTGAGTTCACAAAGAAGTACATTACTCAGACTTATAGAGATTCGAGATGGGCGCGGTTTTTGAGTTTGAAGCAGAGGGCCATGTCTGTAGCAGATTATGAGAAGGAGTTCAACAGGTTATCTCGCTATGCCCCACGAGGAGTTATGACTGATGACTTCAGATGTAAGCATTTCGAGGCAGGGTTAAATGAGTCTCTGAAGATTGCTTTGATTTCCTTGATGTGTATACCTGGGGTTAGCTACTATCAGATAGTGGAGGCTGCAGTGAGAGCTGAGTTATCTGAGACTGTGATGAGAGAGAGAGCTCAGAGGAGGAGTTCTTCTCGTGGAGGATCTTCTTCGAGTAAGAGATCTAGGAACCCACAGGATGAGTCAGCATCTGGTCCGGCTTCTAGAGGTAGACGTCAGGGTTCTGCAGCTGTATCAGGTTCTGGTAGGGGAGGTAGATCTGATGCCATTCCTGTTTGTGAGAATTGTAGCAAGGCTCACCGGGGTGAGTGTAGGTGGCTCACTGGGGGATGTTTTAGATGTGGGAGCACTGAGCACCGTGTGGCTAGTTGTCCCCAGTCGATTGAGGATTCAGGACCTCAGGGAGGAGCTAGTAGGGTTGGTTCGAATGCTTCTCAGGCTACCCGTGGTAGAGGCCGAGGTAGAGGTAGAGGTGGTCGGCATAGAGATGGAGCTGCATCTGAGACTGTTGAGCGTCCTCCTCAGGGTGCCATTAGAGCTTATGCTATGAGAGCCAGAGATGAGCAGGATGCGCCTGATGTTATTGCTGGTAAGTTCCTACTCCATGACACTGAGTTATATGCTCTAATTGATCCTGGTTCCACACACTCATACTTATGCACAGATAAAATTGTTGATAAATTGCATTCTGTTGATCAGTTAGATTATGAGATTTGTGTGACCAGTCCATTAGGGCATAGTGTCAGTGTGAGTAGAGTTTTTAGGAGTTGTCCTCTGATTGTTGAGGGAGCTGTGCTTCCAGCGGATTTGATTGAGTTACCCTTCAGAGAGTTTGATTTGATTCTGGGTATGGACTGGTTGGGTAAGCATCGGGCTGTAGTTGATTGCCATAGGAAGACAGTTGTACTTCGGGATAGAAGTCAGTCTCTTGTGTTTCTGAAAGGTTTGGGTGCTAGTTCGTTGAATAATGTGATTTCTGCGATGCAAGCTAAGAGATTCATCAGGAAAGGTTGTGAGGCTTTTCTAGCAGTTGTGTTAGATTCCAGGAGGGATCAGGTTCAGATTGAGGACATTCCTGTAGTGCGGGAGTTTAGTGATGTGTTCCCGAGCGAGTTGCCTGGTTTGCCTCCTGAGAGAGAGGTTGAGTTGTCCATTGAGATTATGCCAGGTACAACACCTATTTCGAGAGCACCTTATCGGATGGCTCCTGTAGAGTTGAGGGAACTCAAATCTCAGCTACAAGAGTTATTGGATAAGGGGTTTATTCGACCTAGCATATCTCTATGGGGAGCTCCAGTGCTGTTTGTCAAGAAGAAAGATGGATCCCTGCGAATGTGTATTGATTACCGCCAGATTAATAAAGTTACAGTGAAAAACAAGTACCCTTTGCCTAGGATTGAGGATTTATTTGATCAGCTTCGAGGTGCGGGTGTCTTCTCCAAGATAGATCTTCGATCAGGGTACTATCAGTTGCGGGTTCAGGATGCAGATGTGGTGAAGACTGCATTTCGGACTAGGTATGGCCACTATGAGTTTCTTGTGATGCCGTTTGGTTTGACAAATGCTCCAGGGGCTTTTATGGATCTGATGAATCGTGTGTTTAGGCCATACTTAGATTGATTTGTAGTAGTGTTCATTGATGACATCTTGGTGTATTCCAAGGATGAGAGTGTGCATGAGGAGCATCTCCGATTAGTTCTTCAGATGTTGAGAGAGCATCAGTTGTTTGCTAAGCTTAGCAAGTGTGATTTCTGGCTTCGAGAAGTATCATTCTTGGGTCACATTGTTTCAGCTAGAGGTATTCAGGTAGATCCAGCTAAGATTGAGGCGATAGTTGATTGGAAAGCGCCTCGAAATGTTCAGGAAGTGAGGAGTTTCCTCGGCTTAGCAGGTTACTACCGTCGGTTCGTTAAAGGATTTTCTGTGATTGCTGCTCCTATGACTAGATTGTTGAGGAAAGGAGTCAGATTTGAGTGGTCAGACAGGTGTCAGTCTTGTTTTGATCGGTTAAAGCAGTTGCTTGTTGAGGCTCCTATCCTTACTCAACCCATTTCGGGTAAGGAGTTTGTCATTTACAGTGATGCTTCTGGAGTTGGTCTTGGATGTGTGCTGATGCAGGAAGGTAAAGTGGTGGCTTATGCTTCTCGTCAGTTGAAGCCACATGAGAGAAACTATCCGATGCATGATTTAGAGTTGGCAGCTATAATCTTTGCTTTGAAGATTTGGCGTCACTACCTGTATGGGGAAAAGTGTAGGATCTTCTCGGACCACAAGAGCTTGAAGTACTTCCTTTCACAGAAAGAGTTGAACATGAGACAGCGGTGTTGGCTTGAGTTATTTAAGGACTACGACTGCATTGTGGATTACCATCCTGGTAAGGCCAATGTAGTCGCCGATGCTTTGAGTCGAAAATTAGTTTCAGCTTTGTTCTTGAGGCGATTCAGATGGAGATTTGATTCTGATGGGGCTTTGCTTGCCCAGTTGCGTGTGAGGCCTACCTTGAGACAGAGGATTGTGGATGCTCAGAGAGACGATGTGAGGCTTCAGCAGATTGTGCACGAGGTTAGATTGGGTAAGCCATCAGAGTTCTCAGTTCAGGATGAGGTACTTATGTTCAGAGATCGTTTGTGTGTGCCAGAATCTGAGGATTTGAGGAGACAGCTCATGAGTGAGGCGCATAGTTCGGTCTTTACTATGCATCCGGGCAGTGAAAAGATGTATAGAGACATGAAGCAATTCTATTGGTGGTCCGGTATGAAGCGTGACATAGTGGATTTTGTTTCCAAGTGCTTGACTTGTCAGCAGGTAAAGGCTGAGCATCAGGTTCCTTCAGGTTTGCTTATGCCTTTATCCATTCCTGAGTGGAAATGGAATGATATCGCCATGGACTTTGTTTCTGGTTTGCCTTTGACTCAGAGGAAGCATGATTCGGTTTGGGTTATTGTGGATCGGCTTACGAAATCAGCTCACTTCTTGCCAGTTAGAGTGTATTACTCCATGGACAGATTAGCCAGTATCTATGTGGATGAGATAGTTCGGTTGCATGGTGTACCTTTGTCCATAGTGTCAGATCGAGATCCGAGGTTTACTTCCAAGTTTTGGAAGGAGTTACAGAGAGCTTTGGGCACTAGGTTGAACTTCAGTACAGCGTTTCATCCTCAGACCGATGGTCAGTCAGAGCGAGTTATTCAGATTCTGGAGGATATGATGAGAGCTTGTGCTTTGGATTTTCCGGGTAGTTGGGACAGATATGTATCATTGATGGAGTTTGCCTACAACAACAGTTTTCACGTTTCGATGCTTCGTCGGTACAGATCAGATCCTTCACATGTTCTGTCAGTTCAGGATATCCAGGTTCAGCCAAACTTCTCTTATGATGAGGAACCGCGAGCTATTCTAGCCCGAGAGGTGAGGCAGTTGAGGAATAAGCAGATTCCCTTGGTTAAAGTATTGTGGATCTATCATGGAGTCGAAGAAGTGACTTGGGAACCAGAGGAGTCGATGAGAGCTCAGTATCCACAGTTATTCAGTTCAGGTGAGAATTTCGAGGACGAAAATCTTATTAGTAGGGGAGAGTTGTCACACCCCATTTGCTCCCTAGTAGAATGAGCCTGTCTGTCTGTCTATCTGTCTATCTGTATGTGTAAGCATTCGCATGTGTTCAGCATTTCATAAGGGTATTTTAGTAAAATATATGTTTTTGGGTTTTGTTATTATTGGGGGTGCATACATGGCATTAATGTGTTTAATTAAATGAGATATACTTGTGTGCATGTGTTCATACCATTGTAGGGTATGCATAAGTTAAGAGGGTTTTAGGTGTGTGTAATATAGGTTATTTTAGTGTGAGTGATTAGTTTCACCAATAGGAAATTGATACATATTTAGGGTAAAGAAAAAGAAAAGTGAATGAAAGAAAAGGGACTTAGAGATTTACGTTTCTTTTCTCACTCACTTTCTTCTTCTTCACTTTCTTTATTTCCAAGTACTGTATTATTGATTCAAGGTCTTATTGGTGAAATTAATCCTCTCCTTGCATTCTCTCTAGTAAGTAATTGAATTCTCTCATCTAGTTGTTTCATTTACTTCATCTTCTTCTTCCTTGAGTTTAGGTTTAACCTAGGGTTGAATTTACTGTGTTTGTGTTCTAGCTGAGGCTCCACGTGATCCAAAGGGGAAAGAGGTTGCTGGACCTAGTGGAGCTAAGTGATAGAAGTTTAGAATCCAGGTTTGGGAATGTTTATTTGTGAAATTGTTTGATTTTGATTCTACTGTAAAATTCTAGGGTTTATGTTTTTATAAGTTTGAATACAAATGTTCTTGGTTTGATTTGATTAATTATTTGATGAATTGAGTTGTATAATTGTTGCCTATGTTGTTTGAGATGATTTCTGGAAGGTAAAAACAGGTTTGTATGGTTTTAAATCAAATTGGGATTGAATTCCTTGTTCTGGAAATTCTGTAAAATCGATTTACTGTTGTAGTTCTTCTTTATCGCGTGACTCGCTACGGAAGAAGGCAAGTCACGAGACGTGACCCTCGGTCACGCCGTGACCTGCCTGCTGAGAAGCCAGTCGCGTGACCAGCTGAAGAACAAGCAAGTCACGTGACGTGACCCTCGGTCACGTCGTGCGACCTGCGAAGACGTTGCGTGATCTGCGAGATCACGCGACGTGATCTGCGAGGAGAGTAGCACGTCACGAGACGTGACGTCCAGTCACGCCGTGACCTGCTAGGGCGTTGCGTGATTTGCGAAGATCATGCAACGTGACCGGCGAGGAACAAGCAAGTCACGTCGCGTGACCCTCGGTCACGTCGCGTGACCTGCCTGTTGGGAAGGCCAGTCACGCCTCGTGACCAGCCATTCTTGCCCGTTTCTCCGTTCAGCTCGTTTTTCTGAAATTTCCTAGTTTTTAACTCAGAAATGAATTTGGTATTTCTTCTGAATGGACTTTACTGTTGTATGATGCATGTCTTACTGTTTGATGCTTCGATATGCGTGATACCATGATTTTCTGATGAATTATATTCTGTACTCTGAAATGTGATTTGAATGTCGCATAACCTGCTAGAGTCGAGTAAGTGGATAGTTAGGCATGCCTAATAGAGTCTGTTAGCTGCAGCCCATAGTTCTGTTTGGACCCCGATCAGGTCCCCGTTTGGTTCCTCGCGAACCCTTTTCTGTATTGGATCTTGTTTAAGGTCCCTTTTGAAAATATCTGTGAAAGTTAAAGTAAGATGGTTTAATCGGTTCGTACCCGTAATGTACTGTCTGTAATCGGCTCGTACCCGGAAAGTACTGTCTGTATACTCGTTATCCACTATCTAGAGTCAGCAGGTGTACTTTGAATGTTTATTTGAGCTGCTTTGATCTGATTTGGCTACAAAAGTATTAACTGGATGAGTATATCGACATTATGTATATCGGATTTTTGCTAAATGATTATGTTTATGAAATACTGATTGTATGGCTAATTTATATAAGCGTGATTATATGATTTATGCTATAGCTTTTGCATTCTGCCATTGTGAATGTGATATGTTCTGACGACCATTGTGAGTGGCCGTCCATAAGCTATGTGTGTTTCCCCACTAAGCGTTTATCGCTTAGCACGGTGTGTTTACCCGTGCAGGTGCGGAAGGAGTTTTGCCTTGTGAGAGTCGCCGTCGTCAAGCCAACACAGAAGAGTTTTAGTGTAGGGCTATTTTTGTATCAGCTTCCGCTTTTGTATCTATATTTTGGGTTATGTAATATTATTTGTTTCAGCTAGTTGATCAGATCATTTTTATAATAGTTTATTATAGTAATGCATGATCAGCTTTTGCTTTCCTTATGTAAAGTTTTTAATTATTCTGTATTTTTGAATGTATGTTATGAATGAATGTATGTTTACTTTGTACTTGCTTGGTGGCACCTTTACTCATACGGCATCTCACTCCTTCTCGGATGGGATCGCCTACGTATGGGAAGGGGGTGTTACATTCTCCTTACCGACCTCAAGCTAATGGCGCGGTTGAAGCAGCGAATAAGAATGTTAAAATAATACTGGCCAAGATGGTTCAGAGCTATAAAGACTGGGTAGAAAAGCTACCTTTTGCACCATGAGGTTATAAAACCACAGTCAAAACTTCTACGGGAGTGACACCATTCTCTCTGGTATATGGAACTGAAGCAGTTCTGCCAGTTAAAATTGAGCTGAAATCCTTAAGGGTAGTTATGGAAGCCGAGATTCCAGAAGCAGAATGGGCACAACAACGATTATTACAGTTGAATCTGTTGGATGAAGATAGGTTGTGAGCCTATTATCACAATCAGATTTACCAGAAGAGGCTAGCTCATTCGTTTGGCAAGAAGGTACGAAAGCACCCATTGAAAGAAGGGGATTTGGTCTTTAAGATGATGAGGCCAGAGGTGCTAGACATACGGGGAAAATTCAGGCTAACATGGGAAGGTCCGTTCGTGCTGAAAAAGTTACTAACAAAAGGAGCAGGAATTTTAGCAGACAGCGATGGGAATGAATTTAAAGACCTGGTCAATGTTGATAGACTAAAAAGGTTCTATGGCTAAAGACAAAAAACCAAAAGAAAAGAATAAATGTCCCGTGGATCGAAAATCGAAAAAAGGCGGCCTTGCTAAAATTGGGCGCCCTATCAAGGTGAAAACCGAAAAAAGGCATCCTGGGCAAAAATTAAGGGCCAAGAGAAAATGTTCAATCGAGAAAACCCGAGAGGGCCGATTGATAGCAGGAGTTTGATACTTAATGGATCTATTTCGAGATTAGGGATAGTCTTATGCTTTTGAATTCTTGTCAAATAAGGATCATGTATGATGAAACCATATAGAGATGTACACAATTTTGCAATGAATAAAAGAATTCATTTTGCATTTTCATTGGTTTTTAGTTCTGTCTTAAAAAGCAATATATTATTCATTTATCTAATAACTATTGTCTAATCATTTTCATCAAAAGGTGTCTAAGCAAATTGTGTTGGTCATCCTTAAAGGAGGTTCTGATAATAGCCTTCACTTCTCTTGTAGTCCCCTCAAAAAACTCAAAAAAAAAAGCCGTTAGAGTTGAATACCGTAACTAGCTCTCTAAGCAAAAGTTAGGCCAAACGGCAGGGTAAAAACCTGAAAACAGGCAGTCTGCCCTACAAAAAAATAATAAAATAAATAAAAGCTGTTGGATTGGGTTGGGTCCATTCCAGGCAAAAATTAGGCAAAGGGTTATGTGAAAATCCCCCAAGGGACACATTTCCCACAAAGAAAAGCTAGTGTGAAAATCCATAAGGGACGCACTACCTTTAAAACAATGACTTTCGATGCCTGGAGCGATAAGGCGACGTTACTTCAGATGATCTTCCTTCAGTCAAGTAATGCATAATTCGGGACATTAGTCAGAATCCTGGGCGTATGATCATTGACCGGGAGGCAAAGATGCACACAGGTCAGTTCTCTTTAAAAGGTTTACGGGTCAGTGTCCATAAGCCAAAATGATACCTCTAGATCCTCAGGGGGCATCGTACAAGGCGAGCAGCCAAGACGTATCCTCAACAGACCCCTAATCACCCAGGACGTGGTGTAATGGCCCAAAAACTGATTTAAAAGTGTCAGTAAATAATTTTAGTGTTATCATAATAATCACAGTGTAGAGAGTGAGTTTCCCAGTGTCAAAATTTAGTGTTAAGTGTGCTAAAATTATAGTGATTCCGAGTCAGGTGATACCGGGGTGGCTATACAACGAACCCAGCTGTTCGGCTCTCGAAAAATTTTAATTTCATAAAAATGATCTGTGGGCCGTAAGGAGTCTAGTGGTGAAATCGGAACTAAAAACGTAGTTAAATTGACCTCCGAAAGTCATTCTAAAGTTGGCCACCAGTTCGGTTCAATTTGAATCGGGGTTTGACCGAGATTTGACCGAGGGGTTATAAATAGTAAATAAGGCCTAATGGAAGTTGAGTGTGTAGAATAAGTAGAATAAGACAATATAAGTGTTATCTGTGAATTTTGACAGCTTTAGAGTTGTATTTTATGGTAAAAGAAAAATTGATCGAATCAAACCGGTGTCGGTGAACCGAGGCCCAAATGGACTCTGATTGAGCTAAAATTTGCAGGGAGCCTATTTTTGATGTTTTAAGATCAATGGAATTGGTTAGAAGTGAAAATAATGAGAGGAACATATAGATTCTTTGGAAAAATGCAATTGAACCGAAAAAACTGAAATTTTGGTTCAAATCGGTTGGACCACATTGGTTGGACCGGTTTGATTCATTTATGGACTATATAAAGGAAGGAGAGGCCAGATTTCTCTAGAAAAATCCAGCCAAAACTGACCTCCTCCTTCTTCTTTCAAAATTGTATGTTATTTTTCATACGTTCCTCCATTTTTCTTCATTCTTTCTTCAATATTTCTCTAAGTCTTAGCCTCCCAAACAAATCTAAGTCCCTCTATAACATAAACACAGCAAGTGGAGTCCATTTGGAGCATTGAAAGTGAAGAAAACTAAGTATTCAAGGTTATGCCCTAAATTTGAGATAAGAGATTTAAGGGTTTTTAATTTATTTTATTGGTCCCTATGGGGGTTTTTGAGGGTGTAGAACACATTTATGATGTTAGATTTAATATTGGAAGTTTGGTTTTAAAGTTATGTGGATTTTTGAATTCAACCACCTTAGGGGATAAAAGGGAATGATGGAGTTTTAAGGAGTTATGGCATGGGAAGCATGCTTATGATGTGGAGAACAAGAATCTAAGTTGAGTGGATACATTATCCTTCCTTTTCCATTGATTATGTGTGAATTTTACGTTATGTTTAAGTGTGAAAATGAGATTTAGGCATGTTTAATTAAATCTAATGTGATATTCATAATCTATGGACTTAATATAGTGTATAAATATGATTAGATGAAATTAAAACATATTTGAATAAAAACTCTAGTGTAGGCCATTAAAGGATTTCCTCAAGATCTAATGATGATTATGGTATATAAATGATGGATATAGTGTATATAATATGTTTAAAGCATAATAGAGTGATTAAAAGAATTAAAAGAAATTATAATGAAATGGTAAAGTAGTAGCCGAATGGTATATAAAGGGTTTAATTAAAATATATGATGAATTGTGCCATATAAATAATATTTATAGCATGTTTAATATGTAAGGAGTATGAATGAGTGATTAAATAAAATTAAAGTGCATGATGTGAAAAAGTGATTCATTGGCCGAATGGTATTTATAAAGAATAAAGTGTGTATTTTGATGATTAATGTAATGTAATAACATAATATGATTAAGTGATGGTAAATGAGTGTGTATGTAAAGTGGTAAGTGAAAATAAAGTGTATGACAAAATAAGTGTGATGGCATAATGTGATATTTATATGAATATTGATGAAATATTGCCCTTAGTAGTTGTCTGGTAAGAAAATCTAGTCCAGGATATAATTGGCTAGCCATAGGGATTTCACACCGCGATACGAGTCATGGCAACTCGCTATTGATAGACCAATGATGGTTTATTTCAGTGCAATGTTCAGTGTTTATAGTGTATCCAGTGATTTCAGTGATAAGTGCAGTGCAGTGCAGTGAGAAATGGTCCTATTGGGATCATTTTATAGTGTAGTGGATTTGTGGGATCTACGTCTCGCATATCCAGTCAGTAGATTTTCTACCTGGTGTATACTAGGGGCATTCTGATAATTATGTGATAAAAGTGATTAAAATAGTGATAAAAGTTAAAATGAGTGAAAACGGGACTAAAATGAAGTAAATAAAAAGTTTATGAGTAAAACGGTAATTTTATAAAAAGTTGGTAAAAAGTGAGCAAGTTAGGTAAAAAGTGTAAGTGGAAGGGTAAAATTGTAATTTTGGCAAAATGTGAGGTTAAAATAGTAAATTAGTGGAAAAGTGATAAAACAAGGACCTAAATGTAATTTAGTGAAAATATAAGGTTAAAAGTGGTATTCAAGTGTAAAAAGGGTAAAATAGTAATTAAATAAGTAAATAAGGGTAAAAGTGTAAATTGAAAAATAAGTGAGGTTAAAAAGGGTAATTATTGAATAAGTGAGGGCAAAATGATAATTAGGTAAAAAATGAAGACATAAAGGGAATTGGTAAAAAAGAAAGGATATGGGTGGTATTAAGGCAAAAGTAAGGACATGAATGTAATTAATATAAAAGATGGGACATAGATATAATTAATGGAAAAGTTGGGGACGTATGTGGAATTAAGTGAAAAGATTAAGGACTTAAGTGTAAGTAATTATAATTGGTGAAGCAATTATGGAATATGTATATATTTAATGTAATTAAAGTGATTTAATAAATAATATGATTGAAATAAGATTAATTAATGAATTAGTGTAAATATATGTTAATTGGCAAAATAATGGTATAATTAATTAATTGGTGAATTTAAGTGGATTATTACATTGAGGAAATAATTGGATAAATTATTATATTTAATTAATTATATTGTAGTAGTGAGAATTTATGCATAAGTGAATGAATGATTTAAATGAGTGATTTAAGGATTAAAATGTAATTTGTGAGTTAATAATAATATAAATAGTGAGATTAATTATAACTAGTGGTATGATTGTAATTAGAGTGAATTAAGGTGGTAATATTGGAATTTATGAACAACGTGGGGACTATAGTGTAATGTAAAGAGAACATTATAATAGTGACTAGATGGAAATTTGTATGCTAAATAATAAAGTAATGTAATAATGAAATTAAGTAGTGGCAATTTCGTAAATATAAGATAATTAAAGGCTAAATTCTAATTTAACATAAAGTAAGGGACTAAGTTGCAAATTGACGATAATGAGACTAAGGAAGGGATTAAAATGTAAATATGCAATAAGAGAGATAATAAATGCGTGTCTGTGATTAGTGAGCGAATAATTGAGAATTTTAGAATAATATTGTTTGATTAAATATTAAGTGAATAATGGATTAAATTGATTATGATTGAATTTATATGCTAGTGACAATGAAGGATAAATAGGTATATTAGTGGTGTTATTGTAAATAAGTGAAATTTATTGGATTTAAACGTAATTGATTATAACAATGCTAGCGATAATATTTGAGTGTAAAGGGAAAAGAAATAGACTACTAAGTAAATGAATAAATTGGTTTTATGTATATGTAAATTAAGAGATGATATTTGGAAATAAATAAATAATAAGGTAGATAATAATGATAATATAAATCAAGTAAAATGGAAAGATAGTGTTTTAAATTGTAAGAAACATAGAGAGATTAAATTGTAACGTTAATTAGTAGGAAGCTAATTGAGTATATTGGGAAATAAAGATTTTCATAGTAAAAGTGATAAAGGATAGAACGATTAATAAATAGTGTTAAGATGAAAGAAAATAGATAGGCCATTATTGTGAATAATAATATAAGTGACCAAAGTCAAATAACAAATAATATATTAGTAATGAAATTTATAATGACATATATGTGGACCAAATGAATAGTAAAAAGAGACAGTTATAGGTCATCGATAGTTAAGTGATAAGTGAAAATTGTTAAACAAAATGAGTGTCTAAGTGAAATGAAATTGATAAGTTATATTGTAAAGTAAAATGGTTGATAAGTGTAGAATCGAAATAGTAAAGGAAGAATAAGATAGTGATTAAAGTATAGTGATAACCACACAAGAATAAATGCAATTGAAATTAATTTAAGCAAATGATTTATTGGAAGATTTAGCATAGTAAATGATATTAATGTAAGAGAGTTAGTGTAGTGTAAAAGAGTAAAGGAAATGTTAGAAACGTAAAGAAAGTAATAGTATTTGATTAGTATTGCTAGTAGTGAAATAATGATAAATTATTAAGTAAGTTGATAAACAATTTACTATCCGAAATTAAATTGTAATTGAGCATTCATTAAGGAAGGAATCTAAGAGGTTATTTACAAAGATGAAAGTATTAAAAGAGATACATGTGAAATTGATCGTAAACGACAAACCGAACAAAGTGTTAAGCGACAAGAGTCATTAGTGCACATGATAAAGTTAGTGATAATAGTAATGAAAAGAATAAAACCAATAAATAAGGTAAAGCACCGAAATTAACAAATAATAGTGAAATTGACAGTATTAAAGATTAACAGTGTAAATGATAGTAAAATCGATAAGTGTAATGGTTAACATTGTTAGTGATAGTGAAATTATCAATAGCATGATAGCGATTAATATATTATAGTGTAGTGCTAAAGGTAAAGACATTGATTAGTGATAATAGTGATGGTGATAAAGATAAAAATAGTGAGAGTCACAAAAGTATGCTATAAACTATTTAAAAGATTTACAAATAATTGACTCCATAACCTAAATACAATAAAACAATTAAATGATCAAGTATATAGGATTAGTATGGAAAACTTAGGATAAGTATCCACCACTGGGCATTTTAATGCTCAGCGCGTAGTATGTTAAATGCGCACAGGTTATAATAGTTAGACGTGGCCAAAGACGTAGAAGCAATTGAAGATTGAGCAACAGCAAGGACCGAAGGATTTGCAAGGCATGTATACGATCGTAGTTGGATAAAACTATGGTATAGGTAGGTAAGTTATATGTTAGTGTATTGTTGTGTTTACTATGTATGTATTGTTGTGTATGTTAAAAAAAATATTCAGAGCTATCGAGTGTATTATCAGTGATTGATAATGCAGTGCAGTGTTGTGACATCCGGTATCCGCATCATTTACGGGTACAAGGGTGTTACACGTGGTCTATCTATTTTTGCATGCATTCCATACCATTCTTTAGCAAGCATCTGCATAAGACCATTTACACTTGCACACACAATCTTTTGTATATACATTTGTGCCAATGACTTTGCAGGAAAAGGCCGAACCGAGGGACAGCTTCGGCAAGATGAAGTCAAGATGAAGACCCCACAAGTTGAAATCATGTGAGCCCTTAGAGGCATATTTTTAAGTCCTTTTTCCAAGGTATTCTTAGTCTTTTCGGGGCCTATAAATCCTTTCTCTAAGGCATTTTTAGTTTTTTCGGAGCATTATCTTTAAGTGCTTCTTCTAAGGTAGTCTCAGTCTCTTGGAGCGTTATCCTTCGAAGCATTAAACTTCTTCCAAAATATTCTAAATCCTTTCAATCCACGAGGATGCCTGCACTTTTTGTAGTCTTGTCAGCGACTTGGTGCAATCGCTTTGTAGCCTATATAACGGCTCGGTGATATCTATTTGCTATGTTATGTAGCCTTGTCAACGACTCGATGCATCGCTATCTACGGATGGCACCTACGCTTTTAGTAGTTTGGAGCAGACTCGGAGCAAACTCGGTGCAGTCCTCTGAGGAGGACATTTCTTGCATTTTGTAGTCTTGTCATCGACTCGACGCATCGCCATCTGCAGATGGCACCTGTGCTTTTAGTAGTCTGGAGCAGACTCGGTACAGTCCTCTGAGGAGGACATTTCCTGTGTTTGGTAGTCTTATCAGCGACTCGATGCATCGCTATCAGCGAAGGGCACCTATACTTTTAGTAGTCTGGAGCAGACTCGGTACAGTCTCCTAAGGAGGACATTTCCTGTGTTTTGTAGTCTTGTCAGCGACTTGACGCATCGCCATATGCAGATGGCACCTGCACTTTTAGTAGTCTGGAGCAGACTTGGTGCAGTCCTCTGAGGAGGACATTTCCTGCGTTTTGTAGTCTTGTCAGCGACTCAACGAATCGCCATCAGCGGATGGCACCTGCGCTTTTAGTAGTCTGGAGTAGACTCGGTGCAGTCCTAAAGGAAGACATTTCCTGCGTTTTGTAGTCTTGTCAGCGACTCGACACATCGCCATATACGGATGGTACCTGCACTTTTAGTAGTATGGAGCAGACTCGGTGCAGTCCTCTGAGGAGGATATTTCCTGCGTTTGGTAGTCTTGTTAGCGACTTGACGCATTGCCATCTGTGGAGGGCACCTGCACTTTTAGTAGTCTGGAGCAGACTCAGTGCAGTCCTCTGTGGAGGACAATTCTTGCGTTTTGTAAGTCTGGAGCAGACTCGGCGCATTGCCATTGGAGGGTGGCACCCAAGCACTTTGTAAGTTTGGAGCAAACTTGGTGTAACTCAGGAGAGCAAACTCTACACTTTGAATGTCCGGAGCAGACTTGGTGCAGCTCAAGAGAGCACTCCCTACCTTTCGTAAGTCTGGAGCAGACTCAGCGTATCACCATCTAAGGATAGCATCCGTACTTTGTGAGTTTGGAGCAAGCTCGGTGCAGCTCGAGAGAGCAATTTTTGCACTTTATAAGTTTGTAACAGGCTCGGTGCATCCCAGAAGGATAACAATCGCTCCACAGTCTAGATGGTGAGTTAAAGAGATGATTCTCGTGGCAGTAGGAAGGAGGCAGCCTCAGGTACGTGCTTCTTTCCCTTTCCTGAATTTTGGCTCACCTAGGTACCCATGCACTAGCCTCCCCAAAATTGGGAGTAACTGTAGACACTGGGTCCCGAGACGGCCTAGATCAGGATTAGCCAATGATGAAATTAAGTGTGCCTGTTTTCAGACAAAAATGAAAGTTGGAAATGATGATTTCCTTGTCGAATTTGATTTATTAGAAATAAATAAAAATATATTTTAAAAATGTTTTAAAAATTATTTCAAGATAAAAAAAAAGTGAGTTTTAGAACTATTGTGTTTTAGCAAATTTTTAAAAAAAAAAAAAAATTTGTGAGTGTCGGGGTGCGGCAGCCCCCAGCTCGCAGGCGGAGCGTGCTCACCTGTGTGCTTGACGTCGCGCGGCAGCGCGCTGGCACCGCGCGGGAGCAACTCCAGTCGGGCGCTGATTTTTCGTTTTTTGGTCCAAAAATAAGTGTTTTCTTATTTTTTTTGGTAGAATTTAATTTTAAAAACCTTTTGGATTCTAAACCCTTCAAATTCATCAGTTTTTTGTGGTTATAGAAATTAAATTGATTGAATTTCTTCATTAAAAATCTGATTTTTTTTAAAGAGGTATAAAATCATTTTTTTGGAAGAGAATTAGGGGGATTTTCTTTAGAAAAAAATATTTTCTTCTTCTTTCTCTTCAAGAGCAAATTCTCTCAATTTTCTAAAGGTTTTTCCTAAGTTAATTCTTAAGGCAAAAAGAACAATTTTTGTTCTTAGGAATTTTCTTCCTTTTTATTTAACAATTTTTACCTTGAGATAAATAAATAAATTATTTGTTATTGAGATAAAATTTCTCTTCAATATTTTATTTTTCTAATATCATTCTTACAAATAAAGACAAGGAGATTAATCACTTACCTTCATTCATCACATCAAATTTTGAGGGTAAGCATTATTGGCTCAATTTTTAATTTAATTTTTATTTACAATTAATTAGTCATCTTGTAGATTTTTAAATCTTTTGTTGTTTTTTTATTGTTTATGTGGTTTAGTTATGTAATTTGATATTCTTAGTATATTTTATTTTATTCTTGCATATTTAATTTGATTTTTCATCTTTTGTTGTTGTTGTTGTTGTTATTATTATTATTATTATTATTATTATTATTATTATTATTATTATTTAACATGCTTTAACATGTTTTGTTTATTTTATTTCTTGCTATTTTTGCTTATTTGATTGTTCATCTTTCTATTGTTATTGTCTATAATTATTATTGTTTATTATTATTATTATTATTATTATTATTATTATTATTATTATTATTATTATTATTATTATTATTACTTTATTTATATCATTATTATTATTACTATTGTGATTATTGTTATTATTACTATTACTCTTATTATCATTATCTATTGTTACTACCATTACTAGTATTATTATTATTTTTATTATTCTTGCTTATTGCTATAATTTGTTGAATTTTATCATTATTATTTTTATGTTTTCATGCATGTTGAATTTTATTGTTATTATTTTATGCTTTTTTATGCATGTTGAATTGTTAATATGATAAGTTGCATATTTTTATTATGTCATTTAATTGATTTGTCATACATGATGCATTTTTATTTGTTTTATTTTAATTTTTTATGTTGTATCTTTAAATTTATTTTTTGTTACTAACATCACATTTATTTGTGTTTTTTATTTCAATACTCATTTTTTTATGTGTGAGTTTTTTTTCAATGGCAAGTGGGAGCCCATAGAGATTTGAAGATACCATTTGGGAGTTAATTTGTCATTTTTATTATTTTTCATTATTTTGGATTTATTTATTTTATCCTGTAATTTGTAATAAGTTTATTTTTAGGCACGCTAAAAAGAAAATCTCTAAAATATTTCTATTAAATTAACTTGGAACTTCTTCTAATAAAATGAGACCAATGTCCTAGTTTTTTACACCTAAATAAACCATCACTTTTAACACATTTTTTTTAAAGTGCATGCGAGGACCAATATCCTCATCCTGAATAAATAGCATGTTTTATATATGATTTATATTTTATTTACAATGGGGGTTGTATTCCGTCCCTAGTTTTGTTGTAATTTATTGTACTTTTATTTACTATATTTACCGCTTTCATTATGTGATTGACATGCGCGTTAAATTACTGCATTTGAATTGAATGAGAAATGGGATGAAACGCTAAACTAAAAACTCAATTATAACTTTAATCAAAGTATGAATAAATGGAAAGTCCTGAACCTTCTCTGGTCTTAGGCTCAACGAGCTTAGATGACCATCTCAATGCTTCATTGGGTTGGGGCATCCAAAATATCTCTTGTTGCCTCACAAAAGGCCCAACTTGCATAGTCTTAGGCTTCGCGGGGCGAGAGGACCATCCTAATGTTCTATTAGGGTGGGGTATCCAAGACACCTCTGTCTTGCCCAAAATGGACATAGTAGTGCTGTCTTAGATTGAGGCTAGACGACCTTTCCCAATGTTCTATTGCATGGCGACTCCAAGAAACCTCCTTGTTGCCCAAAATAGATGCACTTGTAATTTCTTACAAGTTTTATGAACCTCTCTCGATCGCCCTAAAAGCGGGCGTTCGGGGTGCCCCGGGGTTCGGCGCGCTTCACAAATACACTCATCAAAATCAACTTAAAACCCACCTTTTTATATCCATAAACTTAAAGAAATCACACAATGAACATGCTTAAATCCTCTAAACCAAAACCCAGCAATTTATAACGATCCACTTAATCAAATGCACATTTTGACCAAACTAAACACAATTAAAGCTTTATATTACCAATTGATTAATATCCATAATAATTATGCCAACATAAACCTTATTCATCATCCAAATTTCCAAAAAATCCATCAAAACACAAAGTCACCAATATGCATCAAAACACAACATTCCCAAACCTGATAACTCCTAAGCTCCTAGTTGCAAGCTCCACTCCCACTTGCCTTCTCTTTACCTTTGGGATCCTTAGGAGGCATTTCAAAGCAAGAACACCCAAGAAATACACACAAATTAAAAACCCTAACTCCAAACACACACAAATTAAACCAAGAAGAAGATGAAGGGGAAGAAGGAAACTCAATGACTTACCAAATAGCTCTTGAGAATTACCAAGATCCACCAACAAGACAACCAAGAAAAGAAAGAACCAAGGTGCAGCAAGAGGAAGAGGAAGAAAGAAGAAGCAAAGGAGGGAGGAGGAAGAGAACGGGAGAGCTAGGGAAGAATTCTGCTCTCATTTTCTCTCTCCTCTCTTTGTATACCCCTTCTTAATTTCCCTTACCACATGTCACCTTGTGATTGGTGGGTCTTGATAATTCACACCCTACAACAAAGCATGATACTACACACAAGACTAACCTTCACAAATTCACACACTACTATCCTATGAGCATGCACACTTTAACAAAACCTACACACATATATCCTACTATCATACATGCACCCACACTGTATCAAAGCCCACAAAACATGCATATAACCCAAAATACAATTAACACATGCGAAAACACTCACAAACACACATGCAATCATGGCTCAAACTACTAGGGGGAAAACGGGGTGTGACAACTCTCCCCTACTAACAAGAATTTCGTCCTCGAAATTCTCACCTGAACTGAACAATTGTGGATACTGAATCTTCATCGTCACCTCTGGTTCCAAAGTCGCTTCCTCGACTCCATGATGCTGCCAAAGAACCTTAACCAGAGGAACTTGCTTATTCTTTAACTGTCTCATTTCTCGAGCTATAATGGCTTTCGGTTCCTCATCATAAAAATAATCTGGCTGAACTCGAATGTCTTGAAACGATAACACATACGACGGATCCGATCGGTACCGTCGAAGCATGGAGACATGGAAGACATCATGCATCTTAGCCAACTCCATCGGTAAAGCCAACCTATAGGCTACCGGACCAACTTTCTCCAAAACCTCAAAAGGCCCAATGAACCGAGGACTAAGTTTACCTTTCTTGCTAAACCTCAATACTTTCCTCCAAGGCGACACCTTAAGGAATACTCTGTCCCCGACCTCAAACCGAATATCCTTTCTCTTCAGATTAGCATAAGACCTTTGTCTATCCTTAGCCACTTTCAGATTTCGCTACACAACTCTGATCTTCTCTTCTGTATCCCTAATCATCTCTGGCCCAACAAAAGACCGCTCGATCAACTCTATCCAAAAAATCGGAATCCTACACTGTCGACCATACAAAGCCTCAAACGGTGACATCCCAATGCTTGACTCATAGCTATTATTGTAGGCAAACTCCATAAGCCACACATACTTATCCCAACTGCCATAAAATTCCAAAGCACAAGCCCGGGGCATATCCTCTAAAATCTGGATAACCCGCTCGAACTGTCCATTTTTTTGAGGATGAAAAGCCGTGCTGAAGTTCAACTTGGTACCCAAAGCTCTCTGCAATTCCTTCTAAACTTTGATGTGAACCTTGGATCTCGATCTGACACTATCGACAATGGTACACCATGGAGTCGTACCACCTCATCCACATAAATACTAGAAAACTTATCCAACGAGTAGTCCACTCGAACTGGCAGAAAATGCGTTGACTTGGTAAGCCGATCCACAATTACCCAAATTGAATCATGCTTCTTCTGAGTCACTGGCAAACCTGACACGAAATCCATGGCAATGTCATCCCACTTCCATATAGGAACGGACAAAGGAGTGAGCAATCTCGAAGGAACTTGATGCTCGGCCTTTACCTGCTGACAAGTCGGACACTTCGCCATGAATTCCACAATGTCTCTCTTCATCCCAGACCACCAGAAGAACTGCTTCATATTTCGATATATCTTCTCACTACCAGGATGCATAGTAAAGACCGTAGTGTGTGCCTAACTCAAAAGCTTTTTCCTTAACTCATCACTCTCGGGCACACATAAACGGTTTCTATGCATAAGCACCCTATCCAAAACAGAAAACTAGGACTGCTTACCCGATCGGACCTCTTGTAAAACCCGCTGCAATCTCAAATCATCCCTCTAAGCATCCACAATCAACTATCTCAAGGTCGATTTCACTTTCAATTGGGCAACCAAAGCCCCATTTGAATCAAATCTCCACCTAAACCACCTTAAGAACAAAGTCAAAACCGTCTTCCTACTTAAAGCATCCGCAACCACATTGGCTTTACCCGGATGATAATCCGTAATGCAGTCATAATCCTTGAACAACTCTTTTGCGTGAGGAGATACTTCAAACTTTTATGACCCGTGAAAATCCTACACTTCTCTCCATACAGATAATGCCGCCAAATCTTCAAAGCAAAGATCACAGCTCCCAATTCCAAATCATGCGTCAGATAGTTCTTCTCATGAGGTTTCAACTGACGGGATGCATAAGCCACAACTTTACCTTCTTGCATCAACACACACCCAAGTCCAACTCCTAAAGCATCACTATACATTACAAACTCCTTACCCGAGATGGGTTTAGTAAGTACAGGAGCTTCAACTAACAATCTCTTCAACTGCTCAAAACATACTTGACACTTATCCGACCACTCAAATCTAACTCCTTTCCTCAACAATCTGGTCATAGGAGTAGCAATAATTGAAAAACCCTTCACAAACCAACGATAATACCCTAACAAACCAAGGAAACTTCTCACTTTTAGGACATTCCTAGACGCTTTCCAATTCACAATCACCTTAATCTTGGCCAGATCAACTTGAATACCCTTAGCTGACACAATGTGACCCGAGAAAGACACCTCTCGAAGCCAAAAGTCACACTTACTGAGCTTCGCAAATAAACGGTGTTCCCTCAAAACTTACAACACTAACTGAAGATACTCTTCATGCTCACTCTCATCCTTCGAGTAAACTAAAATATCAACAATAAACACTACTACAAATCGATCAAGATATGGCCTAAACACTCGGTTCATCAAATCAATAAAATTTGCAGGTGCATTAGTCAAACCAAACGGCATCACAAGGAACTCATAGTGGCCATACCGCGTCCGAACGCAGTCTTAACCACATCGACATCCTTAACTTGAAGTTGATAATAACCCGACCGAAGATCAATCTTGGAGAAGACACCTGCACCTCTGAGCTGGTCAAACAAATCCTTGACTCTAGGTAAGGGATATTTATTCTTCACTATGACCTTATTAATCTGCCTATGGTCGATGCACATCCTCAAGGAACCATCCTTCTTCTTAACAAATAACACCAGAGCTCCCCATGGAGATATGCTGGGTCTAATAAACCCCTTATCCAATAACTCTTGTAATTGAGTCTTAAGTTCCCTCAACTCTATAAGAACCATCCGATAAGGTGCTTTCGAAATGGGCGAAGTACCCGGCACTATCTCTATGGACAACTCCACTTCTCTCTCCGGAGGCAACCCAGGCAACTCACTTGGAAACACATCCCCAAACTCCCTAACAACTGGGATATCCTCAATCCTAACCTGATCATGCTTAGAATCAACACCTCTGCAAGAAACGCTTCACAACCTTTCCTCATGAACCTTTTAGCTTGCATAGTAGAAATCACATTACTTAAGGAACTCAAACCCAAACCTTTAACCACAACAAAAGACTGATCTCTATCTTGCAACACAACCACTTTCCTATGACAATCAACCACAGCTCGATCCTTACTCAACCAATCCATACCCAAGATCAGATCAAACTCCCAAAAAGGCAACTCTATCAAATCCGCAGAAAACTCAACACCTTGAACCAAAAGAGGACAATTCCTATACACTCTACTCACATTGACTACTCACATTGACACTATGCCCTAAGGGACTGGTCACACAAACCTCATAGTCTAACTGATCAACATCACGCAACTTATCAAATAACTTACTCGTGCATAAATATGAGTGTGTGGAACTAGGGTTAATTAGAGCATAAATCTCAGTGTCAAAGAGTAGGAACTTACCTGAAATCACATCCGAGGCATCCTGCTCATCCCGAGCTCTCATAGCATATGCTCTAGCTGGAACTGTCAAAGGTCACTCGACAGATTCTGATGGAGCTCCCTCTTTAGGCCAACTGCCTGGACCTCTACCTCTGCCTCTATCAAGGCTGACTTGCAATGCATTAGATCCAACTCTGCTAGCCTCACGCTGATCACTAAAAGTCTCACTCAACTTAGGACAGCTAGCCAAATAGTGATCAGTACTTCCACATCGAAAACAACCACCTGTGAGCCACCTACACTCACCCCTGTGGCACCTGCTGTAGTGAGAACACTCAGGCAATGCCTCAGTCCCACTACCAGAACCACCTCTACCAGCACTAGACCCCATAGCAGAACCTTGCCTCCTACCTCTCAAAGCCGGACCTGAGGATGACTCATCCTAGGCGTTCCTGGATCTCTTACCCGAGGATGATCCTCCACGAGGGGGATTCCTTCTCTGAGCCCTCTCTTTTAAGACTGATTCAGATCTCTCGGCTCGCACTGCTACTTGCACTATCTGGTAGTAACCAATACCCGGAGTACTCATCAAGGAAACAAGCATAGCCCACAATGACTCATTCAAACCGGCCTCAAAATAACGACACCTAAACTCCTCTATCAAAACACCCTCTGGAGCATACTTAGCAAGACGGTTGAATTCCTTCTCAAACTCAGAAATTGACATAGATCTTTGTTTCAAACTTAAGAACTGTGCCCACTTAGCATCCTTATAGGTCCTAGTCATATACTTACCGGTGAACTCTCGATCGAAGAGTTCCCATATGATAGGGTCAGGCAACTTCGGATGCCTACGAACCAACTTCCACAAATCGTAGGCGGATCCCTGAAGCAATGCCACAACACATTCTACCTGCCTATCAGCAGGGCACAGAATCTCATCTAGAACTCACTCTACCTTATCTAACCATTTCTTGGCATACTCAGACTCATCTAAACTAGTCCCATAAAAATCCTCTGCACTAGCTTTCCTTATACTCTCAATAGGGGCTCTCGAAGCTATCACTCTCTCTAAGACTCGAGCCATGTCCTGAAAAATCTTCAACATAGCCTCAAAGGGCAAGGCTGCGGCCTCAGGCTGAACCCTAGGTGTTTGAGACAAAACAAACACTGAAGGATCTACTGCTTGAGGATTCACACTCTCAGCGGACCCCTCAAGCGTCCCACGCACCGAATAAGAATCCATCTAAAACAAACACAAAGATAACCGCATCAGCCAACACAGTCCTGGACATATATCTATGCACAACAACACCCAGAAAATGCCTAAACCTAGGCTCTGATACCAAAAACTGTAACACCCCCTACCCATACGTAGGCGAACCCATCCATAAGGGAGTGAGAACTCGTATGAGTAAGGGTGCCACCAAGCAGAATGATACAATAACATTCATCCACATAAAATAAACATATATATATACAGCGAAATTTAAAACTTTAAAAACAAAATGATCATTCATTCATAGATTCAATAATAATATTCATTACATAACTGTTCTGATATTACTAAAATCATTACATCTTTCAAAATTACAATGCGGAAGCGAAACAAAAGAATAAATACAATGAGAGTTCACTTAGTATAAAAAGAATCTCAAAATAAATGCTAAGTCTTAACATCAAAACTTTCTGTGTTGGCTTGACTTGCGGCGACTCCCCTAAAAGCTAACTACCATCTGCACTTGCAGGAATGAAACACCCGTGCTAAGCGATAACGCTTAGTGGGGAAAATAAACAATAAAGTGAACGGCCATTCACAATGGTCATCAAAGCAAAACGCATACATAATGATATATACTGATAATCATATTACATATAATCATAGTTGAATCACATGCATAACATTCGAAAGCCCATGCTCACATTCGTACACATATAAATTCACATACTTATAATCATAGCCGATCGGATTTGTCATTCTCATAAGCATAACACAAACAAATAATACACCTACTGACTCACAATAGTGGATAACGAGTGAACGTATGGCGGTACCTTACGGGTATGAATCGAAAAGCAACATCACAATTTCTCATTCAAAAACATTTTACAGAGGGGATATGAAACAAGATCCAAACACATTGAGGTTCGCGAGGAACCAAATGGGGGACCTGATCAGGGTCCAAAAAGAATAGAGGGCTGCAGCTACTGAACTCTATTAGGCATGCCTAACTATCCACTAGATTGACTCTTGCAGGCCATGCATAAAATACTCCATAATTTGACATAACATTCAATATAATTAATGAAGCAAAAATAATTACAGTTGAATATCATTTTAAAGCTTAGATGATGCTAAATAAATATTAAGATCAGAAAATAAGTTAAAATGAAACAAAAAGACAAGAATTCAAAATGTTAGAAAATTTCAGGAGAGAAGGCATTTACACGATGGCATGACCAAGCCTTACCGCCGTGTAAGACATACTACACGGTGGTAAGGAAAAGCCACACCGCCGTGTAGAATGCCCAACAAAAACTCCTCATCAAACAAAATGCATTTACACGGCGGTATGGAGAATCCTTACCCCTATGTAAAATGCACAGCCCAGAAATTACAAGGCATAATGACTTTACACGGCGGTATGCAAAGTTCTTACCGCCGTGTAAAATCATAGACAAGGAATTCTAGAAGAACAAAACGCGATCACACGGGGGTATGCTCAAACCATACCGCCATATGAATCGCCCAACCCAGAAATACACCAGAAATCCACACAACTCACAACCAAAATTTAACATACTTCAAAATTTAAACAATACACTCATCAAAATCAACTCAAAACCCACCTTTTTATATCCATAAACTTAAAGAAATCACACAATGAACATGCTTAAATCCTCTAAACCAAAACCCAGCAATTTATAACCATCCACTTAATCAAATGCACATTTTGACCAAACAAAACACAATTAAAGCTTTATATTACCAATTGATCAATATCCATAATAATTATGCCAACATAAACCTTATTCATCATCCAAATTTCTAGAAAATGCATCAAAACACAAAGTCACCAATATGCATCAAAACACAACATTCCTAAACCTGATAACTCCTAAGCACCTAGTTGCAAGCTCCACTCCCACTTGCCTTCTCTTTACCTTTGGGATCCTTAGGAGGCACTTCAAAGCAAGAACACCCAAGAAATACACACAAATTAAAAACCCTAACTCCAAACACACACAAATTAAACCAAGAAGAAGATGAAGGGGAAGAAGGAAACTCAATGACTTACCAAATAGCTCTTGAGAATTACCAAGATCCACCAACAAGATAGCAAAGAAAAGAAAGAACCAAGGTGCAGCAAGAGGAAGAGGAAGAAAGAAGAAACAAAGGTGGGAGGAGGAAGAGAACGGGAGAGCTAGGGCAGAGTTCTGCTCTCTCCTCTCTTTATATACCCCTTCTTAATTTCCCTTGCCACATGTCACCTTGTGATTGGTGGGTTTTGATAATTCACACCCTACAACAAAGCATGACACTACACACAAGACTAACTTTCACAAATTCACACACTACTACCCTATGAGCATGCACACTCTAACAAAACCCGCACACATCCTACTATCATACTTGCACCCACACTCTATCAAAGCCTACAAAACATGCATATAACCCAAAATACAATTAATACAAGCCAAAACACTCACAGACACACATAAAATCATGGCTCAAACTACTACGGGAAAAATGGGATGTGACATATATAACAACCACTTTCATACACACATTTCTTACATGTCATTTCATTCGTATTATATGTATATTTTTATTAAACAAACCCTAAACAAATAACAAAATATTGTCATTAATCCACACAATAAATACAAGCATATTTCAAGTATAGTCAATAAACATAACACTATCTTTTATATGAACTATAAATATTTCTTTATCCTTTACTCATGTATAAAGCCATACATTCATAATATCAAAAACCAAAAGAAAAAGATACTCAAATCATGTTAAGTTTACTCATATATATAATTATTGTTAGTGGTTATGCCCTAGGCTAAATATTTGGACCTTGATGTAATCATTGCATTTTCATTTATATAATGGGTTTCTTCACATTAATATTATTGGCATGTTACATTATCGTAATGTTTATGAATAACCATGTTATTCATGTCATCCCTAGTCTTTTATCACTAAAGGGTATAAAGATAAATTAAGACTAGTATAGATTTGCATTGATAATCATGGGATGATTATGTATGATGATATAAATCAAATCTATAGATACTTGTTAGAGAACAAGGTATTGGATAGACCCACTGTGAGATCACTACATGGGATAGTGTCATAAGTGATCTTATAATAGATATGTTATTGAATCCTTTGACCTAAGGTTATCATGGTTTCCTACATAAGGAACATTATGTTTTGACATAATCAAACATTATCTTTAATCGGATAATTATAAAGTTTATGATTGGACATAATGAGAATTATGCAGAGAGAAGTGAATAATCAAGATGGAATTTATCCTTCTCTTATGCGAGAGATATTTATTGGCCCCTCGATAAGTAGGACAGTAAAATGCATGGTCGTGCTCGAATGAATTGATAGTGTGATTAATGTCATTTGAATTTATCGATCTACTTAGTGATTGGGAAATTGTATGTTTTGCAACACCCCGATACCCCCGGGAAGGAATATCGGGGCACTACGCGCCAAACACACAAACACATAATCATTCATACACAAAAGCGGAAGCAATAATAATAAATAATTAGAATATCTTTAGGGCCAAACGTACTTCTCATAAATAATATACATATTACAAAATGTTATCATTCTTAATACATATTCATGTTCTCTACATACATAAAACAGTTAACATTTACACTTCATTACTTTACTTTTCTATTTAAAAAGATCATATATAAGTTCCTAGTGGCCATGACCTGCAGATACGCACTCACTGATCCAATCCTGTAAACCTACAAGGAAACACACATCCGTGCTAAGCGATAACGCTTAGTTGGGATAACAAAAGAAATAGACTTCGAACGAAGTCACAAATATATTAAATGCATATCAATAGTCATATCACTTATAAATAACCATATACACAGCATTGTAAACAAATAACATCACACACTAACCAGTTCCATGTGCAAATATCCAAATATGGCAAACATTCTCGATATCATGTCATACTATATTGATATATATCCAAGTTTCTACTATGCCTCTTGTACACTACAAAACATAAAGTAGCCTGAATTCTCAACAATGGTGGATACGGGCGCATTAAATACTAATAAATAGTATCAAACTCTAGAGACCTAACTCATTTTTGAATACTTTAGGTATTCATTATTAAACCAATTAAGGTCACGATAGCAGCTGCACGGTAACTCTTTATAAGCATGCTTATCTATCCACTACTATGACACTTCATGCTAAACTCACTCACTCAAAACATAACACTAGAAAGAACTAAGACCAAGAGTCATAACACTGGAATAGGAATAATCACTTACACAAGACATTTCACTTGGCAGTACCAAATCACAAGTTAAATATCCATACTAAACTCTAACAATAATATTATCAAGGTAAAGCAAAACCTAAACCATGCACTAGGGAGAATACATGCTAGATGGGACCAGGAGAAATCATTTTCGGAAGTAGAGCAGGGTAGAGAAGAGGGTTACTGTCGCGATCGAGACAGGAAGTTGTGCTCGCGACAGAAGCCAAATTTGCTCTACAGGAAAAGGAAGATGCATGTCTTGTGCTCATGCGCATGACTCGTGCATCTTGCGCATGGTTTGTGCACAACACTCATCTTTCTCCACTTCGTGTTAGCCATTCTTCATGACTCGTGAAGAGCTTCACGTGTTGTACAAAATGCCAAAGGAAGATCCGATTCTATCGTGCTCGCGACAGAATCGTGATTTCCAAATTCTCACGAAAACACAGAAAAATAGAGCTTTCCAAAACCAAACCAAACCAAACTTTCCCAAAACCACTCAAACATGCAAAACATGTAAAACCATGCTTCCAATGCACTCAAAATGTCAATCATCAACAAACACTCAATTTTTACTATTCGACTACAATCTTAACACGCTAACTCATTTAAACACTGCAAGCAATCAAAATGAGTACATAACAATCATATAACTAAAACAAAACTAATGAACTAATCAAATCTCATCATGCATCACTACTTATACATCTCTCTAATTAAGCATAAAATGCTCAAACACATGCAGAAATAATTGAAATCACACACGATCCCAACCTCTAGGTAGTTCGATCACTTCTTTCTACTCAATCCCGACCTTCTCCTTGCCTTTGTCCAACTTCTTGGTCACAGCTTCAACAAAATCATTCAAATAACACTTGAATCAATCCTCTTATACTTTAAATCAAATACACAAAACCAAGTAGAAGAAGAAGACCAATACATGGAAATCTACTACTTACTACTTCACAAGAATCAACTCAACCCTCACAAAACTCTTTTCAAACCAATTTAAGATACTCCCTTAAGGTGCAACCAAAAGAAGAAGAATAGAAAAAGAAAAGAAAGGAGCACGGCAGAAACTCAAGGAGCAAGAAAGGAAAGGAAAAGAAAGTCAAAAGTAGAAAATGGAGAGAGGGACAAGAAGGGTGGCCGGTCAACCCAAATCCAAAGCCAATAACTCACATTAAAAGCCATCTAAAAGCCTTTAATTCCACTTACCACTTCATTTAATACATCTCACCTCACTAAATTCTTCACTAGACACATGTAAAAATACAAGTGTCAAACTCCCAGACTGTTATGTGTCAAAACCACAATGGACACTCCCTCAAAACACAACTTTAAGCTGGAATTTACTGGAGTGTTCTGTCGCACTCGCGACACTCATCACGCTCGCGACACTCGTCGCGCTCGCGACAGAACTCTCACTCACAATAATCACTCTTCTTCTCAAACCACACATGCATGCTCAAAACTTTATACCCTAAAACACTTACAAACTCATCCAATCACATCTTATTCCACCTTTAAACTTAACTTATCCCGATAAAATATTACTAAAACTACTAGGGTCCAAAACAGGTTGTTACAATCTCTCCCCCTTAAGAAATTTCATCCTCAAAATTTCCCCGATATTAAAGAACTAGTCAAAGTATACTCTGCATTAATCATTAAAAGATCTTACCAGTAGAGCCGGTAGGTGCATCTACATCTTCCCCAGATAATGCATAAACTAGTGGTTAACCTTTGTAGGAAATGGCTTCTCAACCGTTTTTGATGGCAATCTATTAGCTCCACGTCTTCCTCTTCCACTTATGACGGTCCCAGATGCATTTAACTTATCTTTACTTGCTTGCAAGGGCAAATTCTCTCTCGACTTAGGACACTTAGCAAGTATGTGTTCCATACTGCCACACCTGAAATAGGCTCCAGTGAGTTTCCTACACTCACCCCAATGGTGCCTTTCACAGTGATTACATTTCGGTGCTACACTTCCTCTACTGGCAGGTGGCACTACACTCCCAACCGAAGTCGGCACATGCATTGATTCTTAACCTTCTCCTCCTCTTTTCCCTCCTCCAGCTCTCTTATCACTACTCTCATCTCTTCTTGAAAAATTTCTCTTCTGCTACCTCTTCTGCCTCAATAACTCTGAATCTTCTAATTTCACAGCTGCCAATACCAATTTATAATAACTCACTGGTTGCAAAGCAACCATGGCAAATAAGGGTCCTCTAATGCTCTCTTTTAGTCCATCCTGAAATTGTCGGCACCTAAAATCTTCTGTTAGTAGTATATTGGGTACATATTTACTTAAATGGCTAACCTCTTTCTCATACTCTCCCACAGTCATATTCCATTGCTTGGGGTCCATGAACTCTTTCCACTTAGCCTCTCTATACACTTTAGTCACATACTTCTCCTTTAACTCATGGACAAAGAAATCCCATGACAATTCTACTGGCTGCTATGGGTTTCTTAGTACTAACTTCCACCAGTCATATGCTGCACCTTGCAGCAATGACACAACACAAGCTACTCCCTGATTCTGTGGGCAATTAATCTCTTGCAAGATTTTTCCAATCCTCTCTAGCCAAAATTCTGCTATATCAGACAGATCTAACGACGTTACATTAAATTCATCAGCTCCTCTTTTTCTAATCAATTCTATTGGAGTCTTGGGAGTTGTCAATCTATCTAAAATCTATACCAACCCTTGCATCAGCACCGGGTTATGCTGAACTGTCACACCTCATTTTCCCCTAGTAGTTTGAGCCAAGATTGTATGTGTGTCTGTGAGTGTTTTGGCATGTGTTAATTGTATTTTGGGTTATATGCATGTTTTGTGGGTTTTATTAGAGTGTGGGTGCATGTATCATATTAGGGTGTGTGTGTATGGGTCTTGTTAGTGTGTGTGCATGCTCATAGGGGAGTAGTGTGTGTATTAGTGAGGGTTAGTCTTGTGTGTAGTGTCTTGCATGGGTGTAGGGTGTGAGTGCTCAAGATCCACCAAAGAGAGGGTGACATGTGGCTAGGGTTTTTAGAAAGTAGTTATAAATAGAAAGAGAGAGAAAAGGGAGCGGCCATTTTGCTACCTCTTTCCCATTTTCTTCCTCCTTTCTTTATCTCTTCTTCCTCTTTTCTCTTCAAGTGTGCCCTAACTGCAATCCAAGTGGTTTTTGGGTGGAAATTGATCATCTCTTAAGCTTTAATCGGTAAGTTTTAGTTGGTTTTCTTTTCTTCTTCATCTTTTCTCTTGATCTTTGTTAGATGTGTTCTTAATCTAGGATTTTTGTGTTTGTATGGTTCTTGGGTTTTCGGGTTTATAAATGCCTACTCGTGATCCCAAGGGGAAAGAGAAGGCGAGTGGGAGCAGAGCTTGCAACTAGGAGCATAGGAATTTTCAGGTTTGGGAATTTACTTGAATTTATTGCATTTTGTGATTTGGTATGTTTGAATGATTTTCTGGAAATTTGAGTTTGATGAGGCTCATATTAGTGCAAATGTTATGGGTTTTTATTTGATTTAAGTTGTGATGCATGAATGATGAATTATTAGAGCAAATTTTAAGTTTAATGAAGTTTACTGTAAATTTTCTGGTTTTGTTACTTTTTGAATTTTGATTATGTTAATTCATGATTTGATTGTGTTAAATTGTTGTAAAAGTTGGGTTATAGGTTAATTAAGATGATTTGAATGATCAATTGTGTGGGGTTGAGTTTTGAAGTCAATTGGAGGTTTGGGTGATTTTTAGAAGCGTGAATTTCTGCAGATTTTTGCGTAAGAGCTCAAAATCACGACTCTGTCGCGAGCACGACACTGTTGCGAGAGTACGATAGAGCTTGGTGAATTCAGCCCATGCGCGTGGCTAAGCGTTGGGTTGCCGAGCCGCAGCAGCAAGAGCTTTCTATCATGAGTGCAATAGAGCGCTCAGCTACCGAGCGAATTTGGGTAGTCCTCTGTCGCGAGCGCACGCCTATGCGCAAGTATGATAGCTTTTGTTGGCCACTCACTATCACGAGCTCGACGACCATCGCAAGTGCGATAGTGAGACGTGCTTCTGTCTCCACGCGAGCGCGAAGACTGCCGCGATTGCGACCTGGGGCAAGTTTCGCCTCTGTTGCGAACGCAATAGACATCGCAAGTGTGACACCTCCTAGCTTCAACTTGAGTTTTCTTTTATGCTTTCGATGTCTAGTTTTTGAACTTGTGATGCTTTTAGAATTATGCATGGATAATTTTATGAATTATATGAATGTGATTTGATGAATTATGCATGACCTGCAAGAGTCAGTTTAGTGGATAGTTAGGCATGCTTAATAGAGCTCAGTAGCTGCAGCCCTTAGTTCCATTTTGACCCTGATCAGGTCCCCCGTTTGGTTCCTCATGAACGTTAATGTGTTTGGATCTGGTTTAAGATCCCCTCTTTAAAATGTTTTGAATCAGAAAAATATGATATTGCTTTTCGATTCGTACCCGTAAGGTACCGCTATGCGTTCACTTGTTATCCACTATTGTGAGTCAGTAGGTGTATTATTTTAGAATCCAAATGACTATGATTATATGTATGTGAATCAGTTGATATATAAATGTGATTATGGGCTTTTGAAGGCTTATGATTGTGACTCAGTTATGATTATATCTTATGTGATTATAAAGTTATGCCATTACATATGCATTTGGCCTCGACGACCATTGTGAATAGCCATCCACACTATTGTTGTTTGTTTCCCTACTAAGCGTTATCGCTTAGCACATGTGTTTCATCCGTGCAGGTGCGGAAGGTATATAGCTTTATGGAGAGTCGCCGCAAGTCAAGCCAATACAGAGGGAATTAATGTTAGGACTTAGCTTTTTGTTATATGATTCTTTTTGTAATAGTGAACTCTTATTGTATTACTCTTTTGTTCAGCTTTCACCTTGTATTTTGGAAGATGTAATTATTTTATAATATTAATTATTGATCAGAATAGTATCGTAATGAATTTTGTTATATTAATGAATGATTATTTTGTTAAAAGTTTTAATTTTGTTGTATTTCTATATGTATATTATATGTGGATGTATGTTTATTGTATCGATTTGCTTGGTGACACCCTTGCTCATACGGGTTCTCACTCCATTGCGGATCGGTTCTCGTACGTATGGGTAGGGGCATTACAGTTTTTGGTATCAGAGCCTAGGTTTAGGCCTTTTCTAGGTGTTATTGTGTATAGGTATATGTCTAGGACTGTGTTGGCTGATGCGGGTGTTCTTATGTTTGTTTTAGATGGATTCTGATTCGGTGCATGAGTCGCTTGAGGGGTCCGCTGAGAGTGTGAATCCTCAAGCAGTAGATCCTTCAGTGTCTATTTTGGCTCAAAGACCTAGGGTTTAGCCTGAGGCCGCAGCCATGCCCTTTAAGGCAATATTGAAGATTTCTTAGGACATGGCTCGTGTCTTAGAGAGAGTGACCGCTCCGAGAGCCCCTTTAGAGAGCATGAGGAAAACTGGAGCAAAGGACTTTTATGGGACTTGTTTGGATGAGTCTGAGTATGCTGAGAAATTGTTAGAGAAGGTAGAGCGTGTTCTAGATGAGATTCGGTGCCCTCCTGATAGGCAGGTATAATGTGTTGTGGCATTACTTCAGCGATCTGCCTATGATTAGTGGAAGTTGGTCCGTAGGCATCCCCAGTTGCCTGACCCGGTCACATGGAAATTCTTCGAGCGAGAGTTCACTAGTAAGTATGTGACTAGGGCTTATAAGGATGCTAAGTGGGCTCAGTTTCTCAGTCTAAAGCAGAGGGCTATGTCAGTTTCTAAGTTTGAGAAAGAGTTCAACCGTCTTGCAAATATGCTCCAGAGGGTGTTCTGACAGAGGAGCTTAGGTGTCGGCATTTTGAGGCCGCTTTGAATGAGTTATTGTGGGCTATGCTTATTTCTTTGATGAGTGCTTTGGGTATTGGTTACTACCAGATAGTGCAACCAGTAGTGCGGTCAGAGAGATCTGAATCGGTCTTAAGAGAGAGGGCTCAGAGGAGGAATCCCCCTCGTGGAGGATCATCTTCGCGTAAGAGGTCTAGGAACCCGCAGGATGAGTCTTCTTCAGGTCCGGCTTTGAGAGGTAGGAGGCAAGGTTCTGCTATGGGTTCTAGTGCCGGTAGAGGTGGTTCTGGTAATAGGACTGAGGCATTGCCTGAGTGTTCTCACTGTAGCAGGCACCACAAGGGCGAGTGTAGGTGGCTCACGGGTAGTTTTTTTCGATGTGGGAGCACTGATCACTATTTGGCTAACTGTCCTAAGTTGAGTGAGACTTCTGGTGATCAGTGTGAGGCTAGTAGAATGGGTTCGAATGCACCGCAAGCCAGTCGAGATAGAAGCCGAGGTAGAGGTCGAGGTGGTCAGCCTCGAGAGGAGCTCCATCAGAGTCTATTGATCGTCCTCTCATGGTTCCAGCTAGGGCATATGCTATGAGAGCTCGGGATAAGCAGAATGCCCTGGATGTGATTGTAGGTAAGTTCCTACATTTTGACACTGAGATTTATGCTCTAATTGACCCCGGTTCCACACACTCATATTTGTGCACGAGTAAGTTATTTGATAAGTTGCATGATGTTGATCAGTTAGATTATGAGGTTTGTGTGACCAGTCCCTTAGGGCATTATGTCAATATGAGTAGAGTGTATAGGAATTCTCCTCTTTTGGTTCAAGGTGTTGAGTTTTCTACGGATTTGATTGAGTTGCCATTTCAGGAGTTTGATATGATCTTGGGTATGGATTGGTTGAGTAAGCATCGGGCTGTGGTTGATTGTCATAGGAAAGTAGTTATGTTACGAGATAGAAAACACTCTTCTGTGGTGGTTAAAGGTTTGGGTTCGAGTTCTTTGAGTAATGTGATTTCCGCTATGCAAGCTAAGAGGTTCATGAGGAAAGGTGTTGAGGCATTTTTAGTAGTTGTGTTGGATTCTATGCATGACCAGGTTAAGATTGAGGATATCCCAGTTGTTAGAGAATTTGGAGATGTGTTTCCAGTGACTTGCCTGGGTTGCCTCCAGAGAGAGAAGTGGAGTTGTCCATAGAGATAGTGCTGGGTACTTCACCCATTTTGAAAGCACATTATCGAATGGCTCCTATAGAGTTGAGGGAACTTAAGACTCAGCTACAAGAGTTATTGGATTAGGGGTATTAGACCCAGCATATCTCCATGGGGAGCTCCAGTGTTGCTTGTTAAGAACAAGGATAGTACCTTGAGGATGGGCATCGACTTTAGTCAAATTAATATGGTCACAGTGAAGAACAAGTATCCTTTGCCTAGAGTCGAGGGTTTATTTGATTAGCTCAGAGGCGCGGGTGTTTTCTCCAAGATTGATCTCCGATCGGCTTATTATCAGCTTTGAGTTAAGGATGCGATATGGCCACTATGAGTTCCTTGTGATGCCGTTTAGTTTGACCAATGTACCTACGGCTTTTATGGATTTGATGAACCGAGTGTTCAGGCCATATCTTGACTGATTTGTAGTAGTGTTTATAGATGATATTTTTGTTTACTCGAAGAATGAGAGTGAGCATGAGGAGCATCTTCGATTAGTGTTGCATGTTTTAAGGGAACACCATTTATGTGCGAAGCTTATTAAGTGTGATTTTTGGCATCGAGAGGTGTCTTTCCTGGGACATATTGTGTCAGCTAAGGGTATTTAAGTTGATCCAACCAAGATTGAGGCGATTGTGAATTGGAAAGCACCTAGGATTGTTCCGAAAGTGAGAAGTTTCTTTAGTCTGGCAGGGTATTACCATCGGTTTGTGAAGGATTTTTCAGTTATTGTTGCTCCTATGACCAGATTGTTGAGCAAAGGAGTCAGATTTGAGTGGTCGGATAAGTGTCAAGCATGTTTTGACAAGTTGAAGAGATTGTTAGTTGAAGCTCCTATACTTACCCAACCCATCTCGGGTAAAGAGTTTGTAATGTACAATGATGCTTCAGGAATTGGACTCGGGTGTTTGTTGATGCAATAAGGTAAAATTGTGGCTTATGCGTCTCATCAGTCGAAGCCTCAGGAGAAGAACTATCTGACGCATGATTTGGAATTGGCAGCTCTTTGCTTTAACGATTTGGCGGCATTATCTGTATGGGGAGAAGTGTAGGATTTTCAAGGATCATAAGAGTTTAAAGTATCTCCTCACGCAGAAGGAGTTGAATATGAGACATGTAACACCCGTTTGCCCCCTAGAAGTTGGAGCTATTTGTGCATGTGTGCATTATGTGTGTGAAGGCATATGATAAGGGCATTTTGGGTAAAATGCATGTTTTAGGGATTTTACTAGAGTGTGTGTGTACATATAGGTTATTAGGGTGTGCTATGTTGGGTTGTGATAGTGTGTGTATGTCCACTAATGAGGAAATGACATGTGGCTAGGTAAGGAAAAAGGGGTAATTAGAAGAAGAAAGAGAAATAGGGAAAGCAGATTTTATTTCCCTTTCCAGTTTCTCTCTTCTCTCAACTTCTCTTCTTCCTTTTCTCTCCATTTGAGTGCCCTAGCTTGGATCCAAGAGTGTGTTGGTGGGAATTGAGCATCTCTTGACCCTCATTTTGTAAGTTTTGTTGCATTTCTTCATCTTCTTCATCTTTTCTTCTTCTTTGTTGGTTTGGGGTTTAATCTAGGATTTATTATGTTTGTGTGATTTTGGGTGTTGTGATTAGTTGAGCCTCCTCGAGATCCCAAGGGAAAATAGAAGGCGAGTGGTAGTGGTACCAAGTGAGTGGAGCAAAGGAATCCAGGTTTGGGATTTTGTTTGGAAATTATGTGCATTTTGATGATTTTGTGTTCTTGTTGATTTTCTTAAAATTTTATGGTTATTGAAGTCTATAATGATTTATATGTTATAGGTTTTGATTATGTTGAGTTAATAACTTAAGTTGTGATTTTATTGGATTATATATGCAATTTATTAAGTTTTTGGATTATGAGTTGTTCGTTTTGGTGTGGATGATTTACTCATGTTAATGCATGTTCTTTGAGTTTATGAGCTTGAATGGTGAGTTTTAAGTTGCTTTTGGTTAGTTGAATGTTTAATTTCTGGATATATATTAAGTTTGGTTTTGGGTTGGGAGTCTATTTCTAGCTTTTTCCTGGGTTTTGGTCATTTTACATGGCTGTATGCATGTCCATACCGCCGTGTAAATGCTCTCTCGATTACTGGTCCGTCGAGCTACAAAGCAGTAAGGAATCCCATACCACCGTGTAAATGCTCTCTAGACGCTCGTGGGATTGCCATTCGACTCGTGCTGTCTTTGGCATGCACGAGTCATGCAGTTCAGTAGAGAGGGCGAGCAGAGGAGCACAGCACGACTCGTGCATGCACAGCACGACTCGTGCTGGTTGGGAGGAGTCTGTCGCTAGTCATGTTTTGGAACACGACTCGCGATAGACTAGCTGGGAAGGGACACGAGTTGTGTCCCTCATGCACGACTCGTGTTCCCCAATTTTACATAGCAGTATGGGTAGACCATACCCCCGTGTTAAACGCTACTGCCTCTAGTTTTTATAAAATGTTCAATTGTGTTATTTTTGCTCCTTTTTCTTCTAATTTGGGTTTTCAACCTTTATTTGTGTATTATTAATTAGTAAATGACATTATTTGGCATTTTAATTTTGCTAAATTATATTTATGGTAAAATTGTATCCCATGTTGCATGTTGAATATAATTGGATTATGTATATCTTATTTTCTAGTGCTTGAGATGAATAGTATTAGATATTAAAGGTGATTTCTTTATGCATGACCTGCAAGAGTCAGTCTAGTAGATAGTTAGGCATGCCTAAAAGAGTTCTTTTGCTGCAGCCTCTGTACTGTTCTGAACCCTGATCAGGTCCCCGTTTAGTTCCTAGTGAACTTCTACATGTGCGGATCTTGCTTAAGATACCTTTATAAAATGTTTTGAAAAGAGAAAATATGATATTATTTTCCCAACTCGTACCCGTAAGGTACCGCTATGTCTCAATTTGTACTCGTAAGGTATTGCTATGCGTTTACTCGTTATCCACAACTGTGAGTCAGTAGGTGTTATGATTTGTCTATTATTGTAACAACCCGAAACGACCCTAGTCGAAATTCACAAGTTAAGTTAGAAAACTAAAGGTAATTCGGTAAGTTGTGCATGTTGAATTTGAGTAATTAAGGACCCAATTGAAGAATTAATTAAAGTTCAAATGAGGAATTATTGTTTTAGTGAGTGAAGTGTAAGATTGCCAAGAATTTAAGTAGGATTGGCCAAGGACCAAAGAGTAATATGACAAGATATTTTGATTTGAGCCTATGGGAGTTTGCCATGTGGACTTGGTAGGTGTGTGCATTAAATGATAAGAAAGAAAAGGGGAAAAGAAAAGAGAGAGAATGCAGGAAAGGGTTGCTTCCCGTTCTCCTCTCTTCTTCAGCTCTTCTATCTCTTTTCTTCTCTATTTTCTGCCCTTCCTCCTTATCATTCTTGTGGTTGGTGATTATTGGTGCCTTGGTTGAGTTTTGGGTCAGCTTTGAAGAGGTATGTGTTTGGGTTTTGGGGTTTCCTGCGTTTGGGTTTCTTCTTCTGGTTTTGCTTGATTTAAGTTATGGTTTGGATTAAGAATTGTGGGTTTTGTTTGTGCAAGTGATTGGTGATAAGAAGAAGCAAAGTAAAGGAAAAGAGAAGATTAAAGATTGAAGCTTGAAGAGAGCAGCTGATTGTGCAACAAGAGGTTTGGGAGTTTGATTTCTACATTTGCGTTTTAATTTGTCTCTGCCCTAATTCTTCTTGGATCATGAATGTGTAATTGTGTATGATTTCCAAAAATTTGAGTGTGTTGGGTATGAGTTTATACATGAATTAATTTAGGTAATTGTGTTAGTAATCCATGTTATTGACTGAGATAAATGTATATGAGGGTTGGTATTGAAATGCATGAGTTGGGAATTCCTTTGAATTTGATGTTTTATGGTGAGTTTGGCAATCCTGTTCAGTTCTCATCTGACCTCCGTATATTCTTTTCATCATAAGTAGAGTTTTAGATCTCTAAATTGTGTGATACTTGATCCATTAGAACCATGACTTCTATGCCTTTAAAAGTCTCAGAAATGACCTTGGGAAAATTCTTGCTCTAAGATCTTGTAAATTTGCCAAAACCGTAGTGTCTCTGTTTGGGTCGGATTACTTGAACAATATAAGTTTTTTAGATCATATCTAAATCCTTAGATATCCAATTGATCTGATATTTGTCCCATTTGAAAGTTAGCATCCTAAGGAACATTTGTTAAGAAGGAAGTTTTTCCTAAAAAGGTCGTTTACATGTCGGTTTAGGCTGAACAAAAACGTATAGTGAAGCAGTCCTGAGTTTTGGCTTCTGTTTTGCAAATTTTTGGTATTCCTTGCCACCGTGACAACCAAATTTCTTGCCACCGTGACCAATGCCCAGAGAAGGAAGAATGCTTATTTTTGGACCTCATGGTCACAACGAATTCATTACCACCATGACCCCTTCTGTTTTGACCATTTTATGTGTTTTTCTTACCGAATTGAACTCGTATCGCACCGAAACTTTCTAGGATCTATCCGATGCATGTTTAGGACTATTAAATGAGTAAAAGAATAGTTATCACTTGGAAAATAATCATGAATAGGACAAAGATTAATACAAAGTAATAAAATAATTAGGTGTAATTGTATGAATAGAATCTAGTCAAGTTAAATGACATTTAAGGGTTATAATACCTTAATCTGTATGAGCATGTGTAACATGAGCAAGTAAGCATAATTATGAGTTGAGATTAAGTTATACATATTTAAAGGATATCGAATGAAGTGAGGTTGCTTGATGTGATTTATTAATGTTAGTTGTTGTGGGTGGTATCGCATATTGCCATCTGAATACGAGTGAGTTATGAATGCCAATTTCATGGTTGTTTATCATGAGCATGTAATATTAAATGTGAAATGTATTATGCATATCTGTACTTATGATCCTCCTCTAAGAATATTATGCTATGCTTAAGTGTAAATTGTATCATTGCATGATTAAGACTTTGCATTGTTAAGTATTGGTATAATAATGTTCCCCTACTTGACCTTGGAGCTATAGAATAGAGATATGGGGATAGTGTGTTGGCATGAATTATATTATACGCTTTGCAATATAAATTGTATGATGCATGACTGACATTATGAACATATTTCTATGTCTACTGTACTATGGTTTATGCATGATAATATATCTATATATATATATGCATTATGCGATTCGAAACGTGAATTATTTTACGCATGACCTGCGAGAGTCAGTCTAGTGGATAGTTAGGCATGCCTAATAGAGTCTCTTTAGCTGCAACACCTTTGGATATTTGGACCCTGATCAGGTCCCTGTTTGGTTCCTCGCGAACCCTTTAATGTATTCGATCCGCACCCGTAAGGTGATGTCAGTATTCGATTTGCACCCGTAAGGTGATGTCAGTATTCGATTTGTACCCGTAAGGTACTGTCAGTTCATTCGTTAACCACTATTTTGAGTCAGCAGGTATCCTGTTTGTTTTATCTGATATGATTAAGAGAATGTGATATTCGGATGGGCATAATTTTGGACATGTGAATCAGTTATGTACTCGAATGTGATTATGAATCTCTAAATGGGTTGAATGTGACTCAACCATGTGTATTGTGCATAATTATCAACGTATATCATATTGAGAATGTGTTCATATACAATCAGTTATGAACATAAGTATGTGAATTGAAATGTGTACAACTGCAATCATAATCTCTTGAATGCCATGGTTATAGTTTAGTATGTTATGCTGATGAGTGTGTGAATCCGATTAGTTATGTTTAAAAGCATATGAATTAATAGATATATGAATGCAAACTTTAATTACTGAATGCTATGGTTAATAAGTATGTACATGAACGTGATTTTATGCTATTGACTGTTATGGTGAAGTACGTGAATTAAGATACGTATGAATGTGCTCTTGACCATGGAATGTTATAAATATTGTGTCATGTTACGTGCTCTCTCTCTAGTTTTTCCTATTGTAGTGATTTCGGCGTGTGGTCATGTGTTTACATTTCAAGGCATGATATTTTATGTGATAGAGTGGTGCAGTGGAAGTGTGGTGTTTGACGTCTTCCCTTGGGTTCGGCTAATGTGTGTTATGGCATGATAAATGTATGTTTAGACAGCTAGTGTTCTTAGCATGATAGCTGGGTACGTTATTATATGGTAATTGTGTTGCATGTGAATGGGTTTTCCGTTAATGCATGGGTACTTTGGCATGATAGTTGCATGCGTAATATCTCTTGTGACTGTACACGGTAAGGTTCTGATACTTGATACCTCAGTAAGTATATGGATGCAAGTTTTTGAATGAATGCCTTTACTATGCAAGCCTGACTATATATGTGTTATGAATGTCCGCATTTCTCATTTGCATGTGTTATGCCTTGATGACCATTGTGAATGGTTGTCCATATTGCTTGTGTATTTTCCCCACTAAGCATTTATCGCTTAGCACGGGTTCTTTTCCCGTGCAGGTGGCAGGTTTGGTTCCGTTCAAGTCACGCATCTGCAAGGTCGGCCACATATGAGTTAGAAGTTTTGTATTTTTGCTCAACCTCTGTATTTTGGCTTTTGTCTTTCTCTAGTCTTATGTATATGTAATTATATGTAAGGATCTTATTGTAATTAAGTTTTCAGTTACTTCTTCGTTTTATCTTTCATCTTATGCTTCCGCTGAATGATTATATGTATGTATGTGAGTTAATGTATGTTCAGCTATTGTTTCCTTAAAGTTTTTAATTTCTGCTGTATCTCCGTATGTTTTTATGTAAGAATGTATGCTTCCGCTTAGTGCATGTGCGCATGTGTGTGAGTGAGCATCGGTAGCACACCCGTGTCCTTCCAACGGGGACGTAAGGGGTGTTACAATTATGATTATAAGTATTTGAATCTGAATGACTCTAATTATGAGTATATGAGCTGTTGGCATTTGAATATGTTGTTAGTCGCCACCAGTCAAGCCAACACAGAGGGATTAGTGTTAGGGTTTTATTTTTGTAGTATGATTCTTTTGTAATAGAACTCTCTATGTATTATTTTGTACAGCTTTCGCCTTATATATTTTGATTATGTAACTATTTTGTAATATCAGTTGTGATCAGAACATTATAGTAATGACTTCTATTATATTAATACATGATCATTCTGATGTTTCCAAAGTTTTTAATTTCTGCTATATTTTTAGTATGTATAATGTGTTTTAAATGAATGTTTTATACCGTTCTGTGTGGTCACACCCCTGCTCATACGACATCTCACTTCGATGCGGATGGGTATGCCTACGTATGGAAAGGGGGTGTTACAGTTTTGTTGCAATACCCCGTTTGCCCCCTAGAAGTTGGAGCTATTTGTGCATGTGTGCATTATGTGTGTGAAGGCATGGGATAAGGGCATTTTGGCTAAAATGCATGTTTTGGGGATCTTACTAGAGTATGTGTGTACATATAGGTTATTAGGGTGTGCTATGTTGGGTTGTGATAGTGTGTGTATGTTCACATGTTGGTAGGGTGTGCTTTAGTGAAAATGGCATTGTGTGTGTGTAGTGCATGCTTGTTGGATATGAATGGTCAATCTCCACCAATGAGGAAATGACATGTGGCTAGGTAAGGAAAAAGGGGTAATTAGAAGAAGAAAGAGAAATAGGGAAAGAAGATTTTGTTTCCCTTTCCCATTTCTCTCTTCTCTCTACTTCTCTTCTTCATTTTCTCTCCATTTGAGTGTCCTAGCTTGGACCCAAGGGAAAGGAGAAGACGAGTGGTAGTGGTACCAAGTGAGTGGAGTAAAGGAATTCAGGTTTGGAATTTTGTTTGGAAATTATGTGCATTTTGATAATTTTGGGTTCTTGTTGATTTTCTAGAAATTGTATGGTTATTGAAGTCTACAATGATTTATATGTTATAGGTATTGATTATGTTGAGTTAATAACTTAAGTTGTTATTTTATTGGATTATATATGCAATTGATTAAGTTTTTGGATTATGAGTTGTTGGTTTTGGTTTGGATGATTTACTCATGTTAATGCATGTTCTTTTGAGTTTATAAGCTTGAAGGGTGAGTTTTAAGTTGATTTTGGTTACTTGAATGTTTAATTTCTGGATATATATTAAGTTTGGTTTTCGGTTGGGAGTGTATTTTTGGCTTTTTCTTGGGTTTTGGTCGTTTTACACGGCTGTATGGATGTTCATACCGCCGTGTAAATGCTCTCTGGATTGCTGGTCCGTCGAGCTACATAGCAGTAAGGAATCCCATACCGCCGTGTAAATGCTCTCTGGATGCTTGTTGGATTGCCGTGCGACTTAAGTGAGACAGCACGACTCGTGTTTCCTTTGGCATGCATGAGTTGTGCTGTTCAACAGAGAGGGCAAGCAAAGGAGCGCAGCACGACTCGTGAGTGTGCAGCATGACTCGTGCACGCACAACACGACTCGTGCTGGTTGGCAGGTGTCTGTCGCAAGTCGTGTTTTAGAACATGACTCGTGACAGACTAGCTGGGAAGGAACACGAGTCATGTCCCTCAAGCACGACTTGTGTTCCCCCGTTTTACACGGCAGTATGGGTAGACCATACCGCCGTGTAAAATGCTACTGCCTCCAGTTTTTATAAAATGTTCAATTGTGTTGTTTTTGCTCCTTTTTCTTCTAATTTGGGTTTTCAACCTTTATTTGTGTATTATTAATTAGAAAATGACATTATTTTGCATTTCAATTTAGCTAAATGATATTTATGGTAAAATTGTATCGCATGTTGCATGTTGAATATAATTGGATTATGTATATCTTATTTTCTAGCGCTTGATATAAACAGTATTAGATATTAAAGGTGATTTCTTCATGCATGACCTGTAAGAGTCAGTCTAGTGGATAGTTAGGCATGCCTAAAAGAGTCTTTTTACTGTAGCCTTTGTACTGTTCTGGACCCTGATCAGGTCCCCGTTTAGTTCCTCGCGAACTTCTACGGGTTCGGATCTTGCTTATAATCCCTTTGTAAAATGTTTTGAAAAGAGAAAATATGATATTATTTTCCCGACTCGTACCCGTAAGGTACCGCTACGTGTCCATTCATACCCGTAAGGTACTGCTACGCGTTTACTCTTTATCCACTACTGTGAGTCAGCAGATGTTATAATTTGTCTATTATGATTATAAGTATTTGAATCTGAATGACTCTAATTGTGAGTATATGAGCTGTTGGCATTTGAATTTGTTGTTGAACCTTTGAATGGTTATGAATGGAATTCTATTATGATTATATCTTATGATATTCTGTATGCCATTATCGTATGTGATTTGCCTTGACGACCATTGTGAATGGCCGTCCACATATTATTGTTTGTTTCCCCACTAAGCGTTATCGCTTAGCACGGTGTGTTCACTCGTGCAGGTGCGGAAGGCATTTTGATTTTGGGAGAGTCGCCGCCAGTTAATCCAATATAGAGGGATTAGTGTTAGGGCTTATTTTGTAGTATGATTCTTTTGTAATAGAACTCTCTATGTATTATTTTGTACAGCTTTCGCCTTATGTATTTTGATTATGTAACTATTTTGTAATATCAGTTGTGATCAGAACATTATTGTAATGACTTCTATTATATTAATTCATGATCATTCTGATGTTTCCAAAGTTTTTAATTTCCGTTGTATTTTTAGTATGTATAATGTGTTTGAATGAATGTTTTATACCGTTCTGTGTGGTGACACCCTTGCTCGTACGGCATCTCACTCCGATACGGATGGGTACGCCTACGTATGGGAAGGGGGTGTTACAGTTTTTGGTATCAGAGCTTGGGTTTAGACATTGTTTAGGTGTTATTGTGGTACATAGATATCTGTCTAGGACTGTGTTGGCTGATGCGGTTGTTTTATGTGTGTTTTAGATGGCTTTTAATTCGGGGCATGGATCACTTGAGGAGTCCGCCGAGAGTGTGAACTTTCAAGCAGTCGATCCTTCTGTGTTTGTGTCGGCTCAACCTGCTAGGGCACAACCTGAGGTTGCGACCATGCCCTTTGAGGTCATGTTGAAGATTTCACAGGACATGGCTAGGGTCATTGAGAGTGTGACCGCTCCTAGAGTACCTACTGAGAATCTAAGGAAGGCCGATACAGAGGACTTTTATGGGACCAGTTTGGATGAATCAGAATACGCTGAGAAGTGGTTAGAGAAGGTAGAGAGAGCCTTGGATGAGATTCGGTGTCCTCAAGAGAGGCGGGTAGAGTGTATTGTAGCCCTATTGCAAGGATCCGCCTTTGACTGGTGGAAGTTGGTTTGAAGGCATCCCCAGTTGCCTGACCCAGTCACGTGGGAGTTCTTCGATAGGGAATTTACAAGTAAGTATCTGACTCGGGAGTACAAAGATGCCAAGTGGGCACAGTTTCTGAGTTTGAAATAGAGGGCATTGACGGTTTCAGAGTTTGAGAAGGAATTTAACAGATTGGCTAAGTATGCTCCTGAGGGTGTTCTGACTAAAGAGTTCAGATGTAGGCTTTTTGAAGCCAGTTTGAATGAGTCGCTTAGAGCTATGATTATTTCTCTGATGAGTACTCCGAGTATTGGGTACTACCAGATTATACAAGCAGCAGTTCGAGCTGAGAGATCAGAGTCTGTTCTAAGAGAGAGAGCTTAGAGTAGGAATCCCCCTCATGGTCGATCAGGATCGTTATCATCATCGGGTAAGAGGTCTAGGAATCCGCATGATGAATCTTTTTTAGGCCCTACTTCGAGAGGCAGGAGGCAAGGTCCTGCTAGGGGTTCTGGTTCTGGCAGAGGTGGTTCTAGTTTGAGGACTGATGTGTTGCCTGAGTGTTCGCACTGTAGTAAGCGCTACTGGGGTGAGTGTAGGTGGCTCACGGGTGGTTGTTTCAGATGTGGTAGCACTGATCACTACCTGGCAAATTGTCCGAGGTATAATGAGGCTTCTGGTGATCAGCGTGAGGTTAGCATAGTTGGTTCGAACGCTCCGCAAGCTAGTCGTGGTAGAGGCCGAGGTAGAGGTTGAGGCGATCGACATAGAGAGGGAGCTCCGTCAGAGTCAGTTGATCATCCTTTGACAGTTCCTGCTAGAGCTTTTGCCATGAGAGCTCGAGATGAGCAAAATGCTCTGGATGTGATAGCTGGTAAGTTCCTACTCTTTGACACTGAGTTATATGCTCTAATTGATCCTGGCTCCACACACTCATATTTATGCACAAGTATATTGTTTGATAAAATGCATGATGTTGACTAGTTAGATTATGAGGTTTGTGTGACCAGTCCTTTAGGGCATATTGTCAATGTGAGTAGAGTGCATAGGAATTGTCCCCTTTTGGTTCAGGGTGTTGAGTTTCCTGCTGATTTAATAGAGTTGTTGTTTTGGGAGTTTGATCTGATTTTGGGTATGGATTGGCTTAGTAAGCATCGGGCTATTGTGGATTGTCATAGAAAGGTAGTTGTGCTTCGGGATAGAGATCAGTCTTCAGTAGTGGTTAAAGGTTTGGATTCGAGTTCTTTGAGTAATGTGATATCCGCCATGCAAGCTAAGCGGTTTATAAGAAAAGGATGTGAGGCATTCTTAGCAGCTGTTTTGGATTCGAAGCATGATCAGGTTGAGATTGAGGATATCCTCGTTGTTAAGGAGTTTAGTGATGTGTTTCCAAGTGAATTGCCTTGTTTGCACCCAGAGAGAGAAGTGGAGTTGTCCATAGAGACTTTGCCAGGTACTTCGCCCATTTCGAAAGCACCTTATCGGATGGCTCCTGCAGAGTTGAGAGAACTCAAAACTCAGCTACAAGAGTTATTGGATAAGGGGTTTATTAGAGCTAGCATATCTCCATGGGGAGCTCCGGTGTTGTTTGTGAAGAAGAAATATGGTTCTTTGAGGATGTGTATCGACTATAGGCAAATTAATAAGGTTACCGTGAAGAATAAGTATCCTTTGCCTAGAGTTGAGGATTTGTTTGATCAGCTCAGGTGTGCAGGTGTTTTCTCCAAGATTGACCTTCGGTTGGGTTATTATCAGTTGCGAGTTCAAGATGCAGATATGGTTAAGACTGCATTTCGGACTCGGTATGGCCATTATGAGTTTTTAGTGATGCCGTTTGGTTTGACTAATGCTCCTGCGGCTTTCATGTTTAGGCCATATCTTGATCAATTTGTAGTGGTGTTTATAGATGACATCTTAGTTTACTCCAGAGATGAGAGTGAGCATGAGGAGCATCTCCGGTTGGTTTTGCAAGTATTGAGGGAGTATCGGTTGTTTGCAAAACTTAGCAAGGGTGACTTTTGGCTTCGAAAAGTGTCTTTCTTGGGGCATATTGTATCGGCTCAGTGTATCCAAGTTGATCCGTCTAAGATTGAGGCAACTGTTAATTGGAAAGCACCTAGGAATGTTCCGGAAGTGAGAAGCTTTCTTGGGTTAGCAAGCTACTATCGTCGGTTTGTGAAAGGTTTCTCAATGATTGCTGCTCCTATGATGAGGTTGTTGAAGAAAGGAGTTAGATTTGAATGGTCGGATAAGTGTCAAGCCTGTTTTGAGAAGTTGAAGAGGTTGTTAGTCGAAGCTCCTGTACTTACTCAACCCATCTCGAGTAAAGAGTTTGTGATGTACAATGATGCTTCTAGCATTGGGCTTGGTTGTGTGTTGATGCAAGAGGGTAAAGTAGTGGCTGATGCTTCCCGTCAGTTAAAGCCAAATGAGAGGAATTATCCAATGCACGATTTGGAATTGGCAGCTGTGATCTTAGTTTTAAAGATTTGGCAGCATTATCTGTATGGGGAGAAGTTTAGGATCTTTATGGATCATAAGAGTTTAAAGTATCTCCTCACGTAGAAGGAACTGAATATGAGGCAGCGGCGATGGTTAGAGTTGTTCAAGGACTACAACTGCATTTTGGATTACCATCCGGGTAAAGCCAATGTGGTTGCGGATGCTTTGAGTCGAAAGTCATTTCAGCTTTGTTTTTGATGCGGTTTAGATGGAGATTTGATTCAGATGGGGCTTTGGTTGCCCAATTGAGAGTGAAACCTACCTTGAGACAGTTGATAGTGGATGCTCAAAAGGATGGTGTGAGATTACAACGAACTTTGCTAGAGGTTCAGTAGGATAAGCAGTCAGAGTTCTTGATTTTGGATGGGGTGCTTATGTATAGGAATCGTTTGTGTGTGCCCGAGAATGTTAAGTTAAGGAAATAGCTTTTGAGTGAGGCACACACTACGGTTTTCACTATGCATCCCGGTGGTGAGAAAATGTATCGGGACATGAAGCAATTCTATTGGTGGTCTGGCATGAAGAGAGACATTGTGGATTATGTTGCCAAGTGTTTGACCTGTCAGCAGGTAAAGGCTGAGCATCAAGTCTCTTCAAGATTGCTCACTCCTTTGCCCGTCCCTGAGTGGAAATGGGATGACATCGCTATGGATTTCGTGTCGGGTTTACCGTTAACTCAGAGGAAGCATGACTCGGTTTGGGTGATTGTGGATCGGCTTACGAAGTCAGCTCATTTTCTGCCAGTTAGAGTGGATTATTCGATGGATAAGCTAGCCAGTATTTATGTGGATGAGGTAGTCAGATTGCATGGAGTGCCGTTGTCTATAGTGTCGGATCGGGATCCAAGGTTCACATCGAAGTTTTGGAAGGAATTGCAAAGAGCTTTTGGTACCAAGCTGAATTTCACTACGGCATTTCATCCTCAGATAGATGGGCGGTCAGAGAGGGTCATTCAGATTTTGGAGGATATGTTGCGGGCTTGTGCTTTGGAATTTTCAGGTAGTTGGGACAGATATGTGCAGCTTATGGAGTTTACCTACAGCAACAGTTATCAGTCAAGCATCGGTATGTCACCGTATGAGGCTTTATATGGTCAGCCATGTAGGACTCCAGTTTGTTGGACAGAGTTGATCGAGCGTTCCGTTGTTGGGCCGGAATTGGTTAGAGATACTGAAGAGAAGATCAGAGTTGTGCAGCGAAATCTGAAAGTGGCTAAGGATAGATAGAAGTCCTATGCTAATCTGAAGAGGAAAGATATTCGGTTTGAAGTCGGGGACAAGGTTTTCCTTAAGGTTTCACCTTGGAGGAAAGTGTTGCGATTCGGTAAGAAAGGTAAGCTTAGTCCTCGATTTATTAGACCTTATGAGGTATTAGCAAAGGTTGGTGCGATAGCCTATAGGTTGGCTTTACCAATGGAGTTGGCGAAGTTGCACAATGTATTTCATGTTTCCATGCTTCGTCGGTATAGATCAGATACTTCGCATGTGTTGTCAGTTCAAGATGTGCAAGTGCAGCCAGATTATTCGTATGATGAGGAACCAAAGGCCAGTTTAGCTCGGGAAGTGAGGCAGTTGAGGAATAAGCAAATCTCTTTGGTCAAGGTATTATGTCATCATCATGGTATTGAAGAAGCGACTTGGGAACCAGAGGTGACGATGAGGACTCAGTATCCACAGCTTTTCAGTTCAGGTGAGAATTTCGAGGACGAAATTGCTGTTAGTAGGGGAGAGTTGTAACACCCCGTTTGCCCCCTAGAAGTTGGAGCCATTTGTGTATGTGTGCATTATGTGTGTGAAAGCATGTGATAAGGACATTTTGGGTAAAATGCATGTTTTGGGGATTTTACTAGAGTGTGTGTGTACATATAGGTTATTAGGGTGTGCTATGTTGGGTTGTGATAGTGCGCGTCTGTTCACATGTTGGTAGGATGTGCTTTACTGAGGATGGCATTATGTGTGTGTAGTACATACTTGTTGGGTATGAATGGTCAATCTACACCAATGAGGAAATGACATGTGGTTAGGTAAGGAAAAAGGGGTTATTAGAAGAAAAAAGAGAAATAGGGAAAGTAGATTTTGTTTCCCTTTCCCGTTTCTCTCTTCTCTCTACTTCTCTTCTTCCTTTTCTCTCCATTTGATTGCCCTCGCTTGGATCCAAGAGTGTGTTGGTGGGAATTGATCATCTCTTGACCCTCATTTGGTAAGTTTTGTTGCATTTCTTCATCTTTTTCATCTTTTCTTCTTCTTTGTTGGTTTGGGGTTTAATCTAGGGTTTGTTATGTTTGTGTGATTTTGGGTGTTGTGATTAGTTGAACCTCCTCGCGATCCCAAGGGAAAGGAGAAGGCAAGTGGTAGTGGTACCAAGTGAGTGGAGCAAAGGAATTCAGGTTTGGAATTTTGTTTGGAAATTATGTGCATTTTGATGATTTTGGGTTCTTGTTGATTTTCTAGAAATTGTATAGTTATTGAAGTCTATAATGATTTATATGTTATAGGTTTTGGAGTTAATAACTTAAGTTGTGATTTTATTAGATTATATATGCAATTGATTAAATTTTTGGATTATGAGTTGTTGATTTTGGTTTGGATGATTTACTCATGTTAATGCATTTTCTTTTGAGTTTATGAGCATGAAGGGTGAGTTTTAAGTTGCTTTTGGTTAGTTGAATGTTTAATTTATGGATATACATTAAGTTTGGTTTTGGGTTGGGAGTGTATTTCTGGCTTTTTCCTGGGTTTTGGTCGTTTTACATAGCTGTATGGATGTCCATACCGCTGTGTAAATGCTCTCTGAATTGCTAGTCTGTCGAGCTACACGGTGGTAAGGAATCCCATACCGCCATGTAAATGCTCTCTAGATGCTCGTGGGATTGCCGTCCGACTCGTGCGAGACAGCACGACTTGTGCGGCCTTTAGCGTGCACAAGTCATGCAGTTCAGCAGAGAGGACGAGCAGAGGAGTGAAGCACGACTCGTGTACGCACAGCACGACTCGTGCTGGCTGGAAGGAGTCTGTCGCCAGTCGTGTTTTGGAATACGACTCGCGATAGACTAGCTGGGAAGGGACACAAGTCTTGTCCCTCATGCACGACTCATGTTCCCCCGTTTTACATGGCAGTATGGGTAAACCATACCGCCGTGTAAAATGCTACTGCCTCCAGTTTTTATAAAATGTTCAGTTGTGCTGTTTTTGCTCCTTTTTCTTCTAATTTGGGTTTTTAACCTTTATTTGTGTATTATTAATTAGTCAATGACACTATTTGGCATTTCAATTTAGTTAAATGATATTTATGGTAAAATTGTATCGCATGTTGCATGTTGAATATAATTGGATTATGTATATCTTATTTTCTAGTGCTTGATATAAACAGTATTAGATATTAAAGGTGATTTCTTTATGCATGACCTACAAGAGTCAGTCTAGTGGATAGTTAGGCATGCCTAAAAGAGACCTTTTGCTGCAACCTCTGTACTGTTCTGGACCCTGATCAGGTCCCCGTTTAACTCCTCGCGAACTTCTACGTGTTTGCATCTTGCTTAAGATCCCTTTGTAAAATTTTTTGAAAAGAGAACATATGATATTGTTTTCCCGATTCGTACCCGTAAGGTACCGCTACATGTTGATTCGTACTTGTAAGGTATTACTATGCGTTTACTCGTTATCTACTACCGTGAGTCAGCAAGTGTTATGATTTTTCTATTATGATTATAAGTATTTGAATCTGAATGACTCTAATTATGAGTATATGAGCTGATTTGAATATGTTGTTGAACCTTTGAATGGTTATGAGTGGAATTCTATTATGATTATATCTTATGATATTCAGTATTCCATTATCGTATGTGATTTGCCTTGACGACCATTGTGAATGGCTGTCCACATTTTATTGTTTGTTTCCCCACTAAGCGTTATCGCTTAGCACGGTGTGTTCACTCGTGCAGGTGCGGAAGGCGTTTTGATTTTGGGAGAGTCGCAGCCAGTCAAGCCAACACAGAGGGATTAGTGTTAAGGCTTTATATTTGTAGTATGATTCTTTTGTAATAGAACTTTCTATGTATTATTTTGTACAGCTTCCGCCTTATATATTTTGATTATGTAACTATTTTATAATATCAGTTGTGATCAGAACATTATTGTAATGACTGTTATTATATTAATGCATGATCATTCTGATGTTTCCAAAATTTTTAATTTTTGCTGTATTTTTAGTATGTATAATGTGTTTGAATGAATATTTTGTACCATTCTGTGTGGTGACACCCCTGCTCATACGACATCTATAACAATCCAAAATGGGCCTAGTCGAAAATTATATGCTAAGTCGGGAATTTAAGGGTAATTCGGTAATCTTACATGAGGAAATTGGTTAATAAGGATTTAGTTATGTAAATTAATTAATTATAAGGTTGAGTGAGGAATCATCTAGTGTGTGTAGTGTTTGGTAACAAGAGTGATTGAAGAAGTGATCTAGTGGTTTGTGTGTTTCGTACTATGGATGTAAGATATTTTGATGAGGGTTTATCTAGTGAGGTGGGTGCATGGTAACAGGGATGTAAGTGTGTTATAGGGGATGATAATATGTGTGATGAGTATGGTGCCTTGGGTCGTGAAAGTCAAATTGCATGCTTTTGGCCTATAGGATTGTGACAAGTGGACAAGTTGGTGAGCAATTAATGGAAAAGTAGGAGAGAGGCAAGGGAGGGCAGTTTTTGACGAAGCTTCCCGTGGAAGCTGCCCCTCCCTTGGTTCTTCATTCCCATCCCCTCTTTCTCTCTCTTGCTCCCATTTTTCTGCTCTCAACTCTTTATCCCTTGTTTTGCTTCAGTTTTGAGTGGGTTCTTGAAGGTTTGAGCTGAGTTTTTGAAGGTAAGTGGCTTGGATTTCTTAAGTTGTTTCGGGTTCTTCTTCTCCTTCTTATTTCTGATTTTGGTTGAGAAAAACTTTAGTTTGATTTATGTGCTGTTTTGACTGGGTAGGAGAAAAGAAAGAGCAAAGGACAAGAGAAGGTTGGATTTTGAAGTGATTGTTTTGAAGCTTCGATTTTGAGGTTTGGGAGTGATTCTTTTATTATGTTCAGTTGGAAGTCTATTGCCCTAGTTCTCATTTTGGATTTAATGTGTATATGTTTTGTGTCTTGTGTCTTGTAAATTCTAGAAATTTTAAGTGATTTGTTTGAGTAAATGCATGTGTGATGATGATGTTAGATGGGTTGTCATATAGTTGTGATGATAAGGTATGATTTTGGCAAATTCTGTTGAGTTTCATATGACCTCTGTGTATTGTTTTTATCATAAGTAGAGTTTTAGACCTCTAAATTGTGTGATTATTGAGCCATTAGAACCATGAATTCCGTCCCTATAAATCTCATAGAAATGACCTTGGGAAAATTCTTGCTCTAAGATCCTAAAAATTTGCCAAAACCTTAGTATCTCTATTTGGGTCAGGTTACTTGAGCAGTATATGCTGTTTAGCTCATATCTGAAGTTATAGATGTCCAAATGACCTGAAATTTTTCCCATTTGATTCTTAACATCCTAAGGATAAGTTTTTAGGAAGGTATTTTTCCTAAAAATGAGTTTTAGGGGTTGGTTTAACCGATGCAAAGTCAGAATGAGAAACTATCTTGATAGTTTGATTTTCGTAGAGCTTGTGAGGGAGGCTTCTGTCGCGAGCGTGACCCATGTCCCGAGTGAGATAGAAACTAGTTATTTAAGGTGTTTTCTCTTATTTTAAACCCCATGCTTGGCATGAACCCTTGGCCTTCCTTACCCTCTTTTAGGTTGAGTATTTTGGTACGTTTTGCTTCCGAAATGCATCCAAACTTCGTTGGAACTGTCTTGAACTTACTCACCACTTGTTTAGAGTTTTGAGATGAATAAATAAATGATTGACAATTGAAAGTTATGGGTAATTGATGCTTTGCCATAAGAGTTTGATAATGGATTTAAGTGTGCACATGCTTGTAGTTGTTGAATGTGACATGTTATGTGATATTAGTTATTTGTGATTGAATCATGATGAAACGCTTGGGTAATTGCAATGTGTATAATATAGTGTATAGAGTATATAGAGTATAGAGTCTTTATGTTAAACCTGAAGCATCAAGGTAGTGGATAGATAAGCATGCTTATAAAGGGATAGTGAGTGCAGCTGCCTATGTCCACCCCGTTTGGGTCATGCGGCCGACCTCCGAGATGGTCATTTTAATAGTGATAGTGAAAATGCTATTGAGACTTAAGTCTCCAGTAAGTGTAGTGATACTGTTGAGGCTTCGGTCTCCGGTTTTGTAGTGTTCCCGTATCCACCACAAGTGAAGTTCAGGCCATTGTGTAGTGTTCTGATTTATCTTAATGAAGTATAGTGTTATGTTTATTATTTAAGATAATTGTATTGTCTTAGTGAACCAGTTTTTGGTTAGTGCATTTATGCCATGTATGCTAGTTGAATGGATGTGGTGAATATATATAATGTATTTCTGATTTCCTGCTTTTATAGTGAACTCGGTAAGTGTATGCTTTATTCATTTTAGGCATGTTATTACTTGTACTTGTTTAGCATTCTTTTGTTTTTGTTCCTCCCAACTAAGCGTTATCGCTTAGCACGGGTTCTTTTCTCGTGTAGGTGGCAGGATTTTGGGTTCTCGTTCGAGTCGTGCATCTGCAGGCTGGCCACATAGGAGTTAGAGTTTTATTTTGTTTTCAGCTTCTGAAATTTTGTGTATATAAGTTCTGTATATTGTTCTATAATTTGTATATTATTATTGTAAATGATATGAAGGATCCTTATGTAATTTTATAAGTAATGTATATTTTATTATGTTATCGTTTGCTTCTGTTGAGATGTATGCATGTGTGTCTGTGTTATCGGTAGCATTCCGGCATCCTTCCAACCGGGGTATCAGGGTGTTACAGTATCTCACTCCGATACGAATGGGTACGCCTACGTATGGGAAGGTGGTGTTACAAGACAGTGCCGATGGTTAGAGTTGTTCAAGAATTATGACTGCATTATGGATTATCATCTGAGCAAAGCCAATGTGGTTGCGGATGCTTTTAGTAGAAAGTCAGTTTCGGTTTTGTTTTTGCAATGATTCAAGTGGAGATTTGATTCGGATGGGGTTTTGGTTGCCCAATTAAAAGTGAAGCCGACCTTGAGACAGTCAATTGTGGATGATCAGAAGGATGATGTAAGATTGCAGCGATTTTGCAAGTGGTTCAGCAAGGTAAGCAGTCTGAGTTTTTGGTTTTGAATGGGGTGCTTATGTGTAGGAATCATTAGTGTGTGCCCGAGAGTGATGACTTAAGGAAGAAGCTTTTGAGTGAGGCATATATTACGGTCTTTACTATGCATCCTGGTAGTGAGAAGATGTATCAGGATATGAAGTAGCTCTACTGGTGGTCTGGGATGAAGAGAGACATTGTAGAATGCATGGCGAAGTGTCTGACTTATCAGCAGGTAAAGGCTGAGCATCAAGTTCCTTCAGGATTGCTCACTCCTTTATCCGTTCCCCAGTGGAAGTGGGATGACATTGCAATGGATTTTGTGTAGGGTTTGCAAGTGACTCAGAAGAAGCATGATTTAGTTTGGGTTATTGTGGATCGGTTTACCAAGTTAGCTTATTTTCTATCGATTCGAGTGGACTACTCGATGGATAAGTTGGCTAGTATTTATGTGCATGAGGTTGTTTGACTGCATGGTGTGCCGTTGTCGATAGTGTCAAATCGGGATCCAAGGTTCACATCTAAGTTTTGGAAGGAATTGCAAAGAGCCTTGGGCACTAAGTTGAATTTCAGTATGGCATTCCACCGTTAGATAGATGGACAGTCCGAGCGGGTTATCCAAATTTTAGAGGATATGCTTCGGGCTGGTGCTTTGGATTTTTCTGGCAGTTGGGATAAGTATGCGCGGCTTATGGAGTTTGCCTACAATAACAACTATCAGTCGAGCATTGGGATGTCACCATTTGAGGCTTTGTATGGTTGACTGTGTAGGACTCCGGTTTGTTGGACAGAGTTGACCGAACGATCTTTTGTTGGGCCAGAGATGATTAGAGATATAGAGGAGAAGATCAGAGTTGTGCAGTGAAATCTAAAAGTGGCTAAAGATAGACAGAGGTCTTATGCTAATTTGAAGAGGAAGGATATTCGGTTTGAGGTCGAGGACAAAGTATTCCTTAAGGTGTCGCCTTGGAGGAAAGTGTTGAGATGTGGCAAGAAAGGTAAACTTAGTCCTCAATTCATTAGGCCTTTCGAGGTTTTGGAGAAAGTTGGTCCAGTAGCCTATAGGTTAGCTTTACCAATGGAGTTGGTTAAGATGCATGATGTTTTCCATGTCTCCATGCTTCGACGGTACCGATCGGATCTGTCGCATGTGTTATCGGTTCAAAACGTTAGGATTCAGTCGGATTATTCATATGATGAGGAACCGAAAGCCATCATAGCTCGGGAACTGAGGCAGTTGAGAAGTAAGCGAGTTCTTCTATTCAAAGTTATTTAGCAACATCATGGGGTTAAGGAAGCTAATTGGGAACCAGAGGCAGTTGTTTAGTTTAGTAGGGGAGAGTTATCACACCTCGTTTTCCCTCTAGTAGTTTGAGCCATGATTGCATGTGTGTCTGTGAGTGTTTTGGCATGCGTTAATTTTATTTTGGGTTATATGCATGTTTTGTGGGTTTTATTAGAGTGTGGGTGCATGTATCATATTAGGGTGTGTGTGTATGGGTCTTGTTAGTGTGTGTGCATGCTCATAGGGGAGTAATGTGTGTATTAATGAGGGTTAGTCTTGTGTGTAGTGTCTTGCATGGGTGTAGGGTGTGAGTGATCAAGATCCACCAAAGAGAGGGTGACATATGGCTAGGGTTTTTAGGAAGTAGGTATAATTAGAAGGAGAGAGAAAAGGGAGCAACCATTTTGCTGCCTCTTTCCCATTTTCTTCCTCCTTTCTTTATCTCTTCTTCCTCTTTTCTCTTCAAGTGTGCCCTAACTTCAATCCAAGTGGTTTTTGGGTGGAAATTGATCATCTCTTAAGCTTTAATCGATAAGTTTTAGTGGGTTTTCTCTTCTTCTTCATCTTTTCTCTTGATCTTTGTTAGATGCATTCTTAATCTAGGATTTTTGTGTTTGTATGGTTCTTGGGATTTTGGGTTTAGAAGCACCTATTCGTGATACCAAGGGGAAAGAGAAGGCGAGTGGGAGCAGAGCTTGCAACTAGGAGCATAGGAATTTTCAGGTTTGGGAATTTATTTGAATTTGTTACATTTTGTGATTTGGTATGTTTGAATGATTTTCTGGAAATTTGAGGTTTGATGAGGCTCATGTTAGTGCAAATGTTATGGGTTTTGGTTTGATTTAAGTTGTGATGCATGAATGATGAATTATAGGAGCAAATTTTAAGTTTGATGAACTTTACTGTAAATTTTCTGGGTTTGTTACTTTTGGAGTTTTGATTATGTTAATTCATGATTTGATTGTGTTAAATTGTTGTAAAAGTTGGGTTATAGGTTAATTAAGATGATTTTAATGATCAATTGTATGGGGTTGAGTTTTGAAGTCAATTGGATGTTTGGGTGATTTTTGGAAGTGTGAATTTCTGCAGATTTTCACGTAAGAGCTGGAAATCACGACTCCATCGCGAGTGCGACACTATCGCGAGAGAACGACTGAGCCTAGTGAATTCACCCCATACGTGTGGCAGAGCATTGGGTTGCTGAGCCTCAGCAGCAAGAACTCTCTGTAACAAGCACAATGGGTGTTGCGAGCGTGAAGAGCACTCGACTACCGAGAGCATTTGGGCAATCCTCTATCGAGAGCGCGCGCCTGTACATGAGCACGACAACTTTTGCTGGCCGCTTAGTGCCACGAGCGCGACAGTGAGACGTGCTTCAGTCTCCGTGCGAGCGCGAAGACTGTTGCGATCAGACTTAGGGCAAGTTTCGCCTCAGTCGCGAGCATGACACCTCCTAGCTTCAACTTAAGTTTTCTTTTATGCTTTCGATGTCTGGTTTCCAAACTATTGATGCTTTTAGAATTATGCATGGATAATTTAATGAATTATATGAATGTGATTTGATAAATTATGCATGACCTGCAAGAGTCAGTTTAGTGGATAGTTAGGCATGCCTAATAGAGCTCAGTAGTTGCAACCCTTAGTTCCGTTTGGACCCTAATCAGGTCCCCCGTTTGGTTCCTCGCAAACCTCAATGTGTTTGGATCTGGTTTAAGATCCCCTCTATAAAATTTTTTGAATGAGAAAAATATGATATTGTTTTTCGATTCGTACCCGTAAGGTACCGCCTTGCATTCACTCGTTATCCACTATTATGAGTCAGCAGGTGTATTGTTTTATTTTGTTATGTTCATGAGAATGTGAATCCGAATGACTATGATTATAAGTATGTGAATGAGTTGATATATGAATGTGATTATGGGCTTTTGAATGCTTATGAATGTGAAACAAAGGAGGGAGGAGGAAGAGAACGGGAGAGCTAGGGCAGAATTCTGCTCTCTCTTTCTCTCTCCTCTCTTTATATACCCCTTCTTAATTTCCCTTGCCACATGTCAACTTGTGATTGGTGGGTTTTGATAATTCACACCCTATAACAAAGCATGACATTACACACAAGACTAACTTTCACAAATTCACACACTACTACCCTATGAGCATGCACACTCTAACAAAACCCACACACACATATCCTACTATCATACATGCACCCACACTCTATCAAAGCCCACAAAACATGCATATAACCCAAAATACAATTAACACATGCCAAAACACTTACAGACACACATGCAATCATGGCTCAAACTACTCGGGGGAAAATGTGGTGTGACATATATAACAACCACTTTCATACACACATTTCTTACATGTTATTTCATTCGTATTATATGTATATTTTTATTAAACAAACCCTAAACAAATAACAAAATATTGTCATTAATCCACACAATAAATACAAGCATGTTTCAAGTATAGTCAATAAACATAACACTATCTTTTATGTGAACTATAAATATTACTTTATCCTTTACTCATGTATAAAGCCATACATTCATAATATCGAAAACCAAAAGAAAAAGATACTCAAATCATGTCAAGTTTACTTATATATGTAATTATTGTTAGTGGTTATGCCCTAGGCTAAATATTTGGACCTTGATATAATCATTGCATTTTCATTTATATAATGGGTTTCTTCACATTAATATTATTGGCATGTTACATTATCGTAATGTTTATGAATAACCATGTTATTCATGTGATCCCTAGTCATTTATCACTAAAGGGCATAAAGATAAATTAAGACTAGTATAGATTTGCATTGATAATCATGGGATGATTATATATGATGATATAAATCAAATCTATAGGTACTTGTTAGAGAACAAGGTATTGGATAGGCCTACTGTGAGATCACTACATGGGATAGTGTCATAAGTGATCTTATAATAGATATGTTATTGAATCCTTTGACCTGAGGTTATCACGGTTTCCTACATAAGGAACGTTATGTTTTGACATAATCAAACATTATCTTTAATCGGATAATTATAAAGTTTATGATTGGACATAATGAGAATTATGCAGAGGAAAGTGAATAATCAAGATGGAATTTGTCCTTCTCTTATGAGAGAGATATCTATTGGGCCCCTCGATTAGTAGGAAAGTAAAATGCATGGCCGTGCTCGAATGAATTGATAGTGTGATTAATGTCATTTGAATTTATCAATCTACTTAGTGATTAGGAAATTATATGTTTTGTAACACCCCGATACCCCCAGGAAGGAATATTGGAGTGCCATGCGCCAAACACACAAACGCATAATCATTCATACTCAAAAGCGGAAGCAATAATAATAAATAATTAGAATATCTTTAGGGCCAAATGTACTTCTCATAAATGATATACATATTACAAAATGTTATCATTCTTAATACATATTCATCTTCTGTACATGCATAAAACAGTTAACATTTACACTTCATTACTATACTTTTCTATTTACATAATGATGTTACTCAAAACATAAAAAAAATACTTTATCTTATACAAAAAGATCATATACAAGCTCCTACTGGCCATGACCTGCAGATGTGCACTCACTGATCCAATCCTGTAAACCTACACAGAAACAAACGTCCGTGCTAAGCGATAACTCTTAGTGGGGATAAACAGAAGCAATACACTTCGAACGAAGTCACAAATATATTAAATGCATATCAATAGTCATGTACAGCCTTGTAAATAAATAACATCACACTCTAACCAGTTCCATGTGCAAATATCCAAATATGGAAAACATTATCGATATCATGTCATACTATATTCATATATATCCAAGTTTCTACTACGCCTCTTGTACACTACAAAAGATAAAGTAGCTTGAATTCTCAACAATGGTGGATACGGGCGCGTTAAATACTAATAAATAGTATCAAACTCTAGATACCTAACTCATTTTTAAATACTCTAGGTATTCGTCATTAAACCAATTAAGGTCACGATATCACCCGCACGGTAACCCTTTATAAGCATGCTTATCTATCCACTACGATGACACTTCAGGCTAAACTCACTCACTCGAAACATAACACTAGACAGAACTAAGACCAAGAGTCATAACACTAGAATAGCAACAATCACTTACACAAGACATTTCACTTGACGGTACCAAATCACAAGTTAAATATCCATACTAAACTCTAACAATGATAATATCATGGTAAAACAAAACATAAACCATGCACTAGGGAGAATACAAGCTAAATGAGACCAGGAGAAATCATTTTCGGAAGTAGAGCAGGGCAGAGAAGACGGTTACTATCGCGATTGCGACAGAAGCCAAATTCACTCTGCAGAAAAAGGAAAATGCACGTCTCATGCTCATATGCACAACTCGTGCTCCTGAGCACGACTCATGCATCTTGCGCACGATTCGTTCACAGCACTCATCTTTCTCAGCTTCATGTCGACCAATCTTCACGACCTGTGAAGAACTTCACAACTCGTGAAGAGCTTCACTTGTTGTGCAAAATGCCAGAGGAAGATACAATTCTATCGCGCTCGCGACAGAATTGTGATTTCCAAATTCTTACGAAAACATAGAAAAATAGTGCTTTCCAAAACGAAACCAAACTTACCCATAATCACTCAAACATGCAAAACATGTAAAACCATACCTCCAATGCACTCAAAACATCAATCAACAAACACTCAATTTTTACTATTCAACTACAATCTTAACACGTTAACTCATTTAAACACTGCAAGTGTAACAGCCCAAGATGGCCTTAGTCGGAATTTGCACGCGAAGTCAGGAATTGAAGGGTATTTCAGTAATTTGGGCATGAGCAAGATTGGTTAATAAGGACTAAATTGCAAAGGAATTAGTAAAATAAGTTTAGTGGAGGAATTTTATGGTGTGCTTGTAGTGTATAGAAGTAGGATGTAAGTGGGTTTTTAAGAAATGTTATGGTGTGAGTGGAGTATGGTGCCATGGAGATATTTATGTAAGAGATTATTGTGTGTGTGTTGTGTATGGTGCATTGAAGGAATAAGTCAAGTGGGTGGTTGTTAGGACCAATTGGAGAGTGACACTTGGCTTGGGGTAGGTGAGCATTTATGGAAAAAGGAAGAGAGAGTTATAGGAGGGAAGATTTTGGGGAAGCTTCCCTTGGAAGCTATCACTTTTCCCCTCTCCCTTCACTTTCCCGTTCTCTCCTCTCTTGCCTTTCTTCAATTTCTGCTCCTAAATCCTTTCCTTGTGTCATTTCTTCAAGATTTGAGGTTGGATTTTTGAGTTAGAGTTGGGATTTGTAAAGGTAAGTGCTTGGGTTTGTCTTGGACTTCTTCATCTTCTCTTTTTCTTTGTATTTATGTTATGTTTTGGAAGTATTTCTGGGTTTGATTGAGTGTGTTTTTGGTTGGAATTGTGCAAGAATTGAGTGGCAAGAAGAAGATCAAAGGCAAAGAGAAAGTGGGCTCTTGAAGGTTGAAGAGTGAAGCTTCATTCCAGGTTTGGGAGTGTGTTTTGAATGCATGCAATGTTTGGGAGCTGTGATTTCTACATTTGAACTTTGAGTTATCATTGCCTAATCCTCCTTGGATCATGAGTTTGTATTGTTCCTTGCTTTCTAGAAATTTGAGTGCTTTGATATGAGTTTATGCATGAATTAATTTGGGTAAATATGTTAGTAATCCATGTTAGTGATTGAGATAAATGTATATGAGGGTTGGCTTTGAAATGCATGAGTTTTGGCAATTCTGTTCCGTTTTTATTTGACCTCTGTGTATATTTTTTACCATAAGTAGACTTTTAGACCTCCAAAACGTATGATTCTTGAGCCATTAGAACCACGACTTCCATTTCTTTAAATGTCTTAAAATAGCCTTGGGAAAATTCTTGCCCTAAGACCCTAAAATTTGGATAAATCCGTAGTGTCTCTTTTCATGTCGGGTTGTTTGACCAGTATGGGTTGTGGAGATCATATCTAGAGTTATTAATCTCCTTTTTACCTGATATTTGTTTCATTTGAACTTTAACATCCTAGGGAACATTTGTTAAGAAGGAAGTTTTGGCTAAAAATGAGGTTTAGAGGTTGTTTTAGGCAACACAAGTCCGGGGGCATAAGCAGTCTTTTGTGGGTTTTGAGATGAGCCTCTGTCGCGAGCGCGACAGGGTCGCGATAGAAAAACTTGTATTAGCCTTTATTTCTTCATTTTTGAGCCCTTGGTTTTCCCGGTTCCATCCCCTACCCTCCCCCTCAGCTTATTATGCATGTTTAGGGTAATTGAATGGCTATATAAGTAGTTGTCTTTGGGAAAAACTTATGAGTATGATTAAGATTGGTGATCTAACTAGTAAATAACAATAGACATAACTTTGTGAAGGATGGCATATGGATGAGTATTAATATGTGTTGATCTCATGAGTAACCTAAGCATGATGTACCATAGGTATGAATGCATATTAACATGGGTGCGATTGAGATGAATGCCAAACAGTGCTTTTATTATAGATTGTGTAAATGGATATTGTTAGTGGCATGATTATTTGGAATTCTTGGTACGGATGTTGTGTTTTATGTTGTCAATGATGTGTGGCTTGCTGGAGATGAGGTAAGTGGATGTTTTGATGTGTGGTTTGTGAAGTTGGGTTTTTCTAAAGATTTCTTCTTTAAGGGTTGGAATTCATGACTCTGTCGCGAGTGCGACGTTATCGCGAGGTCGCGACAGAGCCCGGTGAAAGCAGCCCTCGCATGCGTCCGAGTTCATTGCTGAGCCATACAGCAAAGCCTCTATCGCGAGCGCGATGTATGTCGCGAGCGCGACAGAGCGCTTGGCTGCCGATCTGATTTGGGTTATCCTCTGTCGCGAGCGCGCTCTTGAGTGTGAGCGCGACAGATGGGGCTAGCAGCTCACTGTCACGAGCGTGACAGTGAGATGTGTATAATTCCCTCGCGAGATCGCGAAGGTTGCCGTGATTGCGACCTGGGGCAAGTCGCCTCTGTCGCGAGCGCGACATACGTCGCGATCGCGACACTCCCTACTTTTCAAAATTGAGTTTTCTCTTGTGATTTCAATGTTTGAATTCCGAGCTTGTGATACCTTTAGGTTTATACTTGGACTATTTTATGAAGTACATTAATATAATTGGATGTATTATGCATGGATAATGTTATTAATTATATGAATGTGATATGATAATTTATGAGCCATGATGTGAGGCATGATTGTATTATGCATGACCTGCGAGAGTCAGTCTAGTGGATAGTTAGGCATGCCTAATAGAGTCTCTTAGCTGCAGCCCTTTGAATGTTTGGTCCCTGATCAGGTCACCCGTTTGGTTCCTCGCGAACCCTTTATATGCTCGGATCCTCGCAATCCTTTTTGATGTGTTTGGATCTTGTTTAAGATCCCCTTCAGAAAATGTTTTGAATAAAATTATATGATAGTATTCGATTCGCACCCGTAAGGTGGTGATAGTATACTCGTTATCCACTATTTTGAGTCAACAGGTATTCTGTTCTCTTTGTCTGATATGAATATGAGAAAATGATGACCGTTTGGGTAAGATTTCAGTAATGTGAATCAGCTATCTTTCTGAATGTGATAATAAAAGTCTGAGTGGTCTGAATGTGACTCAAGTATGTATTTGTATTTGCTTTTCTGCCTATATTGTATCGTGAAGTGTTTGTCTTATTGTGATGCAATGCATGTGGATCGACGTCCAGTAAGTGCATGTGCCATAATGTAATGATATGATATATGTTCCTTTGAACTCAGTTATCGCAGTGTTTTTGGTACGTTGTTGTGTGGTTGCAATTCATGGCATGATATTGTATGGTTTAGAGTTGCGCAGTGGAAGTGTGGTGGTTTGATGCTATACACTGGGTTTTATTTAGTGTATGCATCTTGTGACATGATGAAAAGTATGTTTTAGTATCTCTTAATGGTGCATGATGGTTGGGTGTAGTATTACTTGGTAATTGTGTTGCATGTGAACGGGTTCCGCTAAGGTAAGGGTACCTTGGTAAGATATATGCATGTGTAAATTTTCAAGAGATTATGCATGGTGAAGTGTTGCTATCTGATACCTCGGCGAAACCAGTAAGTATATGCATGTGAGATTGTATGTAGTTCTGCATGATGATATCTGTACTATGTATGGTATTGCTTTTGCTTTGGCTTATTTTAACATAAGTATATGGATATGGATGTGAGTTCTCAAATGAATGCCCTTGCTATGCAAGTCCGATTATATATGTGTTATGAATATCCGCATTTGCCATTTGAATGTGTTATGCCTTGGCAACCATTGTGCATGGCCGTCCATGTTTCTTGTTTGTTCTCCCCACTAAGCGTTTATCGCTTAGCTCGGATTCCTTCCCGTGCAGGTGGCAGGTTTGGTTCTGTTTGAGTCGCGCATCTGTAAGGTCGGCCACGTACAAGTCAGAAGTTTTGTTTTGAGACCAGCTTCTGTATTTTGGATTTTTGTTATTCCTGTAGTCTTATGTATTTGTAAGGTTTTGGATATTATTTTGGGTTATGTAAATGTTATTATATTTATATATTAAGTTATTCCTTCATTTTATCTTTCGCCTTATGCTTCCGCTAAATGATTATATGTATGTATGTGAGTTATTGTATGTTCAGCTATTGTTTCTTTATAGTTTTAATTTCCGCTGTATTTTCGTATGTATGTTATGTATGAATGTATGCTTCCGCTTAGTGTATGTGTGCATGTGTGTGAGTGAGCGTCGGGTAGCGCGCCCGCCGACGTCCTTCCAACGTGGACGACGGTGGGGGTGTTACAGCAAGCAATCAAAATGAGTACATAACAATCATACAACTAAAACAAAACTAACGAACTAATCAAAGCTCATCATGCATCACTACTTATACATCTCTTTAATTAAGCATAAAATGCTCAAACACATGCAGAAATAACTGAAATCACACACGATCCCAACCTCTAGGTAGCTCGATCACTTCTTTTTACTCAATCCCAACCTTCTCCTTGCCTTTGTCCAACTTCTTGATCACAGCTTCAACAAAATCATTCAAATAACACTTGAATCAATCCTCTTATACTTTAAATCAAATACACAAAACTAAGTAGAAGAAGAAGATCAATACATGGAAATCTACTACTTACCTCTTCACAAGAATCAAGTCAACCCTCACAAACCAAGAGACTCCCTTAAGGTGCAACTAAAAGAAGAAGAATAGAAAAAGAAAAGAAAGGAGCACGGCAAAAACTCAAGGAGCAAGAAAGGAAAGAAAAAGTAAGTCAAAAGCAGAAAATGGAGAGAGGGACAAGAAGGGTGGCAGGTAAACCCAAATTCAGAGCCAACAACTCACATTAAAAGCCACCTAAAAGCCTTTAATGCCACTTACCACTTCATTTAATACATCTCACCACACTAAATTCTTCCCTAGACACATGTAAAAATACAGGTGTCAAACTCCCAGGCTGCCATGTGTCAAAACCCCAATACACACTCCCTCAAAACACAACTTTAAGTTAGAATTCGCTGGAGTGTTCTATCGTGCTCGCGATAGAACTCTCACTCACAATAATCAGTCTTCTTCTCAAACCACACATGCACACTCAAAACTTTATACCCTAAAACACTTACAAATTCATCCAATCAAATCTTATTCCACCTTTAAACTTCACTTATCCCGATAAAATATTACCAACACTACTAGGGTCCAAAATGGGTTGTTACATGTTTGAATAATATAAGTTTAACATCGACCATGACTTATGTTCAAACAAGATATCGTGTGACAAAAGGATAATAACATGTTCTGTTGTCAAGTTAAAATCGGACTAACGATATTTATATTATTTGGATAGTCATAATGTCTTGTTAGAGACCAATTATGACTTGTGGGCTTATTATGGAATTTGGCCCGCTGCCAACTTAATATAAACCTATTGGGTCACACTCCAAGACCACAATGAATAAACTGGATTTTAATTAGGGTATTATGAAATTATATAAATATGGGTATTTATATTTAAATTTCGTAATTATATATTAATATATTTACAGATGATATTTCTTATTATTTTGAATAAGAAATAAATAAATAAATAAATATATATATATACATATATATATATATATATATATATATATATATATATATATATATATGTATATATATATATATATATATACATATATATATATATATACATATATATATATATATATATATATATATATACATATATATATATATATATATATATATACATATATATATATATATATATATATATATATATATATATATATATATTTCTTATTTTGAATAAGAGATAATATTCCTAATTTATCTCTCTAGGGTTTACATATATATATATATATATATATATATATATATATATATGTTTAAGGTTTTCATACACGTTTTCCTACGAGAGGCTATTTTTGAGAAACCCTAGCCGCCACTTGAAAAACCCTAGTCGCCACTTTTCTTTGAGAAAGGAAAAACACAAAAAAATCTAGTCGCACGTGAAGGGAGCTATCACTCCTGTGATTTTTCTGTTCATCGATTCGTGCGTATGCATATCGGTAGAGGGCATTCGTGATTGGTGCAGCGCCTGTAGTCCAAATTAAGGACATAATTTTGACTTTTCTACATTGACAAAGGTTGGTAAATCTTATCCCTCCTTTTGAATCAATTGAAATACATGGATCCTGTTTAGGTTTCGATTTATAGTCTGCTGCGCTTAATTTGAATTACTACAATGAAATCCAACAATTATTGATATAACACTATTATTTATATCCTCATTATACAAATATTCATCACATGTCATTCAATTATGTTGAGTAAGAATCTTGCTCATACATCCATCACATTGATAGTCAATACATCATGCCCAATTATTTTAGCGATATTCACTAATTTTCTAATTAGACATACTCTTAATTACGTCACTAATTAATTATGTTCATAATCTTAATCTTATATAAATGACATTCATATCATTTCTAATGTCATAATTGTAACATTTTTATCATGCTTAATATCATAAAGGTAGCATTCATATCTTGCTCAATATCATTTAACACATCTATACACTTATCATGCATAATCTAGAATTTATATCATCTTAATAATGCATAACATTCATTTTTGATCTAATTTTTGCATATGGAATCCTAAAGTGTTTGCATTATAATCATTATTAGATGTTTATACCTTGTTTTTAAGTATTATAGATGCCTTTTTAACTAATTCATGCTTTGAAAGTGCATTAGAACACTTTAGGATGAAAAATATTGCATACATAATCAAGGTGGGTAGAATTGGGGCTGTCATGGGTTGGCACGGTGGTATCGACTCGTGACAGAGGGCAAAGGATCCGAGTCGGCACACTGATGCCGAGTCAGGCGCTGACTCATACCAACCTCCAAGTTGTGATGCATTTTTGAGCTAGTAAATGGCATTTGTAGTGAAAATGATCTTCTATACTATTTTCCCTATGTCTTAGCTATCTATGAATAAAAGTTCAGATCATTTAGAGTTATATCTTATGAGTTATGTCCTTGACATTACAGACCATTTTAGAGCAACTTCTAGGGATAGAATTGTGTCCCAACTTTGAAACGTTTTTGGGAATGATAGAGACATAATTTGACCATTATCTCTCATTAATGTTTCTATCCTAGATGTCTAGTTTCACTACAATTTTGATTCACACTATTTGGATCACTATAACTCTAGAAAATGACCTTGGGAACAGAACCTGCTTCCATTACCCTGGCAGAACAGGTATACTAACTTGGGACTCCATTTTAAGGCAATTAAAACCATAATTATCTCATGACCATTGCTATGACATTTGTAGATATAGAAGTCACGGTGCAAATGAAACTAAAGTCAACCAATTTGGTTATCTCTACATTGAGATATGCCCTAAAAACTGAACCGGGGTCAGGGGTGAATTTGAAAAGAGTTTCCCCTATAATTCCTATATACCCATTTTCATGTTTCCATTCAATTTATCAACCATTAACCCAAATCAACCATCAACCCAACTCAATCATCAAACACAATCACAATAATGTATATATATCATTCAAACAACCACAAATCATCATCAATATACACAAATAAGGCAAAGTTCGCAAACCTCTATTCTCTCTTCTTCTTTGTTTCACCTTGCTTCACTTCTGCCTTCTTTCTCTTTTTTCCTTAGTTCCAAGTATTTCTTCTTCTACATCCATCAATAAAATCATTAATCACCATACAAATCATAATCTTCCATTTCTATTAGATAAGAGAACGTAAAGAAAATAATTACAACTTATACTTACCTTATTAGCTTGGAATCACAATTAAAATCACTTTCCAATTTAGAGAATTCTTAAAGTAGATTTTAATGGAATTTTAGTGTGATTTGGGTGAGGGAAAGAGGCTGCCTTAAGGAGAGAAATTGAATGGGTTTCTAACCCATTGGTTTCCGTTCCTCATGGCTATTTATAAGCCAAAATTTCTCTTTCTTTACCTCTCTTCATTTTTCTTCATTCATCTAGACCATGAGTGTGTCAAGCTATGATTGGTTACTTTTCCTTTTCCCACTTTTAATCCCTTTTCTTCCTTCTATTTATACATTAGCCATAAAATTAATTCTAATTCATGGATTGACATACATAATATAGTTTTATGCAATTTAGTCCATAAGTGTAAATTATTGAATTACCCTTGGTCTTCTCACTTAATTTCGGTTATGTCTTTTTTTCATTTTATCACTTTAACCTTCCAATTACCCCTTTTTGGCCACCGTCATGCCCTAGACACATGCTCATCCATTAAGGGTATATTTTGGGTCCTTGTATTTCTCTCCCCTTTAAAGAATTTTGTCCTCGAAATTCTTTAATCACGTGTTACATGCTATGTACCATATCAATTGTCATTCCATATACTTTAACTCCCTACAACCATATAGCATACACATTTTATATACTTTATATACTTTGGTACACTTTATATCACACCCCATTTTCCCCCTAGTAGTTTGAGCCATTTTTTGTGCAAGTGTGTATGAGTGTATTTTTGGCATGTGTTACTTTAATTTGGGTTATATGCATGTTTAGGGGTTTTGTTAGAGCGTAGATGTATGTTTTGAGTTAGTGTATGTGTTGGTATGGTTAGTCTTGGGTGTTGTATAGAGTTTGTTTGTAGGGTGTGAGTGGTCAAATCCCACTAATGGCAAGATGGCATGTGGCAAGAGAATTAGGGAGGGGTATAAATAGCAAGGAGAGAGAAAGAAAGAGCAACATTTAGCTGCCTTGCTCTCCCGTTCTCTCCTCCTCATGCCATTTCCTCTTCCCTTTTTTTTCTTCTTCTTATTTCATCCTGATCCATCTCCTTTTGCCTGAGTTATTAGTGGAAATTGATCAACTCAAGTGTTTTTGGTAAGTCTTTAGTTTGGTTTTGTTCTTCTTTTTCTTCTTCCTCCTCTATTTCTTTGATTTTCTTAGTGTGTGTTTTGAGTTAGGGTTTTTGGTGTTTATTGTGTGATTTTGGATGTTCTTGATCAGAGGTTCCACCTAAAGAACCTAAGGGCAAAGAGAAGGCTAGTAGGAGTGGTGCTCTTTGATTAGAAGGAAAGGATTTCCAAGTTTAGGATTGTTGTGGTTTTGATGCAATTCATGATTTTATACTTTGATTTGATTTACTGGAAAAATTATGTGTTGAGTGATGTTCATGTTTGTCCATATGTTATGGGTTTTGCTTGATTTTAGTTGAGATGCTTATTGATGAGTTTTTTTGAATTAAATTGAGTTATTATGATCATAAGCATGTTTTGAGTATGGCTTTTCATTATTTTTGGCATGTTTCTCAGTTTTAGTTGTTTTACACGGCGGTAGGGACTACGTGTAAAAGCTTTCTAGATTGGTGATCTTTGCTGGTCTGTTGAGCCACACGACAGCAAGGAATTTCCATACCGTCGTGTAATTGCTCTCGGGACATTGGCTCGGCATGATTTTCTTTGGTTCCCTCACGAGTCGTGAAGGCTGGCATAACACGTGAAGCTCCTTCATGAGTCGTGAAGGCTGGCATAACTCGTGAAGCTCCCTCGTGAAGGCTGGCAAGACTCTTGCAGCTAGTGTCACGAGTCGTGACATCGTACACGAGTCGTGACGCTGAGCACGAATTATGACAACCCTCTTCCTGCCTTTCGTGTTTGGTATGCTACACGGCGGTATGGCTTTCCCTTACCACCATGTAGGATACCTTACACGGCGGTAAAGTTTGGTCATATCGCCGTGGAAATGCCTTATGTTCTGTAATTTTTTGATGTTTTGGAATCTTTGTCTTTTCCGTTCCATTTTAACTTATTTTTTGTTTTAATATGTATTTAGCGCCACCTTAGCTATTAAATGATATTCACCTATAACTATTTTTGCTTCATCAAATTATATTGAATGTTATGTTTCGATTATTGAATGTTTTATGCATGGCCTGCAAGAGTCAAATTAGTGGATAGTTAGGCATGCCTAATAGAGCTTAGTAATTGCAGTCCCAATGTGTATTGGACCCTGATCAGGTCCCCATTTAGATCCTCGCGATCCTCAATGTGTATGGATCTTGTTTAAGATCCCCCAATGTGAAAATGTTTTGAATGAGAAAATAATGATGTTGCTTTTCGATTTACCGTCGGGTACCCCTTTGTGTTCACTTGTTATTCGCTATTGTGAGTCAGCAGGCATTTCATTTATTTTGTTGTGATTATGAGCATATGAAATTAACATCATTGATGAATTTGATTATGAGCTTTTGAATCCAATTGAATGCGATTAAATTATGATATGTGTATAAATGTGATGATAAGCGTATACCGTTTTGGATGATAAGCATATACCATTTTTAATGTGTTTTCCCTCAACGACCATTGTGAATGGCCGTTCATACTATTGTATGTTTTCCCTACTAAGCGTTATCGCTTAGCATGGGTGTTTCATCCGTGCAGGTGCGGAAGGTTTTGAGCTTTTGGGAGAGCCTCCACAGGTCCAGCCAACATAGAAGGATTAAAGTGTTAGGACTTAGTTTTATAATTAAGATTGTTTTTGTAATCTTTTAGGCTCTCATTGTATTTATTCCTTTGTTATGCTTCCATTATGTATTCTGGAAGTTGTAATTTTGTAATAGCAGTTATGTACCAAATATTATTGTTGTAACAACCCGAAATGTACCCTAGAAGGATTTGTGCACATTTAGGATAAGTGGTGACCAAAGTTATGCAAGTTGAAGTGTTAGTTATGTCAAATGGACAAATTAAGAATGAATGTAAAAGTTTCGGCAAGTGCGGCCAATGATAAAATTGTGAAGCATGGAATTAGGACTTGATTGAATGAATAAAATTAATTAAGTGGGCCAATGTGAAGGATTAGTAAGTTATAAGTTAAGTGCAAGAAGAATTAAGAGTGGAAGGATTGAAACAGAAATTTTACATAAATATCTAAATTGGACCAATGGTAAGGTGACATGTGGCAAGGAGATTGGAGGAGGTATAAAAGAGGAGAGAAAAGGAGAGAGAGGGCAGAAAATCTGCTCTCCCCTCTCTCGTTCTCCCCGTTCTTGCCCTCTTCCTCTTCTTCTTCTTTTCCTTCTTGTTTCAATGCCATTTTACTCTTTCTAAGGTTAAAGCACAAGATTTAGATGATGGAGTTTGTTAGTACAAGTGATTTAAGTGAAGATTGTTAATGTAAGATGAGTTATAAGCTTTGATTTCTTCATTTCTTCTTAATTAGGTTTTGACCTAGAATATGTTTTGTGCTTGTGTATGTGTGATTGATGAGGATTTTGGATGAGAAAGACCTTGGATGAGTTTGGGAGCAAGAAAGGTCAGCTAAGGATGCTATTAGGAGGTTTGGGATTTTGTGATTTTGACTCATATTATGATTTAGTGTTTGATTTGATTTTCTAAAAATTTATGGGGTTAAAGTTGTTTAATATGTTCAAATATTATGGGTTTTGAATAATTTGGGTTGAGATGATTTGGATGTGGATTATTGAACTAACATATGTTTTTGATTGAAGTTTTGTAGCAAAATTTGCTGGTTGTTAAATTAGGGATTTTAATTATGTTGATTTTATGATTTAATTGTGATATTTAGTTAAAAGTTGTGTTTTGTGTTGTTTATGATCATTGGAATGTTTAATGTGAGTTGTGGTGAGTTTTGGTTTGATTTGAAGGTCTGGGTAAGTTTGTGAAATAAGAGAATTTCTGCAGATTTTTGCGTGAGATCTGGAAAATGCGACTCTATCGCAAGTGCAACAGAGCCCTGGGATTCCTGCATCTCACATGCAGCTGGGAGAGGAACTGTCTGAGTCGTGACAAGCTTTATGACTCGGCATGGCCTTTGGCCCCTTCACGAGTCGTGAAGGCTGGCATCACTCGTGAAGCTTCCTCACGAGTCATGAGGCCTATCATGACTCATGCAGCTTGTGTCACGAGTCGTGACACTACTCATGACTCGTGACAGCCCCTCTCCCTCTTGTGCCTGCCTTATATGATTTTGCCTTCACGAGTCGTGACATTGAGCACGACTTGTGATAGGCTCCTTTTTTCGCAGGGCAAGCTTGGCCATTGTCGCGAGCGCAACCTCCTGTCGCGATCGCGATAGTCCCCTCTCTGCCTTAAAATGTTTTTGTCAAAAATTCCTAATTGCGTGGTTTCTCACTCGTGTTATGCATATGTGACTTAAAACATGATTTATTCAATTGTTTCTATTCATGGTAATAATTGAAATATGAGAATTTTATACACCATTATTATTTAATGAATATATGTATGTGTGTAAGGTAATGCAATTTATCTGTTAAGTCTAAATGAGTGCATGATACCTAATAATATGGTTATTTCTAATATGTTTATACAAATATGATAAATGTAATTAGTACAAATGATATGCAAGTATATGAATGCATGTGTCTATTTAAAAATAAAAGAGAGTTAGAAGCCTTTAATGGTAACACATGTGAATTTAGCCTGCGTAGTCGGTCGTGGATAGATAGGCATGCCTATAGAGTTCTGATAGCTGCAGCCCTTTGGTTCTGGACCCTAATCAGGTCCCCGTTTGGATCCTCACGATCCTTAATGTGTACGGATCTTGTTTAAGATCCTCCAATGTGAAAATGTTTTTGAATGAGAAAATGAAAGATGTTGCTTTTCAATTGTACCCTCGGGTACACCCAATGTGTTCTGTTCACTCGCTTATCCACCCTCTCGACTTAGCAGGCAATTAAAAGAATAAAAAAATGTGAATAAAGTGTCAAGTTCTGGGATGATGTGCATAAAATTATGTGAACAAGCATTCGAAAGTGTTTGTTGATTTTTTGAGCTCGTGCTTTACGCACTTAAATGTTCTGGATCCTTTATGGACACCTTTGTGGAATTGTGTGGTATCTTTGAATACCTAAATGCGTTGCATCTGAACCTAATGTCAGTTAAATGAAAAGAGGTATAGCAAATAATGTTTAATCTAATGAAGGTGTGTGAATGACTATTGACTGCATAAGAATTTGTATGTGACAAATGCATGTCATTAATCTGTTTAAAAATCAGGAGTATGATTGCCTTTATTAAGTTGTTTGTAAAGCATTATTGAAGTAATTGATATGCATAATTGCTATAGTCAATTATTCAGTAAATGAATTCTATGAATGTATTCGTTTATATGTTTGAAATGAGAATGCAGGTATGTTATATGTTATCTGCCTTCTAGATCATTACCGGGATAATTATTGTAAGTATATATTGGTAAGCAATTTATGTGCATTGTTTGTTGGTTTTACTAAATACGGTAACTAAGTAACGCTTGGTAAGTATGGAATAATAAAGTAGTATGCATGATATAAATAACTGGGTTTAGAGAATGAGTTAGGATTAATTCTGGAACATGTGTGTATAAAGGTTTTCGATAGAACTATGTGATTCTGATTCCCAACTATAGGGATGCGTAGGAAGCTTAGGATAATTATTTCAAGCCCGAACCAAATTTGAGAATTAAAGTGTTTTGTTTAGCTTTTAACAAGTAATGGTTTGATCAAGAGAAATGCTTTAAGTATTGATACTGTAATTTGCATGGTTTTGGAAATATTCATAATAATGGAAATTTCTAGACTTTATATTTCGATTTTCGAAAAACGTATTTCGGGAATTCATGAGGTATAACTATTTATAAGGTCATTAAGCGATTTAAAGCATACGATAAGTATCTATATTGTATGGTGATGAAAAATAGTAAAGTATTTATGTTCATGGTTTATAAAATACATATGCGTGTGAAATAGCTTAAGCTTTCGTGTGAGATTGATGTTGTAATTCTGTGCTAACTTTAGCTAGCATCTTTATGCTTATGTATATGTATTACTTATGCATGTATTTGTATCAATAGCCACTATGAGTGGCAGTCTAGTATTTGTGTATCCTCGCTAAGCGTTATCGCTTAGCATGGTTGTTTATCCGTGCAGGTTAGGAGATCAAGGTTTAGTTCGTGCGGTCCGCTGTGACTTTGGCCAACAAGTCGGTAGAAGTTTGTAGGAAGTGTTATTGATTTTGGAATGTAATTAAGTTTTATTTATTAGCATTTGTATTGAGTTGTAATATTCTTTAGTGCGAATAATGGTGTGTGTGGGTGATATAAGTTTAGGATATGTGTGTCTTTGAGGTCATGATGTTAGAAAATTTTATTGTTCTGTTTTCTGTTATGGCTATGTATGTATTCGCCTGGTAGCACCCTCCACTCACCGTAGCTCTCTGCCTTCGTTTTCCTCTACATGCTATGTGTGGGAGTTGGGGGTGTTATAGTTGTGTTGAACCTTTGGATATCAATGAATGATCAGTGAATGAATTTTAAGTTTTTAATTTTCGCTGTTTTCTGAATATTATGTATAAGTATATTATTCTGCTTTGTTTTGTGACACCCCTGCTCGTACAGGTTTTCACTCCCTTTTCGGATGAGTTCTCGTATGTATGGGTAGGGGATGTTACAGTTTTTTGTATCAGAGCTCCGGTTTAGGCATTTTCTAGGTGTTTGTAGAGTATAGATATATGTTTAGGACTATGTTGGCTAATGCAGATGTCTTTGTGTTTGTTATAGATGGATTTTGTATGCAGATCACTCTAGGGGTCAACTGAGAGTGCTTATCCCCAAGAGCAAGATCCGACTGTGTTTGGTCCGGCTCAATCAGCTAGGGTGCAGCTTGAGGCTGCAGCTATGCCTTTTGAGGCTATATTGAAGATCTCTCAGGACATGGCTCGGGTCTTAGATTGGGTGACTACTCCGAGAGCCCCAATTGAGAGCATGAGGAAAGCTGGGCCGAAAGATTTCTACAGGACAAGTCTTGATGAGTCTGAATTAGCCGAGAAATGGATTGAGAAAGTGGAAAGAGTTCTTGAGGAGATTCGTTGCCCTCTTGAGAGGCAAGTTGAGTGTGTTGTTGCTTTGCTCTGGGGATCGGCCTATGACTGGTGGAAGTTGGTTTGTAGGCAGCCCCTGTAACACCCCCATACCCCCGAGAAGGAATATCGGGGTGCCACAAGCCAAACACACACACACACATGCATACACAAAGGCGGAAGCAATAACAATAAATAGTTAGGATATCTTGGGCCAAACATACATCTCTTATAATATATAAGCTGTACATATTACAAAAGTTTTATACTTATTACATATTCACTTTCAGTACATATACAAAACAGTTAACATATACACTATGATACTATGCTTCGCTTCTATATACATAATGATGTTACTCAAAACATCAGAAACTCTATCTAGTACAAAAACATCTTCATCAAGCTCCTAGTGGCCATTACCTGTAGATGCAAACTCTCTAATCGCATTCGGAAAACCTATACGGGAATAACACCCGTGCTAAGCAATAACGCTTAGTGGGGATAAACAGAAGCAAAAGACTTCGAATGAAGTCACAAATATATCACATGCATATCAATAGTCATGTCATATATAAATAATCATAGACACATCCTTGTAAGCAAATACCTTCATGCTTCAACCCATTCATGTATAAAAAAACCAAATATGGCAAACGATATTAGTAATATTTCATATTATATTCATATATATATACAAGTCTCTACTTCATCTCTTGTACACTACAAAAATATATGTATATATATATATTTGCCTGAATTCTCAACAATGGTGGATATGGGCACTGTGGGTACTAGTTAATTGTATTAAACTCTAGAGAACTAACTCAATTGCGTTGAATACATTAGGTATTCATCAAGTAGACACAACTAAGGTCACTGTTGCAGCCGCCTCTAACCCTTTATAAGCATGCTTATCTATCTACTACATTGACACTTTAGGCTCAACTCACACATTCGGAACATAACACTATCCATAATCACTTATTCAAGTATACATATTATCAATTCATTGCATAAACATATAAATCATGTATAGACCTTTTTATCACGGGCATATAACTTGTATAACCACATAAGGATCAAACAAATGCATATTCAAAAGTAATCGAAGTAAAAGAATAATGCAATAAATTCAAAGAAAACAATTGGGAGAAAATAGGACTTACACAGTAGCATGCAAATCCCTCACAATTAAAAAGTATTTCGAAACAAAACTTCAAAAACAGAAGAGGCTTACACGACGGTATGGAGGTACCTTACCGCCATGTAAGTCATCCCACACGGTGGTCGAGAAATCCCTGACCGCCGTGTGGAAAGATCAACAAATAAGGGAAACAGAGGCAAGTTACACGGCGGTATGTACTCTCCTTACCGCCGTGTAACATGTTACACGGCGGTATGGAACTCTCTTACTGCCGTGTAAAAAGATGGCAAGCCAAAAACACAAGGATAGAATAGGTTTACACGGCGGTATACCATCCCTTACCGCCATGTAAAACACCCAGAACCCAGAATTTTCAGCAGTTAACACTTGTTTACATGCCAAACTTAATTCACACTCAACAATAACTCATACAATCATGCATTCCACTTCAATTTACTAAGTACATGCACTCTAAACATGCTCATGATCATACATAAACAGAATTTACACAATAATCATTCAATATCTCTAAATTAACACAACAATAGACAACCCAGAAATTGATCCACATTACATGCTCATATACTTCCAACACACATACAAACACCAATATATATCACTTTCATTGAACCAAAATTCACTACTTCATTAACACATGCATAAACCCAAACAAATCACTAAAATTCTGGAATTAAAAGACATAACACACACTTTCAATACAAATGAGAACTAGGGCAGACAAGCTCCCAAACTCATGCAAAATAATTAAATTACATAATCATAAACATGTATAAATACATATAACCTAAGAATACTGTAAGTAATCAAAATGAACAAAGTCAAAATCGCACACGATCTTGACCTCTAGGTAGCTCGATCGCGTCTCTCTAATCAGTTCCAATCTTCTCCTTTCCCTTGTCCCTCTTCTTGTCCTCAGCTTTAACAAAATCATTGAAACAACCCATGACTCAATCCTTTTTTTCACTTTAAATCAAAAACAAAATCCAAAGTAGAAGAAGAAGACCAATACTAACATTAAAGTCTATAACTTACCTCTTCACAAGCATCAACCCTCTCCAAAACTCTCTTCACACCAATCCAAATAATCAACTTAAGGAACAAATGAAAAAGAGAACAAAAGGGGAAGGAACACGGCAGAACCAAGAGCAAAGAATAAAGAAAGAAAAGAAAACAATTGGAAGAGCAAAAGGGAGCACAGCAGAAAACCAAAGGAAAAGCAAAAAGAACAAAAGTCAAAAGGAAAGCAAAACTGAAGAGAAACAAAGGGGCAGCCGGTCAACCCTCATCCAAAGCCATTACTCCTATTCAAAGTCCACCAAACCTCATAAATGTCACTTGTAACATTTATTTGCTCAAAACAAAAACTCATGCCAAGTGTCAACCTCCTACGTTGCCACTTGTCAATCTTCGACACTGCCACATGACCGATACACATCTAATGAACCCAAAAGTCCACCGCAAATAGGCTTACAATGAAGCATTCTGTCGCGCCTGCACACTGTTGCGCTCGCGGCAGAACCCACACTAAGCCACTATCTTCACTTCTCAAAATAATTTTACTTCCCACTAGATTTTTAACCTTAATTAAATAGGAAACTCATTCAAATACACTCTCTTATACACATAAACTCTCGAATTATCGAACAAAAATTTTGCAATTCTTCTAGGGCCAAAGCGAGTTGTTATACCCCCAGTTACCTAATCCAGTCACATGGGAATTCTTTGAGCAGGAGTTCACGAGTAAGTATGTGACTAAGGCCTATAAGGAAGCTAAGTGCGCTCAATTTTTGAGGTTGAAGCAAAGGGTTATGTCAGTTTCTGAATATGAAAAAGAGTTTAATAGGCTTGCGAAGTATGCTCCTTCGGGTATTCTGACAGAGGAATTTCGGTGCCAGCATTTTGAGGCAGGATTGAATGAGTCCTTGAGGGCAATGCTTATATCTTTGATGAGTACCCCTACAATCAGTTACTACCAGATTGTTCAAGCAGCTGTGCGAGCAGAGTGGTCCGAGTCAGTTTTGAGGGAAAGAGCTCAGAGAAGGAATCCCCCTCGTAGAGGTTCATCCTTTGGTAAGAGATCGAGGAACCCACAAGATGAGTCTTCTTCGGGTCCGGCTTCTAGAGGTAGGAGGCAAGGGTCTACAGTTGGCTCTAGTGTTAGTAGAGGTAGTTCTGGTGGAAGACGTGAGATGGTGCCTGAGTGTACTCACTGCAGTAAGCGCCACAAGGGCGAGTGTAGGTGGCTCACTGGAGGTTGTTTTCGTTATGGAAGCACCAACCATTTTCTGGCCAATTGTCCGAAGTTGAGTGAGTATACTGGAGATCAGTGTGAGCCTAGCCGGTCGGGGTCTAATGCTCCTCAAGCTAGTCGAGGTAGAGGCAGAGGTAGAGGTCGAGGTGGTCGGCCTAGAGAGGGTGCTCCATCAGAGTCAATGGATCGTCCTCAGATGGTTCCAGCGAGAGCCTATGCTTTGAGGGCTTGGGATGAGCAAGATGCGCCAGATGTGATTGCAGATAAGTTCCTACTCGGTGACACTGAGATGTATGCTCTAATGGATCCTGGTTCCACACACTCATATTTATGCTCTGATAAGTTATTTGATAAGTTGCATCATGTTGATCAATTAGATTATGAGATTTGTGTGACCAGTCCCTTAGGGCATAGTGTCAATGTGAGTAGAGTGTTTAGGAATTGTGCCCTTTTGGTCCAAGGAATTGAGTTCTCAGCGGATTTGATAGAGTTGCCTTTTTGGGAATTTGATTTGATTTTGGGAATGGATTGGTTAGGTAAGCATCGGGCAGTGGTAGATTATCGTAGGAAGACTCTTGTGTTGCAGGATAAAGATCAGTCTTCAGTTGTGGTTAAAGGTTTAGGCTCGGGTTCCTTGGTGTAACTCCCCCAACTCCCACACGTAGCATATCGAAGGGTGAAATGCTACAGTGGGTGGAGGGTGCTACCAGACAAAGACATACATGGCAATACAAAAATCAGAGTAATAAAATTCCTAACATCAAAACCTCAAGACATGCATATCTTAAACTTATCTCACAAACAACGATTTCGCACTAAAGATTATTACATCTCATTACAAATTATAAATCAATAAACTTAATTACAAACCGACAATCAATAAAAACATTCTATAACCTCTACCGACTCGTTGGCCAAAGTCACTGAGAACCGCTGCACTACTCTGATCTCCTAACCTACACAAACAAACAATCGTGCTAAGCGATAACGATTAGTCGGGCGAAACAAATAATGGGCAGCCACTCACAGCAGTTGCCGAGGCAAACACATGTAAATCAATATATATGTATACATACACATAAAGTACCCCAGTTGAAGCTATAGTCAACTCATTTTCTTTTTCTCATACGAAACTTAAACAATTTTCTATATACATTCGTTTACATACCACAGCAAGAATTTACATTTTTACCTTAGTAATTTACAATGACATTATGCATACTTATTATTTGCTTAATTCATTTAATTAACTATGTGAAAAGTTATACCTTCTAGCTTACCAAAGATACAATTACTAGCGGGCAAATTAAGTCATATCGATTCCCTTTATTACTAACATTTCCAAAATCACGCAGATTACAATATTAGTACTTACGTTAAAACATTTCATGTGTTCAAACCATTTATTGTTCAAAGCTAAACAAAACATTTAGATTTTGAGATTTGGTTCGGGCTTGGAATGTTATTCCAAGTTTCCTACGTATCCCTATGGTTGGGAATTAGAACCACGTAGTTCTACTGAAACTTATGCACACATGTTCCAAATTTAATCTTAACTCATTTTCCTACATTCAATTATCTATATCATGCTTAACACTTTATTATTCCTTACTTACCAATCAATATATATAACATACCATATTTATTAAAATCAACAGCAAGGCACATGAATTTCTTATCAAAATACTTACAGTAATTATCCAGGCTAAGACCCTGAAGATAGATAACACAACACATACCTATATTCTCAATTTAAACATATAAACGGATATATATTCATAGAGTTTATTTACTGAGTACTTAACTATAGCAAATATGCATATCAATCATTTCAAAATTCTTACACAAACTTTACATAGACAGTCATACTCATGACCTATGAACAGATTAATAACAGGCATATCTCACATACGAATTCTTATGCAAACCGTAACCATTCATACACACTTATTAGGACAACATCATTTGTTATGTCTCTTTTTGATTAACTGACATTAGATTCAGATACAAAACCATTTAGGTATCCGAAAATACTACACAATTTTACATTCGAGTCCATAGAGGATCCAGAACAGAAGGGTGCATAAAGCACCAGTCAAATGACATTAATCACAAATGCATCAAATGCTTTTTCACATAATCAATTTACAAATCATCATAGAGCTTATCAACAATTCACATTATTTCACTCTTTTATTGCCTGCTAAGTCATAGGAGTGGATAAGCGAGTGAACACATGGCAGTACCTTATGGGTATGAATTGAACGCATGGCAGTACCTTACGAGTACGACTTGAAAAGCAACATCACATTTTTCTCATTCAAAAACATTTTATAAAGGGGATCTTAAACAAGATCCATACACATTGAGGTTCGCGAGGAATCAAACAGGGACCTGATCAAGGTCCAAATAGAACAGAGGGCTGCAGCTAACAGAACTCTATAGGCGACTCGACTAACGCAGGCTAGATTTTCCATATTATTATTATATTCTTCACATTCTATCAAATGATTACATCTTTCCTTTACGATCACATAGACACATGCATTAATATATAGATAAATGCGTATCATATGTACTAATCATATTCATCATATTCAAAAACTAATCATGTATTATTTCATGGATAAAATGTTCGTATAAACATACTGAACATAACCATATTGCTGGGTATCATGCATCATTAAGAGTTAACAATTAAATTGCTTTACATTACATACATACAATCCTTAAATAATAATGCTAGATAAAGATCTCATAATTCAATTATTATCATGTATAGAAGCATTTGAATTACTCATTTTAACTTTATAATGGCATAACATATTATTTATAATGAAGAACCATAAAATTTAGACATACATAACCCAATCCACATTCAAAATGTAACATTCAATATAATTCACATTAATATAATTTGACAAAATTAAAATGCCATTTGATATCATTTACTAATTAATAATACACAAATAAAGATTAAAAACCCAAATTAAAAGAAAAAGGATCGAAAGAGACACAAGTGAACACTTTACAGAAATTGGAGGCAGAAGCATTTTACACGGCGGTATGGTTTACCCATACTGCCGTGTGAAATGGGGGAACACGAGTCGTGCATGAGGGACACGACTCGTGTCGCTTCCCAATTAGTCTGTCGCAAGTCGTGTTCCAAAACATGGCTTGCGACAGAGCTCCTCCCAGCCAGCACGAGTCGTGCTGCGCTCCACTGCTCGCCCACTCTTCGCTGAACAGCACGATTCGTGCACGCCAAAGGCAGCACGAGTCGCGTTGTTTCGCACGAGTCAGACCAGTGGCCCAACTTCAAAAAGAACTAGTATCCAGAATACGATCACACGGGGGTATGCCCAATCATACTGCCGTGTAAAATGCACCAAACCCAGAAATTTCCCAGAAAATCACCCAACTCAAATATAAACTCAAAACCCAGAAATCAAACATTCAAATCATTAAAATCAACTTGAAAACTAATCTTTTTGAACTTCATAACACAAGGAAATCATGCCATGAACATAATTAAATCATCCAACCAAAATTAATAATTATGATCATCATCTCATTCAAAAACTAGCAAATCACAATCCACCATACATCAAATGCATATATCATCCAATAAAATCATACTCTAAACTTTAACAACTCAACATACTAAGATTTCATAGTATTCCCTCATCAGAACATCATTGCTCATACAATTTCCCAGCAAATCAAATAAGAACAAATACATAAAAATGCATAAAATTCACAAACCTGGAAATCCTTTGCTCCTAGTAGCTTTTTTGGTTGATCTTCTTGTTCCAAAACCCATCCAAAGATCTTTCTCATCCCAAAATATTCATCAAACTTACAAATACACAAAACATAAATCTAGGGTTTTATTTCTAACCAAAGGGACAAAGAAAATCAAAACTTAAACTTACCTTAACAAACTCTTCACTTAACCCACTGGATTTCACAAACTTCATAATCTTAAACTAGGGTTTAGATCATAAGAGAGAGCAATCTTGAAGCACGAGGAAGAAGAAAAACGAAAAAGAAGAGGCATGAGGGGAGAAGAGAACGGGTGAGCAAGGGCAGAAAAAAGGGGCTCCCTTTCTCTCTCTCTCCAACCTATTAAATCACCCTCACTATCCACATGGCAATAACCCATAGGAGGAATCTGACCAAATACACCCTACAACCAAACATAACACCATACCCAATTCTAATCTCACTAATACATATACTAACTCCCTATATGCATCCACACTATAACCAAGCCCTCTCACACATACACTACTACTATACATGCAACTGCACCCTAACAAAACTCATAACTCCAGCACAAAACTTAATTTAGAATAACATATGCCAAAACTCATGCAACTTTGGTCACCTCTTATACTCAATATGCCCGAATCCTTCTAGGGTACATTTCGGGGTGTGACAACTCTTCCCTCCTAAAAGAATTTCGTCCTCGAAATTCACTTACATCAAGAAAGCCCAGAACTGTACTCCAATTCACTATTATATACACTGATCATTTCCATATCATCATTTAACACTTATGCTCTACACTTGAAGCACATACATTTCACTTATTCCCATGCACCTCGTTTTTAACATACTTACTTGTTATTACTTATTCTTATCACTATACTCTCGAATCACTTCTATTTAATCAACATAACCATACAAATCATAACTTTCTCTTGTCCATAACTAACCTCAAACTCATAAAATTGATTTAAATAAATTCCATAATTCCCCTTTTTATTATCTTACGCTTAAATTGATCACATTCATCAGAACAATCATCACTTTAACTACCACTCGGAACCCAAAGCACATACACTTCACACATAAACCATTTAACTTGCAACATTTTGCTACACAATTCCTCAATATTTCAAAAACATCCGTCATACATGCTACTTCCTTACTAACAATACTCATATCTTACTACAAAATCTTTTCACACTCACTTGTACAAGATTCCAAAAATACCCTTTCTACTAAACTCAGACTATAACCATAATACATTTTCTTTAGCAACTATTATTCTCTTAAGTTACACACTTAATCTTAATATCAAATGCTCAATGTACACCCTGTCAGCTTGCTCTCCATCAAAACGCATATGCAAATGTTTCTCACATGTGATCAAAGGGAGGATGATGCAATGAGGATGCAATAGTTGATGTATGCAAAATTATGTGGAAATGCAATTGATGCTATGATAATGCACTTTTCCCATCCCCATAGTTCAATATGCTTATTTTCAATTAAATTTTATTGAGATAGCTGACAGGCATACCGAGCAACACTGTAATCTTACAAAATCCACATACTCTTCCATCTCAAAATACCAAAACATCTATTCTTCCAAGGCAACCACATATCAATATACTTCAAAAACTTCTACAAACCTTCTCTTTAACCACATAGAATCGAAACAAAATTCCTAATAAAATCTCTGATAACTCATCTAGCAAACACATTCCAGGTTGCACATACATAAAACAATTTAAGACAAGTCGATCGTGACCTACCGAGCCAACACTTAACTAAACACTTTATCAAATCGGAAGGTTTCAATTCCCAAAACATATCTAAAGGACAAGGTCGTCCGCTTTGGCCAACGCTAAACTATACAGACACACTTCAAAACACATAGTTAACCAGAATCGACTAAACCGGGGCTCTGATACCAAATTATAACACCCCCAACTCCCACACGTAGCATATCGAAGGGTGAAAAGCTACAGTGGGCGGAGGATGCTACGAAACAAAGACATACATGGCAATACAAAAATCAGAGTAATAAAATTCCTAACATCAAAACCTCAAGACATGCATATCCTAAACTTATCTCACACACAACGATTTCGCACTAAAGATTATTACATCTCATTACAAATGCTAAATTAATAAACTTAATTATAAACTGACAATCAATAAAAACATTCTATAACCTCTGCCGACTCGTTGGCCAAAGTCACTAAGAACCGCTGTGCTACCCTGATCTCCTAACCTGCACGAACAAACAATCATGCTAAGCAATAATGCTTAGTCGGGCGAAACAAATAATGGGCAACCACTAACAGCGGTTGCCGAGGCAAACACATGTAAATCAATATATATGTATACATACATATAAAGTACCACAATTAAAGCTATCGTTAACTCATTTTCTTTTTCTCATACGAAACTTAAACAATTTTCTATATACATTCGTTTACATACCACAGCCAGAATTTACATTATTACCTTAGTAATTTAAAATGACATTATGCATACTTATTGTTTTCTTAATTCATTTAATTAACTATGTGAATAGTTATACCTTCTAGGTTACTAAAGATACAATTGCTATCGAGCAAATTAAGTCATATCGATTCCCTTTATTACTAACAGTTCCAAAATCATGCAGATTATAATATTAGTACTTACGTTAGAACATTTTATGTGTTCAAGCCATTTATTGTTCAAAGCTAAACAAAACATTTAGATTTTTAAATTTGGTTTGGGCTTAAAATGTCATTCCAAGTTTCCTACGTATCCCTATAGTTGGGAATCAGAACCACGTAGTTCTACTGAAACTTATGCACACATGTTCCAAATTTAATCTTAACTCATTTTCCTACATTCAATTGTCTATATGATGCTTAAAACCTTTATTATTCCTTACTTACTAATCAATATATATAACCTACTGTATTTATTAAAATCAACATCAAGGCATATGAATTCCTTACCAAAATACTTACAGTAATTATCCAGGCTAAGACCCTGAAGATAGATACCACAATACATACCTGTATTCTCAATTTAAACATATAAACGAATATATACTCATAGAGTTTATTTACTGAGTACTTAACTATAGCAAATATGCATATCAATCATTTCAAAATTCTTACACAAACTTTACATAGACAGTCATACTCATGACTTATGAACATATTAATAACAGGCATTTCTCACATACGAATTCTTATGCAAACCGTAACCATTCATACACACTTATTAGGACAACATCATTTGTTATATCTCTTTTTGATTAACTGACATTAGATTCAGATACAAAACTATTTAGGTATCCGAAAATACCACACAATTTCACATTCAAGTCCATAGAGGATCCAGAATAGAGGGGTGCATAAAGCACCAGTCAAATGACATTAATCACAAATGCATCAAATGCTTTTTCACATAATCAATTTACAAATCGTCACAGAGCTTATCAACAATTCACATTATTTCACTAATAATTGCCTGCTAAGTCATAGGGGTGGATAAGCGAGTGAACACATGGCGATACCTTACGGGTACGAATCAAACGCATGGCGGTACCTTACGGGTACGAATCGAAAAGCAATATCACATTTTTCTCATTCAAAAACATTTTACAGAGGGGATTTTAAACACGATCCATACACATTGAGGTTCGCGAGGAACCAAATGGGGACCTGATCAGGGTCCAAACAGAACAGAGGGCAACAGCTAACAGAACTCTATAGGCATGCCTAGCTATCCACAACTCGACTAACACAAGCTAGATTTTCCATATTATTACTATATTCTTCACATTCTATCAAATAATTATATCATTCCTTTACAATCACATAGACACATGCATTAATATGTAGATAAATGCGTATCATATGTACTAATTATATTCATTATATTCAAAAACTAATCATGTATTATTTCATGGATAAAATGTTCGTATAAACATACTGAATATAACCATATTACTGGGTATCATGCATCATTAAGACTTAACAATTAAATTGCTTTACATTCCATGCATATAATCTTTAAATAATAATGCTAGATAATGATCTCATAATTCAATTATTATCATGTATAGAAGCATTTGAATGACTCATTTTAACTTTATAAAGGCATAACATATTATTTATAATGAAGAACCATAAAATTTAGACATACATAACCCAATCCGCATTCAAAATGTAACATTCAATACAATTCACATTAATATAATTTGACGAAATTAAAATGCCATTTAATATCATTTACTAATTAATAGTACACAAATAAAGATTAAAAACCCAAATTAAAAGAAAAAGGATCGAAAAAGACACAAGTGAACACTTTACAGAAATTAGAGGCAGATGCATTTTACATGGCGGTATGGTTTACCCATATTGCCGTGTGAAATGGGGGAACACGAGTCGTGTATGAGGGACACGACTCGTGTCGCTTCCCAATTAGTCTGTCATAAATCGTGTTCCAAAACACGACTTGCAGCAGAGCTCCTCCTAGCCAGCAATAGTCATGCTGTACGTGCATGAGTCGTGCTATGCGTGCATGAGTCGTGCTGCGCTCCACTGCTCGCCCACTCTTTGCTGAACTGCACGATTCATGCACACCAAAGGCAGCACGAGTCATGCTATCTCACAGGAGTCAGACGAGCAGCCCAACTTCAGAAAGAACTAGAATCTAGAATACGATCACATGGGGGTATGCCCAATCATACTTCCGTGTGAAATGCACCAAACCCAAAAATTTCCCAGAAAATCACTCAACTCAAATATAAACTTAAAACCCAGAAATCAAACATTCAAATCATTAAAATAAACTTAAAAACTCACCTTTTTGAAGTTCATAACACAAGGAAATCATGCCATGAACATAATTAAATCATCCAACCAAAATCAATAATTATGATCATCATCTCATTTAAAAACCAGCAAATCACAATCCACCATACATCAAATGCATATATCATCCAATAAAATCGTACTCTAAACTTTAACAACTCAACATACTAAGATTTCAAAGTATACCCTCATCAGAACATCATTGCTCATACAATTTCCCAGTAAATCAAATAAGAACAAATACATAAAAATGCACAAAATTCCCAAACCTGGAAATCCTATGCTCCTAGTAGCTTTCTTAGGTGATCTTCTTGTTCCAAAACCCATCCAAAGATCTTTCTCATCCCAAAATCCTCATCAAACATACAAATACACAAAACATAAATCTAGGGTTTTATTGCTACCAAAGGGACAAAGAAAATCAAAACTTAAGCTTACCTTAACAAACTCTTCACTTAACCCACTGGATCTCACAAACTTCATCATCTCAAACTAAAAGCAAGAGAAAGAAGAAAAATGAAGAACGAGAGGCGTGAGGGGAGAAGAGAACGGGTGTGCAAGGGCAGAAAAAGGGGCTCCCTTTCTCTCTCTCGCTAACCTATTAAATCACCCTCACTATTTATATGGCAATAACCCATAGGAGGAATCTAACCAAATACACCCTACAACTAAACATAACACCATACCCAATTCTAATCTCACTAATACATATACTAACTCCCTATATGCATCCACACTATAACCAAGCCCTCTCACACATACACCACTACTATACATGCAACCGCACCCTAACAAAACTCATAACTCCTGCACAAAACTTAATTTAGAATAACATATGGCAAAACTCACACGACTTTGGTCACCTCTTATACTCAATATGCCCGAATCCTTCTAGGGTACATTTCGGGGTGTGACACTTGGGGAATGTGATTTCTGCCATGCAAGCTAAGAGGTTAATGAGGAAGGGTTGTGTGGCATTCTTAGTTGTAGTGTTGGATTCTAAGCGCAATCAAGTTAAGATTGAGGATATCCCATTGGTTAGGGAGTTTGAGGATGTATTTCCTAGTGAGTTACCTGGGTTACCTTCAGAGAGAGAAGTGGAGTTGTCCATAGAGATAGTGCCGGGTACTGCTCCTATTTCTAAAGCACCTTATCGAATGGCTCCTGTAGAATTGAGAGAACTTAAAACTCAATTACAAGAGCTATTGGATAAAGGCTTTATTAGACCCAGCATATCTCCTTAGGGAGCTCCAGTTTTGTTTGTTAAGAAGAAGGATGGTACGTTAAGGATGTCCATCGATTATCGTCAGATTAATAAGGTTACCGTGAAGAATAAGTATCCTTTGCCTAGGATTGAGGATTTGTTTGATCAGCTCAAAGGTACAGGTATCGTTTCTAAGATTGATCTTCGGTCTGGGTATTGATCTTCGGGTTAGAGATGCGGATGTGGTTAAGACTGCATTTCGGACGCGATATGACCACTATGAGTTTCTTCTAATGTCGTTTGGGTTGACCAATGCACCTGCAGCTTTTATGGATTTGATGAACCGAGTGTTTAGGCCATATCTCGACCGATTCGTAGTCGTATTTATTGATGACATTTTGATGTACTCGAAGAATGAAAGTGAGCATGAAGAGCATCTTCGGATAGTGCTTCAGGTATTGATCTTCGAGCTCAGCAAAGGGTCATTGGTCAAAGCTCCTGTACTTACTCAACCCATTTCGGGTAAAGAGTTTGTGATGTACAGTGGCGCTTCAGGAGTTGGGCTTGGATTTGTTTTAATGTAAGAGGGTAAGGTTGTGGCTTATGCGTCTCGTCAGTTGAAGCCTCATGAGAAGAATTATCCGACGCATGATTTAGAGTTAGCAGCTGTGATTTTTGTTTTGAAGATTTGGCGGCATTATCTATATGGGGAGACGTGTAGGATTTTCACGGACATACATCCTATCATGCATCTAATGCACAAACAAAAATTAGATTTTATTTACTGTAACTATTGTATTTTTCAACTCTTTGAAAACATGGTTCTTTTTATATGCCATAACTTAAGTTATTAAATATGTTAAATTAATTAAGATAATCATATTACCCTAATTAGAACCATATTCGGAAATTTTCCATTTTAAAAACTATTTCAAATTTGGAAACTTTTTTACTACACATATAAGTTTCTTGAAAATGCTACTTAGCTTATTTTGTTTTCAATTATTAATCTCATTAATAATCAATTACTAAATTTAATTATTTAATCTCATTAGTTAATTAAATAAGTCTTAATTTCGGCAATTACTTGATTTTATATTAATTTCAAGTTGAAAAGTAAAATGGCCTAAAAACTAGGTCAAACCTAGTGCCCTATTATGGGCTATTTGGCCTGTTTAGCAAATTCAATGGGCCAAACTAGTTTTGGCCCATTCCATCCCTTAAACACTTTAATTAAACTTGCAAATAATCAATATTATGAATTCAAGTTAGCTAATTAGGCCCATATATATATATGCTAATTGGGCCAACCAACTTATTGCTAACTTAAAGCATAAATTTGAAATTTATTTGGCTTGGCACTCTAAATATTAGCTATATGAATCAATTTTATTAAGCATCAAATTTAATGACTTTAAATTATGAAAATGCCTTTTAATATCTCATATTAATTTGTGTTAATCTTTTGGAAGTAAAACAAGACCATTTAGTCCAAATATACCCTAACCTAATTCGGCTTACCAAGAAACCCTAGGTAGCTGAATTGGGCTTGTAACACCCCCAATACCCCCTAGGAGGATAAGAGAGTATACACTACATATCACGCAATTCGGGTCATGAGAGATTACAGGCACTCGCATAACTTAATCAAATTTACTATTGTAAACACTAGTTTCTTTTATCTTTACATAATCACTTTTTTTTACATACATTTAACATTTTGTTACAAAATATCACAATAACATAGCTTTTACAACCTACACTAGACTCCTTTTCTAATCTTGTGTTGGCCTTGCTTCAAACGATCAACCCTAGACCCAACTGCAACTCCAGTACCTACATGGATTGAAAACCCATGCTGAGCAATGGCTCTGTGGGCAACATATAAAGCAAGCTGACTTCTAAATGAAGTTGTAAAAGAAAATGATAAAGTCAAGCATAATAAAATAAATATATCTCATAACAATTAAGTAGTCAATCATGTTCACTTTATTATTTTATTAAACCTGCATTCACTAAACATAGATGCTATACTTAACATTGTCATGCTTTTACAAATGCATCTCACAACTATTAAGACATCCACTCGTGATCACTTCACTTCATTATTAAACATACATTAACCTTAACATGCACTCATATATTAAACAATCTACTAATTCATATCATTTCACTAGCATGCATGTACAATTTTAATAACACTGAAACTCTTATATTGCCTGAATCCTCTTTAGGAGAGGATAATGGGAACATGGATACCAAAGATGGTATTAAACACTAGGTACTGATTAAATAGTACCAACCACTAAAGACACTTACAATGGATACCGAAAAGGCATGAAAACACTGGACACATATGCGGTGTCAACATTAGCAACTGGAAACACTATCCCTTATAGGCATGCCTATATATCCACAACTATGTACAATTCAGGCGCACCTGTGACACGCGCCGAATCGGAAAGGCCCTCTTGAGGCCTACTTTTAAGGCTTGAGGGATTGGTTTGCATCATTTGATCTTGGGTAACATGAGACATTTTGGAATCCCCACCCAATAGGACATTGGGAAAGGTCATCTAGTCCCATGAAACCTTTAGGCACCTTTGAGGTATTTTGGAGTTGCCACCTAATTTACAAGAAATTGGGAAAAGGTCATCTAACCTCGGGGTCTTATACTAGAGAAGATGTCTAGAACTTCACTCTTATTTATGCCTTGGTTAATTATAAATGAGTTTTTAATGATTAAAATTCCATCTCTCTTCTCACGCTTAATGCAATTTATTTAAAGGCGCAATTCAATTATCGAGAAAAGCGGTAAATAAAGCGATAAATAAAGCGATAAACACACAAAACACATCATTACAAAATAGAAATTGGGACAAATACAATCCCCAAATGAAAAGAAAAACTAAATAAGATTGCCCTAAAAATAGTTAATTACAAGGGCCCACAAGATATATAATATAACTCTAAACAATTAAGCAAAATTAAACAAAAGATGAGACATGTATAAATCGGGATATTTATACGGTATAGGAACATTGGTTCCTTCATGCTCACTTAAGGAGGGATCGAAGAGTTATTTTGACTATTGGCTTGAAAACCGAGATGAGTGATCCCATTTTTAGAAAGTTTAACTCTTCGTTTTAATTCATGACATTTTGCATTTCTTGGCAAAAATCGAGGACATCGGTTCCAATTTATTAGTAAAAATCCCAATTTAGTTATGAAAATATTTTCGTGATTTTTTATCCTACACGCATATCAAATAAAACTATTTTATAAACAAAAACAATCACATAAATAAAAGGGTTGGTAAGGTCTCACCAAAGCGATGCGGTTTTCTACGCGCCGTGACCTCTCCGTTCGGTCACGACGATGCTCAAACAAGCAAACGTCACATTTTACCCACATAACAACGATAACAATAGAAAAATTAGTAAAAATTTTAAAATTAACCATATAAATGTAAAGACGAGAAATATAAAACATGGTTAACATGCATGTTTGAGTACATTAATTTAACACGCAAAAGACTACATGCAAAGGGAATTAAAGAACTAGTCATGCAAGCATAATAATAACAATAATAATAATTGCGACAATAAATATAATAACACTAACAGTAATAACAGTAACATCAATAACAATATTACAATAATGGCAATAGTAATAATAACAATAGTGACAATAACAATGGCAACAATGATGATAATAATAATAACAAGACAAACGTTAGTAATAATAAGAATAATAATAATAACAACAACAACAACAACAACAACAACAACAACAACAACAACAACAACAATAATAATAATAATAATAATAATAATAATAATAATAATAATAATAATAATAATAATAATAATGATGATAATAATAGTAATAATAATGATCATGATAATAGGAATAATAAAAGTAGATAACAACAGTAATAATAATGTTAACATGTAAGAACAGTAACATTAAGAATAAAAATGAGGATAAATGATAATCAAAATGGTAATAATAATCACAACAATGAAGATAACTTTAACAACAATGATAACAGTATTTAACAACGATAATGACAAATGAGATGAGATGAGATGATGAAAATGGGTCCAAGAATCTTTACCCTCAGATTTGATGATATTAGAAACAAGATGTTTCGATCCAACTCCCTTTGTCAAGGTTCAAAAATCGATTCGAGATAACTCAAAAACTCAAAAAAACTCAAACGAAAACAAATGATTTTTTGATTTTGTTGTTTGATAATAAACTCAAGGTAAGGGAATGGATTTCCCTATCTCAAGCTAAGCTCAAACTCAAAATATTTTTCTGGGTTTAAGAAAATCAAAAGAAGAGATCTGCTAAAAAACTGAAAGATTCCTTCTCTCCAGAACACTCACTTTTTTTCTTTCTTCCTCAGCTCTCTTTTTCTCTCTTTTTTTTCTGTCCAAAAAGTCCCACCACTATCAAATGAAAATTTTCTCTTCTTTATTTTCCCTTTCTTCCCAAAAGGGGAAAGGACAAAACCCCCTTTCCATTGCTCTTCCCCCAAAAATCCCTACAAACTGAAAAAAACGGTCTTTAAAATCTGTCAAAAACCAAATTTTGCAGGTGGGAAAGGGACAGGAGGGAGACTGCCCGCAAGTGGGTGGCTGCACGTCGCGTACCCAGGTGCGAAGAGATTTTGTGCCTGAGGTGGCCACCTTCCTGCTACTACGAAAATGAAAGTGTCTTTTCTAGCCACCATCCAGACTACGGAGGGATTGTCATCCTTCTGTGTTGTGCCGAGTCTGCCTCGGACTCGCAAGGTTCGGAGTTGTTTTATAGCATAGCCTCAGCTACCCTGTAACACCCTTATACCCTATACGAACACTACTGACTTAGCTATACTGTGTGATTACCATGATTGAATATAGGTTAACCTTCACTGGTTTCGGATTATGGCTAATTTTAATTTTTTTTTTTTTGTACACTTGTTATTAAACTGACTTTACAGTTTATTTCACTTAATAATATCACTTAACAAATTCACTTCACTTACACTTCATTTAATAAATTTTACTTAACACATAATCGTCGATTGAACTATAATTGTCTAATGTTACTATTCATTTGGTATAAATTTCGGCAGTATAACGGCTTGTTTTTCTTACTACCCAAGCCTTCACTTTTCAAAAACCATAGCCCTGGCAAGGGCACAACAGATATAATATTCAATCCACATCATTCCCAATCTCAAACATCCATCAAGATAAATATAACATCCACATAGATAAATTACATACATCTAAGACAATACCAGTCTCAAGTTACCAAAATAAAGTATATACATGCCATTAAAATTCCATAACTATTACAAAAATATAAACTTGTATCCTTTCCTTCTAGTTGCTCCAAAATGACTGAAGTATGCTTTGCTCCAACCTAATGCATACTTACACGTAGTCAAAAACAACTACGTGCTGCTGAGCATTAGAATGCCTAGTGGTTGTTACCAATCCATAAATTTCCTACTTAAATTATTTACTAATTATAATACATTTTATTCCTACACTTAATATTTATTTATATTTAGTCACTAAATAATCTCATTAAATTCACATTATCAATTATTAACTCACTTTATAAACAATTTCCATAATTACTCCATTAATTATAATTATTTACACTTATGTCCTTAATCTTTTCAATTAATTCCATTTACATCCTTAACTTTTCCATTAATTACATCTATGTCCCATCTTTTACATTAATTACATTCGTGTCCCCACTTTTGCCATAATACCATCCATATCCCTTCTTTTTCACTAATTCCCTTTTTGTCCTTATTTTCCACTTAATTACCATTTTACCCTTATTTATTTTTCCAATTTACACTTTTATCCTTATTTACTTATTTTAATTACTATTTTACCCTTTTTCACTTATATTCCACTTTTAACCTTATAATTTTACCAAATTACACTTAGGTCCTTATTTTATCACTCTTCTACTAATTTACCATTTTAACCTCATACTTGCCAAAATTACGATTTTACCCTTACACTTACACTTTTTACCTAACTTTCTCACTTTTTACCAACTTTTTATAAAATTACCTTTTTACCCCTAAACTTCCTATTTATTCCATTTTAGTCCCGTTTTCACTCATTTTTATAATTATCACTATTTTAACCATTTTTATTACATAATTACTATTATGCCCCTAGTATGGACCCGGTAGAAAATCTACTGACTGGATATGCAGAACGTGGATCCCACAGATCCACTACTCTATGAAATGATCACAATAGGACCATTTTTCACTATACTGCACTACACTGGTCACTGTTATACATTATACATTGTGATAAGCCGTCACTGGCCTATCAATATCGAGTCGCCATGACTCGTACCGTGGTGTGGAATCTCTATGGCTAACCAATTATATCCTGGACTAGATTTCACTACCAGATAACTACTAAGGGCAATATCTCATTAAAATTCACATAAATGCCACATTATGTCAACATGTACATTTTGGCATACACATCATTTCCACTTATAATTTTACATACACTGACGTTTCTAGACCGGTATTTGGGCCACTACATACCCCCTGAATAAAACAAACACTGTTAGATCAATTTATCATAATAATCATTTTCATCATTCACCTTTCACAAAGGTTCAATTGTTATTATCTCGTTTTCTCATTTTATCATTTATGGTTTTGTCGCCTCGATATATTATTTTTATCTTTGCCATGTCGAAAGTGTGCCCTATGTCTTGGACCCAGAATGATATGGCATTAGGGTCTGTGTCCGATCTTGAGAACCCCCCCCCCCATACTTAAGTGTAGCCAGGAACTCTCTTGTAACCTCTGGGTATGTAAGAAAAGCTGGTGTGAGGAAATCCATCCAGCCCACAGCTGCTAATGACATACGGACTTCCTCCCACATGCCCATATGTTCCAAGAATGCCTGGGACAGAAACTTACTGGACAACTACTATGGGCGACATAATGCCTCAAACTTCCATCTCTGCGCATCGGTCATCCATGCTAGGGATGGAATATCTTTCTGTTACCTATGCGGGCCGCGTCACAGAGGCATCCTAAAAAAGAAGGAAACTTGAACAGTCATTCATTTATTTTTTCTTGAATACTCCATGAATGCTTTGGGGATACTTTTCTGGGTAGCCTTCATCACCAATATTTTCCTGCTCAATTAAAATCCATATACAAGGGTAAGTTATGCACGTGAATGTGCATATGATATGTGAAATGTGAGTGACACCATTTTTTCGAGTGGCCCAGGTGTTGGGACGCAACATCATTCTTTGATAACCTCTATTGATATGGTTCGTGGCCCGGGTTCCCTCCGCGCCGACTTCATAACTCACAATTGGAAGCCTCTGATTATTCTCGGTGCCATTCGTCATTATTTTAAAGGTAGCGCGCCCCTCGTGAATTTTCACGCTAGCTTTTTTTAGTGGAAAATACGTCCCTTTGGGGATTTTCACATGATCCTGTACCTAAATTTTTCCAGGAATGGACCCAACTCGCTCTAGCAGCTTTTATCCATTTATTTTTTTTTAGGACAAGCTGCCTATTTTCAGGTTTTCACCCTGTCCTTTGGACTAACTTTTGCTTATAGAGCCAGTCATGGTTTTCATCTCTAACGGCCTCTTTTTTTCTTTTATGAAGGGTATAGCTGCAAGAAAAGTCGAGGCAACTATCAGAGCCCCCTTCATAGAGTGATCAGCTGCTGCCCATTAAGGCATTTTCTTTCCAAGACTGCGATCGTATTCCTTTGCCTCTCCCGAGGAAGATGTTACTAGATTGGGCGAAGCGACGGATGAGGATATCAGTTTCATTTGCCCTCGATCCCCACTTTTTTTGCTGTGACTCTGGATGGCTCTTCAGGGTGTGTCTCATTGCGCAGGCTCTATGAGGCAACCTTTTATATCGTCGCTGACTGTGCCCAACAGTTCAGATGCAATTCAAGATGTTGTGAGGCCGCTCCTATCCTTTCCAAATGATGTCTTATCTTCGAATTCCACCTCCAAGTACCACGGCCTCTGAACCCAGTTTCCTGTAAAGGTTGTTATACAACTAATCGGAGATTGTCCCTTTACTTCTGATCTTGGTCCGCCTCGGGACCCGGTGTCTATAGTAGGGTAGAGACTTTATTCACTAATTTACTACATATATTCATAATTCTGTATAATAAGTATATGATGAGAATTGTGCTTAAATGATAAGAATAGTGATTGATTCATGTATTGAAATGATAAAAAAGTGAATGAAATGTAAAAGTATGTGAAATTGTTAAAATGTGAAAAGTGAATTTAAAAGATAATTGAGAAAGTATTGCCCTTAGTAGTGTCTGGCGGTCTAAATCTAGTTCAGGATATATTTGGCTAGCCATAGGGATACCCATACTGCGGCACAAGTCATGACGACTTGCTTTACTATGGAAGATTCGCGATGGTCTCCCATAGTGCATTGTTATATGTTACATGTTATATGTTACAAGTTATATGTTATATGAAAGTGATGGAGTGGTCTTTCGGGGTCATTCCTCAGTACAGTGCAGTGGAGCTATGGGATCTACGTCCTGTATATCTAGTCTGCAGATTTTTTACCAGGATTGCACTAGGGCATAATTGTAAAAATGGCATAAAAATGGAAAAAGTATAGTAAAAATAAAAATTTGTATAAAAAAGGACTTAAATGAAAGGAAATGAAAAGTTTAGGATGAAAAAGGTAATTTACCCAAATAATAAGTTAAATGAGTAAGAATGGTAAAATTGATATGAAAATGTGAAAAGCGAAGTGAAAACAATAATTTGAATGAAAAAGAACTTACATGAAAGAAGATAAAAAGTTCAAGGACTAAAATGTAATTTACCACAAAAATAATTAGTTGGAAGACTAATTGATAAATTATAAGCTAAGAAGTGAATAAATGTGGAAATTTAGCTAATTAATGGCAAAATTGTAAATGAACGGTAATAGAAGGACAAAGTTATAATTTGATAAAAGTTTAGGGGCAAAACAATAATTATGTGTGAAAGTAAGTAATAAGTGATATGTAAGAGAAAAATGAAGTTTAAAACGACAGTTATGTAAAGAGTGCAAAGTTTAGAGACAAAAATGTAATTTGACATAAAAATGTTAATTTAAGAATTAATATGTAATTCGTAAGTCAAATGAATGATTAATGGATCTAATTGCAATGTAACGGCTTAATAGGGATTAATATGCAAAATAGACATTAAAGTAAGAAATAGAGGACTAAACTGTAATTTTATAAAGGAGTAGTGAATTCACTAGTGCAAATTGTAGAACTAGTGGCAAATTTGTAAAGAAAATGAATCAAAGGGTATTTTAGTAATTTATTGAAAAATTGAGGATCAAAGAGTAACTTGATGAATGAATATTGAATTAATAGCATTAATTGAATAAGTAATGGCATTATGGTAAATAATTGAAAGTAAATGGCATAATTATAATGTAATGGACTTTAAAGGACTTTTTGGTAATTAAGTTACCTTAGGGGAAAAAATGTAAATTGTCACTGATTTAAAAGTAAATAATGTAATTGTAATAGGAAATGAAGATTTAAAAAGGAAATAAGTGACTAAATTATTAAATCAAATAAAGTAAGATAATTTATTGAAAAACATAAAAAATCAAATAGATATGGAAATTGTGTCAAATGTGGTAAAGAAATGTTATCACATGTGATACTAAAATGAACTGAACTGAATTGAAGTCGATGGTGAAGGAATGAAGTGAAGGTATTAAAGTAAATGTATTATACAAGTAAAATGTATTATAGTGTAAAATGTATTAATTAAAGTAAAGGAAGTGAAAGGTATAAAACGCAAAGATTTAAAAGTAAAGGAATAGAATGGTTATGTTATAAGAAATGGGGTTAGAGTGCAAATAAGAAGAAGAGAACTTAGATAATAAGATAAGATAAGTGAAAAATGTTAAAATAAGGGTAATAAGTCAAAGGGTAAGTGTAGACACCGGGTCCCGAGTAGCCTTGATCAGAATTACCGAATGATGAAATTAAGTGTACCGATTTATAGGCAAAAAGAATGAAAGTCGGAAGTGATAATTTCCTTGTCGTTTGATTTGTTAGGAATAAATAAAAATGTATTTTAAAAATATTTTTAAAAATGTTTTAAAAATTATTTTTGAGTAAAAAAAGTGAGTTTTTAATTTTTTGTGTTTTATAGAAAATTTGAAAAAAAAAAAAAAAACTTTTCCGCACAAATGTCGGGCTGCGGCAGCGCTGGGCGCGCGCCACAGCACCCTGGTGCGCTCGCTCGCGTTCAAGATGTGCGCGAGCGGCGCGCTGGTTGTCGCCTGCGCGCGCGGGCGATATTTTCTTCATTTTTGGCCATATTTTCTTCATTTTTAATGCTTTTTAACTCATTTTTTTTTGCATAATTTAATTCTAAATGCTTTTTATCTTCCAACCCATAAAATTCAGTGGTTTTTTTTAGTTATTGGAATTAAATCAATTTAATTTATTAATTAAAAAATTCTGAATTTTGGGGTTATAAAAAGGATTTTTTAAAAGAATTTTGAGGGGGATTTTCTTTAGAAAATTATTTTTTTTCTTCTTCTTTCTTCTCTCAAACAAATTCTCTCAATTAATCTTGAGACAAAAAATAACAATTTTTGTTCTTGGGAATTTTTATCCTTTTTATCAAACAATTTTTACTTTGAGACAAATAAATCAATTATTTGTTCTTGAGTAAAAATCCATTTTCAATATTTTATTTTTTCTAATTTTATTCTTACAAATTAAGACAAGGAATTGGATCTTACCTTCATTTCATCAAGATAAATTTTGAGGGTAAACATTCTTGGCTCAATTTCTTAATTTAATTTTTTTTGTTTCCAATTAATTAGCTAACATGTAAATTCTTTTAGTTCTATCATTTTCTTCTTATTTTCTTATTCTTTTGTTTTTATTTAATTAATTATCATGTGAATTATTTTAGATCTATTATTTAATTGTTCATATTTCTTATTTTTTTATTTAATTGTTCATATTAATATTTCTTTTTCTTATTTCTCATTTAATTGTTCATGTTCATATTATTGTCATCATTTTTTGTTCATATATATTATTAGTATTATCATTTAACATGTTTTAGCATAATTGGCTTATCTTATTTTCATTTTATTCTTCGTCCATATTTAATTGGATTGTTCATCTTCTTTGATGTTATTATTATTATTATTGCTATTATTATTATTATTGTTATTACTATTATTATTATTATTATTATATTTGATTTTTCATATTCTTTGTTATTATTGTGTTATTATTATTATTGTAGTTATTACCATCATTAGTATTATTATTATTATCCTTATTCTTGTTTAATTTTATTACTATTATTATTTATGTTTTATACATGCTGAAATTTATATGTATTATACTTTTTATGCATGATTGGATATTATTTTATCCTTTTATGCATGTTAAATTTTATTAGCACTATTTTATGTTTTTTTAGCATGTTGAATTTATAAATTTGTTAAATTGCATATTTTTATTATGTCATTTTAATTGGCTCGTCATGCATGATGCAATTTTGTTTGCTTTAATTTAATTGCTTTAATGTTATATATTTAATTCATTTTTTATACTAACTTCATTTTTATTTGTTTTTTTTTTATTTTTCAATACTTATTTTTCATATGTGATACTTATTTTTCATATGTGAGTTTTTGTCAAGTGGGAGCCCATGGAGATTTGAAGATCCATTTGGGAGTTGTTTATTATTTTTTGTTGCTTTTTATTATTTTGGATTAATTTATTTTATCGTGTAATTTGTAATAAACTTTATTTTTATGCACGTTAATTAAAAAACCATAAAAATATTTCTACTAAATGGGACCAATGTCCTAACTTTTTTCATCCAAAATAAGTGTCACTTTAAAATTGTTTTCTTTAATTATGCATGAGAGGACCAATGTCCTCATTTTTAATAAATAGTCCGATTTATGTATGAATTGTATTTTATTTACAAATGGGGGTTGTATTCCGCCCCTAGTTTTGTTGTAATTTATTTTCATGCGCTTTCATTTACTTTATTTATCGCTTTTATTATATGATTGATATGTGCTTAAATAAATTGCATTAAAATTGAATGAGAAATGGGATGAAACGCTAAATTCAAAACTTGATTATAAACTTAGCCAAGGTATGAATAAATGGGAAGTCCCGAACCTGTCTCTGGTCTTTGGGCTCAACGAGGCGAGAGACCCATTTCGATGGGATCTCCAAGACACCTCTTGTGTCCCGTAAAAAGGCTTTAACTTGCATAGTCCTAGGCTCCACGAGGCGAGAGGGCCCTCCTAATGTTCTATTAGGATGGGACCTCCAAAACCCCTCTGGCTTGCCCAAAATGGACATAGCAGTGCCGTCTTAGGCTCACTGAGGCGAGACGACCTTTCACAATGTTCTATTGGGTGGCGACTCCAAGAAACCTCCTTGTTGCCCAAAATGGACGCACCTGTAAGTTCTTACAAGTTTTAATGAACCTCTCCCGATCGCCCTAAAAGCGGGCCTTCGAGGGCCACGGGGTTCGGCGCATATCACAGTAAGTTAAAGGGCCAAAGTGAATATGTAACAAGCAAGATAATATGCTAAGAGTGAAAAATAGGAAATAGTGTCAAATTGTAATTAAAGTAAAATGAAGAGTAAATTCGAAAATGTAAGTAAAATAAGGGACTAAATAGTAATGGGACATTGTTTAGTCTAAAAGTGAGGACTAAAGTGATGTGCATATATGTGTGTGCCTAAGTTATAATTGGAAATTTTTAGATTCGTAATGATCACTAAGCATATTTAATGCTTAGCACATAGTTTATTTGACTGCATGTAGGTACGGAGTGAGGCATTTGAGGAGCAGGCGTGCTATCAGCTTCGAGATCAGATTGGACCTTTGGATTGAAGTTAAAAATAGTACGTTTGTTATTATTAGTGGCATGTATATGTAAGATTTTAGCATTGAGTATGTACTATGTATTATGTACATGATAGATTGTTATTGAATAATGTGATACGATAAATCTGATGAGTGGTCCAGATTGAATGCGACATATGTAGTGTATGGAAGTGATAAGGGTGCTACAATTTATTGGTATCAAAGCAGGTTTAGGCGATTCTAAGATCGGAGTGGGATTAAGTGATTGGATTCATTTCATATACATACCAATTAAGGAAAAAGATTTGCACAGTGTACAGTTACACCAGGATATTTAGTAAGAAATCCTGGAGGTTATAGTGTTATCGTGAACATAATGTATAGAAATTGTCCCATCAGTGCACAAGGATGTGTTTTCTTAGTCAATTGGATTGAACTCTCTTTCCGTGTATTTGATATTATTTTAAAGGATGGATTGAGAATGACATTAGGATCGTGATTATATTAAAATACAAACGATCTGTAACTTAAATTTTAGAGTTCTTTCTTTGGATAAGGGAACTAAAGCTAGTGTATTTCATCCACATCCTAAATGAGATAATAGGATGAATAGATATATAATGACATTAGTAGGAATGATTTGCACTGTGTGAAGATACAAAGAAGCACATTGTGATAATGACAGTTGATGCTGATTTGAATGAGATGAGTTGCTATTTGGATAGCAACTTTGATGGCTTCCCAAATAGGCTACCATTGTCTCTGGACAATAACATTTGGGAACAAGAAAAAAAAAATCTTTAACTATTATTTGACTTTGGTAAATTTCGTGAACAAATTTTTTTTGTAGGGTAGAATTGTAATGGGCCCGATACCGAGCTAGCCATGAATAGTATTTTTCAATACTGAATAATGCTTCCAAGGCAAAAAGTACACCTGAAGGTGAAAAATATTTTATTTGACTGTCGAAAAATATAAGTTACGATGAGTTTGAGATTAAAATTTGGAGTGGATCTGAGGTCAAATGGGTCCTCAAAACTCAAAAATAAGAAAAAGTCACAGCTCCAGTGTGAATAGTAACTAGGTTGACTGAGCGTTTGACCGGACCGTAAAATATGCTACGGACCTCAGAAAAATAATTTAAAAATAAGCACGTATTCTTATTGATGAGTAGAATCATATCGTAGTGAAAAATTAATTTTATGGTGACACTGAAAAATTGGATTATCGGACTGAGGAATAGTTTTCGATTGACCAAAAAATATTCTTGGAGTCTAATAAGTATATGTTAAGAATTATGGAGTCATTTTTAGGAGGAATTAAACTTAGAAAGTAAGGAGAAAGATACGATTTTGGTTTAAATAGTACTCGGATTGACCGGAGGTTTGACCGAAGCTTTAAAAATAGTAAATGATTTTCAAAATTGATTAAGGACTCTAAATGATATTTAGGATTTTTTGGTAGTGAAAAGGAAATTTTTCGAGAACACTGAAAATTTGCTAATTGGACCAGTATGATTGAACCGGACCAAAAACGGACTCTGATTGAATTAAAATTTTGTGTACAGCCTAGTTTTCACATGTTATGGAATCAAATTCGAAATGAATTGGAATTGGGAAGTGAGAAGACCATAGAAAATTGCATAATGGGCTTAAAAGTGCAATTTGGGATTTATAGATTGGACCATTGGTTGGACCAAGGTTGAACCATTTTGGTGCACTATAAAAGCAATTAGATGGCAGATTTATAAATGGATAATCCTTATCTCCAAGCACTATCAATTATTTCACCCTCCTATGTTCAATTCTTGTTTAAATGGTCTAACCATGCATATTTAATAAGTATTCATTAAAATTTAGAACTAAACATCCCAGCCTATGGTTCAACCATATTGATATTCAACACATTATGGACTTTTTTTTTCTATATGTTATAATTAACATCTAAAACCGTAAATTTAACAATTATCCACTTATTACATACATGTTTTATATTATATTCAATAGTTACATATGTATATAGACCTATAATTGAATCATGAAAAAAGAATTACGATGAAATAGTATTTGGTATAAAATATAGAAGTTAAAAGTTATATTTTGTACATCAAAATTTATTAAGACTTATATAGAATTAATCGTGCTATATTGGATAAGTATCTTGTATGCATAGTTTACAAGTAATGTGGCTTAATTTCGGATATAGGCGCTTGATTATATATATATTTTGTAAATTATTAATTGTTTGCTTGTGTTGGTTAAATTAATGTATGAAATGTTGCAATAATGATGAAATAAAGTTGATGGATGAATGTAAACTTGATATATGTGTATGAATACTACTAGGTGATAATTAATGGTTTTAGTTTAAGATGTTAAGCACTTAAATGTATGTTTAATTTGAAGTATATTTTTTAATATATGTTTTGTATAAGTAAATTTGGTAGTCACCACTAAACGTAAAGCTTAGCGCGTGGTTTACCCTTGTATAAGTCAAAAGGTAGAAGTTAAGTGATAAACATAAGTGTTCAAAAAGATTAATGTTGTTTGGGAGTCATGATAAGAAGGCAATAATGATGAAATTTTTGGGAATGGATAACTTTAATTCCATTTCTCGATGGCATGTACACTACATAGATAGTTAGAATCCATTATAATGAAGAATTTGTGTCAAAAAATTGTTTTAAAAGTTGATAGTTTTTGATGTATTAATATTATTTCTTTGTATTTTGTAAATTTGAAATAAGTACCGAGAGTTGATGATATATGTAAATTATGTTATATAATGTGTATGGTTGGATCTAAAATGGAGGATGGGAAAACTTGTGTTGGAGTTTAAATTGGAGTAGGGTGAATGAATGTATGATTTTTAGAAGTGTAAAGAACTTTTGTTTACAGGAGGATAGACAATATTATAAAGGAAATTCTGTTGAAATTTTGGTAGAATTGAATAGCACATTTGGAGTAATTTATGATTCTAAGAATAGGTAAGATTATGATGATATTAATTATATTATATATACATTAATCGACTGTTGTGCCCATAATAGGCTGTGGTTATTTGATTTGCAGGACTAAATAACTAGTAAATTAAGACAATTATAAGTCAATTGGCAAATGAAATGCAAAGGATTATTAGGTAAATGAGGTTAGTAACTGGTAAGCAATATAGGTTAAAACTAAGAAAGTATGTCAAGAAGCAAGCAAAAATCATAAAATTTCTCCTTTTGGCAATAAGCTAATATTAGATATACTTCAGTGAACCAAGGTAATCACTTAACCAAGATAGACCAACAGTCGTACGTATAGTATGGTGATATAAGGGTGTCACAATTCGTCTAGGGTACATTTTAGGTCATTACAACTCTCTCCCCCTTAAAATAATTTCGTCCTCGAAATTCACCACGTCTTATGCCCATACACTGCACACCATTTCAATTGTCTTTTCTACACTTTAATTATATACGTTCACATAGAATATGCATTCCAAATACTTTATTCACATCTATATACTTTACTTTTCATGTCACTTACTTCTCTTCTTATCTCTGCACAAGCTCTATTATTCTCAATACATACTCTATCATCTTCATTTCTAGACATTCAAACTTTATCCAAAACAGAACAGTAATGTAACACCCTTTATCCGTACATAGCAAACCGTATAATAGCATAGCCAGTATACAACGACGAGTGAAGGATGCCACAAGACAAAACATAATTGAAGCAATAACAAATAACGAAAAGCAGAATTGTAAAATTCTTTTCAAACCAAAATACTTTCACGTACATCACTGGTGAGTTACCTCACACTAATCATATTACATACAAATCATTTACTATAGAAACAGTAGCTGATTACATTATTAATAAAAATTACAAAATCTATTTGAAATACTCCTACAGACTCGTTGGCCTTGACTGCTGTGGAATGTTCCTGGCAACACTTTTGTTTCCAAACCTCTACGGATGAAACACCCGTGCTAAGCTTAAAACTTAGTGGGGAACAAATATGAAATAGACGACCACTCACATTAGTCATTAATAGAACATACAAATGATTGCATATAATCATTTACATTTATAATACGTAAACACTTAAGAATATACCATAATCACACACATACATTTATACATTTGAACACTCTTTCTTGTTTACTTAATAAAGTAGACATTTATGCTAATACGCATAGGGAGCACACACACAATCATGTTCATTTAATGTCAAGTATCATGTTATTCACACATTACATAGACTATTTAACTTAATTTATAAACCATGTTAAAGATATAGTGACCAAACATTTATATAATTTATTTACAAAAACCATCTGGAAATAGGAAACACCCATTAAAGTCTAACTCACATACAACAAATCACATAAACATTTAAGGTCTAAACATACAAATACCTTTAATTATTACTTCACATTTTGTATTATACATTTATCATTCTTTTGTTCATTTGTTGCTTGCATTCCCAAGGTGGTGGATAATGAGATACAGAACAAAACGTATAGGTACCCGAAGGTACACATATGTCTGTAATATGGGGGATCTACCGCGATCCATAAACATATATGGATCCAATTCAGGATCTAAAAACACATAAGGAACCCAAATGGGATCCAGTCTTGATCCAAATGGCCATCAAGACACGTAGGCTACAGCACTCAGAGGTCCCTATAGGCCCCTATAGGCATGCCTATCTATCCATGACTCGATCAAAGCAGGCTTATACTCACATTTATGTATTATTCTCATTACTAATATTCTCATCATATTTACATTTATTTACATGATCATATAATGATCATATACACTTGTAAAATCCATAACAAATTCTCATACCATTTCTATACATCTCTATTTGACGCACTTGTATAATCATATTAGATATCATTATAATTACGTTTATATTCTTATTAACAATGTTGGCATCACAAACACATTTTTCATACTTATATAAATCAATTATATATAAACTCACCTTTTACCATTCATCAAATATGTACTCATATATCGTCGTACAAATATGTTCGCATGCTCACATAAGATGACTTAATTCATATATAACAATTTATCATTAAACATATTCACCTATCAAATATAGACACATCATAACTCATTCCTTATGTCTCATACTAAATTCAAACAATTGCGACATATATTTCAATACTTACACCATCTCATTTTAATGTTACATAGTATACCTTTCATGTAACATTTACATATAATATTTTCGTATTAATTATTCTCTTTTAATTACCTTCCAAAAATTAATCACTCAATCACCCATTAAATTGGTCAAAATATGCATTGGATAAGTTCCAGAAAGTTATGGGGAAGTTTAGGTTCAATTTGGAATCAAAACAAACCATATAAACAAAATAAGGGTGACCGACGGCCGTCCCTACATGATCAAAGGGCGACCACGGACAGACTGGCAATGGCAGATGAATGGGTATAACAAGGGGCCATTATGCTTAACCGATGACTTGACTGCGAATGACGGGTGTCCTTTCATGATCGACGAGCAGTAATGGACAGACGGGCATGACCGTAATGGACGGACACAACGAACGGCTATCCTCGCATGACCGATGGGCTTGACTCTCGATCGACGGGCGTCACCCATCACAGATGGGCGCCTTGGGCAATTAGGCTTACCAAAGTAACTTCTCCCTAAACAAAACAGTATTCAATCCTATTTTGTTCAGTCCGAAAAACTAAGCAAAACCATTTTTAACCAAAATGGTCTTCTTAGAAAATGAACCCCAAGATGTTAACTTTCTAATGGCATAAAGTTCAAGTAATTTGGAGCCGTAACCTAGGAGATATAATATCAGAAAAACAAATTGCTCTAAAGATGCACCTGACGAAAAAAGGCTACTGTTTCGAATCATTTTGAGGCCGTTAGAGTTAGAAATAAATTATTACTATTTTTGAGAAATTTATAGGCACAGATGTTATGGTTCAAATTCCTCTGGTATCACCAAATTTTGAGATCCCAAACTCAATTTACTGCCCAAAAACTAGACTGAGGTCAGTTTACACCTTGGAAAGAATTAGTCCCAATCACCCGGTCAAAATAGAAACCCTTCTATTTTGGCTACTTTTGAAGGTCTTAAATCTGGAATTAGCTCATGATCATTTCTAGGAATTTTGTAGGTATGGAAGTCATGGTTCTAAAGGAACTAGAATCATTTAATTTTGAGTTCTCAAACTCCTCTTATGCCCAAAATAGTCCCCAAATGTTAGACAAAACAAAAACAGAATTTCCCTTTTCCATTTCATCTACCAAAATTAATCACTTCCACAATATCATTCAACACAACTCAAATCAAATTCCCATATATCATCATCCATACACTTATACAATTACAAAAATTAACAAAAATTGTACAAAAACACCTAAAATTTCCAAACCTCATTTGATGACTCCTTCATCTTTACTTTTGCTTCCTTTCTTATTCTCCTCTCCTTTTTTTTTTTTTAATCCAATAGCTTCTCCTTCTATGTACACATCAATTTAATTAATACATAAACAAACCACAATCTTACTAACTCCCATGAACTAAACATGAAGAAGAAGAAAACTTAATATTTTCTTACCTTAATAAACTTACAAGTGCACTAAAACCCTTTCTTCACACATAGCTTCCTTAGAGCAAGTTTTTGGGTGAATGGAAAGAGAAATTTTTGGTAGGAAGAAGGAAGAAGATGGTTGCCCTTTTTCTCCCTCTTATGGCTGGCCAAATCCACCCAAATAAGCCAAGCAAAATTACTTTTTATTCTGAACCAAACTTTCCTCTCATCCTTATCCATGAGTGCAACATGTCCAACTCTTATTGGTGCACTTTAGATTTTTATGTTAACTTCCTAAATTAATCCTTCCTCTTTTGTTCTTTCATATATTCGCCTATTAATTAATCCTTCTTCATACATTGGTCTACACACTTGCTTAATTCCTTCAATTTAGTCTATAAATATAAAATAACCAAATTACTCTTAACCTTTTTACTTAATACCGATCACCTCCTTTACTACCCTTAATAATTTTAATTACCCGATGATACACTTTCAGTCGGAAAATTAATTCTCTTGATATAATACAAATCATACTTAACAAATTTTAACTCACCATACTTATCGAAACTTTCCATTTATTGACAATCACGTCATCCATTTCATTTTACTACTTTAATAAACTCATTTTACACTTAGCTTATTTATTAACTTTATTTTGTTCATTTCATACCAGGTAGCTCTTTTCTTGCCTTAAAGTCCATAAATATCCAGTTACTAACTTATCTCTAACTTTTCAATTAATACCGAAAGCATTCTCAACTACACTTAACCATTTCAATTAACCAACTTCATATTTCAATCACTTTTATACTCCAAACACATACGAATCTGACTAGGTTATATCCTGGGTCATTATAGGTAACATCTAAATTAGGCCAACACAAGTACTTTACAAACTCTTTCTAAACACTTGTTGTCCAGAATTGCCTCAGCGTATGGTTTAATACCACTAAATGTAACACCCCAATACCCCCTAGGAAGATAAGGGAGACTACACAACAGATCGCGCAATTCGGGTCATGAGAGATTATAAGCACCCGTATAACTTAATCAAATTCACTATTGTAAACACTAGTTTCTTTTATCTTTATATAATCACTTTTTTCACATACATTTAACATTTTGTTACAAAATATCACAATAACATAGCTTTTACAACCTACACTTGACTCCTCTTCTAATCTTGTGTTGGCCTCGCTCCAAACAGTCAACCCTGGACTCAATTGCATCTCCAGTACCTACACGGATTGAAAACCTATGCTAAGCAATGGCTTAGTAGGAAATATGTAAAGCAAGCTGACTTTTAAACAAAGTTCTAAAAGCAAATGATAAAGTCAAGCATAATAAAATAAATATATCTCATAGCAATTAAGTAGTCAATCATGTTCACTTTATTATTTTATTAAACCTGCATACACTAAACAGAGATGTTATAATTAACATTGTCATGCTTTTACAAATGCATCTCATAACTATTAAGACATTTGCTCCTGATCACTTCACTTCATTATTAAACATACATTAATCTTAACATGCACTCGTATATTAAACAATCTGCTAATTCATAATCATTTCACTAAAATGCATGTACAATTTTAAAACTCTAAAACTCTTATATTGCCTGAATCCTCATTACGAGTAAATAATGGGAATATGGATACCAAAGAATCTATCAAACAGTAGGTACCAATTAAGCAATACTAACCACTAAAGACACTTACACTGGATACCAAAAAAGTATCAAAACACTAGTGTGATGCATGCCGGAATTGCGCTTGTTCCCGGAAGGCCCATTTTTAAGGTCCGAGAGGGTTCACGTCTAGATATTGGATAACATGAGATATTTTTGAACCCTACCCAATAGAACATTGGAAAAGTTCATCTAATCCCATGAAACCCTTAGGCAACTTTAACGTATTTTGGAGTCGCCACCCAATTTAAAAAAAATGGAAAAGTTCCTCTAACTTCGGGGGTCTAAACCAGAGAGTACTTTGAAACTTCACTCTTATTAATGCCTTGGTTAAAGTTATAAATGAGTTTTTAACAATTAATTTTTCATCTCTCATCTCACACGGTCATGAATTAAAACTAAAGTGCACGTCAAGCATGAAGAAAAGTGATAAATAAAAACGATAAATAAAATGAAATAAACTACAAAATAAATTACAAGATGAATGGGACAAAATACAATCCCCCAAAAAATGGAAAATAATTTAAAGTCTATGCATAAAGCGGGCTATTTATTCGGAATGGAAACATTGGTTCCCTTATGCACCAAAAAATGAAGAGTTATTTTTGAATTTATTTGAGAAAAATCGAGATAAATGATCCCATTTTGATGAAAAATTAACTCTTCTTTTGAAATGGCATTTTATTGGCTGAAAATTAGTACATTGGTCCTATTTTTATTAAGAAAATCCCAATTTTAATTAATACAAATATTTTTGTAATTTTTTATTAATTGTGCATAACTTTTATTACAAGTCAAACTAAAATAATAAAAGGAAAATAATTGAAATAGCAAAATAATAAGATCAAACCAAAAAGGGTCTTCTAATCTCCTTGATCTCCTCATCCACTCATAAGCAATGTTCAAACAAGAAAAAATGAATATTATAGACAAATAAAACACAAAAGAAAATTAAAGGTTAGTAATAGGTCCAAAATCAAATAAAACACACGAAATAATAAAATAAATAAATATGACAAAATAATGCAAAAAACACACAGCACATAATCATGGCATCAAAAACGAGGTAAAAAGGGAGAAAATGGAAAGCAAACTAAGCATGGAGGTGAGGGGCGGCTGCCTTTAACCTTCTTCCCGCCCTTCACTTACTAATGCTTTTAGCTTAGAAATTTACGTTCAGAATTATAATTCAACTGCAAGAAGAAACGTGATTTAATTTCCTTGTCAATAATCCGCAATAATAGAAATTGAAGAAATAAGAAATCTAAACTTTCTCTCTCTAGAATGAAGCTTTCAAGAACTTATTCAAAAAAAATAATGAAAAAGAATTGAATCTCAAGAACAAAGAATCAATTTCTCTGTCTCAAGAATGATTCTTGATTTCAAAAAAAAAAAAACTCTCCAATCTAGAAAATCCCTTTTTCGAAGAAGAAAAGAAATTGCAAATCCTTCTTCTTTCAAAAGTAGAATCGAAAAAATTAGATGATGCCCCCATTCTTTATCTCTCTAGCTTTCCATTTATACGCATTAAGGAAGAAAACCTAGGTTATTTAGGAGATAAGATTGAATTTCAACCAAAAACTACCTTATTTAAATTTAAAAAACCGAAATTATCCTTGAAATTCTAGAAAAATATGCATTAGAATCCATTTTGAACTCAAAATCCCATTTTGGGAAGAAGAAAATCGAATCTGCAGGTTGCAAGAGAAGACGGGCAGGCACCCCTCTGGCAATGGGGAGGGCTTACGCCCTTGCTCTGCTCAGCGCGAGGGATGCCCCCTCGCATGGCCCACCCCTAAGAGGGGCAGGCACCATGCCAGGACCCTTCTCGCAGCAGGGACGGGCATGAAGGGCGACTACAACTCAAAATATTTTTTTTCGTGAATCAGATGAGGAAACCATCGTTTCTATATCTTTTTGCCTGTGAACAGGCATCAATTTCATCATAGCGTAACCCTGGTCTGGGCTGTCTCGGGAGCTGGTGTCTACACTTGCCCCCAATTTTAGGGTAACTAGTGCATAAGTGCCTAGATAAGCCAAAACTCAGAGAAAGAAAGAAACAGACACGTACCTAAGGTAGCTATCTTTTCGGGATGAATGATGTTATTAGGATAGTTATCGTCAGCTTGTCGACGAGTTAACCCCTTATCTGAGGTAGCCTTGCCGTGATTGTACAAACCCTTGTTGAAGTGGTATTGCCATTTCTCCATTGATATTTACTATACATTATTATACATGTCATGAGAGGCTTTTAGTCAAGCATCATGACTACCCAAATGACATGAATTTCAATGGTTTCCACTTTTACCCTTCCATATCAAGTTTCCATGAAATCACTCCTTTCACCATTCTTCTAATCTCATTAATAAATTGAATATGGATATGTATCAATTCATTTATGAAATTATTTTATTCTCGAACTTTTATCTTTATTCTTAAAATGCCTTTGTGAATCTAATTCACGTGCATTCCACCTTGGTTAAGGTTTTCTGAGCAAAGACGTATATAAATACTTAAGATAGAACTTCCTACACTGGGGTGGTGAATCCTTTATTGATCACTCAACTACCTCGAAGTAGTTCATGCTATACCCAATCTTCAAGCTATGTATACCCTTTCAAAGAGTAAAAGCATAGGAAGAGTAAAAGCATAGGAATCAAAGTATAATACTTGCTACCAGAGATACTTTGGTGATCTCAAATCCAAGGATACTTGCTCAACTCATATGATGAGATACTTCATTGATATAACATAAGTATTCATATGAAGTTTCTCATGATAGGCCTCCAAAGTACTTGTTCTTCTGACAAGGATCCATATGTTAACTTTGATCAACTCAATGATCACAGCTAATGAGAACTACTACTGGAACTATTTAAGAAATATAACATGTGCTAGTATATTCGTATTAACAATGTCCAGTCTTCTTAATACTAAGACTAGGGATAATTTAGGTATTAACACATTTGCATACAATAGGTATCTCATATCATGAATCCTTCATGATTACCTTTGTACTATGTTTGTATACCAAAAACTACATTTTTTAGTTTAAGTCATATGCATGCTAATGTTAATATACAAAAGCACTAAAGAATGTAAAATGCCTTACTATTATTCATAAAGAATGTTTATACATGGATAAAAATCCTATTATACATGGATTCTAGGGCATATCACTAACACTATATCCATTTCCTGAGGAATGTGTAGTATTGTTGGGCTATCCCATCAATACTGATGAATTGATGGTGTTGTCGGGTTCTTCATAACAATCCTTTGGATATCATCCAAGCACTCCAAATTACACCAAGTACCATACCACTTGTGTTACCTTGCTCGAAATTAGTTATGATGAGCCTCATTACTGACATGATTGCTAGTCACAACCCACTCTGACCATAATGGTTGAAGGGCATTATATTTCTAATCCTAATCTAGATGTTGATATAAGAGGACTTGAGCTGCTGCTGAAAATATTGACTCCTAGACATCATGGATGATGTCTTCATGGGTAGGAATCCTTTATTTTTGTAGAAATGTTAATTTGGTTGGATGCCCAAAAGAGGAGAACTTTCACCATTTTGGAGGGATGGCCACTGCTATTGTAGGTAATTATTTTATACTCCTTAATTTTTTTTGTTGGGAATTTTGTATGGTCAAACCAAATATTTTTATCTAATTAGACCACATGTCTCATCTGATCATGCAAAATGGTCTTGTTCAATTAGATGAAATTGACATGTCTAATCAGACAAGGTTGTTTGGTATGTTCAAATGAAACTAAAGTAGCACGATGGGACTTTGTTATTTAAACATGATATGCTTGCACATTAAACCCTATAAGCTTACATACTGACTTGGACACTGTCTTGCACACTAACTTGAATAGTGTCTTGCATACTGCCTTGAACACTAACTGTAGTCATTATTTGAGGGTAATGTGCCCCTTGTGGGTTTTCACATTAGCTTTTCTTAGAGAAAAATATGCCCCCTCTTTGTGTAGTTTTCACATAATCCTATGCCTCAAATTTTTGCCTAAATTGGACCCAACCCAATTTAATGGCTTTTGTTATCATCTTATTCTTTTTGCATTTTTTTTTTGATGTGGCTGTAAAAGAAGCTTAGCTATTGGAAGACTCATCCCATTGTATATGGCATTTTATGCCCCTTTCCATTTTGTGGCGAGCAGAATAAAGCTTGCCCTTATGAGCATCGATGATTAGATTGAATAGGTGGGATGTTGTACTTATTCTTGTATCACTTTTATGGCTTAGTGGTTGTGTTTACCAGATATTATAGTGGGGAGGCATGCAAGGTGTGTCCCTATGGTAAGCCTACGTGCTATCACATTCTACATCCTTCATCACTGCAGTAGGCAGTATGAGTATAAGCAATGGATTGTTCTTGAGCCTTTTGGTTTCCAAGGTGGACTTGTGACCGAATTGTATCTTAGGTCATATTTGGATCTGCGGAGGAGCATAACTGCCCTCACCCATATTCTCCTACCAAGTGCATGCGACTTTGATAATGGCTAGACAAATATGCTTCTAGCACTAGGACTAATACCTTGAGGAGGGCTTAAGGTGACTTATAGGTGAGATGCTGTTGTAAGCATGACGTTGCATGAAGCTTTGATGTTTGTACTATCTTTATTTTCTCGCACTTTGTTTATCTGTACTTGTATATAGGCATCTTAGTAGAAACAAAAACATGCAACGTATTTCTTACTATTATTATAAATTCAATCAAACAAACAGCCATTTCTAAAAATGTAAGAAGTTATCGCTTATGTAACGGTCTGGTTTTTATACCCTCCCCGGAACATATCCCGTCGGGAGCCCCCCTGCCCATACAGGGTGTTCCCGAACAGTTACTCACAGAACTTTACACCCCCCTTGTGCGATTTTGCCTTTCGTGGGATTCGAACTCAGGACCTGGGGATAAATCCTTAAATTCTTAGAATCCCACTACCATTAGGCTATAGCCTAATGGTAGTGGGATTCTAAGAATTTAAGGATTTATCCCCAGGTCCTGAGTTCGAATCCCATGAAAGGCAAAATCGCACAAGGGGGTGTAAAGTTCTGTGAGTAACTGTTCGGGAACACCCTGTATGGGCAGGGGGGCTCCCGACGGGATATGTTCCGAGGAGGGTATAAAAACCGGACCGTTACAATAAAAGGCGCCTTTTATTGTGACAGCCCGGGGGAAACCTCACGAGGGAACACATAGCCCCGATCTCTGACCAGGGGAAACCTCGGAGGGAACGCATAGCCCCAGACCGCACTCACAGAACTTTACACCCCCCTTGTGCATTTTTGCCTTCCGTGGGATTCGAACCAAGGACCTGGGGATAAGTCCTTAATTCATAGAATACCACTACCATTAGGCTATATCACACCCCAAAATAGCCCTGGTCGGATTGTGCATGTTAAGTCGGGATCGGAAGGGTATTTCAGTAAAATTGTGTTTGAGAAATTTGGAATGTTAAGGACCTAATTGATAAGATAATTAAGTTGGTAAAGAAAGAATTGTGTAAGTGAGTGAATTGTATTTTGTCTAAGGACTAAAGAGCATTAAGACAAGATATTTATTAAGGCAATGTTTGGGTATGACTCTAGTATTGTGCCATGGTTTGAAATGCTAAGTGGAGTTTGGGGTCCAATAGGATGTTGCCAAGTGGACTGTTAGGTGGGCAGTGAATGGGGAAAAGAAGAAAAGAAAGTGGAAGAGAGAGGGAACACAGATTGCATTCCCGTCCCCCTCCTCTCACGTTCTTCTTCTTCTTCTCTTCTCCCTTCCTCTGTTTTTCCTTTCTTTCTCACTTGGCTTGGGTTGTGGTTGGCTTTGGCTTGAAGTGAGGCTGCTTTGAAGAGGTATGTTGGAGTTTAACGTGTTGTGTTTTTTCTTCTTCAACTTCTTCTCCTGGTTTTGGTTTTGTTTGAGTTAGGGTTTGAAGAATAATTGTGGGTTTTGTTTGTGCAAGTTTTGGATTGTAAGAAGAAGCAAAGTAAGGGCAAGGAAAGGATTGAGCAGTGATCTTGAAGCTGATTTTGAATCGTCATTCCAGGTTTGGGAGATTGTCTTGAATGCATGTATTGTTTGAAGAGCTTCTGTGTTCTTGTCTCTGCCCTATTTCTCTCTAGGCCTATGATTGTGTTTGCGTGGTCTAATTTCTGGAAATCGAGGTGTTCTGGAATGTGTATATGCATGTTTATGTGAATAAATGTGTTAGTGATGCATGATAGAAATTGAATTGAAGTTACTGAGCTTTGGGTTTTGAACTTACTGTTTTTTAGGGTTTATGTTCTTGAAAGGATTGAATGTGTTATGCATGAGTTTGATTGTTGAATTAAGTTGCTGTTACTGTATTTTTGATGCATCAAAGATCGATCGGAAGGTAAGAAGTGATTGGATGTGTTTTGAATCAGATAGAAAATGATTTTATCGAGTTTTTGGGATTCTGGGTAAGCTGGAAATGGAAAATCGCATTTCTGTATAATTTTCCATTTCCAGAGTAGAGTCACGTCTCGTGACTTAGAGTCACGACGTGACTCTGGTAAAGGCGATGCGTGACTCCCAGTTGCGAAGCGTGACTCCTCTCTCTGTGAGAGGGAAGTCACATCTCGTGACTTAGAGTCACGACGTGACTTATGTGAAGGGCAAGGCGTGACTCCAGCGAAGCGTGACTGCTTCTCTCTCTCTGTGAGAGAAAAGTCACGTCTCGTGACTGAGAGTCACGACGTGACTTGGGTAAAGGCAGGCGTGATTCTCGACTTCTTTGAGAGGGAAGTCACGTCTCGTGACTTAGAGTCACGACGTGATTCCTGTGTAAGGCAAGGCGTGACTCCAAGACACGAAGCGTGACTCCTCTCTCTGTGAGAGGGAAGTCACGTCTCGTGACTTAGAGTCACGGCGTGACTCCTGTGAGGCCAGGCGTGACACAGAGTCACGTCCCGTGATTCTCTAAGAGAGTCACGAGACGTGACACTAGGTCACGACGTGACCCCTTTGAGGTCAGTCAGTGACCGACCCCTCTTCAGCTCCTCTTTCTGATTTTGCCCAGTTTTAACCAAAATGAATTTCCTATTTCTTCTGTATGGGTCTTCACTGCTGTATAATTATGTCAGACTGTTATATGCTCCTGTATGGCTTTTCTGTTTTGATTTGTTCTCCGTGACTGGTTTATTACAAAATGACTTTCAAAGGCTGTTATTGCTTTTTCCTCTACTGTATGCTATCTTATCTTACTTATCAGAATGATTAGCCTATTTTAGTTGTGTTCAGTATTATGTTATGCCTGTCTTTGATCGGATTCTTACCTAGAATAATATGCCATATTTAAGAATATTGTATCATTCCATGATTCAGATTATACGTTATTGATCATTGGCATATTAGAATTCCACATGTGTTCCTGTTATGCTTTAGAAAGATGAATAGTGCTATGATGTTATCAATTGAGTTATTGCATGCTCCAGTATTTGACTTGTATGAAGTATGATTGGCATCCTGCTATGCCAGACTTATTTGAATAATATGGTTAATGTCTGAATGCATGATTATGCTTTAGCCTGGGAACTCAATGGGTTATGATTAAATGTAAATTGGACTACGCATGATTTATGCTTAGTATCTGCACTTAATGTATTATTAAGATTTTGTATTGATACTCATTGGCGTGGTAGTGCTTCTTTACTTAATTCTCGGCATGCTTTAGAATATTGTTTAATGTTAAAGTGTATTGACTGTCTCATGTTTTGCAATGGGAATGTATGAGATATGACCAACCTTATGAGCATATTTATATGTCTATTGTACTTTGATTAATGCATAAATATATATATAAATATATACATCATGCATTAATCAAAGTACAATAGACATATAAATATGCTCATAAGGTTGGTCATATCTCATACATTCCCATTGCAAAACATGAGACAGTCAATACACTTTAACATTAAACAATATTCTAAAGCATGCCGAGAATTAAGTAAAGAAGCACTACCACGCCAATGAGTATCAATACAAAATCTTAATAATACATTAGGTGCAGATACTAAGCATAAATCATGCGTAGTCCAATTTACATTTAATCATAACCCATTGAGTTCCCAGGCTAAAGCATAATCATGCATTCAGACATTAACCATATTATTCAAATAAGTCTGGCATAGCAGGATGCCAATCATACTTCATACAAGTCAAATACTGGAGCATGCAATAACTCAATTGATAACATCATAGCACTATTCATCTTTCTAAAGCATAACAGGAACACATGTGGAATTCTAATATGCCAATGATCAATAACGTATAATCTGAATCATGGAATGATACAATATTCTTAAACATGGCATATTATTCTAGGTAAGAATCCGATCAAAGACAGGCATAACATAATACTGAACACAACTAAAATAGGCTAATCATTCTGATAAGTAAGATAAGATAGCATACAGTAGAGGAAAAAGCAATAACAGCCTTTGAAAGTCATTTTATAATAAACCAGTCACGGAGAACAAATCAAAACAGAAAAGCCATACAGGGGCATATAACAGTCTGACATAATTATACAGCAGTGAAGACCCATACAGAAGAAATAGGAAATTCATTTTGGTTAAAACTGGGCAAAATCAGAAAGAGGAGCTGAAGAGGGGTCGGTCACTGACTGACCTCAAAGGGGTCACGTCGTGACCTAGTGTCACGTCTCGTGACTCTCTTAGAGAATCACGGGACGTGACTCTGTGTCACGCCTGGCCTCACAGGAGTCACGCCGTGACTCTAAGTCACGAGACGTGACTTCCCTCTCACAGAGAGAGGAGTCACGCTTCGTGTCTTGGAGTCACGCCTTGCCTTACACAGGAATCACGTCGTGACTCTAAGTCACGAGACGTGACTTCCCTCTCACAGAAGTCGAGAATCACGCCTGCCTTTACCCAAGTCACGTCGTGACTCTCAGTCACGAGACGTGACTTTTCTCTCACAGAGAGAGAGAAGCAGTCACGCTTCGCTGGAGTCACGCCTTGCCCTTCACATAAGTCACGTCGTGACTCTAAGTCACGAGACGTGACTTCCCTCTCACAGAGAGAGGAGTCACGCTTCGCAACTGGGAGTCACGCATCGCCTTTACCAGAGTCACGTCGTGACTCTAAGTCACGAGACGTGACTCTACTCTGGAAATGGAAAATTATACAGAAACGCGATTTTCCATTTCCAGCTTACCCAGAATCCCAAAAACTCGATAAAATCATTTTCTATCTGATTCAAAACACATCCAATCACTTCTTACCTTCCGATCGATCTTTGATGCATCAAAAATACAGTAACAGCAACTTAATTCAACAATCAAACTCATGCATAACACATTCAATCCTTTCAAGAACATAAACCCTAAAAATACAGTAAGTTCAAAACCCAAAGCTCAGTAACTTCAATTCAATTTCTATCATGCATCACTAACACATTTATTCACATAAACATGCATATACACATTCCAGAACACCTCAATTTCCAGAAATTAGACCACGCAAACACAATCATAGGCCTAGAGAGAAATAGGGCAGAGACAAGAACACAGAATCTCTTCAAACAATACATGCATTCAAGACAATCTCCCAAACCTGGAATGACGATTCAAAATCAGCTTCAAGATCACTGCTCAATCCTTTCCTTGCCCTTACTTTGCTTCTTCTTACAATCCAAAACTTGCACAAACAAAACCCACAATTATTCTTCAAACCCTAACTCAAACAAAACCAAAACCAGGAGAAGAAGATGAAGAAGAAGAAACACAACACGTTAAACTCCAACATACCTCTTCAAAGCTGCCTCACTTCAAGCCAAAGCCAACCACAACCCAAGCCAAGTGAGAAAGAAAGGAAAAACAGAGGAAGGGAGAAGAGAAGAAGAAGAAGAACGTGAGAGGAGGGGGACGGGAATGCAATCTGTGTTCCCTCTCTCTTCCACTTTCTTTTCTTCTTTTCCCCATTCACTGCCCACCTAACAGTCCACTTGGCAACATCCTATTGGACCCCAAACTCCACTTAGCATTTCAAACCATGGCACAATACTAGAGTCATGCCCAAACATTTCCTTAATAAATATCTTGTCTTAATGCTCTTTAGTCCTTAGACAAAATACAATTCACTCACTTACACAATTCTTTCTTTACCAACTTAATTATCTTATCAATTAGGTCCTTAACATTCCAAATTTCTCAAACACAATTTTACTGAAATACCCTTCCGATCCCGACTTAACATGCACAATCCGACCAGGGCTATTTTGGGGTGTGACAACTCTTCCCTCCTAAAAGAATTTCGTCCTCGAAATTCACAGCGAAACACTTACATCCAAATAACCCAAACAAACAAAACTTACTTAAACAAAAGCTTGCAAAGTAACTTACCAGAAGAAGCTGCGGTCTCCTTCGAATCCTTGCTAGATGCTACAAACTCTGAAGACACTCGAGAAGATCCGAGCAAATCCTCGACTTCCTTTCTAGCTTGCCCAGCTAGACTCTCACTCCTCTTCTTAGGACAAGCGGCAATCCGGTGTTCCATACTGCCACACCTGAAACAAGCACCTAAAAGCTTCCTACATGGACCACGATGTCGCTTCTGGCAATGCTGACATACTGACGGTACCCACTTCTTACACTTGTTCCCATGTTGCTTCTGAAATTGTTGACACGCTGAAGGTTCTCGAACCCTTTTCCCTGCTGACACTTCACTAACCGATGCTTTTCTCTTCTGAGGAACATGCCGCACAACTTCTTGAGAGGCGCGAGGAGCAGTCAATCTATCCAAAATCCGAATCAATCCTTGTACAAGAGCCCTATCCTCAGAAACCCGACTAGAATCTTCAACTGGAAGATGCTCGGAAACATCCTAATCAGCACTAACTCGATTCACACTTTCTGTTGTCTCGCCCACATTCTCACTAGGATCAGACTCCATCTAGACATGACACAAAACAAGACGCATCTGCATTAGGCCACGACACAAAACCGACTCTCATGCAAAGACTCAACACATAACAAACAACACACCCAGAACCATCAAACCTGGGCTCTGATACCACTAACTGTAACACCCCCCATCGCCGTCCCCGTTGGAAGGACACCGACGGACGCGCTACACGACGCTCACATATACAGATATACACATGCACAATGCGGAAGCATACATTCATACTTAACATACATACGAAAATACGGTTTAATTAAAAACTTACCTTTACTTACCTTGCGGTACAGACTGAACATGCAATAACTCACGCACACGCAGACACTAAGCAAAAGCATACACAAAGGCATATATAAGACCATTCAACGGAAGCATAATCGAAATAATAAAACAAAGGAATAACTAAACATAAGGACATACTAACTATTACATTCCCAAAAGAAAACTCAAGAGCGAAACATAATAATTACGTATACAATACTAACGAATACAAAAGCTGAAATACACAAGCTGAACAAAATACAGAACTTCTAACTCCTACGTGGCTGACCTTGCAGAAGCGCGACTCGAACAGAACCAACCTGCCACCTGCACGGAAAGGAAATCCGTGCTAAGCGATAAACGCTTAGTGGGGAGAACACACAAAAGTATGGACGGCCATTCACAATGGTCGCCAAGGCATAACACACTCAAATGGCAAATGCGGATATTCATAGCATATGAATAATCAGGCTGCATAATAAGGCACTCAATCGATAACTCGTAAACAGACCATAAACTCATGTCCAGGATATACCAAAACAGACATCATACAATATACGATACAAATGTCATCATGCCGAACTACATACTATAACTCATGCATAAACCTACATGGGTATCGAATGATAGCATCTTACCATGCGGAGTCACAAGAGCTATACACATGTAATAAATATAACTAAGTACCCATGCATGAATTGACAATCCAACCATCATGTTAAGCATGCTAGTTAATCAACATACTTAACCATGTTAAACATACACACTAGTCATATATCCAAAGGATAACATTTAGAGCATCACAATACCGCTGCGCAACTCTAATATATACTAAGCATCAAGCAGAAACATTCTGATAACGGAGACTGAAGGCATAACCACTTAGTATTCATTCATATCATCATCATGCAGAGAGTACAGTAATCATTACATACTTACCATCACAACTGCTTCGGTTCACAAACTAATATATATATCAAAACTATGCTGAAGTCATATACTTAAATACATCAATCAATTCATTTCAAAGCAATCAGAAACTTATAACAAATCGCATGACAAGTACGGATAGTCATGTTAAATATAAAGTCATGCTTACTTAAAACAGACATACATTCTGAAGTCCATAGTCACATTCATATGCATATAAACTGATTCCTGAGATCTTTATCATAATCAAACGGATATCACATTCAGATAGTTATTTCAGGGTAATACAAACCAGAAAAGCACCTGCTGACTCACAATAGTGGATAACGAATGTACTGAACTGATTAGTACCTTACGGGTACAAGTCGACTGAAGGTACCTTACGGGTACGAATCGAAAACCATTTTATTTATCACAAAAGCATTTTACTGATGGGGGATCTTAACCCGATCCAAATACATTAAAAAGGATCACGAGGATCCGTACTGAGGGGGGGTTCGCGAGGAACCATACGGGGGACCTGATCAGGGTCCAATACGTTCAAAGGGCGCTGCAGCTACTGAAAGACTCTATTAGGCATGCCTAACTATCCACTAGACTGACTCTCGCAGGTCATGCATAAAACAATACACATTTCAAATCGTACAACGCATAAATATATATATATATTAGCCTAATGGTAGTGGGATTCTAAGAATTAAAGGACTTATCCCCAGGTCCTGAGTTCGAATCCCACAAAAGGCAAAAATGCACAAGGGGTGTGCAAAGTTCTGTGAGTAACTGTTCGGGACATCTCTGTACGCAGGGATCTCCCGACGGGATATGTTCCGGGGAGGGTATAAAAACCGGACCGTTACAATAAAAGGCGCCTTTTATTGTAACGGTCCGGTTTTTATACCCTCCCCAGAACATATCCCGTCGGGAGATCCCTGCGCACAGAGATGTCCCGAACAGTTACTCACAGAACTTTACACCCCCCTTGTGCGATTTTGCCTTCCGTGGGATTCGAACCAAGGACCTGGGGATAAGTACCTTGATTCATGGAATCCCACTACCATTAGGCTACTAGCCTAATGGTAGTGGGATTCCATGAATCAAGGTACTTATCCCCAGGTCCTTGGTTCGAATCCCACGGAAGGCAAAATCGCACAAGGGGGGTGTAAAGTTCTGTGAGTAACTGTTCGGGACGTCTCTGTGGGCAGGGATCTCCCGACGGGATATGTTCCGGGGAGGGTATAAAAACCGGACCGTTACAGCTTAGTTGTAAGATGATGAGATGCCTTAAGAACCATATAATCATTTCAATAATAATCATGTTTAAAATTTAATACAACTTTACATGGTTCCCATTAATTCTAGCAAATCATATTAATTGCATCATGGCTCTTGTCATCAATCGGCCCTTTAGGGTTTTCTCAATTGATCATTTTCTCTGATTCCTTTAGTTTTTTCTTTAACTGCCCTTTTGGATTTTTACCCCAATAGGTTGTCCTAACTTTTGCCTAAATTGCCCGTTTTTGGATTATTGACCTAACAAACTTTTATTTTTGAAATATTTTAGTAGAACAATTAGCAAAAAAAATCTGTTGAACTTATCCCAATTAATTGGTTCTTTAAACTCATTCCCTCCAATATTAGGGAGGCACATGACACCCTTAGGAAGGAGCTTTTTGACTAAGTAAGGACTTTCCCAATTCGGTTTGCATTTTCTTCTCAAGCTAAGAGCAGTATGCTTGTACTATTTTAGGACCACATAACCTTCTTTCAACTATATATGTTTGACCTTTTTATTGAAAGCCTTTGTGATATGTTTTTGGTATATTTGATCCTGGTAAAAGGCTCGCATCCTTTTCTCATCAAGGAGGACAACTGTTGGTATCTTCTTTCTATCTAATTGGACTTAATGTAGCTGCTTTGACATGATTTTTAAGGACTCCACCTCAATTTTAATAGGGATAACTTGTTTAGTTCCATACATTAGAGAAAGGCGTTGCACTTGTTGGAACTTTAGCCATTGTCTTATAGCCCTGTAGAGCATAAGAAAGCCTATAAACCTAATCCCAATATGTCTAAACTATCTTGGCTAATATCCTCTTAATGTTCTTATTAGCAGCCTCAACTGCATCATCTGCTTTGCAGTTTATAGGGCAACAGCTGATGGTGTACGATTTCGTGGTTTTCTAATAGTTATTTGGTTTGACCTTAAAATTGAGCTACATTATTTGAGATGATATGATAAGGTACTCTATAGCGATAGATGATAGTCTTCTCAATGAATTGTTTTTCCCTCAATTTGATGAATCACTCGGCTTTGACCAATTTGAAAAAGTAGTTGATGGCCACCATACTGAATCGATACCCATTAAAAGTAGTAGGATTCATTTCACCAATCATGTTTATACCCCAAGCAGCTAATGGCCAAAGAGAGGAAAGGTTGTGTAGCTGAGAGGAAAGTAAATAGTTAAGCTTGGCATGGATCTAGCATTTGCCACACCTCTTGACATACTGAATGCAGTCGGCCTCCATTTTGATGGAAAAGTAACACTGCCTGAGGATTCCCTAAGCCAAATTAAGCCCATTTATGTGTGATCCACAGATCTCTTCATACAGCTCCTTCATAACTACCCCCAAGCTCTCGTCAGGAAAGTCATACTTAAACTCATCACTATCGATAAGGTTTTATGTAACAACCCTTACATGTATGTCGCACACCGTATGATAACATAGCCGGTATATGATGACAAGTGAAGGATGCTACCGGACGAAACATAGTAAGAACAAAAATAAATAACAAAAGCAAAATTATAAAATTCCTTTCATTCCAAAACACTTTCACATAATGCAATTATAAGTTCACAATTTTACTTTGTACATACTTTTCTCATAAGTTTCCCTTCACATTAATCATATTACATCTAAATTATTATTACTAAAATCAATTCTATTTACATACAAGCAATCAAATATAAAATCTACTTAAGGAACTTCTGTAGATTCATTGGCCTTGACTGATGCGAAATGTCCCTGACAACATGTCAATCTTCAGTACCTGGACAGATGAAACACCCATGTAATGGCCTAAATACCAGGTTAGCTGTAAACAGTATTTTTCGGTGTTGGTCAACATACCCGGTCTAATGCCCATCCCCGACCGCTCACATAGTTTCGCTACGGCAGTCGAAGATGGTCATCACGACACGCATCACATACACATACGCATACAATTGAGTCATACACAAAATCTTGAACTAACAAATTTCATTCATACGCAACGGAATACATTATCAAACTCATGCTTAAATGCATAAAGTCAACTTCTATTACTTATAATATTCAGTTAGTACATCATTTCACTTTACATGCCAAGACTAGTAATTACATTATGCATAATACAAAATACCAAAAACCTACACTAAGCAGTGGACCCTAGTGTTGACCAATGAAGATGCGGGTGTAACACCCTTATGACGTTCTATACTATACGTAAGTAACTGAATGTCTCGGTTATATTGTCAGTACTAACGCCACAAAATGATGCAACAATAGACAATTTAGTAAAAAAATTTCGCATTCAAATATCAATAAAAAATAATAGTCCATACATAGCACTGTCTAAAACAAATATTTCATACATAACATATCTATAAATCATAAACCTTATTGTCCACCGGAATCATATACATGCCATGTCTATCTTCTTATCCCTGAATTTGCTCCTTGTCTCAACTGTCATTTAAATTTCGGCCACTTAAAAACTTCCTATCTTCATAACCTGCATACAGCAACAACACTATGCGCGGAGCATTAAAATGCCCAATGGTGGATATATATCTTAAATTTTTCATACTATACTACATGCATGCACACACAAGCCTATTTCTTTATTCAATTTATATAAACATTAAGCTTATACCTTTGTCATTACTTTAGTAACCATACTTAAACTTTACTATTTTTGTTATCAATGTTGTAACATCCCAAAAATCACCCTAGTAGAATGGAGTGTCATTAGTGTAATTGTGTGTATGATAATTAGGGTTTATAGTATTGGAATTGATTGAAATATTAAACTAGGGACCCAATTGAAAGGAAATAAAGTATTGTAGTGGCTGACTTGCACATTACATGATTAATTAACAAGTGAAGATTAATTAGTGTAGTGGAGATTAATTAAGTTAATCAAAAGTTAGTGGGATCAGCTGTATATTAGTGGAGTCCAAGTGGAATGTGTTAGGGCAGCCGCCTAGCTTGAAGTTACCTCAGCTTGACACATCATATTTTTATGCAAGCATGAGGTGGAGAGGTTGAGAAAAATCTTATATTCAGCTACCTTGTGCCGGCCATACTTTTTCTCAAAGTTACACTTCTTTTGCTCTTCTTTCATTTGCTCTAATTGATCATGAGTTACTAAGATTTGGGTAGAGATAAGTTAGAAGAAGAGTATTGGCTAGAAAGGTATGTAGTATGTATTCTGATTTTGATTGTTAAGATTATGAGTATAGTCTAATGGATTTATATGTATTGTATGTATTGTATGTGTTATGAGTTGAAGAGCCAAGTAGAGCTAGAAAGGGGAAAGAGAAAGTGATATAGAAGAGTAAGGGAAGGAGTGCTCCAAGAGGTTTGGGATTGTATTTGAATTAATGTGTTTTGAAACTATATGTGTTAATTGATGTTTGATATAGATTAAATGCAAAATGAATGTGTATTGAAGTGTTAAGTGAATTGCCATGAGTATTGTATGTGATCAAGTATGAACCCTAGTGTTAAGGAAAAATTCTGCTTATATGTCACTAGACCTCCGTGAAGTGTTTTGATCATATCTAGAGTTTGAAAACTCCAAATCAAATGTTTCTTGCTCCATTTGAATAATAACTTCCGTATCTTTGAAATTTTAAAGAGACCATAAATTAATTCTGTCTTTAAGAGGCCTAAAAATGGCAATTAACGGACGTGTTCCTGTGTAGCCGGGTTGATTTGAACAATCTGTAGTGTTTAATGCATATCTCTTCTTTTAGGAGTCCAAATGACCTGAAACTTGTCCCATTTGAAAGAAAAGACCTATAGGAAGAAATGTTATGAGGACTCTTTGCCCAAAAATGAGGTCTAGAGGTCGGTTTTTGTGATGCAAATCTGGAGTGAAAACCAGTCTCGTAAGGCATCTGAGGGAAGCTACTGTTGTGATCGCAATAGAGTCGTGACCTCACGACAGAACAACATGTATAAAGCCTATTATTCCTAATTTTAAGCCCATGGTTGGCATGGATCTATCCCCTACCTTCCCCTCAACTTATTATGCATGTTTAGGGCTATTAAATAGTTATAAAAGTAGTTATCATTGGGAAAAACTTATGAGTATGATTAAGATTGGTAATTAAACTAAATAAGTAACAATATATAATCATGTGAAGGTTAGCAAATGGATCGACATATATGTATGTGTATTTGATGAAACTATATCCATGATTGAGGACCGTATTGTATGAGCATTATATCAATGTTAAATGAAGTTTATATGCATACAACTAAGATGACTATGCGAATTATAGATGCATGATAGCCTAACTAAGCTTGATTGCATCAATATGCGAGTTTATCTAAATGTGAACTAGAGATGCATGATTAGCCTAACTAAGCTTGTGTAACACCACCAAATGTACCCTAGAAGGATTTGTGTATTTTCGGGGATTTTGACGATTGAAATCGTGTGATGTGATGGTCGAAGTGATTAAGTAGTAGAAAAAAATATGATTAGAATCAAGAAAAAGAGAGCCAAGGGTATTTCGATAATTTCACATATATATGGATTTAACTGAGTGGAATAAATAAATATAGGAGCTAAATTTTAAGAATGGATCATTTATATGCCGAATGTATGTGAGTTGTGGCATTAGATGTGTCAAAAGGACGAATTCGGTATTAATGTAAAAGTTTCGGCAAGTGCGGCCAATTTCGAAAATTTAAAAGGTATTAAGTTAGGACTTAATTGAGGGGAGTAAGGTTTAAATTGAGGGCCAATGTAGGAATGATATTTATGTAATGGGCCAAGGAAATATTAAAGAAGAGCTAAAGGACTAAAAAGGAGAATTGACATAAAAATCTACCTTGGGCCAATTGGGTGGTGCCATGTGGCATTTGAGATAGGCTTGACTTTATTAAGGTGAGAGAAGTGTGAGAGAGAGAGAGAGAGAACAGATTTTCTGCTCATCCCTCTCCTCTCTCACGTTGCTTTCCTTGCTCTTCTTCTCTTCATCTTCTTCTTGATCTCACGCCTTCCTCTCTCATTCCTTGCAAGCCCTAAGTTGTGTATAATGGAAAGTGCAGCTCAAGTGTTCTTGGTGAGAGTTTTGTCATGATAGGGTAAGTTATGGATTCTAATTCTGAAATATTTCCTCTTTGTTCAATTAGAAATCATAAGTAATATTCTATGTTTTGATGAGGAAATTGGAATAATAAAATTGAAGAAAGGGTATGGAAGCAACAAGAGCAACCATTGAAGCTAATGGAGCAAAGGAGTTTGAGGTTTGGGAAAAGTTATATGCTTTGGTGTGAATTCTTAATTATTGATTTGTGTATGAATGAGTTTCTGTTTTGAAGTGTATTTTATTTAAACTTTTATTGGTTGTGTTGATGTGGTTGTGTGGATTGGCTTGGGTTTAGCGAATTTGAATTTTCTGGGGATACTCTGTCAAGATTTCACTGGACCTTTAGTGTTCGTTTTAGTAATAAGTCAAGCTATAGATGTCCAAATGAGATTAAACTAGTTCCATTTGAAAGCTAATTCAATTACTAAAAATTGTCTCTGAAGGACCGGAATCTAATTCTGGCTCTAAGATCCTTGAAAATGGTAAAAGCCGGGGTGTCTATACTTAAACGGGTTTGCAGAAGTAGTGTAGGTTTTGTAGCTCATATCTAGAGTTTTAGATATCCAATCGATCTGAAATTTGTTGCATTTGAAATCTAACATCCGAAGTAACATTTGTTAAGAAGGACGTTTTTGTTAAAAATGAGGTTTAGTGGGTCGTTTAAGCGATACAAAGTTGAAGACGGAAAACTGTCTCGTAAGTCTATTTTCGTAGGGCAGTTGGAAGAGCTCTCTGTCGCGAGCGCGATTGAACCTATTTGTGGAAGGTTTTTCCTTTCATTTTGAGCCTCATAGTTGGTATGAACCTTTGCCCCTCTTTCCTATTCTTTAGGATGCGTAATTTGTCATGTTTTTCATCCCGAAACACACCCGAACTTCCTCGAAACTTTTCAAGATATATTCATCACATGTTTAAAGTTTGGAAATGAGCAAATAAATAGATATCATTTAGGAATACAATTGTCTAAGGTTATAAACAAGAATATTAACTTCATTATTGAGAGGTAATGAATCAAACACTTCCGAGTATGTTCTTTATAACCTAATTTATATTATTTTAGGCAATTTGAAGTGGAATTCCATAACTTGCATTTTGAGCTAATATGATTATGGGGTTTGGATTCTTAACCCTTCGGGATATATAGGAGGCTTAGAATACCCTTTTAAGTTCAAACCAAAGCGTAGAAGCTCAATCGGATATGAAGGAGAGTGTATTAATTGAACCTTACTAGTGCTTTGATAATTGTTAGGAATAATTGTGGCCCATTTGTGTAAGACCGACAAAAGTCTGTGAGTCTTTAATAATTCAAGACTTGAAGTGATTTATTTATAGTTTAGAATTTGTATGAGATGTTAAGAATGAAGTAAATGATGGAATTAAGTGTGTCGTAAACCGAAATTGAAATAAACCTTTCGGATCTGAACGATTTTTTTTATTAGACTATTTAATTATGGAATGACTCTTAGGCAATTGAGTAGTTTGGGATATTGGTGTTAGAACTCTTGGGTTCTATACATGAATTAAGGAAAAATAATGTTCAAGAAAATTAGTTATGGATATGATAAAAGTAAGTATGTTTCTATGTGAAGTGTATGCGAGTGAGAGATGAAAGGAGGGTGATGCTCAGCTCTGTCGCGAGCGCGACAGAGATCATCTGGTTTTATCGTGGTTGTGACTCAGGTCGCGAGCGCAATTCCTAGTGTATGGTTGGACTCTGTCGCGAGCGCGACAGAGGCCATTTAACTTTCTGTCACGATCGCGACAAGGGTCGCGAGCGTGACTCTTTGCTATGCCATGAATAGATGATTGATTGAGCTATTTGACATGAGTTTTGGCTTGTGATTCACATGTGACATAGTGTGTAATTTAAGATGTGCTATACCATGCGAATTATAGTTGTAATAATTTATGGAGCATGTATTAAAATTAAATGTGATTGTAATTAAAGGTTATGAATTGTTATTTTTATATGAACCATTGTTTTTAATTATGAACAATTTATATATCGGATTAGTATGCGATTATAATAAAAGTATGTACTTCTGAAAAAGATTTTAAATTATGGCATGAGCATTTCTAAAGGAAACAAGTACGTGTTAGCCTGCCTTAGTCGAGTCGTGGATAGTTAGGCATGCCTAATAGAGTTAGTGTTGCTGCAGCCTGTGTATGATTTGGACCTCGATCAGGTCCCCGAATGGATCTTCGTGATCCCTGTGTACTGAAAAAGATAGTGTTGATACCTTCGGGTATCTATGAATTATGAGAATAGTGTTAATACCTTTGGGTATCTTAGTGTTACTCGTTATCCACTCTTTTGACTTAGCAAGCATTAAACAAGCATAAATGTGTGAACTGAATGATATGTGTGAATTAATAAAGATATGTGAAGCTTTGTGTAAATGTATGCACCCAATGAGAATGTGATCATCTTGTACGATGTGACTTATATTTTGGCATGAGTTGCGCTTCGTGCACCTATGTGTTCTGGATCCTGTGGGATCCCTATGCGTAAATGTGGTAACGTCTTTAAAAGTTCATATGCTTCAGCTTTGATTATTTTCTTTGTAATATTAACATGAGTTAATGACATGATAGTAATGCAACAATTTGAAGGAAGTAATTAAACGAAAGTGATTATATATATGAGATACATTTATATGCTTTGAATAGGAAGTTAGATTATTAGTGGCTTATTCATGACCTGTTTGATATGTGAGAGTTAATTATTGTAATTAGAGATTTGATTATAGGCTGAATAAAATAATGTGTATGACATGCGATATATGATTAATAAAACATGAAAAGCATGTATCAAGCAAGACTGTCACCCTGTTTAGTCTTATAAGTGATTATGTTTAAAATATTCTAATTATGACCAATTATGTATATATATGTTAAATGATTTGATGTTGGTTATTTATTGTGTGTTGTGACTGACGGTCATTGTGAATGGTCGTCCATACTATGTGTTTTCCCCACTAAGCTTTGTGCTTAGCATGGATTTTTATCCATGCAGGTTTGGAGTTAGTCGTATCGCCGAGGATAATCCGCAACAGTCTGGCCATTCAGTCTGTAGTAGTAGCTAGTGCTTAGAAATTATAGTCCACCTTGGTAATGAAATTCTTAGTGAGTATTGTATTAAGCAACTGGGATGTAATAAAATATTATGAGCAATGTAATGATAAGTATATGAATGTCTCTTGTGTATATGGATGTTTGTATGTTTGAGAAAAATTTTTGTAACTCTGCTTATATTATTGTTCCCGGCTTGCTTTGTCATAGCATTCCTCACCCATCGTCACGCACTGTCTATGTTTCCATACAGTATGCTATACATGGGTGAGGGGTGTTACAGCTTGATTGCATCACTATGTGGAATAACTAAATGTGGTAAGTAACTTATGTGTTTGGATTTATGCATGCGAGTGAGTAATATTATGAGAATGAACAATGACATGTTAATGAATGATGCCATGATTATGCATGTGTAACGAATGAATGAATACACTTATAAGTCTGTAGTCGAGTCGTGGATAAATAAGCATTCTTATAAAGGGCTAGTGATTTGCGGCTGCTAGTGTGACACCGACGGGTGTCTAGTGATTGATACCAACGGGTATCCGGTGATATAGTGTTCGAGACTTCTGTCTCTAGCGTTTATTGAATAGGGTACCCGTATCCATCTCTAAGACTATACAGGCTATTAATGATTGACCATGATATTGTATGTGTTCGTGGTAAATATGTATTGGTATTATTGTTCTTAACGATAGTGTGATATTTATGCCATGCTATTGAATTAGTGATAGTGCAGTGAGCCTACAAATGGCTTAGTGTAATGACTAATGAGCAGTCCACATGATTGTTGATTGATAGTGATTTATTGTTCTCCATTGACATAGTGAAGTGAATATTGAACTTGGTAAGTGAATAGTGATTTAAAGTATGTTATGGACAATGTATGATTTGTGATTAACATGAACTACGGTATATTAGCATGCTAGTGTCATATTGATCTAGTGAGTGTACATGATATGCCATATGTGTTAAGCATGCTCTCTATTGTGTAGTGCTTTGTGATTATTGTATTAGTGCTTGTTTGTACATCCCCACTAAGCGTTATCGCTTAGCACGGGTGCTTGTCTCCCGTGTAGGTTGTAGATTGGAGACGCATTTTGGAAGGTTTCTGCAGGCGACCCTAGGAGCGTGAATGGTCTTTTGAGTGTAAAGATTTTGTATATTAAGCTCCATTTTTGTAATAGTTGTTCTTTTTGAACATGTATAGTGTTATAAGTGGCTTATTGTAGTGAAGCTTGTAATTTGTAGTAGTGAATAGTGAGGTACTAGTAATGAAGTATAATGTAGTGGAATGCATGGATCATAAGTATTAGTGAATGTTAAAATGAATGTGAGGTTAATAAGGTAATTGCATGCTTAGTGTTGTGTAGCGTCCACTTGTCTTATTTGTACTGTTAATAAGGTCATTATTATTTGTACTGTTAACTTTAACATTTATACTATTATGTTCCGTCTGTTAATTCAATAACTAGTCATATTAACAATCTTGTAATTATCTTATTAACATATTCATTTATTTTTCATTATTTGCTTATAACTTATTTACACAGGTTATAGTCTGCACTTAGGCACAGTATCAGTTACTGAAATATCTGTTTAGCAGTCATCATCGTTGTTTTTAACAGTACTGATTAACAGTTGTCATTTCCTTTTTACCCTTGATATTTCTTTTACTCTTTCAGTTACATTAATCTTTTTACATTTCATATTTACATTAATAACCTTTACTTAATCATTTCTTTTGCAGTACCATTTTTTTTTTTAAGTATAGACATAATACATTTACACTATTTTTCTTACTTAATTTTAATCAGTTATATTCATATAATACACTTGAATTGTCAATGCTATTACTTAATACTCCAACTTATTTGTAGGCTTAACATAATTATTCTCTTACTTACACATAATTTCTGTTAACATTATTCGACTAGATATCTATCAATAACTATTCTACATTTAATATTATTATTATCGCAATATATGAATTACTTATATTGTCTATTTATGATTTTTTCAGTAATTATCATTTTACTATTAACCTTTAACATCTAATGACAATGCTAGCCTCTTTCGTGTCTTTAGTTAGTAACTGACATTATTAGGTGACCTTTACTAAATTTTACATGTATAATATTATGAAAATATTAATTATCATATTGTACGTTTTAGATGATTAGCTCAATTTATAAAACTTATATCAGTTCTAAAACAATGTCTTTTACATATTCAAATATACATTCTCTATTCGTGACAACTCATACTCCATATTATAAATTCTACAGTATTCAACTGAATTTACCTAATACGGTATTATTTTTCCTAAGTCCTCTAATGTTATCATAATATTAACATTATTTTATTATTAGTGTAATATCATTATTTTCTCTATTGTCAATTTATTATACAATTAACATTCATACTACCACTCAATTACCTTTTATCCTTTATTTTACATTGCTATTGACAAATTTCATTTTAGTCCCTAGACTTTCACTAATTTATAATTTTATCCTTCACTTTTCATTTATTTACCATAATGCCATTGATTAACCCATTTTTCTTATTTCTTTATCTAATATGCAATTTACCATTTAGTCATAAGAATATATTTTTATACCAATTTACACTTTCGTCCTTAAAATATTACTAGAATTACAATTTTACCCTTAGACTATTATTTATTTCATTTAATTATTTACATGCAATAATATTCTTAATTTCAATTAAATCACTCTTTTAAGGACATATATATAATTAATACACATAAAATTTTATATTTGCATTAAGGTCCCTTAACTATTGTATAATTACAATTAGGTCCTTATATTATGTCACATTTGCATTTAAGTCTGCCAGCTATGTCATATTTACATCTAGGTCATTTAACTATGTCCTATTTACATCTAGGTCTTTTAACTACTGTTAAATTATGATTTTAGCCCTAGCTTTCTCTTATTTACAAATATGCCACCAACATGTCTTATTAACTTATTTAACTCTTTATTTAACATGCAAATTACCATTTAATCCTTGAAATATCATTTTCATGCCAAATTATATTTTAGTCCTTGAATAGTGACTAATTTACTTATTAAGCCACTAAATTACATTTTTCTTTTTATTAAGCCTAATTTAACCATTTAGGCTTAAATTACCATTTTACACTTAAACTTTATATTTCTTTCCTTTAAGTCCTTTTTCACTTCAATTTCTATTTTAACTCCAAATTAATCACTTTAATTCCATTTTTACCGTATTGTCTCAATTTTTTACATAATTACGATTTAGTCCTTAAAGTACTATTTTCAAGTCAAATTTCATTTTAGTCCTTGTCTTATCTTATCTTTTCTTATCCATATTTTATCTTATCATTATCTTTTCCTTATCTTTTCCTTATCTTATCATAACACTTATCACTTTATCTTATCTTATTGCTTAATTACATATATAATCATTTAATTATTCACTTTTCCATTATTACCCTTGTTCACTGCATTTCTCAAACAATCTCATTTTAATTCATTTTTTTTTACTTTGCCCTTAGCATTGACCCGACAGAAATCTTAGGATCGGATATACAGAACGTGAACCCTATAGGTTCAATGCAGTTTAGAGGAACCCTGAAGGACCACCCCTACATTCCATTTCAGTACAGTTTAGAGGGACCTCAAAGGACCACCCCTACATTTCAGTTTAATACAGTTTAGTAGGACCGTTATTGGCCTACAATAGGTGAGACGCCATGCTCACCACCACGGTATAGTGTTCCTATGGCTAGCCAACTATATTCTGAGCTAGATTTAACCACCGGACTACTAATAAAGGCATTAACCATTCCATTTATCCATTATCAAATTACAATATACATCATCAATGGAACATAACCATACCATTCAATCCTTTTTACATCAAATCATTAGTAAATTACTTAATCATTCCATGTAAACGCATTCAATTTCCATTCAAGATTTAACAAACCAATTACTTTACACTTAATTTTTATTCCATTAACATTTTACACTCTTAATCTTAATAAAATCATCAAAGTTCATTATTTTATCATTATACATACCATTGGGCCAAGGTATAATTCATTCACCATAATTTATTTTTTTCTCATTTATTACTCAATTAGCTAGATTGCATGTAAATTAACCTAGATATACCTTTAATTGACATTATATCACAAAGTATTCATTTTTACACAAAAGGATACCGTTCAGCCATAACATTATCAATACATTAAGTTTAATTTTCTTTCCTTTAATCATTCAATTAACTAGATCTCATGTCATATATTACAAATATACCATTTTTATTCTTTAAACATCAAAGTATACCTATGCAAACCTAGACATACCATTCGGCCTACTTGTCATTCATGGGATATAGTTTATTTATTTTCATTTTAATCACTCAAAATCTCATTTTTAACCTTGATAAACATGACTATATAGTTTGATTCAATTAAACATACATATTTCACATATTTTATGTTTAAATATAACCAAAAATCATACTTTTAACATGGAAAAAGGAGGATATTGTATCCACTAACCTTATATTCATGATCTCCACACTTAGATCTTCATTTCCTTCATCTTTCACCATTAACACATTTTCCTTTCCTTGATTTCTCTATGTGGCAGTATATAAACACCAAAGGAAACACCATAAATTTACTTCCTTTTTGCAATATAACCAAAAAAACATATTCTAGACATCCTAAAGTACCTATTTGAACCTTTAAACCAATTTAAAAATATCAACCTTACATACCTCAATTTTACACATAAATTTTTTCACTTATTTTCTCCCACTTCTTCCACTTCAAATGAACTGTAGAGGTTACTATCATTGAAAAGAGGGGCTAGATTTTACTTGGGAAGGTTGGATTTGTTGAGAACTTGAAAGAAGAATAAAGAAAATTCAAGGAAAGGAAGAAGAATACCATTCGGGCAAAGAAAATGAGGAGAAGGCTGAAGAGAAATCTAGGGTTTTCTAATTTTTCAGCCTTTATATAGGAGTCTTGAGTGGGCTTAGGCTTGGTTCAACCAATTGGGCCAACCAAAAAGCCCATTGAGGTTAATAAGCCCATTTTCCAACCCAAAATAATTTCTCTCACTTCTCAAGCTCAATTCTTCCCAAATTCAGCTCCATAATTGTTAAAATATATAATTTAGCCTCCACATAAAATTTTAACTCAATTAGAGACCATTTCTCGGTCCGATAATTTCTTACCAGCTCAATAACTCAATTTTCTGTCTCACAGTAAAATTTATTTTTCATTACCATTTGATTCTACACATTATTTCAAGCAAATTTATGCTTTTAAATAATTTTTCTAAAATCCATAACTCCATTTAAAGTCCAGTTAAACCTTGATCAAACTAGTCAAACCATAATCAAACTGGTCCGATTCACTAATTGAATAGATTTAGTTCACTTTTCATCCTTAACATCATTTTTGCTCTTAATAACTCATTTGACTCCAATTCCATCTCAACCAGGGTCCATTTTCATTCCGGTTCAATTGAATCGGTCCGATTCATCCATTTTTCAGTGTCTCCATAAAATTACTTTTTCACTACCAAACTGTTCTACACACTATTCTGAGTCTATCTATGCCTTCAGATGACTTTTCAGAGATCATTTACTATCTTCAAAGCCTCGGTCAAGCTATGGTCAAACTTAGTTACTATTTGAATTGAACCAAAGGCTTTTCTTCTGTTTGACTTTCCAGGACCTATTTGACCTCATTTTCACTCAAAATTATACCACCCAACTCCTTATAACTTGTATTTTCCAATGATCCAATAAAATAATTTTTCTCTATTGGCTTTTAGGGAGGTCACCCATCAAAGGGCTTCCCTGGCCTGAGCACGTTTAACCTTTTAACTCTTCTATAATTCAGGGTACTAACACTGTTGTTTTCACACCAAAACCACGCTATAAACTCTACAAAATTCACTGATCACTACTATACCAATTTCAGGCCATTACAGCGGAATTATCATTCAAATGCGCTTCACTTTCGAACCTACATGGATTAACACCCGTGATAAACAATAACGCTTAGTGGGGAAACAATATACAATATATACACATTCATAAAATTCATTGAATAACATCAAATACATGCATTATATTAATGCTTCTCATACATAACAATATACATATGCCTCATTAATGACTCATGATCATATATTCTGATATCGCATAACATTCTCATGACACACATTGTGAAATATCACGAATCAATCTACATTATTTCACAATCAGTACAACTCATTTAACTGTTCTTATAATTCATAATAATATTGACACCACGCATAAGTTCACATTCACTTACTAACCATATAACATTTATTATTATTAGCCTTGCCTGTAACTCACAGATGTGGATAACGGTTATCATATTTGTACTCGTAAGTACCACATTTCGCATTTGTATCCGAAGATGCACACTTTTGCATTAGCACCCATAGGTACCGATATAATTATTAATATATAATTACTTTGTGAACCCAAGAAGGATTCAATACACATTAGAGATTTCAAATGGAATCAAACGCTTTGACTGCAGTACTTTGACCCTATAGGCATGCCTATCTATCCACTACTCGACAGGCGAAATTCTTAGTTCCAATTAATGTTTACTTACTCACATAATACAACATCCACTTATTCATATTAGACAATATAGGATCATTGATGTTATCCACACATAAATGATTTATCAAACATATCCATGCTTCATTATATATATATATATTCACATAGATCATTGCATTTATAATTTTCATATGCATAATCATACATAGGCCAATGTCATAATTCACAAAAAATAAGACATTTAGAAAGTGTCCCTAACTTGAGACTCTGTAGCGCTCGTGATAGACCTCAACAATCCCTTCTGTTTTGCTCGTGGCACAAGTCGCACACGCGACAGAACCAACCAATGACTTATGTTACGCTCACGATAATGTCAGTGCTCGCGACAGAATACAAACTAGTATCTTTTCCCGTCGAAGCACTTTGTCTTGCCCACAACCCATGTCTCGCTCGCGACAAAACCTGAACTTCATGTTCAAAATACCTCTTTTTCATGCACTTAGCAATATCCATACAAATGACTTCCAAAACCCAACCTATCATCATTTTTTGCCATCATGACCTTCTAACCATATGTTCAGCTACATGTAAACTATACAATGATAGAAACCTCATTATAAAAGGACTTAAGATTAAGGAGTTATGGCCTATGGAATACTACTTGCTCCAAAAGCCCTCCTACAGGATTTAACTTTAACTATTAGGCATTTTTGAAGACCTTAGAGTCCTCAAGTCAGCATGACCATTTCTACAACAATCATAGGCACATATCTTAGGAACCTAATCCCATTAACCTCATTCATTTTAGAGTCATACAACTCAAGTTATAACACAGACAATTCCAGTAGGTCAAATTACCTTACGAAACTAGTTTTGCCATATCAAACTATTCAAGCTTGAAATCACAAAGTTATAATATCTAATACTAAAAACTCATACCATATTACCCTAATATATACACAAACCCTTTGGCACATTCAATTACACATTAAAAGTCCATAGACATACAAATTACATAGCAATTTCTCAAGTCCCCTAAATCAAGGTTACATGTTCAAGTTAACAAACTCATGGCAATCAAATTAGCTCATTAAACTCATCACTTCAATTCAGTTCATTACATTACATAATTACACATTTTAAATTCATTTAAATACACAATTCATTCATACATTTTAGATTTCCTCTACTATCAATTTAACACATGAAATTAGAGTTTCCCAAACCTCTTCTTCTATGCTCCAATGTGCTCACTTGGCACTAAGTTCTCCCACTTTCTCCTTTCTCTTGTATTTTTTTATTTCAACCACTTAACTATTAGCAATTATAGCACAACTCAGAATTACTTGAACACATAGTAGAAATTAAATGGATTCTAACTAAAGAAGAAGAAGAATAAGGAGGAAGAGCAGAATTTGGGGAAGGTGACCGGACCAAACAGAGAGAAAAGATGAGTCAAAAATCCATCTTTTCCCAATATATATTGCATGCAAACTTGATGTGTTAGCACAGCCAACAATCAACACTTAGATTCCACTACCACTCTCTTAAACAAGATTAGATTAAGTTAATCTTAATTATCACTTAATTAATCCTTCTTAAACTTAATCATGCATAACTACTCTTTAGCCACTTAACTTATTTTATTTTATGCAATTAGGTCCTCATTTATAATTACACTTAGATCCAAAAATATAAATTCCAAATTAAACTTACCCAATTATCCTAATTAGGCTAAATTACAACTAGGGTAGATTTCGGGTCATTACAACTATAATCAAATGATATTTTATTTGACCATGGAAAAATATTAGTTACAACTAGTCAGTGGGTTAAATTTGAAGTGAATTTGAGGTCAAATAGGTTTGCAAATGCTAAAAATGAGAAATAGTCTTTTTCGGTTTAAATAGTAACAGGGTTTAACCAAACTTCGATCAAACTATTAATAATAGCTATTGACCTCTAAAAATTTATCTAAATATATGGATAGACTCTAAATAATGTATAATTTATTGACAGTAAAAAGGAATTTTTACAATAACACCAAAAATTGAGCTATCGGACTGATTTAAGTGAAACAGATCGAAAATGGACTCTGATTGGGCTAAAATTTTAAATGTAGCCTATTTTATATATGTTTGAATATTGGTATTATTTTTAGGATAATTTGAGCGCAAAAATGGAGAAAATTAATTTAAGAATGCAAATTGGGTCGTAAAAGTGGTTTGGGCTTTAGATTGGTTGGCCCAACTTGGTTTGGAACTCAAACTAACCTAAAAACCCAGTATATAAGGCTAGTAATCTGCCTCTTAACCCAGATTTCAATCTCAGTACTATTCTCCTTCTCTCCCTCAAGAACTGGAGCTCTTTTCTTCTCTTTTCCAACAAAATTTCCTCTTATTCTTCCAATTTCTTCAATAAATCCATGTATTTCAAGTGTTATCAGCCCCTAATGAAGGTTAAGGGAGCCCTAATTTCTGAATTTGATGAAGAATAAGAAAGAAATTAAGAATTCTAGGTTTTGGTTATTTTTAAGGTAAGTTGTAATTAATGATTTTTAAATGACTCTTTTGGTTCTAATAACTCAATTAGGTTGTATATTGTTGGTTTATAAGGTTTAATTGAGTTATCAATGGATAAATTTCTTGGGTGTTCTTCAAGAGGATTTCGGCCATGGATGGTTTTTGAGGTGATGAAGGTTCTTTTAAGGACAAGTGTATAAAGATTGAAGTTTTATTGGAGGAGAAAGAGTTTTAAAGTAAGTGGTTATAAATTCTCTAGATTTTCATTTAATTGTTTTGATTTTAAGATCATGAAACTTTGGGTTTTTATTGAAATTGATATGATTAATTGAAATTGATGATAAAACCATGTTTATAGATATGTTAATTGAGGTTTTGAATGGTTTAATTTAAAAGAAAAGGTTTGGATGGTAATTTCCCTAGGCTAGGCGAATTTTTCATGTAAATGTTTATGGGTTTAATTTGTATTTAATGCTGATTGGTTATAACTATATATTAATTAAGATATAATCTATTTAAATTAACAATAAAAGAATGAAAATTAGATTTGAGGGAAGAGATATTATGGTCCGAATAGTTTATGCATGATTACATGGGTATACTTTATAGTTTAATGTAATATTATGGTTTATACATGTTATTGAAAGTATGAATTAGTGAAATGAATGCGTAGTAGGTGAAAGAAAAACTCTAATGGCAAGAATGCATGTTAGGCCGAATTGAGCATATGATGAAATTAATGTATTCTTAATTAAATTAATGAGAATTAAGCCATGAAATGTATATAGATATGAAATTTAGTATATATGAATTTAATCAAGAATTACTAGAATTTATTTGATATTTTTTTAGTTAGTGATTACAATATGTATGTAATGGAACATAATGAATGTGGTTTGTTCAATTGAGTTTTATAGCTTAACTGATGACAATGTGAATATTTAGCGGTTTGGATTGGAAATTATAGATTGTATTGAATTTAAATGAGATTTATTTGGTTATTTTAATGTAAAATATTCTCTTATGTATATAATAGATAATTTCAAAATATTGGATGTTTAAGTGAAATTATAGTATAATTGTTTGTAGAATTTAATATTTAATGATTTAATGTTAATTTGTTGAGAAAAGAATGGATAGTATGTGATTATACCATGTGAGCATATTAGTATTCTAAATGATATAATATGATGATTTAAATTCATATTATGTGTTTGAATGGGAATTGAAGAAATTAATTATTTAATTGCCCTTAGTAATAGTCTGGAAGTCAAACCTAACTCAGGATATAGTTGGCTAGCTATAGAGATACCTATACTACGGTGCAAGTCATGACGACATGCTTTGCTTGGTAGATTCGAGATGGTCTACCATAGCGATTCAATGTCTAAAGTGATTAAAATGAAATAAATGAAATGAATGAAATGAGAATGAGAATGTTTGAGTGGTCTTTCGGGATTACTCTTAAATGTAATGGGACCTGTGGGGTCCATGTCTCATATATCCGGATCGGAGGTTTCTACCGAGTTTACACTAGGGGCATAAATGAACAAAAATGATTGTGAAAAAAAATGTTTTAATTTGTGTAAGTGATTGAAATGAATGAATGGTTATATAGTTAATCTTTGGATTATTTTATGTTAATTGAATTTAAATGTATTTTTGTATTAAATGTGCTTATTGGAGGATCAATTTGTATATTGTATGCATTTTAATGAAATAATGTGATTATATAGTTATTTGATGACAAATTTGTAATTTATTGAATTATTAGGGATTTTATGATAATATATCTCTAATGTAATTAATTGAATGACTAAATTGTAATTTGCCTCTAGAAAGATTTATTGATTGATTATGTTAAAAATTCGACTTGTAATTTAGTTTATAAGTGGTATAAATTGAAATATTAAATTTAATGATTAAATGTTTATAATGAATTAGAATATTGTAATATTTATATTATATGCATAAATGAATAAAAATAATTAAGGTAATTAAATTGTATTTATGATACTTATAGTGGTATTTTGTAAATATGTGCATTGAATGACAAATCTATTTCTAGTAAGATTTATGGATTTATTTATAATGTAAGTTGGTGTAACACCCCTTACCTGTACGTAGTAAACCATACCGTGATCCGATGGTTCACGACGATGGTCGAGGGTATTACCGCCACAATATGCAAAAATTAATGAACTTTCAAGCTAAAAACTGAGTTATAAAATTTCTTTCATTAACGAAAACACATTTATAGTTAACCATAAATTCATAACACAAACATATTACAAAAGATACTTTCTCGGAGTTTACTATAGATACATTAATTACATAACCAGTTACTCTTTTACAAAACTTATAATTCTAGAATTACAAACCTGACATACATTCTTAAACCTAAACAAATCCTATCCTAAAATTTCTTCATAACCTTGCATTGGCCAGGACTGCTGCGGGAAGACTCTCGAACGATCCAATCAATAGTACCTACATGGATTATAGAAAATCCATGCTAAGTATAAAGCTTAGTGGGAAACACATAAATATAGACGACCACTGGAACAAGACCGTCGCAAAAGGCTCAAATAAAGGCATAATATAGAGAATAAAATCATATCAATTATCATGCAAAATCACTATATATCCAAACATGCTTTTGTTATGCCAAAAGATATATATATACTAGCCAAAACCCCACAGACGACGTCAAGGACACATAGAGCATCATATTAAATTTGTTGCATTTGCTAGTTCAAGATCATATTTATAAGTATGCAAATCCGTATACTTAATCTTAATAACTAACAGTACATAATCATATTAATATAAATACACTTCAACCCCAGCATTCAGTAATTCAAGCTCGCATTCATATACATATTAGTTTATCACATCACTATACAGAAATGTAGTATCCACATCATATGACACACACTGGCTGCACATGCACATATTAGAAACAAAATCATTTATAAATAAAGGCAAAGGTACACAACATACCGGTTAGAGTTATATTTAGTCTATCCAGAGACTTGTAATCACATTCACATATCCCAAAATCATACTCATACGGATATCACATTCTTATGTTCGTAACTAATTATATTCACATGCTTGTAAACATAAAATAATAAACAACACACCTGCTGACTCACAATAGTGGATATCGAGTGAACAAACTATACCTTATGGGTACGAATCGAATGCATAGGTACCTTACGGGTACCAATCGAAAAGCAACATCATTTTCCACTTTCAAAAACATTTCACAAAAAGGATCTTAAACAAGATCCAAACACTAAAAGGGTTCGCGAGGAACCAGCCAGGGACCTGATCGGGGTCCATTCGTTCAAAGGGCGCTGCAGCTACACAAAACTCTATTAGGCATGCGTAACTATCCACTTACTTGACTCTAGCAGGTCATGCATCATTCAAATCATGTTTCAAATAAGACAGTATATAAATATCATCATACATAATCCAGAGTATAGTAGGCATATAAAGAAATTCATAACATCAGCTATGCATCATACTATTCATATTACGAAGCATACAATATAACTCCATCAACATACTTTAGCACTATTCAATGTTCTAAAACTTATCAGAGTCAAATATGGAAATATTATCATGCCAACCATTAACTTATCACTCAAACTTTACTTTTAACAACTAAACACTCTTTACAAAAACAGGATAGGTCACGGTCACAACCAGATTGGTTGTCACCGTGACATACCAAAACTCTCAGCAGAATGCAATCTTGGGGTACCTCATGGTGGTAACCCATTAGGTTGTCACCATGACATACCCACACCCCAAAACAGAATGCACTTTTGGGGTACCTCACGGTGGTAACCCATTAGGTTGTCATCGTGACATACCCACTGCCCAAAACAGAATGCTATCCCTCACACTTTATCATATCATTCATACAAACTATTTGTAAATTTATATAAATACTTATTTACCCGGTTTGCCACATTATGGGTCTCCATTTAAAAGAGGAATCCATAAGCTAAAAGCATTAAATCACACTTATCATTATCATATTATATAATCACTCAAATATCCACATGAACCATTATAGCATCATAGCTATCTTGCAGACTAATACATTCTAGTAACATTTATTGTCAATGCATGCATCATATAATATTGTTAGGCAATTACTTCAATCACACATTTATTGCGGATATCCCATATATACATATTCCATTAAGCAAACTCCTTTCATTTGATGTCTTTCAGGTGTATATATCTTAAATCTCAATTCATAACTATGCATACTTGTTCATATCATACATGTTTATATAGCTTAAAGTATTATAATGCTCAATAATGTCATTATACTTAATTTGATTCTATTTCCTACAGTTATACATCACTACTTCATTAGTTCGCTGTTAATCTTAATCTTGTTCATGTATATTTTCTAAGGGATAATTATTCTTATACTCATTTATAGTCCTAAACATGCATCGGATGGATCCTAGAAAGTTTCGGTGTAATGCAGGTTCAATTCGGGAAGAAAAACACCTAAAATGGTCAAAACCAAAGGGGTCACTGTGGTAATGACTTTGTTGTGAATGTGAGGTCAAAAATAAAGCATTCTGCCTTCTTTGGGCATTGGTCAAGGTGGTAACAATTTTGGTTGCCACCGTGACATACACAAAAATAGCAAAACAGAAGCAAAAAGTCAGGACTGCTTTCCACTTCAAAATTCAACCGCTTAAACCAACCTCTAAAACTCCTTTTTAGGCAAATTTTCCTTCTTAACAATTGATCCTTAGGATGTTAAATTTCAAATGGGACAAATTTAAAGTCAATTGGACATCGATAACTCCATATATGAGCTAAACAATATATACTATTCTAGTAACCCAACCCAAACAGAGACACTTCAGTTTTGTTCATTTTCGGAGGTCTTAGAGCTAGAATTGGCTTCCGATCCTTCTTAGACAATTTTAGATAAAAATCTTAGCTTTCTAATGGCATTAGTTTCATATCATTTAGAGCTCTAAAACTCCAGATACAGCCTAATAATCAAGGAGGGGTCAAGTGTGTTCTAACACTGTTTTCACCAAAATCCTATTCACATGCACCTTTTAGTCATTTAAAATCAACACTCACTACCATCATCATGTATCACCACCATCACATTCAAATTACTTAAATAACACATGAATATACTCAAAATCATACATAAATAAAGAGTTTCCAAACCACGTGTGGTGACTCCTTTTATCTTCATTTACTTTCTATCCCTTCTTTCTCTTTCATTTTGCATCCAGTTCCGACTTGTATCAATTGATTCCCTGAATTAAAACACATCACAACTCATATGAGTTTCTCCTCAAAAACACATAACTTAAAATCTTATACATTGAAAAGGAAGAAGGATAAGAAAAGACCTAAAACTTACCTCAAAATCAATAACTCTTGCTTAATTTTTCCCAACTTCCCTCTCTCTCTCTTTTACCAATTTAAAAGATGAAGAACAAAGAGAAAAGGAGAAGCAAAATTCTGAGTTTTCCAGCCAAAGAACCCGTGTCCCCCCATTTCTTTCTTTCCCTTTTACATACTTGGTCTATATTGAGCCACATGTCATGCTCCTATTGGCTACACTTAGATTTTTATGTTTAATATCAATTTTGTCCTTTATTCTTTTGTTTCTTCATACATTTGGAAAATAACTATCTCCAATTAAAACATTGGCATACCAATCTTCTTACTTGTTTTATTTAAGTCACAATTTGGCAGATTACCAAAATACCCCTAACTATTCACCTAATGCCGATGACGTCCTTACTACAATTAATCATTTCCATCATCCCATTACACATTTTAATCACCAAGAATAATTCTCTTCATGTCGTTTAAGGCACGATGATATAATTGTCCCATTTACAGAAACTCGCCGAAACTTTCGAATTAATGATGGTTGTGTCCTTTATGACCCTTCCGTCCCTAAATCAAGCACATTTGGTTACCAATTCACCCTAAACTTATCCTAATCCGATTAGGGTGTATTGGGGGTGTTACAAATCTACCCTCCTAAAAAGAATTTTGTCCTCGAAATTCACTTATATCCGATTTTCTGAATATCAAAATCTTTGTCACTAACATTCACACACTTACATTATACTATCCAAGTCATTCTTACTAGTATTATGACATATAGCAGAAATCCTTCTTACTAAATAAACATCTCCAAAATTTTGAGTTACAGGTCGTTTGCAGTCTATCACTATCATGTCAATCTTTTCACTTAACTCCTTCCTCATAAAACTTCTCGTCTTTTAAATACAGAATCATTCACACATTCACTATACTCTTTTCTTGATCAAAATAACTATAACATTTCCCTCCTAGATTACCAGTATCACTAGTCACAATTTGGTTTTCACTTTTCAACCATCACATATATCTTACAGTACTTATTATTTAATCATCATATACAAAAGTCTGCAAATGAATATGAATAGTTAGATATAAACAATGGATTATATATTGTTGATCTGGAATGACCGAATATGAATAAAAAATTTAAGGATTTGGATGAATTATAAGTTATGATTGTTGTTTGTGCCCTGCATGGGCTGTGTATTTGTTAGAATTGCAGGTTTTGGGTAGTTAAGTTTATAACCGTTATGCTGCCAAAGTTTTGACTACACAAATAGTATATAAGGAAGCTTTAGGTCATCAGCAAGTGTTAATATGGCCAATAAAAGAATAATTGTAATTGGACTTTTAAATTTAAATGACGTGATATTTCACTACGTGAATTAAGTATGAAATTGGTTAAGTAAAAAAAAATTAATGCAGTTTTTGAGTTGTGATATAAGTTTGTACTATTGCATTTTTGGAGTTAAGCTTGTATGCAATTATGTACGTATAGTATGAGGGTAGAGTGTGTGTTACATTTTGTGCTATTAGAGTCTGGTTTAGGCAGTTCTGGCCAATATTATATTTGAAAAATATGTGATATTGTTTATAAGGAATGAAATGTGTGCTAATTGTTATGGACATCTCTGTTTAGTCATAAGTATGGATGTTTTGGACGGAATTGGATAGAAAATTAGAGGTGAGAAATTAAGCTGGTCAAAAGTTATAAGGTTTAAAGTATTTAAACGTAGAAAGAAGGTTGTGGTACTTTAGGTACTTGTCAACTATCCTTGATAGAAGGTAATCATTGAATATTGTATGGATGGGATGGGCTAATATGCATTACCATAAACACTAAGTTTTATGCACATGGCCTAATTGAAAAGAAACTGACATTGTAGTGCCCCTTCCCGACCGCACAATAGGTTCATTACGGCAATTGAAGAGGGTTGCCACAACATGCATCACATATCACATACACATATATTAGTTAAATACAAAATCTTGAATTAACAAATTTCTTTTAAATGCAGTGGAACACTTGTAAAACTCTTACTCATATACATATAGTCAACTTGTATTACATATAATATTGAGCTATTACATCATTTCTTTTTACATGCCAAAATTGATAATTTACATTATACAATACAAAAGACCTACACAAAGATAGCGAACCCTAGTGTGTTGACCAGAGATACTGCGGGGCCGTCCTTCAACTGCGTTTCACCTCAGAACCTACACGAATTAACACCCATGCTAAGCAATTATGCTTAGTGGGGAAATAACACACTATATCTATTTATAACAATCATTGCATAACAAGAAATACATGCCTTATATTCATACTTCATCATATACATGCTTCATAAACAAATCAATTAGCATACCTCGATATACATATAACACCAATAGTAAATCATGATCATATATTGCAATAAGACATAACAATCTTATAACGCATCACATTCACATTCTTATAACGCATAATATTCACATTGCTTATTATTGATTCAACAATCATATTTACCATGCCTGCAACTCATAGATGTGGATAACGGGTATTGCATTAGTACTCGTAAGTACCATATGCCACATTAGTATCAGTAGATACAACATTTTCTCTTTAGTACCCGTAGGTACCAAATTATTCATTCATATATATATACCCTTATGTGAATCCATACGGGATTCTATACACATTGGGGATTCCAAACGGGAATCAAACACTTCAGCTGCAGCACTTGACCCTATAGGCATGCCTATCTGTCCACTACTCAACTTGCAGGCTAAACTATCAATCCATTTGATGTTCATATTATCACATTGTTTAATAACCATATAACTATACTAAGCAATATTAAATCATTCGACATCTGGTATACACATATAACTTATCAAACAAACCCACATTTCATTATATATATTCACATTATACATGTTCACATGAATTAACACATTATAGTTTCTATAAGCATAATCATTCATAAACCTAATTCATTAGTTCACACAAAATAACACAATCAATAGGTATTCTTAACAAGTAGGTCGGTCGTTCTCGTGATATTTTTCATGCCCGTGACATACTTAAACTACCCCTTTTGCCGCGCTTGCGGCATAAGTCGCGTATACACATATAGCTTATCAAACAAACCCACATTTCATTATACATATTCACATTATACATGTTCACATGAATTAACACATTATAGTTTCTATAAGCATAATCATTCATAAACCTAATTCATTAGTTCACACAAAATAACACAATCAATAGGTATTCTTAACAAGTAGGTCCGTCGTTCTCATGACATTTTTCGTGCCCGTGACATACTTAAACTACCCCTTTTGCCGCGCTTGCGGCATAAGTCGCACGCGCGACGGAACACAAAATGACTTCTTTGGTGCTCATGCTTAATCTCATGCCGCTACAGAAGACAACTTGGCGTATTTTTCCTCATGGAGCACTCTATTGAGCCCGTGACTCTTATCATGCTTGCGACAGAGCCTGAACTATGTGTTCAAACTCCTGTCGCACTTACCTATTATTCAAGCACTTCCTGCTTCCATATGCATGACTTCCAAAAATCAACCAAACATCATTATCAGCCAAGATGGTCTTCTACCCAAATGTTCACCTACATTTTAACTTCTCAATGGCATAAACTTCATTACATTTGAACTCAAAACCAGGGAGTTATGGACAAGGGAATACAACTGCTCCAAATGCCCTCCTACAGAATTCTAACTATACTTATAAACAATTTTGAAGACCATAAAGTCCCCAAAACAACTTGATCATTTCTATATCAATTATAGACATAAACTTTATGATTCTAATCCAATTGACCTCACACAAAGTAGAGTTATAAAACTCATCTTATAAACCAAATACCTCAAATAGGTCAACATGACCTCAAAACCAATTTTTACACTAACAAGCTCATCTAGCTTGAAACCAACTAAATTGGCATAGTCAACTTTTTTAAACTCAATCTATACCACTTTAACACATGTATAAACATTTCAGAACATCCAATTAAGCCATAAGTATTCATCAATTCAACATTTACACAACAATTGTTCAAATTTCTACAAATAGGTTCTCATGCTTACAATTCCATAAACTTCTTAACAAATGATTTAACATAACAAACTCATATCTTTAATTCAATTCAGCACACAATATAATTAAACATCTCATATATACAAGCAATCAATTTAACACATAATATTTGGTTTCCCAAACCTCAATTCCTTTGCTCCTATGAGCTCACTTGGCACTTGGCTCACTAATCTTCTCCTTTCCGTTATCTTTTCTGGTTTCTTGCACTACAAACAATCCAATTTCAAGAATTGGGATAAGAGATCAATATCCATTTCAACACAGAAAAGAAGGAGTAGAAGAAGTGTAATGACCCAAAATCTTCCCTAGTAGCATTTTGGTTTAATTAGGGTAATTGGACAAGTCTGATTTGGGATTTCTAATTTTAGACCTAAGTGTAATTGAAAATGAGGACCTAATTGCATGAAATAAATTAATTAAGTGACTAAAGTGTAGTTGTGCAGGATTAAGCTAAGAGTGGATTAAGTAAGTGTTAAGAGAGATTATCTTAAGCTAATCATGTTATAGTGGATTCCATATGCCTTGTGTTGGCTTTGCCAACACACCATTTGCATGTAATATAAAGAGGGAATTGAGAGATAGAAATTGACTTCATTTGTGCTTTCCTTTGGTCCGGCCCCCTTTAGTCCCCTTTCTAATCTTCTTCTTCTTCTTCTTCTTCTTCTTCTTCTTCTTCTTCTTCTTCATCTTAAGTCTCTTGTTCCATCGAGTGTTATTGGTTGATTTCGGCTGATTTCTATTGATGGATTTCTGTATTGAGTCTTAGATTATTAAGGTAAGTTATGGTATTAGATTTCTCTTCTTCTCCTTCTTCTTTTTTGAATTGAATTGGTATTGATTCCCCTGTTCCAATTCTAGGAATTGGATTGTGTTTGTAGTGGTAGAAATAAGAAAAGACAAGGGAAAGGAGAAGGTTGGTGAGCCTAGTGCCAAGTGAGCACATTGGAGCATAGGAGATTAAGGTCTAGAAAACTATGACTTATTTGTGTTAAATTGATAGTGGATAAAATCTAAAAATGAATGATTGTATTATGATGCATTATGAGATTGTCATGTGATACTGCAATATTTGAACATGATTTACTAATGATGCTATATGTACACCGAGATATGTCTAATGTTATGTTTATGAAACGTGTATGCAAAGAAGTATGATAATGAAGCATGTATATGATGAAGCGTGAATAATAAGCATATATCTGTTGTTATACAATGATTGTTAAGAATATATATTGTATGTTGTTTCCCCACTAAGTGTTATTGCTTAGCACGGCTGTTACTCCGTGTAGGTTCAAGAGAAGTACAAGTGAAGGACAGCCCCGCATTATCTCTAGTCAATACTAGGGTTCACTATTTTGTGTAAATCCTTTGTAATCTGTATAAAGTAATAACCATTTTGGCATGTAAAGAGAAATGATATAATAACTGAATGTTATATGTAATATAAGTGGACAATATGTATGTAAATAAGAGTTTTATAAGTGTTTCGCTGCATTTGTAAGAAATTTGTTAACTCAGGATTTTGTGTATAACTCAATTGTATGCATTTGTGCTATGTGATGCGTGTTGTGGCGACCATCCTCGACTGCCGTAGCGAAGCTATGTGTGTGGTCGAGAATGGGTGTTACGAGAAGAATCATCTAATGCATCACTTACCTTAATTGGCCAAGAACACAACTCAATCAACTAACAGAAATCAACCAAACAAAACCTTGATGGACTTAGGATTGAAGATGAGGAAGAAGAAGAAGAGAAGAACAGAAATGGAGGAAGAACAGAATGAAGAACAAAACCAAACCAAGTGAATGCATAGGGGACAAAAACTACCTCCTCACTCCTCCTTATATTGCATTCCAAAGATGAGTTGGCAAAGCCATCTCAAAATACATGGAATCCACTCATATTAGATTAGGTTAAACTAATTCAACTTAGCACTAATTAATTCTTCTTCTATTAATCATGCACAATTACACTTTAGTCACTTAATTAATTTATTTCATGCAATTAAGTCCTCCTTTCCAATTACATTTAGGTCCAAAATTAGAAATCCCAAATTAAACTTGTACAATTACCCTAATTAAGCCAATGCTACTAGGGTAGATTTCGGGTCATTACAACTCTCCCCTCCTAAAAAGAATTTCGTTCACAAAATTCAAACCTCTACTGAACAGATTGAGGATATTGAGCTCGCATCACTGACTCAGGTTCCCACGTTGCTTCTTCTATCCCATGATGTTGCCAAAGCACTTTCACTAACGGAACTTGCTTATTCTGAAGTTGTTTAACTTCCTGTGCCAATATTACTTTAGGCTTCTCATCATAAGAGAAATCCAATTGCACTTGTACATCTTGCACTGACAAAACATGTGACTCATTTGAACGATATCTTTGAAGCATAGAGATATAGAAGATATCATGAAGTTTGGCCAAAGCCGGAGGTAAGGCTAACCGTTATGCCACTGTCCTAACTCTTTCTAGCACTTCATAAGGTCCAATAAACCTCGGATTATGTTTCCCCTTCTTTCCAAATTGAAGTACTTTTCTCCATGGAGACACTTTCAAAAAGACTTTGTCACCCACATCAAACTCTATATCTTTTCTCTTCAAATCCGCATAAGATTTTTGCCTATCACTTGCAGCTTTCAATCGCTGCTGAATTGTAACACCCTCATATCCCCGGTAAGGAATATCAGGGCGCCAAAAGCCAAACACACAGATACTCGTACACATGCATACACAATAGCGAAAGCGATAAAATAAATAAATAGAAATGACTTGGGCCCAAAAAAAGTACTCTCATATGGTACATATAAACTGTACATATTACAAAAGCTTTATATATATACATCTACGGTACATATACCAAAATAATTAACATTTACATAAAAACACTGTACTTTATATCTACATAATGATGTTACTCAAAACATCACAAACTCTATTTCTATCTTATACAAAAACAGATCAAAACAAAACTCCTAGTGGCCTTGACCCGCAGATGCCCGCTCACTGATCCGAACCTGTAAACCTACACGGAAATAAACATCCGTGCTAAGCGATAACGCTTAGTGGGGATGAACAGACATAATAGACTTCGAACGAAGTCACAATTATATCACATGCATATCACTAATCATGTCATATACACATAATCATATACACGTTCTTGTAAGCAGATACCATCAGGCTTTAACTCATTCATATGCAGAATAACATTCACTGTAATAAGTTCCACATGCAAATATCCAAGCAATATGGCAAAATAATATTGATATCATGTCATGCTATATTCATGTATATCTATATGAATCTCTATACTTATGCATATCTCTACTACACTTCTTGTACACTACAGACCACACAGTAGCCTGAAAACCACTACAAAACACTTCACCTTTTGTACACTATAGAATATACTTTATCCTAAACTCTCAACAATTGTGGATACGGGTAACTCTGGATACTATTTACAGTAACTTACATGTGGAGAATTAACTCAAACTCTATGGAATACACAAGGTATTCAAAACTCTGGGCACAATTAAGGCCAACTCTAGCAGCTGCACTCTAACCCTTTATAAGCATGCTTATCTATCCACTACTATGACCGTTCAGGCTCGAACAAGAACTCTACAACTAAATCATATACATTACATGTACTCTACTGTTCATTCAAGAAGTCTATACACTATTTACATATTAACTGAGCAAACCATGCATATACTCATATGTAGCAATACCATATCAACAAATCTTTGCACTACACATTACTAATTAATCAAATACACAATTCATTTTACATGTTCATAAACTTCACGAATTATGATTCAATCATACATGATCAATATCACATGCATATCATGTTCAATAATTAAAAAGCATATATACATTTAATTTCATTATTAAACTCTTATGCCATAGCTTTTATCACCTATAATTTCAATTGACAACCATTCACATATTTATTTCATAAGGTTAGAAATGAGTTGGACATGCTATAGGAACTTACCATGAAGTTCGGGAGCATTTTGGGAAGAAAAACACTCAAAATATGCAAATCAGGGGATGGTCACGGTGGTAACCAATTGGTTGTCACCATGAGGTCTAAAAACATTCGATTATGCCTTGTCTGGGCATTGGTCACGGTGGTGATGTAGATACAGGGTCCCAAGTAGCCTTGATCAAGATTACCCGATGATAAAATTTAGCTATGCCGGCTTATAGGCAAAAAGAATGAAGGTCGGAAGTAAATTTGCTTGTCATTTGGATTTGTTAGGAATGGAGAAAAATGTATTTTTCTTAAATATTTTAAAAAAAAAATTAAAAATTATTTTGGGGTAAAAAATGAGTTTTTAGGTTTTTTTATTTTATATATATAAAAAAAAAAAATTCGCGACTGTCGGGGCGCGGCAGCGCGCTGGGCGTGCGCACCAGCACGCGGAGCGTTCGCGCACGTGCTGGGCGACGCGCAGCGCCCAGCGTGCTCGCGCGAGCGATGCCAAGCGCGTCGCACGCGGAGCGTCTACGCACTGCGAGCGATTTTCACTCGCTGGGACGCCCGTCGGGCACGCCGACAGGCATCCCTCGCCCATTTTCGCCGCCATGACGCCCAGCACGCGATTTTTATGATTTTATGGGGTTTTTGGATGGTTTTTTGGCAGTTTTTGAAGGGAATTAAAGGAAAAAACTGGAGGATTTCTGGGGGTTGATTTTTGGGAGTTTTGAGGAAGGTTTTTGGGAAAAAATCTCATTTTTCTTAGGGAGAAAAAAATTGGGTTTTGGCTAAGAATTTTGGAAAGGATTTTCTTAGAAAATTGCTTCATTTTTCTTCAAAAAATTACATAAAATTATTTTGAATTTCTTACATCTGAATTTTATTATTATTCCAACAAATCAAGGAAAAATGATTAATTCATCTACCTTCAATTCTATAAGAAAATATTGAGGGTAATTATTCTTGGCTTTATTCCTTTATTCTTTTTGCTAATTTAATTTATTTTGTTTTCATTTAATTAATTAGCGTGTAAATTTTTTAGTCCCATTATTTTCTTTTTTACTTTTGTTTTTTAATTGATTATTTAAAATGTAAATTCTTTTAGACCCACTTTTTTGTTTTGTTTTTGACTAATTATTTAGTATGTAAATTCTTTTAGCCTATTGTTTTCTTCTTATTTTTATCTTTAATTATTTATCTAATATGTAAATTCTTTTGAATCTATTATTTTATTTTCTTGTTAAATTATTTGTTGCATATGTTAATATTTTTATTATTTGCTCAAAATTGCTGCTATTATAATTATTTATTTAACATGTTTGGCATGACTAAAGTATTTTTATTCTTATGCATGTTAAATTGCCTCATAATTATTTTATGCATATTTTAGGTATGATAAATTTGTTATTATCAACTAACCCATTAGGCTCACTCAAAGAGCAAGGCAAATGAAGAAGAAAAGAAAAATAAATGTCAAGGCAAGAGGAGCACGACCAAAAACCCAAGAGCAAAGGAAGAAAAGAATAACAAAAGGCCAAAGGCAAAGCAACTAATGTGAGAGAAGAAAGGAGCAGCTGGTCCATCTTTATCCAAAACTCATTACCCTTAGTCAAAGTCCACCAAAGCACATAAATGCCACTTACCCTTATTGATTCCTTCAATTATCTTAAGCCAAGCCATGTGTCTTATACTCATTTGCCACTAATTTCTTTTTAATTCATGTAAAACAATTAAATCTCTTCCCATGTGTCATTTCCCTACAATGCCACTTGTCAACCCTCACCCACACTTCAAGTTGCCATGTGTCGATTCCCTACACTGCCACATGTCTATAACACATCAAATAATCCAACTCAAATAGGCTTCACGTGAAGCATTCTGTCGCAACCGTGACGCTTTCGCGCTCGCGACAGAACCCCTACACAAGCCACTTACTCAAATACACTCTCCTATATACACAAACTCTTGAATTCCCAAACAAAAATTCCGAAATTCTACTATGGCCAAATCGGGTTGTTACATGAATAATCTTCACTTTCTCTTCAATGTCTCTTACCAAATCAGAACCAATTATCTGATGCTCATTCAACTTTCTCCAACATACAGGAGTTCGACATTTCCTTCCATAAAGAGCTTCATAGGGTACCATGCCGATACTCACTTGATAACTATTATTGTATGCAAACTCCATCAATGGAATGCACGTATCCCAACTCTTAGAAAAATCCAAAACACAAGCTCGAAGCAAATCTTCTAACACTTGAATCACTCTTTTTGACTGTCCATCAGTCTGTGGATGAAAAGTTGTACTAAAATATAGTTATGTACTAAGTGCAGATTGCAAACCTTTCCAGAACTTAGAAGTAAACCTCAGGTCTCAATCATATACAATGGATAAAGGAATACCATGAAGTCGCACAATCTCATTCACAAACAATTCAACCAAACAATCCATAGAGTAATCAAGTCGAATAGGTATAAAATGGGCCAATTTGGAAAACTGATCAACAATTACCCACATAGAATCGTGCTGCTTAAATGTCATTGGAAGACCTGTGACAAAATCCATGGTAATATTATCCCATTTCCATTGTGGAATTGGAATAGGATTCAACAAACCCGATGGAACTTGATGTTCTGCTTTCACTTGCTGACAAGTCAAGCATTTAGCAATATACTTAGCCACATCTTTCTTTATACCAAGCCACCAGTAGAACTGTTTCAAATCCTGATACATCTTATTGCCACTTGGATGCATGGTAAAGACCGTATTATGAGCTTCATGCAAAAGCTTCTTTTTCAACTCACTATTGCTTGCTACACATAACCGATTTTTATAATACAAAACACCTTCTTTACTCACTGAGTAGTCAGTCTTGTCACCATTTAGTTCTGACTGCAGAATCTATTGCAACATAGGATCATCTTTCTATGCATTGACTATCTCATTCCTCAAACTAGGTCTTGCTCTCAACTGAGCCATTAAAGCCCCATCAGATGCAAATCTCCATTTGACCTATTGCAATGTCAAAGCCGAAACTGACTTTCTACTAAAAGCATCAGCTACTACATTAGCTTTACTAGGATGATAATCCATAAAGCAGTCATAATATTTAAACAGCTCAAGTCATCTTCTCTGTCTCAAATTCAAATCTTTCTGAGTAATCAAATATTTAGACTCTTGTGATCAATGAAAATCTTGCATCTTTCACCATACAAGTAATGGTGCCAAATCTTTAAAGAAAACACTATCGTAGCTAACTCAAGATCATGCATCAGCTAGTTCTGCTCATGCGGTTTCAGCTGTCTCGAAGCATAAGCTATCACTTTCCCATCTTGCATCAGTACATATCCCAATCCAATTCCTGAAGCATCACCATACATAGCATACTCTTTACCTGAAATTGGTTGGGTCAGAATCGGTGCTTTAACTAGCATCCTTTTCAAATATTCAAAACTTATTTGATACTTATCTGACCATACGAACTTAACCCCTTTACGAAGAAACTTGGTAAGCGGGGAAGCAATAACGGAAAACCCTTTTACAAAATGTCGATAATAACCCGCTAAGCCCAAGAAACTTCCAATCTCAGGCACATTTTTGGGCAGTTTCCAACTTACAACTACTTCTATCTTAGCTGGATCAACTTTAATGCCCTCAGAAGAGACAACATGACCCAAGAGAGATACTTCTTTAAGCCAAAACTCACATTTACTAAGCATAGCATACAACTGACGTTCTCTCAGGGTCTGAAGCACAATTCTCAAATGTTGCTCATGTTCTTTCTCATTCTTCGAATACACAAGTATGTCATCAATAAACACCACTACAGACTGATCCAAATATGGCCTGAACACTCTATTCATCAAAACCATGAATGCTGCATGTGCAATGGTCAACCCGAATGGCATTTCTAGGAATTCATAATGACCATATCGAGTCTTAAATGCAGTCTTCAGAATATCCTCTTTCTTAACTTGTAGCTGATAGTATCCTGATCGCAGATCGATCATTGAAAACACACCAGCTCCTTTCAACTGATCAAACAAATCCTCAATCCTCAGTAAAAAGATATATGTTCTTCACTATTACCTTATTAAGCTGTCGGTAATCAATGCACATTCTCATTGTAGCATCCTTCTTCTTAACAAAAAAACTGGAGCTCCCCAGGGTGATACACTCGGTCGTATAAAACCCTTATCTAATAACTCTTGCAACTGAGTCTTTAATTCTTTCAACTCGATAGGATCCATATAATAAGGTGTCTTAGAGACAGGTGCGGTACCCGGCACAATCTCAATCGACAGTTCCACTTCTCTTACAGGTGGTATACCAGTCAACTCTTCTGAAAACACATCAGGAAATTCTTTCACTACTAGTATATCCTGTATTCTAACTTGTTCCCTCTTTGAATCTAATAGAAGAGCTAGGAAAGCTTCACATCCTTTCCTCAGACACCGATAAGCTTGCATAATAGAAATTACATCTACTAAAGGATTAAATTGTACACCCTTTACAATCACCTTAAACTGTTTTGAACTTCTAGCACAACTGTTTTCTTTCTACAGTTAACCACAGCTCAATGCTTACTTAACCAAACATAGTTCTATCAAATCTACAGGAAATACCTGACCTTAAACCACTAAAAGGCAATCTCTATACACCTTATTCACATTAATACTATTCCCCAAAGGACTAGTCACACAGATATCATATTCTAAATGATCAACTAAAGACATTTTATCACATAACTTCTTAGAACATACATATGAATGCGTAGATCTAAGGTCAATTAATGTAAACATTTCCAAATCAAAGAGTAGAAATGTACCAGCTACAACTTCTAGTGCATCTTGCTCCTCATGAGCTTTTATAGCATATGCCCGTGCTGGTACTGTAGGAGGTCGATCAACAGATTCTGACACTGCACCACCTCTGGACTAGTTACTTCTACCACGTCCTTTACCTCTTCCATAGTTTACTGGACGTAGATTAAATCCACTTTTGCTAGCTTCCTACTGATTCCCTCTCACTTCATAGGCTTTATGACAATTAGCTAAGAAGTGTTCAGTGCTCCCACACCGAAAATATGCACCAGTCAACTTCCAACATTCGCCTTTATGAAGTTTGCAGCAATAGGGGCACTCAAGTACATCACTTCTGTTACCAGATGCACCTCTACCAGTACCGGATGCAAAAGAAAATCCTTGCTTTCTACCTCCGGTAGCTGAGTTACTAACTGATTTAGCTTGATATGCCACTTGAGAATCTCTCGATCTTTTTTCTCGAATGAGCACCACCTCTAGAAGAATTCCTCCTCTGTACTCTTTCCCTCTGAATCTCCTATGACCTTTCGACCCCCATGGCTGCATGAAATATCTAATAATAGCTCACATTCTAAGAAGTAGTCATGGAAATCAACAATGCCTTTATCTACTCATTCAAACCTTCTTCAAACTGTTGGCATCGGAATTCTTCTCCTATAAAACTCCTTGCCATATTCTGCCACTGATAAGGTTCTCTGCCTCAAATTTAGAAATTGCTTCCAATTTGCTTCCCAATACGCGTTGGTAATATACTTGTTACAAAATTCTTGAACAAAGAACTCCCAAGTGATTGGAGTAGGAAGCAATGGATGCCTTAGGACCAACTTCCACTAGTCATAAGCAGATCCTTGGAAAAGCGACACTACACATTCCACTTTCTATTAAAGAGGGCATCTGATCTCATCAAGTACCCTCAGCACTTTCTCTATCCAGAATTCTGCCTTAAAAGACTCGTGTAGACTGGTACCATAAAACTCCTCAGCCCCATGTTTTCTCAATAAATCCATTAGAGCTTTCGGTGCTATCATACGATCTAACACGCTTGCCATATCTTGAGACATCTTAAGCAAAGCCTCCATCAGTACCATCGGAACATTCCTTTCAACACTCACTAGCACAGATGGAGTAGACACCAACATCTCTAGTTCTCTTTGATTAATGCTTTATGCGATCTCTTCTCTAGCATCCTGAGAATGATCCATCAATCTGATAGATACACAAGGATGTCCACATTAGGTCAACACAACTATACAGATTCCTATTCTACACTTTATCTAGAAATGACTAAACCTATGCTCTGATACCACTACTTGTAGCGCTCATTCCTGACCACACAATAGCTTCACTACAGTAATTGAAGAGGGTCGCCATAACACGCATCACATAGCACATACACATACATTAGTTAAATACAAAATCCTGAATCAACAAATTTCTTTTAAATGCAGCGAAACACTTGTAAAACTCTTACTTATATACATATTGTCAACTTGTATTACGTACAATTTTCAGTTATTACATCATTTCTTTTTACATGCCAAAACTGGTAATTTACATTATACGTTACAAAAGACATACACAAAGATAGCAAACCCTAGTGTGTTGACCAGAGATAATGCGAGGCCATCCTTCAACTATGCTTCACCTCAGAACCTACACGGATTAACACCCATGCTAAGCGATAACGCTTAGTGGGGAAACAACACACTATATCTATTTATAATAGTTATTGCATAACAAGAAATACATGCCTTATATTCATACTTCATCATATACATGTTTCATAAACATGTCAATTAGCATACCTCAGTATACATATAACACCAATAGTAAATCATGATCATATATTGCTGTAACACGTAACAATCTTATAATGCATCAACATTCTTATAAAGCATAATATTCACATTGCTTATTATTGATTCAACAATCACGTTTACCATGCCTGCAACTCAGAGATGCGGATAACGGATATCGTATTAGTACTTGTAAGTACCATATATCACATTAGTATCCGTAGATATAACATTTTCGCTTTAGTAACCATAGGTACTGATTTATTCATTCATATATAAATACACTTATGAGAATCCAAACGGGATTCTATTTGCATTTGGGATTCCAAACTGGAATTAAATGCTTCGGCTGCAGTACTTGACCCTATAGGCATGCCTATCTATCCACTACTAGATTTGCAGGCTAAATCATTTGACATCTAATATACAAATATAGCTTATCAAACAAGCCCACATTTCATTATACATATTCATATTAAACATGTTCACATGAATTAACACATTATAGTTTCTATAAGCATAATCATTCATAAACCCAATTTATTAGTTCACACAAAATAAAATAATCAATAGGTATTCTTAACAAGTAGGTCTATCGCGCTTGCGACATTTGTCGCACCCGCGATATACTTAAATTACCCCTTCTGTCGTGCTCGTGGCATAAGTCGTGCTCGCTCTTAATCTCGTGCTCGCGACAGAACACAACTTGCTGCATTTCACCTAACGGAGCCCTCTATCATGCCCGCGACTCTTATCGCACTCGCGACAGAGCCTGAACTATGTGTTTAAACTCCTATCTCACTTGCTTATTATTCAAGCACTTCCTGCTTCTATATGTATGACTTCCAAAAATCAACCAAACATCATTATCAGCCAAGATGGCCTTATACCCAAATGTTCAGCTAGGTTTTAACTTCTCAATGGCATAAACCTCATTACATTTAAACTCAAAACTAGGGAGTTATGGCTAGGGGAAAACAACTGCTCCAGAGGCCCTCCTACAGAATTCCAACTACACTTATAGATAATTTTGAAGACCTTAGATTCCTCAAAATAACTTGACCATTTCTATATCAATTATAGGCATAAACCTTAGGATTCTAATCCAATTGACCTCACACAAATTAGAGTTATAAAACTCATCTTATAACACAAAAAACTAAAATAGGTCAAGATGACCTCAAAACCAACTTTTACACTAACAACCTCATCTAGCTTGAAACTAACTAAATTGGCATAGTCAATTTTCCAACTCAATCTATACCACTTTAATGCATGTACCAACATTTTAAAACATCCAATTATGCCATAAGCATTCATCAATTCAATAATTACACAGCAATTGGTCAAATTTCTACAAATAGGTTCTCATGCTTATAATTCTATAAACTTCTTAGCAAACAATTTAACATAACAAACTCATATCTTCAATTCAATTTAACACACAACATAATTACACATTTCAGATATACAAACAATTAATTTAACACATAATATTTGGTTTCCTAAACCTCAATTCCTTTACTCCTACGAGCTTACTTGGCACTTGGCTCACCAATCTTCTCCTTTCCTTTATCTTTTCTGGTTTCTTCCACTACAAATAATCCAATTTCCAGAATTAGGAAAAGGAATTAATATCGATTTCAACACAAAAAAGAAAGAGTAGAAGAAGAATGATTAAATGCATCACTTACCTTAATTGGCCAAGAACACAACTTAATCAACTAACAGAAATCAACAAAACAAAACCTTGATGGACTCACAATTGAAGATGATGTAGAAGAAGAAGAGAAGAACAGAAATGAAGGAAGAATAGAATGAAGAACAAAACCGGACCAAGTGAATGAATAAGGGACAAAAACTACCTCTTCACTCCTCCTTATATTGCATGCCAAAGATGTGTTGGCAAAGCCATCTCAAAACACATGGAATCCACTCATATTAGATTAGGTTAAATTAATTCTACTTAGCACTAATTAATCCTTCCTCAATTAATCATGCAAATTACACTTTAGTCACTTAATTAATTTATTTCATGCAATTAAGTCCTCCTTTCCAATTACCTTTAGGTCCAAAATTAGAAATCCCAAATTAAACTTGTCCAATTATCCAAATTAAGACAAAATGCTGCTAGGGTAGATTTTGGGTCATTACAGACATGGAATATAGTAAGTGCATGGAAGTGAGGTAGATGTACCTGTAGAAAGATAGTAGTAGGTTAGAAGTAACAAGGGGTTAAGTGATTGGATTAAGTACATATACATGCCAATTGGGAAAAAAATGTATATCTTGTGAACAATCCATTGGGTCATAGTGTAGTGGTGAACAAAGTGTATAGAGACTGTCCTATCAGTGCACATGGTTTTGTCTTTCTTACAAATCTTATTGAACTCCCTTTCTATGAGTTTGATGTTATCCCTGCTACTGCTGCTAAGAGACTTTTTAGGAAAGGATGTATTGCATATTTATGCTATGCAGTAGAAACTAAGAAGAAAGGGCTGGGTGAGACTCAGCCTATGCAGCTCCCGGAAAGAACAAACAAGGCGTAACTTAACCATTCGTGAGCCCTACCCAGGACTCACTTCACTAAGCTACCCACCGTTTGTGAGCCTCACTCGAGACTCACTCACTGCAAGCAAAGCTGGCCGGCTGGAGAGAGAGATTTTCTCGAACAAACGGATGGAAGGGAAGGGAAGGAAATTTCATTAATGATCCGGGGAAGAAAGGAAAGAGGTTTGGAAACCTCTAGGTGATTGATGTGCCTACAGAGTTTGTATTTAGTAATGTGTTCCCTAAAGAACTTTCAGACTTACCATCTAAAAGGGAAGTTGAGCTTACCATTGATGATATTTTAGTGTATTCTAAGACTCTATAAGAACATGACAAGCATCTTCGGATTATTCTTCAGACATTGAGAGAAAAATAGCTTTATGCAAAGTTTAGTAAGTGTGATTTATGGTTGAATAAAGTATCTTTCTTGGGTCATGTAGTGTCAATTAATGGTATTAAATTGAATTCTAAGAAGATTGAAGTAATCTAGCAGTGGAGGACACCTAAAAGTGTGACAGAAATAAGGAGTTTCCTGGGTTTGGCAAGATACTATAGAAGAAATTGTGAAGGTTTTTCCACTATAGCAATGCCAATCACTTGACTGTTACGTAAATAGGTTAAGTTTGAGTGGACATATGAGTGTGAAGAAAGCTTTGAGAAGCTTAAGAGTTTGAAATATCTGTTTACTCAAAAGGGACTCAATTTGAGACAGAGGCACTGGTTGGATTTGATTAAAGATTATGATTGTTTCTTAGCCTACCATCCAGGAAAAGCAAATGTTGTTGCTAATACCCTTAGTAGAAAGTTTATAAAACCCTTCGGCAAATGAAAGTCAGTTTGGGCATGGTACAAGATGGGGCAATTATAGTTGAAATGTAAGTGAAGCTTAATTTTCTTTGGGCTCAGATGGTAGCCTTTATTAAAAGAAAATGTTATGTGTGTCGGACCAAGTAGAATTGAAAAAGAATATTCTCACAAAAGCCCATCATAGCAGTTATACGATGTATCTTAGTGATATCAGGATGTACCAGGACTTGAAAGAGCACTATTTGTAGTCAGGTCTGTAGTGTGATGTAATAGAGTTTGTAAGTACTTGATTTATCAGCAAGTGAAAACGAAGCATCAAGTTCCAACGAGTTTTGCTGCAACTATCTCGGTACTAGAATGGAAATAGGATTGGGTTATTATGGATTTTGAGACGGGATTTCCACTTACCAGAAGGAAGTATGATGCTATCTGGTTAGTAATTGATAGACTCACTAAGTCAGCTCACTTCTTGCTTGTGAGGATAAACTATCTCTTGACCAATCTGGCAGAGATATACATTAATGAAATAATGAGACTTCTTGAAGTTTATGTTGAAATGTTGTGTATTTGAATTTGATTGTGGCTGGGATAAGTATTTGGCGTTGGTTGGTATTGCCTACAATAATAATTATCAGACCGGCATTATAATGACTCCTTATGAAGAATTGTATATCAGGAAAGTGTAGAACTCTTTTGTGTTGGAAAGAATTGAGTGAGATGAAGCTAGTGGGGTTAGTTTTGGTTTGTGAAACTAAAGAGAAGGTGTGGCTCATCAATAATAGATTGAAAGAAGCAATGGATCATCAAAAGTCTGATGCAGATTTGAAAAGAAAGATTTTGAGTTCCAAGTTAGAGATGAAGTGTTTCTCAAAGTATCTTTATGGAAGAAAAGGTTCGGATTGTAACACCCCCTACCCATACGTAGGCGAACCCATCCGGATAGGAGCGGGCAGCTGCACGAGAAGGGGTGTCACTGAGCAAAAGGCATACATTCGTACATAAACACGGGGGAATTAAAAATTTGAGGAACAAGAGCTGGCCATGCATTAACTCACACACATGCAAACACTAGGCGGAAGCATACACACATGCATACATACGATCATTCAGCGGAAGCATAAGGCGAAAGATAAAAACAAAGGAATAACTTAATACGTAAATATAACAACATTTACATCATCCAAATTATTACATCCAGATCCTTACATATGATTATATATACAAAAGCTATAAAAATACAAAATCCAAAATACAAGAGCTGAATATACAAAATAACAAAACAATTCTAACTCCTATGTGGCCGACCCTACAGATGCGCGACTCAAGCGAAACCAAATACTTGCCACCTAGACGGGAAAGAACCCGTGCTAAGCGATAACACTTAGTGGGGAGGAAAAGACACAAAAGGACACTGAACAATGTGCATACATCATCATGCGAGAATACAATTAAATCTTACATGCACTTACTCAGATTATATAATATCAGAGATCAGAAAATATCATGCAGAAATACATATAAACTTGAACTCACATGCATACACTTACCAAGTTCACCGAAGTACCGAAGATTAGGGAAAACACGATGCATAATCACTAACTATTAGAACATACATACACTATCACGCAATGACCAATCACTAGCTGAACCCAAACACAGCGAATACTCTACACACCCACATTACTATACTAATAAATGTATTATCATACAGAGAAATATAAACACACATACATACAAACTCATAATCACTTACCGAAATCACCGAAGTATCAGAAATTAGAAAATGCACAATGCGTAGTCAGTAAACATTTAAACATGCAGCTATCATACCAAAATACCCATACTTTAACTGAAAACCCATTCACATGCAACATAACTATCCTGCAATAACGCACACAACCATCATGCAGATTCACTAGATATCTAAACATACATCTAACATGCCAATACACACACGCTAGCCGAAAGCCGATTAACAGAGTCAACACAACACTTCCATGTCACTACACAATACATATAATCATACAATGAGATGTAAACGCATGCCAACGTGCCGAAACCACTATAAAAGCAAACTAGAGAACATATAACATAACACTATATTTATAGCCTTCAATAGTTCAAGATCGTTTTCATACGTATACTAATTCACATATTTAACTATAGCATTCAAAGGTACAAAATCACATTCATATACACACTCATTCATATACTTAACCATAACATTCGATAGTACGAATCATATTCATATACATTCCAATTCACATGTTCGTAACCATAAAAGACACACGCACAATGGCATATGCAGATATTCATAACACATATATAATCATGCTTGCATACTAAAGGCATTCATTCAATAGTTCATATCCACATTCATATACATATTAACTGATTGTTCATTCAATATCATCCTCATTCGGATATCACATTCTCATACACATAACATAACAACAATGCACTTGCTGACTCTCTTTAGTGGATAACGAGTGAACAGACAGTACCTTACAGGTACGATCGAATACGGACACTACTTTACGGGTACGAATCGAAAAGCAACATCATTTTCCACATTCAAAAACATTTTATAAGGGACCTTAAACAAATCCATACACATCAAAGGGTTCGCGAGGAACCAAACAGGGACCTGATCAGGGTCCAAACATCCAAAGGGCGCTGCAGCTAAGGAGCTCTATTAGGCATGCCTAACTATCCACTAGACTGACTCTCGCAGGTCATGCATAAAACAAATCATGTTCCGAATCACATAATATATATCATCATGCATAATCCAGAGTATGATAGACAAATAAATAAGTTCATAATGTCAGTCATGCATCATACACTCACATGCAAAGCATATAATATGATGCAGTCAACACACTTTAACAGCATTCAAAATTCTAAAGCATATCAAAGTCAAATATGGAAACACTATCATGCCAAAAATTATCAATACAAAATCCTAATCATGCCATCAAGGAGAACAAATAAACACAAATCATACACTAGGAAGAGAACAAACATTATACAATTCATATTGCAAAGCATATATATATATATATATATATATATATATATATAAAATTAAGTAAACACATGTAAGGATAATCATCATTCTAAAACATACCAGAGTTAAATATGAAAACACTATTATGCCAATGATTATCAATACAAAATTTTAATCATACAATAATACAATTTATGTCCCATAGCATATCATATACTTTAGATCAAAACACTAGTCTACCAAAATTACTATTACCAAGCATATTATAATTAATTATTGACATACTATCATTTTATAATCACACACCTCAAAATAAAAATACTAACAATAATTAGGCAAAAACATGTCCCATGCAATAGTGAGAAAAGATGTAAAGTGAAGGAAAAGGATCGTTTTCGAAAATTGGGCAGAAAATAGGGCAGGCAGAAGAAAATTCTGTCGCGATCGCGATATGAAGTCGCGCTCACGGCAGAGGCCTAAAGAAGCGTTGCTGAGCAGAGCGGTGCATGACTCATGCACATGAGCACAACTCGTGCTCATGTGTGCGAGTCGTGTCTCAAGAGCACGACTCGTGCTCTTGAGCACGACTCGTGCTCTTGAGCACGAATGTTGTTCTTCGAGCACGTCTTGTGCTCTTCTGCTACTGGCCGGTCATGCTGAGGGAGAAGGAGAAACAGCACGAGGCACATAGGAGCACGACTCATGCTCTTGAGCACGCGTGGTGTTCCTTGAGCACGTCTTGTACCCTTTCCTCTAAGTGGGAGCTGAGGCGATGGCGAGGTGATGAGCACGACTCGTGCTGGATTGCACGACTCGTGCTGGATTGCACGACTCGTGCTCTTCCTCTCTCCTGGGCAAAACGCGTCTCTATCCCGATCGCGATGGATGTCGAGCTCGCGACAGAGGCGTGTTCCCTTTTTCCCAGCCAAAATGCAGAAATTTCTTCTTTTCCCAAAACTCTTTCAAAATCCTTTCAGAAACCACTCAATCATGCACAAACTCTAGCCTTATCATTCAAATGCATACCACAACATACTCATGATCAAATTACACTCAATTATCACAAGATTCAACCATTAATACAAGGAAAAACATAAAATTGCATACCAAGAACACCAAGAACAGAGTTTACCCAATTTCATGCAATTTCACTATTAATTCTCACATACCTTTAATTCAATCATTATCATGTATTATTAACACAATTACCCACATAAATCATGCATGTACACATGCCAAGACACTCAAAATTCCAGAAATTAAATAATGCAAACACATATACAACCTAAATGAGAATTAGGGCAAAGACAACTCAATTAAACTCCAAAACTAAAAGGCAGCAAATAAAGCTCCCAAACTTGGAATTGAAGATCCAAAATCACTCTTCTTCAACCTTCAATCCTTTCCTTGCCCTTGTTCTTCTTCTTGCTACCCAAAGCTTCCACAACAAAAACCCAAAAATCTCTTAATCCAAACCCTAACTCAAATAAAACCAGAAGAAGAAGGGGAAGAACCCAAACGCAGGAAACCATAAAACCCCAACTTACCTCTTCAAAGCAGCCTCTAAATCTTTCCAATCTACTCCAGCTCACACACACAACCAGGGAATGGAGGGCAAGAAACGTGAAGAGAAGAAAAAAAGAGAAAATAGGAAGAGGAGGAGAAGAGAGAGTAGGGAAATGTGATCTGCCTTCCCTCTCTCTTTTCTTTTCCTTTTTCTTCTTTTCACATTAATTGCACACACCCACCAAGCCACATGGCGGCCTCTTATTGGTTCAATATTAAAATATCTTATCTTATTACTCTCTAGTCCTTTGGAAAAACCCACTTGGATCCTTAGCAATTCCCTTTTTATCCTTGGCAAGTTACACTTTACTCACTAACACAATTCCTTCCTTAATAACTTAAATTATCTTTTCAATTGGGTCCTCAAAAACTCAAATTCCACATGCACAAATTATCGAATTACCCTTGAAATCCCGACTTGGCATGCCAAATCCGACTAGGGGCATTTTAGGTTGTTACACGGGTAATCAAAGACAGGTTGAAAGAGGCAATGGAATGTTAGAAGGTCTTGAGATTTGGTAAAAAAAATGAGCTAGTTAAGTCTAAGAGTTTGGACTCTCATGAAATTTTGCAGCATTTGGGATCTGCAGTTTATCAACTCAAGTAAAATTTCAAGGATGAAATTTTCTTAAGTGGGGGAGAATTGTAATGGCCCAAATACCAATTTAGCTGTAAACAGTATTTTTCGGTGTTGGTCAACGTACACGGGGTATGAAATACACCCGTGGGTGAAAAATGTTTTATTTAACTATCTAAAAATATTAGTTATAACTAGCCAGTGGGTTAAATTTGAAGTGAATTTGAGGTCAAATAGGTTTGCAATGCTAAAAATGAGAAATAATCCTTTTTGGTTTAAATAGTAATCGGGTTTGACCAAACTTTGACCGGACTATTAAAAATAGCTATTGACCTCTAAAAATTTATCTAAAGATATGGATAGACTCTAAATAATGTATATAATTTATTGAGAGTAAAAAGGAATTTTTACGATAGCACCGAAAATTGAGCTGCGGACTGATGTAAGTGAACTGGATTGAAAATGGACTCCGATTGGGCTAAAATTTTAAATGTAGCCTATTTTATATATGTTTGAATATTGGTATTAATTTTGGGATGATTTGATCTCAAAAAGAGAGAAAATTAATTTAAGAATTCAAATTGGGCCATAAAAGTGGTTTGGGCTTTGGATTGGTTGGCCCAACTTGGTTTGTACCTTAAACCGACCCAAAACCCACTATATAGGGTTAATAATTTGCTTCTTAACCCAAATTTCTAGTTCATTCCCGTTCTCCTTTTCTCCCTCAAGAACCGAAGCTCTTTTCTTCTCTTTTCCAACGAAATTTCTTCTTCTTCTTCCAATTTCTTCCATAAATCCAAGTATTTCAAGTGTTATCAGCCATTATTGAAGGTTATGGAAGCCCTAATTTCTGAATTTGATGAAGAATAAGAAAGAAATTAAGAATTCTAGGTTTTAGGCATTTTCAAGGTAAGTTGTAATTAATGATTTTTAATTGATTCCTTTGGTTCTAATAACTCAATTAGGTTGTATATTGTAAATTTATAAGGTTTAATTGAGTTATTAATGGATAAATTTCTTGGGTGTTCTTCAAGAGGATTTCGGCGAGTGATGAAGGTTCTTTTAAGGACAAGTATATAGAGATTGAAGTTTTATTAGAGGAGAAAGAGTTTTAAAGTAAATGGTTATAAATTCTCTATATTTTCATTTAATTTGTTTGATTTTAAGATTATAAAACTTTGATTTTTTGTTGAAATTGATATGTTAAATGAAATTGATGATAAAACCATGTTTTTAGATATGATAATTGAGGTTTTGAATGGTTTAATTTAAAAGAAAAGGTTTGGATGGTAATTTACCTAGGCTGGCCGAATCTTTCATGTAAATGTCTATGGGTTTAATTTGTACTTAATGCTAATTGGTTATGAATATATATTAGTTAAGATATAATCTAGTTAAATTAATAATAAAAGAATGAAAAATTGATTTGAGGGAAGAGATACTATGGGCCAAATAGTTTATGCATGATTACATGGGTTTAATGCAATATTATGGTTTATACATGTTATTGAAAGTATAAATTAGTGAAATGAATGTGTAGTAGGTGAAAGAAAAACTGTAATGGTAAGAATGCATGTTAGGTCGAATTGAGCATATGATCAAATTAATGTAATCTTTGTTAAATTAATGAGAATTAAGCCATGAAATGTATATAGATATGAAATTTAGTGTATATGAATTTAATCGAGAATTATTAGAATTTATTTGATATTTTTCTAGTTAGTGATTACAATATGTATATAATGGAACATAATGAATGTGGTTTTTTCAATTGAGTTTTATGGCTTAATTGATGACAATGTGAATATTTAGCGGTTTGGATTGGAAATTGTAGATTGTATTGAATTTAAATGAGATTTATTTGGTTATTTTAATCTAAAATATTCTATTATGTACATAATAGATTATTTTGAAATATTGGATGTTTAACTGAAATTATAGTATAATTATTTGTAGAATTTAATATTTAATGATTTAGTGTTAATTTGTTGAGAAAAGAATGGATTGTATGTGATTTATACCATGTGAGCATATTAATATTCTAAATGATATAATATGATGATTTAAATTCATATTATGTGTTTGAATGGGAATTGAAGAAATTAATTATTTAATTGCCCTTAGTAATAGTCTGGTAGTCAAACCTAGCTCAACATATAGTTGATTAACCATAAAGATACCTATACCATGGTGCAAGTCATGACGACTAGCTTTGCTTGGTAGAAAGTCGCGATGGTCTACCATAGCGATTCAATATACCCACTGAGTCATATTCTTAAATTCACATATCACTTACTAATCATTCCATTTCCCTTTATTCACATATTTCCTACATTTACAAAGTAGTGGATAGCGGGTTGAAATGCATAGGTACCCCAGGTACAGTTTCATTTACACATAGGGATCCATAAACGCATAGAGATCCTAACAAGATACAAAAAACACATAGGGACCCGACTGGGATCCAAACACATAGATTGTAGCAATAGACCCTATAGGCATGCCTATCTATCCATGACCTGACTTTTGCAGACTAATAATTATTTAATTCAATTAGTCACATTATCACATTAAATAATATTTGTATAAATTACTTCACAGAATACTTCCATACACATATGGTCCATTAGATAGGACTACATAACATTATTTAATTCATATAAAATAATTCATGGGATTAATTTAAATGCATATTAGAGTACTCATAAGATCAACAAACAAAGGTGAGGGACGGCTGTCGCTCAACATCAATGCATGTCCCTGACAAAACCATGCCAAAGGGACTGCCAAAACCTCACATCCGCCCGTCCCTAGCGAAGTCACGACTGAGGGACGGTCGTGAGTCACCAAGTCCACCATTCCCTAAAAATGTGATGCCTGAGGGATAGCCATGACTCACCATGACCACCTGTCCCTCATAGAATCATGCTTGAGGGACGGCCTGAACAGCTCAAAACTTGAAACCATTCCTTTACACAGAAAACAAAATGCAACCTCAAATTGTATAGCTAGAAACACTATCCAAACTTAATTTTTTGGCAAAATGATCTCACAACAATTGATCCGTAATATAATAACTTTCTAATGGCATAAATTTCAGGTCATTTGGAGCTGTATCCAAGGAGTTATGGGCTTTGAAGCACACGCTACTTTGCAGACCCTCCTAATGACAATGGCTACTATTTTTGACACTTTTGGGGACTTTGGAGCAAGAATTAATTTATGGTTAATTCTAGAACATTTGTAAGCACAAATTTTCTGGTTCTAACACTACTTGAATCATGTAATTTGGAGTTCTAAAACTTGACTTATGATTAAAACAACCACGAAAGTTCAATCTGAATTTGTGGGCAGAGTTCCCTTTGAAACTCAACATGCCCCAAATCAACTAATTCCACCCAACCAACCACAATTACTCAACTCAATTTAACACAACTCATTAATCCACACTTCAAACATGTAAATCATCATTATACACCCAATAGCACATAAATTTCCAAACCTCTTTCCTCCTTGCACTTCCTAGCTTCAATTGATTCCTCCTTCTACTACTTTCTCTTTTCCCTTTGCTCCACAAGCCTTCTCCACTACAAATCATATTTAAATTTTAGAATTATAGTAATAAATCACAATTCTAATTTCAACCCATGAGGAGAAAGGAAGAAATCATACCCAAAACTCTTACCTTAAACTTTCAAGAACACTAGCATAACTTAACTAACTTGAAGCACACCTGTATAACACTTTAATTGGAGAATTCATGTGAATGAATTAAGAAGAAAATTTAGATTTCCTTTTCCCCTTGAATGGCCAACGAAACATAGATTGGAAAAAAGGCAAAATCTACCTCTTTCTTCCTTTATATATGCATGTAAATGCATTGGTGGCTTAACCTCCAAATGACACATGCATTCCACTCACACACACTTAAACACACTTAGTTTAATTAATCCAATATAAAACTTAATTAACCACTCACTAATCATTAATCACATAATATGCCATTTAATCCCTCAACTATTCCATTTATGAAATTAACTCCTTCAATTTCAATTAAAACCAATTGAATCACCAACACAAATACTTAACCATTTAGACAACTTTGGCCACTCTTGTACCCTAAAGGTATACAATACGACTAGGGTAAAAGTCAGGTCTTACAAGGACATGGTTCATGCCGACAAGATGGCATAGATCACTCCATCAGCAATCAACACCTGAGGACATGGTTCATGCTGATAAGATGGCACGAATCACTCCATCAGTAATAACAACCCAAGGGCATGGTTCATACCGACAAGATGGCATGAATCACTCCATTAGCAATTACCACCTGAGGACATAGTTCACGTCGACAAGATGGCACGAATCACTCCATCAATAATAACCACCTGAGGACATGGTTGATGCTGACAAGATGGCATGGATCACACCTAGTGTAACCACATGAGGACATGGTTCACACCGACAAGATGGCATAGATCACTCCATCAGTAATCAACACTTAAGGACATGGTTCATGCCGACAAGATGGCACGGATCACTCCATCAGCAATCACCACTTGAGGATATGATTCATGCCGATAAACTGGCAAGGATCACTCCATCAGCAATTATCACCAAAGGATCACTCAATCATTAATCATCACCAACAAGGAGATCATCATCCAAAGCAAACAGTTCACGCTGATAAGCTGGCATGGATTGCTCCACCAATAATTTTTACTAATAAGGAGATAGCCACCTCATATACGCGTCTCTAACTCTCTACTCTGAACTTTAGCTTACGTAGACACTAGTGTACTAGCCTCTATAAAGTTAGGGGCAACTGTAGACACTAGGTCCTGAGGCTGCTTTTGATCAGGGTTACCTAATGAGGAAATTATTTCTCATGCATAGACGAGGAACAAAAGTGTTAGGCCCTCTTCTGGGTCTTGTTCTTTCAAAATGTTTTTTAGGGCTCTCTATTGAGGTTTAATGTTTAAAAATCTTTTTTTGGGTTTTTTACCCTCTTTCCTTTGGTCATGTAGGTTAAAATGCTTTAAAAAAAATAAATCATAAAATAAATAAATAAATAAATAAAAAGGGATAGATTTGAGTCACGGCCAGCCCGGGACTCGCTAGTGCCCATGACTCATTCTCAAAATTAAAAACAAAATGAAAAAATGAGCTTAGTCATGGCCAAGACAGCTTGAGTCACGACCAACACCATGACTCGGGTTGAGTTACGGTCAAGACCATGACTCAAGCCCAAAAAAATAAGATAGAGGCATTTTACTACTCTAGAAATGGGAAATAGGGGAAAGAATAAAAAATAGGGAAAGATCTTATAATCCTTATCTGAGCATTTATTGCTCATTATGGATTATAAAAGGCATTAAATCATCTTAATAGGGGGGCTCTCTCTCTCTCTCTCTGTCCCACTGCTTTCACGTTTTCTCTCTCAAAAACATTCTCTTTTTTTCTAAAACTAAAGGAACAAAGCAGAAATGAGAGATAACAAACACAGGGATTCCTTGATCTTAAGACAACAAATAATATACAGAGCCTCGAAACCTGTAAATCCAGTGGTTAATCTATAGTTTAATGGTGTAAATATTTATTTTCCATTTTTATTAATTTATTTTCTTTAATCTTTGATTCATATGATTTAAACTTGTAAATCTGTAATTTATTATTATTTGTGTTTACTTTAATTCATTAATTCATAAAAACCTCTTGAAATTGTATAAGAATTAATTAAATAAGTTAATTAAAAAATCACTATTCATCTTCTTCCTCATCCCCTGTTTTTCTCTCTTTAAAACCAAGTTTTTATGATTTTCTCCATTAGTCGCTCTGTAACAACCCGAAATGACACTAGTCAGAATGCGCATGCTAAGTCAGAAATTTAAGTGTATTTCAGTAATTTGTGCATGAGAAATTTGGATGATAAGGACTTAATTGCAATATTAATTAAAGATGTTAAGTGCAGGAATTATCTAATGTGTGTGTTGTGTTTGGTAACAAGGTTGTAAGGCAATTATCTAGTGGATTGTGTGTATTGTACTTAGGTTTAAAAATATCTACTTAAGAATTATCTAGTGAGGTGGGAGTATGGTGTCAAGGATTGGTAAGTCAAAGAAGGAATTATTAGTCCAATAGGAGGCTGCCATGTGGCTAGTGGGTGTGTGCAATTAGTGAGGAGAGAAGAAAAAGGAAAAAAAGAAAGAGAGAAGGAGGCAGATCACGTTCTGCCCTCTCCTCCTCCCCTTCACGTTTTCCTTCTTCTTTCTTCTCTCTTCTTGCTCTTCATCCTCTGGTTTTGTGTGTGAGCTAGAGTTGTTTGGGAAGTCTTAGAAGCTGCTTTGAAGAGGTAAGTGTGGCGTTTAGGGTTTCCTGCGTTTGGATTCTTCTTCTTCTTCTTCTTCTTCTTCTTCTTCTTCTTCTTTTGGTTTTATTTGAGTTAGGGTTTGGATTAAGAAGTTTTTGGGTTTTGTTTATACAAGCTTTGGGTGGCAAGAAGAAGAAGAATAAGGGCAAGGAGAAGATTGAGGATTGAAGCTTGAAGTGGGATTTTGGATCTTCATTTCCAGGTTTGGGAGTTTTTAAGTTGTCTCTGTCCTAATTCTCTTTGAATGGTAGTTGTGTTTGTTTTGTTTAATTTCTAGAATTTTGAGTGTATTTTGATCATGCGCATGTTGTGTTATGCATTTGAGTGATAAGGTAAGAGTTTATGCATGATTGAATGGATTTTGAGAGGTTTTTAAATGGATTTCTGGAAAAAGGTTGAAGTTTCTGCGTTTTTTTTTCTGTTGATCGTGTTCATCGCGATATGCCCAAGTGAGAGGAAGAGCACGAGTCGTGCTCATCCCCTCACAGCTCTCGGAGGAGAAGCACGAGGCGTGCTTGGGAACACTACTCGTGCTCAACAGCACAAGTCGTGCTCTTGAGCACGAGTCATGCTGCTGCCTTGGTTCTTCTTCCTCCCTCTGCTGGAGAGCATGAAACGTGCTCAACGAACACGAGTCGTGCTTGTAAGCACGAGACGTGCTGATTCTCCTTTCTTCCTCTGTTTTCTTCCTCTTCCCTGGCTGATTTGCAGCATGAGCACGAAAAGTGCTCTTCGAACACGATTAGTACACGTGAGCATGAGTCGTACTCATGTGCACGAGTCATGCTCCGCTCTGCCCAGCGATGCTTCCTCAGGCCTTTATCACGAGCGCAACTTCATATCGCGATCGCGATAAAGTTTTCTGCTGCCTGCCCTATTTTCTACCTGATTTTCGAAAATGATTCATTTTCTTTCACTTTGCACTGTTTCTCACTATTGCATGGGACACATTTTTGCTTATTATTGTTAGTATTTGTATTGTAAAGCGTGTGATTATTGAAATGATAGTATGCTATTATTTGACTAAGATATGCTTAGTAACAGTGATCTCGGGTAAACTAGTATTTGATGTAAATTGTACGTGTTGGTTTATTAACGTTAATTATTATAATTCATATCGCATATCGCATGTGGAATACAAGTGAGTTGAATGCCATATTTCATGGTTATTATTATTATGAGCATGTTATATTAAAATGTGAAAGGTGTTATGCACATACATATTTACTCATGATTCTTCCCTAAGAGTAATATGTTATAGTTAACATGAGTAGTACCATTGTATGATCAGGGTTTTGTATTGATGATCTTTGGTATAATAGTGTTTTTATATCTAACTCTGGTATGCTTGATAGTGGTGATTATTCGTATAGTGTGTTGACTGAATTATATTGTATGCTTGGCAATACGAATGGTATGATGCATGTTTCTTCTTAGTGCATGGTGTATGCTTATTTATTCCCATTTATGCATGATTAATATGATGAACTATACATTTATGAACCCACCCATGAATGATATATGAGCAATTTGGTAAGTATCATGAAATGAGTTTGAGTTATTATGCAAACATAAGATTGTGATCCTTGCTATGAATAATGTGTTAAGCTTAAGTGTGATTAGTGTTATGCATGACCTGCGAGAGTCAGTCTAGTGGATAGTTAGGCATGCCTAATAGAGTCTCTTTAGCTGCAGCACCTTTGGACATTTGGACCCTGATCAGGTCCCCGTTTGGTTCCTCGTGAACCCTTTTTAATGTGTTCGGATCCTCGCGATCCTTTTTAATGTGTTTGGATCTTGTTTAAGATCCCCCCCTTAGTGAAATGTGTTAAATGTGATAAAATAAAATGGTTTTCAATTCGTACCAATAAGGTACCCTTTGGCCGATTCGTACCTGTAAGGTACTGTCCGTACACTCGTTATCCACTATTTTGAGTCAGCAGGTGTTTATTCTGAATTGTGTTGATATGACTACAAGAATGTGATATACGAATGAGCATAATGATATGTATGAGAAATCAGTTTATATGTATATGAACGTGGATATGAGCTTCGAAATGTATGTCTTTATTATGCAAGCATGATTTTATATCTGACACGATTATCCGCACTTGTCATGTGATGTGTTATAAGTTTCAGAATGCTTTGAATGTGATTCGACTAATGTATTTACGTATGTGACTCTAGCATGTTTTTATTGTATATAAGCATGTGAATTGGATCAGTTGTGGCTATAAGTATGTAAACTGATATGTTTAAGATTGTGATCTTGACCTCTCGAATGTTATGAATGTAGGATCATGTTATATCTTCTTGGGCCTCTGCTACTATAGTGAGTTCAGCATGTTGTTAGGTATCTATGTTTCTCTGTATGCTACTACGTGTATTGCTGTAGTAATGTGAGAGTATGGTGTATTCGCTTTGTGATGGGTTTCAGCTTGTGTATGGGTATCTTAGTGTGACAGTTTTAGGCACATTTAGATAGTTATAGGTTATGTATTGTGTAATCTATGACTTTCCATATTTAATTGATCTGGGTAAGGGTACGCAAGACTTAGTTGTATTTTTGCGTGATGATGTTATGAATGTGATGTTATGTTATGATTTCTTTGGTCTTTGCTATTGGAGCATCTTTGGCATGATATCATATATATCAGAGTGGCGCAGTGGAAGTGTTGTGCTTTGACCTTGTTAGTAGATTCTCAGCTAGGGTGCGTGTATTATGGCATGATAGTCGTATGTTTGGACCTCTAGTGACGTTACATGATATTGTATGGTAGTATAGTGCATCAACTTCATAATTCGGGTATCAGTTAATGTGTTTGTGCATCTCTGCATGATAGTTGCATTGTGTGTGAATCAACTTTTGGTTGGTATATGGGTATTTGGTATGACATCTGCATGTTTATATAATTTGTGCCTTTGCTTGATTCGCCTTCTGATATCTGAGACTTCGATGGAACCGGTAAGTGTTTGCATATGAGTTTATATGTATTTCTGTATGATAATATATGTTTGTTTGCATTGTGTCCTTTTATCTCTGTTCCTCCCCACTAAGCGTTATCGCTTAGCACGGGTTCTTTTCCCGTGTAGGTGGCAGGTTCTGGTTCGGTTCGAGTCGAGCATCTGCAAGGTCGGCCACATAGGAGTTAGAAGTGTTTTGTTATTTTGTTTTCAGCTCCTGTATTTCGGATTCTGTAATTCTGTAGCTTTTTGCTTATGTATTTTACTTTATAAGGATCTTATTGTAATTATGTTTTAAGTTAATCCTTCGTTTTACCTTTCGCCTTATGCTTCCGCTAAATGATTGTTTGTATGTATGCGAGTTAATGTATGTTCAGCTATTGTTTCTCAAAAGTTTTAATTTCTGTTGTATTTCCATATGTATGTTATGTATGAATGTATGCTTCCGCTTAATGTATGTGTGAATGTATGTGAGTAAGCGTCGGTAGCGCACTCGCGTCCTTCCAATGGGGACGTAGGGGGTGTTACACGCTCATATCACGTTTATTTTAGATCTATGTGTTTATTTTGATCATTAATTCATGAAAACTCATTAAAATCGTGCAAAAGTTAAATGAATAAATTAATTAATTTTAACTATTCATCATATTCTCCATCTTGCTTTTGCTATTCATTTTATGTTTCTTGCTTTTTATGTATTAAATCATGATTTCTTAGTTTAGATATGTTTTCTGAATGATTTGTAGCATAAATCTTACATTTATTTTAGTCTTTTGGTTTAAAAATGGAAATTGGCCATTTTGTGTGGAAGCTGGAGGCGACGTCCAGCTTCCCTAGGTGAGACGGGGCTGAGTTACGGCCTGACCGTAACTCACCTTTTAGTCATGGGCAGTCTGTGACTCGCCCCGGCCTCAACCTTCTCTCCCCTCTCGCGCACGCATTCAGTCCTCTTCGCGTCTTCACCTGCGCACGCATTACTTCTCTCCCACACATTGCTAGCCCTTCTTCACGCCAATTGCATGATTTGCATGGCAATTTAAGCGTTTTGGGCCACTGTCACCTTATTGCACGCATATTTGATTTGTTTTCTTATTTTTTTTATTTAATTTTCTTCATTTTATATAAATTCTATTTTATTATTTTATTTTTCATTATTTATTTTGTGAATATATTTTATATGTTATGGTAATTTATTTCATTTTCCATTTACATAATATTATCCATGATAATTTGTTAAATCTATTTACTTTGAATATATTATTATTATTATTATTATTATTATTATTATTATTATTATTGTTGTTGTTGTTGTTGTTCTGTTCTTATATTTATTAATTTATTAATTTCTTTTATTTTATTATTATTTATTCATTTCTGCATTTTTAATTTATTTACCTTTATATTTACCGCTTTAACATACTCATGTTTATGCATGCTACGTGAATATCGGACTGCATAATGCATTTTATTTATTTTCTTTATCTTTTTTTATTATATCAAATTAATTATTTACTTAATTTATTTAATTCAATTAACTATTATTATTTAATTTAATTTAATTCATCACTAACCATTTATTCTTCATTTCCACTGTCACACACATTCCAGAGTTAGAGGCAGAAGCCTATGGCAAATGTGCCACAATTTATTATTCTTTATTTGTAAATAATCTGTATTTATTCTTTTATTTCTTGTCATTGTCTGTAATAATAAAGGATTTTCACACGAAAAATATAAAAACCCACACTAAAGCTATTTCTATTAATTAATTGAAATTTTTTCAATAAAATAGGACCAATATCCTATTTTTTTATACTACAAAGTTACACATAAAGTTATAACTTTTCTTAAATTATAAATGATTTTTGTACATAAGTTGATATATATTTTTCCTAATAAATAGGATCATTCATGCCAATTTTCTTTCAAAATAAACATAATTATTTTTATAAGAAATTGCATGCAGGAATCAATGTTCCCACCTAAAATAGTATTCAATAAATACTCCGATTTATGTATAATTTTATCTTTAAGTTCATATCCTAACTTTATTGCTTTTTATGCCGTGTTTTATTACTTTTAATATACACATTTTACGGCTTTCTAACATGATTGAGTGCACCTTTAACTTTTCTAGCATGATAACTCGCATGTGAAGAGAGATAAAATAATTAATCTCGAAAATCATTTATATAACATTAACCAGAGGTATAAATAAGAGTGAGGTACTGAACTTATCTCTATTTTTAGCCTCATAAGGTTAGAACTCATTTCCCAATATTTTATTGGGTGGTGACTTCATGATACCTACTTTGTGGTGCCTAATAAATGCCCCCATAGGTTAATCGCCAACAATAGAATAGGGGTAAATCCCTGTCCATTGTGAAGCGAACAACTTTCACGAGTTAAATGAGCCTTGGTCCGATCTCTAGCCCTAAAACTGGGTACTTGAGAACTACATTAGATGCAAACGGGGTTCGGTGCACGTCACAATACCATTTTCACTTAGATAAAGTAAAATAAAACACAATGCACTAAATAAATGAAAGGAAAGAGAGAAGAAAATATGCACTTACTTGAAAGGAAGATGAGTAATTGAAAATTAGGATAGAAGAGAATGTCAAAAAATTAAAGCAAGAAGGAGAACACCGAAGAAAAAAGAGCAAAAACCGAAGAGCAGTGGAGTAAGATAAATACAAAAAAACACAAAAAAAAATGAATGCAGTAATGGGTCACCATGTACCTAAATGAATTTAATTGGAATATTGGGTTTACAAGGTTGTTTAAACTTACTCTCAATTAAATTATGTACACGGTGGGGAGGGATTTCCTCCCTACCTTGTACTAACCTACTGCCACGCCCTTTTTTTCTTAAAATTAAAAAAAAAACATTTTGCCAGTTCATCCCGTGAAACCCACTGCCCTTTTGATTTCTAAATGCATATTAAGTACACGAAGGGGAGGAATTTCCTCCCTACCTTGTACACACCTATTGGATCGAATCTAAAATAAGCGTGCAATTGTACACCCTCCCCACCTTGTATACATAATCTGGACTAACATAATCAAGTGTGCATTTTTACATTGCTATATTTTGTAGAAACATAATTTTGTTCATGAAAAAATGTGCGAGAATAGAGATGCTTTGTGCACTATTTCTAGTGACTAAGTGTAGAAACACAACTGTGTTTTTGATAAAACATGGTTGTGTTAGTACATTTTTACTCTCTTTCACCAATTAAACCTAAAATCAACCCCGCACCTCTAATAAAGCTTCGAGTTTTTAGGAAATGCATGAAAACATCCCAAAACTTAAAAACATCACACAACTATGCAATGAATCCTTTCTCCATGTGTTCTTAATTGAAAACAATCAATACTCAACTCTCAAAAATACTTGCCACTTCAATTTTTAAATTCATCTTCACATAAATATACCTTAACTTCTCAGCAGCATAAACAAAATTGAAAACTTGTCCAATTTTAGGAAAAAAAATTGAGATGAATTAAATAAACTTAACCAAGCTAAAACAAAAATTAGAACTAGAAAATTAAAATAGTAAAAAAAAAATAGTTCTGCGTTTTGAAAAGTCCCAGCTCGACTTTTACGTCTCAAAATCAATCTTTGGACATTGTCAATACCACCCCTTAAAGTGATAGCCTTTGCCTCCTCTTTCAAATTGTGGTCCACTTTGGATGGGAATGAACCATAAGTTCTATTGGAGAGTGAATTAGCGAGTTGTTCAACTTGCATTTCAAAATTTTAGATTGAGGCATCTTAATTCCTCATCCACGCATCTTGAGATTTGCATATTGCATCTTGGCTTGCCATAAAATTAGGCTGTGTAGTCATTAAATTTCCAAACATATCTTCAAGATTGAATTCTCTCTTGTGGAGGTTATGGCCTTGGTTGAAAACCAGGTGGCTGGTATGGTAATGGTTGGTTTTGATGTAGGGCTTAGTAAATTGATTGAGGGTGAGTCTAGGCAAGTGGCTAGTATGCTTGGTGGTTGCTGGAATTTTGGGCTTATTTTGGTTGAAGGGAACTCTAGGTTGAATGTTAGATATAGATGCTTGATTTTTATCTATGATAATCATTCAAAGCATTCACATCACCAATCACTTGACTAACCGCATCGCCAATCTTGTTCCCTTGTATAATATATGCCCCTTTATGATTGTCACATCCTTGAGATAAGGATGATACATTTTGTACATTGAGCCCACTCAATTCCTTCCTCAATAGCTCCATTTGAGCCTTCAGCATTGCCACCTCATCTATACTATGCATCGCTTGCTTCTTGTGCATCGTCCTTGTACTAGCCCATTAAGCATCGTTAGTGACCATCTCATCAAGGAGTAAAAAAGCTTCCTACGGTATCTTGCTCATAAAACTTCCACTTGAGGCTGCATCTAAGAAAGATCGAGTTGTTGGATTAACATTTGCATAAAAAGTAGACACCAGTTAATGCGTAGCAATTTCATGGTGAGGGAAGCTCTTCAAAAGTCTCCTAAACCTCTCCCAAGCCTTATGAAATGACTACTCATAATACCGTTGGAAGTTATATATTTTATTTCTAATAGTGGCTATCTTAATTGGTGGTTAGAAACTCACTAAGAACTTCTTTTGCATATGCTCCCAGGATCTTATAGATTGGCTCGATAACATTTAAAACCAGTCTCATGCCTTACCAATAAGTGTGAATGGAAATAGCTTAAGTCGGATAGCATCCATCGACACATTACTTAACCGTATCACTAACCTCTAAGAAAATGTCTAAATACTGAGTTGGATCCTTAATTTTCGATCTAAAAAATTGGTTCTTTTACACCATCATAATTATTGTTAGTTTAAGCATAAAATGATTGGCTTGAGGCAGCAAAATGGTCCTTTGCTCCTCGTTCAACCATGGAGTAGTATAGTGTCTACTAGTTCTTTATCTCACCCTATTCCCTTAGTTAGGATTAACTTGCGCTCCAAGTGGTTGTTAGTTATTAAGAGCAAGAGGTACATTATCAAGAGCATTCATATTTGCTAGTTGTTGTCTCTTCCTCCAATGAAAGGTCCTATTAATTTCAAGGTCAAATTATGCTAATGGTTCTAGTCACAATCTGCTCATGCACTAATGACATCTGAAAATAATATAAAAGAAAAATAATACACACAAATTCCATAAACAAAACCTATCTTGCACTGCAATCCTCGGCAACAGCACCAAAAACTTGATCGGTGTTCAACAAGTGTATTGAATCAGCTACTAATATAATAGTGTAAATTTAGACCTACAGAATATCATACCCAAGGGATTGTGAAAGCTAGATTTTGATTGTAAAAATTGTACTAAAGAATTCCCAAGTTTGAATATTATTTCTGATTTATCTCTAAATTAGCATATCGAATATTGAATAATTAAATTAATAATAAACAATAAAATGCAGTTAATAAAAATAATGAAATTAAATAGAAATTAATCAATAAATGAAATTGCTAAGGAATTTAATCCTCCCTATATCCCTCCTATATTAGACTTTAATTAAATTAATAAATTCAAATTGTGAACGTCCTATCTAAACTCAAGTTCGCTTTTCAGAGCCACTATTCTAATCGACAAACTTCCCATTCTAGAACTAGCATATCGATTAGCCTAAGCACAGGTTACTAAATCCTAGGTATCAAATAAATTCCCATTCCGGAGCTATTTATCTAAAACTTATCTATTTTCTAACTACACTGAACCAAATATTCATTGCATAAAAACTATAGAACCTCCATTCCGGAATCATTCGGTAATTAAGATACAAAAGAACCCTTGAATAGAGCATGCACAAACCAATTAATTTTCTTAATTCTAACAATCAATTCATGTTGAAATTTTAGGTTAAATTAAGTCAATTAATTAGCTACAGAGATTAAATGAGGAAAATAGAACAATCGAATTTACATTAACATCGTAGAACAAAGTCAAACACAGGGAATATGGGGATTCATAAATCCCTTAAAAAAATAAAACTACTTACTAATCATTAGAATAAACAATAAATGCATAAATGAAAAATAAATCAAAATACTTATTGAAAATCTAAAAATCTTCACAGTCAATAACTCTTAAGTGTAAATTAAAAGAAGCTAAATTCTATTAAACTCAATTCTCTCATATAATCTAAAGTGGAAGAAAAAGTCAAAGAAGAAAAAGTAGAAGCCCCCCCCCCCCCCAACCCGACCCCTCCCAATAGAGAAGAATCTAAATCCCTATAAATTACAGCCCAAAAACTACTAAAAGGAAGAAAACTAAAATAAAACTAAAATAGGAAAGTTGCTCGCGTCTAGAACTCTAACTCTTTCTTCAGTTAATTATGCGTTACATGTATAATTAAGATTGCACCTCTTTTTCCTTCACGTGCAGCTAAACACTTCTTAAATAAGAAAACACATGGTGGGGAGGAATTTCCTCCCCACCTTGTAGACTACTACTGGACAGCTTCTCGCGATAAAGGATTAGCACACGGTAGGGAGAGATTTTCTCCCAACCTTGTGCTCACAAACTAGATGAAATGAAATTTGCGCCATAATTAGTATAATCCCTCCCCACCATGTACTATCTACTTCATGCCATCAAGCTCCTTAACACAAACACAATCAACCTTGCAATCACAAAATTAAACATCATTAAAACTAAAAATTCAAAATTATAAAAATCAAACAAACTGAATTAAACTAAAATTCTACCAAATTAATAGAAATTAACCAATTAAACTAAAATTTTACCAAATCAACTAATTCTACATAAAATGAACAAAAATAACTAACTTAAAGACTCAAAACACAAAATAAACAACCTAAAATAGAACAATAAATTGAACTTATTAAGATTCATATGTATCAAATGCTTCATATTCGAATGATCAAAAATCACTGGACTTATGTAACTTGGTCATGCATTTATCATTTATATGGCTTAAACGACAATGCTATAAATAAGAGCCATTAAGATTCTATTATTTTATTCTCCCGGTATTCGCATTATGACCTTCTTTATTTAAATCAAGAACAAATAGGCCATTCTCAATAATTGCATTAACATAAAATATATTGTCCTTAAAAATGGAACAACTCTTGTCCTTACTCAAAAAAATGTCATAATCATTCTTCAAACAACTAAAAAAAATACTCATAGATAAAGCTTGAACAAAATAACAGTTATTCAGTTCCAGTGTCGATCCCCTCGAAAAAGGCAAGTGATAAGTCCGCACAACTTTTGTAAAGATGTTCTGCCTAGTAGCTAACTGCAAACATATCTCTGCCTTCCCGACTTTTCTACTGCTTCTAAAGTGAGATCCACATTCGGTATGTAATACCCAAGATTTTTTTGAAGTAATAGAATAAGTATTTATTTCAATTATATGAATACCTGGAGTTGAAGTCTCAGCCTACTTCTTCTCCTTGAGAAAATCTAAGCAGACCTTACAGTTTCGCTTCCAGTGGCCATCTTTTCCACAATAGAAGCAAGTCCCTTTAGGATTCTTCTTCTTCTTTGCAGCCTTCTTCTTCGCTATACCACCATGCTTGGGCTGCACCTTGGTTGCCTTCTTCTTCTGCTTTTTGCCTTTATGAGCATAAAAGAAAACCATGACTAATATTGAATCCTTTTTAAGTGATCCATCAGCTATTTTGAGCATATTAATGAGTTTAAGTATACAAACTTGAATCTTATTCATGTTGAAGTTAAGGACAAAAGGTGTAAAACTTAGAGCCAGTGAGTACAAGATTAAGTTTATGTATAGATCACTATCTATAACATAGCCGAGCCTACTAAGGTGCTCTATATATCCATACATCTTCAATGCATGAGCAACAGCTGAAGTGCCCTCCACTATTTTACAGCTAAAAAGGGCTCTAGTAATTTCATATTACTCACTTCTAGATTGAGAAGCATAAAGCTCCTCTAAGTGTAAAACGATGGTCCTAGCATCCATCTTTTTATGCTGCTTCTAAAGCTCTGAGGACATAACACCAAGCATCATGCATTTTGCTGCATCACTATCTTCCATTTATTTATGCTAAATACCTTTAATCTCATCAATGGCATCATCTGATGGAAGTGATGGTGGATCTTGATCCAAGACATAATTACTATAAGAAAATGGCAAAATTACTACGATAATTTACTGATAAAAATAAATTTTGTCGTTAAATATCGATGAAATATGGATTCCGGAGGTAAAGTTGTAGGAAATTCGAGTTTTTAGCAACAGAAAAAAGAATCCTGTTTAAAATGGAGGTAAATGTTCTCACCAATTTTTTCCAATGGAATTTAGCGACAAAATATTGAAACTATCATTAAATAAGGTGCCAATTATTCCCAATAAAATTTTATGATGAAATTTACAGACGGAGTTGTAGCACCATAGGTAAAATTTACTCCGTCAGTAAATATGATAATTACCAATGATAAATCTATCTCCATAGGGAAATGTTCAATGAGGGAACATTTACCGACAGAGTTCATATTTATGTTGGTAAATATTGCATTTATCAATGGATAAAGTAAATCCATAGTTAAAATTTACCTACGAAATTGACATTTCTGTTGGGAATATTTTGTTTCCTGAAGGAGTAATTATTTTCATAGGTAATTGGTATTTGATATAACTTTTACCGATGGATTTATTTATGCCATCGATAAATGTAATATTTACCAATGAAATGAACTTACTATGTTGAGAAATATTAGCTACGGTGTTTCCATTTTTGTCGGTAAATATAACATTTACCAATGGATTTTAACATTCCGTTGGAGAATGTAAACTATTACCTACGAAATTATTTTTACTATCGGTGTATTAATATTTTTCAATGGACTCAAATTTTTTCGTCGAGAAATATTACCCTAAATATTAGAAAAAAAAATTTCCTGTAATGACCCAACATACACCCTAACAGTAATAAGGAATGTTTCAGGCAAAATAAGAAACGAATGTGTAAGAAGTTAGGGTGAAAATAACGAAGATGACGAAATCGTCATTTAATGGAAAGTTCTAGCAAGTATGGTAATTTGAAATTTGTTAAGTATGATTTGTATTATATCAAAAGAATTAATTTGGTGACTAAAAATATAAAATTGGGTAATCGAAATGATTAAGTGTAGTTAAGGACGTGTTCGGCACTAAGTACAAATTTAAGGGTATATCGATAATTTGTTAAATTGTAACTTAGATGGACTAAATTGAAGGAATTAATTAAGTACTTGGGATAATGTATGTGAATGAATTAATTAAGAGTCAAAGTAAAAATAAGAGATAGGATGAAGGATCAAAGTGGATGTTTGGCATAAAAATCTTAAAAGGTAACCAATGAGAGTTTGACATTCTTCATATGGGATAAAGATGAGTTTTGGCCACACAAATTAGCCAAAGTGGCCGGCCATAAAGAAAAAGAAAGAGGGCAGCCCTTTCCTCCAAACTGGATCAAAAATTCTACCTCCCTTGTGCTCTCATCTTCCAAATGAAAATCTTAGGTTTCAAGTGTTAAAATGGAGTTAAAGGTAAGTAAAGTAGTTAAATGTTTTTCTTTGCTTTCCTATGGTTTTATAAAGATTAAAAGTATGAATTGGTGTGGATTTTATGGATGGTAAACATGGGGTTTTGATGTTTTGATTAGGGATTTTATCAAGAAAATGAAAGAAGAGAATGAACATGGACAAGAAGATTGAAGAAAAAGCTAAGTAAAGATGAAGGAGACATCAATTGAGGTTTGGGAATTTTAGGTGCTTTTGTACAATTATTGTCAATTTGCAAAATTGTATATGCATATAGATGATATATGTGAATTTGAGTTGAGTTGTGTTGATTGATGGTGTGGAAATGTATAATTTGGGTAGATGAAGTGAAAAAGGGAAATTTTGTTTTGATTTTGTCGGACCTTTGGGAACTATTTTTGGTATACGTGGAGTTTGAGAACTCTAAATTAGGTGATTCTAGTGCCGTTAGAACTGCAACTTCCATACTTATAAATTTCCTACAAATTACCTTGAGCTAATTTTAGCTCTAAGATCCTCAAAAGTGGCTAAAATAGAAAGGATCCTATTTTGACCAGATGATTGGGACAGAGTCTGTCCAAGGTGTAAATTGACCTCAGTCCGATTTTTGGGCTATAAGTTGAGGTAAGAATCTCCAAATTTGATAATTTTAGTGGCATATGAACCATAAATTTTGTTCCTATAAACGTTACAGAAATAGCCATAATTTATATCTGACTTTAAAGGCCTCTAAATTTCCGATAACTGTATTTAAATTCTACAGGTGTGCCTTAAGAGTAGTGTAGACATTTTTAGGAATATCTCTTTGTTTCTACCTTCAAGTGACTTGAAATTTGTGCCATTATAAAGCTAACATCCTGAGGGTTAATTGTTAAGAAGACAACTTTGGCCGAAAATGATGTTTTCTAGGTGATGTTGGATGATTAAGTTGATAGATTATTTATGTGATTTAATTCAACTTTTCTGAACATGAGAACATTTTTGATGAATGCTAAAAAAAATGAGTATATGAGTAATAGATCTATATGAGCATGAAAAGTGTATTTATGATTAACAAGTGTTTATGATCACAATAAGTGTATGTGTATACGCGAAATACTATATTGTTATGAGTATCATAAAAATGGAACAAACATAAGTATTAGCCTACGTTAACTGAGTCGTGAATAGATAGGCATGCCTATAGGGTTCTATTACTGCAACCTATGCATTGGACCTATGGTTCGGTCCCTATGCATTTCTAAATCCCATTGGGATCCCTATGTATTTGTGTCAGTGGTATGACACTGGTACCCTCAGGTACCTATGCATTCTAGATCGCAGTTATCCACCCCTTGGAAAAACAGGTAGCAAATGAATAAAAGAATATTAAATGAGAAATATAAGATATGAATTAATAAATAAATGTAACGACTTGCATCTTTTAAGGAAATATGTAATTAATCATTTCATATGCATGTGATCATAATGATTATTATGCTAGATATATTACTCTAAACTTGTGCTTCATGCACCTATGTGTTCTCGGACCCCGTATGGATCCCTATGCGTAATATGTGAAAGTACCCTTAGGTACCTATGTGCTTCTGATCCTGTTTTCCCCTTGGGAATACAGGCCATAAATGAACGAAATAATATTAAAGGAATAATTTGAAGTAGAAATGACTAAATGAATATAATTATATGTGTGGACTACGTGAACACACTATGATAAGAACTTATGCAATTTACTTCTTATTCATGATTCTTTTATAAAGTGCAAAATTGATGCTATGAAAGTTAATAAAGTATTGATTATTTGCTAGGTTACGTGTGATGTGTGAGGAATATGAGTAAATTAAAGCATGAAAGATAGATTAAGGTAAATGTCTAACGAACTTCTTATGAAGTTATGTAAAATATGAGTAGTACAATAAGTAAGGCATATATTGATGAAATGATATACGATAAATGTATGGTATGACAGGCATATATTGATGAAATGATATACGATAAATGTATGGTATGACATTATTTGAGGAAAATTGTATGAAAATGCTAATTAAATTTGTCACTCTAATTGACTATACTGATGAATGAGTAAAATATATTTCGACTATGGTCAATTATATGCAATTATTGAGTGGAATCATTGTGTGTGCCTATGACATGTATTTATATACATATGATTTTTATTGAATATTATTACTGTGTGAAATTCTTGACAACTATTGTGAGTGGTCGTTTATATTATGTCTATTTTCCCCACTAAGCCTTTGCGCTTAGCATGGGTGTTTCATCCGTGCAAGTTTGGAGATAAAAGTGTCGCTAGGGACATTTCGTAGCAGTCAAGGCCAACGAGTCCATAGGAGTGTGTTGTCCGGTGTTTGTATTACTGATGTATGTAAATGAATAAGTTATGCTTTCTTGATTAGTATTGTGTAAAGAGAATCAGTTTTGAATGTATTAATCCACTTATAAGAAATGTGCATGCGTAAAGTGGAAATGAAATTTTGGAAATATGTGAAAACTATTTGTAGGAATGAAATTTTATATTTCGATTTTAGCAACTATTTCTTAAATAAGTGTACTTAATTTTGTAATTGTCTAGTAGCATCCTCCACCTGTCGTGGTAATTTACTACGTACGGGTAAGGGGTGTTACATTTCCTCCCATTTGCCACTCTGACATTCTCTCTCTTTCTCTCAAACTCTCTCTGCCACACTCCTTTCTCTCACACACCTCCTCCGTCATACTCATCTCTCTGTCATTTCCAATATCCACCGTGCTCCTCTCTCTTTTGTTGTCTATGCTGCGAGCCTCTCTCTCTATCACTCGCTTTCTCCACTACTTTACTCCCTCTCTCTCACACTCGCCGTCTCTGCCATTCTCCTCTCTCTCCACTCACCGTCGACTCGCTAGAAGTCACATAGTCACCAATCAGGTCTTCTCTTTCTGTCTTTTTTTTTTTTATGGGCAACTTGTAAATCATTTTTTGATTTTCTTTGATCAGTTATAATTTTTTTTTTAATTGAAAAGGCACCTGTTTTGCTCACTAATAGAAGATGAGAGGAAGAAAATTTTTAGGTTTACGTCTCCAAGAGGTTTGAAAAATTCTTGCTAATTATAGGTCATAACTTTATTTAATTATTTTCACAGATGTTTGATTAAATTTGATGTTTAAAATGTTTGATGGAATTCTCATTCTGATTTTATGTTTGATTAAATTTATTGAAATTTGCATGAAGAATAAATACTAATACCAATAAATCAATGGAAAAAAAATTGTTAAGCTTGAATATTCCTAAGATATATTTATACTGCATGAAAGTAACAATAAAATGAAGGATTAAAAAACAAAGAGATTTAGAATAAGAATAAATTTCCAAATTAACTAATGAACATTTTTTAAAATGATAAAAGTAATTAAACTAATGAATTACGAAAATGATTAATTATTATAATTAAATGTCTTATTCACTAATCACCAACACCAACATTAATAACATTACTAGTAGATTTTAAGTAAATGATAACCAAATGAGCAAGCATTATATTCTTGATTAAAACTTAAATTTATAAAAATATAGTATTAATTTTTTTCAAGAAATCCGAGCTGAAAATTACCAAGAAAGTAATAAAAACAACATAGAAGCTAAGATGAGTTCAATAAGCCAAAACAATCCAAAAATTTGAAGAAATGGCTATGAGCCAAAGAAACTACTTATTACATAACTCAAAATCAAGTGAAAGATTTTTACATGAATTAAATTCCAAAACAAAAGAACAAATGATTCTCTTTTTTTTTTCTTTTATCTTTTTTCTACACATTATGTTGAGACAGAAGCGACTTGTATATGTACATCACCTAATTAGATAAGGTGCACTACATTGTTAAGGTGATTTTAACTTATCTTGGGTGTTTAAACACAAAGATAGGAACGTGCTTATAGTATTAAAGTAGACTGAGTTATTTTGGAGTTGCTTACTCAATTTATCATTATTTTATCGCTTCAAGATTTTTCTTTTTTTAGCTAGATATTATGTTCACTTCATTAGTTGTGCAATATAATTCTAGTTAATTACATTGACAATGTAGTGCACCTTACTATTATGATTAAGAGCATTTTTTATTATAATAAATGCAGCAAGTGATGATTCTCAAAATGATTGATTGAATCGAGGAGGATGGAAAAAATATTGTTTAAGGAGTTTGATTTGGAGTTGGATGGCAGGATAAGAAGAATACAGAAGTTCTTTTGTGATTTTAAAATAGGAGGTTTGGTACAAATTTAGGATAGTAAAAATGTGTAGTAATAATTTTGAGTAATCTTAATAGAAATAAATTTTGTAGCTCATATAATTATGGATAGCTAGCTTATTGAGAAATTTTTTCATCTAATAGGGGTAAATATAAGATAAATAATGGAAAATCTGCTGAAATCTTTCTAAAATGTAGTTCAATTATAATGCTTTATTTATTTGCAGGAACATCTCTAGGCATAAGGCCTACACCACATGAGATGTTTGTGCACACCCACATACGGAAGAATCACGGTGTGACATTGGTCAACACTCAAGCCAGATAAGTCCATGTATGTTAAAACTATACTTCACTATTATTTTGATGTATCGTATTAGTTAAAATTTAGCACTAAATAATATAAAGAGTTTGTTTCATGACAAGAGAAAGTACAAGAGAGTCTTCAACGACAGACAGAGAATTCTAAGAATGTTGATCAAAGTCAAACCTTTTATGACACAGTTATTGGTAGGGACCCCCGTGGTCGGGTTTTTAGCTTAGGTTCTTTTGCAAACTCTTGTTAGTCACAATCCTCCACATCCACTACAGCTGCTAGACTACAGCTGCCTCTAGTAGGCAAGCCACATCCAATGGTTAAGTAGTTAAACTTTGGAATATAATATAGATGCTGGCATCTCACGTGCAACAGTCAATCGAATGCATAGCTCAGCTATGTAATGAGGTGGATGAGTTGAAGGGGAGAGGCAGCACTTCATCGCAGCAGTCTGATCGTCCATAATCACTAATAGTTTAGTTAGGTTTCGTCATAAATATACATAACTGTTATAATTTTAAAATAATTATTTAATATAATTAATACATTTTCAATTATATTATTTTTGTACATTATAGTTTGGGTTAATTACAAAATTGGGACTGAAATATAGGGTGTTTTCAATGTTTTCACCAAAGTTTAGAAGCTTACAATGCCAGGCCTCATCTTTTGGTCCCTTTTTAATTAAGGGACTCCATGAATAAATTCGTTAATTATTAATGGACCTGCTTATTTACCATGAATGTGGGTCCCATCACTGCCCAGTCAGATGCCAACTCGGCCCTCATTCTTCTTCTTCCTTTTGCCCTTCACTCTCTTTTTCTTGTGCCATGGCTACTCTTTCACCAAAACAATTGTCGCCCCACCCCCTACCAAAGCACCTTCGGCCTCGCACATAGCACAATACCTCCAGCTGTTGCATCCATAGTCACAGATCGCGTCGTGCCGGAGCCAGCTATTTCACAGTCTATTGCGCCCAAATTTTGGAACTAACAGACTCTGTTTCTTTTTAATTTTTTTCCCATTTTATCATCTTTAACATCAAAATTTGGTTTGTTTAATGAAGAAAATAAAATTAAAACCAAAATGGTAGAAAATTTATTGATGTTCCACGCATCAAAATCTCAAGATCATTGATTATTTATTTTTTTTCTCCACAGTTTCTCCGAAACTAAACGGAACAAAACAAGAAACAATAAGATAGAGAAATGAGGAAATAGATTAAAACTTGGAAAGCAACATCAATGGAGGACTCAATGGAGGTGTAAAGCCTAGCAAGGTGCATTACATGCGTAAAAAGAACCAAATCAAAATGATCTGAAGCAAATACAGAAATCTAAATCCATGAATGATCTAATGCAAGAAGAAAATCAACGTGCTCAAAAATTCCAAATTGAAAAAATGAATCCCTAACTCTATTTAGATTTCTCCAGTCCTAAAACCTAAATCCCTAACTCTGTCTCAACTGATTGCCACCGTCATCACCTTCGAACATTCCCTCATCTCCCTCTATCGATGAGCCCCTCACCCGCTATCATCATGCTCTCCTCTAGCTCCAATAGCAACTCTGTCAGGCTCAATAGTGTTAGTGTAATGTCTAGTATGTTAGCCTAGAAGTATTCAGTGTTTTGTTTAGAGTCTGTTGTCTGGTTTGTGGCATGATATGATAATTCTGGTGTCTTAAGTTCAGTAGAGTTTAAAGGTTAAGCGTGCTTGAGGCATAGCAATTCTAGGATGGGTGACCTATTGGGTAGCAGTATAGCTGACTGTAGCAATTGTATGCTAAAAAAAATATTATTCTATAGAATCAATCTGTGGACTGTCAGGAGTCTAGTGGTATAATTTGGTGCGAAAATGAGGTCAAATAGGTCCCCGAAAGTCAGTCTAAAGTTTGCCTCTAGTTCGGTTCGATTGAATCAAAGTTTGAGTGAACTTTGATTAAATTTTTAAAAATGGTTAGAGTGGATAAAAAGGTATTCTGTTAGAAATTTTTGACAGCGTTAGAATGGTATTTTATGGCATAATCGAACTGAATCGAATCAGATTGGTTTAGGTGAACCGAGGTCCAAATGGACTCCGATTGAGCTAAAATTTTGTGTGGAGGCTATATTTGGTATTTTGAGAATGATGGAATTGATTGGGAGTGAAAATGAGCTCAGGAACACTCAGTTACCCTAAAATAGTAAAAAATGACCCGAAAATCGAAAATTGACCCAAATCGGTTCGACCACTCTGGTTGGACTTGGTTCAATTTTTTGGAAATCTCTAGGTTTCTCCTTTGGTTGCCGCCTCACCTCCTCCCTCCCTTGGCCGAATTCATCTTCTTCACTTCTCCATTTTTCTTCCAATTTCTCTCTATCTCACCCTATATTCAACCCTCCCTAACATATTTCAGCTCCTCTAGATTCCATTGTTAGTCTTAAAAGTCCATTTGAAGGTTTTAAAGTGGGTTAAATCAAGACTTGAAAGTTAAGGTGTGATTTTCAGGTAAGTGATTTAGGTGTTTTTAATTTGGTTCAAGAGTTCCTAAAGGTACTTTAGGATGTGAATAAGATGTTTATGAAGTTTATTTGTTGAATGGAAGCTTGGTTTTGATGAAATCTCCATCTTTGTGTTTGACCATGATCAGGTCATCAAGGTGAAGGAACTTTTAATCAAGCAAAGGATAAAGGAAAGGAGTATTGAGAGGTGTATTGCAAGGAGATAAGGTTTGTGATTGCAAACTCCATCTATTTCATGGTATATTATGTGATTTAGGTTATGTTTGTTAACTAAGTATGTGATAAAGGCATGTTTAATCGAAAATAACTTGATATTCATGCTTAGGGATATTGAAAATGATGATATGAATGCTTAAAGTGAGAAAAAAATTATATGAAAAGTTACTATGTAGGCTGAATGGGTTTCATGTGATTTCTATTTGTTTTGGTGATGTTTATGGCATGTTTATGATGTATACATGATATTTAGCATGAGATCTATCTAATGGTATATGTTAGAGCATGTAAAATTTACATGAAGCATGATGTGCATGTATGGCTGAATGGATATCACACATAAAGGTATGATTTTGATGTATTTTTATGAGAAATAATGGCATGGCTATGTTATACAACATCAAAATGACTTAAATAAATGTTAAAGGTGATAAAAAGAATTAATGGTGAAAATTTTGTATGTTGGCCGAATGGTATGTATGTGTATACCCATGTGAACCATGATGAATTAATGGGTTTTGATGGCATGTAGTGGCATATGAATGAAAATAACATGTTTAATGATCTTATGGTATGGAAAAGAATGGAATAGCATGATAAAACTCCATGAAAAATATGACTGGTAACTTAAAGATATGAAAAATGGAAATTAATGCCCTATGTAGTACTCTGGTAGTCAAGTCTAGTTCTGGATATAGTGGCTAGCCATAGGAACTCAGTAACCGCGGGTGTGAGCATGGCATCTCACTTATTTTAGGCCAATGACGGTCCTATTCTGTATTATTATGTCTCAATATTGTATTTGTATGTATTTTTATTTTCTGTATTATAGGGGTGGTCCCAAGGGGTCCCTCTATTCTGTATTGAACCTATTGGGATTCACGTCTCATTTATCCCGATCATAGATGTCTGCCAGTTTTATACAGGGGGCAATATGGTAAAAATAAGCTTGAAAAGGTTAAATTGTGTTTAAAATAATATTTGTATGGAAAAGGGACATAATTGGAATTACAAAAGTTTGAGGGCATAATAGTAATTTTGTCCATAAATATATAAATAAAGGTTAATAAGGGTAAAAAGGTAATTAAATGGTTAAATATGAAAATTGGTCACTTTTTAGGGACTAAAATGTAATTTGGCATGAAATTGAAAATTGGAGCGTAAAATAGTAATTTGCATGTTAAATAATACAAAATGGTAAAATAAAATGAACTAGTGGCATTTTGGTAATTTTGGTAAAGTTTAAGGACATAATTATAATTTTGCCATGATTAGGGACAAAATGGTAATTATGGTCTTTTATGTGTATTAATTGTGTAAATGCCTTTAATTAGGTGATTTAATGGTAATTAAATGTGATATTGCATGCATAATTGATTAATAAGATAAATAATATTTATTTATGATTATTTTATATATATTTGTAATATTGTTTATGCATGATAACTTAGTTTAGTGGAAATACCTGGAATTGCAATCACCACTGGGCATATTTAATGCTCAGCACGTAATTTTATTTGACTGCATGTAGGTACTCCTTAGGACATGGAGCAGTGCATGCCTCACATATTTTGGGAGCTGATTGAAGAAATTGTTTTGGAATATTTTAAGTATGTTAAGACATTATGGCATGTATATGAACTTATAATTAGTTTTGGGTACTGGTTTGTAATAGACTGCTATAACTGGCACTAGTTAGTGGTGTGTGTGATGATTTTATTTTATGTGTCCCGATGTATGTCGTTGCGTGATATGGCATGCCTAATAACCTGTAGAAGTTAAGTTAATACAATGGTAAGGTGTAATGTGTGATTGCATGTTAAAGTAAAATTGACCAAATGAATAGTAACTTAGGACAGTTATAGGTCAATCGGTGAAATTGAGTTTAAGATAAAATAAGTTTTGTGAGTGCTTAGTTGTTCTAAGATCGCTAATAGACTTAGTCAACTAAAGTAAGTTGATAATCGGTTTTTTTTAAAAAACATTTATACCGGTTTTCACTGTAATTGACTATATAATAATCTGGATTCTTAATTAGGCTAACTGATTTGGAATGGTTCGTTAGTTAATTGAACATAAGGTATAAGAGTGTTACAATTTTTATTGGTATTAGAGCTCCGGTTTAGGCGATTCTAAGACCAAAGTGGGTCAATAGGATTAGGATAAGTACATGTACATGCCGATTAATTTTTAAACAGTATAGTTTTGCGAGGCTAATATATGCTTGCTCCTTGTGTTAGATTGTGAGTATGGCTTCGGATGAAGGTCGACGAGAGAGTGATGTCGAGAGTGCAGCATCTGTTAGTTTTGGTCCGTCGGAGTCGCCTCGACTTTAGGGTACTCCGCCAATTACACCTGGCCCTCTACAACAGCTTGATTTTATGGCTATGATGGAAAATTTCTTCTAGTAGCAAATGCATGCTCAGCCAGCGTAGCCTCATGGTCCTGATTAGCAGCTAGCTCTGCCTAGAAGGAGATCGATATTGGAGCAGCTTAAGAGATTGTGAGCTGAGGATTTTTATGGTCGAGATCCCTTGACTCCAGTCCAAGTGGAGGAGTGGTTGTTTAAGTTAAAGAGGATGTTTGAGACCACCCAGAGTCAACCAGATGAGATGCTACAAGGAGCAGTAGCCTTGCTTTAGGGACCGGCTTATACGTGGTGGAGTGCAGTTCGTAAGCACACCCTAACTGCTCAGATTACTTGGGAGTTTTTCTTGTCCCAGTTTGAGAAGAAATACATCAGCTCAGAGTATAAATCTACTATGCAAGATGCCTTTTGGGGGCTTAGTTAGGGGAATAAGTCAGTCACTAAGTATGAGAGAGAGTTTGAGTGGCTTAGTGCCTACTTGGAGGATGAATCCATGATAGAGCAGAAGTTATGTCACAGATTTGAGAGAGGTCTGCATAATAACATCAGATTGGTTTTGGGTTCTTAGAGACATACGGATATGAGGTCTTTGGTTGAAGCAGCTATTAGAACGGAGACTATTATAGTAGATGAGGCCGACAGATAGTCCCATTTTAGATAGAAAAGAAAATCGAGTCAGTCTTCAGGTGCAACTAGTCTGGGTAAGAAGTCCAGAAGGCATCCTCAGTCACAGAGTCGTGCACCAGTAGCACCTGCTACCACTTAGAGAAACCCAGCAGGCATAAGTGCCCTAGCCACTTCTGTAAGCAATGTACCTAGGGGCAGAGGCTGTAGTACAACACCCCAGTGTAGCCATTGCAGTAAGTTCCACCATGGTGAGTGTAGACTGCTGACCTGAGCATGTTTTAGATGTGGGTCCAGAGATCACCAGATTAGAGACTGTCCTAAGGCTCAGCCATCCACAGCAGTATCACAAGCTCCAGGTATGGGTTTAGCTCCTCAGAGAGGTCGTGGTAGGGGAGCAGCTCCTCCACAGACAGCTTCAGGCCCTTCAGTTCAGTCACCTCAGGGTCATGCCACTGGACGTACTTATACTGTTAGAGCCCGAGAGTAGGAGGATGCACCAAATGTCATAATTGGTAAATTCTCCTTATTCTCTCATTCAGTTTATGCTTTGATTGATCCTAGTTCCACACACTCCTATATTAGTACTGATATTGCTCGGGATAAGGATTTATATGATTGTCGGTTAGACCTTGATATCATAGTGAGTAATCCTTTGGGCCATAGTGTGGTAGTAAACAAGGTTTATAGAGATTGTCCAGTTAGTGCCCAGGGTTTTGTGTTCTTGGCTGATTTAATTGGCCTCCCCTTCCAAGTGTTTGATGTGATTTTGGGTATGGACTGGTTATCCACTCATCATGCCATTATTGACTATAAAAGAAAAAGACTGACATTAAAGACTACAGATGACCAGGAGGTAGTTATGATGTGATTTCAGCCACTGCATCTAAGAGACTTATTAGAAAAGGGTGTGTAGCCTACTTGTGCTATGCCATGGAGGCTAGAAAGGAGGAACTTCAGGTGTCAGATGTGCCTATTGTTCGGGAGTTTCAGGATGTTTTCCCTGAAGAACTTCCAACGTTGCCACCAGATAGGGAGATAGAGTTCACTATTGATTTACTACCTGGCACTGCACCTATCTCTATTGCTCCCTATAGAATGGCACCATCAGAACTAAGAGAATTAAAAATTCAGTTGCTAGAGTTGCTTGATAAAGGCTTCATTAGACCGAGTGTTTCACCTTAGGGAGCACCAGTCCTCTTTGTGAAAAAAAAGGATGGATCACTTCGGTTGTGTATTGACTACAGGCAGCTGAATAAGGTAACCATAAAGAACAAGTATCTACTACCTCGGATCGATGACTTGTTTGATCAGTTGAAGGGTGCTAGTGTGTTTTCAAAGATTGATTTAAGATCTGGCTACCATCAATTAAAGATTAGAGAAGCAGATGTACCAAAGACTTCGCACTAGGTATGGTCATCATGGGTTCATGGTCATGCCTTTTTGATTGACGAATGCTCCTGCAACTTTCATGGACCTAATGAACAGGATTTTCCAACCTTATTTGGATCGGCTTGTGGTAGTCTTCATTGATGATATCTTGGTGTATTCGAAGACTCCAGAGGAGCATGATGAGCATCTGAGGATTGTTCTACAGACTTTGAGAGAAAGACAGCTTTATGCCAAGTTCAGTAAATGTGAATTCTGGCTAAATGAAGTGTCATTTTTAGGACATGTAGTATTAGCAAATGGTGTCAAGGTTGATCCTAAAAAGATTGAAGCAATCTTACAGTGGAGAACACTCAGGAGTGTCACAGAGGTTTGAAGCTTCCTTGGGTTGGCAGGCTACTGCAGAAGATTTGCGAAGGGTTTTTCTTCCATTGTAGCTCCTCTGACTCGATTGCTATGGAAAAATTTCAGGTTTTCATGGTCAGATAAATGTCAAGAAAGCTTTGAGAAGCTTAAGTGTACGTTGACTGAAGCTCCAGTGCTAGTGCAACCTGAATCTAGTAAAGACTTTGTGATCTACAATGATGCTTCCAGAAATGGTTTAGGCTGTGTATTGATACAGGAAGGCAAGGTGATTGCATATGCCTCCCTACAGCTTAAGACTCATGAGAAGAATTATCCTACTCATGATCTTGAGTTGGCAGCCATTGTATTTGCATTGAAGATCTAGAGACATTACCTTTATGGTGAGAAATGCTACATCTACACAAATCATAAAAGTCTTAAATATTTACTTACTCAGAAGGAGCTTAATTTAAGACAAAGGCGTTGGCTAGAGCTGATTAAGGATTATGAGTGTTTTATTGACTATCATCCTGGTAAAGCCAACATTGTAGCAAATGCTCTTAGCAGGAAGTTCATGGCTTTCTTTATGGGCTATGAATGTTAGTTTGGGTGTGGCAGATGATGGTGCCTTGATAGCAAAGATGCAAGCAAAGCTAGATTTCGTCTAGCAATTAAAAGATGCTCAAAAGCGGGATGATCGATTATCCTCCATTGTGTCTCAGTTGAAAGATGGCCATGTCAGTGATTACTCTTTGGGTCTAAATGATGGGTTATATTATAAGCAGAGATTGTGTTACTGATTAGGCCAATTTGAGAAGGAATATTCTGTCAGAAGCCCATCATAGCAGCTTTGCCATGCATCCTAATAGTAATAAGATGTATTAGGATTTGAAGATGTTTTACTGGTGGCCTGGTATGAAGTGTGATGTGACAGAGTTTATGAGCAAGTGTCTAATTTGTTAGCAGGTTAAGGCAGAGTTGATGCTCCCTTTAGGTTTGCTTCAGCCCATCACGATACCTGAATGGAAATGGGATAGGGTAACCATGGACTTTGTGTCAGGATTTCCACTTACTAGGAAGAAGCTTGATGCAGTTTGGGTGATTGTGGACTGACTTACTAAATTAGCTCACTTCTTGCCTATTAGAATGGATTATCCATTATCCAAGTTGGTAGAGTTATATATTTGTGAGATTGTGAGATTGCTTAAGTGAGGAAGAAAATGGCTGGAGAGATGGACTCCAGATTTCCTAGCCTCTTCAACAGACATTTCAGGCTTAAATAGCCATGAGTTTTCTTCCTCTATAAAACACAAAATTTGCCAAATTGTGATTGACTACTTTTTCAAATTTCTCTTTTCATCCTTTGACTTCTTATAAATCTTACATTAACTTTAATTTAACTTAATTCATGCATTGATATATAAAATAACTTATTTAATGCAATTTAGTCCATAGGGGTCAAATGACCATTTTATCCTTGACTTTTTAATTAACAGCGGTTATATCCCTAACACATATACTTAACCAAATACACATTTTCGGCCACTCTTGTACCTAAATCTATCCAAAATGACTAGGGCATAAGTTGGGGCCTTATAGAGGGAGCTTAAGAAGCAAATTCTACCTCAAAGATGCCAAAAATGAAGCTAAGGCCAAGCTTTAATGCCTTCAACATAAGGAAGGCCAAATTCGTGAATATGTGAAGGAATTCTCCGAATTGCTCTTGAAGATTCCAACAACGGGGGAACAAGATGCACTCTTTTGCTTCCTTGATGGCCTAAGTAATTGGGCCAAACTTGAGTTGAAGAGAAGGGTTGTGCAAAATCTTACTACCACGATGGCCGCTGCTGAACCTTTAATAGAGTTCAAAGAGCCCTCGAAGGGGCAAGGTAAAAAACCCCACAATAGTGGCAAAGGTGGGGTAGAGTGGGACAAGTCTCCCAAGGATAAATCATTAAAGGACAAGAATAAGTGGGAAAAGGATGAGAAAGGTGGTTCTTCCAAGTCCAAGATTGCTTGTTTCTTGTGCAACAGGCCTCATGGAGTAAACTCATTGCGCTTGTAATGAAGGAAGAGAGGCATGATAAAGAAAAGAAGATTGCCTCTATGGAACTTCTCAATAACATTCAAGCAAAGGTTGAGGAGCAACCTCGTGGCCGCATGTATGTGGAAACCATCATTGGGGATAAGTCTTCGAAAACATTGGTAGATACAAGTACCGACACCATATACATGGCCAAGGAGCTTGCAGATGAGATTAGCCTATCCTATTCTAAGGAGAAAGGCTTTATAAAGGGAGCCAACATGAAGAGCTTTCCCATCGATGGTGTAGTTTGAGGCACTAATATTCAAATTGGCTAATGGAAAGGCAAGGCCAATATCACAACAGCTCCCATCGATGATAAGAAGTTTTAGTTGGGTATAGATTTCTTAGACATGGTGAAGGCATTCTTGGAGCCATACGCCAACACTATGTGTATCATGGAAAAGTTAAAGGGGAGATCGATGAGGGGAAAATGTTATCCACCCTTCAACTTTCGAAAGATGTGAAGAAGAAGGAGCCAACTTACTTAGCTACTCTCAAGTTAGATAAGGGACCCTTAGATGCTGGCGACAAAGCACTAAAGGTGATTCAAGATGTGCTTAAAGAATTTAAAAATGTCATGCCCACTGAGTTACCCAAGAAGCTTCTACTAAGAAGAGAGGTGGATCACTCGATAGAGCTAGAACAAGGAGCCAAGCCACCAGCCTTCGCTCCTTATAGAATGGCACCTCTTGAGCTTGAAGAATTAAGGAGACAATTAAAAGAGTTGCTTCTGTTTACATTCATGCCTTGAAAGCTCCATATGGTGCGCCAATCCTATTTCAAAAAAAAGCATGATGGATCTTTGCAGCTTTGCATTGATTATAAGGCACTCAATAAGACCACTATTAAGAACAAGTATCCAATCCCACTCATTGCCGATTTGTTTGATCAACTTGGTGATGCTCAAAATTTCACCAAGTTGGACTTAAGGAGTGGGCATTATCAAGTACACATAGTCGAAGGAGACAAGCCTAAGACTGCATACGTTACTCGGTATTGGTCATATGAATTTCTTATCATGCTATTTGAGCTTACAAATGCACCGACCACTTTTTGTACTCTTATGAACAAGGTACTTGCTCCTTTCCTTGGCTGCTTCGTTGTTGTTTATCTTAATGACATTGTCATATGGAGCAAGACTTAGAGAAACACGTTGAGCACTTAAGGCAAGTATTCAAGACCTTGAGGGACAATGAACTATATGTCAAGAAGGAGAAATGCTCATTTGCTCAAGAAGAGGTGACGTTCTTGGGCTACATAATTGGGAAGTTCAAGCTACACGTGGACAAATCCAAGGTGCAAGTCATTCAATATTCTGAGCCACCAACCAAAGTCACCAAGTTGAGATTATTTCTTGGCTTTGTAGACTATTATAAAGGTTCATCAAGGGCTATTCTTCTATAGCCGCACCTCTTACCGACTTCTTAAAGAAGGGTCGAAGTTGGGAGTGGAGTTTGAGGTACCAACACGCCTTTGAAGAGTTGAAAAAGGCAATCATAGAGGACCCCATATTGGCACTTCCCAACCATCCCATTCTATTTAAATACATACTAATGCCTCTGATTTTTCCATTGGAGGAGTTTTTATGCAAAAAGGCCACGCCATCTCCTTCAAAAGTAAAAAGCTCAACGACACCAAGAGACGGTACACCGTGCAAGAAAAGGAGGTGACTGCAGTGGTGTATTGTCTACAAACGTGGCAACTATTTGCTTTGGAGCAAATTTGTGGTGAAGATCGATAATGTTCCCACAAGTTATTTTCAAACACAAAGGAAACTCTCACCGAAGCGAGCTAGGTGGCAAGACTTCTTAGCTAAATTCAATTATACCTTGGAGTATAAGCATGGTCGAGCCAACCTAGTCACTGATGCCTTGAGTTGAAAGGGTGAACTCGTCGACCTTAATAGCCCACAAAGCAATTTAAAGGCACGAATCAAAGAGAAATTTGAACATGATTCCATGGTCCAAACCATCATTTCCCTTGTCAAGAAGAGGAAAGCAATACGCTTTTGAGAAGATGGCTTGGTGTTTGTGAAAGGAAAACGTCTATATGTTCCCTCTCATGACAATCTAATGTGTGAAGTCACGAAGGAATGCCATGATAGCAAATGGGCTGGCCATCCAAGTATGCATCGCACACTAGCTTTAGTGGAGGATTCTTATTATTGGCCACACTTGAGGAATCATGTGGAGGCATATGTGAAAACAAGCATAGTGTGCCAACAAGATAAAGTAGAAGAACGAGCACCCACAGGCCTTTTAGCACCACTTCCTATCCTCGAGAAGTCGTGGGAAAGTGTTTCTATAGATTTAATTATTGGATTGCCACTAAGCGAAGGGTAAAATCCGATTCTAGTATTGGTGGATCGATACTCCAAGTATGCCAAAAGAGTACAATGCTGAGCAAGCCGGCCATCTTTTCTTGAAACATGTTGTGAAGTATTGGGGCATGGCGAAGTCTATTGTAAGTGATTAAGAACTCGCTTCATCTATCGATTTTGGATCGAATTATTCAAGCTCATGGGGACCAAGCTCAAGTTTTCTACAAGCTTTCACCCTCAAACCGATGGGCAAACCGAAAGGGTGAATGCACTTTTGGAACTTTACTTAAGGCACTATGTAAGTTTAATCAGTAAGATTGGGCTAACTTGCTTAATGTTTCCCAATACTCTTATAACTTACAAAAGAGCGAATCTATAGGGCATAGTCCATCATCATAGGACAATAACCCTTGACACCTTCAATAATTGCCACCGATTGTAAAGGAACAAGTCCATCGGCCTACAAGTTTTCAAAGGGTTGGAATGATCAAGCCGATAAAGCAAGATCTTACTTGGAGAATGCTTCTAAGAAAATGAAGAAATGGGTCGATAAGAAAAGGCGTCCACAAGAATTTAAAGTAAGGGATCTTGTACTTGTTAAGATGCACAATCATGCAAGGCTTAGTAGATTACATCGAGGCCTCATAAGGTGATACAAAGGGCCATTTCCCATCATTAAGAAGGTAGGGACTCAAGCATACAAGGCGGAGTTACCTCCAAAGATCAAATTTCATTCCATCTTTTTTGTGAGCTTACTCAAGCCTTATCATGGAGATGAAGAAGACTCACATAGAGGCATTTCATGAAAGGCACAAATGGGCATGAGACTCTAACATGACAAAGAAGTAGAGGAGTTCCTTGACGATCGAGTGGTGAGCCACTTGTTAAATGGAAGGGACTTCCCGAAAGTGAATCTAGTTGTTAGCCTATCCAACATTTATGGCAATTCAAGGAACAAATTCAAGCATATGAAGACTTGAAGGCTACGAGCACGTCGCTTGAATAGGTGGGGGAGAGTGTCACAAAATTTTCCTTTTAACCTAGCCAAAGGAGGTTAGGAAGGCCTTTATGTACATAGTATCACACCCCGTTTGCCCCCTAGTAGAATGAGCCATGCGTGTGTATGTACTTGTATGTGTTTTGGCATGATCATAAGGGTATTTTGGTAATATTGCATGATTTGGGGTTTTTCTAGTGTGTGTGTGTGCATGTGTGGCACTATGGTGCGAATTAGTTGGGACAGGTTTGTGTGTGCATGAGTGCACCATTGTAGTGTGTGTGCATGGGAGTTGCATTATGTGTGATTGATCATACCATAGTAGGATATGCACTAGTGGGTTATTGTTGTGTGTGTTGCTCATACATGTGTAGGGTGCATTATTAGGGTGTTTCATTGTGTGTATGTGATACATTTAGTTAGGGTGTGAGTAAGTAATCTCCTCCACTAGATGGTTGACATGTGTAAAGGGGAAAGAAAGATGGGAAAGAGAAAATGGAAAAGGGAAAATAAGATTTTTTGAAACCCATTTCCTGTTTTCTCTCTTCCTTCTTCTTCTTCTTCCTCCTTTGCACTCTTCTAAGTGATTTACTTAGATTCAAGCTCAAGTGGTGGAATTAATTACTCCCTTACATCTTCCTTGGTAAGTTCTTGCTTTTTCCTTGTGTTATTCATGCATTTTCTTCTTCTTCCTTTGGGTTGGATCTAAGTTAGGGTTTGTGTTTTTGGTGTTTGGGTGCTTGTTTGTGCTTAGTTGAGCCTCCTCGCAAGCCAAAGGGCAAAGAGAAGGCTGGAACTAGTGGATCCAAGCAATAGGAGCTAAGGATTTTGAGGTTTGGGAATTTCTTGGTTTTTATGTATATATATGTTTATGTATGAGATTTGATGGTTTCTTAGAATTAGGTTGTTATATGTTCTTTATTTTGATGTATACACTATGGTTTTTGTTTTGGAATGTGGAACTTTCAAGAGCATGAGTTAATTGTGATAATGTTGGAGTTGATGTGGTTTTGTGCATAAATTTGGGTTTTGGATGATTCTTGGAATTGGAGGTTTAAATTAATGAATTGTGTGAAATTTCTTGCTGATTAATGTTATATTATGGTTGTTGATGCTAACGGATGGCTGGGTTTGAGGTAAGAGGTTCTTGGGTGAGTTTTGCATGTGTTTGTGGTTGATGTGGGAGGAAGAAAATCTGCATAATTCTGTAGATTTGGGAAAACCTGATGCTGTCGCGATCGCGACGATGTCGCGAGCGCGACAGAGATCGGCATTTTGGAGCTTCATTGTCGCGAGCACGCGACATCTGTCGCGAGCCCGCGATAGCCGAAGCGTTGAGCACCTTCTGTCACGAGCGCGACATCCGTCACGATCGCGACAGAACGCGATGCTGGCTAACTGCTATCGCGAGCACGCGATCCGTCGCGAGCCCGTGACAGTAATAATTGTTCTCTGTCGCGATCGCGACATCTGTCGCGAGCGCGGCAGAGCCTGGCCCCTCCGTCCTCCTCGCGGTCACGAAATCCATCGCGCACGTGCAGCGAAGAGACTTAGGTCTCTGTCGCAAGCACGACAGATGTCGCGAGCGCGATAGCTCCCTGTATGCTGAATGAGTTATCTTTTGTTGTGTCCAGTTTTTGAACTCCAGTTTCCTTTAATGCCTATGAGATTTATGCTTGATGTTTTATGAATCATATGAATGCGGATCCATGAAATGACTATGTATATGTATGATGAATTTGGAATATTATGAAATGGATTGAATCGTTTATGCATGACCTGCTAGAGTCTAGAAAGTGGATAGTTAGGCATGCCTAATAGAGTCTTTAGCTGCAGCCCTCAGTTTCGTTTGGACCCCGATCAGGTCCCCGCTTGGTTCCTCGCGAACCCCTATATGTTCGGATCTTGTTTAAGATCACTTTTGAAAATGTTTTGTGAAAGTTAAAAGTATCTTGGTTTTTCGATTCGTACCCGTAAGGTACTATTTGTGATCGGCTCGTACCCGTAAAGTACTGTCCGTATACTCGTTATCCACTCCCTCGAGTCAGCAGGTGCCTAGGATGAATTGTGTTATGAGGAAATGTATGTGATACATGTGTGAACTCATAAATGAAAAGTATAATATGTTATGGGAATATGAATATTGTTATGAGCTTATGAATGTATGGCTTTAGTGTATATGCATGCTTATGCAATTGATATGCTATGTGTATGGTATATTATGATGAACACTTGTGTTTTGCCTTGACGATCGTTGTGAATGGTTGTCCTTTAATATATTTATGTGTGTTCCCCACTAAGCGTTTATCGCTTAGCAAGGTGTGTTTACCCGTACAGGTGCAGAAGGAGTTGCTTTGGGAGAGTCACCGCAGTCTAAGCCAACGCAGCAGGGTTTAGAAAAGGACTGAGTTTCGTATTTTGAGATTCTTTTTGTATGAAACTCTCTTATATTGGTTTTGTAATAACTTCCGCTTTTGTGTATGTAATTGTGGGATTTGTAATTAACTATTGTATCTCTTAGTTGATCAGAACAGTAATGTAATGCCTCCGTTATATTAATGCATGATCAGCTTTTGCTTTCTATTACTTCGCAAAAGTTTCTAATTACCTCGCTTTTGTGTATGTTTATCTATGCTTTGTTCTCTACTTTGTTTAGGAGCACCTTGACTCGTACAGCATCTTACTCCTCATGGGATGGGATCGCCTGAGTACGGGTAAGGGGTGTCACAAGTTGTGGTATCAGAGCCTAGGTTTAGGCGTTTCTGGGTGATTGTCTATGTGATACTATGTGTGGATACGTCTATGTCTAGGGATGTGTTGGCTGATGCGGCTGTCCTCTTGTTTGTTAGATGGATTCTGATTCTGCTCATGGTGCGCTTGAGGAGTCCGCTGAAAGTGTGAATCCTCCAGCTGTAGATCCGTTTGTTTCTGTTTCAGTGTCGGCTCAACGTGCTAGGGTCCAGCCCGAGGCCGCTGCCATGCCTTTTGAGGAAATGTTCAGATTGCATTAGGACATGGCTTGGGTTTTGGAAAGGGTGACTGCCCCTAAAGCTCCGATAGAGAGTTTAAGAAGAGCTGGTGTTGAGGATTTTTATGGGACTGGGCTTGATGAGTCAGAGTTAGCTGAAAAGTGGATTGATAAGGTAAAGAGAGATTTAAGGGAAGTTAGGTGTCCTCCCGATCAGCAAGCTGAGTGTACTGTGGCATTGCTTCAGGGATCGGCTTACCAATGGTGGGAGTTGGTATGGAGGCGACCTCAGATGCCTGATCCAGTTACTTGGGATTTCTTCAGTGAGGAGTTCACTAAGAAGTATGTGACTCAGGCTTATAGGGACTCAAGATGGGCACAGTTTCTGAGTTTAAAGCAGAGAGCCTTGTCAGTTTCGGATTATGAGAAAGAGTTTAATCGGTTGTCTCGCTATGCTCCGCGTGGGGTTATGACAGATGACTTCAGATGCAAGCATTTTGAAGCGGGGTTGAATGAGTCTTTGAAGATTGCTTTGATTTCCTTGATGTGTATGCCTGGGGTAAGTTATTATCAGATTGCAGAGGCTGCCATGAGGGCGGAGAAGACGGAATCTTTGCTTAGAGAGAGAGCTCAACGAAGGAATTCTGCAAGAGGTGGTTCTTCCTCATCTTCGGGTAAGAGATCTAGGAACCCGCAAGATGAGTAGTCAGTTGGTTCGGCTGCTAGAGGGAGAAGGCAAGGTTCAGCTGCAGTAGCTAGTACTGGTAGAGGTGGCCAATCGGATGCTACGCCTGTTTGTGAGCATTGCGGTAAGGCTCACCGGGGTGAGTGTAGGTGGCTCACGGGTGGGTGCTTTAAGTGTGGGAGCACCGAACACCGTTTGGCCAGTTGTCCCCAGTTGGGTGAAGATTCGGGACCTCATGGAGGAGCTAGCAGAGTTGGATCGAATGCTTCTCAGGCTGCAAGAGGTAGAGGTAGAGGTAGAGGTCGAGGTGGTCGACCTAGAGATGGAGCTGTTTCTGAGACCGTGGAGCATCCTCCACCAGTTCCAGCTAGAGCTTATGCAGTTAGAGCCAGAGAGGAGCAGAATGCCCCTGATGTGATTGCTGGTAAGTTCCTACTCCATGACACTGAATTATATACTCTAAAAGATCCTGGATCCACACACTCATATTTGTGCATGGATAAGATTATTGATAAGTTGCATGTGGTAGATCAGTTAGACTATGAGATATGTGTGACCAATCCTTTAGGGCATAGTGTCAGTGTGAGTAGAGTTTTTAGGAGTTGCCCTTTGATGGTTGAGGGTGTTGAGTTTCCTGCGGATTTGATAGAGTTGCCTTTAGAGAGTATGATTTGATTTTGGGTATGGATTGGTTGGGCAAGCATCGAGCTGTGGTTGATTGTCATAGGAAGACCTTCGTGCTTCGGGATAGGAATCGAGCTCCAGTGTTTGTAAGAGGTTTGGGTGCGAGTTCTGTGAACAATGTGATTTCTGCAATTCAAGCCAAGAGGTTTATGAGAAAGGGTTGTGAGGCTTTTCTGGCTATGGTTTTGGATTCCAAGAGGGATCAAGTTAGGATTGAGGACATCCCTGTTGTTCGAGAGTTTAGTGATGTTTTTCCAAGTGATTTGCCGGGTTTGCCTCCGGAGAGAGAAGTTGAGCTAGCCATAGAGATTATGCCGGGTACCGCACCGGTATCGAAAGCACCTTATCGGATGGCTCCTGTAGAGTTGAGGGAACTTAAAATTCAACTACAAGAGCTCTTAGATAAGGGGTTTATTCGACCCAGCATATCTCCTTGGGGAGCTCCGGTTTTGTTCGTTAAGAAGAAGGATGGATCCTTGAGGATGTGTATCGACTACAGGCAGATTAATAAGATAACAGTGAAGAACAAGTATCCGTTGCCCAGAGTCGAGGATTTATTTGATCAGTTTCGGGGTTCTGGTGTTTTCTCTAAGATAGATCTACGGTCGGGGTATTATCAGCTTCGTGTTAAGGATGAGGATGTGGTTAAGACTGCATTTCGGACTCGGTATGGCCACTATGAGTTTCTTGTAATGCCGTTTGGTCTGACTAATGCTCCAGCGGCATTCATGGATTTGATGAACAGAGTGTTTAGGCCATACTTAGACCGGTTTGTGGTGGTGTTTATAGATGATATCTTGGTGTATTCCAAGGATGAGACTGAGCATGAGGAACATCTCCGATTGATTTTGCAAGTGTTGAGGGAACATCGGTTGTTTGCCAAGTTGAGTAAGTGTGATTTTTGGCTTCGGGAAGTGTCGTTTTTGGGTCACATAGTTTCAGCTAAGGGTATTCAAGTAGATCCAGCAAAGATTAGGGTGATAGTTGATTGGAAAGCGCCTAGGAATGTTCAAGAGGTGCGGAGTTTCCTTGGTCTGGCGGGTTACTACCGTCGGTTTGTTAAAGGTTTCTCAGTGATTGCCGCTCCGATGATGAGGTTGTCGAGGAAAGGAGTCAAGTTCGAATGGTCAGACAGATGTCAAGCTTGTTTTGAGAGGTTGAAGCAGTTGTTAGTCGAAGCTCCTATACTGACTCAACCCACCTCGGGTAAGGAGTTTGTTATGTATAGTGACGCTTCAGGTGTTGGTTTGGGATGTGTTCTGATGCAGGAAGGTAAGGTGGTGGCATATGCTTCTCGAAAGTTGAAGCCACATGAGAGGAACTATCCGACGCATGATCTCGAGTTAGCAGCAGTTGTCTTTGCTTTGAAGATTTGGCGTCATTATCTGTTTGGGGAGAAGTGTAGAATCTTTTCGGACCACAAGAGTTTGAAGTATTTCCTGACTCAGAAGGAGCTGAACATGAGGTAGCGTCGATGGTTTGAGCTGTTTAAGGATTACGACTGCATTGTGGATTACCATCTGGGTAAGGCCAATGTAGTCGCAGATGCTTTGAGTCGGAAGTCAGTTTCTGCCTTATTTTTGAGACAGTTCAGATGTAGGTTTAGTTCAGATGGGGGTTTAGTTCAGATGGGGCGTTGATAGCTCAGTTGAGGGTCAAGCCTACCTTGAGACAGCGGATACTTGATGCTCAGAAGATTGATGAGAAGCTTTAGCGGATTGTGCAAGAAGTCAGTTTAAGCAAGCAGTCAGAGTTTCCGGTTTAGGATGGGGTTCTTCTGTTTAGAAACCGTTTGTGTGTACCGGATAATGAAGAATTAAGAAGACAGCTTTTGGATGAGGCACATAGTACAGTTTTCACCATGCATCCCGGGAGTAACAAGATGTATCGGGATATGAAGCAGTTCTTTTGGTGGTCTGGTATGAAGAGGGATATAGTGGACTTTGTATCCAAGTGCTTGACTTGTCAGCAGGTAAAGGCTGAGCACCAAGTTCCTTCTGGATTGCTCACGCCTTTGTCCGTTCCGGAGTAGAAGTGGGATGATATCACCATGGATTTTGTTTCCGGGTTGCCCTTGACTCAGAAGAAGCATGATTCTGTTTGGGTTATTGTGGATCAACTCACAAAGTTTTCTCACTTTTTGCCGGTTAAGATGGATTACCAGATGGATAGATTGGCTAGTATCTATGTGGATGAGATAGTTCGGTTGCATGGAGTGCCTTTGTCTATAGTTTCAGACCGGGATCCAAGGTTCACATCTAAGTTCTGGAAAGAGTTGCAACGAGCTTTGGGTACCAAGCTGAATTTCAGTACGGCATTTTATCCTCAGATAGATGGTCAGTTCGAACGAGTGATTCAGATTTTAGAGGATATGTTAAGGGCTTGTGTTTTGGACTTTCCGGGTAGTTGGGACAAGTATGTATCGTTGATGGAGTTTGCCTACAATAATAGTTTTCAGTCGAGTATTGGTATGTCACTGTATAAGGCTTTGTATGGACGACAGTGTAGGACTCCAGTTTGTTGGACAGAGCTATCTTAGAGGTCAGTGATTGGGCCAGATCTGGTTAGAGATACAGAGAAGAAGATCAGAGTTGTGCAGCGGAATTTGAAAGTGGCTAAGGATCGACAGAAGTCTTATGCCAACCTGAAGAGAAAAGATGTGCAGTTTGAAGTTGGGGACAAAGTCTTCCTGAAAGTTTCTCCTTGGAGAAAAGTGCTTCGGTTTGGGAAAAAATGAAAGCTTAGTCCTCGCTTTATTGGTCCGTATAAAGTGTTGGCAAGAGTTGGTCCAGTAGCTTACAGATTGGCTTTGCCGATGGAATTATCGAAGCTTCATGATGTGTTTCACGTTTTGATGCTCCGTCGGTATAGATTGGATCCTTCTCATGTGTTGTCGATTCAAGAGGTTCAAGTGCAGTCGGATTTTTCCTACGATGAGGAGCCTAGAGCTATCTTAGCTCAGGAAGTAAGACAGTTGAGGAACAAGCAGATTCCTTTGGTCAAGGTTTTGTGGAATCACCATGGGGTCGAGGAAGCAACTTGAGAACCGGAGGATTCGATGAGAGCTCAGTACCCGCAGTTGTTCAGTTCAGGCGAGAATTTCGAGACGAAATTCTTGTTAGTAGGGGAGAGTTGTCACACCCCGTTTGCCCCCTAATAGAATGAGCCATGTGTGTGTATGTACTTGTATGTGTTTTGGCATGATCATAAGGGCATTTTGGTAATATTGCATGATTTGGGGTTTTTCTAGTGCGTGTGTGTGCACGTGTGGCACTATGGTACGAATTAGTTGGGACAGGTTTGTGTGTGCATGAGTGCACCATTTAGTGTTTGTTCATGGGAGTTAGCATTATGTGTGATTGATCATACCATAGTAGGATATGCACTAGTGCGTTATTGTTGTGTTTGTTGCTCATACATGTGTAGGGTGCATTATTAGGGTGTTTCGTTGTGTGTATGTGATACATTTAGTTAGGGTGTGAGTAAGTAATCTCCTCCACTAGATGGTTGACATGTGTAAAGGGGAAAGAAAGATGGGAAAGAGAAAATGAAAAAGGGAAAATCAGATTTTTTGAAACCCATTTCCCGTTTTCTCTCTTCCTTCTTCTTCTTCTTCCTCCTTTGCACTCTCCTAAGTGATTTACTTAGATTCAAGCTCAAGTGGTGGAATTAATTACTCCCTTACATCTTCCTTGGTAAGTTCTTGCTTTTTCCTTGTGTTATTCATGCATTTTCTTCTTCTTCCTTTGGGTTGGATCTAAGTTAGGGTTTGTGTTTTTGGTGTTTGGGTGCTTGTTTGTGCTTAGTTGAGCCTCCTCGCGAGCCAAAGGGCAAAGAGAAGGCTGGAACTAGTGGATCCAAGTAATAGGAGCTAAGGATTTTGAGGTTTGGGAATTTCTTGGTTTTCATGTATATATATGTTTATGTATGAGATTTGATGGTTTCTTAGAATTAGGTTTTATATGTTCTTTATTTTGATGTATACGCTATGGGTTTTTGTTTTGGAATGTGGATCTTTCAAGAGCATGAGTTAATTGTGATAATGTTGGAGTTGATGTGGTTTTGTGCATAAATTGGGGTTTTGGATGATTCTTGGAATTGGAGGTTTAAATTAATGAATTGTGTGAAATTTCTTGTTGATTAATGTTATATTATGGTTGTTGATACTAACGGATGGCTGGGTTTGAGGTAAGAGGTTCTTGGGTGAGTTTTGCATGTGTTTGTGCTTGATGTGGGAGGAAAAAAATCTGCAGAATTCTGCAGATTTTGGAAAACCTGATGTTGTCGCGATCGCGACGATGTCGCGAGCGCGACAGAGATTGGCGTTTTGGAGCTTCGCTGTCGCGAGCACGCGATATCTGTCGCGAGCACGCGATAGCCGAAGCGTTGAGCACCTTCTGTCACGAGCGCAACAACCGTCATGATCGCGACAGAGCGCGATGCTGGCTAAGTGCTATCGCGAGCACGCGACAGCAATACTTGTTCTCTGTCGCGATTGCAAAATCCGTCGCGCACGCGTAGCAAAGAGACTTAGGTCTCTGTCGCGAGCGCGACAGCTCCCTGTATGCTGAATGAGTTTTCTTTTGTTGTGTGCGGTTTTTTAACTCCAGTTTCTTTTAATGCCTATGAGATTTATGCTTGATGTTTTATGAATCATATGAATGCAGATCCATGAAATGACTATGTATATGTATGATGATGATTTTGGAATATTATGAAATGGATTGAATGGTTTATGCATGACCTGCTAGAGTCTAGAAAGTGGATAGTTAGGCATGCCTAATAGAGTCTTTAGCTACAGTCCTCAGTTTCGTTTGGACCCCGATCAGGTCCCCGCTTGGTTCCTCGCGAACCCCTATGTGTTCGGATCTTATTTAAGATCCCTTTTGAAAATGTTTTGTGAAAGTTAAAAGTATCTTGGTTTTTCGATTCATACCCGTAAGGTACTTTTTGTGATCGGCTCGTACCCGTAAAGTACTGTCCGTATACTCGTTATCCACTCCCTCGAGTCAGCAGATGCCTAGGATGAATTGTGTTATGAGGAAATGTATGTGATACATGTGTGAACTCATAAATGAAAAGTATAATCTGTTATGGGAATATGAATATTGTTATGAGCTTATGAATGTATGGCTTTAGTATATATGCATGCTTATGCAATTGATATGCTATGTGTATGGTATGTTATGATGAACGCTTGTGTTTTGCCTTGACGACCATTGTGAATGGTTGTCCTTTAATATATTTATGTGTGTTCCCCACTAAGCGTTTATCGCTTAGCACGGTGTGTTTACCCGTGTAGGTGCGGAAGGAGTTGCTTTGGGAGAGTCACCGCAGTCTAAGCCAACGCAGCAGGGTTTAGAATAGGAGTGAGTTTCGTATTTTGAGATTCTTTTTGTATAGAACTCTCTTATATTGGTTTTGTAATAGCTTCCGCTTTTGTTTATGTAATTGTGGGATTTGTAATTAACTATTGTATCTCTTAGTTGATCAGAACAGTAATGTAATGCCTCCGTTATATTAATGCATGATCAGCTTTCGCTTTCTATTACTTCGCAAAAGTTTTTAATTACCTCGCTTCTGTGTATGTTTATCTATGCTTTGTTCTCTGCTTTGTTTGGGAGCACCTTGACTTGTACAGCATCTTACTCCTCATGGGATGGGATCGCCTGAGTACGGGTAAGGGGTGTCACACATAGATTATTTTTTATAGTTCTAGAATAATATCTAGAATGTTCCACACTTTTCTTTACATGCACATATCTTTATATTTTTTTAGAGAATTCTAGATAATAAATATAGACCATATGATCAAATTAATTATCACCATCCATTAAGGAGGTAGAGGCCTATAAATAAGTGTAACCTTCATTTATTATACACACTCACTTTTGAGTAATAAAAAAGCATTATCCCAAAATCTTGTGTGCTCTCTTATTCTTTTACATATCATACTTTACTTACTTAAATTTCTAAAGACTAAGTCAAGCACTTGTGGGAAAGGCTTACTAGCATACTTTTAAGTATTTTGGTAAAGTTTGCTAATGCCACACGTGGCTAGAGTTTGTGTAAAAGTTAGCATGTGACATATGGCATGATATATAGACATTTGCAGCTCAATTCTTATTTACTTTGGAGATATATAGGAAATGAATGTCTCAAATTATCAACACTATTATTTAGGAAGTCATAAATCATTGAATAAGAAAAGTAGAATTGTAGCCCCAAGGCCTTTATTCATGTCAATTGGCATCTATACAGTCTCATTACCTCTTTTGATCCCTTTTATTTCGTAGCATAATTGTGTTGCTACTAAGTGCTGAGGACAAATTCCAATTTCACCTGGCATAGAAGTCCCAACTCATACTAACTCTGATAAATTTAATTTTTCCTAGCACAGTGTCATGTTCAAATTCTATTTTCTATTCTTTGCTCTACTAAATGTCAAAATGAGTTGATTTGTAAAAGTTAAAAGTAATATTTTTATATAATCTTTATTTTTAAATTCGTACATGAACTCTAAACAATAAATTTCTAGCAAAGCTGTTGATTTTTATTTACCCTTAGCTATATTAGCAAGTTTGATTTCCTTGCCTCGTGCCAATATGATTATCCAATTCTTCCATTTGCTTCTTGCATCTTGAAAGAATAAGGATTGCTACAGAAAATACACAACATAAATCCGCATAATTTTTTTTATTATTTTTCATCTAATTAGATAGTGCATAAGCATAAAATATTTGCTTTTATTTTCCATCTAATCGGACATCATAACACACTCTTAAAAGAATCAAAAAGTATTAAAGGGCATAAAAAATAAAGTAAAAGAACACACATAATAGCAATTTAATAGTGTAAATAGAATTTACTAAATAGCAATGCAAAAAATGGATTAAAAAAATCACTCGACCATAGAAAGAAAGAAACTTTTGAATTAGGACAAACATTGAAACTCCAAATAAAAGTTTTCAACAAAAATGTGTAAAATGCTCACTGCAAGAAAATGAATAATTAGCGACGGAAATTTCCAACAAAATTTCGTGAGTAAAAAAAATTACGACGAAAATTACTGACGAAAAAAGTCATTTGTTTCATGGTGGTTGGTAAATTTACCGATGAAAATATTATCTGTCGGTAAATTTACCAACGGATTCATTATTTTCGTCAGTAAAATTTGAGACGAAATATATGTTTCCGTCAAAAATAATTACGATGGAAACTACATGCCCGTCGGTAATGTTCCTACAAAATGGAGCATTGTATCGGTAAATTTAACGACAGAATATTCAACCGGTAAATTTAATGACAGACCGACAGAGTGTTCCATTGGTAATTTTAATGCTAATAAAAAAATAATTGTTAAATAAATTATCACCAAATATCAGCACTTGTAGAACATGAATTTGAAATATGAGAGATACTAAAAATGATAGAATAATTATGCCACTACAAACCAATTTATGTTGAGCATAGGTGGTCAAAACAACCTACACAAACTGCATAAAATTAATGTCACTAAATCTTCTACCTGTTAGAGCAGAAAACTAAGAGCAAAGATTTAAAAATATGAATATAATTTGAAAGACAGGCAAACCTGCATCCAGCCTTTCCACTCCTCAGTTTGATGCCTATTCGAGTAAATTATGGGTTTCTCTGAGAATGGTGACCTATTGTGATGTATCTTGAAGGAAGTTATTATTGAAACTAAGATGAGAAGGGAGTAGAGGAACCAGAAAAGATCCCTGTTGAAACCCTGCACAAACAAACAAGGATTAACAAGCCAGCACCATGTTATAATCCCTCCCATACACACATCATAATCCCTTCTTAGGTGGAGAACTCAATCCTTGTAGAAGTTACAATTGTACAAAGTTTTGGAAAGTGAAACAAAACAAAAACTCACTTCTCAAGTGGTGCAAACTTCACATCACAAGGGAATAAAACCTACTCTTATATGGAACATCAATTCAGATTAACATGGACCAGGCGGACAAAATACAAGAAGATGCAGATATACTAAGACACAATATAGAGGAAAATAAGCAAAGCGCACGAGAGTTGGCACAAAAAGAAATACTTTTTTTTATTAAAAATCATAATGGAATGATGATGGAATAATTACATTTCCAGCAGATAAAAAAAAAACTTTAGCATCCAAAGAACCTAGTTATTTTCTTATGCAAATCCAAATAGAAAATAATGTTCAAACAATGAGGATAAAAATGCATATAAATCTCTTTGAAGCTAAATTCTCACCTTGACAAAGCCTTACAACTATCATAATGAAACCCAACATGCACAAACTTTTCCACAATGTTTAAATTCTACGCTATGATGGGTCCTGTTTATGTCTCATATGTTCCTGCACATTTAAACTTTAAATGAGTATACTCATAAATATGGGTCCATGAGAGAAAACTCCATAAAATTTCTTGGTTTACATGCATTATTCAATAATCAAAGTTAATTATACATGTATTATTCAATAGTCAAAGTTAATGATACCTGTTATACACTGGCATAATGACCTAGCCTTTTTAACTATTTATAAAGATATACACAAAAAACAAAGTTTAGCTTAATTTGATTTCGATTTCAGGAAACAAATGGGGCATACCCCATTTATTGATTAACAAGTATTTGAGTACTTGATCGTTTCTGCAAATTAAAGAAAAGAAAAATTCAAATTAAACAACATCAACCAAACAAAACATACAAGAGTTTCTTTAATAACAAGATTAAAACACAACTCATAAAAAATTTCTAAAATTTAAAGTTTTGAATGGAAAGAAAAGGCAAGAGAGAGAGTGTTAAATTACCGTGTATAAGACCATCATCAATAATTGAGCAACTCTCCTTCTTGAATAGCTCAAGCAAAGCCTCCACCTCGTTGACTGTAATTGAAATATCACACACACATACACAAGCAAAAACAAAAAAATCAAATAAAAACAAATTACATATTCTTAAAGGCAAAGAAATGAACACAGAGTATTCCATACACTTCTTAGTGTATTAAAAAAATAAAAAATAAAAACACCAGAAATGAAAAAAAATACACCAGAAATGAAAAATAAATAAAAAAATACACTAAAAATGAAAAAAAATGAAAAAAAAAAGGCAAAACGAGAATACTGACCGGAGACGACGGGCGTGGCAGATCTAGCAAGCGGAAGAGAGAATATGGCGGCAAAGATGTCACACACGCGAAGGGAGGACGGCAATTGGGACGCGCGCGACGGATCTGCAGTGAGAGAGAGAGAGAGAGAAAATGGGGTTTTTTAATTAGGGTCAACTTTGCAATGGAAAACAACGTGCCGTCAGTAAATATTAAATATAGTAACCGAAATATAACTCTGTCGCTAACAATTTTTAGTTATGGAATGTTAAGTTTTACAAGTATATGTAATTTTTGCCGATGGAAAAGTTTCTTCCATCAGTAAATGTTATATTTACCGATAAGTAAAGAATTACCGTCGATAAATATTATATTTACCAACGGACTGTAGAGACATTGGTAAATTTAATATTTACCAACGGGAACGGAACTTCCGTCGATAATATTTTTCGACGGGATTTCAAATTTCGTCGGGAAATGTTTTACCTAATAACTTTTATCAATGGAAAATCTAGCTCTGTCGGTATTTACTGACAGAAATAGATTTTTCATCGGTAATTACCTACGAATCATGACATTCCATCGGAAAATATAGTAATAAAATTTTACCAAGAACAATTGGCAGCTTATCTTACGATGGTCGTAAATTCCATCGCAAAATTTAGTCGGCAAATTTTGGCGAAAATTTTTACCTCCATTTTTTAACGACGAAAAACTATGGATTCTATTTTCCATCGCAAAACAACCCATTTTCTTATAAATTTAACTACGAAATTCGTTATTTCATCATAATTTAACAAGGAAATTTTTTTGTCGCTAAATTGTCATAACAATTCTGGTTTTTTCTTGTAGTGGCTTATGAACAACGAAGTCATAAGCTTTCATTTAGCAAAAATAAGTTACATCAAGAAGGAGAAAAAGAAAATGCTAAAGAGTTAACAATTTTGTTTTTGTTGTTGCTAATCACATCAATTAGAATCCAACCATAGCTTAAAGCTCCTTAGTTAACCCTGTAGAATGTCAAAACAAAAGCGGCAAAATATATATTGCAGAAATTCTTTCCAAAGAGTAATAATAACTTAAGATCTCTTCATAGTATATTGTTGTTCTCTTTCTCGTTTTGTTCCCAATTTTTAATAGCCCGACAAAAACTATAAAATGATTTTCTTTTTTGCTTTTTGAAGATGTAAAAGTCCTAGATACCCCTCCAGGCAAAAGACCACAGGAATGCATAGTAAAAATGGAATTTCTAAACCTTTGTAACAAGAGTTAAATTTAAATTTCTAAACTCTTTTAGGGTATTATAACATACAACATTGTTTACATTATTTTTCTTTTTCTATTTTAAGTCTACTTTACTTGTCCAATGCCATAAAAATGAATCAAGAAATTATAATAATGAAAAATGTTCTCATATTATGTGTAACAATAATGAAAAAAATTCTATTCCATAGCTTACCATGGAGAATTCTCTACTTGAAGAAACATTTTGCGACTACTAAGCTAAAATGTATTGGTACAGAATGTTGATTTTGATCACTTAATTACATATATAGTATACAACAAGCACACATATTACACATTAAGTAGACTCACAATATACAATAAGTACATGCATGGTATACAACAAGTATACACACAATGTACTGAAAGTACACTCACAGTATCATCAAATACACACGCAATATGCTGAAAGTACACTTATAATATATAACAAGTATACTGAAAGTATACACATGATATACTGGAAGTACACTTACAATATACATCAAGTACACAGTATACAACAAATATATGCAGAGTAAACAACAAGTACACGCACAATATACAACAAGTACACTAATGGTATACATCAAGTATACTCACAATATACTTATCAAATGCTATATTTAAACACAAATGAGGCTCCCTATAATGCCCCGAACATACCCTAGTAGCATTTTATATAATTAGGGTGGTTAAGGAAACATGTTTATAATTTTAATATGTGAAGAGGAGCATAATTGGAAATGCATTTTATTCAATTGGTTAATTAGTAATTGTTAATTTGAGAATTAAGCACATAACTTAATTGGGGACTTAATTAAATGGAGGAAATACATTGCATAACTTGAATTTAGGACTTAATTCAAAGTAAAAGAATGTAAATGAAAAATTGAGTATAAGTTAAGGGATTGTAGGAGGAATTAACCAAACCATATATATAGGAATTCATGCAAAAACAAAAGGGGACACGTAGCAAATGGGATTCTGCTCTTTAAGCCATTTTTAGTGGCTTTGTTCAGCAATCTACTGGAGATCCTCTTTTCGTCTTCCTATAATTCCTCATGAAAATTAAAATTAAGGAATCATATAGCATTTAACTTGTTGATTGAAATTCTGTAATTTGGTTCCATCGGTAATGTAATGACCCGAAATTCACCTTAGTAGTATTGAGTACAATTAGGATAATTAAGTGAGTTTAATTGAGGATTTATAATTTTTGGACTAAATTATAATTGATAATTAAGGACTTAATTGTATGAATTAAAAATAGTTTAGTGACTAAAGAGTAATTTTTGCATGATTAGTGTTAAGTGAGAATTAATTAAGTTAAGATGGATTAATTAAGATTAATTAGTCTCTAGTAGATTACATGTGGCATGAGTAAGGTTTGCCACCTAAGAGAGTGCCATGCATATATAAATGGATTGAGAAGAGGTAGATTTTGGTATCTTGCTCTTCAAGTTGGCCGGCCACCTCTCTTCCAATACAAGGTAATGATTTGTTCTTCTTTTCTTTTTCCTTTAGTTGAGCCCTTTTAAGTTCTAGTTGCTTGTATTCTCTCGTTGTTCTTCATCTCATTCAAATTCTTGTTGATTAAAAGTTGGAAAATCAAGTAGAAAAGCAAAGGGTAAAGAAAAGGTTACTTGATTTGGTGAAGATCGAAGGAGCTAACATTGTAAGGTTTGGGATTCTATGTGTTTTTCTTTATTAGATGCATGTTTGGCTAAATTGGGAAAATTATAGGTATTGAAGAGTTCTATAACTCTTCTAATGTTTGAATTGTAAATGGATTAATATAATTGAATTGATGAAGTGTTATTGACAATTTGAAGTGGTGTTGAGATTTGATTGTTGGCATGTTGAAATTGAGTATGTTACTAATTGTGTATGAGGAAGATATTGGTATATGACTATTTGCTTGGAAAGCCTTTTTATCTGGAATTGGTATTTGAGTGATGGATGAGGTTATGTATGAGAATAGAGCAAGTGTGTGAGAAAAATTAGGTAAAATTGGGAGTTTGAATATGAAGTTCAGGCTCTGTCGCAAGTGCTACAGAGTGCTCCGTAGGGTTAGGTTGTTAGACTATTTTCTATCGCGAGCGTGAGATTTATCGCGAGCGTGACAGAAGAGTTTTGGTGTTCTGTCACGTGCGCGAGCTTTATTGCGAGTATGATAGAAGGTATATTCTTGGTCTGTCACAAGCACGATAAGGGTAGCGAGCGTGACATAACTGGAATTTATGAATGCAAGTTATTTTTCTTATTTTGTATGACTTATGGTATTTTGCCTATGAATGTCTATGCTTATGGTAATGATAAAGGTATTTATATGTGTGAATTTTTAGTGGATTAATTATTTAGCTTGTAATCGAGTCATGGATAGGTAGGCATGCCTATAAGGGTTAGTGTTTGCAGCTACCAGTGTCGGTACCCGTGTGGTATCCAGTGTTAATGCCATTTGGTATTTAGTTATTTGAGATTTGCATATCTCTAGTGATAATACTGTTTTTCCCCAGTATTTAATGATCGATACCTGATTAGTATTCAGTGTTCTCGTTATCCACTGTTATATTGATTCAGGCTATACTAAGATTATAATTTTATAGATTGATTATAGTTCTATGTTATATGTAATATTTGACATGATATAGTAACAATTAGAGTGTAGTGCATCATTAACATGTAGTGATATTAATGACGTGAAGAATGTATTATTGAATATATGACTTAATGTTTATAGCATGATTTATTGTTATATGTTAAATGGTGATTTCCTATAGTAACTTTGTTTTGTTTGCATCCCCACTAGCCATAGATCAGCACGAGTGTTTATCTTCCATGTAGGTTCATAACTTGGAGGCTCAAGTTTTTGAGAGAAACATCTGTTGGCCACTAGGAGGAGTTTCGAAGTCCTTCTAATTAGGTTTAAACTTTTGTATTGTATAGATGATGTTCTGTTTTGTATATCAAGAATATGTAAATGTATATTATTAAATTATATACTTTTAAAATGCAAACTTTAATTAGCTAATATTAATGATGATTTTATATATGTGTTGGTTTCAGTTCTCCTTATTCTAGTTTGGATAATTATTGATAATGTGATATGAAGAGTAGTGTTCGTAGCACTCCTATATCCTCCTAAGGGGTATTTGAGCATTACAAGTAAGTTTAGTTTCTTTTTTTGTTGCCTACTTCTATTTCTGATTCTTGTGGATGAAATTCTGGTATTGTTGGAGTAAGGAAGTTAATAAGGATCTTGAATGTATTCATATCAGTGGAAGAGGTTGATAAGAAGAAGAAAGGAAAGAAGAAGGTGGTTGTGGAGTGAAGCTGGATAAAGGACTACTGCGATTCAGGTTTGGGATTTAATTTTATAGTTCTATATATATTTAGGTAATTCAGTTTTAGAATAAGTAAATCATGAAATTTGAAAGGGGTTTTTAGAATGATAAGGAATTAGAAATTGATGGTTTGAATCTCTGTTTTGTTATACGGGAACAAATTCTGTTGTCTTAGTTAAATTTTGGGTTATTGTAGTTCATGAGTTGGATCTTGTTAATATATATATCTATAACTATTAGTCTTGAATAATTAGTTGGGTTAGGTTGTCAACTGAGTTTATCTTTACGTGAAAAGCAGGTGAATTGTTTTACGTATCCTATTCCTGCATTAGAATAGATTATGATGCATTTGGTATGAACTTTTGTTGAATATTGTTAGTCAGCTGTTAACATTAGCTGTTTTGTTGAAAATGGTAGATGAAATTAGCTATAGGAGCAAATTTAGGAGATAATTTAGGAGCTACTATTTTTTGACTTTACTGACCTAATTATTGTATAAATACCTGTTATGTGTTAATGCAAAGATAAAAAATTACACTCTTCTAAATTTCTTCATGGTATCAGAGCATTACTGCCATTGAAGGTTGAGTTATCTCCCTGCAGTAAGTGTTTTTTCATAATTCCAGTATACTAGACCTTTGGACAAAATTCAATAGGTGAGTTATCTCCCTCCCTAAATGACACCGTCCCACTGGAAGGAAACTTAGGCAATTTTCGGCCAGTGTCCAAATTTTTGGCGCCTTTCAACCACGCGCGTGGGTACACGTGCCGCTGAAGCACTTCATTTTTTGGCATTTCTTGGTAACTGTAAAAATGAACACTGTTCTGTCCCTCTGCTGACGACACTGCACCTACCAGATGAAGCACCAGGCCAAGTTCAGCCGGCACTCTGATTTCCAGCGCCATCAGACTCTACGCTTGAGTGCACGTGCCGATTATTCAAATCTATGCACTGTTCACTCACCGGCCTGTGCAGCGCGTGAACCATCCTCCAGCCACCTGTGGTCACCGATTTTTGCTCCGATCAAGTCGCCGGCTCTTTCTGACTCTGACCAGACCTTCTCCGGTCGGTTTTGAAGTTGTCTTTCTTTTGAACCTCTTTGACCAGGTTTTGTCCTCTACTGCGCCACTGTTCATGGTTTTTTTTAATCTCCATTATGTCAGAAATTGAAATTAAGAAAGTTCAAAAATTTTATACAGTTAATGATGGTCAAATTAGCCCAATTAAATTAGATGGAAGTAATATCTATTTAGCTTGGCCTAGATCATGCTTATTATCTATTAAGGCCAGAAGATTACAAGGGTATATTACTGAAGATAAAAAAGCACCACCTGTTACTGACCCTACATTTAGCCAATAGGACTCTGATAACTCTTTGGTTATGTCTTGGCTTCTAAATTCTATGCACCCTAAAATTTCCAGATAGTATTTACTACTTGACACTACAGAGAAGATATGGAAGGCTGCAAAAACTACTTATTCTCGTATGGGAAATAATGCTTGGATTTTTGAGCTTAGGAACAAAATTCATGACACAAAACACGGTGAGCTTACTGTTTTGGATTATTTTTCTTAACTGTTCAGTTTATGGCAGGAATTGGATTATTATCAGAATTTTCAATCTAAGTGTGCTGATGATGCTATATTAATCCAAAATATGATTGAATGGTTTGAATTCTGAATTTGACTAATTAAGATTTCAAGTCATTGGTAGATCTCTCTTTCCATCTCTTGAAGAGGCACAGTCTTATATCTAGCAGAAGAGACCAGAAGTGGTTCCATGCTATACACTGCACCAGCCAAAATATCGGGTTTAACGGTCCATTTCACTCAAGAGCAATCGAAGGGTGTTTCTTCTAATCAAGATCGTGTGCACTGTGAATACTGTAGGAAACCAAGGCATACAAAAGAAACTTGTTGGAAGTTACTCGCGAGACCTACTAGAGGTCGTGGGGGGAAAAGAGCCAATCCAACTAGGGCTCAAGCAAATATGTTAGAAGCAACTGAATCATCTAAGGAGACAGCCCCAGTTGAAAGTCTCTCCTCTGAAGAAGTTCAACATTTTAGACGCCTTATGTCACAGCTTAATCTTTCATCCAGTGCTACCTCGAACTCTGCCCAAACAGGTAACACACTTGCTCATCATAACTCTTGGATAATTGATTCTGGTGCAAATAGACATATGACAGGCACTTCTGAAGACTTTCTTAACTGCTCTCTTTGTCCAAAATGGGATAATGTTAGGGTAGCTGATGGGTCATTTACTCCTATTTCTAGGATAGGTTCCATTGTCTGTACTCCAAATATTAAGTTGTTTTTTGTTATTCATGTTCCTCAATTTCCTATCAATCTTTTATCTGTCAGTGCTATCACTAAATCTCTGAACTATAAGGTTGAATTCTTTCTTGATTATTGTATCTTTTAGGACCTTCAAACAGGAAAGAGGATTGGTAGTGGCAGACAGCATGATGTCTTATATATGATAGACCACTATCAAGGCTTAGCTTTGTTTGGAGGACATAAGGATGTCAATCAGGAAATAATACAATGGCATAGGAGATTAAGACATCCATCTTTTTTTGTTTTAGAAAAATTATGTCCCAGTTTATTTTCTAAAACTCGGTTTGAGTCTTTATCCTATGATGCTTGTGAATATGCTAAACATACAAAAAATTCTTATCCTTTAAATGATAATAAAACCACTGTTCCTTTTATGCTTGTTCATTCTGATGTTTGGGGACCCACACAGACACCCTCTTTGACTGGAAATCGATGGTTTGTTACGTTTACTGATTGTTGCACTAGAATGACTTGGGTGTATTTGATTAAATCAAAAAGTGAGGTTTTCTCCTGTTTTCAATCTTTTTATAAAATGGTCCACACCCAGTTTGATGCTAAAATAAAGGTTTTAAGAACTGATAATGGGACAGAATACATGGATAGTAGATTTGGAACTTATTTAGAGTCTCAAGGGATCATTCACTAAACTAGTTATCCTTATACTAGTGCTCAAAATGGAGTAGCTGAAAGGAAAAATAGGCATTTGCTGGAAGTTGCTAGATCTCTTATGTTTACTATGAATATTCTAAAGCCATATTGGGGGGATGCAATGCTGGTAGCTGCCTATCTTATTAATAGAATGCCTCTTAAAGCTCTTAACTTTAGGACTCCTTTAGAGGTTTTAACTAAAAAAACTCTCTATACTGTTCCACTAAAAATTTTTGGGTGTGTTTGCTTTGTCTATACTAGAAATGTTGGGAAATTAGATCCGAAAGCACTAAAATGTGTGTTCATTGGGTATTATTCAACTCAAAATGGATATAAGTGTTATCACCCCTCATCTAGGAAATTCTATGTTAGTATGGATGTTACCTTTAAGGAGTCTGAACCTTATTTTGCCATTACTCAATCACCTCTTCAGGGGGAGAGTAGTGAAGAAGTGGTGATTAATGAACTTGTGGTGATAAATGAACCTATGGTAACTCATGATCTTGTTCAAGAGGATAATATTTTTGATGTTCGGGGGGAGCAGAATGTTGTTGGTCATTTAGATAGACCTGATTTGTTGAGATACTCGAGAAAAAATAGGCCTAAAGAAGCTATCATGCATTCTACACTGCCAGAATCCTCAGGTGAGTCATCTTTTGATCTTGATTTAAATTTGCCCATTGCTCAAAGAAAATGAGTTAGATCTTGTACAAAACATTCCATTTCTAACTTTGTCTCTTATAATTATCTGTCTCCTTCCTATAGAGCCTTCGCCTTGTCTCTTTCCTCTATGTCTATTCCACATGATTGGAGGAAAGATATCATGGATCCAAAATGGCGAGAAGCTATGGTAGAAGAAATGAAGGCGCTCTCAAAAAATGAAACCTGGGAACTTGTTGACTCTCCAGACAAGAAGTTAGTTGGTTGTAAGTGGGTGTTCATAATAAAACACAAAGCTAACGGTTCGATTAAAAGATTTAAAGCTAGACTAGTGGCAAAGGGATTCACTCAGACTTACGGAGTTGACTATCAGGAGACATTTACACCTGTTGCCAAAATGAATACAATCAGAATCTTGTTATCTTGTGCAGCTAATTTGGATTGGGATCTACAGCAATTTGATGTGAAGAATGCATTCCTCCATGGAGACCTAGAAGAAGAGGTTTATATGGCGATACCTCCTGGTTTAGATGATGAAAGAACTAAAGGGAAGGTGTGCAGACTAAAGAAAGCCTTATATGGATTGAAACAATCTCCGAGAGCTTGGTTTGACAAATTCAGCAAAGCCATGATTTCTTGTAACACGCCAATGGAGATGCCACATAACTTCCCCGATTAGAGAGCCACGCACATCCTGATCGGAATGCCATGCCCGGACAAACACATAACATACATAAAAACAACGGAAATAAAACTTGAAAGCAAAACGATCATTCATTCATAAACATATTAATATCGTTACAAACCATTCAGAAATACAAAAATAATTACATCTTCTCAAAAATATAGAGCGGAATCTGAACAAAAGAACATTATAAATGAGAGTTCAAAACTACAAAAGAATCATATTACAAAATGCTAAGTCCTAACATCAAACTCTCTGTGTTGACTTGACTTGCGGCGACTGTCCCAAAAGCTAATCACCTTCCGCACCTGCAAGAATGGAACACCGTGCTAAGCGATATCGCTTAGTGGGGAAACAAACAATAAAGTGGACGACCATTCACAATGGTCGCCAAAGCAAAAAACATACAATATGGCAGATGTTGATATTCATACATACACATATACATATATATATATATATCCAAAACATAACTTGAGCTCATTCGTTCACTGAAGTTCACATAGGTTCATAGGTGCATAATCACATCCGTTTGGAATTCACATTCGCATTAGTATAACAGAACATAAAAAAACATAACACGACACCTGCAGACTCACAATAGTGGATAACAAGTAAACGCATAGGGGGGGTACCCGTGGGTATGATTCGAAAAGCAACTTCTTATTTTCGCATTCAAAATGCTTTCGCATAGGAGATCTCAAACAAGATCCAAACGTATAGAGGATTACGAGGACCCAAACGGGGACCTGATCAGGGTCCAAAACACATAGGGGCTGCAGCTTCAGAACTCTATTAGGCATGCCTAACTATCCACTATATTGACTCTCGCAGGTTATGCATAATTCATTTCACGTTCCATCTCATAGCATAGTTTATCATGGAGAAGTCATCATATCATACATATAAAAACAGGCTTACATTTCATGCAGTAGTAGTAACCCATGCAGAAAGGATAGGAAATTCATTTTAGAAGGACAGGGCAGACTGAAGATCATTGCCGCGATCACAACAAGAGTCGCATTCGCAACAGTGGTCAGAAGACCAAGCGCAATGGCAAATACTCAACTCTCTGTCACGCTCCCGATCGGCTACTCACTTGGGGCTTCTGTTCGAAATGCTTAGCTGCCATTCGGGCACAACGGAATGCTTGTTTTACTACCGATCAGCAGATAGTAGCTCGGATAGAACTGCTTATCTCCCATTTAGCAGTAGAACGCTCGGTCAAGACCTGGAATCACCAATCACCGTTACACTCGTGCCGATCGGCACGCTCGTAATAGAGTTGCATTCCAAGTCTGTAGAAATTCAGCAGGTCACTTTGAAACCCAGAATCATTCCCAGAATCCAACCAAAACCAGCTTACCTCGAAGCGAGCATTCTCATCGCATCAAACATCATAACACAACTTTAGTCCACCAAATCTCATAGCATATACTCACATAAACCTCATTAACAGCAAATTCCCAAAAAATCAACCAAAGACACGAAACCAAGAGAAATGCATCCGAAACATATAAATTCCCAAACCTGCAAAAATCCTATGCTCCTAGTTGTGATCTCCACTCCCACTAGCCTTCTCTTTCCCTTTGGGATCACGAGGAGGCTCTTCTAAACCAAGAAAGCCAGAAATCACACAAATGCAAACCTTAAATGAAGAACACACATCCAACAAAATCGAGAGAGAAGAAGAAAAAGAAGAAGAGAAATCCCAATAGATCTTACCGAAACAACTCATGAGCTGATCAATTTCCACCAAAAGCTCGACCAAAGGAAGAGATCACAAGAAGGAATAAGGAGAAGGAAAAAATGAAGGAGAAGGAGGCAGTGACGAAGAAAAGAGAACAGAAGAGTTAGGGCAAAATGCTGCTCTTCTTTTCCCTTCCCTTACCTTGCCTTTATATACCCCTTTCTAACTCTTGCCACTTATCCTCTTGTGATTTGGTGGAACTTGACCACTCACACCCTACACCCACACATAACACTACCACCTTAGCCCACAACTCATACAATATGGCCCAAACTAAGACTTCACATACCAGAACACTCACAACACACAGACAAACATGGCTCAAACTACCAGGGGGAAAACGGGATGTGACAACTCTCCCCTACTAACAAGAATTTTGTCCTCGAAATTCTCACCTGCATTGAACAACTGCGGATACTGAACCCTCATTGTCGCCTCTTATTCCTAAGTTGCTTCCTCAACCCCATGATGTTGCCAAAGAACTTTAACCAGAGGAACTTACTTGCTTCTCAACTGTCTCACCTCCCGAGCTATAATGGCCTTCGGTTCCTCCTCATACGAATAATTCGACTAAATTCGAATGTCCTAAACTGATAATATATATGATAGATCCGATCTCTACCGTCAAAGCATGGAGACATGGAAGACATCATACATCTTAGCCAATTATATCGGTAAAGCCAACCTATAGGCTACCGAACTAATCTTCTCTAAAATCTCGAAAGGCCCAATGAACTGAGGACTAAGCTTACCTTTCTTGCCGAAATGCAACACTTTCGTCCAAGGTGACATCTGAGGAATACTTTGTCCTCGACCTCAAACCGAATATCTTTTCTTTTCAGATTGGCATAGGACCTCTGCCTATCCTTAGCCACCCTCAGATTCCACTGTACAACTCTAATTCTCTCTTCGGTATCCCTGATCATCTCTGGCCCAAGAACTAAATGCTCGGTCAACTCTATCCAACATAAGGGAGTCCTACATGGCTGACCATACAGAGCTTCAAACGGTGACATCCCAATGCTCGATTGATAGCTATTGTTGTAGGCAAACTCCATAAGCCGTACATAATTATCCCAACTGCCAGAAAAGTCCAAAGCACAAGCCCAGAGCATATCCTCTAAGATCCGAATAACCCTTTTGGACTGTCCATCCATCTGAGGATGAAATGTCGAGCTAAAGTTCAATTTAGCACCTAAGGCCCATTACAACTCTTTCCAAAACTTCGATGTGAACCTTGGATCCCGATTGGACACTATGGACAACGGTACTCCATGCAATCGGACCACTTCATCCACATAAATACTGGCCAACTTATCCATCGAATAGTCCATTCTAACTGGCACAAAATGAGCCGTCTTGGTAAGTCGATCCACAACAACCCAAACTGAATCATGCTTCCGCTGGGTCAGTGGCAAACCCGATACGAAATCCATGGCGATGTCATCCCATTTCCACTAAGGAAAGGATAAAGGAGTGAGCAATCTCGAAGGGACTTGGTGCTCAGATTTTACCTGCTATCAAGTCAAGCACTTCGCTACGAATTCCACGACATCTCTCTTCATCCCAGACCACCAATAGAACTGCTTCATATCCCGATACATCTTCTCACTACTTGGATGCATGGTAAAGACTGTAGTGTGTGCCTCACTCAAAAGCTTCTTCCTTAATTCATCACTCTCGGGCACACACAAGCGATTCCTATACATAAGCACCCCATCCAAAACCGAGAACTCCGACTGCTTACCCGATCTGGTCTCCAGCAAAACTCGCTGCAATCTCACATCATCCTTCTGAGTGTCCACAATCGACTGTCTCAAGGTCGGCTTCACTCTCAATTGGGCAACCAAAGTCCCATCCAAATCAAACCTCCACTTGCATCGCTGCAAAAACAAAGCCGACACTGACTTCCTACTCAAAGTATCTGCAACCACATTGGCTTTGCCCGGATGATAGTCTACAATGCAGTCATAATCCTTGAACAACTCTGACCATCGGTGCTATCTCATATTCAACTCCTTCTGCGTGAGGAGATACTTCAAACTATTATGATCGGTGAAAATCCTACACTTATCCCCATACAGATAATGCTGCCAAATCTTCAAAGCAAAGATCACAGCTACTAATTCCAAATCATGCGTTGGATAGTTCCTCTCATGAGGCTTCAACTGATGGGATGCACAAGACACAACTTTACCCTCTTGCATCAACACACATCCGAGCCCAACACCTGAAGCATCACTGTACATCACAAATTCCTTACCCGATCGGGGCTGAGTAAGTATAGGAGCTTCAATCAACAGCCTCTTCAGCTTATCAAAATATGCCTAATACTTATTCGACCACTCAAATCTAATTCCTTTCCTCAACAATCTCATCATAGGAGCAGCAATGACTGAAAACCCTTTCATGAACCGACGGTAGTACCCTGCCAAACCAAGGAAACTTCTCACTTCAGGAACATTCTTAGGCACTCTGCAATTCACAATCGCCTCAATCTTAGCAGGATCCACTTGAATGCCCTTGGCTGACATAATGTGTCCCAAGAAAGACACCTCTCTGAGCTAGAAATCACATTTGCTAAACTTTGCAAATAAACGATGCTCCCTCAAAACCTGCAGTACTATCCGAAGATGCTCTTCATGCTCACTCTCATCCTTCGAGTAAACAAGAATATCATCAATGAACACAACCACAAATCGGTCGAGATATGGTCTGAACACTCAATTCATTAAATCCATAAAAGTCGCAGGTGCATTAGTCAATCCGAACGGCACCGCTTCCAAAATGCAGTCTTAAGCACATCTGCATCCTTAACCCGAAGTTGATAGTAACCCGAACAGAGATCAATCTTGGAGAAAACACCCACACCTCTGAGTTGATCAAACAAATCCTCGACTCTTGGCAAAGGATACTTGTTTTTCACTGTGACCTTATTAATTTGCCTATAGTCGATGCACATCCTCAACAAACCATCCTTCTTCTTAACAAACAATACTGGAGCTCCCCATGGGGATACGCTGGGTCGGATAAACCCCTTATCCAATAACTCTTGTAGCTGAGTTTTGAGTTCTCTCAACTCTATAGGAGCCATTCGATAAGGTGATTTCGAAATGGGAGTTGTACCCGGCACTATATCTATGGACAGCTCCACTTCTCTCTCTGGAAGCAACCCAGGCAACTCACTTGGAAATACATCTCCGAACTCTCTAACCACTGGAACATCCTCAATCTTGGCCTGCTCACACTTGAAATCCAACACAACTGCTAGAAATGATTCATAAGCTTTCCTTATGAACCTCCTAGCTTGCATAGCAGAAATCACGTTCCCCATGGGACCCGAACCTATACCCTTAACCAAAACCAGAGACCGATCTCTATTCCTCAACACCACAGCACTTTTAACTCGCTGTTCAGGAGGGCACCGAACCTCCTCTAGAGCACGTGCCACCTTCTCTATCCACTTCTCAGCATACTCAGATTCATCCAAACTAGTCCCGTAGAAATCCTTTACCCTAGCTCTTCTCATGCTTTCTAAAGGGGCTCTCGGAGCGGCCACTCTCTCTGAGATACGAGCCATGTCCTGATAAATCTTCAATATTGCCTCAAAGGGCATGGTTGCGGCCTCAGGCTGGACCCTAGCTGGTTGAACTGAAGCAGACACAGACGGATCTGGTACTGGAGGGTTTACACTCTCAGCCGACCCCTCTAGCAACCCACGCACAAAATCGAAAGCCATCTAACAAACACGCATAGAATCGGAAGCCATCTAACAAACAAACATGAGGACAACCGCATCAGCCAACACAGTCCTAAGCATGTGCCAATACACAACAACACCCAGAAAATGCCTAAACTGAGGCTTTAATACCAAAAACTGTAACACCCCAATGGAGACGCCACGTAACTTCCCCGATCGAAGAGCCACACACATCCCAATCGGAATGCCATGCCCGGACAAACACATAACATACATAAAAATAGTGAAAATAAAAATTGAAAGAAAAATGATCATTCATTCATAAACATATTAATTTCATTACAAACCGTTCGGAAATACAAAAATAATTACATCTTTTCAAAAATACAGAGCGAAAGCTGAACAAAAGAACATTATAAATGAGAGTTCACAACTACAAAAGAATCATATTACAAAATGCTAAGTCCTAACATCAAACTCTCTGTGTTGACTTGAGTTGCAGTGACTGTCCCAAAAGCTAATCACCTTCCGCACCTGCACGGATGGAACACTGTGCTAAGCGATATCGCTTAATGGGGAAACAAATAATAAAGTGGACGGCCATTCACAACGGTCGCCAAAGCAAAACACATACAATATGGCAGATGTTGATATTAATACATACACATGTGTATATATATCTATATATATCGAAAACATAACTTGAGCTCATTCGTTCACTGAAGCTCACATAGGTTCATAGGCGCATAATCACATCTGTTCGGAATTCACATTCGCATCAGTACAACAGAACATAATAAAACATAACACAACGCCTGCTGACTCACAATAGTGGATAACGAGTGAACGCATAGGGGAATGCATAGGGGGGTAACCGTGGGTATGATTCAAAAAGCAACTTCTCATTTTACACATTCGAAACGCTTTCGCATAGGGGATTTCAAAAAAGATTCAAATGCATAGAGGACCATGAGGACCCAAACGGGGACCTGATCAGGGTCAGAAACACATAGAGGCTGCAGCTTTAGAACTCTATTAGGCATGCCTAACTATCCACTAGATTGACTCTCGCAGGTCATGCATAATTCATTTCATGTTCCATCTCATAGCATAGTTTATCATGGAGAAGTCATCATATCATACATATAAAAATAGGCTTACATTTCACGCAGTAGTAGTAACCCATGCAGAATGGATAGGAAATTCATTTTAGAAGGACAGGGCAGGCTGAAGATCACTGTCGCGATCACAACAAGAGTCGCATTCACAATAGTGGTCAGAAGACCAAGCGCAATGAAAAATACTTAACTGTCTGTCATGCTCTTGATCGGCTACTCACTTGGGACATCCGTTCGAAATGCCTAGCTGCCATTCGGGCACAATGGAGTGCTCGTTTTACTACCGATCGGCAGATAGCAGCTCAGATAGAGCTGCTTATCTCCCGTTCAGCAGCAAAACTCTCGATCAGGACCTGGAATCACCAATCCCCGTTACGCTCATGCCAATCAACACGCTCATAACAGAGTTGCATTCCAAGTCTGCAGAAATTCTGCAGGTCACTTTGAAACCCAGAATCATGCCCAGAATCCAACCAAAACCAGCTTACCTCGGAGCGAGCATTCTCATCCTATCAAACATCATAACACAACTTTAGTCCACCAAATCTCATAGCATATACTCACATAAACCTCATTAATAGTAAATTCCCAAAAAATCAACCAAAGACACAAAAACTAGAGAAATGCATCCGAAACACATAAATTCCTAAACTTACAAAAATCCTATGCTCCTAGTTGCAATCTCCACTCCCGCTAGCCTTCTCTTTCCCTTTGGGATCATGAGGAGGCTCTTCTAAACCAGGAAACCCAGAAATCACACAAATGCAAACCTTAAATCAAGAACACACATCCAACAAAATCGAGAGAAAAGAAGAAGAAAAAGAAGAAGAGAAATCCCAATAGATCGTACCGAAATAACTCTTGAGCTTATCAATTTCCACCAAAAGCTCGACTAAAGGAAGAGATCACAAGATGGAACGAGAAGAAGGAAGAAATGAAGGAGAAGGAGGCGACGGTGAAGAAAAGAGAACAGAAGAGTTAGGGCAAAATGCTGCTCTTCTTTTTCCTTCCCTTCCCTTGCCTTTATATAGCCCTTTCTAACTCTTGCCACTTGTCCTCTTGTGATTTGGTGGAACTTGACCACTCACACCCTACACCCACACATAACACTACCACTTTAGCCCATAACTCATACAATATGGCCCAAACTAAGACTTCACATGCCAAAACACTCACAACACACAGACAAATATATCTCAAACTACCAAGGGGAAAACGGGGTGTTATATTTCTTTTTGTTATCAATAGAGCAATGCTGATCATACCCTCTTTATGAGACACTCCAAGGGTAAAATCACTCTTTTCATAGTTTATGTTGATGACATAGTGATGACAGGGGATGACAAAGAAGAAATAGTTCACCTGAAGAAGCTTTTAGCTCAGGAATTTAAGATAAATGATCTTGGAGAGTTACGATATTTTTTGGGAATTGAAGATGCTAGATCAACTAAAGGAATCTTCATTTCTCAGAGAAAATATATGTTGGATCTCTTGGATGAGACTGGTATGCTAGGATGCAAACCGACAGACACGCCTATTGAGAGCAATCACAAGCTACAAGCAGAAGTTGGAAAGCCAGTGGATAAAGAGAGATATCAAAGGTTAGTTGGGAGACTCATTTATCTCTCACACACTAGGCCAGACATAGCCTACTCAGTGAGCTTGGTGAGTCAATTCATGCATGATCCACGAGACTCTCACATGTAAGTTGTCTTTCGAATTTTATTCTATTTGAAGTCTGCCCCAAGAAAGGGTCTTCTTTTCTCCAAACATGGTCACCTTCACATAGAAGCCTTTATAGATGCAGATTGGGCTAGATCTTTAAATGACAAATGATCTGCATTAGGATATTATACTCTTGTAGGAGGAAACTTAGTTACTTGGAGAAGTAAGAAGCAAAGTGTGGTTGCAAGATCGAGTGTTGAAGCAGAATACAAGGCTATGGCTCAAGGTGTTTGTGAACTTCTTTGGTTGAGAAAGCTACTAGAAGAATTGAGACTATCTGAGGGAAGAAGACTATCCTTATATTGTGACAATAAAGCCAACATCAGTATAGCTTATAATCCTTTTCAGCATGACCGGATGAAGCACATTGAAATTGATCGATATTTCATCAAAGAAAGCTGACTGAAGGCATCTTGAGTTTATTCCATATGAAGTCAGATAGACAGCTAGGTGATATTTTCACAAAAGGACTCAATAGTCGAACTTTTCACACCATAGTCTGCAAGTTGGGCATTTGTAATATTTTTACACCAACTTGAGGGGGAGTGTTAAATATTGTTAGTCAGCTGTTAACATTAGCTGTTATGTTGAAAATGGTAGATGATATTAGCTATAGGAGCAGATTTAGGAGATAATTTAGGAGCTGCTATTTTTTGACTTTACTGACCTAATTCTTGTATAAATACCTGTTATGTGTTAATGCAAAGATAAGAAATTACACTCTTCTAAATTTCTTCAACTTTAAATTGAGAATCTTAAGTATGTGAATTTAGTATTTTGATGAATTTAGAGTATTTATGTACGTTGGCTATGAAGAGAATTGAAGTTGTAAATATTGATTTAAAAGTAAAACTTGATTTGGGAAAAGAACTTGAGTATCTGCAGAATTGAATTTCTACAATTTTCCAGTTATACGGCGGTAAGGGTTTCTTGACCACCGTTTAATCGTATTCTGGAAGTTTAAATTTGTCTATTTTTTTCTTTACACCGCGGTTAGGGTTTTCTTACCACCGTGTAAAAGCATTTGGATTGGCTATTTGGCTTACGAGTTGTTTTACATAGTGGTCATGGTTTTCTGACCACCATGTAGCTAAGTTTGACCACCGTGTAAAATAACCTTAGCGCCGTGTAAAAGTATTCGGGATTGCTTATTTTGTTTTTAAATCATTTCACATGGGGGTCAGGGTTTTCTACCCACCGTATGGAATGTCTGACTGCTATGTAAAAATTTCATACTGCTGTGTAAATAGCTTCTATTTTGAAAATTAGAATTTCGTGTTATTTACACAGTGGGCAGGAATTCTTACCTGCCATGTGACCCCTGTTTTGAAAATCTTAAATCTTGATTTTTACTTAGTTTTGCCCATTTAGTTTTATTTGAAATCCTGGATTATGGTTAAATGATTATATAAAGATAATATATGATTGAATGGCTTATGAAATGGAATAAATTCTTGATGAGTTATTAATTAAAATATGAGCAATACTTTGAAATTGAGAAAAATTGCTATTCTAATATTATATGGAATTGATATGTTTATTATCGGATTACTTGAAAGTTTGAGCTATTAGAGTGCCTGGTAGTAATCCTAGGTTGTGGATAGATAGACATGCCTATAGGGGGATTGAGCAGCTGCTATTTGGATTCTTCACTGCGGGGAGACTTGATTATGTATAAATATTTCATTCTTTCGGGAATAGCTTGATTTGATATCTTTCCTCTGGGAATGCTTGACTCTTTCCTTCATAAATGCTTGTGTCTTCCCTTCGGGGATGCTTGATTTGTTACCCGTTATTCACAACCATAGAATAGCAGGCAATGAGATGTTATGATAAAATATTGTTTCTGGTGTTTGCTCTAAATATATATATATGTGTGTGTGTATGTGTGTGTGTCTGTTTGTGTGTGTGCACGCGCAAATATAAGTACCATGCATCTAAATCGGAGTATCTCATATTCAGTCTTGAATCTAGCCTTCATTTTGATTATGCAAGTATATGAATAATCATAACATGTTAATGAGTTTGAAAAAAATTATCTTGTACCATTGGGTTATCTAATTGATACCTAATATATGCAGTTATCTTTATGCTTAAATTTATTCTCTGATACTATTGTATCCTTAATTTTTGCGTATTTACGACATGCGTATGTATTGCATTGATGATTTTTGTGAAGGGTCATCCTTTATCATGTTTGAATCCCCACTAAGCTTTATGCTTAGCACATATTTTCTTTTATACATGTAGGTTTTGATGATAGTTCCGCTCGTAAAGACATTTCGCATGGTCATAAGGCTACACAGGCACAAGATTTTGGAAGTAGTTTTAGGCTATTGTAGGTTTCTTTTTTGTTTAAGTATTGTAGTTATATAAGTTTCTTTTTGTACAGGTAGCTTTGTAAATAGTAATTATAAGTATGTATAATCGTTATCTTTGGCCTGTAATATTTTATTTACAGAACTTCTATTTTCTCTTTTTAGCAAAAGCATAGTAAGTTTTATTTTGATAATCATGCTTAAGGTTAATCATCTGCCTCTGTTTAGTTTGATATGTGTGTGGCACCCTATATAGAATTTCTATGTTTATAGATTATCATTGTCTGCTAGTAAGGGTGTTACACTCCCAATAAACTAATAAGCATATAATATATGTAGTCTACAAAGGCAAAACCCCAATTCTATTCCATGTTCTATAACAAAGATTATAGGATTATCTAAAATCATCAATAATATCACCATCACTATTCCTCTTCATTCTTTGAACATAACTGAAATCCATTCTAAATTAATTAGTTGCCAAGATCATTTCTCACATAAAGTGTTGCAATTAGTTGCTACACAAGTTGTCATTATACATTTTCAAGTTATATGAAATTCAGCCTTAAAGAAATATAAGATACCGAAAAGATCATTTACAATTTAACTGTTCCAAGAAAAAAATAGATTCCAACAACCTATTCCATAATTGATATAGTAAAGAGTCATTCACAATATTAGCTACTACAAATCTGTTCTTACGACTCTGATTTATAAGAAAATCTGAGTTCAGACTTCAAAAAACTAAGTAATATTTACCATATAATACATGTGGAATTCTCAAAAGTTACCTTTCATGGAATCAATCTTCACATATCCTTTTCCACTATACCATTATTGGAGTAAATTTCATCCATGCTCATTAAACTTCAGTGATTGTATCGATATGGTCACTAATCTATGATTTGTAATGAAAAAACAATCCCACTATTATTTTGTAATAGAAAAGTTATAAAAGGCCAAAAAATAGGTATTCTGGCAATTGGCACGTGTATTTCACGTTCACCTATCTATCCACGTTAACCATAGGATGGAGCCCATATGACATTAAGTTAATTCTATTCATGGTCACCCAACTTTTCCACATGTATCATTTTGGTCACTATATTTAGATTAGTAACAATAAAATAATTCATGTACTATTTTGTAATAATAAAGTCAAAAATGCCGGATAATTGCATTTTTAGTCACTAGTGCATAGAAATCGCTGACTCGGTAGGTGATTGATCAACCACCTACTGGGGCAGGGATTAGGGAGAATAAAATGGAGCCTAGTTTTTCAAATATAAGGAAAGAAAATAGCATTTGATTTTGCTGAGTCAGCAATTTTTACGTGCGCCGATGACCAAAAATTCAATTATTCGAAGTTTTTAACTTTATTATTACAAAATAATAATTAAGTTATTTTATTATTACCCATCGAAATACAATGACAAGAACATTACTTGTGCGAAAATTGAGTAATCACGAATAAAATTATTTTTTTTAACTTAATGCCACGTATGCTCCATTCAGTGACTGGCATGACAATTGGGATGACATGGACAGGTGGGTAAACGTAAAATAAAGCACCGATTGTCGAAATACCTATTTTTCAACCTTTATAACTTTTCTATTACAAAATAATAATGTGATCATTTTTTTGTTACAAATCGTGGAATAGTGACCATATTGTTACAATCGCCAATTGAATGATAATAGATGAAATTAGCCCGCCATTATTGATACTTCCCCTGCATCTTCAAAATATTTAAATTTTTAGAGATTCATCAAATGAAAATTTGGATTATAAAGTTTGTTTGAGTCATTCTCGTAAAGAAGCCAAACAGAATATAAAGAAAAAATGAAAGAAAAACAAAGTGAATTTTGAATTCGTGAAAAACACTAAGATTATCAAAGATTTTAGCATAAATATTAAAGAGAAAACAAAATGTGGAGTAGATTTAGAGAAAAAGGGAATAGCCGGTGGTCTCAAAATTAATAGAGGAAGAGTAGCCGATGGTCTCAAAATCAAAAGAGAGGGAGAGTTATCGATGAGCTGAAAATCGATAGGAAAGCGAAAGTAGCCAGTAAGAGGAATTAGAGAAAGAAACAAAATAGGAAAGTGAAAAGAAAGAATGAGATTGTTAAAGATGACTTTTTTGTTTTATATTATATAAAAGATGTATTTTTGCAAATAAAAATTTGTATAAATGAAATTAAAATTTTAAAATGTTGTAAAAATAAAATATTCTTGAAAGTTTTTTTTTTTGTCCTTTTTTTGTGTATAATTATGTAAAAATCCCAATATATTTTTGGGCTTTTTACATCATTATACAAAAAAAAAAAATAACAAAACAAACAAGCATTTCCCAAAATATTTCAAATATAAAATATTTTAAAATTTTAATTTCATTTATACAATTTTATTTTACAAAAATACCACTTTTATAAAATATCAAACAAAAAAAATCATATTTAACATTTCTCACTTTTCTATTTCCTTCCGCTTTCTCACTTTCCCACTCTCCTTTCTCACTTTTCTGTTTTCTTTCCACTTTATCACTTTCTTTTGTTTCCTCCTCATCAACTACTCTCACTTTCCTACCCATTATTAGATCACTGGGAAACTCTCTTCCTCTTTCTATTTCGAGACCACCGGCACTCTCCTTCTTTATCGATTTTGAGTCCACTGGCTTTTCTGCTTCTTTCCAAATCTGCTCCATCGATTTTCAAATATCCAATCATCTAAATTATTCTTCGTCTCAGTAAAATTTGTCAATACATTGCCTTAATCGTATAAGAGAGAACAAGAGAATTTAAGTAGCAATTTCTTTGGATATTTGTGCCAATAACTGAGTTATTTGGCTTGTGGAACTGATTGGCTTGATTTTACAATTTTTTCTCTCTTCATTTCTCGAGGATAAACTGTAAGTGGTCTTTTTTTATTTCTCTTTTTCATTTGATTTTTTTCTCTTTTGGTTTTTTATTTTTGTGTTATTTGCCTATACGCTCTGGTATGCTCTATTTGGGTTTCGAGGTAGTCACGATTTTGAATGGGAATATAACATTTAATAATGTCTGTGAATTAATAAAAATTAAACTAGTAGAGACATCTTATGAAAAGTTGTATGGCTCAGGCAATGAATTCTTTCAGAGATTGTTTGAATTTTTGGGAAATTAGATTTTTTTTTTGATCTTCTAAGTGTTAATTGAAGTTTTAAAGGTGATAATTATTTATTAAGAATATCTTTTCACTATCTATCAATCATTTGGTTTTGGATGATTTCATAACTATTACTTGCCAATTTTGCATCCCTATGTGAGCATAAATATATTGATTGCTCAAATGTTATCATTCATATTATTGCTTGTTTATTATTTTGTTATATTTTAAGGAAATGCCAACTCTATTCATTGCTATTGCTTATGATATTTTACTGGGAGAAACATGTAAGAGAAATTGTCTTGAAAGCAATAGAACAAGCAATTAGTAAAACAATACTAATTACAGAGGGTATAAAAGTTAGTGTGCTATCTAAATTTACATTTCAAAGTTAAAATTTCTCTCAATTATTCTTACTATTCTTTTGATAATATATACTCAAGTTGCCCTTTTTTTAAATGGTAATACATAGGAGGAATCCTCATTTACATTAGGATACTATCATCAATTCAATGAGCATCACTGATGTTTGGGAAAGTATTTGAAGGGCCTCTTACTGTAAGTTTTCTAATAATTATTTTTCACATATATGTGGATTTTTTAGCATTTATATCATTTTTACATGCCTTGGTTCCATTTTTTAGATGTTTGAGTTGTAAAATCTCAGTGTGGAACAGACTCGTCAAGTCACAATAATCACAATAACCTTATCCTTTAGAGAGATCAATAAAAATTTTCCTAGGTAAGTCGATGTTTTTATATTTATTTTTGCCAAAATCAGGTTTCTACTGCTTTCATTTTTTTTTTCATGGATTGTGAAAGATCAAATCTTTGCACAGTATGTTGTATTGAGGATGTTAATAATAACAGCTACATTGCTAATAAGATCATGATCTAATTTTGAATTGTTATGTTCACAAAAGAATGATGTGTTTACAATGAATTGATTATATATGATAGAATCAATTTGAAAATTATGTTCCATTATAATTTTTCCTGATATTATGAGATTACAACTAGTTAATATATGTGTTGGACAGCATGTATTCAGTAGGCCTGATAAGCATATTATGTTATACATGTAATGTCATATATAATTATATCTTGTTATTGATAATGATGGGACTACTGTTGCTTACTATTTTTTAAGCATTTTGGAATCACTGAACAATACATAAAGGAACAGGTTTCTGTCGCTAAGTTTTTAGGTATTCTTCTTGATACTTTTTGCTAAACATTTATGGTTTTTGTTGGAATTCAAATTCTTTAAATGCATTTAAGTACATATGAAATGCTTCTTTACTATTTTTAATTTTAAATTTTTATGTATATTGTTCTTTATTCTTCATTTTTTCATTGAATTGCTTCTAACCATTGTAACTATTACCTCATTTGACAGCGTGGATTGAAAGGACTTGGAAGTGGGGGTGTAATTATCTAGCGAGTGGAGTCAACAAAAAATTGGTCAACAAAATAGGCATGATAATCTAATTTCTTTTTTATTTTTAGTTTTATTATTGTATTATTATTTGATACAGTGTAGAGCAGAACAATAGATATATAATGCATAACATATTGTGCGTATACTTAATGTATACTGCGTGTGTACTTTTTATATATAGATATGTACTTGATGTATACTATGGGCAAACTAGATGTATATATTAGATGTGTACTTGATGTATACTATGAGTAAACTAGATGTATATTGTGCGTATACTAGTTGTGCACTTGATGTATACTGTGAGTAAACTAGATGTATATTCTGGGTTTACTAGATGTATACTTAATGTATACTATAAGTAAATTAGATGTATATTATACGTATACTAGATGTGTATTTAATGTATACTGTGAGTAAACTAGCTATATATTGTGGATATACTAGATGTGTACTTGATGTATACTCTGAGTAAACTAGATGTATATTGTGCGTATACTAGATGTTTACTTGACCTATACTGTGAGTAAACTAGATGTATATTGTGCGTATACTATATGTGTACTTAATGTATATTGTGAGTAAACTAGATGTATATTGTGCGTATATTAGATGTGTACTTGATGTATACTGTTAGTAAACTATATGTATATTGTGCATATACTAAATGTATACTTAATGTATACTATGAGTAAACTAGTTGTATATTATGCATATACTAGATGTGTACTTGATGTATATTGTTACTAAACTAGATATATATTGTGCATATACTATAGATGTGTATTTGATGTATATTGTTTATAAATTAGATATTTATTGTGCGTATACTAGATGTGTATTTGATGTACACTATATATATACTTGTTGCGTATTGTGTTTATATTTAACTACTTGAATAAAAGATATTAGATTAGATTTTTAATTATAAAATATTTTTGAATATTTAAAATATAATATTTTACCTTTTTTATAAATTTATTCGGCATGAATCTAAATTAATCATATAAATGAAAATTTACATGCTTGGTACTTTAAAATGATAGAAAAACAAGTTTGGGAAGGCTTTACACCGTGTTTCAATATTGTGCCCTGCCCTGTTTACACCGTGTTCAATCGTATCAACCCACAAATATATAAGAAAAGCATATGCCTAATGCTATCAAGCACACTTCCAACGGATGCCTGAAAATATTGCACCCTTCAAGTGTCATTCAGCGATTGGCTGCGAGGCATTCACTGCCCTACGTCAAATTCTCCATTCAAATTGTTATCCATGCTCTTTTTGATTAGATCAAATGAAGAGCATGGACAACAATTTGAATGGGATGGTTAATTTTTGTGATTTCTTTTGAAAGAAAGGTTCTTTGTCTTAGGGAAAAAAAATAGTTAATGAATTTGATTTTATTTTGTATCTCAACTAAGTTATGATCAATTAAAATTAATCTCATTTCAAGTTATGAGTGCAACCCAAGTTTGATGATTCACATTCCAAATGGAAAATATTATTTTATCTATTTTCCTAAAGTTAGAATAATCAAAAGCAAAAGATGTAATAATCGATGTTTATGATTAGAAGATCCTATGGAAGTCGATTATTAAAATAAAAAATCTCAAATCACTTATGGATTCCATATTATTATGAAATACGAATATCTATCTATTAACTGTAGTCTTGAATTGTTCCAAGTGTTACAGTAAATAATACTCCATTTGATATTCAAATCTAAACACAATAAGATCACTTATTTCCATGGGATAAAATATTATAAACTGACCAATTTTGACCAAAGAAGGCCAAAAATACTGGACACTCAGGTTCCTTTAAATACTAAAAGGAAAAAATGAAAGGAAATAAAAATTAAGCTGCCAGTCCAACTGATTAAACTCACATAAAAAAAGCCAAAAACACTGAACACTCAGGTCCTTTTAAAGACTAAAAAGAAAAAAAATCAAAGGAAATAAAAGTTAAGCTGCCCAGAAATGTAAATGCCATAATCTTATAGATATTCATAAAAGCAATCACAGTTTAATTATGAAATAAAAATAAAAACTATCGGAACTAAAATGGCGTTAAGTGCCAGAACAAGGCAAGGTAAGTCATAAGAGTCACCTAACTTACCAAACTCACAATCCTAATTAGATTGAACCAACTGAATAACTATTCAAAAAAGTAACCGAATATCCCAAAAACAATGAGCAATATAATCCCAGAAAACCTAAACCCAGAAAGTGAAATGAAATTAAAAGAGTAAATTAAAGATTAGGTCACACAATTGAAAAATTACAGAGAGATCTAACCATAGAGAGAGGAAATATCACACCCCGAAATGTACCCTAGAAGGATTTGGGATATTGTGGATGAGCAGTGATCAAAGTTGTGTAATTTGACGGGTTAGGTATTGCCAAATGGACAAATTAAGGATTTAAGTAAAAGTTCCGATAAGTGTGGCCAATGGTAAAAATTGTGAAGTATGGAATTTGGATTTAATTAAAAGGATAAAATTAGTTAAGTGGGTGTGACACACGCCAAACCTAGCAAAGGCCCTCATTGAACCCACTTTTAGGGCTCGAGGGATTGGTTCGCGTCTTTTTCATCTTGGGCATCATGAGTCATTTTGGATGCCTCCTTCCCAATAGAACATTGGAAAGGATTATCTAGCCTCACGATGCCTTTAGGCACCTTTGAGGTATTTTGGAGTCGCCACCCAATTTATGAGAAATTGGGAAAGGTCTCTAACCTCTATTGGTCGTAAACCAGAGAAGGTGTTCGAAACTTCACTCTTATTAATGGCTTAAGTCAAGTTTATAATTGAGTTTTTAAGAAATTAAAATTTCATCTCTCATCCCACACGATTATGCATTGAATTTAAAGCGCATAACAACCACATTGGAAAGCATTTAAATAAAGTGATAAAAAAATAAATAAATTACATGTAAAAATTGGGATAGAACAATCCCCCAAAAATAAGAAAGCGTAATAAAACTTGCCCTAAAATTAATTACAAGTGCCCCAAAATGAATAAATAACACATACAAAATAAAAAATGCATCATACATAAATCAGGAGATTTATTGAATTTTAGGAACATTTGTTCCTTTTTATTAACTTAAAAAGATTGAAGAACTATTTTGGGTATTGATTGAGAAAATCGGGATGAGCGATCCCATTTTATGAAAATTAGTTCTCCCTTTGAAAGTGAGATTTTATTGGTTAAAATAAGACATTGGTCCATTTTATTAAGAAAAACTTTGAATTATTAATTATTGTGAAAAAGCATGATTTTTTATAATGCGGACAAATCTAAAATACGTTTTACATACAATAAAAATAATAATAAAAGGAAATACAACAATTAAAATGCAAACCCTAAACTTGAAGGTCTTTGATCACCCGATCCTCCATCCCTTGCACAAATATAACTCGCATAAACAAATTTTGAGATAACAAAGCACAAAATAAAATAAAATGTTAGTAAAGTAAATTAAGTGAATAATGTATGAACAAATAATTAAATAAAAATTAATAAATAAACGGATTTAACAAACAATAAAAAATAATTAAACTTTGACAAATAAAAAATAATACAACCATAGCATTAATAACTATTAATAGATATAAATTAAGCAAAAACTAAAAATTAACCAAGTGAATTGGGACAGCAAAATACAAGAAAAATAGAGCAAATTACATTACATATATGCATTTTACTTTCGGATGATCGGGTAAAGAGAAAGAAAAGCCGAAGGAAGAGCTTACGGGGGAGGCCAAGAGTGCAGGACTCGTGCACTCATTGCACGAGTCGTGTAATGAGTGCACGTGTCACACCCCAAATCGGGCTTAGTCGGATTTGGCAAGCTAAGTAGAATAAGTGAAGGGTATTTCGGTAATTTGAGCATGAGAAAATTTGGATAATAAGGATTTAATTACAAAGTAATTAAATTAAATAAGTTAAGTGGGGGAAATTATTTGGTGTGCATGTGGTGTATGATTGTAGGGTGTTTTGTTGTGGCAATTATCAAGTGGTTTGTATGTATGGTGCTAAGGTTGGAAAATATCTACCTAAGAATTATCTAATGAGGTAAGTGTATGGTGCCTTAGTGTTTGAAAGTCAAAGGAGGAATCAATGGCCCAATGAGAGCTTGCCAAGTGGACCTAGTTGGTGGGCATTAAATGTGAAAGAAAGAAAAGAGAGAAGAGAGAGAGAGAGGGAACATAGGAAATCTGAAATTCCCGTTCTCCCTCCCTCTCATGCTTCCTCTTCTTCTTTTCTTCTCTATTTTCTGCTTTTCCTCTTTGTTTCTCCTTTGGCTGGGATTTGTGCATGCTTAGAGGTGTTTTGATTGAGTTTTTGGATCAAGATTTGAGAGGTATGTGTTTGGGTTTTTGGATTTTCAGCATTTGGGTTCTTCCTCTTCTCCTTCTTTTGGTTTTATTGAGTTAGGGTTTGGATTAAGAGATTTTGTGGGTTTTGGTTTGTGCAGTTTTTGGGTGGCAAGAGAAAGCTCAAGGACAAGGAAGAGAAGATTAAAGCTTGAAGAGTTTGTGGGTTGTGCTGCAAAAGAGGTTTGGGAATGTCTTTGCCCTTTTCTTTTCTAGGATCAAGTTTGTGTGTAAATGTGTGTTTATATTTGATTTATGGAAATTAGGTTGTGAAATGGGCTTTGTTTAGCATGCATGTTATGGGCTTTTGATTGAGAAGAGTAATTATGCGTGGGTGTGAATTTATTGTGATGAATGTGTGGTTTGAGGTGGTTTTGCTGTAAATTGATGGGTTTTGATAATTTTGGAATTTGGAATTTGAATTGATGTTTTATGTGGAATTGCTTGATGATAAATGTTATATTATGGGTATTGTTGATAATGGGTGTTTGGATTTGAGGTAAGAGGCCATTGGATGTGATTTGTGTGTTTGTGTGTGTGTGTTTAGGGAGAGGAAGAAATCTGCAGAATTCTGCAGAATTTGGGAATCACGACTCTGCCGCGATCGCGACACTGTCGCGAGCACGACAGAGACCGGTGATCTTCGACTGTGTTGTCGCGAGCACACGACCCTGTCGCGAGCTCGCTATAGCAAAAGTCGTTGTGTGCTCTCTGTCGCGAGCGCGACGGCGTCGCGATCACGACAAAGTGCAATGCCGGCCTGTACTGTCGCGAGCACGCGATCTATCACGAGCTCGGGATAGCGATGTTTAATCTCTTTGTCATGAGCGCGACAGAGCCAGGCTTTCTCTCCTCCCCGCGACCGCGAGGTCCGTCGCGCACGCAGCGAAGGGACTATGGTCTCTGTGGCGAGCGCGACAGACGTCGCGAGCATGACAGCCTTGTTATGTTGAATGAGTTTTCTTTGGTGTTTGGGTTTGAACCCCAGTGTCTTTTAGTGCTTATAAGTCCTATAACTATTAACTTATGAATTATATGAATGTGAATCCATGATACGAATATGCATATTTGTGTATATACATATATATATATGATTGTGGGATATTATGGAATGGATTGAATGGATTATGCATGATTGGCATTTTGAACTTATTTATATGTCTGTCACATTATGATTTATTAATAAGGAATATATGGTGTGACTCACAACATGATTTGTTTTATGCACGACCTACTAGAGTCAGTTCGGTGGATAGTTAGGCATGCCTAATAGAGTCTCTTAGCTGCAACACCTTTGGATTTTGGACCCTGATCAGGTCCCCGTTTGGTTCCTCGCGAACCCTAATGTGTTTTGGATCTTGTTTAAGATCCCCCTCAGAAAAACGTTTTGAATGTGATAAAATGAAATGGTTTTCGATTCGTACCCGTAAGGTGCGCCCGTCCGTGCCTATAAGGTACTGTCAGATAAAGTTTATGTGATTACTTCGATTCGTACCCGTAAGGTACGGCCCGTCCGTGCCTCCAAGGCACTGTTTGATTACTCGTTATCCACTATTTTGAGTTAGCAGGTGTAGGCACCGTGTCCCGGAGCGGTCCGGATCAGAGATTGCCCTATGATGAAATCAGTATCCGAGCCTTTACAAACTGTTTGGATTCGGAGATTTCAGTCCCATACTCCACGAGAAATGAGTCTTTTCACCTTTTGTAGGTAGAGGGGGGAAGAACGGGAGTTTTCGAGTCAAAAAATATTTTTTCTTCTACAGACGGCCAGCCCGTCTGTGGGAGGCCAGGCCGTCGCTTAGGGTCATAGACGGCCTGTGGTTTTTTTCGATGCCCGTCGGACAGACCCGCTTTTTCCGGAGCACGCCAGCTAGTTTTTCGGAGCACACAACCTCTCCGACGCCCGTCGGTGGAAATGGCAGGACCGTCGGATGAATCCTTGTGTCAGAAGGATTCTTTCGACGCCCGTCGGTCGTGCCTGGCCTATAAAAGCTTTGAATTTCTTCCTAAAAAGGGTTCCAAAAATTTTCAAGAGGGGAAACTCTGCCGAATTTCAAGCGTATTTTCTCTCTCTTCCAGTAAACACACATCAAGAAATTTCTTTTAATTTGAGGATCAAACCGTCAAAAAGGAACTAGAACTAATTAGTTTTCTTTGGGTTTTTGATTCCAAAGTCAAACTTTTTGAGGGGTTAAGAAGGAAGCAATCTAGTTTCCTCTCTTTGATCCTTCATTTCGTTTCTCGTGGAACGTGCGGGACTCTAATCAATACCAAGATATCACTAAAGCATTATCTGAGGGTAAATATTTCGGACTTATTCTCCGAGTTATTTCATCTTTATTCTTTATTTTTGCTGTTCTTATGGCTTTTTGCTTTCACTTTCCTTTATTTTGATTCTCTTCATCTTATTTTGTGATAAAAACCCATTTTTGCTTTGAAAAAAGAGTTTTTCACTGTTTATTTTCGGAGGCAGTGGTGACCGACGGGTCATCTATCTCACCGACGCCCGTCGGTCACCTCACCTACAGACGCCCTCTCTCTTGAGTGAGCGACGGGATATGTTGGTCACCTATCGACGCCCGTCGGTCACTCGACAAAGGCCGTCGCTAGGTCCTGTCTCTACTTTTCCAAATCTTTTCTATTTCTTTCAAGTCTTTTGACTCCATTTTATGTTGAGCTTTCATATATTAACATCTTTTAACCTTCTGTGAGCATATATTGATTTTCTTGGACTATCCTGAGCTCGAGGGGCAATCTCCCATGCTCGGAGGATTCCGTCCGGTTTAGTTTTCTAACCCTCTTGATCATTCCCCTTATTAGTTTATTCATTATTTATTCTATGTACATGAGTATGCCCCTTTTTTTGTATCCCATTAAATATAAAAATTGATTAATATTTTATATTCAATAAAAAGAGGTTTTCATAAACGCAAGGACCCAATGTCCTATTTTTATCCAATAAAAGCTCATCACAATAAAAATAGCCATTTTGATAATGATGCATGCGAGAACCAAAGTCCTCAAAATAAGCAATGCCCCGATTCGTGTATATATCGCACCTTTATAAAAGGGAGTTATATTCCGCTCCTTGTATTATTGTAATTTATTGCTTTCATTACTTGCTCATTTACTGCTTTCCAAATGTGAATAAATGCGCCTTTAATCAATTACATCATGTGGAGAGAGAGCGAATTAATGGTAATTAAAATTTGATCATAAAATAATCGAGGTAGAAATAGATGAGAAGTCCCGAACCCAGCTCTGATCTTTGGGCTCAAAGAGGCGAGAGGTTTACCCTCCAAGACACCTCTTGTGTCATGAGATTTTGGCGTTAATCCTAGGCTCCTTAGGGCGTGAGGTTTACCCTCCAAGACCCCTTTGGTTAGCCCATAATGGATACTAAGCGAAGTCTTAGGCTCTCCGAGGCGAGAGAAACTTTCCCAATGTTCTATTGGGTGGCGACTCCATGAAACCTCCTTATTGCCCAACATAGATGCACTTGCGATTTATTGCAAGCTGTTAGCGGACCCTCAATTGCCCGATCGCCCTCAAGTGGGCGGTCATAGGGGCGGCCGAGTGGACATCCGGCGCGCGTCACAGTGGCGACTCCGCTGGGGACTTATGGTTTGAGGCTTCAATTTGAAAAGACCTTTTTTAAACATTTATGATTAAAGTTTAATTCATAAATTTGCTTTCTCTCATTTGCATTCGCATCCCATTAGAGCCTTAGAATATGCTAGTTTGGTCCCTCTATTAGCCCCGGTGCGTTCCTGAAGCACGACCCTATTTTCACTCAATTTAGGGAAGTGTTAAGGATAATTGTAACACCCCAAAACCACCCCAGTAGTTTGAGCCTGTCCGTGTCTATATGTGTGTATTTTTATGTGTTGCATGTATATGTTAATTTGGATTATTTATTTAATTTATGTGTTTGTATGTGTATTAGTATGAGAAGAGGAGATAGGCTAGTGTATGAGTGGGTATATAGAAGTAGGGTGTGAACAAGAGATAACTTAGTGTGTATAGTAGTGTATGGGAGTAGGGGGTGTTATGGGGCAAGTGTCTTATGGGGAGAGTGACATATGGCATAAAAGATAAGTTAGCATTTAATGGGTTTGGTGAGAGAGAGAGAGAAAGGACAGCCATTCCCTTTTTGTTTCCCGTTCTTCTTCCCTCCTTCACGCTATTCTCTTCTTTTCTTCTTTCTTCTTCTTTGTTCTTTCTTTTCTTGGCCCGATCTTGCTCCCTCTCCTTTCCTTGAGTAGTTTGAGTTGTTTAGCTTGTGAATTTGAAGCTCAAAGGTGAGTAGGGGTTATGGATGTCTTAGATTTTCTCTAGGTTTTATATAATTATATATGTATATGTGGGTTGTCATAGAATTAATCTTGGTTGTTGTGGGTTTATGGTTCAGAGGAGTCTCCTAGACCGGCAAAAGGGAAAGAGATAGCTAGCGGAAGCGGAGTTCACGAGTAGGAGCAAAGGAGATCAGGTTTGGGAATGTTTGTCTTTTGTACATATTTGTGATTTTAGTTAGATGTTTGCACTTTTGCTTTGGGTGGAGTTATGAGTTGGGCAACTATGGCTTAAATTGAATTAAGCATGATATGTGATGCTAGTGGGTGTGTATTGTTTGAAGAATTTGCAAGAAATCATGTGGATAGTTGCAATTATTATTAAAAATTGCTGTTTTGGGATTTCTTGGAATTGAGCATGTATTTGGCTTGATTTAATTGAAATAAATGGTGATAAATCTGGGTTTTTAATTATATTATGAGTTGTTGATGCTTGTGTTGCTTAATTTTTGAGGTTTAGAATCAATTTTGGAAGTTGAATGTGTTTAGTGTGAGATTTCTGCAGATTTTGGGCATAAGAGCTGAAAAACCCATATCTGTCGCGATCGCGACACTGTCGCGAGCGCGACAGAGCGCGCAGGTTTCAGCCCTCGCGCCGGTGCAAGAGGTGTCCCGCCGAGGAGTTCGAAGGAGCTCTCTGTAACGAGCGCGACAGAGTGCTCGATCTCCAAACATGTGCAAGGCTCTCTTCTGTCGCAAGCGCGACAGAGAGCAGTACCTTCGTCCTCTCGCGAGCACGAGGTCACTCGCGATCGCGAGACGAGGCGGGGAGGTGTATTTTGGCTTCTGTCGCGAGCGCGACGGGCGTGACTTCTAAATTTGGTTTCTTCTCCTTTTGCTTGATGAGTTGAGTTCTTTTGCATGCACTCTTTCATTAAAGCCTTGACCACTTGTTTAAAGGAATAACATGTATGTTAACTTAATAAACTTCCGTGTAACCTGTTAATGTCGGATAAGTGGATAGTTAGTCATGCCTAATAGAGTTATGTGTTGCTGCAGCTATGTGTACGCTTTTGGACCCTGATCAGGTCCCCCGATCGGATCCTCGCGATCCTTCTGCTCGAATCTTTCTTAAGATTCTATGTGAAAGCAAATGGAACAAAAATCAATAGAACCTTTTGGTACCTTCGGGTATCTATGTGTTCATGATACGATATCGGTACCCTCGGGTATCTATGTGTACTCGTTATCCACTCATTTTGATTAAGCAGGTGCTAAGGTGTTAATATGCCTTTGGTGCATGAATTCTGGATGATATATGTATATGTGATGTGAACTCTTAACTAATGAAGAATAGTTAGATTAACTGTGTATGATGTTATATCTATAATTATACCATTATCATGTGTTTTCTGTTATCGTCACTGTGAGTGGCGGTTATGCATCTTGTGTTCCCCACTAAGCGATTTCGCTTAGCACGGGTGTTTAACCGTGTAGGTGTGAAAGGTCGAGTATGCATAGTTTGGGCGTGTCGCATCGGGAAGGCCAACACAACTAGAGATCGGGGTTTTATAGTATAGGCTTTCCTTTCTTTTGTAGCAGATATAATGTTTTTGTTGGCCTTTGGAACAATATACCTTAGGCTTTTGTATATTTGTTTTGTTTATACCTGTTGTAAATGTAAAGACCTCTTTGATGTATATTAATAAAAGTATTCATTTTGTTCTGTATCACTCTTCTTTCTTTCAGAGTTTGACTTATCCTTGATATGCCATTTTGTATGCGATGTTTTCATATTTGTACTAGTGGGATGTGACACTCCTATCTATCTGGACCCTTCTTCCCTTGATCCGAGTAGAAGTCTCTATGGTATAGGTTGGGGTGTGACATTAGGTGGTATCAGAGCTATTGGGTTAGATGTTACTGGGTTTTCGTGTGCTAGTAAGCCTGTTGGAGCTGTGTTGGCCTGATGCGTACTGCGTTTATGTTTTGTAGCTATGGAGTCCGCTCGTGGATCACTTGAGGGGTCAGCGGAAAGTGCTAATCCCCAAGAGCAAGATCCCTCAGTTTCTGGTCCGGCTCAACCTCCTAGGGGGCGACCTGAGGTGCCTATTGGACCGTTGGAGGCGATGCTTCAGAATATGACGAGGGTACTTGAGAGGGTAACAGCACCAAGTGCCCCTATTGAGAAGTTAAGAAAGCATGGTGCAAAGGATTTCTTTGGTACTGGCATAGATGAATCTAATAAGGCAGAGATGTGGATAGAGAAGACGTCCAGAGTACTTAGGGAGATAAGATGTCCACCAGAACAAGAAGTGGAGTGTGCACTGTCTTTATTGCAAGGCTCTGCTTATGATTGGTGGAGGCTAGTGGTTAGTCAACCGCAGGTTCCTGAACCGATTACATGGGAATTTTTCGAGAGTGAATTTCAGAACCGGTATGTAACTAAAGCATATAAGGATGCCAAGTGGGCGCAGTTTCTAACTCTCAAGCAAAGAACAATGTCTGTGGCCGATTATGAAAATGAGTTTCACAAGCTTAGTAAGTATGCACCGCCAAGGGTTCTCACAGATGAGTTCAGATGTCAACATTTTAAATCAGGCTTGAATGAGTCTCTGAAGGTGATGTTAATCTCTTTGATGTCGGCTCCAAGTGTGAAGTACTATCAGTTGGTTCAAGCAGCCTTGAGGGCGGAGCGTTCTGAAAATATTCTGAGAGAGAAAGCTCAAAGAAGGAAGTCTATAAGAGGTGGCTCTTCTTCAGGCAAGAGGCCGAGGGAGTCGCAAGGAAACCTTGTTGATGAGTCTGCAGCTAGTCCGGCTCCTAGAGGGAGGAGACAGGGTTCTTCCAGGGGATCGGGCACAGGTAAAGGAGATGGAACTCCCAGATGTACCCATTGCAACAAACAACATTGGGGTGAGTGCCGATGGTTAACAAGAGGTTGTTTCAGATGTGGTTCTACGGACCATCTTCTTGCGAATTGTCCGAGTCGATATGGAGATCCTTCGGGGCAACAGGAAGGAAGCCGAGCTGGATCTAATGTACCTCAAGGAAGCCGTAATCGGGGTAGAGGAAGGGGTCGTGGTGGACGACCTCGAGAGAGAGAACCCTCAGAATCAGTTGATTACCCTGTGCCGACAGCTGGCAGGGCCTATGCTATGAAGGCCCGAGAGGAACAGAATGCTCCCGAAGTAATTGCCGGTAAGTTCTGTTTGTTTGATTTTGAAGTTTATGCTTTGATAGACCCGGGCTCTACCCATTCTTATGTGTGTTCTGATAAGTTATGGGATAAATTGGGAAGTGAGGAGAAGATGGAATATGAGATTTGTGTATCTAGTCCTTTGGGTCAGAGTGTTATGGTTAATCGGGTGTGTCGGAAATGCCCCTTAAAGATTCAGGGTACAGAATTTGTGGTGGATTTGATCTACTTGCCATTTCATGAGTTTGATATTATTCTGGGGATGGATTGGTTAGATAAGTACCGCGCGGTAGTGGATTGTCATAGAAAAGTGATGGTTTTGAAGGATAAGGACCAAATGTCTGTTGTTGTGAAGGGAATTGGAAGCAGTTCTCTACATAATGTGGTGTCAGCTATGAAAGCCAGAAAATTTATCAGGAAGGGTTGTGAAGCGTTTCTGGCTGTGGTTTTGGACTCTCGGAGAGCACAAGTTAAGATTCAAGACATTCCTGTTGTAAGAGATTTTGTAGATGTCTTTCCGGAAGAACTACCGGGATTACCTCCCGAGAGAGAGGTCGAATTGTCAGTAGAGATTGTCCCTGGAACAACTCCGATTTCTAAGGCCCCTTACCGAATGGCTCTAGTGGAATTGAAGGAATTGAAGAGTCAGTTACAGGAGTTGTTAGACAAAGGATTCATTCGGCCCAGTGTATCACCATGGGGCGCTCTAGTGCTGTTTGTCAAGAAGAAGGATGGAACTTTACGGATGTGCATTGATTATCGACAGCTTAATAAAGTGACTATCAAGAATAAGTATCCATTGCCGAGGATTGAAGACCTTTTTGATCAGTTGAGAGGAGCTGGGGTATTCTCTAAGATAGACTTGAGATCAGGCTATTACTAGTTGGGGGTTAAAGAAGCAGATGTGGCTAAGACGGCTTTCCGGACACGTTATGGTCATTATGAATTTTTAGTGATGCCTTTTGGTTTGACCAACGCGCCTGCAGCCTTTATGGATCTGATGAACCGAGTTTTCCGACTGTATCTGGACAAGTTTGTCGTGGTATTTATTGATGACATTTTGGTATACTCCAGAAACTGAAAAGAACATAAGGAACATCTTAGGCTAGTATTGCAAATGTTAAGAGATCATCAACTGTATGCGAAACTCAGTAAGTGTGAGTTTTGGTTGAAAGAAGTAGCTTTACTTGGACATGTGGTATCAGCAGAGGGTGTACGTGTTGATCCAAGTAAAATTGAAGCAATTGTTAATTAAATGCCTCCGAAGAGTGTGCCAGAGGTGAGAAGTTTTCTGGGTTTAGCAGGGTATTATCGACGATTTGTTCAGGGGTTTTCAGTGTTAGCCTCTCCTTTGACCAGGCTACTTCGGAAGGAAGTCAAGTTTGTATGGACTGAAAAGTGTCAAGCTAGTTTTGATAGTTTAAAAGAGTTGTTGGTTAAAGCTCCTGTGCTTACGCAGCCGGTTTCGGGTAAAGAGTACATTATGTACAGTGATGCTTTGGGAGTTGGTTTAGGTTGTGTTCTGATGCAAGGGGATAAAGTTATAGCTTATGTATCGAGACAATTGAAGCCTCATGAGCGGAACTATCCGACCCACGATTTGGAGTTAGCAGCGGTAGTGTTTGCACTTAAAGTATGGAGGCACCACTTATATGGGGAGACGTGCAGGATTTTTACTGATCACAAGAGTCTCAAATATTTGTTAACGCAGAAGGAGTTGAATTTGAGGCAACGGAGATGGTTAGAGCTATTCAAGGATTATGATTGTATTATTGACTACCATCCGGGTAAGGCTAATGTAGTGGCAGATGCTCTCAGTAGGAAGTCTATGTCTGCGTTGCTAGCTAGCCGAGGCAGATGGAGATTTGATTCTGAAGGTGCTCTGATTGCTCGACTTAAAGTTAAGCCAAGTTTGAGGTCGGAGATTGCAAGGGCACAGTTAGATGACCATGTGCTACAGCGTGTTTGTCAAGCAGTGAAAGAGGGCAAGCGGACTGAGTACTTGATAGATGGTGAAGGAGTGCTTAGACACGGTAATCGGTTATGTGTACCTAATGTGGGCGAGTTAAGAAAGAAGCTGTTGCAAGAAGCTCACTCATCAGTCTTTACTATGCATCCTGGTGGGGACAAAATGTATCAAGATCTGAAATAATTTTACTGGTGGCCAGGCATGAAAAGAGATATAACAGAATTTGTTTCAAGGTGTCTCACCTGTCAGCAAGTGAAAACCGAGCATCAAGTGCCATCGGGATTGCTTCATCCCTTACCCATTCCTCAATGGAAGTGGGATGACATTACGATGGATTTTCTATCTGGCTTGCCTATGACCCAGCGTAAGCATGATTCAATGTGGGTTATAGTGGATCGATTGTCGAAATTCGCGCATTTTCGACCAGTGCGGTTGGATTATTCTATGGACAAGTTAGCGGAACTTTATGTAAATGAGATAGTTCGACTACATGGGATTTCGTTATCCATTGTGTCTGACCGAGATCCGCGTTTTACATCCAAGTTTTGGAAAGAGCTTCAGGCGGCTTTGGGAACTCGGTTAAATTTCAGCACCGCTTTTTATTCGCAGACCGATGGTCAATCAGAGAGGGTTATTCAAGTTTTGGAAGATATGCTACAGGGTTGTGCTTTAGAATTCTCGGGAAGCTGGGATCGGTATGTGTCTTTGATGGAATTCGCATATAATAATAGCTATCAGGTGAGCATTGGTATGGCTCCTTACGAAGTACTGTATGGACGAAAATGTAAAACACCAGTATGTTGGACTGAATTATCAGAAAAGGCTATGATAGGTCCGGATATAGTGCAGGATACCGAAGAGAAAGTGAGGACTGTGCAACAAAACTTGAAAGCAGCTGAGGACCGACAACGTTCTTACACTAATCTGAAGCGTAGGGATATTCAATACGAAGTAGGTGATAAGGTTTTCTTGAAAGTGTCACCATGGCGTAAAGTTCTCCGTTTTGGGAAGAAAGGCAAGCTAAGTCCACGCTTTATTGGACCATATGAGATCCTAAGAAAAGTAGGTCCAGTAGCGTATCAGTTGGCTTTGCCTATGGAACTAGCTAAATTACATGACGTTTTCCATGTATCTATGCTTCGGAGATATCGGTCTGACCCTTCGCATGTGTTACCAGTGCAAGATTCTGGTTCAGCCAGATTTTTCTTATGATGAAGAACCGAAAAGGATTTTGGATAAGGAAATCAGACAGCTCCGGAATAAACAGATACCATTGGTCAAGGTCTTATGGCAACATCATGGTATTGAAGAAGCTACATGGGAACCAGAGAAAGCCATGAGATTACAATACCCTCAGTTATTCGGAGCAGGTAAGAATTTCGAGGACGAAATTCTGTTAAGTGGGGGAGTATTGTAACACCCCAAAACCACCCCAGTAGTTTGAGCCTGTCCATGTCTGTATGTGTGTATTTTTATATGTTGCATGTATATGTTAATTTGGATTATTTATTTAATTTATGTGTTTGTATGTGTATTAGTATGAGAAGAGGAGATAGGCTAGTGTATGAGTGGGTATATGGAAGTAGGGTGTGAACAAGAGATAACTTAGTGTGTATAGTAGTGTATGGGAGTAGGGGGTGTTATGGGGCAAGTGTCTTATGGGGAGAGTGACATGTGGCATAAAAGATAAGTTAGCATTTAATGGGTTTGGTGAGAGAGAGAGAGAAAGGACAGCCATTCCCTTTTTGTTTCCCGTTCTTCTTCCCTCCTTCACGCTATTCTCTTCTTTTCTTCTTTCTTCTTCTTTGTTCTTTCTTTTCTTGGCCCGATCTTGCTCCCTCTCCTTTCCTTGAGTAGTTGAGTTGTTTAGCTTGTGAATTTGAAGCTCAAAGGTGAGTAGGGGTTATGGATGTCTTAGATTTTCTTCTTCCTCTTCTCTAGGTTTTATATAATTATATATGTATATGTTGGTTGTTATAGAATTGATCTTGGTTGTTGTGGGTTTGTGGTTCAGAGGAGTCTCCTAGACCGGCAAAAGGCAAAGAGATAGCTAGCGGAAGCGGAGTTCACGAGTAGGAGCAAAGGAGATCAGGTTTGGGAATGTTTGTCTTTTGTACATATTTGTGATTTGAGTTAGATGTTTGCACTTTTGCTTTGGGTGGAGTTATGAGTTGGGTAAATATGGCTTAAATTAAATTAAGCATGATATGTGATGCTAGTGGGTGTGTATTGTTTGAAGAATTTGCAAGAAATCATGTGGATAGTTGCAATTATTGTTAAAAATTGTTGTTTTGGGATTTCTTGGAATTGAGCATGTATTTGGCTTGATTTAATTGAAATAAATGGTGATAAAGCTGGGTTTTTAATTATATTATGAGTTGTTGATGCTTGTGTTGCTTAATTTTTGAGGTTTAGAATCAATTTTGGAAATTGAATGTGTTTAGTGTGAGATTTCTGCAGATTTTGGGCGTAAGAGCTGAAAAACCCGTATCTGTCGCGATCCCGACACTGTCGCAAGCGCGACAGAGCGCGGAGGTTTCAGCCCTCGCGCCGGCGCGAGAGGTGTCGCACCGAGGAGTTCGAAGGAGCTCTCTGTCGCGAGCGCGATAACTGTCGCGAGCGCGACAGAGTGCTCGATCTCCGAACATGTGTAAGGCTCTCTTCTGTCGCGAGCACTACAACCCTCGCGAGCGCGACAGAGAGCAGTACCTTCGTCCTCTCGCGAGCACGACAAATAGCAGTACCTTCGTCCTCTCGCGAGCACGAGGTCACTCGCGATCGCGAGACGAGGCGGGGAGGTGTATTTTGGCTTCTGTCGCGAGCGCGACAGACGTGACTTCTAAATTTGGTTTTTTCTCCTTTTGCTTGATGAGTTGAGTTCTTTTGCATGCACTCTTTTATTAAAGCCTTGACCACTTGTTTAAAGGAATAACATGTATGTTAACTTAATAAACTTCCGTGTAACCTGTTAATGTCGGATAAGTGGATAGTTAGGCATGCCTAATAGAGTTATGTGTTGCTGCAGCTATGTGTACGCTTTTGGACCCTGATCAGGTCCCCCGATCGGATCCTCGCGATCCTTCTGCTCGAATCTTTCTTAAGATTCTATGTGAAAGCAAATGGAACAAAAATCAATAGAACCTTTTGGTACCTTCGGGTATCTATGTGTTCATGATACGATATCGGTACCCTCGGGTATCTATGTGTACTCGTTATCCACTCATTTTGATTAAGCAGGTGCTAAGGTGTTAATATGCCTTTGGTGCATGAATTCTGGATGATATATGTATATGTGATGTGAACTCTTAACTAATGAAGAATAGCTAGATTAACTGTGTATGATGTTATATCTATAATTATACCATTATCATGTGTTTTCTATTATCGTAACTGTGAGTGGCGGTTATGCATCTTGTGTTCCCCACTAACCGATTTCGCTTAGCACGGGTGTTTAACCGTGGAGGTGTGAAAGGTCGAGTATGCATAGTTTGGGCGTGTCGCATCGGGAAGGCCAACACAACTGGAGATCGGGGTTCTATAGTATAGGCTTTCTTTCTTTTGTAGCAGATATAATGTTTTTGTTGGCCTTTGGAACAATATACCTTGGGCTTTTGTATATTTGTTTTGTTTATACCTGTTGTAAATGTAAAGACCTCTTTGATGTATATTAATAAAAGTATTCATTTTGTTCTGTATCACTCTTCTTTCTTTCAGAGTTTGACTTATCCTTGATATGCCATTTTGTATGCGATGTTTTCATATTTGTACTAGTGGGATGTGACACTCCTATCTATCTGGACCCTTCTTCCCTTGATCCGAGTAGAAGTCTCCATGGTATAGGTTGGGGTGTGACAATAATCACCAGCCCAAGCCTCATACCTAAATGGTATATCAAAATGATAACCCGATCGGTTGTTATGCTCGTGATGAGCTAGACCTGTCGGCAGGGATCATGCTTGGGTAGCCCTAAAGTAACATCTCCCTCGTCCAAAGCTCATGTAATGGCCGTAGCTTCTTTCCACAGGTGATATGAACCGTAATTCTATGCTTGCTGTATGGGTCCTTATGTATTGGGTGAGTCCAGATGTCTTGCTTGGTAACCTAGCCAAAGGCTTTCATGCCCCGGCAGGGCCATGTCGAAATTTTTGGAATGTCCAAATACATGATGATCACTATCCATTCGCTTGTACATTAGCATAGGAGTGTCATGCTGCCGATTTTTTGCCATACAACATGCGTGTCCATTGGGTCCCCTGCTGACCCTTGGGCTAATCCCACCTAGGAAAGAGACCGCACGACCACGTGTGTGGGAGAAATAAGGGTGGAAGGACCTACTTGCTTGCTTGTGTTTTGTGGTTGTTGCATATCACGACCACGCATTACGTCTGCATTCCATGCATCATATCTAACGCCTTGCCCCTGCAGCCATCATAGATCTGCCCAGGTGGACTAGATCGCCTACCGGACGATTGATCCGAGTTCCTACATCTGAGCTGCCAGGTAGAGAGGGCCTTTCAAAGATCTTACCGGAAGTCAGCTGTACTGTGTCTGAGATGGCAAACTCACCTAGGGGAGATGACGCCACCAGGGCCATGATTGCAGAAGAAGTGGGCCGACGGTTTGAGGAATTTGAGGGCAGAATGATGACTATGCTAACTACTTTGGCGCAATAGAATGCTCCGCAGAATCCACCACCTCCTCCTCTCGTGAGATAGCATGAGTGAGAAGAAGAAAGAGCTGAGAGGCAAAAAGAGCCTATTCGGCCGCCGCCAATAGAGCTGAGGTCAGTAGCTTTGGGAGGACAGAGAAGAAGACCAGTACTAAGGGTAGATGATGACCGGGATGATGAAGACGATAAGATGAGTTCTGTATCTGAGAGAGGGAAGGCACCTCAAACTGATGAGTTTATTCTGAAGAAGATGGAAGAGAGGTTTGAAGCTATGGCCCGCATGCTGAGTAGAGGTCAGGGAATGAACCCGGAGGATAAGGAACTGGAGGGAGAAGACCCGATTCCTTACAATTTCAAGATGCCTGACGTGCTAAAATTTGACGGTACCTCTGACCCGACTGCCCATGTGAAGCAATACTCTCTGGTCATGAAAGGGACCACTTTGTCTAAAAGGCAGAAGGTGGAGTACTTTTGCTTGAGCCTGACTGGCCCTGCCATCAATTGGTACCATAGCCTCGATCGTCGAACTAAGGAAGATTGGGATATACTCACATAGGAGTTCTTGAGGCAATACGATTGCAACACTAGGATGGAGGTGACTCTTAAAGATCTTGAATTGCTCCAACAGAAGGCCGGGGAATCTTTTCACGACTATCTCACCCGTTGGCGAAATAAGGTAATGGAAATGCGAAGAAAGCCAAACACCCAAGACCAGATTCGCCTGTTTATCAAGAACGCAAGCCCGTATTTGAAGGAGGGTTTGAAGATGAAAGGGTTGAAGGATTGGGAGTCTCTGAAGGACATAGCCATTGAGGCAGAGGGAGAGTTCTTGGCTCGAAAAGCTAGCAATGATAATTTTGCAAAGAGAGCTAATACCGATCAAGGTACCAGTAGGCCAACTGGTCCCAGCAGCAGCACCAGAGGAACAGTTGAGGTGTCTGCTACTGACGCAACTACCCCGAGGAAGTTTTCGAACTTAGGGAGACCACTGTCTTGGGTCTTGAGAAGGTTAATGAAGGAAGGGAAGTTGTAACCTCTGGCCCCTAGGCCTGCTTTGATGCAAGGGAAGCCAGGTCATAAGGACAATGAATACTGTACATTTCATCAGCACACGGGCCATCTAACAGACAAGTGTAAGGCACTGAGGCACTCTATCCAAGATCTGATTGATGACAAGCAGATTTCCGACCCGGAGAAGAGGGAAGACAAGAAGAAGCCTGGTTATAATGCCATGCCACCACCAGTGTTTATGGTCGGATCCAGCTTGCCAGAGTGGTACGTGCTACAAGATTTATATGGGAGTGAGAGTGTTGCTGTTGTTTATCCTGAGGATAGAGAGGAAAGAGCAGTCGTGGCAACCATTGATTGTTGGTCAAGCAGCGAGATCGATGGAGAGGCCGAAGAGGAAGGAGAGATGAGCCCTGACTTGTGGAGATCTGATGAGGATGAAGAGAGATAGGGGCTGTGACAAGAAGTGGGAGAGTGGTCCTTGAGATTACGAGGGTACCGGAACTAGTGCAGCCATTAACGGAAAAAGAGCCAGAGGAGAGCCAGATTGTTAAGCAGTTGAAAAAGACCGCAGCTCAAATATCCATCTGGGATCTTTTAAGGCAGTCCCCTTCTTATAGGCAGAAAGTGATAGAGGTTTTGACTGAGTCCACTGTTGCCACCATAATTTCCCCATCAGAACTTCTGGGTCTAGTTAAAGGAGGATCGAGCGAGAGATTGGTTTTTTCCGATGCCGACCTGCCGGTCGAGGGCCGCGATCATAATCGGCCTCTGTACATCAAAGCACAGATTAATGACAAGCACACCGCTTGCATTATGGTAGATGATGGATCTTCTATCAATGTTTGCCCTCTGATAGCCCTTCAGGCTTTTGGGTTGAGTGAGGATATGCTCAGAGAATCGGACTTGATGATTACCGCCTATGATAATTCAAGAAGGCAAGCCTCGGGAACATTCAAAACCCTGGTCAAGACGGGACCCATTGAGGTAGAGGTGGAGTTTGTGGTTCTACCCATCCCAGCTAATTTCTCAGCACTGCTTGGGAGACCTTGGTTTCACAGATTAGGAGGAGTACCATCCACGCTGCACCAAATGATAAAGTTCCCGCACGAAGGGGAGCTGATAACTATTAAGGTGGCCAGAGAGAATCAGGTGTCAGCTCTCGAAATTGCTAATCAGCCCTTCAGTGGCTTCCACATGTCAATGATAGGAGAAGAGCACGGGTCAGTGGATAATCCAGCTGTAGTTAACATGATGAAAAAGATGCACTATCTCCCTGGGGCTGGTTTGGGTAAAAACTCTCAGGGGCTACAGACTGCAATCACCACTCGAGGTCAGAAGAACCGGAAGGGTCTGGGGTATAGAGGCGGTTTTGGCAAGAAGAAGACGGTGGGTAAGATCCCTCACATTTCAGAAAGCTTTGTGCCCGCATCCTCAGTATGCGCTTATAATGGTGAGGAGGAGCCGCAGTGGGTGAATGGGAGGATTGTCCCCGAATTTGAGATCTTCAACGATGTATTCGACTTGGATGTCGGGGTTATCAAGACCGCTGAGAACTTCTGGGATGAAGAGGTCATGACTCAGTGCATTGCTTGGGACAGAGGTGAGCCCAAAGAGGTTGTCACCGAGAAGATGTTGTTTGCCAGGCTGAAAGGGAAAGAGAAGATGGTAGAAATAGAACTGAAGATGGGAGATTTAAAGATTTCCTCAGACATACCTGAAGGGCCTCTGCTGAATCAGGAAGCTAATGAGCAAGCTGCAACAGTATCAACCTCTAGGGAGGCAGAAGAAGACTCTAGCTTAGATTGTCTTTTCATTCCGGAACTTTTTTATGATGTAAATGACAATTATAATATTATTAATAAGGCGAATGATTTCTCTTACTTGTGCGATGTTTCTAATAATTTCAACATGCATGAACATGATCATAGTCCATCAATTTTTGATATTGATTCCACTGATACAATGCCTTTTAATCTTGGAACCTCGGAAAATCCGAAAGAAATTCTAATAGCATCAAATATAACTCCTGATGAGAGGGAAAAATTTGAGAGAATAATAAGAAAACATGAAAAAGTCTTTGCCTGGACCTATGAGGACATGCCAGGGATCGATCGAGACGTAGCAGCGCATGCTATCCCGACTTATCCAGATTACAAGCCCGTAAAGCAGAAGTTGAGACGGCTCAGGCCAGAATGGGTAGACAAGGTCAAGGAGGAGATTCAGCAACAGATTGAGGCCAAGTTCCTTGTTGAAGTGCAGTATCCTACATGGTTGGCAAACGTGGTCCCTATAGCGAAGAAGAATGGAAAGGTCAGGGTATGTGTGGATTATCGAGATTTGAACAAGGCTTGCCCTAAAGATAATTTTCCACTACCCCACATTGATGTGTTGATAGACAGTGCCGCCAACTGCGTGATGTACAGCTTTAGAGACGGTTATGTGGGCTACAACCAGATCCTAAACAAGATAGCTGACCGAGTTAAGACCGCATTCATCACAGAGTGGGGGACCTATGCCTACCGAGTCATGCCTTTTGGCCTGAAGAATGCAGGGGCCACATACCAGAGGATGGTGACCAAGATTTTAGGCGACCTGATCCACAAGGAGGTGGAGGTCTATGTTGATGACATGATGGTCAAATCAGCCACTAGAGAGGGCAACTTTGAAGCTCTAGAGAAGTTCTTCACCAGGATTAATAAGTACAATCTGCGACTTAACCCCAAGAAGTGCATTTTCGGAGTGACTTTAGGAAAGCTATTGGGACATGTCGTCAGCCAGAGGGGAATAGAAATTTACCCAGATAAGGTGAAGGCCATCAGAGAGATGCCCGTGCCGTAAAAGGAAAAGGATGTAAGGGGTTTCCTGGGCAAGCTGCAGTACGTCAGCCGATTCATTGCCAAGCTCACTTCAATATGCGAGCCTGTTTTTAAACTGCTTAGAAAGGATTAGCCTGTGGTCTGGAATGAAGACTGCCAGAAAGCCTTTGACAGCATCAAGGAATATCTGTTAAATCCGACAGTGTTAAGGCCACCGCAACCAGTCAAACTGCTTATCCTGTATCTGACAGTGGAAGGCAGTTCTGTGGGCGCCATGATGGCTCAGGAGGATGAATTTGGAGTAGAATTCGCAGTTTATTATCTCAGTAAGAAGTTTCTGGCTTATGAGATTAAATATGCTGAAGTAGAGAAAATCTACCTCGCAGTGATTTGGGCATCAAAGAAACTGAGACATTACTTCCACTCATACAAAGTTCAGGCAGTGGCAAAGCAGAATCCGTTGAGATATTTGCAAGAAGCGCCGTCTTTGCTTGGTAAGATGGGGAGGTGGTTGCTTTTGCTACAGGAGTTTGATGTTGAATACATCACCCGCAAAACTATTAAGGGGCGAGCCGTAGCCGAATTTCTTGTTGAGTATCCTATTCAAGGAGACACTCCCGAGTTCACCGTTCCGGATGAGAGCATAGTTGCGATCTCTATCCAAGGATGCCAGTTACACTTCGATGGAGCAGTGAATAGCAGAGGGGCCAGAGTTGAAATTATTTTGACAACCCCAGATAATGAGAAACTCCCTCTAGCCAAGAAGCTGAGGTACAAAGCAACCAACAATGAAGCCGAATATAAAGCATGCACTTTCGGGTTGGAAGCTCTAGCCGCATTGGGGGCAAAGAATGTAGAAGTCTTTGGTGACTCATCCTTGGTGATTAACCAGATCCGAGGAGAGTGGGCTGTAAAAGAAGAGCGGCTGGTGCCCTACGTTGAATATTTGAAAGAGGTATGTGGGCAGTTTGAGACCTGCACTTTCCACTTCGTGCCAAGAGATGAAAATCATCTAGCTGATGCGTTGGCAACCCTAGTGTCGATATGGGATAATCCTAAAGGGGTAGCTATGAAGCCAGTGCTGATTTCGAGTTCTGAGAAGCCCAGCTTTGAGATCAAGCCAATAATGAAAGTAGAAGTGGCGGATGGAAAACCATGGTACTTTGACATTATGAATTATTTAGAAAACAATAAGTTTCCAAAGGAAGCTACTGAGAAAGACCAGAGGATGATCCGGAAACTGTCTACTCAGTACATATCCTTGGAAGGAGTGTTGTACAAAAGACAAGCAGACGGGATTCAACTCAGGTGCTTGAATGAAAAAGAAGCCCGCAAGGTGATGGAGGAGACCCATGCAAGTGTTTGTGGGGCTCACATGAATGGTTTGACCCTGGCAAAGAAGATCATGAGATAAGGCTTCTATTGGCTTACGATGGACAATGACTGCTCAAAGTATGTCAAGCAATGCCAGTTATGCCAACAGTACGTAGATTTGAGGCGTCTGCCAGTATCAGAGCTATACAACCTGACATCACCTTGGCCTTTCGCTGCTTGGGGGATAGATATTAACGGGGAGATTCGCCCTACGGCATCCAATGGGCACAGATACATCATAGTCGCAATTGACTATTTTACCAAATGGGTAGAGGCAAAATCCTTCAAAAAGATAGACGCAAGGGATATGGCCAAGTTCATAGAGAGGAATCTGATATGCAGATATGGCCTCCCTCACCACATAGTGTCTGACAACGGGGTGTAGTTCATGGGGGAAACCAGGAAGCTCCTTGAGAAATATGGTATCAAGCACCATAGATCCTCTCCCTACCGACCACAAGCTAATGGGGCAGTAGAGGCCGCCAACAAAAATGTGAAGAAGATCCTATCCAAGATGGTCCAAACTTACAAAGACTGGGCAGAGAAGCTACCCTTTGCACTGTAGGGATACAGAACAACGGCAAGGACATCTACGGGCGCTACGCCATTTTCCTTAGTATACGGGACGGAAGCAGTGTTGCCAGTTGAGATAGAGCTCTGATCACTGAGAGTAGTCATGGAAGCCCAAATCCCGGAGGCCGAATGGGCGCGACAGAGGCTACAGTACTTAAACTTACTGGATGAGAGTAGGCTGAAGGCTTATTATCACAATCAGATCTACCAGAAGAGGTTGGCCAGGACATTCGGAAAGAAGGTGAGAAAGCATCCGCTGAAAGAAGGGGACTTAGTGTTCAAGCAGATGAGGCCAGGTATACCCGATATCAGAGGAAAATTCAGGCCAACCTGGGAGGGGCCGTATATCCTTAAAAAGCTGTTGTCTAAAGGAGCTGCAATCTTGTCGGATAGCGATGGAAATGAATTCAAGGAGCCGATCAATGTCGACAGACTCAAAAGGTTCCATGGCTAAAGACCAAAATAAAAAGAAGAGAATAAAATGCCCTGCAGGTTGAAAACCGAAAAAAGGCGGCTGTGCTAAAATTGGGCGCCTCGATAGGGTGAAAACCGAAAAAAGGCATCCTGTGCAAAAATTAGAGGCACGAGAGAAAATGTCCAATCGTGAAAACCCGAGAGGGCCGATTGGTAACAGGAGTTGATGTTGTTAAAATTTGGTTTCATGTATTAATAGGGCGTACACGGTGGAGTAAATGTCAAAACTGATCATGTATGCTGAAGTTACATGGAAATGTACACAATTTCGTGAAATATAATGAATATTATTCTTTTCATTTTCGTCATTTTCTAGTTCTGCATTAAAAGAAATGTAGCACCAAAAGAGATACATACGTAAGCTAAGCTAAGCTAAGTCCTACTGCTGCTCTCACCGACCAGATGCTTAAGCCCTCATGTCCTGTTATCAGATGCTGGGCTAAAGATCCACTTCTTGTACTCACTAGTTGAAGCCACAGAATGATTGCGGAACCTCGGAATAACAGTTTTCACTGGCAGCTTGCTCCACAGCTCATAATACTGAGAAGCAAACGCAGCCGAAAGAGCTCCTCCCCGGAAAGACAAGGGAACCCTCACCACATCCTGGGTCATCCCGAGCTGATGCGTACATCGAGAAGTGATATAGAAGGTGGCTTGACGGAGCCCACAGAGGGGAACACACCCCGATGGCCCATCAATGACCACATGAGACAGTGGGAGCCAGGCAGACGTGAAACTGATGTCGTCATCTGACAGCTCACCAAATCTGGTAATGCCTTCACCAACGGTAGCACATTCACACAGTCGTCGACGCGGAAGGAAATGGCTCGGTGAATACTGTGGAATAACTCGAGGAGGTGGCTCAGACAGCATCCTCAATTTCTCTTGCAGCCAGATCTGAAAAAAAAAAAGAAAAGAAAAAAAAAGAAAAAAAAAGCCGCTGGAGTAAGTAGGGTTTACTTCAGGCAAAAATAAGGCACAGGGTTGTGTGAAAATCCGAAAGGACGCACCTCCCGCTAAGAAAAGCTAGTGTGAAAATCCATAAGGGACGCACTACCTTTAAAATAATGACGTACCTGGAGCAATAAGGGGCTGCCGGTAAAGGTAGTGGTGGATCCAGAACTCACAGCGTCTAAACCCAGAATGGTGTCAGCCAGAATAAGCGGGAAGGGTGATGATCCCCGATGAAAGTCGCTCAGAGCTCCGAACAGGCGACGATCACCTGTCAAACCCCCTGGAACAACAGTGAGAAAGTTCACCATGCAAAACAGAAATATGATGCTTACCTGGTAGTTGGGGATGTCAGTGAACTGATCTAGAGCCTCGACCAGTGGCTCCAAAGCAAAGGAAGAGCCCGGAAAAATCAGCCGGACGACCTCAGAAGAAGGTATGCCGAGGGCCATAGCTATATCCCGAGTCTGGAGTAGGCCGCAGCGGGGGACGCAGGATGGAACGCTAGGAGGGAACCAGGCTCCGAGAATGGCAGCTAACTCCTCAGCCAGGGGGCACAGCTCCTGGTAAGTGAACCGAAAGACGTGAAACTGGGGGTTCCAGAAGTGGGTCGCCGCCAGAAGAAGGTTCTGATCAACTTTGACCCGACGCAGATAGTTTAGCCCAGACAGAGAGGAAAGGGCGCCTTTTTCCCAAGTGTGTTTGTCATCTAGGATACGGTGCATTCTTTGGACTAGAGAGGAAGACATTCTAAGAAGAATAAAGGCCTCAAGATGTTGGGAAAATGAAAAGACACAAAAAGAGCAAAATTTTTGGAAGAATTTATAGAAAGGCGTCACCGACGGCCTACCCGTCTCTCCCAAGAGACAGCCTGCCCGTCGGTAAAGATCCACCTGGCAGATGCATACGTCAGCATTACATTAATCACGCGCATTCATTACGCATTAATTGGAACGACAGACGGTCAGCCCGTCGGTCGCTCCTACAGACGCTCAGCCCATCAGTCACGAAACTCTATATAAGGGCGAGTGACAGACGGACCAGCGGCGCTGTCACTTTCACTCTTCCTCTCAAAAACAGTTTTTTTAGCCTTTTTTTGTGCATTTTAAGCCTTCTTTCTCATTTTTTCTTGCAATTTATTCATCTTTTCGCGTTCTCCATTCACCGGACGCACAGACATTCATATTTCTTCAGTTTTCTACACTTTTCGTGACTTCAAGTAAGTAAAATAACTACTTTTTTATTTAATTTAATTTATTTATTCATTCTTCTTCCTTTAGCCTTAGAAATGGCTAGAACGCTATAGATGCCTTAAAAATTTAGGGAGAATGCTGCCCGCTTTTTTTTATATATTTTGTAATGCAATTAATCTGAACTTTTGCATTATCACATAGGAATAGAATCTTTCTATACCTTTGTTGCCTTAGAAATAGGCTTTCTAGCGTATATATTGTTGTTGAGGCCTGAGGCCATTTATTTTGTGTTGTTGGGGGCAAACTCTTGCCGGGGTGCATCCCATTTTTATCTTAATATTGTTGTTGAGGCCTGAGGCCTGGTTTGATGCCTTTTTTATGCAGGAGGTTGGGCACACCCTTACCGGGGTGCTACCCAAATTTTCATTTTTTTTATTTATTTATTCTAAAATTGAATATTTTTGTGTATAATGCATACCTTGGGGTCTAGAAAGCCCATTTTTATTTGCTTTAAATATTTCCATGCCGATTGCATGTTTACCCTGTTTTGATATGTGCGAAGCATGCTGGGCAACATCCCTTGACAGGACGTTCACCCCTTTTCATTTATTATCTATTTTTTTAACCGCGTATTCGGGCCGCTGTTGCTCGAGTGAGGCCTAAATGGGCTTTCACCTTGAAAACGAGCCTAATAATGCCTGTTTTGTCAAATTTTCACCATCTAATATTTCTTTTGCAGGATGCCTCCTAGACGTAGAGCACCACAGGCCCAGCCCGAGGTCGTGGTTCCGGCATGGATGGACGATGAGTCAGCTCAGAGATATAGAGCGCTGGCTCAGGTGGAGATTCGGGCTAGCCGCTTCGTGTCCCGGCCGTTCCTAGAGGCCCTAGGGCTGGCCCTGGAGGTCGACATGCATGTTGAGGGCGCCGGATGGACAGAGTTCCTTGACCCCGCTTTCCAGACCTTCCCAGAGGCTACTCGTCAGGTCCTAGCCACCCTCCATTATGGCGGTTTTCAGAGATCAGATACGGAGCCAGGGGTGGTCCAGTTCTGGTTCGATGGCCAGCACTTCAGTATTACCAGTAGAGATTCGCGCAGGCCATGGGGCTTCCCACAGAGGAGGGGATCGAGATCCCACGGCGAGCGGTGAGACGCGCCCACTGGGCGGCCATTGCCTTACCGGGAGTGCTGTATGATCATGATACAGCAAAGAGCACCGTACTGGTGTCTCAGGCACTCCGGTACCTGCACAGAGTGCTATCCAGTTCGTACCTTGGTCGAGCTGGTAATCCAGGGTCGCTTAATGCGGCTGAGATCTGGAGCCTCTGGGCTATGGTGGCAGGCCAGCGCCTCAACGTTAGCCATGACATCTTGGCTAACTTGGTCAGAGTTGGCAGAGGACTGACACCGGTGGTGATAGTGGGAGGAGTCATCACCCGGTTGCTTTTGGGGTTAGGAGTTGCCCCAAACAGGTTGAGAGGACCCCTGGATGAGGGGATCCATGTGGATGCCGCAGCGGCGGTGTAGATGGGGATGATCTCCCAGATATCAGGACAAGTGCTATCCATCCCAGAGACCAGGCGGATGTTCTCCCTTCCACCTTTGGGTCCAGATCAGGAGCAGCCAGAGCCTGAGCCAGAGCACTAGCCTCCGCAGCTAGAGCCGCAGCTAGAACTACAGCCCCCTCAGCCTCCTCAGCCTCCCCAACCTTAGCCTCAGACTGTGCCACCGCCACCACAGCAGGAGCAGCCCAGGACCCCGTCGGATTTCGATATGGAGTTCACTATGGACGAGCTCTTTGCGGCTTCACCAGCATCTAAAGCGCCGACGCCGATTCCATCGCCGAGCATTAGGGTACAGAGGTCTACCCACGGGCCCCCCGAGAGGTATCACCCATATTTTCGGGGCGACCCAGGGGCATCCAGCTCTGCAGCCCCGCCGCCAGAGCCAGTACAACAGCAGCCAGCACAGCCTGACTTCTCCCAACTCCTCACTTCCATGTTTGCAGCCTTGGAGCGATGGCAGGATGAGAGAGACAGAGCTATACACGAGAGGTTAGACCGTCAGCAGGCTGCTACTCAGGAGCAGTCTCGGGGGATAGAGCGGTTGGTTCAGGAGCAGGCCGGTTATATCGAGCACACAACGCGAAAGTAGGCTCAGGTCCTGGAGGCTTTCAGAGATGAGCAGACGAGGCTGATAGAGCAGATCGCGTAGGGCCAGAGGGAGCTTAGGCAGCAGCTCGCTCATGAGATGGGGACGTCTCAGGACCAGGCGTCTCAGAGGGTTAATATGACCCTACAGATGATCGACGAGTCACTCGACTCTCTGAGATCCCGGGTCCAGGCGATAGAGGGGATTCTCCCACCGTTGTCTCAGACCATGAGGGAGTTCAGAGAGCAGACAGAGCAGCGCCTAGAGCAGATGAGGAAGGCTGCCAGCGGGCAGACCATTCAGATGAGCCAGGCCTTCGAGAAGCTAGGAGGCACAGTTTCAGAGGCCTTAGGGTTTATGAGGACTTGTACTCAGCCCTTCTTGGATGGCTACGCTCAGATTAGATTCAGACAGGCCCGTGATGCTGAGGCAGGACCCTCCACGGCTCAGCCTCCACCTCCAGCACAGCCAGCTCCACCTCCACCTCCGCCAGGGACAGTGCACATATCAGATGACGAGGATCCTGATGCGCTCTCTAACTACACACCTCTCTGATGTTCAGGGAGTCACTTTTGTATTTTCACTTTGTATATGCATTGTACAAAAAGAGATATTTCTAGTGAAAAACTTTTGTTTTCAGTTTTATGCATTTATTCAGTTATTCATGATTTATTCATATTACAGACGAATATATGTTTTCACATTTGCTCAATAAGAAAAATGATGAAAAAATGATGAACGACGAGTCAATAGAAAAGAATATAAATGAAACATGACATGGTAGATAAAGCAAAACCATGCCATTCATGGACATGTTAAAAGATAACAACTCAAACATGAATTAACAAAACCTTTTATCACACAGGTACAGAGAAACATCGATCAGAGCACAAGCACCGATTAGAAGTTCTAAACAAGGGCGCCTAAGATTCATGCCTTCTTGGAACAGGGAACCCATCGAGGTCTCCTCCTCTACAAAACTGGGATTTGTAGCCAGAGAGTGCTACATCTCCTTGACCCTGCGCAAGCTGAGATGAGGCCAGCAGAAACCGAAGTTGCAGTTAGAGAAACACTGCTCTTCACATCGAGTTTGTAGTCAGAGAGTGCTACATCTCCTCAACAATGCGCAAGCCGAGATGAGGCCAGCAGAAGCAGAAGTTGCGGTTAGAGAAACACTGCTCTTCATATCGAGATTGTGGCTAGAGAATGCTATACCTCACCAACACCTACAGGTCAGAACGAGACCGATAGGGATATCTCCACATCACCGAACAGACTGAGATGAGGTCTACCCGGCAAAAGGCACGGAAGGTGAGAACCGCCATAGGTACGCTTTCTTCCTTTCTGTCCCTTCTCTGAGTTTTGGCTCATCTAGGCACTTGTTCCCTAGTTTCTCCAAAACTGGGGGCAACTGTAGGCACCATGTTTCGGAGCGGTCCGGATCAGAGATTGCCCTATGATGAAATTAGTATCCGAGCCTTTACAAACGGTTTGGATTGGGAGATTTTTGTCCTATACTCCACGAAAAATGAGTCTTTTCACCTTTTATAGGCAGAGGGGGGAAGAACGGGAGTTTTCGAGTCAAAAAATATTTTTTCTTCTACAGACGGCTAGCCCGTCTGTGGGAGGCCAGCCCGTCGCTTAGGGTCACAGACGGCCTGTGGTTTTTTTCGATGCCCGTCGGACGGACCCACTTTTTCTAGAGCACGCCAGCTGGTTTTTCGGAGCATGCAACCTCTCCGATGCCCATCGGTGGAAATGACAGGATTGTCGGATGAATCCTTGTGTCAGAAGGATTCTTTCGATGCCTGTCTCCACATCCAACGCCCGTCGGTCATGCCTGGCCTATAAAAGCTTTGAATTTCTTCCTAAAAAGGGTTCCAAAAATTTTCCAGAGGGGAAACTCTGCCGAATTTCAAGCGTATTTTCTCTCTCTTCCAACAAACACACATCAAGAAATTTCTTTTAATTTGAGGATCAAACCGTCAAAAAGGAACTAAAACTAATTAGTTTTCTTTGGGTTTTTTATTCCAAAGTCAAACTTTTTGAGGGGTTAAGAAGGAAACAATCTATTTTCCTCTCTTTAATCCTTCATTTCATTTCTCGTGGAATGTGCGGGACTCTAATCAACACCAAGAATATCACTAAAGCATTATTTGAGGGTAAATATTCTGGACTTATTCTCCGAGTTATTTCATCTTTATTCTTTATTTTTGCTGTTCTTGTGGCTTTTTGCTTTCACTTTCCTTTATTTTGATTCTCTTCATCTCATTTTGTTATAAAAACCCATTTTTGCTTTGAAACAAGAGTTTTTCACTATTTATTTTCGGAGGCAGTGGTGACCAACGGGTCATCTATCTCACCGACGCTCATCGGTCACCTCACCTATAGACGCCCTCTCTATTGAGTGAGCGACGGGATATGTTGGTCACCTACCGACGCCCGTCGGTCACTCGATAGAGGCCGTCGCTGGGTCCTGTCTCCACTTTTCCAAAACTTTTCTATTTCTTTCAAGTCTTTTGACTCCATTTTATGTTGAGCTTTCATATATTAACATCTTTTAACCTTCTGTAAGCATATATTGATTTTCTTGGACTATCCTGAGCTCGAGGGGCGATCTACCATGCTCGGAGGATTCCGTCCGGTTTAGTTTTCTAACCCTCTTGATCATTCCCCTTATTAGTTTATTCATTATTTATTCTATGTACATGAGTATGCCCCTTTTTTTGTATCCCGTTAAATATAAAAATTGATTAATGCTTTATATTCAATAAATAGAGGTTTTCATAAATGCAAGGACCCAATGTCCTATTTTTATCCAATAAAAGCTCATCACAATAAAAATAGCCATTTTGATAATGATGCATGCGAGGACCAAAGTCCTCAAAATAAGCAATGCCCCGATTCGTGTATGTATCGCACCTTTATAAAAGGGAGTTGTATTCTGCTCCTTGTATTATTGTAATTTATTGCTTTCATTACTTGCTCATTTACTACTTTCCAAATGTGAATAAATGCGCCTTTAATCAATAACATCGTGTGGAGATAGAGCGAATTAATGGTAATTAAAATTTGATAATAAAATAATCGAGGTAGAAATAGATGAGAAGTCCCGAACCCAGCTCTGATCTTTGGGCTCAAAGAGGCGAGAGGTTTACCCTCCAAGACACCTTTTGTGTCATGAGATTTTGGCATTAATCCTAGGCTCCTTAGGGCGAGAGGTTTACCCTCCAAGACCCCTTTGGTTGGCCCAAAATGGATACTAAGCGCAGTCTTAGGCTCTCCGAAGCGAGAGAAACTTTCCCAATGTTCTATTGGGTGGCGCCTCCATGAAACCTCCTTGTTGCCCAACATAGACGCACTTGCGATTTATTGCAAGCTCTTAGCGAACCCTCAATTGCCCGATTGCCCTCAAGTGGGCGGTCATAGGGGCGGCCGAGTGGACATCCGGCGCGCGTCACAGCAGGTATTCTGGTTGTTTTGCCTGATACGAACAAGAGAACGTGATATTTGAATGAGCACGATTTTGGACATGTGAATCAGTTATGTATCCGAATGTGATTATGAATTTTTGAATGGGTTGAGTGTGACTCAACCAATTAATTGAACATATTTATCTGTATATATATATATATATGTATATGCATATCATATTGTGCATGTATTTATATACCATCAGTTATGGATATAAGTACTGGATCTAAGACGTGCATGACTGTGACCATGATCTTTTGAATGTCATGATTATACTTTATTATGTCATGCTTATGAGGAATATGAATTAATAGGTACACGAATGCAAACTTGAATTGCTGAATGCTATGGTTAATAAGCATGTACATGAACGTGATTTTGCACTTATTGACTGTTATGGTAGAGTAAGTGAATCAGATACATATGAATGTGCTCTTGACCATAGAAGGTTATAAATATTGTGTTATGTTACGTGTTCTCTCTCTCTAGTTGTTCCTATTGTCATGATTTTAGCGTGTGGTCATATGTTTACATTTCAAGGCATGATGATTAATAACTATGTATGTGAAATCCCCGACATATGATGCCCGTGGTTTCAGTAAGTGAAAGTTAATTTGTATGTGTGATTGCATGATATACTTGTATCTTGTATATTACTCTGCCTGCTTTCATTCGATCGACACGAGTCATGAATATGGTTATGATTTTCTGAATGCCTGGCCTTTGTATACAAGGATGTATATCTATCTGTTAGGACTATGTCCTTTTGCCATTTGAATACGTTAGTGTTTGTCGCCCTCCTGTGGGTTCTGCTAATATATGATATGGCATGACGAATGTATGTTTAGATAGCTAGTGTTTTTAGCATGATAGTTGAGTACGTTGTGATATGGAAATTGTGTTACATGTGAATGGGTTTTTCCGTTAATGCATGGGTACTTTGGCATGATAATTATATGTGTAATATCTCTTGTGATTGTGCGGTAAGGTACTGATACTTGATACCTCGGTAAGTATATGGATGTGAATTTCCGTATGAATGCCTTACTATGCAAGTCTGGCTATTTATGTGTTATGAATATCCGCATTTGCCATTTGCATGAGTTTTGCCTTGACGACCATTGTGAATGGCCATCCATATTGCTTGTGTGTTTTCCCCACTAAGCGTTATCGCTTAGCACGGGCTCTTTTCCCGTGCAGGTAGCAGGTTTGATTCGGTTCGAGTCGCGCGTCTGCAAGGTCGGCCACGTAGGAGTTAGAAGTCTTGTATCTTTGCTCAACCTCTGTATTTTGGCTTTTGTTTTCTCTAGTCTTAGATAAATGTAATGATATGTAAGATCCTGAATGTAATATTTGGTCTATGTAATGGTTGTTATAATTCTGTAATAAGTTAATTCCTCCGTCTTATGTTTCGTCGTATGCTTCCGCTGATTGCATGATTGAATGTGTGTATGCATGTGTATATACTTTGCTTAGCGCCGGCGTGTGTGTGAGTTAATGCCGTCCAGTTTTGCTTCTCAAGGTAAGTTTTTAATTTCCCCGTGTGTTTGCATGAATGAATGCTTCCGCTTAGTGTATACGTGCATGTATGTGTGGGAGCGTAGGTAGCACACCCGCGTCCTTCCAACGGGGACGTAGGGGATGTTACAGCATGACTCGTGCAGAGATGCACGAATCGTACAATGCCTTCACGGGCGATCGGGACAAAAGGGAGCACGACACGTGAATCTAGAGCATGACACGGACGAAGACTCACGACTTGATTAGAAAACCAAAAGCATGACTCAGACTCAATGCACAATCCGATCGGACAAAACACAATATGAACAAAACAAAGGTAAAATCCGATCGGTCAAAATACGATACGAACAAAACAAAGGCAAAATCCGATCGGGCAACACAATTCGGACAGAAGAAACATAGGCAAGACTCAAATGAAAAAAAAATAGAGACGAACAAAGGAATATCAACAGGCTAACAAATATGATAATATGCCATCAAAATATGCATAATAGAATGACAAACATGGCGATCAACCATGACCAATATTTAAAACTCATATCTGATAACAAACAACAACAAACATACAATATATATGTTAATAAAATCAAACAACAAATATATGCAGTATGTACATCATAGGAAACTCAGTAAAGAAAAATAAGGAATGAAAAGAAGAAGAATGAAAGAAGAGGAGGTTTATCCCAGTATTTACCCTCAAATATGATCTCTGATTTGCAGATGAAGAAGTTCTGGTTTTCCTCCTTGCTTTTCTTGAAAAGGATAAAAACAGAGACTGATAAAAACTTTAAAATGAAGGTTACGTTAAAGAAAAAAACCAAAGACGATTGAGTCTAAAATGACAGGAATTAATTTCCTGGATTCAAGAAACAATCTCAAAATGCTTTGAGAATAAAAATAGTTTTCTTGCTCTCAAAGCTTTATTTTCTCTCTGTTTTCTTTTCGAGATCTTTTCGGCCTCCTCTCAAAATAATTTTCTTCCTCAGTTTCTTCAACTTTTTCTTTTATACTCCCTCTGAAGGTTTGGGTTTCTTTTTTCCACCAAATCATCCATAAACCTCCATTTTTCAACCAAATCCCCCGAAATAACAATAGAAGGGGTGCTGGAGGCAATGGGGCACGTGAGGCAGGTGAGATGTGTCTCACGCTACCTCTCACAAATGTGAGGCTGCATCTCACATTAGTGAGATGGGCCTCACCACACAGGCCCCCAAAAACTCTCTCTTCCTCCTCTTTTTTTTTAAATTAAAAATAAAAAATGCATTTTTCGAGGAAATCATCACTTCTAAATGTCTTTTGCCTGTGAACAGGTTTCATTTTCATCATTGGATAACTTCGATCTGGGTTATCTCAGGACCCGATGTCTACAGTTGCCCTGAGTTTTGGGGAGCATTGTAACACCCCCACCGTCGTCCCCGTTGGAAGGACGCCGGCGGGCGTGCTACCCGACGCTCACTCACACACATGCACACATACACTAAGCGGAAGCATACATTCATACAACATACATATGAAAATACAACGAAAATTAAAACTTTAAAGAAACAATAGCTGAACATACAATAACTCACATACATATATATAATCATTCAGCGGAAGCATAAGGCAAAAGATAAAACGAAGGAATAACTTAATACATATATATACAATAACGTTTACATAACCCAAAATAATATACAAAACCTTACAGATACATAAGACTACAGGAATAACAAAAATCCAAAATACAGAAGCTGATCACAAAACAAAACTTCAGACTTCTACGTGGCCGACCTTACAGATGCGTGACTCGAACAGAACCAAACCTGCCACCTGCACGGGAAGGAATCCGTGCTAAGCGATAAACGCTTAGTGGGGAGAACACACAAGAAACACGGACGGCCATTCACAATGGTTGCCAAGGCATAACACACTCATAATGGCTAATACGAACATTCATAACACATATATAATCAGACTTGCATAGCAAGGGCATTCATTCGAGAACTCACATCTATATCCATATACTTATGTTAAAATAAGCCAAAGCAAAAGCAATACCATACATAGTACAGATATCATCATGCAGAACTGCATACAATCTCACATGCATATACTTACTGGTTCGCCGAGGCATCAGATAGCAACACTTCACCATGCATAATCTCTTAAAAATTACACATGCAAATATCATACCAAGGTACCCTTACTTTATCGGAACCCGTTCACATGCAACACAAATACCAAGTAATATTACACCCAACCATCATGCACTATAAAGAGGTAGTAAAACATACTTTTTATCATGTCACAAGACGCATACACTAAATAAAACCCAGTGTATAGCATCAAACCACCACACTTCCACTACGCAACTCTAACCCATACAATATCATGCCATGAATTGTAACCACACAACAACGTACCAAAAACACTGTGATAACTGAGTTCAAAGGAACATATAGCATATCATTACATCATGGCACATGCACTTACCGGGCGTCGATCCATATGCATTGCATCACAATATGACAAATACTTGCTCACACATTTAACCATAGTATTCAATGATGCAAGCCAGCGTACTTATACATACTAGTTCGCATGCTTACACTCCCAACTGATCAATTAAATCCATTCACAATACAATATAAGTGGGAAAGCATATACAAATACATACTTAAGTCACATTCAGACCACTCAGACTTTCATGATCACATTCAGAAAGATAGCTGATTCACATTACTGAGATCTTACCCAAACGGTTATCATATTCTCATATTCATATCAAACAAAGCGAACAGAATACCTGCTGACTTAAAATAGTGGATAATAGCTGATTCACATTACTGAGATCTTACCCAAACGGTTATCATATTCTCATATTCATATCAAACAAAGCGAACAGAATACCTGCTGACTCAAAATAGTGGATAATGAGTATACTATCACCACCTTACGGGTGCGAATCGAACTATCACCACCTTACGGGTGCGAATCGAATACTATCATATAATTTTATTCAAAACATTTTCTGAAGGGGATCTTAAACAAGATCCAAACACATTAAAAAGGATCGCGAGGATCCGAGCACATAAAGGGTTCGCAAGGAACCAAACGGGGGACCTGATCAGGGTCCAAACATTCAAAGGGCTGCAGCTAAGAGACTCTATTAGGCATGCCTAACTATCCACTAGACTGACTCTGGCAGGTCATGCATAATACAATCATGCCTCACATCATGGCTCATAAATTATCATATCACATTCACATAATTAATAACATTGTCCATGCATAATACATCTAATTATATTAATGTACTTCATAAAATAGTCCAAGTATAAACCTAAAGGTATCACAAGTTCGAAATTCAAACATTGAAATCACAAGAGAAAACTCAATTTTGGAAACCAGGGAGTGTCGCGATCGCGACGGATGTCGCGCTCGCGACAGAGGCGACTTGCCCCAGGTCGCGATCACGGCAACCTTCGCGATCTCTCGAGGGAACTATACACATCTCACTGTCGCGCTCGCGACAGTGAGCTGCTAGCCCGATCTGTCGCGCTCGCGACAGAGGATCGCCCAAATCAGATCGGCAGCCAAGCGCTCTGTCGCGCTCACGACATACATCGCGCTCGCGATAGAGGCTTTGCTGCACAGCTCGGCAATGAGCTCGGACGCGTCCGAGGGCTGCTTTCACCGGGCTCTATTGCGACCTCGCGACAATGTCGCGCTCGCGACAGAGTCATGAATTCCAACCCTTACACAAGAAATCTTTAGAAAAACCCAACTTCACAAACCACACATCAAAACATCCACTTACCTCATCTCCAGTAAGCCACACATCATTGACAACATAAAACACAACATCTATACCAAGAATTCCAAATAATCATGCTACTAACAATATCCATTTACACAATCTATAATAAAAGCACTGTTTGGCATTCATCTCAATCGCACCCATGTTAATATGCGTTCATATATATGGTACACCATGCTTAGGTTACTCATGAGATCAACACATATTAATACTCATCCATATGCCATCCTTCACAAAGTTATATCTATTGTTATTAACTAGTTAGATCACCAATCTTAATCATACTCATAAGTTTTTCCCAAAAATAACTACTTATATAGCCATTTAATTACCCTAAACATGCATAATAAGCTGAGGGGGAGGGTAGGGGATGGAATCGGGCCAACCAAGGGCTCAACAATGAAGAAATAAAGGCTAATACAAGTTTTTCTGTCTCAAGGTCGCGACCCTGTCGCGCTCGCGACAGAGGCTCATCTCAGAACCCATAAAAGACTGCTTACGCCCCCGAACTTGTGTTGCCTAAACCAACCTCTAAACCTCATTTTTAGCCAAAACTTCCTTCTTAACAAATGTTTCCTAGGATGCTAAGGTTCAAATGAAATAAATTTCAGGTCAAAATGACATCTATGACTCTAGATATGATCTCCACAACCCATACTGGTCAAACAACCCGACACAAAAAGAGACACTACAGCTTTATCCAAATTTCAGGGTCTTAGAGAAAGCATTTTCCCAAGGCTATTTCTAATACTTTTAAAGAAATGGAAGTCATGGTTCTAATGGCTTAAGAATCACACGTTTTGGAGGTCTAAAACTCTACTTATCGCAAAAATAATACACAGAGGTCAAATAAAAACGGAACAGAATTGCCAAAACTCATGTATTTCAAAGCCAACCCTCATATACATTTATCTCAATCACTAACATGGATTACTAACATATTTACCCAAATTAATTCATGCATAAACTCATATCAAAGCACTCAAATTTCCAGAAAGCAAGGAACAATACAAACTCATGATCCAAGGAGGATTAAGCAATGACAACTCAAAGTTCAAATGTAGAAATCACAGCTCCCAAACCTCTTGTAGACCAAAACCCAGCTAATCTTCACTCTTGAACCTTCTCCTTGCCTTTGTTCTTCTTCTTGCCACTCAATTCTTGCACAAATCTAACCAAAAACACACTCAATCAAACCCATAAATTCTTCCAAAATAGAACATAAATACAAAGAAAAAGAGAAGATGAAGAAGTCCAAGACAAACCCAAGCACTTACCTTTACAAATCCCAACTCTAACTCGAAAATCCAACCACAAATCTTGAAGAAATGACACAAGGAAAGGAGTTAGGAGCAGAAATTGAAGAAAGGAAAGAGAGGAGAGAACGGGAAAGTGAAGGGAGAGGGGGACCCAAAATCTGCCCTCCTATACCTCTCTCTTCCTTTTTCCATAAATGCTCACCTACCCCAAGCCAAGTGTCACTCTCCAATTGGTCCTAACAACCACCCACTTGACTTATTCCTTCAATGCACCATACACAACACACACACAATCATCTCTTACATAAATATCTCCATGGCACCATACTCCACTCACACCATAACATTTCTTAAAAACCCACTTACATCCTACTTCCATACACTACAAGCACACCATAAAATTCCTCCACTAAACTTATTTTACTAATTCCTTTGCAATATAGTCCTCATTATCCAAACTTCCTGAAGCACAAATTACCGAAATACCCTTCAATTCCCGATTTCACATGCAAAATCTGACTAGAGCCATCTTGGGTTGTTACAAGCGTATGCCTGGGTACCTCGGTGAGCCAAAACTCAAAGAAAGAAAGAAGAAGCGTACCTGAGGCAGCTGTCTTCCTGGTCACGAGAATGAAATCATCTCTTTAAGTCATCGTATAGACTGCGAAGCAATTTTCATCCCTCTGAGTGATGCATCGAGTCTTCTCCAGACTTACAAAATGCGAGAATTGCTCTTCTAAGCTGCACCGAGTCTGCTCCAGACTTACAAAGTGTGGGGGTTTCATCTTCTGATGGTGATGCGTCGAGTCTGCTCCAGACTTACAAAATGCAAGAATTGCTCTTCTGAGCTACACCGAGTTTGCTCCAGACTTACAAAGTGCGAGGTTTCCATCTTCAGATGGTGATGGGCCGAGTCTGCTCCAAACTTACAAAATGCAAGAATTGCTCTTCTGAGCTGCACCGAGTCTGCTCCAGACTTACAAAGTGCAGGGGTTCCACCTTCAGATGGTGATGCACCGAGAATTGCTCTTCTGAGCTATGAAGTGGTAGTGCCGTGGTCGTGCTAACCTTCCATAGAATGGTAGTGCCGCCATCGTGCTAACCCTTCTGAGATTTGAAGTGGTGCCTTCTGTGAGCCCTTTGATCGATTGCCTCCTGAGAGGTCTTTAGTTGATTGTTGGATTGATGTTTTAAATGATGTCATCACTCGCCTTTTATCGATTTCCACATCGAATCTCTCTCACTGCAAAACTGGAAAACCAAATATGCAGGAAAAATAATGAGCATGCACGTGAAATGCATGGGTCATGCAACAATGCAGGATAAGAATTTATCTAAGTGGACTTAGAGATGATAGCCGGTATGGCTGTAATTTGCAATAGGATTGATGCCTTTTGAAGCTGCTTTTGAATTTTATGCCTTTGGGATTGCAAGGTTCTCATCTGATACCTGTAGTCATTTTTTAAAGGTAGTGCGTCCCTTGTTGATTTTCACACTAGCTTTTCTTAGCGGGAAATGCGTCCTTTGAGGATTTTCACATAACTATGTGCCTTATTTTTGCCTGGAATGGACCCAACCCAATCCAACGGCTTTTGTTCATTTATTCATCATTTTTTCTCTTTTTTTTATGAGAGATTAAAGTCATTGACAGACCTTCTTATTGACGGGCCGAGGTATCAGCTTTATGACCTATTGGGTACACTTTGACTATGCGACCCAAGACCTCTCATACCCTCCTCCGGAAACCATTCTGTCACTTTTACCGGTGCGTATGAGAGATGGGTACTTAGTCCTATCACTGATAATAGGACTTGTCGACCTTAGCATCTGGCCGGCAAGAGCAGCGGTAGGAATTAGTACAAATTTGCATGCATTTTGAGCAATATGATTCTTTTTAAAATAAAACTAGAAAATAATGTAAATGAATAAATTCAGTTTCATTTCATTTCACAAAATTGTGTACATCTTAGTATGATTTCAGTATACATAATCATCATTTAACATTAATTCAAAACGCAAAGCTACATTCATTCGTGAAATCAATCCTGATAGCATCAAACTTCTGTTACCAATCAGCCCTCTCTAGTTTTCTTGATTGGACATTTTCTCTCAAGCCTCTAATTTTTGCCCAGGATGCCTTTTTTCTGTTTTCACCCTGACGAGGCGCCCAATTTTAGCAAGGCCGCCTTTTTCAATTTTCGACCCGGGGGGCTTTTATTCTCTTCTTTTGACTTTTATCGTCTTTAGTCGTGGAACTTCTTGAGTCTATCGATGTTGATCGGATCCTTGAACTCGTTGCCATCGCCATCTGATAGAATCACTGCTCCTTTTGATAATAACTTCTTGAGGATGAAAGGACCTTCCCATGTTAGTCTGAATTTCCCCCTGATATCGGGCATACCCGATCTCATTTGTTTGAATACCAAGTCCCCTTCCTTCAACAGGTGTTTCTTGACCTTCTTTCCGAATGACCTGGCAAGCCTTTTCTGATAAATCTAATTATGATAGTAGGCTCTCATCCTGCTCTCATCTAGCATGTTCAAGTGCTGCAGCCGCTGCTATACCCATTCAGCTTCCAAAATCTGAGCTTCCATAATTACCCTCAATGAATTGAGTTTAATCTCGACTGGCAGTACGGCCTCTGTCCCATATACCAAGGAATACGGTGTGGCCTCCGTAGAAGTTCTGACAGACGTTCTGTAACCCTAGAGCGCGAAAGGCAACCTAGAGCGCGAAAGGCAACTTTTTCGCCCAATCTTTATAATTCTGAACCATCTTGGCTAGGATTCTCTTGACATTCTTGTTGGCAGCTTCTACTACTCCATTAGCCTGTGGACAATAAGGAGAAGATTTATGATGCTTAATGCCATACTTCTGAAATAACCTCTTCATCTCAGCCATGAACTGGACCCCATTGTCAGATACCACATGATGTGGGAGGCCGTATCTGCATATCAGGTTCTTCTCAATGAATTTAGCCATATCCCGTGCATCAACCTTTTTGAAAGACTCAGCCTCTACCCATTTTGTGAAGTAGTCGATGGAAACTATGATGAATCTATGTCCATTAGAGGCCGTGGGATGTATTTCTCCAATAATGTCAATCCCCCAAGCTGCGAACGGCCAAGGCGATGTCAAACTGTGTAACTCTGAAATCGGCAAGTGCCTTAAATTTGCATACTGCTGACACAACTGGCATTGCTTTACGTATTTCGAGCAGTCCGTATCCATGGTGAGCCAGTAGAATCCTTATCTCATGATCTTCTTGGCCAGCATCAAACCATTCATGCTCCGTACACACTAGCGTGAGTTTCCTCCATTACCTTTTCGGCTTCTTTCTCATCTAGACATCTCAATTGGGTACCATCGGCTTGCCGTTTATACAACACCCCGTTTGTGCAGATAAACTGAGCAGATAACTTGTGAATCGGCCTCTGGTCTTTCTCGATAGCCTCTTCTGGGAACGTCACGTTTTCTAGATAATTTCTGATATCATGATACCATGGCTTCCCATCTGTTATTTCCATTTCCATGACTAGTTTAGACTCAAAGCTAGGCCTCTCAGAACTAGAAATCAGCACAGGCTTCATAACCACCCCCTCTGGATTATCCCATATCGACACCAAAGTTGCAAGCGCATCCGCTAGCTGGTTCTCATCTCTAGGAACAAAGCGAAAGGTGCACACCTCAAACTGATTGCTCAACTCTTTTAAGTATTTCACATACAGGATCAGCCGCTCTTCTTTAATAGCCCACTCGCCTCTAATCTGATTGATCACCAGTGATGGATCTCCAAATACCTCCACATTCTTTGCCCCCAAAGCTATCAATGCTTCTAACCCGAAAGTGCATGCTTCATATTCAACTTCATTCTTGGTGGCTTTATATCTTAGCTTCTTAGCTAAAGGGAGTTTTTCATCATCCGGGGTTATCAAAATAATCCCTACTCCTACCTCCTTACTGTTTATAGCTTTATCAAAGTGCAACTGCCAACCTTGAACCATGATAGCTGCCACATCCTCGTCCGAGAAATTGAATTCATACGAATCTCCTTGGATTGGGTGCTCTGCCAAAAACTCCGCCACTGCACGCCCCTTAATGGTTTTTTGGGTGATATATTCAACATCGAATTCTTGTAACAGCAATAGCCATCTCCCCATTTTTCTAAGCAAAGATGGAGCTTCCTGTAGGTATCTAAGAGGATTTTATTTCGCCACTGCCTGTACCCTGTAGGAGTGAAAATAGTGCCTCAACTTCTTAGAGGCCCAAATTACTGCTAGACAAATCTTTTCTACTTCTGTGTACTTGACCTCGTAGGAAAGGAACTTCTTACTGAGGTAATACACCACGAACTCCACTCCAAACTCATCTTCCTGAGCCATCATGGGGCCTACAGAGCTATCCTCTATGGCCAAATATAGAATATGTGGTTTAACCGGCTGCGGTGGTCTCAGAACCGTTGGATTCGGCAAATACTCCTGATGGTGTTGAAAGCTTTTTGACAGTCTTCATTCCACACTACAGGTTGGTTCTTTCTAAGTAGCTTGAAGATTCGCTCACAAATTGAAGTAAGCTTGGCGATAAACCTGCTGATATACTGCAATTTACCCAAAAAGCTTCTGACATACTTTTCCTTCTGAGGTACTGGCATTTCTCGAATGGCCTTGACTTTGTCTGGATCAATCTCAATCCCCCTCTGGCTAACTGTGATGTGCGCCGAACCTAGCAAAGGCCCACTTTGAACCCGCTTTTAAGACTCGAGGGATTGGTTCGCGTCTTTCTCATCTTGGGCATCATGAGTCATTTTGGATGCCTCCTTCCCAATAAAACATTGGAAAGGATCATCTAGCCTCACGACGCCTTTAGGCACCTTTGAGGTATTTTGGAGTCACCACCCAATTTACAGGAAATTGGGAAAGGTCTCTAACCTCAGGGTCTTAAACCAGAGAAGGTGTTCAGAACTTCACTTTTATTAATGCCTTAAGTTAAGTTTATAAATAGGTTTTTAAGAAATTAAAATTCTATCTCTCATCTCACATCATTACACATTGAATTTAAAGCACATTGCAAGCATATTGGAGAGCATTAAAAAGACTGTAAAGAAAGCATTAAAATAAAGCGATGAAAGAAAGCAGTAAACACGCCAAGCACACAATTATAAGAGAAATTAGGGCGGAATACAACTCCAAATAAAAGAAACTTAAAAATATAAATTGGGATGGAATACAATTCGAAATGAAAACTAAATAATATTGCCCCAAAATTAATTACAAGGGCCCAAATGAATAAGTAAATAAACACTTCAATTAAAGGAATGAGATATATCATACATAAATCGGGTCATTTATTGGATTTTAGGAACATTGGTTCCTGTAGACACCAGGTTCTGAGGAGGCCTAGATCAGAGTTACCCAATGATGATAAGATGCCTACTCACAGGCAAAAAAAAAAGGTTGAAAGTGGTGATTTCCTTGTCAAATTTGCAATTTGGAGTGAAAAAATAAAAAATAATAAAAAATATTTTAAAAATTAGATTTGAAAAATGGGGCTTAGAAATTATTGTATTTTTAGTTAAATTTAAAAATTAAAAAAAAATCTGCGAGAGTCGGTTGTGCGCGGCGCACCTCGCGACCGACGCCCGTCGGGCGCGCCGATGGGCATCGATCGCCCCTGTTCCGCCGCAGATTGCCCAAATTCGCTGAAATTGCCTTTTTTTCACCAAAAATTGATTTTTTCCGGATTTTTTTCACCCAATTTTGATTTCCTATCCCATTTTTTAGGGTTTTTAGTGATTTTTTCTATTTTCAAAATTCAAATTAAATAATATCTGATTTAATTGATTTTTTCTCCTTAATTAGTTAGGTTTTCATCTTTTCTTCATATAAAAAGAAAATGATGAAACTAATGAAAGGGGGGATTTTCTTAGGGTATTTTTTAGGTTTTCTCTTCTTCTTCCTCTAAAATTCTCTCAAAATTTTCAGACTTTCCCCACCAAAAAAGAACAAAAAAATTAAGTTCATCTTTTTCATCTTTTTTCCAATAGAATTTCTTCAAAACATATATTTAGAAGGAGTTTTGTTGGTCGATTTAATTTGGGGACAAATACAACAATTATTTGCTCTCAAAATTATTTTTTAACTTTTTATTTGTGTTCAATTAAACTTTTTTTTTCCATTGATTTTTCTTTTACATCTCTTTTTGATGAAAAGTTAATTTTGAGACAAACAAAATAATTGCTTGTTATCAAAATCTAATTTTTTTCAATTTGATTTTCTAAAAACAAGATTTTTTTTTCATATGTTTTGTTTCTTGAGACAAACAAAATAATTGTTTGTTCTTGGGATCATTTTTATTTTATATCAATAAAAATCATTCTTTAGGCAAAGAAATTAATTCTTTGTTCTTAAAAAATTTTTGATCAATTTATTTTTCCGGAATAAAATTCCAACATTTTCATCATATTTCACTCTAAATCTTGCAAATCGCAAACAAGGAAAATCAATCATCATTATTTTACTTTCATCGAATCCAAGACTCTGAGGGTAAACATTCTAGGTTTGACGTTTTTTGTTTATTTCATTTTTGTTCATATTTAATTTATTCATGTATATTTTTAATATTTTCATTCATTCATTCATTTATTTATTTAGTTAATATTTGTTTTATTTAATATGTTCATATAGTATTTTATTCTTGTTCACGTGAATATTGATTTCTTTTAATACCTAACATGTAATTAATTTATTTTGCTTTGATTTCTCATTATTTTTAACATATAATTAATAAATTCATTTTAATTGATATTTTTACTATGTAAATGTTTTATATTAATTGTGATTATATTGATTAACCATGTCATTCATTTAATTGCTATCATTATTTTGTTATTCATTTTTTATCATTCTTTTATCATTGTCATTGCTGTTTATTCATTCATTTATTTATTTTCACTATTCATCATTATTATTATCATGTTTATATTTTTACATATTAACTCATTAACATGTTTTATTTATTCCAATTAAATCATTTAATTCTTTTAACATTTAATGTATATTTTCATTTATTTTGATTTGTTAACATTTTAATTCAATTATCATTCTTTCACATCACCTTATTTTATTTTAATTTGTCATTCATTTATTATTATTTAATTGATTTAATCACTAACATTATTTCATCTGTGTTTTGTTTGTTTATGTCAAAACTTATTTTCCGCTTGGGCATTTTTGCGAGCACACGAGGGGATCCAGAGGGCTCGTTTGGGTTAAATGTTTAATTGCTTTATTTATAATATTTTATTTATTTGCCTTATTTATTTTGCCATGTAATTTCCTATAAAATTGTTTATTTTAGGCACGCTAGAAAGAAAATTGCTAAACATTTTTTTAATATTAATTAACTTGGAACCTTTCCTAATAAAAATGGGACCAATGTCTCTATTTTCTCCATCCAAAACAAGATTGTCACATCAAAATTATTTTATAATAAATATGCATGCGAGGACCAATGTCTTCATCATTAATGAATATCCCGATTTATGTATGATTTGTATTTTATTTACAATGGGGGTTGTATTCCACTCCTAGTATTGTTGTAATATATTTGCATATACTTTACTTTACGCTTTTATTTATCGCTTTCCCTTGAATGGATGACATGCGCCTTAATTAAACTGCATTAAAATAAATGAGAAATAGGATGAAACTCTAAATTCAAAACTCAATCACAAACTTAACCAAGGTATGAATAAATGAGAAGCCTCGAACCCACTGTCATCTTAGGCTCAACGAGGTTAGAGGGCCATCTCAATGTTCCATTGGGATAGGGCCTCCAAAATATCTCTTGTTGCCCACCAAAAGGCCCAATTTGAATAATCCTAGGCTTCACGGGCTTAGAGGATCATTCCAATGTTCTATTGGGATCAGGTCTCCAAGATCCCTCTGGCTTGCCCAAAATGGATATATTTGAGCCGTCTTAAGCTCACTGAGGCTAGACGACCTTTCCCAATATTCTATTGGGTGGCGACTATAAGAAACCTCCTTGTTACCCAACATAGACGCACTTGTAATTTGTTGCAAGTTTTAATGAACCCATCCCTATCGCCTTGAAGGCGGGCGGTTCGGGGAGCCCCGGGGTTCGGTGCGCGTCATAGTGGCCACTCCACTGGGGACAATACTCGAGACTTCTCTTCGAAAGTGCCTTGATTAAAATTTACAATTGAGTTTTAATTTAAAAATTTCATCCTTTTTCGAAACTTCATTGCATCTCATTAGAGCCTTAGATCTATGCTAGTTTGGTCCCACTTTCAACCCTGGTGCATTCCCGAAGCACGACCCTATGTTCACTCAATGTAGAAAAGTGTTAAGGATAATCACCAGCCCAAGCCTCGTACCATTATGGTATATTAAATGGAGACCCTATCGGTCGTTACGCTTGTGATGAGCTAGACCCGTTGGCAGGGACCATGCTTGGGTAGCCCTAAAGTAATATTACCCTGGCCAAAGCTCATGTAATAGCAATAGATTCTTCCCCTAGGTGGTATGAACCATAATACCTTGCTTGCTATATGGATCATTTTGTATTGGATAAACCCAAATAATTTGATTGGTCACCTAATCAAAGACTTTCATGCCCCGATAGGCCCATGTCAACTTATTCGGACTGCCTAAATACACAATGATCACAACTCATGCACCTGTGCACTATTTAAGAGAGGCTATGCTGCCAGTTTTCTACCGTGTACCATACGCATCCATCGGCTTCCCTGTTAATCCATGGATCAAGCCCACCTAGGACAGATATCGCACGACCTCGTGTGTGGGGGCAATAAGGTTGGAAGGACCTATGTGCTTGCATGTGATTTGTAGATGATGCATCACATATTCATGTCATTCATACATAAATAAAATGTTTATTTCCTCCCTATGTATACATCCTATTCTTTGCATATAATTATTACATGTACATATCATCCTGTGTATAGTTTTTCAAATGTTTGACACGTATCATTGTAATCTCTTTTAGTCATTGTATACCATTTGTTGCACAGCACGACCATGCATTGCATATTATTCATGCATCATTCTAACTCCTTGCTTTTCAGTTATTGTAGACCATTTGCTTGGGTGGTTTAGGGATTTGGATAGAGCGATTAGAGTTTGGGTTGGCTGACAAAGATTTAGCATCCTTGCCAGAGCATCTAAAGGTAGTAGAAATGGCTGGCCCTTCGCAACAGACCGAAGAGACTCGTGCCTTGATTGCCCAGGAGATGGATAAAAGGTTTGAAGAGCTTGAAAAAAGGCAATTGGCTGTGATCAAAGAAAGAATGGATGCCATGGCACTTGTTCTGCAAGCTCAACTTCTGGCGATTACTACACTTAACTAGGTTGAGCCGGCCATTATCAAGAAGGCCTATACCGAGAAGGTTGCAGCATCTCCTTTTACTTGCAAACCTAGAGCCAAAGGGCTATTTATTTTGCTAGTTGAATAAGGAAAAGGCAAGATGCCTACTTTAGAATACGACTGTATTCCTAAAGAAGAAGACATTTCAGCAGTGATGCAAGTTCCAAATAGTATATCATCAAGGGCAGGATATGATTTAAGGTCGGGCTCAGGTTCGCACTTAGGTGAAATATTGGAGGGGTCTTTGATGCAGTTACAAGAACAAGTAAGAAGGCCAGAAGGAATAGAGCCTTCATAGTCAATAGACATCCCTAGGTCCTCAGGCTCGAAAAAAGAGACAGCTGATCTTGGAAAAGAAATTATGAAGTCCAAGCTTACAACTACCCGAGTGCCTCCCAATAAAACTGTTACTGGCCCTTCAAGTCTAAGAGTGGGTTGTTATGATAATAGCAGTAGTGCCCAAAGGACAGGAAAAGCGCCAACCACAGAAGTAAATTGAAGGCATTTTTCTAATTTAGGCAGATCCTTATCCTGGGTCCTCAAAAGACTGATGAAGGAGGGGATATTACAGCCATTGTCGGCTAGGCCCGCTAGAAGCTAGGGGCAGCCCGATCACAAAGGGGATCAGTATTGCGCCTTCCATCAGCACACCGGGCATACCACAGCCGATTACAAGACCTTGAGACATGCTATTCAAGATTTGATTGACTCCCAGCAGATCTCCAACCCAGAAAAGCAAGACAGAAAGAATAAGATGGACTAAGTGTCTAAGTGGAAAGGCAGGACGGTTCTTAGGGATGATAATGGACCATCGACTGCAACATCTGTGTTGGCAAGAACGAAAGTTAATTAGCTATTTAGAATGTTCTTTTTATTTTCTGAATTGTTTAATAATGACATTTTAGTTTCATTAATAAGATGAACGTTTTTGCTTACTTATGTTATGTCTCTTATGATTTCACTATGCATAATCATGAGCATGACTCATTCATATTTGACATTGATTTAATTGATGCTACTCCATTTAATCTCAGAAGCTTTGGAAAGTCCAAAGAAAATCTTGATAGCATCTAATATAAAATCTGAGAGAATTAAAACAAAATGTGAAAAAGTCTTTGCCTGGACATATGAAGATACGCTAAGAGTTGATCGTGGAATCACTAGGCACATCGTTCAAATAAACCACAATCATGAACCAGTCATGCAGAAGTTCAAAAGATTGAAGCCGGGAGGGGCAGAAAAGATCAAAAGGAGGAATCAACAAGCAGAAGCGAAGCCAAAATTTCTAATCGAAGTTCAATGCCAGACTTAGTTGGTCGATATTGTCCCAAATTGAGAAGAGGAGGAGTGCATATATGTGTAAACTATTAGGATTTGAACAAAGCTTATCCTTGAAAAAAAAAAGAGAACAGGAAAAAGTACAAAAGAACAAAGAATGAAAAAAGAGAAAGAAGAATAAAATACAAAAGGAAAAAAGAGAAAAGGAAAAGAATCAATATGTAGATTGGAAAACCATCATGGGGGGCAAGCTTTGTTCAAATCCCGCGGATCTACACATGCCCGTACTTTGCCATTTTTCTTGACTTCCGAAAAGGACCATAGAATTATATCAACTTGCAATGGATATAGGTTACTCGAGCTTGGAAATAGACATCATAGGGGAGGTGCGCCCTATAGCCCGAATGGACAGGGTCATGTCAAGATGGTCTCCCGCACCACGCATGGTTCAAGGACGGAAGGACGATTTATGGCTAAGGCTAGGAAGTTGCTCCAGACGTATGGCATTAAAGACCACAAGTCCTCTCTGTATTGCCCTCAAACTAATGGGGTAGTAGAGGTTGTTAACAAGAAGATCTTGATCAAGATGGTTCAAAACTATAAGGACTGGGTAGAGAAATGGCCTTTCGCACTTTGAAGCTAGAGAACCGTCATCGGAACGTCTACAAGAGTCACTTTTTATTCCTCAATACAGGGGGCAGAAGCAGTATAGCCAGTTGAAGTAGAGCTCAAATCTTTAAGGATGGTCATAGAAGCCCAGATTTCGGAAGCCGACAGGGCACAGCAACGGCAGCAGCAGTTGAATAAGTCAGACAAGGATAGGTCATGGGATTATCATCACGGTCAGATCTATCAGAAGACATTCTTCTTGATCATTTGGAAAGACGGCCACAAAGCATCCGATGAAAGAGGGAGATCCAATTGTCGAGCAAATGAGACCGGGTGTTCCGGGCATATGGGATAGGTTTAGGCTAATGTGAGAGATCCCCTTATTCTTCAAAGATTGTTATCCAAGAGAGCAGCAGCAGACGGCAATGAAGATGACTTCAAAGAACCAATCAACATTGACAGACTTAAGAAGTCCATGGCTAAAGACTAAAAATCAAAAGAAGAGAATAAAAGCCCCGCGGGTCGAAAACCAAAAAAAGGCAGCCTTGCTAAAAATGGGTGCCTCGTCAGGGTGAAAATCGAAAAAAGGCACCCTGGGCAAAAATTAGAGGCTTGAGAGAAAATGTCCAATCAAGAAAACCCGAGAGGGCTGATTGGAGATAGGAGTTTGATGCTTACAAGATCTACTCTGAGATTAGATGTAGTTATGCATTTTGAATTGATGTTAGATAAACGATCATGTATAGAGAAATCATATTGAAATGTACACAACCTTTACAATTACATGTGTTCATTATTTTCTAGTTCATTTATAAAAAGAGAAATGTTGTTCATTGCTGAATGCATGAAATATAAATAACTACGCTCTGCTACTACTCTCACCGTCCAGATGTCTAAGTTGATGAGTTCTGTTATCAACTATGAAATTAAGCACCTACCTCTTGAATGCATTAGTGGGAGTGAAAGAACAACCCCCGACAGATGGCGTAATAGTCTTCGCCAACAACTCGCCTAGAGGCTATGATGTTTAGAGGTAAGAGCCGATGATAGAAAGTTAGGGGATGCCTCACTATATTGTGAATCCCTCTGAACTATCGAGCACAATGGGTAGGTAAGGTAAAAAGTAGCCCCATGAAGCCTTAAGGAACCCGATCCTCATATGCTACTTCACCCAATCTAGCAACACATTCATCAAGGGAGGCCATAGAATGCAATCGATGCCTAAGGAGAAAATGCCTCAGTGAATAACTGCTGATTACTCTAGGAGGGGGCTTTAATAGTAGCTTCAACTTTTCTTGCAGCCATACCGGAAAGGCAAGAGAGTCTCAAAAAAAAAGTCCGTTAGAGATAAAAACCGTGACTGGCGCTCTAAGCAAAAGTTAGGCCAAAGGGTAGGGTGAAAACCTGGGAACAGACATTCTGTCCTTCAAAAAAATGAATGAATAAAAGCTGCTTGAGTGGGTTGGGTCCATTCCAGGAAAAAATTAGGCACAGGGTCTTGTGAAAATCCCAAAAGGGACGCATTTCCCGCTAAGAAAAGCTAGTGTGAAAATCCACAAGGGATGCACTACCTTTAAAATAATGACTTTTGAAGCCTGGAGCGATAAGGCGGCATTACTTTGAATAACTTCCCTTTAGGCAGATAGTGCAGAATGCAGAACTTGATTCAGAGTCCTGGGGGGCAAAATGCTCATTGATCAGGGGGCAAAGATGCGCACGAGTCAGTTCTCCTTGAAAAGATTATGGGTCAGAGTCCGTAAAGCCAAGACAATGCTTTTCTACATCCTTGGGAGCATCAGACAATGTGAGCAGCCGAGCAGTACCCTCAATGAATCCCTTAACCATCTGGGATATGGTCTATTCATTTTTGCATATCACATGCATGTCACGTGCATTCAGCCTTTTACACGTATGGATATGCACACACAATTCTTGTACATTAATCCTTCGCATGTGTTTTCTGTATATAGTTTTGTATGTCTATTTCACACACATAATTCCATGCACACACACAATCTTTTGTATATATTGTTGTGCACATGACTCAGAGGGAAAGGATCAAATAGACCTCATGAGCAAGGGTGATCCAAGAGATGGGTTCAGCTCAACATGATCGGCCACTGTATCCGGCATAAAATCAAGTGAATATGTATAGAGGTGGAATGCCTAAAAGAACAAGACTGCCCAGGCACAACATGCTAAGGGCAATCCGGAATCACACAAATCTACAAAAAAAAAGATCCCTTGAGAAACCGGTCTAGCCACACACGCTTTAGGCAATCAGACGCAAAAATGGGCCGAGGTACAGTTTCAGCCCTACATCGGCACTCATCCACACCGAACAATCAGATCAAGATGAAATCCTCACGAGAATGGAACCTCGCGGACCTGCTCCCAAGAAGACATTTAAAAGAGTAAGCCTATTCATGCACACCATGCCGGGGGCAATCAGGTAAGTTTCTCTATCATAAGATGTACGCTCACACACATCACACAATAAGTGTACAAAATCCAACTCAAATGTACAAAATCTCAAATAAATGAACAAAACAACAATAACAAAACAAAACAAAACAATGAAACAAAAAGAAGAAGATATTTTCAAGGCCTTGAAAATCCAATGTACTATAAAAATTCAAATACATCCAAAATGTAAGAATCCCAAAAACTTACAAGAAAGAAAAAAACAAACAAACAAACAAAAACAAAAATAAAAACAAAAACAAAAAAAATCATTTTAAAGGTCGCGAAAGACAGGGAAATCTATCCGCTTGCGGGCAAACAACCAAAACCTCAAATCCAATTTCCTCTCTGGAGGCTCAAATGTAATTTTCCTCTGAGGAGGCTCAAATCCAATTTCCTCTCTGGAGGCTCAAATATAATTTTTCTCTGAGAAGGCTCAAATCTATTTTCCTCTCTGGAGGCTCAAAATCAAAGTCTCTCAGTGAGCATTAAAGTCTCTCAGCGAGCATTAAAGTCTCTCAGTGAGCATCAAAGTCTCTCAGTGAGCCGTCAAAGTCTCTCAGTGAGCATAGATTTTCAGAATCTCCTTGGGAGCACAGAGCCCTCTTAAGAGACACACAGGTCTTCCCAATAAGGAGACCCCGATGGAGATGATAGAGGAATCGATATCTAGGGAACAACTAACCGTCCTTCAAGGGGCACACATCTGACAACGCCCCCAATAGGCATGTACTGCCACAGGTATGCATTTCTTTTATATACCCTGCACATTTGTTTTGTCCTTATTGTAGGAGAAAAGGTTCATGATAAGCGCCAGCAAAGAAAACGGTGAACGAGCCACCATGCCAACCTAAGGATAGTCGATAGTCAGATATAATACTAGCCGGATGGGGGTTAGTAGATCAGACATTGTACTAGCTGGATAGGGGCTAGCAGATCAGAATATTGTACTAGCCGGATGGGGGTTAGCGGATCAGACATCGTACTAGCCAGATGGGGGCTAGTGGATCAGAATATTGTACTAGCCGGATGGGGGTTAGCGATCTGATATTATACTGACCGGATAGGCGTTAGCAGATCAGATATTATACTGACCGGATGCGGGTTAGCAGATCAGATATTCTACTGACCGGATGGTGGTTAGCAGATCAGATATTATACTGACCGGATGGTGGTTAGTAGATCAAATATTGTACTGACCGAATGGTGTTTAGCAGATATTACACTGACCGGATAATGGTTAGCAGATAAGATGTTACACGGATCGGTTGAATGTTACTAAGGTTATGCTGTGCAAGCCCAGAAGCGGCTAGCAAGACAGAATGTTCAACCACATGCAGTAGAATAGATCGCAAACGAGTGCCGTTAGAGAACACTGCATCTCACAGATACTGCACGAGCCGAGATGAGGCCAGCAGAGCACATGCGGCAGAACAGATCGCAACGGGATTGTAGTTAGAGAACACTACATCTCACAGATACTGCGCGAGCCGAGACGAGGCCAGCAGAATACCAGGGATAGAACAGTTGCAAACAGAGGTTGTAGTTAGAGTACTGCATCTCACAGACTCCATGCAGGCCGGGACGATGCTAGCGGGACACCAACGATAGAACAGATCGTAAACAAAGGTTGTAGTTAGAGTACTGCATCTCACAGACTCCATGCAGGATGGGACGAGGCTAGCGGGACACTAGTGATAGAACAGATCGCACACGGAGGTTGTAGTCAGAGAGTACTACATCTCACAGGCACCGTGCAGGCCGAGAAGAGACTAGCGGGACATCAGCGATAGAAGAGATCGCAACAGAGGTTAGAGTTAGAGACACTACACCTCACATCGAGCAGGCCGAGACGAGGCCAGCGGGACAGACTAGCCACCGTGCAGGCCGAGACGAGGCCAGCAGGACCGACCAGACTCCGTACAGGTCGAGACGAGGCTAGTGGATCACTAGCGGTAGAACAGATTGCAAACAGAGGATGGAGTTAGAGACACTGCACCTCACACCGCGCAGGTCGAGACGAGGCCAGCGGGACAGACTAGCCACCATGCAGACCGAGATGAGGTTTGCGGGGCACCAGCGATAGAACAAATCACAACAGAGGATGGAGTTAGAGACACTACACCTCACACCGTGCAGGCTGAGACAAGGCCAGCGGGATAGATCAGCTACCGTCCAGACCGAGACGAGGTTAGCGGGGCACCAGCGATAGAGCAGATTGCGAGGGGATTGTGGTTAGAGAATACCGCATCTCACAGATGCCATGCAAGCCAACCAGAGGCGAGCGGGACAATGCGATGGGACAGATTGCAAATGAGCCACAGTTGGATAGCACTACAGCTCAACAGCAACAAGTCGCAACATTCCACACGGCAAAAGGTAAGGGATGCCTCAGGTACTCGTCTCTTTCCTTTCTTCTCTAAATTTTGGCTCATCTAGGCACTAGTGCACTAGTTTCCCCAAAATTGGGGGCAACTGTAGACACCAGGTCCTGAGGCGGCCAAGATCAGAGTTACCCAATAATGATAAGATGCCTACTCACAGGCAAAAAAAAAAGGGTTGAAAGTGATGATTTCCTTGTCAAATTTGCATTTTGGAGTGAAAAAAAATAATAAAAAATATTTTAAAAATTAGATTTGAAAAATGGGGCTTAGAAATTATTGTATTTTTAGTTAAATTTAAAAATTAAAAAAAATATTCCACGAGTGTCGGTCGCGCGGCAGCACCCCGTGTGCCCAGCGCGGGCATCGGCCGCACAGACGGGCATCGATCACCCCTGTTCCGCCGCAGATTGCCCAAATCACCGACATTGCCTTTTTTCACCAAAAATTGATTTTTTCCGGATTTTTCCACCCAAATTTGATTTCCTATCCCATTTTTTAGGGTTTTTAGTGATTTTTTCCATTTTTAAAATTCAAATTAAATAATATCTGATTTAATTGATTTTTTCTCCTTAATTAGTTAGATTTTCAACTTTTCTTCATATAAAAAGAAAATGATGAAACTAATGAAAGGGGGGATTTTTCTTGGGGTTTTTTTTAAGTTTTCTCTTCTGCTTCCTCTAAAATTCTCTCAAAATTTTCAGACTTTTCCCACCAAAAAAGAATAAAAAAAATTCAGTTCATCTTTTTCATCTTTTTTCCAATAGAATTTCTTCTAAACATATATTTAGAAGGAGTTTTGTTGGTCGATTTAATTTGGAGACAAATACAACAATTATTTGCTCTCAAAATTCTTTTTAACTTTTTATTTGTGTTCAATTAAACTTTTTTTTTTTCCATTGATTTTTCTTTTGAATCTCTTTTTAATGAAAAGTTAATTTTGAGACAAACAAAATAATTGTTTGTTATCAAAATCTAATTTTTTTCATTTGATTTTCTAAAAATAAGATTTTTTTTCATATATTTTGTTTCTTGAGACAAACAAAATAATTGTTTGTTCTTGGGATCATTTTTATTTTCTATCAATAGAAATCATTCTTTAGGCAAAGAAATTAATTCTTTGTTCTTAAAGGATTTTTTATCAATTTATTTTTTCAGAATAAAATTCCAACATTTTCATCATATTTCACTTAAAATCTTGCAAATCGCAAACAAGGAAAATCACTCCGAGACTCTGAGGGTAAACATTCTAGGTTTGACGTTTTTAGTTTATTTCATTTTTGTTCATAATTAATTTATTCATGTATATTTTTATTATTTTCATTCATTCATTCATTCATTCATTCATTCATTTATTTATTTAGTTAATATTTGTTTTATTTAATATGTTCATATAGTATTTTATTCTTGTTCACGTGTATATTGATTTCTTTTAATTCCTAACATGTAATTGATTTATTTTGCTTTGATTTCTCATTATTTTTAACATATAATTAATAAATTCATTTTAATTGATATTTTTACTATTTAAATGTTTTATATTAATTGTGATTATATTGATTAACCATGTCATTCATTTAATTGCTATCATTATTTTGTTATTCATTTTTTATCATTCTTTTATCATTGTCATTGTTGTTTATTCATTCATTTATTTATTTTCACTATTCATCATTATTATTATTATCATGTTCATATTTTTACATATTAACTCATTAACATGTTTTATTTATTCCAGTTAAATCATTTAATTCTTTTATCATTTAATGTATATTTTCATTTATTTTGATTTGTTAACATTTTAATTCAATTATCATTCTTTCACATCACCTTATTTTATTTTAATTTGTCATTCATTTATTATTATTTAATTGATTTAATCACTAACATTATTTCATCTGTGTTTTGTTTGTTTATGTCAAAACTTATTTTTCGCTTGGGCAATTTTGCGAGCACACGAAGGGATCCAGAGGGCTCGTTTGGGTTAAATGTTTAATTGCTTTATTTGTAATATTTTATTTATTTGCCTTATTTATTTTGCCATGTAATTTCCTATAAAATTATTTATTTTAGGCACGCTAGAAAAAAAAACGCTAAACATTTTTTTTATTATTAATTAACTTGGAACCTTTCCTAATAAAAATGGGACCAATGTCTCTATTTTCTCCATCCAAAACAAGATTGTCACATCAAAATTATTTTATAATAAATATGCATGCGAGGACCAATGTCTTCATCGTTAATGAATATCCCGATTTATGTATGATTTGTATTTTATTTACAATGGGGGTTGTATTCCGCCCCTAGTATTGTTGTAATATATTTGCATATACTTTACTTTACGCTTTTATTTATCGCTTTCCCTTAAATGGATAACATGCGCCTTAATTAAACTGCATTAAAATGAATGAGAAATAGGATGAAACTCTAAATTCAAAACTCAATCACAAACTTAACCAAGGTATGAATAAATGAGAAGTCCCGAACCCACTGTGGTCTTAGGCTCAACGAGGTTAGAGGACCATCTCAATATTCCATTGGGATAGGGCCTCCAAAATATCTCTTGTTGCCCACCAAAAGGCCCAATTCGAATAATCCTAGGCTCCATGGGGTTAGAGGATCATTCCAATGTTCTATTGGGATGAGGTCTCCAAGATCCCTCTGGCTTGCCCAAAATGGATATATATGCACCGTCTTAGGCTCACTGAGGCTAGACGACCTTTTCCAATGTTCTATTGGGTGGCGACTCCAAGAAACCTCCTTGTTGCCCAATATAGACGCACTTATAATTCATTACAAGTTTTTATGAACCTCATCTTGAAGGCGGCCGATTCGGGGCGCCCCGAAGGCGGGCGATTCGGGGCGCCCCGGGGTTTGGCGTGCGTCACAGTTCCTTTTTGTTAACTTAAAATTAGAGAACTATTTTTGGATATTATTTGAGAAAACAGGGATGAGTGATCCCATTTTATGAAAATTAGTTCTCCATTTTGAAAGTGAGAATTTATTAGTTTAAAATAGGACATTGGTCCATTTTATTAAGAAAAATTCCAAGTTATTAATTATTGTGAAAGGCATGATTTTCTATAATACAGAGAATTTAAAAATACATTTTACATACAACATGAAATAATATAATAAATAAAATATAACAAAAAATGCAAACCCTAAATTCGAAGGTCTTTGATCACCCGATCCTCCATCTCATGCACAAATGTAACTCGCATAAATAAATAAATTTTGAGGCCACAAAACAAAAAATAAAATAAAATGTTAGTAAAGTAATTAAGTAGATAATATATAAGAAATGGTCAAATAAAGATTAATAAATAAATAAAAAAAATAAGTCAATAAAAATAATCAAACAGTGACAAATGATTCGATGATAACATTAATAATTATTAATAAAGATAAATTGAATAAAAGCTTTAAATTAATAAAATGAATTAAGACAGAAATTAACAATGAAAAATACAGCAAATTATATTACATCACATGCATTTTTGGCAACTTCCTACGTTCGGGCACTTGAAAAAATGTACATATAATGCGCTATGAAGAGGTAGCACGGTGGTCCTACTAGCCGGTTAGCGGGCGGGGTTGAGGGGCAGCGCCCCACGAAACTTTTTCAATTTTGTCAAATACTTATTAATAATTTTCTACCCAAAAACCCTACTCTGTGTACGTTCGGGTAAAACAGGAAAGAAGACGCTCGGGTAAGGAAGAGCTGAAGGAAAGGCTGGAAAAGGGGGTGTGGACAAACGTGCACGACTCCTGCAAGTGACGCACGAGTCATGACTCGTGCAAGTGATGCACGAGTCGTGCAGGTCCTTCACGACTCGTGCAAGTGACACATGAGTCGTGAAGTCTTCCGACCAGGGGGCAAGACTCGTGCAAAAATGCACGATCCGATCGGGGAAAAAGGACTCGAACACAGAGTATAATCTGATCGGGAAAAATGGCTTGGGCAAAACAAGGACACAATCCGATCGGCCAATCACGATTTGAACAAAAGCAAAGGCAAATCCGATCGAGCAAGACAGAAAGAAGGAGGCACGACTCTCGGATGATGAACACGACAGGGATAGAAAATCACAACTCGTGCAAAAAGATAAAGACTCAGACAAACAAAAAATAGAGACGAACAGAGCAACGTTAACAGACTAACAATTATGATAACATGCCATCAAAACATACATAATAGAATGGTAAATATGCCGATAAGTCGTAATAAAATTTGAGATTCATGTCTGATAACAAACAACAACAAACATGTTAATAAGATCAAACAAGAGATAAACACAGTATATACAATGAAAAGAAATAACTGGTAAAGCAAAACGAGAAAGAGAAAGAAAAGGGAAAAGAAAGAATGAAAAGAAAGGAGGCGATGGTTATCCCAATATTTACCCTCAGGTATGATCTTAGATCTGCAAATGAATAAGTTCTGGCTTCCTTGTTGATTTGTTAGAAAAGAAAGTAAAAAAATAGAGACTAAGAAAACTTTCGAATGGAAGTTACGTTGAAGAAAATGAGAGACGATTGAATCTCAAACCTCAGGAATTAATTTTCGGGATTCAAGAACAATCTCATAATGCTTTTTGAGAAACAAAAATCGTTTTGTCTTGCTCTCAAAAACTTTTCTCTCTTCCTAGTTCTTTCGGCCTTTGTTCAAAATAACCTCCCCCTAAGGATGAAGGCAAATCTGCCTTTTGTTCTCTGCCTTATCCCAACATGAGAAGAAATAAAATAAATCATTTCATTCCGTTAACCAAAAATATCATTAAAATGTGAAACAAATATAACAGACTGAAAAAAATTGACCAAAAATCGCAGGTGAAAATGATAGCACTAGGGAGCAGAAGAATGTGTGCGTGAGGCAGGAACCTCACCTGTGAGAAGCGCTTCACTAACGTGAGGCTGCATCACACGTTAGTGAGATGGGCCTCACTAACATGAGGCTGCATCACACATTAGTGAGATGGGCCTCACTAACATGAGGCTGCATCTCACGTTAGTGAGATGGGCCTCACTACACAGGCCCCAAAATCTTTTTCTTTTTTATATTTTTTTTTAATTTTAATTTTAACTTTAAAAATGAAAAGTATTTTATTTTATTTTTTTGAGGAAATCATCACTTCCATTTGTCTTTTGCCTGTAAACAGTCATTATTCTCATCATTGGGTAACTTCGGTCCGGGCTGCCTCAGCACCCAGTGTCTACAGTTGCCCCCAGTTTTGGGGAACGTAGTGCCTGGATGCCTAGGTGAGCCAAAACTCAAAGAAGGGATGAAGAGACGCGTCCCTGAGGCAGCTGTCTTCTTGCACTAGGTGATGCTATTGTTGTGGTGGTAGTCGCCATGTTGTCAGCGTGTTATCCTTTATTGAAGTGGTAGTGCCGTGGTCGTGCTAACCTTCCATAGGATGGTAGTGCCGCCATCGTGCTAACCTTTCTGAAGTGGTAGTGCCATGGTCATGCAAACCCTCTGGGGAGTGATAGTGTCGCTATCATACAAACCCTTCTGAGATTTGAAGCAGTAGTGTCGTGATCGTGCAAACCCTCCGTGGAGTGATAGTGCCATCATCGTGCAAACCCTTCTGAGATTTGAAGCGGTATTATCGTGATCGTGAAAACCCTCTGTGGAGTGGTAGTGTCGTCATCATGCAAACCCTTCTGAATTGGTAGTGCTGTGGTCGTGCTAACCCTCCAGAGAATGGTAGTGCCGCCATCGTGCAAACCTTTTCAAAGTTTGAAACAGTAGTCTCGTGATCTTGCAAACCCTCTGTGAAGTGGTAGTGCCGTTATCATGCGTGCCGCCATCGTGCAACCCTTTTCGAAGTTTGAAGCAGTAGTGCCGTGATCGTGCAAACCCTCTGTGGAGTGATAGTGTCGTCATCGTGCAAACCCTTTTGAAGATTTGAAGTGGTGCCCCCTGAGAGGTCTTTGGTTAAGTTGCCCCCTGAGAGGTCTTTGGTTCGTTGCCCCCTGAGAGGTCTTCAGATGGTTGCCCCCTAAGAGGTCTTCGATTCATCATTGTATTGGTATTTGGACTGATGTTGTCACCCGCCTTTCGTCGGTGTCCGCATCGAATCTTTCTTACTGCAAAACTAGAAAACCAAATATGCAAGAAAAATAGTGAGCATGCAAGTGAAATGCATGAGTCATGCAGGAATGTAGGATAAGAATTCATATGAGTGGATTTGGAGGCGACAGCCGATTTGGTCGCAATTTGCAGTAGGATCGGTGCCCTTTGGAATTGCTTTTGAATTTCATGCCTTTAGGGATTATGAGGTTCTTCTCTGATACCTGTAGTCATTCTTTCAAGGTAGTGCATCCCTTGTGGATTTTCACACTAGCTTTTCTTAGCAGAAAATACGTCCTTTTCGAATTTTCACATAACCCTGTGCCTTATTTTTTGCCTGGAATGGACCCAACCCAATCCAGCAGCTTTTATTCATTTCATTTTTTGTAGGACAGACTATCTGTTTTCGGGTTTTCACCCTATCTCTTTGCCTAACTTTTGCTTAGAGCACCCATTACGGTTTTCGTCTCTAACGGCTTTTTTTTTTTTGCAAAGGGATTGAAGCTGTTACCAAAGATCTCCCCGGGTATGATCGGCATGTGCTTATGTTTTAGATCATGGTTATATAAGCTTGAATTCGCTTCTCAGTTGATGGCAGGATGAGTCGACTGAAGTGCTTGAGTGGGCAGAGCACCGGAGGGTAGATAGTACCAATGCGTTGATTCTACGCCGGAGCCAGACAACTTTGAGTATGCAAGATGAACTGCTCTGGTCACATCAGTATATCATTAGATAAATGCATATATTTCAACTTGATTTCATAACACTTGATCACTATTTGGCATTAACTCGAAAAATATGAGACCTCATCTAATCTCGGAATAGATCCTGAAAGTATCAAACTCCTGTTATCAATCAGCCCTCTCGGGTTTTCATGATTGAATATTTTCTCTCCTTTTTATTATTATTTTTTATTATTTTTTTAGCCTTTTCCATGAACCCTCCTTCAGTCCGTTGGTGTTGATTGAATTTGCTTTCATCTTCGTTAGCCGGGCAGGCTGCTCCTTCTGATGGTGTTCCTTCTTTGGCCCCAAAGTCCTTTCCTTAGCCCTTGTGCAAACTGGCTGAGATGATGAGTTCCTTATTTATGGCTTGAATATGAAATCCCACACCTTACTTTTGTCGGCTTTGGTGGTTCAATTTCTGAAGTGACTTTCAATGTTTGAGATTGGGGGACAAGTTAGGCTCAGATGGTCTGGGGCAAAATTGTGGTTTTTTTTTTTTTTTTGCTTTTTCGTTTTTTTTTTTTTTTTTTTTTGCGTGTATGTTTTTTTTTATTGAAAGGTAAAGAGCTGTCCTTCTAAGTTAGGCTATGGATGGTTAAAGGTCAATCTTAATTGGTCTTGGGGTGCACATTTCAAATGGTTGGGAGGAAAGGGGTCATACAGTTTGGTTCTAATGAGTTATATGTTTCTCGTGAAGGTCCTGAGTTTTATTTGGCCAACTTCTGATGTAGCTCTCTGAGTTTGATTTATTTGGCAGCACTATATGCAACCCAGATGTTATGGGTGCAAAAGAATGGCTTTCAAAATTCTATTTCTCGTCATGTTGGCATGTGGAAGTAGCATGGTCACAAGAATATCCTTGTCAATTTTCAGCATGTCATCCCAGGTTTAGTCAAATGCTCTCTCTTTTTCCCTTTTTTTTAAACATTATCTCTCAAAATTATCCTCTCTTCAGGAGTTATATCAGGTGCTATCAAGATTTTGTTTGGATTCCCCAAAGTTTCGAGATTAAATGAAGTTATATCAATTGGGTTAATGGCAAAAATGAATGGATGCATCGTGATCATAGGAAATGAAATCATTAGAAACACCATACAAATAAGCAAAATTGTTTATCATATTAAAAATAACCAAACTGTTATAAGGAGTTCTTGAAATTAAAAGAAATAAAGCATCTAAAAACATAGTCTTCACTCTCCACTCTCCTGACGAGTGATAGCGACGTATTCATCTCCATGTAGCTCTTGCTAAATATGCCACTCAGGTAGGCTAGACCCAATCATATATCCGGTGGAGGGACTGCATTATAGTCTGTCTTCTTCTTCTTCTCTCTCTTCTCAGGATCCATGATCTGTTTGGTGTCAATGAGATATTGGATCTTTTTCCTCAAAGTTTGGCAGTAATCCGTCGAGTGCCCAGTGTACTGATGGTAGGCGCAATACTGATCATCTATGTGCCCTGGCTGTCCCTGATTCATGGCTGGCCTGGGCGTCAAAGGTCGTAGCTTACCCTCCTTCATTAATCTCTCTAATACCAAGGATAGAGAGCGGCCTAAGTTAGAGTAGTACCTTTGACCCTGTCTGACCTTTATAGTTATAACTTTGGCCGTCATGCCATTTCTGTTACTGCTTCCAGCCCCACCCGATCTGTACCCTGACTGGTTCCTAAAGTTCTTCCCAGTAAAGTTATTTTGACTTGCTTTCTTCGCTAGGTAAGCCCCCTCAGTCTCTACAGCAATGTCTTTAAGTGACTCTCAATCTCTGAGCCCCTTAAAGCTGAGCAAGTCCCTCAGGTAAGGGCAGGAGTACCTGATAAATAGTCTGATCAAGTCAGCAGTATCTCCATGACCCTATTCCTCCACCTGGTGAGGTATTCATGGAATGGCTCGTCACTCCTTTGCTGTAAAAGTTTAAGGTCCTTTAGGGTGACCTCCATTCTAGTGCTGCAGTTGTACTGTTTCGTGAATTCATCAATCAAAAGGTCCCAGTCCTCTTTGGATCTCCTATCTAGCCCATGATATCAGTCTACCGTCGTACCCACTACACTGAGGCAGAAATATTCCACCTTTTGCCTCTTGGTCAGCCCTGTGCCCTTCATCACTAGGGTGTATTGCTTAATGTGTGCAGACGAGTCCGATGTCCCATCAAGCTTCGGCAGCTCAGGCATCTTAAACCTCTGGGGTAGCAGCTCTTTATCCCCTAAATCTCTATCCTCGGGGTTGATCCCCTTTCCAGCTGATAACATACGGGTGATAGCCTTAATCTACTATCTCATATCTCTCATAGCCTCATCTTCTATCCTGGGTGCTCTAGCCCTCATGACTTGATGGGTCTCTATCTCCTCAACTTCCTCTTCCATCACGAAATCCTCATCAGGGTTTGGGACCCTTGCCCTTCTTGGCTCAGTGGGCATAGCAGCAGCTTTAGGCTCATTGATAGGTTGGTGAGCAGCATTACCTATAATTGGGGCCTCTTCACCGACAGGCAGCTCAACTTGCCCCCAAGGAGGGATTACTGGTGGTTGTTGGGCGACAGGTGCTTGTGGAGCCACAGGTACTTGTGGGGTAGGAGTATGAGCAATCCTTTCGGCCATGGTACCCATCATTTCTAACATCCTCCGCTTAAAATCCTCTAGTATCCTAGCGAGGTCTTGAGTGGTTAGAGCTCCGATCTCTTCTGCCATCGAAGATGATTCACTAGTTGTTGAGAGTGACTCAGAATCCCAAACAGGCACTAATTCTAGCAATCCAAAGGGCGAGTCTGTCCTCACTAGTCGACCGTCAGAACCCCAGTCCACTTGGATAAATCTATGGTGGCTAAAAGATTCAGATTGTTAGAATAATGCATGGATGACAGGTACAATGCATGATCGTGAGTTGTGCAATATTTTGCAACCACATACGAGCAAGTAGATCTTTCCAACCTTGTTACTCCCACACACGAGGTCAAATAGTCTCTTTCTAGGTGGGCTTAACCCATGGTTCAACGGGGAACCCAATGGGCACGTATGGTGCATGGTGAAAAACCAGCAGCATAATACTTTTGATTTAAAGCACATGCGCATGGGTTTTGGCCATTATATATCTGGACCTTTCAAACAGACTAAAATGAGCCCACCAGGGCATGAAAGCCTTTGATGAGTGCCCAATTAATACATTTGAATTGGTTTGATATATAAGGGCCCACGTAATGAGCATCGTATTAAGGAGCACATTACCTAGTGGAAGTTTCTATTGCCATTACATGAGTTTTGGTCAAAGGTGGTGTTACTTTAGGTCTACCCAAGCATGGTCCCTACCAACGGGTCTAACTCATCACGAGCATAGCGACCGATTGGGTCTCCATTTGATATACCTTGATGGCACGAGGCTTGGGCTAGTGATTATCCTTGGCACTTCCCTATATTGAGTAAATGTAGAGTCATGTTTTAGGAACACAACGGGGTAAAATAGGGACCAACTAGCATAATTCTCAGGCTCTACTGAATGTAATGCAATTTCGAAAAGAAATGGAATTTTTGATTCTTAACAACTCAATTATAATTTTAACTTAAGTCACTTTCGAAGTGAAGTTTCGATGGTCCCCAGTGGAGTCGCCACTGTGACACATGCCGAACCTAGCAAAAGCCCTCTTTAAACCCGCTTTTAGGGCTCAAGGGATTGGTTCGCATCTTTTGGATCTTGGGCATCATGAGTCATTTTGGATGCCTCCTTCCCAATAGAACATTGGAAAGGATCATCTAGCCTCATAACGCTTTTAGGCACCTTTAAGGTATTTTGGAGTCACCACCCAATTTACAGGAAATTGGAAAAGGTCTCTAACCTCAGGGTCTTAAACCAGAGAAGGTGTTTGGAACTTCACTTTTATTAATGCCTTAAGTTAAGTTTATAAATGAGTTTTTAAGAAATTAAAATTCTATCTCTCATCTCACATGATTACACATTGAATTTAAAGCGCATTGCAAGTATATTGGAGAGCATTAAAAAGACTGTAAAGAAAGCATTAAAATAAAGTGATGAAAGAAAGCAGTAAACACGCCAAGCACACAATTACAAGAGAAATTGGGGCGGAATACAACCCCAAATAAAAGAAACCTCAAAATGTAAATTGGGACGGAATACAATCCCAAATGAAAACTAAATAATATTGCCCCAAAATTAATTACAAGGACCCAAATGAATAAGTAAATAAACACTTCACAAAAAGGAATGAGATATATCATATATAAATCGGGTTATTTATTGGATTTTAGGAACATTGGTTCCTTTTGTTAACTTAAAATTAGACAACTATTTTTGGACATTGTTTGAGAAAACAGGGATGAGTGATCCCGTTTTATGAAAATTAGTTCTCCATTTTGAAAGTGAGATTTTATTGGTTTAAAATAGGACATTGGTCCATTTTATTAAGAAAAATTCCAAGTTATTGATTATTGTAAAAGGCATGATTTTCTATAATACAGAGAATTTAAAAATACATTTTACATACAACATGAAATAATATAATAAATAAAATATAACAAAAAATTCAAACCCTAAATTCGAAGGTCTTTGATCACCCGATCCTCCATCTCGTGCACAAATGTAACTCGCATAAATAAATAAATTTTGAGGCAACAAAAAAAAATAAAACGTTAATAAAGTAATTAAGTAGATAATATATAAGAAATGGTCAAATAAAGATTAATAAATAAACAAAACAAATAAGTCAATAAAAATAATCAAACAATAAAAAATAATTCGATGATAACATTAATAATTATTAATAAAGATAAATTGAATAAAAGCTAAAAATTAATAAAATGAATTAAGACAGAAATTAACAATGAAAATTAGAGCAAATTATATTACATCACATGCATTTTTGGCAACTTCCTATGTTCGGGCACTTGGAAAAATGTACATATAATGCGCTATGAAAAGGTAGCACGGCGGTCTCGCTAGCCGATTAGCGGGCGGGGTTAAGGGGCAGCGCCCCTCGAAACATTTTCAATTTTGTCAAATACTTATTAATAATTTTCTACTCAAAAACCCTACTCTGTGTACGTTCAGGTAAAACAGGAGAGAAGACGCTCGGGTAAGGAAGAGCTGAAGGATAGGCTGGAAAAGGGGGTGTGGACAAACGTGTATGACTCGTGCACACTTTCACGACTCGTGCAAGTGTCGCATGAGTCATGCAGGTCCTTCACGACTTGTACAAGTGATGCACGAGTCGTGAAGTCTTCCAACCAGGGGGCAAGAATCGTGCAAAAATGCACGACCCGATCGGGGAAAAAGGACTCGAACACAGAGTATAATCTGATCGGGAAACACGGCTTGGACAAAACAAGGACACAATCTGATCAGCCAATCACGATTCGAACAAAAGCAAAGGTAAATCTGATTGGGCGAGACAGAAAGAAGGAGGCACGACTCTCAGACGATGAACACGACAAGGATAGAAAATCACGACTCGTGTAAAAAGATAAAGACTCAGACAAACAAGAAATAGAGATGAACAGAGCAACGTTAACAAACTAACAAATATGATAACATGCCATCAAAACATACATAATAGAATGATAAACATGCCGATAAGTCATAATAAATATTTGAGATTCATGTCTGATAACAAACAACAACAAACAGGTTAATAAGATCAAACAAGAGATAAACACAGTATATACAATGAAAAGAAATAACTGGTCAAGCAAAATGAGAAAGAGAAAGAAAAGGGAAAAGAAAGAATGAAAAGAAAGAAGGCGATGGTTATCCCAATATTTACCCTCAGATATGATCTTAGATCTACAAATGAAGAAGTTCTGGCTTCCTTGTTGATTTGTTTGAAAAGAAAGTAAAAAAACGCAGACTAAGAAAACTTTCGAATGGAAGTTACGTTGAAGAAAATGAGAGACGATTGAATCTCAAACCTCAGGAATTAATTTTCGGGATTCAAGAACAATCTCATAATGCTTTTTGAGAAACAAAAATCGTTTTGTCTTGCTCTCAAAAGCTTTTCTCTCTTCCTGGTTCTTTCGGCCTTTGTTCAAAATAACCTCCCCCTGAGGATGAAGGCAAATCTGCCTTTTGTTCTCTGCCTTGTCCCAACATGGGAAGAAACAAAATAAATCCTTTCATTCCGTTAACCAAAAATATCATTAAAACGTAAAACAAATATAACAGACTGAAAAAAAAATTGACCAAAAATCGCAGGTGAAAACGACAGCACAGGGGAGCAGAAGAATGTGTGCGTGAGGCAGGAACCTCACCTGTGAGAAGCGCCTCACTAGCGTGAGGCTACATCACACGTTAGTGAGATGGGCCTCACTAACATGAGGCTGCATCTCACGTTAGTGAGATGGGCCTCACTACACAGGCCCCAAAATCTTTTTCTTTTTTTTTTATTTTTTTTAATTTTAATTTTAACTTTAAAAATGAAAAGTATTTTATTTTATTTTTTCGAGGAAATCATCACTTCCATTTGTCTTTTGCCTGTGAACATGCATTATTCTCATCATTGGGTAACTTCAGTCTGGGCTGCCTTAGGACCCGATGTCTACACTTACCATATGTCCTAACAGCTTCCCTGAGGTGACACTGAAGATGCATTTCTTGGGATTTAGCTGCAAGTTATACTTACCAATCCTCTGGAAGAACTTTTCTAGAGCCTCGAAGTGACCTTCTCTAGTGGATGACTTGATCATCATATCATCGACGTATACCTCTACCTCCTTATGGATCAAGTCATCTAGAATCCTTGTTGCCATTCTCTGACAAGTTGCACCTGCGTTCGTCAAACCAAATGGAATCACTCTATAAGCAAAAGTTCCCCATTCTGTGATGAAAGCTATCTTAATTCGATCGGCTATCTTGTTGAGGATCTTATTATAACCTACATAACCATCCACAAAGTTGTACATCATGCACGCGGCTGCACTGTCTACCAGTACATCTATGTGAGGCAGTGAAAAGTCATCTTTTGGACAAGCCTTATTCAGATCTCGATAGTCTACACATACGTGTACTTTACCGTCCTTGTTGGCTACCGGGACAACATTGGCCAACCAGGTTGGGTACTGCACTTCAATTAAAAATTTGGCCTTGATCTGTTTATGAATCTCCTCTTTGACCTTATCCGCCCATTCTGGCCTGAGCCTCCTAAGTTTCTGCTTGTCAGGTTTATGATCTGGGTATGTTGGGATGGCATGTTCTGTGATTTCCCGATATACCCCTGGCATGTCCTCTTAGGTTCAGGCAAAGACTTTTTCATGTTTTCTTAAGACTAAATCAAATTTTTTTCGCTCTTCAGGAGTTATGTTAGATGCTATCAAGATTTCTTTCGGGTTTTTTGAGGTTCCAATATTGAATGGAGTTGCATCAGTTGAATCGATGTCAAATATTTATGCATTATGATCATAATTATACATATTGAAATCATTAGAAACATCACACAAGTAAGCGAAATTGTTCATTTCATTAATAGAATTGTAAACGTCATTAACATCATTAAAGAGTTCAGGAATAAAAAGAAAATCCACACTATTTTCTTCCCCCTCTCCCGCCAGCGCAACTGTTGAAGCTGACGGTCTTGAATCAATCTGGCACTTTGGAGGCTCTGCAGCGACCACCTATATGGCTTCTTCCACCTTTGCCTTCCCCTTTATCTGGGCAGTCACCAGGTTCTCAGTGATAATCTCTTCGGGTGCTTCTCGGTCCCAAATAGTCCCCTTGGTTATGATTTCTTCATCCCAAAAGCCCTCTACTGGTTTGATCAATCCAATGTCCCAATCGAAGATGTCGTTGAAAACTTCAAATCCCGGCACGATCTTCCCATTAGCCCACTGAGGCTCTGCTTCCCCCATGTAGACACACACTACAGTTGCTGGTACAAATCTTTCGCTGATATGGGGAATTCCCTCGACCAACTTTTTACCCTTCTTTGCTGCACCTTCATACCCAAGGCCCCCCTCTTATCCTTCAAACCTTTGCTGGTAATGGCTACTGGTGACCCTGTGAATTCTTGCCTAGACCCACACCAGGGAGGAACGACATCCTTTTCATCATAATCAGCACGTGAGGGCTTCCTTCCATAAGATCCTCCCCATCTATCACAGCAATGTGAAATCCACTGAAAGCTTGTCTCGCAATCTCCAATATTGAGACCTGATTCTCCCTTGCAGCCCTTATAGTCATGACCTACCCCTCATGAGGAATCTTAATCATCTAGTGCAAACTAGAGGGGATCCCTCCCAACTTATGGAACCAAGGCCTTCCTAAGAGGGCTGAGAAATCGGCGAAAATGGGCAGAACTACAAATTTCACTTCAGTTTCCACTAGCCCTGTTTTGACTACTGTCTTAAATGTCCCGAAAGCCTACCTGTAACACCCCAAAACCACCCCAGTAGTTTGAGCCTGTCTGTGTCGGAATGTGTGTATTTTATGTGTTGCATGTGTGTGTGTTAAATTGGTTTATTTATTAATTTATGAATAAGTTAGTGTACATATGAGTGTATAGTAGTAAATGTATGAATAGGAGTTAGCTTAGTGTGTATAGGCAAGTATGGGGGTAGGATGTGTAGATGGCATGTGTCTTATGGAGATGTTGACAAGTGGCAAAGGAGATAAGTGAGCATTTATGGGTTAGGTGAGGAGAGAGAAATCAGCCTTTCCCTTTCAATTTCCCGTTCTCCTTCTCTTCCTCACGCCATTCTCCTTTTCTTCTTTCTTCTTCTTCGTTCTTCTTCTTCTCTGCCCGATCTTGCTCCCTTTTTCTTTCCCTTGAGTAGATTGAATTGCTTAGCTTGTGGATTTAAAGTTCTAAGGTGAGTTGGGGTTATAGATTTCTTCTTCTTCCTCTTCTCTAGGTTTTGATTTGTATGTATTTATTTGTGGGTTGCTTTAGATTTGATTTTGATTGTTATGGGTTTATGGTTCAGAGGAGGCTCCTAGACCTGACAAAGGAAAAGGAATCGCTAGCGGAAGCAGAGCTCGCGATTAGGAGCTAAGGAGAGAAGGTTTGGGAATGTTTGACTTTTAATGATAATTGTGATTTGTCTTTGATTTGAGCTGTAAGATGTGTTTTTGTAATTTGAACTATATTAAGCATGATATGAGATGCTTGAGAATGAATATTGTTGAATGATTTGTGAGAGATCATGTGAATGGTTGTTAGTGTTGTAGAATTTGCTGTTTTGGGATTTCTTGGAATTGGGCATGTATTTGATTTGGTTTAATCGAGATAAATTATGGAAAAGCTGGGTTTTAATCATACTATGAGTTGTGGAGGAGTGTATTGCTGAATTTTGAGGTTTGGAATCAATTTTGGAACTTTGGATGTGAATTGTGTGAGAATTCTGCAGATTTTGGGCGTAAGAGTTGAAAAACCCGTGTCTGTCGCGATCGCGACATCGTCGCGAGCGCGACAGAATGCGGAGGTTTCAACCCTCGCGCCGGCGCGAGAAGTGTCGCGCCAATGATCTCGAGGGAGCTCTCTGTCGCGACTGCGACAGAGTACTCGAGCTCCGAGCTTGTGCGAGGTTCTCTTCTGTCGCGAGCGCGACAAGCTTCGCGAGCGCGACAGAAGAGAAATCCCTACGTCCTCTCGCGACCACGAGATCTCTCGCGATCGCGAGACGAGGCGGGGAAGTGTAGCTTGGCTTCGGTCGCGAGCGCGACAGTCGTCGCGAGCGCGACAGACGTGACTTCCAAATTTGATTTCTTCTCCGTTTTGCTTAAAGACTTAGTTTCTTTTGCATGTGCTCTGTGATATAAAGCCTTGAATATCTAATTAAATGAATAATATGTATGTTAATTTGACAAGATTTGGTATAGCCTGCTAATGTCGAATAAGTGGATAGTTAGGCATGCCTAATAGAGTTAAGTGCCGCTGCAGCTATATGTACGACTTGGACCCTGATCAGGTCCCACGAATGGATCCTCGTGATCCCTCTGTCTGAATCTTTCTTAAGATTCCACGTAAAAACGATTTGAAAACAAAATAAAAAGAATGATTTGATGCCTTCGGGTATCTATATGTATGTGTGACGATACCGATACTCTCAAGTATCTATATGTACTCGTTATCCACTCATTGTGATTAAGCAGGTGTCATTGTATTTTGTACAAAAATCTTTGGATGAGAATGCTAATATCTGAATTAACTATGTATGATTATATGCTCACAATTGTATGGTTTTCATGCATTTTCTGTTACCGTCGCTGTGAGTGACGGTCATGCATTGTGTGTTTCCCCACTAAGCGATTTCGCTTAGCACGGGTGTTTATCCGTGCAGGTGTGGAAGGTTTTCGATTGCCTCGGGTTGGGCGTGTCGCATCGGGAAGGCCAACGCAATTAGAGTCCTGAAGTTTTATAGTATAGGCTTTCCTCCATTTTGTAATAGATGTAATGTTTTGTTAGCCCTTTTGAACAGTACATATATTGGGCTTTTGTAAATTGTTTCTTTTTGTAATCTGATGTAATATGTAAAGACTTTCTTTTGGTATATTAATAAAGTGTACATTTTGTTCAAAATCATTCTTCTCTGTATTGAAGTTTTAATTATTTCTGATATATCGCTCTATATATGTCATGTTTGCATGTTTATACTAGTGGGGTGTGACACTCCTATCTATCCCGGGGAGGCCTCTCCTCCAATCTGTAAGGAAGTCTCCTTGGTATAGGTTGGGGTGTGACATTAGGTGGTATCAGAGCCCTTGGTTTAGATGTTACTGGGTTTCAGTATGTTAGTTAGTTGTTGGAGTTGTGTTGGCCTGATGCGCACTGCGTTTATATTTTGTAGTTATGGAGTCCGCTCGAGGATCGCTTGAGGGGTCAGCGGAAAGTGCGAATCCCCAAGAGCAGGATCCCTCAGTTTCTGGTCCGGCTCAACCTCCTAGGGGTTATCCTGAGGTGCCTTTGGGACCAATGGAAGCGATGCTCCAGAGTATGACAAGAGTACTTGAAAGGGTAACAGCGCCTAGTGCACCTATTGAAAGGCTAAGAAAGCATGGTGCAGAGGATTTCTTTGGTACTGGTATAGATGAATCTAACAAAGCAGAGATGTGGTTAGAAAAGACAGCTAGAGTACTTAAGGAGATTAGATGCCCACCGGAGCAGGAAGTGGAGTGTGCCTTGTCTTTATTACAAGGTTCAGCTTATGATTGGTGGAAGTTGGTGGCTAGTCAACCACAAGTTCCTGAACCGATAACATGGGAGTTCTTTGAGGATGAGTTTCAGAACCGGTATGTGACCAAAGCTTATAAGGATGCTAAGTGGGCACAGTTTCTCACTCTTAAGCAAAGAACAATGTCTGTGGCTGAGTATGAGGATGAGTTCAATAAGCTCAGTAAGTATGCGCCGCCAAGGGTCCTTACAGAAGAGTTTCGATGTCAGCATTTTGAAGCAGGCTTGAATGAGTCTTTGAAGGTGATGCTAATATCATTGATGTCGGCTCCAAATGTGAGGTATTATCAATTAGTTCAGGCAGCCTTGAGGGCGGAGCGTTCTGAAAATATATTGAGAGAAAAGGCTCAAAGAAGAAAGTCTGCAAGAGGTGGTTCTTCTTCAGGTAAGAGACCGAGGGAATCACAAGGAAATGTTGCTGATGAATCTACAGCTAATCCGGCCCCTAGAGGGAGAAGACAGGGTTCTTCTAGGGGAGCGGGCTCAGGTAGAGGAGATGGCCCTCCCCGATGTTCTCATTGTAATAGACAACATTGGGGTGAATGTCGGTGGTTAACAGGAGGCTGTTTTAAATGTGGTTCTACGGATCATTTACTTACAAATTGTCCGAACCGATTTGGAGATCCTTCGGGACAACAAGAAGGGAGCCGAGCTGGATCTAATGTACCCCAAGGGAGTCGTAATAGGGTTAGAGGAAGGGGTCGAGGTGGACTGCCTCGAGATAGAGAAGCCTCAGAATCAGTAGATCGCCCAGTGCCATCATCTGGTAGGGCTTATGCTATGAAGGCCCGAGAGGAACAGAATGCTCCTGAAGTGATTGCCGGTAAGTTCTCTTTGTTTGATTCTGAAGTTTATGTTTTGATTGACCCGGGCTCTACCCATTCTTATGTGTGTTCTGGTAAGTTGTGGGATAGTTTGGGTAGTGAGGAAAAAATGGAATATGAGATTTGTGTATCCAGTCCGTTGGGTCAGAGTGTTATGGTTAATCGGGTGTGTCGAAAGTGTCCTTTAAAGATTCAGGGTACTGAGTTTGTAGTAGATCTGATTTGTTTGCCATTCCATGAGTTTGATATTATTCTGGGAATGGATTGGTTAGAAAAGCATCGTGCAGTGGTAGATTGTCATAGGAAAGTAATGGTTTTGAGAGATAAAGATCATTTGCCTGTTATTGTGAAGGGAATTGGAAGCAGTTCTTTGCATAATGTGGTATCAGCTATGAAAGTTAGAAGATTTATCAGGAAGGGATGTGAAGCATTTTTGGCTGTGGTTTTAGACTCTCGGAGAAGTCAAGTTAAGATTCAAGATATTCCGATTGTAAGAGAGTTTGTAGATGTTTTTCCGGAAGAGTTACCGGGGTTACCTCCCGAGAGAGAAGTTGAATTGTCAGTAGAGATTGTTCCAGGTACCGCTCCGATTTCTAAGGCTCCTTATAGAATGGCTCCAGTGGAATTGAACGAATTGAAGAGTCAGTTGCAAGAGTTGTTGGATAAAGGATTTATTCGGCCAAGTGTGTCACCGTGGGGCGCTCCAGTGTTGTTTGTTAAGAAGAAAGATGGAACCCTTCGGATGTGTATTGATTATCGACAGCTTAATAAGGTGACTATTAAGAATAAGTACCCATTGCCAAGGATTGAGGATCTTTTTGATCAGTTGAGAGGAGCTGGGGTATTCTCTAAGATCGATTTGAGGTCAGGCTATTACCAGTTAGGGGTTAAGGAAGCAGATGTGGCTAAGACGGCTTTTCGGACGCGTTATGGTCATTATGAATTTTTAGTAATGCCTTTTGGTTTGACCAACGCGCCTGCAGCCTTTATGGATCTGATGAACCGAGTTTTCCGACCGTATTTGGACAAGTTTGTTGTGGTATTTATTGATGACATTTTGGTGTACTCTAGAGACCGTAAAGAGCATAAAGAACATCTTAAGTTAGTATTGCAAACGTTAAGAGATCATCAGCTGTATGCGAAACTCAGTAAGTGCGAGTTTTGGTTGAAAGAAGTGGCCTTTCTTGGACATGTGGTGTCAGCGGAAGGTGTTCGGGTTGATCCTAGCAAAATTGAAGCGATTGTTAATTGGATGCCTCCGAAGAATGTGCCAGAAGTGAGGAGTTTTCTGGGGTTAGCAGGGTATTACCGACGGTTTGTTCAAGGGTTTTCAGTGTTAGCATCTCCTATGACCAAGCTGCTTCGGAAGGATATCAAGTTTGTATGGACTGAAAAGTGTCAAGCCAGTTTTGATCGTTTAAAGGAATTGTTGGTTAAAGCTCCTGTGCTCACACAGCCAGTTTCGGGTAAGGAATACACTATGTACAGTGATGCTTCGGGCATTGGATTAGGTTGTGTTCTGATGCAAGGGAATAAAGTAGTAGCTTATGCATCGAGACAGTTGAAGCCTCATGAGAGGAATTACCCGACTCACGATCTGGAGTTGGCAGCGGTAGTGTTTGCGCTTAAGGTTTGGCGACACTACTTGTATGGAGAGACGTGCAGAATTTTCACCGATCATAAGAGTCTCAAGTATTTGTTAACTCAGAAGGAGTTGAATTTGAGGCAGCGGAGATGGTTAGAATTATTCAAGGACTATGATTGTATCATTGATTACCATCCGGGCAAAGCTAACGTAGTAGCGGATGCTCTTAGTAGGAAGTCTTTGTCTGCGTTACTGATTAGTCGAGGCAGATGGAGATTCGATTCTGAAGGTGCTCTGATTGCTCAGCTTAAAGTTAAGCCAAGTTTGAGATCAGAAATTGCAAAGGCTCAGTTGGATGATCATGTGCTTCAGCGTGTTTCTCAAGCAGTGAAAGAGGGCAAGCAGTCTGAGTACTTATTAGACAGTGAAGGAGTGTTGAGGCACGGTAATCGGTTATGTGTACCTAATGTGGTTGAGTTAAGAAAGAAACTGTTGCAAGAAGCTCATTCTTCAGTCTTCACTATGCATCCTGGTGGAGATAAGATGTATCAAGATCTGAAGCAATACTATTGGTGGCCTGGAATGAAAAGAGAGATAACAGAATTTATTTCAAAGTGTATTACTTGTCAGCAAGTGAAAACCGAGCATCAAGTGCCATCGGGATTGCTTCATCCCTTACCCATTCCTCAATGGAAGTGGGATGACATCACGATGGATTTTGTGTCTGGTCTTCCTATGACTCAGCGTAAGCATGATTCTGTATGGGTTATAGTGGATCGGTTGTCGAAGTCTGCGCATTTTCTACCTGTGCGAATGGATTATTCGATGGACAAGTTGGCAGAACTGTATGTGGATGAGATAGTCCGATTGCATGGGATTCCATTATCCATTGTATCAGATCGAGATCCTCGTTTTACATCCAAGTTTTGGAAAGAACTTCAGACAGCTTTGGGAACCCAGTTAAATTTCAGTACTGCTTTCCATCCACAGACTGATGGTCAGTCAGAGAGGGTTATTCAGATTTTAGAAGATATGCTCCGAGGTTGTGCTTTAGAGTTCTCTGGAAGCTGGGATCGGTATGTGTCTTTGATGGAGTTTGCTTATAATAACAGCTACCAAGTGAGTATTGGTATGGCCCCTTATGAAGTACTGTATGGACGGAAATGTAGAACACCAGTGTGTTGGACTGAACTGTCAGAAAAGGCTATGATTGGTCCGGATATAGTGCGGGATACCGAAGAGAAGGTAAGGGTGGTGCAACAGAACTTGAAGGCAGCTAAAGACCGACAGCGTTCTTATGCTAATCTGAAGCGTCGGGACATTTAGTATAAAGTGGGTGATAAGGTTTTCTTGAAAGTGTCACCGTGGCGAAAGGTTCTCCGTTTTGGCAAGAAAGGCAAGCTAAGTCCACGTTTTATTGGACCGTATGAGATTCTGAGGAAAGTGGGTCCAGTAGCGTATCAGTTAGCTCTGCCTTTGGAGTTAGCTAGACTACATGATGTTTTTCATGTGTCTATGCTTCGGAGATATCGGTCAGATCCTTCGCATGTGCTACCAGTGCAAGATGTTCGGATTCAGTCAGACTTTTCTTTCGATGAAGAACCGAAGAAGATTTTGGATAGAGAAATCAGACAGCTTCGGAATAAGCAGATACCGTTAGTTAAAGTTCTATGGCAGCATCACGGTATTGAAGAAGCTACATGGGAACCAGAGGAAGCTATGAGATTACAATACCCTCAATTATTCGGAACAGGTATGAATTTCGAGGACGAAATTCTGTTAAGTGGGGGAGTATTGTAACACCCCAAAACCACCCCAGTAGTTTGAGCCTGTCTGTGTCGGAATGTGTGTATTTTATGTGTTGCATGTGTGTGTGTTAAATTGGTTTATTTATTAATTTATGAATAAGTTAGTGTACATATGAGTGTATAGTAGTAAATGTATGAATAGGAGTTAGCTTAGTGTGTATAGGCAAGTATGGGGGTAGGATGTGTAGATGGCATGTGTCTTATGGAGATGTTGACAAGTGGCAAAGGAGATAAGTGAGCATTTATGGGTTAGGTGAGGAGAGAGAAATCAGCCTTTCCCTTTCAATTTCCCGTTCTCCTTCTCTTCCTCACGCCATTCTCCTTTTCTTCTTTCTTCTTCTTCGTTCTTCTTCTTCTCTGCCCGATCTTGCTCCCTTTTTCTTTCCCTTGAGTAGATTGAATTGCTTAGCTTGTGGATTTAAAGTTCTAAGGTGAGTTGGGGTTATAGATTTCTTCTTCTTCCTCTTCTCTAGGTTTTGATTTGTATGTATTTATTTGTGGGTTGCTTTAGATTTGATTTTGATTGTTATGGGTTTATGGTTCAGAGGAGGCTCCTAGACCTGACAAAGGAAAAGGAATCGCTAGCGGAAGCAGAGCTCGCGATTAGGAGCTAAGGAGAGAAGGTTTGGGAATGTTTGACTTTTAATGATAATTGTGATTTGTCTTTGATTTGAGCTGTAAGATGTGTTTTTGTAATTTGAACTATATTAAGCATGATATGAGATGCTTGAGAATGAATATTGTTGAATGATTTGTGAGAGATCATGTGAATGGTTGTTAGTGTTGTAGAATTTGCTGTTTTGGGATTTCTTGGAATTGGGCATGTATTTGATTTGGTTTAATCGAGATAAATTATGGAAAAGCTGGGTTTTAATCATACTATGAGTTGTGGAGGAGTGTATTGCTGAATTTTGAGGTTTGGAATCAATTTTGGAACTTTGGATGTGAATTGTGTGAGAATTCTGCAGATTTTGGGCGTAAGAGTTGAAAAACCCGTGTCTGTCGCGATCGCGACATCGTCGCGAGCGCGACAGAATGCGGAGGTTTCAACCCTCGCGCCGGCGCGAGAAGTGTCGCGCCAATGATCTCGAGGGAGCTCTCTGTCGCGACCGCGACAGAGTACTCGAGCTCCGAGCTTGTGCGAGGTTCTCTTCTGTCGCGAGCGCGACAAGCTTCGCGAGCGCGACAGAAGAGAAATCCCTACGTCCTCTCGCGACCACGAGATCTCTCGCGATCGCGAGACGAGGCGGGGAAGTGTAGCTTGGCTTCGGTCGCGAGCGCGACAGTCGTCGCGAGCGCGACAGACGTGACTTCCAAATTTGATTTCTTCTCCGTTTTGCTTAAAGACTTAGTTTCTTTTGCATGTGCTCTGTGATATAAAGCCTTGAATATCTAATTAAATGAATAATATGTATGTTAATTTGACAAGATTTGGTATAGCCTGCTAATGTCGAATAAGTGGATAGTTAGGCATGCCTAATAGAGTTAAGTGCCGCTGCAGCTATATGTACGACTTGGACCCTGATCAGGTCCCACGAATGGATCCTCGTGATCCCTCTGTCTGAATCTTTCTTAAGATTCCACGTAAAAACGATTTGAAAACAAAATAAAAAGAATGATTTGATGCCTTCGGGTATCTATATGTATGTGTGACGATACCGATACTCTCAAGTATCTATATGTACTCGTTATCCACTCATTGTGATTAAGCAGGTGTCATTGTATTTTGTACAAAAATCTTTGGATGAGAATGCTAATATCTGAATTAACTATGTATGATTATATGCTCACAATTGTATGGTTTTCATGCATTTTCTGTTACCGTCGCTGTGAGTGACGGTCATGCATTGTGTGTTTCCCCACTAAGCGATTTCGCTTAGCACGGGTGTTTATCCGTGCAGGTGTGGAAGGTTTTCGATTGCCTCGGGTTGGGCGTGTCGCATCGGGAAGGCCAACGCAATTAGAGTCCTGAAGTTTTATAGTATAGGCTTTCCTCCATTTTGTAATAGATGTAATGTTTTGTTAGCCCTTTTGAACAGTACATATATTGGGCTTTTGTAAATTGTTTCTTTTTGTAATCTGATGTAATATATAAAGACTTTCTTTTGGTATATTAATAAAGTGTACATTTTGTTCAAAATCATTCTTCTCTGTATTGAAGTTTTAATTATTTCTGATATATCGCTCTATATATGTCATGTTTGCATGTTTATACTAGTGGGGTGTGACACTCCTATCTATCCCGGGGAGGCCTCTCCTCCAATCTGTAAGGAAGTCTCCTTGGTATAGGTTGGGGTGTGACACTACCTCTGCGAGTTATCATAGGCTGTGATTGTTAGATCAGACTTAGCCAGCATGTCCTCTGTTACCCCAAAAGCTGCCATTGCCACCAGCAGGCATACATTGATTGATGAACCATCGTCCACCATGACACATGCCATGTGCTTTTGATTAATCTGAGTCCGTATGTATAAAGCGCGATTATGATTGCATCCTTCTGCTGGCAAGTCTGCACTTGTAAATACCACATCTTCCTCAGCACCCCCTTTTACTACATCCAGCAACTCTGTGGGTGATATGATTGTGGCCACCGTTGTCTCGTACAAAGCCTCCACTATCTTCTATCTATGCGATGGAGATTGCCTTAATAGATCCCATATTGAAATTTGAGCCGGCGACTTTTTCAATTGCCTCATTATCGGATCCTCCTCTGGCTCTCTTTCTCTTTGGTTTACCACTGGATCTTGCAGCCTCTTAACTTCTAGAGCTACCCTTCCACTCTGGGTTACTGCTCCAACCTTCTTCTCCTCCTTCTTCTCTTCTTCCTCCTCCGATCCCCATAGGTCAGGAAATACTTCATCTTTAAAATCAATGTTTTTGTCTCCACTTTCATCAGTGGACCAACAATCGATCACTGCCACAGGAAGCCCTTCTTCACTTACCTCGTAGAGGCTCGTCATAGCAGTGTTGGCATCGATGCCGTATAAATCTCTCAATATAAACCATTCAGGCAGACTGGACCCGATCATGAATACAGGTGGGGGCAGTATATTATAGTTGGACTTCTTCTTGCTCTTTCTCCGTTCAGGATCAGTGATCTGCTTACTGTTAATCAGATCCTGAATCTGGTGCTTCAGCGTTATGCAATTGTTTGTCAGATGCCCAGTATGTTGGTGAAAGGCACAATACTCATTCTCTTTATGCCCCGGCTATCCTTGGGTCCTAGCTGGCCTGGGTGGCAGGGGTTGTAACGTCCCCTCCTTTATCAATCTCTTTAATACCCATGACAAAGGCCGACCCAAATTCGAGAAGTACCTCTGACTCGCACCTGTTGCCGATACCTCAGCTGTCTTCCCACTTCTATTGCCTCTGCTGGAGCTTGCTGACTTAGTTAGCCCCTGATTAGTATAGCCCCTCTTGGTATAAGCTTCACTACTTGCCCTCCTGGCCATATATTCACCTTCTGCCTCTATAGCGATGTCCTTTAAAGCCTCCCAGTCTTTCAACCCTTTCATTCTTAGTCCATCTGGGCTAGCATTCTGAATGAACAATCGGATTTGATCAGGAGTATCAGGTTTGCGCTTCATCTCCATAACTCAGTTCCTCCACCGAGTGAGGTACTCATGAAAAGACTCCCCAGCCTTCTGCTACAGCAACTCCAGATCCTTCAATGTGACCTCCATCCTGGTACTGCAATCATATTGCTTTAGAAACTCTTCAGTTAATAAGTCCCAATCTTCTTTGGACCTTTTGTCCAAACCGTGGTACCAGTCAATGACAGCCCCTGTGAGACTCAGGCAAAAGTACTCTATCTTCTACTTCCTTGTCAAAGTTGTTCCCTTCATGACTAGTGAATATTGCTTGATGTGTGCAGCAGGGTCAGAAGTGCAGTTAAACTTGGGAATATCGGGCATCTTGAAGTTCTGAGGGATCAAATCATCACTATCCAGCTCTCGATGCTCAGGGCTCATTCCTCTTCCTACCTTAAATATCCTCGTCATAGCTTCAAACCTTTCTTCCATTTTTCTCCACATTGCATCCTCCAGTTTGGGTGACTTTCCCTTTACTACCATCTATTCCTCTTGCTCCTCCCATAAGTCAATCACGAATTTAGGGCCTTCTCTTTGCTCGACAGGCGTTGGCACTCTTGTCTCAACCACAAGTGGATCAACTGCTGCTGGGGGATCCTCTCTAACAGCCCCTTGTTCATCTTGCCCCCCAGCTGGAGCAACAGCCTATTGCCCGGCAAGTGGGGCTAGGGTAGTGGCAAGGTTGCCCATCATCGCCATCATCCTGGCCTCAAACTCTTCCATTCTTTTCCCCACTTCTTCAACAATCATTTCCTTAGTTGCATCAGAACCACTCGATGGATTAGACATACTTGTTTCTATTGATGATTCTGAAGAAAATATCTCACTGCCTTCAGAGAGAGAATCTGAAACTAGCTATGGCAATCCCAAGAGTGAAATCTTTCTTAACCGACCATTAGGACCTCTAAACCACCTGGACGAATCTATGATGGCTGCAGAACACACCTCTGTTAGGATGATGTATGATTTGAAGTGCAATGTATGGTCGTACTGATGCAGCATAGACAAACACGTGCAAGCAAGTAGATCCTTCCAACCTTGTCACTCCCACACACGACATAGTGCGGTCTCTTTCTTAGGTGGGCTTTATCCAAGGGTTAACAGGGAACCCATTGGACATGTATAGTGCACAGTGAAAAAATGGCAGCATAACATCTCTTGCCTAATATACATACGTATGGGTGTTTGGCCATTATGTATTTAAACAGTTCAACTAAATTAAGATGAGCCCATCGGGGCATGAAAGCCTTTGATGAAGACCATTTAATTTATTGATTTTGTTCAATATATGACAGCCCAAATAGCAAGCGTGGTATTATGGTACATTTCACCTAGTGGAAGTATCTATTGACATTACATGAGCTTGGTCGGAGGTGATGATACTTTAGGGCTACCCAAGCATGGTCCCTGCCAACGGGTCCAACTCATCACGAGCATAGCGACCAATCGGGTCTCCATTTGATATACCATTTGATGGTATGAGACTTGGGCTGGTAATTATCCCGAGCACTTCCCTACAATGAGTGAAAGTAGGCTCGTATTTTAGGAATGCACCGAGGTAGATAGGGGACTAACTAACAAAATTCTAAGGCTCTAGTGGATGCGATGCAATTTCGATTAGAAATGGAATTTTTGATTCTTAATAACTTAATTATAATTTTAACTTAAGTCACTTTCAAAGCGAAGTTTCGATCATCCCCAATGGAGTCGCCACTGTGACGCGCGCCGAACCTAGTAAAGGCCCTCATTGAACCCACTTTTAGGGCTCGAGGGATTGGTTCGCGTCTTTTTCATCTTGGGCATCATGAGTCATTTTGGATGCCTCCTTCCCAACAGAACATTGGAAAGGATCATCTAACCTCATGATGCCTTTAGGCACCTTTGAGGTATTTTGGAGTTGTACCCAATTTATGAGAAATTGAGAAAGGTCTCTAACCTCTATTGATCTTAAATAAGAGAAGGTGTTCGGAACTTCACTCTTATTAATGGCTTAAGTCAAGTTTATAATTGAGTTTTTAAGAAATTAAAATTCCATCTCTCATCCCACACGATTATGCATTGAATTTAAAGCGCATAACAACCACATTGGGAAGCATTTAAATAAAGCGATAAAAAAATAAATAAATTATATGTAAAAATTGGGACAAAACAATCCCCCAAAAATAAGAAAGCGTAATAAAACTTGCTCCAAAATTAATTACAAAGGCCCCAAAATGAATAAATAACACGTACAAAATTAAAAATGCATCATACATAAATCAGGAGATTTATTGAATTTTAGGAACATTGGTTCCTTTTTATTAACTTAAAAAGATTGGAGAACTATTTTGGGTATTGATTGAGAAAACGAAGATGAGCGATCCCATGTTATGAAATTAGTTCTCCCTTTGAAAGTGAGATTTTATTGGTTAAAATAGGACATTGGTCCATTTTATTAAGAAAAACTTCGAATTATTAATTATTGTAAAAAAGCATGATTTTTTATAATGCGGATAAATCAAAAATACGTTCTACATACAATAAAAATAATAATAATAATAATAATAATAATAATAATAATAATAATAATAAAAGGAAATACAACAATTAAAATGCAAACCCTAAACTTGAAGGTCTTTGATCACCCGATCCTCCATCCCGTGCACAAATATAACTCGCATAAACAAATTTTGAGATAACAAAGCACAAAATAAAATAAAATGTTAGTAAAGTAAATTAAGTGAATAATGTATGAACAAATAATTAAATAAAAATTAATAAATAAACGAATTTAACAAACCAATAAAAAATAATTAAACTTTGACAAATAAAATAATAATGCAACCATAGCATTAATAACTATTAATAGAGATCAATTAAGCAGAAACTAAAAATTAACCAAGTGAATTGGGACAGCAAAATACAAGGAAAATAGAGCAAATTACATTATATTCATGCATTTTACTTTCGGACGATCGGGTAAAGAGAAAGAAAAGCCGAAGGAAGAGCATACAGGGGAGGCCAAGAGTGCACGACTCGTGCAGAGATGCACGAATCGTGCAATGCCTTCATGGGCGATCGGGACAAAAGGGAGCACGACACGTGAATCTAGAACACGACCCGAACGAAGACTCACGACTCAATCGAAAAACCAAAAGCACGACTCAGACACAATGCACAATCCGATCGGACAAAACACAATACGAAAAAACAAAGGCAAAATCCGATCAGGCAACACAATTCGGACAGAAGAAACACAGGCAAGACTCAAATGAATAAAAAATAGAGACGAACAGAGGAATATCAACAGGCTAATAAATATGATAATATGCCATCAAAACATTCATTATAGAATGACAAACATGCCGATCAACCATGACCAATATTTAAAACTCATATCTGATAACAAACAACAACAAACGTACAATATATATGTTAATAAAATCAAACAACAAATATATGCAGTATGTACATCATAGGAAACTCAGTAAAGAAAAATAAGAAATGAAAAGAAGAAGAATGAAAGAAGAGGAGGTTTATCCCAATATTTACCCTCAGATATGATCTTTGATTTGCAGATGAAAAAGTTCTGGTTTTTCTCCTTACTTTTCTTAAAAAGGATAAAAACAGAGACTGATAAAAACTTTAAAATGAAGGTTATGTTAAAGAAAAAAACCAAAGACGATTGAATCTCAAACGACAGGAATTAATTTCCTGGATTCAAGAAACAATCTCATAATGCTTTGAGAATAAAATTGTTTTCTTGCTCTCAAAGCTTTCTTTTGTCTCTATTTTCTTTTCGAGTTCTTTTCGGCCTCCTCTCAAAATAATTCTCTTCCTCAATTTCTTCAACTTTTTCTTTTACACTCCCTCTGAAGGATTAGGTTTCTTTTTTCCACCAAATCATCCATAAACCTCCATTTTTCAACCAAACCCCCCGAAATAATGGTAGAGGGGGTGATGGGGGCAGTGGGGCACGTGAGGCAGGTGAGATGTGTCTCACGCTACCTCTCAGAAATGTGAGGCTGCATCTCACATTAATGAGATGGGCCTCAATAACTTGAGGCTGCATCCCACATTAATGAGATGGGCCTCACTAACTTGAGGCTGCATCCCACGTTAGTGAGATGGGCCTCACCACACAAGCCCCCAAAAACTCTCTCTTCCTCCTTTTTTTTTAAAATTAAAAATAAAAAACATATTTTTCGAGGAAATTATCACTTCTATCTGTCTTTTGCCTGTGAACAGGTATCATTTTCATCATTGGATAACTTCCATCTGGGCTATCTAAGGACCCGGTGTCTATAGTGGGCCAATGTGAAAGATTAGTAAGATATAAGTGTCAATGCATGAGATTATAAAAGTTGAAGGATTAAAAAGAGGATTTGACAAAAATATCTTGGATTGGACCAATGGCAAGGTGACAAGTGGCAAGGAAATGGGAACGGGTATAAAAGGAAGAGAGAGAAGGAGAAAGAGGGCAGAAAATCTGCTCTCCTCCTCTCGTTCTCCCGTTTTTCTTTCTTCCTCTTCTTCTTCCTTTCCTTCTTGCTTTAATGCCATTTTGCTCTCTCTAAAAGATCAAAGCCCAAAGTTTAGATGATCAAGTTTGTTAGTCCAAGAGATTTAAGTGAAGATTTGTCAAGGTAAAGTGAGTTCTAAGTTTTGATTTCTCCTGTTCTTCTTGATTTGTTAAAAAACCCTAGATTGATGTTTGTGTAATTATGTGTGTGATTGGTGAGGATTTTGGATGAGAAAGATCTTGGAGGAGTTTGGGAATAAGAATGATCAATCAAGAAAGCTATTAGGAGCTAAAAAGATGAGGTATGGGAAATTTAGGTTTTTGTGTGTATTTTTGAAGTTGTTGTGATTTTTGGTTGGTTTTCTGGGTATTTATGAAACTGAAGTTGTTTAAGTATGTTTTAATATTGTGTGTTTTGGATAAATTGAGTTTAAATGTTTTGATTGTGAGTTTTGAACTCAAGTGAGGGATTGAATGAGTTTTTATAGCAAAATTTTTGGTTTTATTAATTGGGGATTTTGATGATGTTAATAGCATGATTTAATTGTGTTTATGTGTATAAAAGTTGGGTTTTGTGTTAATTATAAGGTTTTGAATGAGCAATTTGTATTGTGTTGAAGTTTATTTTGAATGGGAAATTTTGGGTATGATTTTGAGAGAGAATTTCTACAGATTTTTGATGAGGGACTGGAAATCACGACTCTGTCACGAGCGCGACACTGGTCGCGATCGTGATAAAGATCGTAGAGCAAGAGTGCACGAGACGTGCACATTGTGCACGAGTCGTGGTGGTCTCCTCTCCCTCCTGTGTCCGCTTGTTTTCCTCTGTGGGTCACCTTCACAGGTCGTGTCTCTGAGCACGACTCATGAAGGGTTCCCTTTTCCCGCAGGCGAGTCTGGCCACTGTCGCGAGCGCGATATCTTATCGCGATCGCAAAAGTTTTTGGAAAAATCTTCTTCTTTGCATGGTTTCTCACTTATGTTATGCATATATGATTTAAAATGTGAACTACTCAATGTGTTTCCACGCATAGTAAAGTACTGAAATATGAGAAATTAATCTACCATTATTGTGTTGAAAATGTATATATGTAAAGAAATGTAAACTTATCTGTTAAGTTTAAATGAATGCATGATAATAATGGAATTATGAGTTGTTATACCGTTATTATTTAATGATTGTATGTGTGTAAGAAATGTAAATTATGTGTTAAATTTAAATAAGTGCAAAGTGCCCAATAATATAGCTATGTTCAGTATGTTTACACGAATATTTTATCCATGAAATAATACATGATTAGTTTTTAAACATGATAAATGTAATTAGTATATATGGTATGCAAATGTAATATTGCATATATCTATGTGATCATAAAAGAATGATGTAAGTATTAATGGAATGGATATATATGTGTAAAATGTTAAGAATTCAATAATGATATGGGAATTTAGCCTGCGTTAGTCGAGCCGTGAATAGATAGGCATGCCTATAGAGTTCTGTTAGCTGCAGCCCTCTATTCTTTTTGGACCCTGATCAGGTCCCCGTTTGGTTCCTCACGAACCTCAATGTGTATGGATCTTGTTTAAGATCCCCAATGTGAAAATATTTTGAATGAGAAAATATGATGTTGCTTTTTGAATCGTACCCGCGGGTACCACCATGCATTCACTCGCTTATCCACCCCTTTAACTTAGCAGGCAATTAAATGAATAAAGCTATGTGAATGAATTAATACGTTTTGAGCTCGTGCCCCACGCACTAATATGTTCCGGATCCTTTATGGATACCTATGTGTTTTGTATAATCAACCGATATCTGTGAAATGGAAAGTGATAAAGCAATCAACGTTTGCTCTAACGAATGTGTATAAATGAATATTGACTATCTAAGAAATTGTATGTGAATAAGGCATGTTATGAAACTGTTCAAAAGTTAAGAGTATGTTTGTCTATATGAAGTTTATGTAAAGTATTATTGAAATATTTGATATGCATGTTTACTATGGTTGAACATTCAGTAAATAAACTTTGTATATGTATATATATATTTGTTATATGTTTAAATGAGAACACAGGTATGTTATGTGCTGTTTACCTACGGAACTTTAGCTTGTGCAGTTTCAGTAAGTATATTGGTAAGGAATTCATATGTATTTATTTGTGGTTTTAATGAATACGATGAATGATGTAATGATTAGTAAGTAAGATAGATAATAAGCGTTACGCATGAGATAGATAACTGAATTTAGAAAATGATTTAAGATTAATTCTTGGATTATTTAAGTATAAAGGTTTTTGCAGAACTGCGTGATTCTGATTCCCTACCATAGGGATATGTAGTGTAACAACCCGATTTGGCCCTAGTAGAATTTCGAAATCTTTGTTCGGGAATTCAAGAGTTTGTGTGTATAAGAGAGTGTATTTGAGTGAGTCGCTTGGTGTGGGTTCTGTCGCGAGCGCGACAATGTCGTGGGTGCGACAGAATGCTCCACGGGAAGCGTAGAGGAAGTTGGATTATTTGATATATATCGGACACGTGGCGGCATAGGAGTGTGACAAGTGGCATTGTAGGAGGTTAACACATGGCTTTGTAGGGGAGTGACATGTGGCATGAGATATTATGTGGTTTGGTCAAAATACATGTATGTATTTATTGAGAAAAGAGATATACATGTATTAAGTGAGGTTGGTTGGCCTTTAATGAGGGAAGTGGGAAATTATGAAGTCTTTGGTTTTGGATAGAGTTTGACCATCTGGTCATTTGCTTTTCTTTCTCTTTTCCTACATTAGTTGCTTTGCCTTTGGCCTTTTGTTCTTCTTTCTTTCCTTTGTTCTTGGGTTTTGTCGTGCTCCATTCTCTTTTCTTTTCTTTTCTTTTCTTTTTCATTTGCTCGTTATGAGAATCATTTGGTTTGGGATGAAGATAGTGGATTTTTTAGAAGAGGTAAGTAGTACTATTATGATAGCATTGGTCTTCTTCTACTACTTGGTTTCTGTTTTGATTTAAAGTAAAGAGAAGAGTAACTCTAGTGTTTTGAATGGTGTGTGCATGGAAGCTATGGACAAGAGACTGAATAACGGCAAAGAAAAGGGTCGGAGTTGATTAGAGAGCGGAGTCAAGCTTCTTAGAGGTAGGGATCATGTACGAATCTCATTTTGATTGTTTGCAGTGCTTATGATATGTGTATATATATGCTTATAAGTATGTGAGATGATTAATTGAGTGAGTGCGTTGATAATAAAGTTTGATTTGGCAAATTCTGCTTATTTGTCATTAGACCTCTGTGTATCGTTTTGTCATGAGTAGAGTTTTAGACCTTCAACTTGGATGATTCTAGTGTCATTAGAAAGATAAGACATAGATCTAAAATTGTCTCTAAATAACTGGAAACCAATTCTGGCTCTAAGATCCTTGAAAATGTTAAAAACCGAAGAGTCCCTATTTGGGTCGGGTTATTGGAACAGTATAGATTGTTTAGCTCATATCTAGAGTTATAGATGTCCAATTTACGTGAAATTTGTCCCATTTTAAATTTAACATCCTAGGGAACAATTGTTAAGAAGAAAGTGTTGCTTTAAATTGACGTTTAGAGGTCAGTTTAGATGATACGAGTTTAAAGTGAAAAGCAGTCTCATAAAGGTTCCTGACGGAGCCTTCTGTCGCGAGCGCAACAGTGGTCGCGACCAGGACAGAGACACATTCTTCAGCAAGTGGGGTGTTTTCCTAGTCGTGTTGTGTAGTGTGACTCGGAGAGAAAAGGAAGTAAGAGCACGAGTCGTGCTAAGGAGCACGAGTCGTGCTCACAGAGAGAGGAAAGTGAGAGCACGTAACCTGCTCCAGGGAAAAGAAGGAGTGAGCACGAGTCATGCTCACGAAGAGAGAAATGTGGGAGCACGAGATGTGCTCCAGTTGTGTGAGAGAGTGAGCACGAGTCGTGCTCAACGAGCACGAGTCGTGCTCCTGCACTCTTCTTCTCTGTTTGTCCTGTTTTGATCTTCTGCTCCTGTTTTGAGTTGTTATAGGTTTATATGAGTGTTGCATGTCACCATTTGGTCCATGTTTGGTTTAAAATTATCTTTTAAACCTCTTACATGATTAGTAATAATTAAATGTACATGATTAATAAAGTTGTACATGAATTAAATGTCTCTGAATTTGATAAATGCACTTGAATTACAGTTGATGAGTTGGTATCTGTGTATAATAATTGAGTGGTTTCTGAGCCTGATTACCGTTATAGTGGATAGATAAGCATGCTTATAAAGGGATTATCGAGTGCAGCTGCCCATGTTCCGCCCCGTTTGGGTGAACCAGGTCGACCTCCGAGAATGGTCATTAATAGAGATAGATGAAAATGTTTTGTGACTTCGGTCTATCGAAAATGTTTTTTTTATAGAGCGTCCCGTATCCACCATGAAAGGAATTCAGGCTTGTTTATGTTATGTAGTGAATTTGAGATGTTTAAAGCGTATTGTTCTGAATAGATGCTATAGTACATGAGAGTCATATTTAAGTACATTATAGTTCTGTATACAAGTGTATGATTACATGAGTGTGTTTACATGTATGTGGACACATAACGTATATTTGAATAAATGAGATGTACAAGTTGTAGTGTACATGAATAAGTAAAAGAGTAGATGTTATATGCACGTGAATTCATAGTACTTGATAATTGAGCATGCTACCTATACACGTATAAGAGCTATATGTATGAGCTATTTGATTTTGTCATATGAACAGTGTGATTTATTTATGACTTTGAAAAGAAGCTCTTTGCATTATTTTTATCCCCACTAAGCGTTATCGCTTAGCACGAATATTTGTCTCCGTGTAGGTTTACAGGTTCGGATTAGTGAGCGGGCATCTGCAGGTCAAGGCCACTAGGAAGTATTATTATCTCTTTGTATAAGTTAAAGATAGAGTTGGTGATGTTTTGAGTAACATCATTATGTAATAAGAGAAAAAGAATCACATGTAAATGTAAATGTAAAGCTAAATGGAAACAAATTGTAATATGAACATGTATAAAGATAAATGTATATATGTAGTTAATATGAATTGCATGTCAGGCCTAGTGTAGTAGTAATTTATTTTATTATTCTTAAATGGATGTGTATTATGCTATCGCTTCCGCTAGAGTATGTATATGTATACGTATATGTCCGCATGGCGCCCCGATATCCTTCCAGGGGGTATGGGAGTGTTATATTTAGTGGTATCAGAGCATAGGTTAGAGGTTCTGGTCTATAAGATGTAGAGTATAGATTAAATGTCAAAGTTTGTCTAGAGTTGTGGCCTAATGCAGATGTCATTTATGTAAAGTATAGATGGAGTCCGACTCACGTAAGAGCGTAGAAGAGACAGCGGTAGATGTGAATTGGTAAGAGTTTGATGTGACACTCTGTATTCCTATCAGTTATCTTCTTGAATCGTGTGAACATAAGCATAGTGAAACTTGGAGATGGGAAAAGTGCATTACAGTAGCTTACATTGCATTTTCGCATCATCTTGCATACATAAATCACTTCAAGGCCATTCCATCCGCATCCCTCATTTGTATATGACAAAGCATCATTGCATGTGTCTCATTGAGAAAAGCTGACAGGATATACATCGAGTGATTGATGCTTAGAAGAAGTGTATGGATAAGAGTGCGGTACGTTAAGGAAAGTGTGAAGTGTGTACGATTTGATAGCTGTATGGTATAAGTGATAGCAATTTGGAAATCTATTTAAAGACTTACCTATGTAAGTGATTAGCGGAGAAATTTCGAGGACGAAATTTCTTAAGGGGGAGAGATTTGTAACAACCCGATTTGGCCCTAGTAGAATTTTGAAATCTTTGTTCGGGAATTCAAGAGTTTGTGTGTATAAGAGAGTGTATTTGAGTGAGTGGCTTGGTGTGGGTTCTGTCACGAGCACAACAGTGTCGCGGGCGCGACAGAATGCTCCACGGGAAGCCTAGAGGAAGTTGGATTATTTGATATATATCAGACACGTGGCGGCATAGGAGTGTGACAAGTGGCATTGTAGGAGGTTGACACACGGCTTTGTAGGGGAGTGACATGTGGCATGAGATATTATATGGTTTGGTCAAAATACATGTATGTATTTATCAAGAAAAGAGACATACATGTATTAAGTGAGGTTGGTTGGCCTTTAATGAGGGAAGTGGGAAATTATGAAGTCTTTGGTTTTGGATAGAGTTTGACGATCTGCTCATTTGCTTTTCTTTCTCTTTTCCTACATTAGTTGCTTTGCCTTTGGCCTTTTGTTCTTCTTTCTTTCCTTTGTTCTTGGGTTTTGCCGTGCTCCATTCTCTTTTCTTTTCTTTTCCTTTTCATTTGCTCCTTAAGAGAATCATTTGGTTTGGGATGAAGAGAGTGGATTTTTTAGAAGAGGTAAGTAGTACTATTATGATAGCATTGGTCTTCTTCTACAACTTGGTTTCTATTTGATTTAAAGTAAAGAGAAGAGTAACTCTAGTGTTTTGAATGGTGTGTGCATGGAAGCTGTGGACAAGAGACTGAATAAGGGCAAAGAAAAGGGTCGGAGTTGATTAGAGAGCAGAGTCAAGCTTCCTAGAGGCAAGGATCGTGTGCGAATCTCATTTTGATTGCTTGCGGTGCTTATGATATGTGTATATATATGCTTATAAGTATGTGAGATGATTAATTGAGTGAGTGTGTTGATAATAAAGTTTAATTTGGCAAATTCTGCTTATTTGTCATTAGACCTCTGTGTATCATTTTGTCATAAGTAGAGTTTTAGACCTTCAACTTGGATGATTCTAGTGTCATTAGAAAGATAAGACATAGATCTAAAATTATCTCTAAAGAACCGAAAACCAATTCTGGCTCTAAGATCCTTGAAATGTTAAAAACCGAAGAGTCCCTGTTTGGGTCGGGTTACTAGAATAGTATAGCTTGTTTATCTCAAATCTAGAGTTATAGATGCCCACTTTACCTGAAATTTGTCCCATTTGAAATTTAACATCCTAGAGAACAATTGTTAAGAAGAAAGTGTTGCCTGAAAATGACGTTTAGAGGTCGGTTTAGACGATACAAGTTTGAAGTGAAAAGCAGTCTCATAAAGGTTCCTGGCGGAGCCTTCTGTCGTGAGCGCGACAGTGGTCGCGATCGCGACAAAGACACATTCTTCAGCAAGTGGGGTGTTTTCCTAGTCGTGTTGTGTAGTGCGACTCGGAGAGAAAAGGAAGCGAGAGCACGAGTCGTGCTCACAGAGAGAGGAAAGTGAGAGCACGTAACGTGCTCCAGGGAAAAGAAGGAGTGAGCACGAGTCATGCTCACGAAGAGAGAAATGTGGGAGCACGAGATGTGCTCCAGTTGTGTGAGAGAGTGAGCACGAGTCGTGCTCCTACCCTCTTCTTCTCTGTTTGTCCTGTTTTGATCTTCTGCTCCTGTTTTGAGTTGTTATAGGTTTATATGAGTGTTGCATGTCACCATTTGGTCCATGTTTGGTTTAAAATTATCTTTTAAACCTCTTACATGATTAGTAATAATTAAATGTACATGATTAATAAAGTTGTACATGAATTAAATGTCTCTGAATTTGATAAATGCACTTGAATTACAGTTGATGAGTTGGTATCTGTGTATAGTAATTGAGTGCTTTCTGAGCCTGATTATCGTTATAGTGGATAGATAAGCATGCTTATAAAGGGATTATCGAGTGCAGCTGCCCATGTTCCGCCCCGTTTGGGCGAAGCGGGTCGACCTCCGAAAATGGTCATTAATAGAGATAAATGAAAATATTTTGTAACTTCGGTCTATCGAAAATGTTTTTTTTATAGAGCGTCTCGTATCCACCATGAAAGGAATTCAGGCTTGTTAATGTTATGTAGTGAATTTGAGATGTTTAAAGAGTATTGTTCTGAATAGATGCTATAGTACATGAGAGTCATGTTTAAGTACATTATAGTTCTGTATACAAGTGTATGATTACATGAGTGTGTTTACATGTATGTGGACACATGATAGTGTATATTTGAATAAATGAGATGTACAAGTTGTAGTGTACATGAATAAGTAAAAGAGTAGATGTTATATGCAAGTGAGTTCATAGTACTTGATAATTGAGCATGCTACCTATACACGTATAAGAGCTATATGTATGAGCTATTTGATTTTGTCATATGAACAGTGTGATTTATTTATGACTTTGAAAAGAAGCTCTTTGCATTATTTTTATCCCCACTAAGCGTTATCGCTTAGCACGAATATTTGTCTCCGTGTAGGTTTACAGGTTCGGATTAGTGAGCGGGCATCTGCAGGTCAAGGCCACTAGGAAGTATTATTATCTCTTTGTATAAGTTAAAGATAGAGTTGGTGATGTTTTGAGTAACATCATTATGTAATAAGAGAAAAAGAATCACATGTAAATGTAAATGTAAAGCTAAATGGAAACAAATTGTAATATGAACATGTATAAAGATAAATGTATATATGTAGTTAATATGAATTGCATGTCAGGCCTAGTGTAGTAGTAATTTATTTTATTATTCTTAAATGGATGTGTATTATGCTATCGCTTCCGCTAGAGTATGTATATGTATACGTATATGTCCGCGTGGCGCCCCGATATCCTTCCAGGGGGTATGGGGGTGTTACATGTAGGAAGCTTGGAATATTTATTTCAAGCCCGAACCAAATCTGTAAGTCTAAATGTTTTGTTTGGTTTGATCAATTAATAGTTCGAACAAATGAAATGGTTTAAGTAAGTGCTAATACTATAATTTTTGCATGATTTTGGAAATGTTAGCCATAATGGGAATTTCCAGACTTTACATTTCGATTTGCAAATCATATTCCTGAACTTCATGAGGTATAACTATTTATAGGATTAATTAAATGAGTCAGGCAAACAATAAGTATGTCTAATGTAATTGTGAATCAAATGTAATACAGTATTTTTTGGTTATGGTATATGAATGAATATGCATATGAAATTGTTTAAGTTTTCGTAGAAAAGTAACGATATGAGTTCACGTTAACTGAAGCCAGTTTCCTTTATGCTTATGTCTGTGCGTATATATATATATTGATTTGCAAGTGTTTGCCTCGGCAACCACTGCTAGTGGCTGCCCATTATTTGTTTTGCCCAACTAAACGTTATCGCTTAGCACGATTATTTCTCCGTGCAGGTTCGGAGATCAGAGTAGCGCAGCAGTCCGCTGTAACTTTGGCCAACAAGTCGGTAGATCTGTATAGGAAGATTTTTTTATTTTGGCATGTAATTAAGTTTTAATTATTAGCGTTTGTAATAAGCTATAATATCTTATAGTGCGAATACTGGTGTGTTGATGACATAAGTTTAGGATGTGCATGTTTTAAGGTTATGATTTTAAAAATTTTATTGTTCTAATTTCTGCATTGCCATGAGTGTCCTTGTCTGGTGGCACCTTCTGCTCACCGTAGCTCTTTACCCTTCAAAATGCTACGTATGGGAGTTAGGGGTGTTACAGGAAATGACCTGGGATTGTTGTTGTTGTGGTGGTGGAGTTCGAGAAAAGGCCAATGATGGAGATGAGGAGGAGAACAGTAGAGAGATTCAAGAGGTCTTGAAGCTGACCGATGAGCTGCCTAAGCATGGCTAGCTCTTCCATGCCACGGAGGAGAACATGGCAAAGAGAGAAAGGAGGCCACTTTCTCCGCCTCCAGAAAATAAAAAACTTAAAAACAGAGAAGGGGAAGAAGAAGAAGAAGAAGAAGAAGAAGAAGAAGAAGAAGAAGAACCCACCAATCCAATCAAAGCTCCATAACTAAAGGGAACGCTGAAAAAAGGGAAGAGAAAGATGCCGATGAGATGAGACAGAAAAGAAGACTGAGAACGGCAGGTAGAGAGGGTGGAAGAGAAAAGTTGTATTTTTGAAAATAAAAATTTAAAAAATGAGATTTATGAAACAATGTAAAAAGAAGTTGTATTTGTGAAAAAAAAAAAGTTAAAAAGGTAGCATTGTGGGGGAAGTTTTATTAAAAATATTTTTTTAAAAAATAATTAGAAAAGTAGTGTGTGTTAGAAAATATTTGTAAAAATGGAGTTTTTCCTGAAACCGCAGCTAGAATTTGCGTTTTCATAAGCGGGACCCACAGATGTGCATATTTGTCATCTCTGAAAATGCAATCTGACGTTGCGTCAACGTCTTTCTCTGTGGGATCTTTCTTAGATAAGCCATTTGATTGTTTCATTTCATTTTTTCCTCCTGTTCTCTTTCTTAGATGAGTCATTTGATCAATTTGCAAGACTGTGCCTGTGCAGTACTCCATAGTATCAGCCTATCTTCCTTTATCATCAATTTGTTTGACTGTGTATTTGCACCAACAATGCTTGTTTAAATCATCTTCGGTTGTTGAATTGACCAGGAATATATTTGTTCCATTCCTAGAAAGCTTTTGCACCTATGGGCATGTATTGGTATAAGAAGCGACAAGAGGGGGCAATATCTGTGTTAGTAGGGTGAGGCAGAGTACAACCATCAGAAAGGCTCATTGATGGAAACAGGAAGCATGTGTCTAGTGAATTGGCTTATAAAAAGGTCCAACATTTAGTTAACAAAAACAACATATGTTTATCCATTGAAGAAAACAAAGGAGAAAATTAAAACCCCGAACGCCTATGTAAACTTAGCTATCATTCGTTATATGTTCTTTGAAAAATTTTATTCAATTATAAAATTTGTGGTTATATCAATTTTATTATTTTTGCAGTGTTATTACTGGAAATTGTAAAATTTATAACTTATTATTTATAATTTAATGTTTGTAATTATTATTTGTGATATAATGAATTTTATTAAATTTTTTTATTTTGTTTATTTAAAAGCAGGAATTGGTTGAAAAATAACTTTGTTTCTATAAGTCTAACATAATACGATTGGTTGAAAAATTTTAATTAACACTAACATATTTTTTTTCATATTATATACATCTATTATTCTAACATTTGATATTATAAAATATTTTATATCAATAAATAATATTACAAGTGATTATTTGCCCTTTTTTTTTCTTCTTCTCCAAAACAACGAACAAAAAATACTTGCAAATTATAAAATAATATAATTAAATATTTATAAATTTTATATGAATTTTTTTTAATAAATTTAAAAAAAAATTATAATAAATTTTGCTAACTTTTCTTTTTTTTTTAATGAACTCAATACTTTACAAATAAACAAGTTTTTGATGTGCAAAAAAAAAAAAAAAAAAAAAAAAAAAAAAAAAGAAGCTTGAGAGAGCAGAATTTGAGAAGCAGAAATCGGTGAATTTTATTAGTATTTCAGATGTAAAGAGAAGAAATCTGTTTATATAATAAAAAATTATTAAAAATTTATAATTTGGAGTCAAATTGATACGTGAGGCATGTCAGGGAGATAGAAAAGTTGTCTCGCCTAAAAACGCAACACTGTGTTGTATTTTCATATCAGTGTCACATAAGGCGGGTCCGGGGGATAGAAAAGCTGTGCCGCCTGAAAACGCAACACATAGTGATAATGCAAAATTTTATTGCGTTTTCGAAAAAAATCCTACTTTTTTAAATAATTTCTGACCAACATCATTTTTCAAATATTTTTTTAAAAAAATATTATTAAAAAAATTCCCCCAGCATTGTGTGTACTTTCCTCTATATATTTCAGGCTAAACTTAAATAAGACATTATATTTTTCTATGGACTTGACTTAAATTTATTTGAATAACAAGCCCACTTGAACCCAAACCCGTTAGGTGAACATGTATACTGTAATAGTACTATTACATACTTTGATAAATCATCAAAGAATGTTAACATCACATAAATATAAAATCAACATCACATAAATATAAAAATAACACTTTCAAAACATTGATATAGTACTGTCTGTCAAAGCGATATTGTATATAAAAAATCAACAAAAAATAAAAACATTGAAGTAATTTTGTTTATCTTGTAAACTTTTTACCTAGAAACCTGTGGACGGTAGGGACTCTCAAATCTTGAATACTATTGTTACTAAAAAAGATAATAATAATAATAAAACAAAAAAAAATACAACAACAACAATAATAATAATAATAATAATAATAATAATAATTAAATTGATAACCATAAATCAAACTTGACAGTCCCTTTTTCTGTTTACCAATATTGTAATAATCACAGATTACAAATAGTTTCTAGCACTATGGGTAAACCTTAGCAGGGAAAAGAATAATGAGAAATGAAGTTCCTGCTAAAGCATAATCAACAACAAAGCAGGTTGAGAAAACTCCACAAGTCTCAAAAGCATTATTTCTAACCTTCATCAATCAATGCAAATAATCTACTGGAAAGCCCTTCCTCCTGCTAATTATTAAAGAAGAATCTCATTCTAACTAACTATTGCACATACACAACATATGGTACAAACTGTTTTAAGTCTTCCCCAACCACATAACCCGTGGCTGATTGATCCCTTGTGCTCTTTCTCGTGTGGTGTTTCCACAAAAAGAATGCTTCTCATACACAAGGTAATCTATATAAGGCCCGGATATGGGTTGTAGGATTGAACAGGTTGCATACCTGTTCCATATGGATGGAAATTGGTTCCATAAGGATTGGCAAATGGATTAGAAGGTTGTTGTTGTCGACCCATAATCATCATCATTTGCTGCTGATGATGATGATGCTGCTGCTGCTGCTGATGCTGATGCTGCTGCTGCTGAAACATGAAAGCCTGCTGTTGATTGGTCATTGCAGCCATCTGCACCGAAGGTGGTGCAGCCACCATATTGGAGGCATAGAAAGGATCATATGCAGTTGTTTGAATCATCAGATTAGCAGTTGGGGCTGCTTCCCAAGGGTTGTAGCTCACTGGCTGATTATTTCTTCTCATTGCATCATCGTATAGGCTGTCTAACGTGAGTTTATCAAGCCCTCCCGCCTTGTTAATGAAAATGAATTATAGTCAGAACAGCACAACCCCATGTGTGCATGTTCACTGAAAATTTTAATATGTTTTGTGTCCAGTAGATATTATTCAATAAAGACATTTAAGATATATAGTAAATAATACAGCAACAAGTACCAGTTTGCTCGCTGCAGCGGCACTGTCATTTGAACTTGGAGTTGTAACTAGTGTTAGTTCCCAACCTGTAGTACCATTGGTTTGACTTGGGGCAGTTGTAGTTGGTTGGTCAGCTGCATTGGCAGAAAATCAGACAAAAAACACTAGTAGTAACTTGTAGTAAACAAACTACGAAAATACAATATGCAACCATAATCTAATGCCAAGCTCTTAGTTTTCTTTTGTTTCCCGATGGGTTGAGGATTTAGTCTTCCTAAAATTAAATTTCAATGGACTGCTCAAAATAGAAAGTATAATGTTGCTTTTATTTTGTTGAAATCCAAACTCAGACTAGCACCTTTTCAGCCATACATCATCATGCAAGATTAACACCAAACTTACCAACTGGAACAATGGCCAGAGCCAGGGCATTCTTCTCTTCTAGTTCTGCAGCAACTGGAACAGGATCATCCATGCTCTATCAACAAATTGGAGAGGAAGCACCAGCAAGCAAGAATATCAGGAAATATTCAAGCAGGTGTTCATGAGAATTATGGCCTTCAACAAGAAGATTCATGAACTTACCAATAGATCAGGTGGCTCAACAACAGGTGCTTCAAGTTTTACTGGTTCTGGTGGTGGTGGATGTGGTGATAGCGGATGTTCCTCCTCCACCTCCGGTTCTTTCCTATATTCTATAGCTAACATTTCCTTCGGTGCAGCAATTTTATTGTCAACCTGTTTGATAACTTAAATTGTCAAAGAATATAATTAATCCAAGATTTAGACATAAGTGATATTCACCACTAACAAAATATGGATAAAGGTTACACATGCTAAGGAAAATAACTCACAAAATATTATAGAGCATCATGCATACGAAATGTAAATATTACTTTCAAGAATTAATCAGTGTCTCCGATTCATGAGAGTATATTTGATGAGGTTCTATCATAAAACACTGACAACAATTTTAGCTGACATACAACATAAAAACATTCTCAAATGTTAGGATAATCTTTTAATATATTCTCCATTGTCAATAAATTAACTAGCTGATCAGATTTTTTTCAGCATATTACAAAAAGCTAATTTTTGACAGTTTACATAACAATTCATATTTTTCTTTGGACTTCTCATTTTATACAAATTCTTCAACTGAAAACATATTTGTACCTGATCTTTACGAATTGCGGACGTCCGTGGAGCTTCTCGCACATATTCTTCCATGGTTTGTAGGAATGATGCCGGAGGCTTCATTATGAACAAAATTTAAATGTTTTGTGAAATATCAAAGAAGAAAATTACAGAAGACACCATGAATGAGTATATGAACCTGCTCTATCTTAATAAATCTTTCTCCACGTCCAATATCCATACTTTTACATATCTCATAAAATTCTGAGAGCCTTTCCGCCTGAAAACACAAACAGTTCAAAAGCATTCTTATTAGAATAGATTTTTTCATCAACAATAAAAGATGGTTTGTGCCTGCTACGGAACAGTGGTGTGCCTCTTTCACAGCTTTATGTAACAGGTTATTGGGAATGGGGCACCCACAAAATAAATAAATAAAAAAGATAGAGAAAAAGAGAAAGAGAAGAAAACACCTGCTGGCAAGCTCTCCTATATATATCCAGCGCCCTCATGGCATCTTGGCGTTGCATCTCAAAGAACTGCCATCCATATCATATAATAAGTACATATGCAAAATGCCCAAGCTTCTGGTTTAAAAAACAATATCACTCATTACCTTGTCAACCAAATTGGCAGTACCATCATTTATAGCTTGATATATTTTAGTGCTTTCAGAAGCAACCTATTATCAACAAATGATGGACAAGACATTATATGTTATTACCACCTCCACATTAATCCAACTAGCAATGGAATGGAAAAACTTAAAAACTCTACATACCAATGAAAGTGCTAACTGAATGATAAAGTTATTGACTGCTGCCCCTTGTGGCTGCACAAGAGATAAAAGAATGTTTCTCATTTCAAAATAACCCACAAAACAAAGCACCTAAATTTAAGTTCATGCGCAACCCCCCACTCCCCAATGTACATAAAACAGAAGTATAAACCAAAAATCCACCACACTTAGGTGAGGATTCGCGAATCACCTGGCAACCAAGAACACGGAAAAGAAGTTGTTGTAAAGCAGGCAGTTGCTCCAGCAATTCAGCAGTGTCTAGATCCTTAGTCCTCTGCATCAAAATTTTGTCATTGCATCACCAGAATGCTAAGATACTATTTAAATCACTGTCATCACAAGACGATAAAGGCATAAAAATGTTGTAACAACTTTCTATTTTACTCTGTGCACCAAAAGTTTCCAACTTATATGTATGCATGTTCACTGTGCAGTTTGAATACCCGTGAAATATTCAGAGTGGGTAGAAAAATTTATTTAGGCACTCAATTGTAGCAAATTTAAGGTAACAGTTGAGACCCATGAATAAAATTCAATTTTTAACATCTAAAACATAAAACTAAACCCATGACGTAGAAAGGGTAGCATATGTTTAAGAAAGATGACAATCTACATTTCCCAAAGAAAAGAAAAAAAAAAGATGAAAGAAAGAAAGATGACTAAAAAATTTATGCAAACCTAAAGAAGCCAGATCCAAACAGATTCATTAATTAGAGATCACTCGGAGATACCATGGAAGAAATGGTGGCACTTGCCCCCAGTGCCTCATAAGAGGAGAACCCTTTTGCATTATGCCTTGTTCTTTTCCAAGTAAATATTGTGATTTGTATCAAAGTTAAACTATACATTATTTTCAGGCCCTCTCTTTTTTTACCACATCAAATATAATATTAGAAGATTCAAACCTATGGAATTATATTGTCTGATTACTTGATAGAAAAGAGAACTTGGATCTTTCTGAAAGTAAGAAATAATTTGAGAAGAACGATAAAAAGGCCTGCTTATGATAATGGGCAAAAGAAAAAAAAATTCTCACAGGTCGATCTGTCTCAACATCATACTTCAGGACACGAAAGCATTCCAGTCTCTCCTCCAAAAATAAGGCATAAGTGCGAACCCAGGCAGAATAGTCCCATGCTGCATAGCACATAACACCAAAAGTCACAAACAACCGTTTGAGAAGAATAGATGTATCATAGAGAAAAGAATATACCATTTGGACTGGAATCATCTTTAAAATGAGCCATGTTAAGCATATGACTTCTGCTTCTTCCATAATTAATGAGTTCCTCATGAAATGTGGGGTCAACTTCCCTCAAAGCACGATGAATAACAATTAAAGTTTTCAAGGCAACCTAAGAACCAACCGGCAGTCAAGCAAATGTTAATTAATATATATATATATATATATATATATATATATATATATATAGAGAGAGAGAGAGAGAGAGAGAGAGAGAGAGAGAGAATGGTAAACATCAACCAAATTCTATTCATATTTGATATAACTGATTATTAAAATCTTCATTGATTCGTTCTACCAGGAAGAAAAAGGAAAAGGAGTTGTGTTTATTCCTCATGGCATGACAATTTCAGACTACAGCATTAAGTGAACAAAATTCCATTAAAAGAATACAAGACATCGACCACCAAAAACCAAGGCCCATAACTTGTCCAGTTGGAATTGGACTGGTATCTTGTCTTGGTTGACATTGATGTCTTGTTTAACTTTAAAAATCAAACCTAGGGGACCCTAATATACTCACAACTGCCACCACATATCCATACACTATACCTAATTTGAATGCATGTCAACTCTAATAGATCTTCAAGAAATTCAAGCAAGAACCTAGATATGATATAGATAATAGAGATTTTAATTTATTTCCAAGACAATTCACAAAGAATCTGCAACCTTGCTGTAACATAATATCCTTGACTTCAGGAATAAAGATCAAACTGCCTAAAAACTTGGAAGCAAAGTTCAATTTATCCTAAAAATTTAACTTCAAGGTCAATTTGATCCTTGAACTTGTCAGTAATTTACACTAATCTGGTTCAACATTGGACAAATTACTGATTTATATTGCAGGAAAAAAAAATACATTTTACATAAAATCCTCAACTAGAATATCTCAAACACTTTAGGTAAACTGTACTTTGCTGACAAGATCAGACAGCAAATTGACCTTTAACCCTATTGGTTTGCTTGAATCCTCTATTATGACACTTATTCCAACATAGAATATGTTAATGATGCACATACCGCCCAATTGTGCGTTTTTGATAATCGTCTGGCAAGAGCATGGATGCAATAAGCAACATCAGCCCGAGGTCTTGTAGCTGAAATGGCAGCAAAAATAGCTGCCAAATGAAACACGTGATAAATGTGTAAATTCCCAATTCATCAATTGTTTATTCTCAAGCACAACAATTACATCAAGGGAGCAATAAAAGTTTGGCCTTCTATCATTAAGAGATGCAAAGGAAGCACTTGCCTCTAATATGTTTTTCCTTTGCAGGTCGCTCAACATGATTTGTGGCCCTAACAATAGCAATGTCCAGTTCCTGAAAAATAATTAAGAACCAAACGAAAAGAATTAACAAAACAAAACAATTGAATGTACACATGCAGTACTCAAAAATAACTAAGCATACCTTGTAGTCACTATTAACTTTGGCCAATGAAACGGTGGTGGTATCCTTAAGGGCCCCAAGTGCTTTCCTTAAGCTATTCTGCGTACCACCTCCTGACATTCTCTCTCCCTCCCAATCACAAAATTCTGCAATCACCGATTAAAAAATCTATATCATTTCATTTTCATCACCAAAAAAAAAAACTCCAGTCTACCAATACAACAGAATTCCCTTTTCACAATTATCCAGAGTCCTACAAAACAGTAGACCCTTTGACTTGAAGTTTCCAATTAGGTTTTACATTGCCTGAATTCAGATCCAACCCTCAAAATGTAAACAAGCTCAAAAAACCAACAGTCATGAAGAGACTATGATTCATTAATTTCTTTCTCATTTTTTTAAAGATTAAAATCAATAAACAAGCTCTATTCGAAGAGCTATGAATCAAATCAACAGCAACTCAAACTTCAAACGACGATATGAAAATAAGCAATATATATATAAGGCTCCCAAAGTTTATATTCAAGATAATTAGAGCAATTAAAACCCGGAAAAGTCCTTAGGTTCGTCATGAAAAAATATCTAACTGCAAATGAAACACCTTCCAGAAATTGAAACAGAACGAAACTTTGCGAATGAAAGATTGCAATAAAAAACAGAAAGCCACAAATATATTTTTATATATATATGAAAATAGGGATAAAAAAAGCTGAGATTACCTGAGACCGACCTGGATACAGAGAGAGAGAGAGAGAGAAGAGGAAGAGGAAGAGGAAGAGGAAGCGAAAGGGTGGTCGGTGAAGGGAGAAATGAGAGGTGGACCAAAAGATGAATTGAGCTGGAGAGAATTCGGTTTGGTTGGGTCGTCGGCGTCGTAGATAAATTATATTATTTTTTCTTTTTGGATAAAAAATATAGAAACGAAAATTTAAGAAATTATTTTTGAATCATTAAAGAGTCGTTTGATTTCTGTGTTACTGTCAGAAATCAGAATACGGTTGTGTAAGAAGACTGCCTCCAAAAGGGCTGAAATTGCTACACTTTTGCTTCTCTCTCACACATTTAATTTCCTCGTCTTTTTACATTTGGCCACCGCCGTAATAAAAAAAATACAATAAAACAGAATTTTTTATAAGACAAAAATACATTTTTATCCTTATCATTTATCAAAATATATAAATTTATTTTGAACGTTTATTTTAAAATAAATTTATTTTTAATATTTGTAAAAATAGAAATTTTTGCTTCTGTCGTCAGCGGTCAACTAACATATTAACGGTCAAAATTACCGATAATTGACAGCAGTGACAAAATCCTATTTTATAAATATTAACGGTAAATTTGCACGTTTGGAAAACCGTTAACGGAAAAAATACACTTTTGACACCTAAACGTTTGATTCACGTGTCAAATCAATATATGACACGTATCCCACTAGCAATCAACTACGTTGGAAGTAATAATTTTTTTGTTAACTTTGCTTTTTAGAAAAATAAAAATTAAAAATAATAATAATAAAAGAGTTTAGAATTATAGTGTTTTAGTTAAATTTGAAAAAAAAAATTCCGTCGTCGGCCGCATCGGCGAGGCGTGCACGCCTGCTCAGAGCGACTGCCTGTGCGCATCGCTCGCCCAGCGTGCGCTCCGCACGCCCACCGACGGCCTCCACGCACCCACGGACGCTCGTCGGTCGCCCTGTCAGCCAAAATCCTCAGAAAACGTGATTTTTGGTCCAAAATCGGGATTTTTTTCCCAAAATTGATTTTTTCCCTTTTTTTGGGATTTTCAGTTTTTAAAATTAAGATCATAAATATTCCGATTAAAAATTATTATTTTTTAATTAATTAAGATTTTTTTCATTAAAGCATATAAATAGAAAAAAGATGAAAAGAAAAAGGAAGGAGAATTCTTTTAGAGTAAAAATATTATTTTCTCTTGTTTTCATCTTCAAGGAAATTCTCTCTACCTTTTTTTGGATTTTCTCCTTGAAATAAAAATTTCTTAAGTTAAAAAATTTCATTTTTAATGAATAATTTTTCTTTAAAAAAAATATGATTTTTTGTTCTTGAGATTTTTATTTATTTTTTTGGATCAATTATTTTCTTTGAAACAAAAAAAATCATTATTTGTTCTTGAAAATTTTCATTTTTCTTTTATTATTTTTATTTATTCTTCAAATAAAAATTATCTTTTTTAATCAATAATTATTTTTTAGACAAAAAAATTCATTTTTGGTTCTTGAGAGTTTTTATTTCTTTTTCAAGCAATTTTCTTTTTTGAAATAAAATTTCAATTTTTATTATCTTCAATTCTAATTTTGCAAAACAAAATAAGGAAATCAATCACTTTTTTTCCCTTAATCGAATCCGAATTATGAGGGTAAATATTTTGCGGCCGATCTTATAGTTTTATTTGTTTATTTTTTATTGTATTATTTTTATCTTTTGTTTACAATTTATTGATTAACATGTAGTTTTTTATTGTTTTCATTTATTTATTTATTCAATTGTTTATATATTTATTTTATTTAATATGTTTATTATCATTATTATTTTATTATCGTTTTTTATCATTATTATTATTATTGTTGTTATTATTATTATCATTTTTTTATTTTATTATTATTGTTATTATCATTATTGCTATTATTTATTATTCTTATTATCAAAATCATTATTTTTATTATTATTATTATTGTTCTCATTATTATTATTCTTTATGTTTTTGTATATTAATGTATTAATATGTTGATTTATTTATTTCAATCATGTCATTTAATTTATTTTTTTATTTATAATACATTTATTTATTTATTTTAATTTATTAATATTTTAATTCATTTGTCATTTTTGACGTCATCTTATTTTATTTTATTTTAGTTTATTATTTGTCATTTTATTTGTTTAATTGATTAACTTTCTTGATTTAATAATTAACATTAATTTTTTGTATTTGTTTTTGATTCTAATATCTATTTTTCCTTTTTGGGTATTTTCGCGAGCAAACGGGGAGATCCATGAGTCTCATTTGGTTTGACAATTTATTTTTATTATTTGTATTATTTTATTTATTTGACTTTTTTTATTTATTTTGCCATGTAATTCCTAATAAAATTGTTTATTTTAGGCACGATAAAAGGAAAATCACAATAAATATTTATCTTAATTAAAATGGATTTTTTCTAATAAAAATGGGACCAATGTCCTAGTTTTTCATTCAAATAAATTGTCATTTTAAAATTAATTTTTGTAAATATGCATGCGAGGACCAATGTTCTCATCCTTAATAAATACCCGATTTTATGTATGATTTACATTTCATTTACATTGGGGGTTGTATTCTGCCCCTAGTTTTATTGTAAATTAATGTACTTTTATTTACTTTATTTTAATGTTGTTTTATTTACTGTTTTCATTACGTGATCGATATGTGCTCTAATTACTACATTTAATAGAATGAGAAAAGGAATGAAATTTTATCTTTAAAACTCAATCGTAACTTTAAATAAGGTATGAATAAATGGGAAGTTCCGAACCATCTCTAGTCTTAGGCTCAACGAGATTAGATGAACCTTTCCAATCTTCTATTGGAAAGGGAATTTCAAAATATCTCCTGCTGCCCAAAATAGGCCCAAGTTGCATTGTCTTAGGCTCCATGAGGTTAGACGAACCATCTCAATGTTCTATTGGGATGAGAACTCCAAAATATCTCTAGCTTGCCCAAAATAGACGTATATGCATCGTGTTAGGTTTCGCGAGATTAGATGAATCTTTTCAACATTCTATTGGAAGGAGGATTTCAAAATATCTTTGATTGCCCAAAATAGACACACATGCGTTGTCTTAAACTCAGTGAGGCTAGATGACCTTTTTCAATATTTTATTGGGTGGCGACTCCAAAACAGCTCCTTGTTGCCCAAAATAGATGCCCTTGTAATCTCTTATAACTTCTATGAACCTCTCTCGAACACCCTAAAAGTGGTTTTTCGAGGTTCAGCACGCGTCACAGTGGTGACTCCACTAGGGACTATCGAGACTTTGTTTCGAAAGTACCTTGATTAAAACATATAATTGTGCTTTAATTTAAAATTTCACCCCTTTTTCGAAATTGCATTGCATATCATTAGAACCTTAGATCTATGCTAGTCCGGTCCCTCTTTTAACCCCGGTGCATTCCCGAAGCACGAACCTACGTTCACTCAATGTAGGAAAGTGTTAAGAATAATCACCAGCTCAAGTCTAGTACCATGTGGTATATCAAATGATGACCCGACCGGTCGCTATACTCATAACGAGCTAGACCCTTTGGCAGAAATAATGCTTTGGTAGCCTAAAAGAATCATCACCCTAGCCAAAGCTCTTGTAATGAAAGTAGATACTTCCCCAAGGTGGCATGAACCGTAATATTATGTTTGTTGTATGGATCATTATGTATTGGACAAACCCAGATAATTTGATTGGTCACCCAATCAAAGGCTTTCATGCCCCGTTAGGCCCATGTCAGTTTATTTAGACTGCATGAATACACAATGGTCAGAATCCATGCATATGTACATTAGTTGAGAGTTGTTATGCTGCCGAATTTTCACCGTCCACCATACGTGTCCATTGGGTTCCCCGCTAACCCACGGATCAAGCCCACCTAGGAAAGAGACCGCGTGACCTCACGACCTCGCGCGTGGGAGTGATAAGGTTGGAAGAATTTACTTGCTTGCATGTGGTAATGGATGTTGCATTGCATATTCATGCCTTACGCATCATTCATGCACATAAAAAAAATTATTTCCTCCATATGTGTACATTATATTCTGTGCATATAATTTTCACATGTGCATATCATCATGTGCATACTTTTTTCCATTCATCACATGTATCATTGTAACCTCTTTTAGTCATCGATGACCATTTGCATAGCACGATCATGCATTACATGTCATTCATGCATGTAAAAATAAATAAATAAATAAATAAATATACATTTCCTTCATGTGTGTACATTCTATTCTGTGCATATAATTTTCACATGTACATAAAATCCTGTGTATAATTTTTTTCATGCATCACATGTATCATAGTAATCTTGATCTTTCAGTCACCGAGGACCATTTGCATAGCACGATCATACATTACATGAATCACAGGCATCATTCTAACCCTTTGATTTTTCAGCCATCGTAAACCATTTACCTGGGTGGTTTAGAGATCCAGATAGTTGTCTAAAGAGCGATTAGAGTTCGGGTTGGTGGATAGAGATCTAGCATCTTTACCAAGACATTCGTGGGCAGTAGAAATGGCTGATCTTTCGTGATAGATTGATGAGACTCGTACTTTAATTGCCCAAGAGATGGATAGAAGGTTCGAGGACCTTGAAAAAAGGCTACTGGCTATGATTAAGGAAAGAATAGATGCCATGGCGCTTGTTCTTCAAGCGCAGCTTATGGTAATAGCTCTTAACCAAGTCGAACTAGCCACGGTTAAGACTCATGCACAATAGCCGCAGTGCTTCCTTTTACTTCTGAGCCCAGAGGCAAGGCTCTACTTATTTCACCAATCGGGCAAATAGGAAAGGCAAAAGGACCAGAGCCTTTACAGTCAATGGACCTTCCCAGTTCCTCAAGCATGGAAAAGAAGCTAGCTGATCTTAAAGAAGAAATTATGAAATCTAAGCTTGCAACTACCGGAGCACCTCTCAACAGGACTATTACTGACCCCGCAAGTCTAAGAGTTGGTTGTTGTGATAATAGATGTGGTACCCAAAGGATAGTAGAAGCGCCAACCATAAAAAGGAATTAAAGGCACTATTCTAATTTGGACAGATCCTTATCTTGGGTCCTTAAGAGGCTAATGAAGGAAGGGATGTCACAGCCATTGCCGGCTAGGCCTGGCAGAAACCAGGGACAGCACAATTACAAGGCGAATCAGTATTGTGCTTTCCACCATCACATCGGGCATACCACAGACAATTGCAAGACCTTGAGACATGCTATTCAAGATCTGATTGATTCCAAATGGATCTCTGACCTAGAAAAGCGAAAGGGAAAGAGTAAGACATATTAATTGCCTAAGTGAGAAGGGAAGACGGTTCTTAAGGATGACAATAAGCCATCAACTACGACATCTATATCGGCGGGAAAGGAAGATGATAGTTATTTAGATGTTCTTTTTGTTTTGGAACTATTTGATAATGATGATTTCAATTCTTGTTTCATTAATAAAATAAATGATTTTGCTTACTTGTGTGATATTTCTTATGATTTCACTATTCATAATCATGAGCATGACTCATTCATATTTGACATTGATTTAATTGATGGTACTCCGTTTAATCTCAGAACTTTGGAAAACCCAAAGGAAATGTTGATAGCATCTAATGTAACTCCTAAAGAGAGATCAAAACTTGAGAGAAATTTAAGAAAATATGAAAAAGTCTTTGCTTGGACCTATGAAGACATGCTAGGAGTTGATCACAAAATTGCTGAGCACACCATTCCAATATATCCCGATCACAAATCAGTCAAGCAAAAACTCAGAAGACTCAAGCCAAATGGGCAGAGAGGGTTAAAGAGAGGTTCACAAATCAAATAAGGCCAAATTTTCTTATCGAAGTTCAACACTCGATTTGGTTGTCAACGTTGTCCCAATAGTCGAGAAGAGCGAAAAAGTATCAGAATTTGAACAAAGCTTGTCCAAAAACAAAAAAAAAACAAATAAACAAAAAACAAACAAATAAACAAATAAAAAAAATCCAAAAAAAAAAGAAAGAAAAACTGATATGTGGATATGGCCAAGTTCATTAATAAGAATTTGATATGGTCTTTTGCACCACATCGTGTTTGATAATAGGGTGCAATTTATGGCGAAAACTAAGAAACAGCTTCAGAAGTATGGCATCAAGCATCATAAATCCTCTCTATATCGTCCTCAAGCTAATGGGGCGGTTGAGGTGGCTAGGAATAATGTCAAGAAGATCTTAGACAAGATGGTTCAGAACTACAAGGATTGGGCAGAGAAGTTGCCTTTTGCACTTTAGGGCTAGAGAATCACCGTCAGAACCTCTATAGGAGCCATGCCTTATTCCTTGGTATATAGGGTGGAAGCAGTATTACCGGTTGAAGTGGAGCTCAAATCTTTAAGGGTAGTCATGGAAGCTCAAATTTCGGAAGCTGATTGGGCGCAGCGGCAACCACAGCAATCGAACATGTTAGATGAGAACAGGTTGCAAGCTTATTATTGCAAATGAATCTATTAGAAAAGACTTGATCAATCATTTGGAAAGAAGGTCAGAAAGCATCCACTGAAAGAGGGAGATTTAGTCATCAAGCAAATGAGACCAGGTATTCTGAACATACAGAGTAAATTCAAGCCAACATTGGAAGGTTCTTTTGTTCTTAAGAGATTGTTATCTAAGGGAGAAGTAACAGACAGAGACGGAGATGACTTCAAAGAACCAGTCAACATTGACAGACCCAAGAGGTTCCATGGCTGAAGACTAAAATTCAAAAGAAGAGAATAAAAGCCCTGCGGGTCAAAAACCGATAAAAGGCGGCCTTGCTAAAAATGGGCGCATCGTCAGGATGAAAACCGAAAAAAGGAACCCTCGGCAAAAATTAGAGGCTCGAGAGAAAATGTCCAATCAAGAAAACCCAAGACGGCTGATTGGAGACTGGAATTTGATGCTTACAAGATCTACTCTGAGATTAGATGTAGTTTTGCATTTTGAATCGATGTTAGATAATGGTCATGTATAGAGAAATCATATTGAAATGTACACAATCTTTGCAAATACATAAAACAAAGGCAATTCAACTCGTGTGTTCATTATTTTCTAGTTCTTTTATAAAAACATAAATATTGTTCATTATTAGTCGAACGGAGGCTAGCGGGACAAATGCAATCAGACACCATGCAAGTCGAACGAGGGCCAGCGGGACAAATCAGACACCGTGCAAGCCGAACGGAGGCTAGCGGGACAAATGCAATCCGGCATCGTGCAAGTCGAAAGGAGGCTAGCAGGACAAATGCAATCAAACACTATGCAAGCCGAACGGAGGCTAGCGGGACAAATGCGATGCCGTGCAAGCTGAACGGAGGCTAGCGGGATAAATCAGATACCATGCGAGCCGAACGGAGGCTAGTGGGATAAGTCAGAAATCATATAGGCCAGGCAGAGGCCAGCGGGATAAAAGTGGTAGAACAAATCGCTAAAGGGTCGTGGTAAAATACACTACAACTCAACGGCAACAAGCCACATGTTTAAACACAGCAAAAAGTTAAGGACTGCCTCAGGTACGCATTTTTTTCCTTTTTTCTCTGAATTTTGGCTCATCTACGCATCCATGCACTAGCCTCCCCAAAATTGGGCGCAACTGCAGACACCGGGTCCTTAGACAGCCCAGATCAGGGTTACCCAATGATAATTAGACGCTTGTTCACAGGCAAAAAGGTTGGAAGCGATAATTTCCTTGTCAAGGTTGTTTTTTAAAACCAAAAAAAAATAAAAAATTTTAAAAAATAAAAATAAAAAAAATAAAAAAATAATTTAGAATTATAGTGTTTTAGTCAAATTTGAAAAAAAAAATTCGGCCGTCGGCCTCGCGCAGGCCCGCCTCACCTGCGCGTGCGAGTGGGCGGGGCACGCAGCGCTAAGCACTCCCCCAGCGGGCGCTCCACATGCCCACGGACGGCTTTCGCGTGCCCATCGGTCGCCCTGTCAGCCCAAATCCGCTGAAAACGTGATTTTTGGCCAAAAATCAGGAATTTTTCCCCAAAATTGATTTTCCCCCCGTTTTCTTTTGGGATTTTCAGATTTTTTTTTCATTTTTTAAAATTAAGATCATAAATATTCTGATTAAAAATTATTTTCTTTTCTTAATTAATTAGGTTTTTTTTTATTAAAGCATATAAATAGAAAAAGATGAAAAAAAAAAGGGAGGAGAATTCTTTTAGGGTAAAAATATTATTTTCTCTTGTTTTCTTTTTCAAGGAAATTCTCTCTACCTTTTTTTGGGTTTTCTACTCCAAATAAAAATTTCTTAAAGTCAAAAAATTCCATTCTTAATAAAAAAAATTTCTTGAGACAAAAAAAAAAATTTTTTTGTTCTTGAGATTTTTATTTATTTTTTTGGATCAATTATTTTATTTGAGATAAAAAAAATATTTTTTGTTCTTGAGAATTTTCATTTTTCTTTCATTATTTTTATTTTTTCTTCAAATAAAAATCGATTTTTTTAATCAATAATCATTTTTTAGACAAAAAAATTCATTCTTTGTTCATGAGAGTTTTTATTTCTTTTTTAAGCAATTTTTTTTTTCTTGGAATAAAATTTCAATTTTTATTATCTTCAATTCTAAATTTGTAAAATAAAGTAAGAAAAGCAATCACTTTTTTTTTTCTCTATCGAATCCGAATTCTGAGAGTAAATATTCTGGGATCGATCTCATAATTTTATTTATTTATTTATTTATTGTATTATTGTTATCTCTTGTTTATAATTTATTGATTAACGTGTAGTTTTTTTTATTGTTTTCATTTATTTGTTTATTTAATTGTTTATATATTTATTTTATTTAATATGTTTATTATCATTATTATTTTATTATCGTTTTTTATCATTATTATTATTATTATTATTATTATTATTATTTATTTTATTATTATTGTTATTATCATTATTGCTATTATTTATTATTGTTATTATCATCATCATTATTTTTATTATTATTATTATTGTTCTCATTATTATTATTCTTTATGTTTTTGTATATTAATCTATTAATATGTTGATTTATTTGTTTCAATCATGTCATTTAATTTATTTGTCATTCATAATACATTTATTTATTTTAATTTATTAACATTTTAATTCATTTGTCATTTTTGACATCATCTTATTTTACTTTATTATTTGTCATTTTATTTGTTTAATTGATTAACTTTCTTGATTTAATAACTAACATTCATTTTTTGTATTTGTTTTTCACTGCAATATCCATTTTTCCTTTTTGGGCATTCTTGCGAGCAAACGGTGAGATGCAGGAGGCTCGTTTGGTCTGACCAATTATTTTCATTATTAGTATTATTTTATTTATTTGACTTTTTATTTATTTTGCCGTGTAATTCCTAATAAAATTATTTATTTTAGGCACGTTAAAAGGAAAATCACAATAAATATTTATCATAATTAAAATGAATTTTTTCTAATAAAAATGGGACCAATGTCCTAGTTTTTTATCTAAATAAATTATCACTTTAAAATTATTTTTTGTAAGTATGCATGCGAGTATCAATATTCTCATCCTTAATAAATACCCCGTTTTATGTATGATTTACATTTCATTTACATTGGGGATTGTATTCTGCCATTAGTTTTATTGTAAATCAATGTACTTTTATTTACTTTATTTTAATGTTGTTTTATTTACTGCTTTCATTACGTGATCGATGTGTGCTCTAATTACTGCATTTAATCGAATGAGAAAAGGAATGAAATTTTATCTCTAAAACTCAATCGTAACTTTAACCAAGGTATAAATAAATGGAAAGTCCTGAATTAGGTTCAACGAGGTTGGATGAACCTTTCCAATGTTCTATTGGAAAGGAAATTCCAAAATATATCTTGCTGTCCAAAATAGGCTCAAGTTGCATTATCTTAGGCTCCATGAGGTTAGACGAACTATCTCAATGTTCTATTGGGGTGGGGACTCCAAAATATGTCTGGCATGCCCAAAATAGACGTATATGCATCGTCTTAAATTTCACGAGATTAGATGAATCTTTCCAATGTTTTATTGGAAGGTGGATTCCAAAATATCTATGATTGCCCAAAATAGACACACATGCACTGTCTTAGGCTCAGTGAAACTAGACGACCTTTCCCAATGTTTTATTGGGTGGTAACTCCAAAACACCTCCTTGTTGCCCAAAATAGACGCCCTTGTAATCTCTTACAAGTTCTATGAACCTCTCTCGAACACCCTAAAAGCAGTTTTTCGGGGCCGCCGGGGTTCGGCACACGTCACATACCCATTCACTATTTGAATAACAATGAAGATAGAGATCAAAATTTTTGGAAATGAAAATACCGTAAGACCTAGTAGCATGCAAATAAAACAAAGTCTTTTACAAGCTTGCCAATGAACATCCATCACACAATGCACGAACTGTGCTAATTTGTTGACACTGAATGTAATGCCTTAAAAATTTCTATTTTATGAATAGTACTTTTTTGGGCCGTGAATAGTGCATCCCTAGTGAATAGTGTCACCAGGACCCAAATTGCACTTTATCGAGCACATATAGTATTATTAAAGGACAACTCGAGCATCAAATTTGAGGTTGAAATGAATTTATTTAGAGGGTTTTCTTTATGCATGTATGTTTTGAAGAATAGTAAAAGAAAAGCTGTGGTGGATCTACAACAAAGTCCGGAGTCACTAAAGATTGAAAGAGACTTTGAGGTGAATGCCCTAAGGGTTTTATTTTGATTTTGGTTGTGACATGTATATATATTAAGAAATGGAACTTGTGGAATTATATTGTGGACTATGTATTAAAATTATGTATGTAAATTTATAAACTGGATTTATGAGAATCTTTAAATTTAAAAGAGCTAATTCTCTCTCTCTCTCTCTCTCTCTCTATACATATATATATATATATATATATATATATATATATATGTATACATATATATACATATATGTATACATATATATATATATATATATATATATATATATATATATATATATATATATGTATATATATATACATATATATATATGTATATATATATGTATACATATATATATATATGTGTATACATATATCTATATATGTGTATACATATATCTATATATGTATATATATATATATCTATATATGTATACATATATATCTATATATGTAAATATATATATATAATTAGCTCTTTTAAATTTAAAGATTCTCATAAATCCAGTTTATAAATTTACATATATATATATATATAATTGATATGTACTTGATTATGTCTAGAATTTTATTAAGATGAGTTGAACTATTATAATGGATGGGCAAATTATCTTGTGAAAGGAGTTTGATATGGAGATGGATGGTAGGGTAGAATGAAATGGAAGTGCATTTGAGTTTCCTTGCAGGAGGTTTAAACAAATATAAATGAAACTGATGCGGAACCCCAAGGCTAAAGAACCCGAAACCCCTAAGAACACACAATATGGTAAGAACAAGAACATTTATAAATGCCCAACCCTAATGAACCCCCAATCAATTTATGAAAGGAAACGCATATAATAAGGTTGATTAAAAGCATAAGAACAGATTTCACCACAAGAGAATACCTTGATAAGAAATTAGTTCTTGATGCAAAAGAAGAAGACAAGCAAAATCTCTCCCTTGAAGAAAATTCAGCCAAGCCAAAAAATGATATTCAAAAGTGTTCAAAATCTACCTTTTACAACTTATAATCAGGTATTTATAGCCCCCCAAAAGGTAGGTAACCCTAAATAAGTGAAAAGGCCTCCTAAACAGGGGCCTCCCACCAAATAACTAAAGCCCAAACTTATTAACTCTAAAACACAGCCCGCAAGCCTAAAATAGTTAAATTAAATGAGTCCAAGCTAAAATAAGCCCAACTCACTTAAAATAAGCCTATTAAGCTATATGAGGGCCTAACTAAATAAATTAAAACAAAACAAGTCCAACATAACAAAATAAGTCCCTTGGGTCACCTAAAGCTACTCTATTAGCTTAAAATAGTTAATCAAGCCCATTTGATTCTTCTCATGTCCATTCGGCTTCATTGGATTGGTCATAGTGTCATTCGGCTCCAATATCTCTTGACTATACATAGTTTCCACAATTCAGTCCACATATGCATTAAGTGCTTCCTTGAACTTCTTGGCTCTTGATCTTGTCACCGGTCCATCTGGTAATGCTAGCTCTTCCTTGAACTTAATCTGCTTTTGGTGTTCCTTGGTTGTGCTCACATCATCCCCTCCCTCTTCAAAAGGATTCGTCATCGAATCTAAATCGAGATTAAAAGAAGATAAGTTAGAAACATTGAAAGTAGCACTAACATTATACTCACCTAGTACGTCAATCTTATATTCATTTTCATTGATGCGTTCCAACACTTGAAATGGTCCATCTCCCCTTGTATCAAGTTTTGACTTCCTTTGTTGTAGAAACCTCTCTTTTGGCATGTGCCCCCAAACCCAGTCACCTGGTTCAAAAATAACTTGTTTTCTCCCTTTATTAGCCTTTTGTGCATACATGTGATTCTTTTTCTCAATTTGTTCACGTGCTTTCTCATGTATTGTTTTAACCAAATCAGCCTTCTTTTTGCCATCTAAGCTAGAAAGCTTATTTAGAGGTAAAGGCATCAAATCCAACACAGTTAATGGATTAAAACCATATATAATTTCAAATGGAGAATAACCTGTAGAAGAATGTGTAGAACGATTATATGCAAACTCAATAAATGGTAAACAATCTTCCCAAGTTTTTAAATTCTTTCCAACATTTGCACGCAACATGGTTCCTAAAGTCCTATTAACTACCTCAGTTTGCCCATCAATTTGTGGGTGACATGTAGTGAAAATAGAAGTTTAGTGCCTAACTTTCCCCACAAGACTCTCCGAAAATAACTTAGGAACTTAACATCCCTATCTGAAACAATAGTTCTTGGTAAACCATGAAGTCGAACCACCTCCCTAAAGAAAAGATCAATAATATTTGTTGCATCATCTGTTTTATAACAAGGAATGAAATGAGCCATTTTACTAAATCTATCCACAACAACAAATATGCTATCCTTACTGTAGACACCGGGTCCTGAATCAAGATTAAAAAAAAAAAGAAAAAAAAATTGTTATGAAAATGGCAATTTTGGCTCTCCAGGCTCCTTTGATAATTTCTCCGAAAAAAATATATATTTATATAAAAACTTAAAAAATGAAAAAAATATAAACATATATAAGGGTAAAAATTAAAAATTTAGATTAGGTTAAATTAATTAGTTAATATTATTGGATAATTAAAGTTGAAAAAGAAAATAAATCTAGAGTGTTTAGTTAGGTAAATATGTGATAATTTAAGTAAATTAATTAAATTAAAAAGGTAAAAAATATGGAGGAAATTATTAGGGGCCAAATCTAACCTAATGTGGGGGTATAAAAGGAAAGAGATGAAGAAATCAAAGGGGACTTGGTTGAAGAAGATGGAAAGAAAAAGAAAATAGGGACAACAAGAACAGGGGACCCGAAAAGGAAAGGAAAGCCAGGAAAAGAGAGCAAGAAAATAGAAAGAAAAAAAGAAAAGGGGAGAGCTGATGAGAGGAGAGAGACCGGAGAACCCAGGAAACCAAAAAGAGAAAAGGAAAAAATAAAAAAAAAGAGAGAGCAAGAATAGGAAGAAGAGGGACTGAGATCAAGAAACAAAGAAAAATAAGGGAAATAGAAAGAAGAAAGAAAGAAGAAAAGAGGGAGGAGGACCAGCCAACGGGGACACATCACCGGAAAAAGAAGAAAAAAGGGGGAAAAGGCGGGGGCGCTGTCGGCCAGCCACGGCGCCGGACTGTCACACGCGCCCCACCGGAGGAACCAGCGAGCCCGGACGAACCAGGCGGTGGTCACCGGCCTCCGCCACTCGCCGGCAGCAAGCGGATCAGCGAGGGAAAAGACGACGCTGCCGACGCCAATTCCGGCCAAACCACGGCGTCTTCGGGCACGTGACCAACGGCGGCTAGATCCCGGCACTCCGATCTGTCCTCCAGTGCCGGCGGTGTCACCAACAGTCGCACTGGGGAGGCTCCGGCGAGGAAAAACCGGTAAGGGCTATTTTTATTTTATTTTATATTATTTTATTAATATTAGTATTATTATTATTAATATTATTATTATCTTTTATTATTATTATTATTATTATTATTATTATTATCATTTTATTTATTATTATTTTATGTTTATTTATTTATTTATTATTATTATTATTATTATTATTATTATTATTATTATTATCATTTTATTTATTATTATTTTATGTTTATTTATTTATTTATTATTATTATTATTATTATTATTATTATTATTATTATTATTATTATGAGTATTTGTTATTATTATTAGTTGTTATTATTTTCATTATTATTATTTGTTTGGTACATATTCCTATTCCTATTATTATTATTATTATTATTATTATTATTATTATTATTATTATTATTATTATTATTAGTATTGATATTTGTTATTATTATTATTGAGATTATATTATTATTATCATTGTTATTATTATTGTGCAATTGTTATTATCTTTATATTATTTTGTTATCATCTTTATATTATTATTGTTATTATTATTATTTTTATTGTTATTATTTTGTTTTATTATTATTATTATTATTATTATTATTATTATTATTGTTATTATTATTATTGTTATTGTTGATGTTATTATTTTTATTGTTATTATTTTGTTTTATTATTATTATTATTATTATTATTATTATTATTGTTGTTATTATTATTGTTGATGTTATTATTTTTATTGTTATTATTTTGTTTTATTATTATTATTATTATTATTATTATTGTTATTATTATTGTTATTGTTGATGTTATTATTTTTTATTGTTATAATTAATATTATAATGGTTATTATTGTTGTTTATGTTATTATTCATTAATATTTCTATTTGTTTTATCATCATCATCATCATTATTATTATTATTATTATTATTTTATGTTATTGTTGTTGCTCATGTTATCATTATTATATTGCATAATTACTATTATTGCTAATTATTATTATTGATATTATTATTTGTTTTATTATTATTATTATTATTATCATTATTATTATTATTATTATTTTGTGATATTATTATTATTGGCATCATTATTTTTATTATCATTGATTATCATAATTATCATTTGTGTTCTATATTCATTAATTGTATCAATTTATTTTACTTTCATTATGCCAAATTAATTCTCAATTTATTTAATTCAATTAATTATTTATTTATTTATCACTTAGTTTAATTTAACCCTTTACTGATCAACATTATTTTCCGTCGTGACCGCAATGCGAGGGGCATGTGGCTCGCCCATGGAGTTAGACGAAGCATGGTCGGGTCTAGTAGTTTAGGTCTAGTAGTTTAGGATTTATTTATTATTCGAAAATGTGTATTTATTATTTTATTTTTTTCATTTGCTTGAGGGCTGTAATAATAAATGATTTTCGACCACACTTAAAAAGAACCACCACACAAATATTTTCTACTAAATTGAAAATATGTTAATAAAACTGGACCAATGTCCTCATTTTCGTCCCAAAAGTGAAAGGTTTATGTTTTCATTAAAACAATATCACTTCGTCTTTTTTTCATAAAGTCGATTCGAAAACTCTATACTTTTTTTTTTGTAAAATAAGTAGTTGGGAACCAATGTTCTCATCTAAATGAATAGCCTGATTTATGTATGTATTTTCATTTTAATGCTATTATGAATTTTGCATTTATTTTTGGATAATTATAATTATATTGTATTTATCGCTTTATTAATTGCTTTTTTATGTGTTTGTAAGGCGCTTTAATTTACTTACATAAATCGTGTGAGAAAAGAGATAAAATAATTGATTCTAAAAATCCATTTACGTAATGTTAACCAAAGGTATGAATAAGAGTGAGGTCTCAAACTCTCTCTGGTTTTGGCCTCATAAGGTTAGAATCTATTTCCTAATGTTTTATTGGGTGGCGACTCTGTGATACCTACCTTATGATACCCAATAGATGCTCTTGCAAGTTGATTGCCAACAATGGAATAGGGGTGAATCCTTGTCCATTGCGAAGCAATCAGCTTTCACGAGTTTTAACGAACCTCCAACCGGTCTCGGGTCCTAAAAGTGGACTACCGAGAGCGACTCGGATGTCGAGTGGGGTTCAGGCGCATCACACTTACCTTTCCTAGTCCTAGGCAAACCCAAAATAAAGTCCATTGATATGTCAGTCCAAGGCTCACTAGGCACAGGTAAGGGTGTATATAAACCATGAGGCATAGACTTAGATTTAGCTTGTTTGCATGTAATACACCTGGCACAAACTCTTTCCAATCTCTTCTCATATTTGGCCAATAAAAATGTTTACTAAGCATATCCAAGGTCTTTTGCACACCAAAATGCCCCATTAACCCTCCACTATATGATTCCCTAACAAGTAATTCCCTAACTGAATATGTAGGGATATAAAGTTGTTTACCCCTAAAAAGATAGCTTTCATGCCTATAAAACTTATCAAATACAGCACATTCACAAGCTTGATACATAATAGCAAAATCAGTATCATCAACATACAAATCTTTCAAATGCTCAAATCCAAGTAATTTAGAAGTAAGCATAGAAATCAAAGCATACCTTCTTGATAGTGCATCAACCACTACATTTTCCTAACCTTGCATATATTTGATCACATATGGAAATGTCTCCAAAAATTTCACCCAACCTGCATGTCTTTTGCTCAATTTGCCC